>JAOEGL010000005.1:152402732-154802732 GCA_034509955.1 Urosaurus nigricauda | reverse complement strand
TTAAAGCAAATGAGGTGTTTTTAAAGCTCATTTCCAACACAGATGAAAGCAGGTGTAAACTAGGACATGGTGTCCCAGAGTAATGTCTGCCTATGAGGGAGAAAATACTCCAAATCAATCAATTAAAATGCAAGACAACAGGAAACACAAACCTATTTCATGAGAAGGCAGTGCTTTTCAGCAAATATTTTCTGATCTCCGTCACTTAGTTGTACAGGGATATACTCAGCATGCAGGCATTAATCCACACAATGTAATATTTGGACACTCAATTAAATTTTTATTTTTTAAAAATGCTTTTCTTCTTATGTTTTCTTTAACTTTTTTTTAAAAAGCACATTCTTCTTACAACATTATAAGCTCATGGCTCTTTTATTTCCTGTTTCTTTTACAAGTACCCTTCAGGATAAGGTTAGGTTAAGTTAGTCCTAAAGGGAAAACTATTGAGTAAAAGCTCTATACCTGAGACAAGATTTGAACTTGGGTTTCCTTGGCTAAAGTTTAATATCCTGTCCATTGTAGCTCTAAGTTTTCAAGTGTTTAGGCACTGTTTACTGGAGGCTCAGAGATCAGAATATTTCTACTGATCAGGGAAGTGGGGGCTTTCTGTTTTCCTTACAGAGCGTAGAAAAGTTACTTTTCAGAGTGTAGTTCTGAGGAAACTTCCAGCCATCAGGGGGCACTGGCCATGCTGACAAGAGAATTCTTTGGAGATGCAATGCCCCAAAATGACTTTTTCAAACTCTTGAGTTTGTTGTTCTGCAGTAAGCACAAGCTTCTCTGAAACACAAACCTATCAAAATGGAAGAATCAGTTATGTGAAAAGGGGAGAATTGCACACATTTTTTTAATCACAGGACATTTCCTGTTTAACTCTCGTTTAAATCCTGTTTGCCCCCTAGTGTGATAAAGCAGTTGGTCCAGCTTTACTTAGCACTACATCTGGGATACCTTGGCGCACAATTCTGACTTTTTTTGTAATTACCTAAATTGACATGGTGTTCTGGTGTATGTTTCTTAGATGAACATGGATGCTACATTAGCATCTCAGCATGACCACGCAGCAGGAGCCAGGAATTGACTGAAATAAGTGTATATGGTCCTTCTTCTATATCACCATCTGTATCTCGTGGCAGACTGGATTAGATTAACTAGTAGTCTGCTCCTAAGCACTGCACCTTAATAACATATGGAAGATTAGATTGGGGGGGAAGGTATCATCATATGGCAGTTGACCAAGGAAAGCACCATCAGTGGCTATTTTAGCTGCTTAGTTCCTATGTATGTATGTACATACAGTCTTTTTTGCTTCAGCATCCATTTTATGGATAAGCTATAAGATTTTTATTATTATTATTATTATTATTATTATTATTATTATTTAGTTTCAGAATAGTAAATACACTGAAAACACCAGATCTTGGAAGCTAAGCAGGGTCAGTCCTGGTTAGAATTTGGGTGACAGATCACCAATGAATTCCAGGTGCTGGAATTTCAGGGGAAGGAATTGGCAACACCAGTTCTGGACTTTATCACACTGGGGGGGGGGGGAATTTGGGGGTTTAAAAGGCATTTTCCCAGGACATTTGCTACACATCTCAATTAAAGAGGACTTATCTCAGGAAGAACCAGGAATGCTCCAGCAACAAATCATTCATGGGATTTCCTAGTTTCTTTCATTCCTGGTTCTTCCCGGGATAAGTCTTCTTTAATCGTGACTTTGTAGGAAAATCTTTCCTGCGATCACACAAATGTCCCAGGAAAATACGTTTTTAAACCCACCAATTTCCCCTGTGTGTGTGATAAAGTTCTCTGAGTATTCCTTGGCTAAGTAAAGCCTATTAAATTCATGGGGTCACCATAAATCAACAGGCAACCTAAAGGCAGGCATACACACACTGATTAGTGAGGATCGTAAGAACATACCCTCCAACATTTCACAAATGAAAACCAGGATGCACATGGCTGAGCAACATCAGTGTGTGGTTAAAAGAGTGTGGCCAGGCAATGTGAGAACAAAAGTTATTAATGAGGAAGGACACAGAAAACTACAGTTTTAAGCAATGAAGTCTTTGAATTTATGTACTCAGTTGAGGAAAACCTGAAAAAAGAAAGAAAAAAATGAATGAGTTTACTGAGAAGGGCAAGCCTGTATCCTCTCCTCTTCTTTCTGCTGAGTACAAACTATTTTTTCACTATGGACTCAGTTCACAGTGAGTTCATAGTGAAAAAATAGTTTGTACCCAACTAATCAGCAGAGAGGAGAGGAGAGGATGAAGTCTTGCCCTACTCAGTAAACTCAATTCAATTTCTGAATTCAATTAAATTTCAGAATTGAAATCAGATGAGGACGAGGATGAGAAAAAGACATTTAGCCTTCTATGATGCACTGCAGAAATAATCCATCTTGAGAATGCTTTCACTGCCCTAGTTCAGTGCTAGGAAAATCTGGAAATTGTACTTTCTTGTGGCACCACAGCTCTCTGACAGAGAAGGCTAAATGTCTCACAAAACTATATTTCCCAGAATTCCCTAGCATTGAGCCAGGGCAGTGAGGGCAGTCTCAAACTGGATTATTTCTGCAGTGTATTTTGAACCAAACTGGGACATTTTAAAAGCAGGTGAGAAAGTGGGACAACAGAGTATTAATCGTGACTGTCCCTCTTAAATCAGGGCCATTGGAGGATATGATAATACCTGCAGTACATATGAAAATGACTGATTTTAAAATTTGGTTGAGATATTTAAAAACTTTTCTAGTACCATTTGTTTTGATACGTTTGGCACTATCCTAATTATCCATGCATTGAGAGGTTACAGCTAATCAGCGAACAGGCCCATGGTGGACTCTGTATGTTAAGATGAATTTAATTTTTTATTAGTTTCTATCCCACCTTTCTCCTGATATGAGAGCAAAACAGACAAAATAGATTAAAACAAAGTACAGCTTTCCCTCTTTACTCATCTGTGGGATGCCTAATTGTTTAGGGGTTTATCACATGGGACAAATCCTGTGCAGAAATTAAATTTAAACTGAAAACATCCCACATTTATGGGTTGTTTTTCAGACGACATTTGGGGTTAACCCGAACAGAAAGCTGAAAAAGCCCGCATTTGTGAGATGTTTTTCAGATGACATTTGCATGAAAGAAAAATAATGCAAAAATAACCCAAATGCAAAAGTTGTCAAAACCAGCTCCTTTTTACTTTTGCTAATTCCGAAAGTTCAAATGGAGCTTTCCATTTCAATTATTTTCTTGTTATTTCTCTTTCACGCCAACGCATCTGACAGACATCACGCAGATTATAAAATCCTGTTTCTGCATGAGATTTTACCAATTCGACCTCCATGTGGTAAACTCCTAAGAAATGATAAAAGTTATAAACAAAATCACAGAAATATAACTGGAAATTATTTTTTCACTGCTAGTGGAACTTAATGGAAGATTGCTTCAGCTGTATAATTTAGCACATTAAATTAAATAAAGAAACTGAATGTTGAGATTAATTTAAGACTGAACAGGAAGCAACTTTATTTAAACTGAAGCCCCAGTATTGTCATTAACTGAGGGCTGGACACTCTTATGTACTCTTATGCTAACATATGTGATTACTGCTTTAAGAGCGGCCTCTAGTGCTTGCTCTGTCCTGCTACAATTTAAAGAGATGGGCTTGGAGCTTTGCATTGTTACTTTGGAGTTTATCACATGAAGGGAATTGGAAGTATAATCCAATGGCAATCTGAATGCAAATCATGGGGTTTCACGTGATTGCGTGAAAGCTGATCACACATTTTTGGGCAAAGGAAAGTCCTTCCGAACGCAATCATGGGGTTTCGAGTGATTGCGTGAGAAACTATCACACGCAATTTTGGGTACTGGGAGGCAATTTCGGGCAGTTCTGAACGCAATGTAGTGTCAATACGCAATCAAGTAAATTTGCTGAACTAGCGAATTTACTCAATTCCGAACTGGCCTCACTTCCATTTCTTTCAAAATTGAGAGAAATTCCTCCCATGTGATAAACTCCAATTTTTCTGAAAACTGAACTTAACCCGAATGCAAAAGCTTGTAATTGCCAGGTGGAAATGAAGTCTCAGTCTTCAGGATTATTAGGAAACAACTGACACAAATAAACTAGAGCTATCCTTTTAAAATGCGAGTAAATCAACTTTACTTTTAAATGTTTATGAGGCTTAACACTTACAGTCATAGCTGATCCAGCTTCTGTGCAAACTTTCAAGAATACCGTTGCGGTAATTTAAGTCTCTCTAGCTGCAATCCTGTACATGTTTATTTGGAAGGACGTTCCTCTATGCTCAATAGACCAGATTTCTTAATAAGTGGAAATAGGATTATATCCCTTATGGAATATTTGGGCTAGCATTTTAATAATCAAAGCCCATATTCAGGAATGATATCCTTTTCTACATATAAACATATTTAGCACCTACGGGTCATAAACTCTTACAAAACACAATTTAATTTTGAAGAAAAAAAATGAAAAATGTAGCACTCTTAATTTCATTGACAAGTGATAAATCTTCAAATTGATTGTCTTTTAAAATTATGAATCTTTTCCACAGGTAGTTCCAGATTAAATGCTGGGATATAATTCACATCAACGTGTGGCTGTACATTATTAGTGACTGACGGTCTGTCAGCTACTGGAGATAAATGGTTCTTTTATTTATAAAAACAAAAGTGTTCTCTGAAAAGTAACATTTTAATTCTCCAAGTGCAATGATAAAATAAGAAAGAAGTGATTTGTTGTATGACTAGGCACTGGTAGTGTCAAAAATGGCCCTTGACCTGTATAAATAATACCAGAACTGGAAAATAGTCTTTTTTTTTTTGGATTTTAGTTCCCAGAATCCCATAGCATACTGTCCAAGTGTCACAGTTTGGCAACAACAGTCCCAATTAATCTTCTGTTGTCCCACTTTTTCAGCCCAGGCATCTTTTTGATATCCGGTGGAGTATAAATATTTTGGGGCTTTCTAGATTGGCAGGAAAGAGAGACATGAAGTTGCCTTTTCCTTAATGCTTAGCAGCTACACTGCAAGCCCCAGGTGTGTAATAAAAAGGCATAGGGCAGCTACACTGAGGAGGTGTGGGGATTTTTCTGTTGCTCAGCAACTACATTGGAAGCTGTCAGGATGCTAGAAACACAGGCGGATCAGCTGCACGGGTGGCAATGAATGGGGCTTTTGGCCGCACTGAACCTTTAATTTTTTTTTTGTTGCCGGCTGCGAACTGCGCAGTTGCACCACCACATCATACAGGCAATTGTATTGCCAGATGCAAACTGCGCAATTGTGCAGGTACATCACACATGAACTGTGCAGTTATGAAGATCTGTGAAATTACCATTGTGGTTTTGCTTCCCTTTTTTAAGTGCGCAGTTGCATCGGTGCACCATGAATGAACCCCTTTATTTTATAATAATAGTTGTTGTTATTATATCCCACCCCTTTGAGATCAATTGAGGTGGCTTACACATTAAAATACTATTACATCAATAAAACAAACTGCATCCCTCCCCCCTTAAAAAGATATTAAATCTGTTACAATTTAAGTTTATGAATAAACTTCTTTATTTTATGAATGAATTGACATTTTATGCGCAGTTGTATAACAGTTACAGCATCCCAGAGTCCCTACTGCGCATGTCTAGGGTCCGGATTAGAGCTGGAGCTAGGGTTTGGGAGCTTTAAAAAACTGCACAGTTGCACTGCAGCATTTAGACACAGCTGCGCAGTTACACCCTTTTTAAAAAGAAGTTGGGAAAAGCAGGTCCTTTTTAAAGCTGCTTTCCCCCCACTAAAATGCAAAAGAAGTGTGTTCATGCCAAACTTTCAGTGTGGGTCATCTAAAGGCTACACTTTCATGCAGGCATGAACACACCCCTTTTTGCCAGTCTAGATCAGCCCTTTAACAAATAAAATGTTAAATATTTACAAACACCAAGCTTTTTACCTCCAAAGCCCCTCTGTTTAATCCAGGGGCAAGCAAAGTGTGACTCTCTATAGCAGTGGCTCCCAGCAGCCCCACTCTGCATGGCCAATGATCAGGAATTCTGGGATTTGAAGTCCAAAACATCTGGTGGACCAAAGCTTGGGAATCACTGCTCTATAGCTATTTCTGCCTTTACATCCAGCTCCCCTTTCTCTCCTTGCTGTCTGTCTTCTATCAGCACTGGGAGGAGAGTGAAGGAGGGCTGAACAAACACATTGCTGGAAACAATGGAGATTATCACACTGGGAATTGGACTTTCTTGTCCTGTCCTTCCTGCGTGATCGTGTGAAGATTATCACATGACGTCGTCCCTTGTCCTCCTTTGCAGTTAGGACCTCTGGTCACCCTGGTTTCAGATGGCCTCTGAAATGTTCAGTATTGCCAAGTGGAAATACTCAGCGGAATTGTCAAGAAGCTTCATGGGAAATGTACCCGTTGCTTTCAGGGGAGAACTGGGGGAACCGCAGACATGCATATCACGCCAACGAACATCTAAATTAGTGCGAAGTTTCCAGGGAATAGGAATTGTGAATCCGCTAGTTCACCGAATTTGCTTCAATTTCGATTGTGTTCGGACCGCGATCCCACTGACAGCAATTGTATGTGATAACCTGTCATGCAATTACCGTGAAACTCCACGATTGTGTTCGGACTGCATCCCCACAGCCAGCGATCACATGTGATGGGCAATCACGCAATTACATGAAACCCCATGATTGCATTCGGAATTTTACTACAAAAACAGTCATGTGATAAAGGCCTATGTTTTTGTTCACTTACGCAAGGCTTACCTGACTTGTTTCATTTCACATGCACATATAATTTCATATGTACATGTTTTGGATGTACAGGTTTTGCTGAAACATGTTGAACTCTTCTTCATTTCTGTCATGCTGGATCCTAGATCCCTATTGTTTCCATGTTGTTTTTTCTTCTGGTATCAAATTTTCAGTTAAAGAAAAAACACATCTGCTTTTCTTAACTGAGGTATACAGTGGGCTCTTGGTATCTGCTGAGGTTTGGTTCCAGGATGCCCAGTGGATACCAATATCTGTGGATGCTCAAGTCCCATTAAATACAAAGGCATAGTAAAATGATCTCCCCTATATAAAATAGCAAAATCTAGGTTTGCTTTTTGGAATATTTTCAAGTTGTGGATGGTTGAATCCGTGGATAAAGAATCCGTTGATATGGAGGGCTAACTGTATTTGTAACTGGGAACTGCTCAAATATTCTTATACAAAGAAGACAGAAAAGTATTTCACACAACATTTGATTTTGCCTGACATTTACCTATAATTTTTCACATGGAACCATATACAAAACCAGACCTGCAGGCAAGTAAACAGTGCATATTCTGCTCATGCACACATAATTCCTTACCTTGTTATTACTGGATTAAACAAAATATGCATTTAAATAGTTATACCCTAGACTGCAATTCCCATCACCCCTCAACATTGGTTATGCTGCCTGCAATTGCCGTTTAGCAACATCTGGAAGGCCACAAGTTACCTAGTTCTGATATAAAGTGCAGGCATTAAAAGAAGGGAGTCAATACTATTTAGCTGGACAGTAATAACTTTACAATTGACATAGTAAGCAGGGGATTTCCATGCAGCTACACCAGAAGTTAGAGAGTACACTGAACAACAACCAAACACCTGTCAATTCCTGAGATTCTTGCAAACAATGCTGGACAGGGTGGACCTAGTCTACAGCACATGCTGAGGATCACTTTCCATAGATTATTTATGAACCGTTATGATATCTGAGTGAGCCCACTGTATATTTTTGGGAAGTGATCTGGTGCTCATTGGTAACCTTTTGAAGAGAAGAAAACAACCAATGAGAAAGGCAGAATAGCATGCACCTGAATTTATTTTTATTTAAGGAAGTTTATTAGCCCATTCTGTAGCAATCAAAGAAACATTTTCGAGCAACACTGTATAGAGTAGCATAGAAATTAGATAATAACAATACTAACTTTGCAACACAAGCCACAGAATTTTGTATCATATACAGTATAAGAGACAAGGCCTGTTTAACTTGTTGCCTCCTAAGACGTACTTTCATTTCTAAAACAGAGGAACGTTGTATATTCAAACAGGACTGGGACTGAGGTAAGGATGAATTACTTCCCAGATGTGAATTCAGCCTCAGTCCACTTTAGCCATATATTGTGGTGTGACAATCAGAGCTGGCCCCACCATTGAGCATGCAGCATGGAGGCAGTAGTGGTGGCAGTCTCCTGTCTGTTGCTTATAAACTTTCTAGCTGTTGTTCTATGTTGGATAATATTGCTGTGTGCACAACACATCTTTTCTAGATCCACTGCTCTTATCAAAGTTGTCGTGTCCTGTCTCCAGGACCCCAGTGCAGACTCTGACACATACAGTGAATACTCAGACAGAGAGACCGGGCGGCAGGAGAACCTGCCAGTGCCTGAGACAGAGGGTGAGATTCCTCAGTAGCCACAGCCTTCTGTTGTGATCACAGACAAAGACAAAGATACAGACCTAGCAGAACTTACCCCAGCAGAGTGTCGTTGAGAGAAGGAGGGGTAGAAACAGAGAATTTACATCTAAAATGCTCAGCAATCAAACAGCACTTGTCGAAGGCTGCCAGACCATAACTAGCCCAGCACCTCCCTCAGGAAATTGTTGCTGGCAACTGCCCTCCATGGTTGAAGCAACAGTCATGCCTCATGTTCCTGTTCATGCTGCCTGATGGCCTTAGACCTTGCTTTGTTTATTGACTATGCTCTTGGATCTCCCATTGCCTTGTTTGATTTATCACTGGAGTGTGTATGACTTGGCTGAACTGACTTTGCTGCTTCCATTTCCTTGCTGGTGAGTCGCGCTTGTTCCTGTGTTTCCTTAGGGCTCCATATCTTCCAGCAGTCCCTATCTGAGGGTCTGTTCTTATGCTAAGACCCAAACAAGACAAAAGTCCAGGCAGTTTCTGTCCATGGACTGGAGCAGGAGTGGAGGCATCTTGTATTTCATCTCAGGCATCAAAATATCTTAGCTGGCAATGCTTCTGCCCTGTAGATAGCAAAATCTAAAACTGAGACCTTCATGTGCCTCCTTAGATTGTTGGGGTTGGTGGGTATAGCTTTGAAGGACAACTAAGGTCTGCACCATATGGTCATCTTTAAAATGTACCAATCAATTAAAATATTCCATCTGAGTGCTTATTTGGATGTTATAAAATTCTCTAAGACTGCTAGGTAATCATGATGATATTAATTTAATTGATGTTTTGTGATAATTTTTTTAAAGAGTATTTAAATCGACCAGGCCTTGTTTTGTGATGGGGGTTCAGGAAACCCATTGCCTTCATGTTCTCCACAAATTTGACTTGAAATATATTTTTGAGTACATTGTATCTCACTGTCAGGAGTCATTTCACAGGTTATCAAGTCATCATCCAAAGCTGCATATTCTTCCAAAGATAAGACTTTTGGAAATTGTACTCCTGCAGCCAGTGCGTAGGCAGTCAAACTGAAGCTACTTTCAACTTCTGCATCTACATCAGCCTTTTCCCCAGAGCCTGATTTAAACCCTGCTTCAATGTAACTGTTAATAATTGTCCCTGAGGATACAGCCCTCCAACAAAGCTGCAACATATCAAGGGCATCAAGCAGAGTCACTGTGAACTCCTTGCCACTGTCTACACAGTCTATAAATCTCTTGAAAAGAAGAGACCGATATTTGACTTTCAGACTCTTAATAATCCCTTGTTTTGTAGCTGCAAATCTAGAAGGAGAGCAAGAAGGAAAGCATACAAGTCTGATACACTTTAAATTCTTTACCTCTGGAAAATCTGGGAAAGGGTCCACAAAAATAACGACGTGACGCTTTTGTCTTTGAAACTTCATATCAAGCTTGCTCAGCCATTGTTCAAACATATTTGAAGTCTTCCATGGCAAAGCACTGGACTGATATTCTACAAGATGTGACGTTTTATTCTGAAAGCTGCAGGGAATTTTGTTTTCTCCAATGACAAGCAAAGGAAGTTTCTCGGAGGCATCCATGTTTGTACCAACCACAAGAGTTATCTTTTCCTTGCTCACTTTTCCTATAGAGCATGTTTCTCCTTTAAATACAAATGTATGACTAGGTACCATTTGATAAAACAATCTTGTCTTTTTCATGTTAAATATATCATTTGGCTGATATACCTTTAAATAGTAAGGCAGAATACTTTGATGCCAAACTCTTACTGAATCCACTGTAGTAACAGTGGTCAGAGTAGTAGCAGTAGCTGCTACTGACTGAGATCTGAATGCTAATCCATACCTTGATTTAAAGCGATCTAGCCAGCCATGGCTGCATTTGAAATCATGATGTCCAAGTTTCTCTGCAAAATAATTGGCTTTGATGCGTAGCAAGGGTCCATTTATTCGCACATTTGAACACTGAGCCATTTGGTACCACTTCACCAGAGCCTCTTCCAAGTCAGTATAATATGCCATCCTTAACCTTTTCCTTTTAGGGTCAAATGGCAAAGACTCAAAGGCTTCTAAAATGTTATCTTTGTTCTTCATAATGGAATATAAGGAGTTTCTCTTTATGCCATATTTTTCTGCAATCTCTGTCTTCTTCTTGCCATTTCCTATGGTGGTTATTATGGCAATTTTGTCCTGGATTGTCAAATTTGTCTTCTTTCTTGCCACAGGTGAAATTGTAGGAACATCTGAAGACTCTGCCATCCTACAGTCAGAACTCTTGGGAAGGCTCAAATGCATATAGATACATTTGCTTGGTCACCTTGCTATCACCAATGGCTTTAATTAGATTGACTTTCAAGTCAGCATGCTGGAGTCACACTAAAATAAATACATGTCACACTGTTAGAATGGCAGTGCCATTAATATGTTTTTGCATAAGTATACAGAAATATGATCTTCTAGCATTGTTGCCTAATAAAAATAATTCTATTAAATTCTCCAAGGTAATCTCAAGCATGCTGTGTAGTTGTTTTTTACAGCAATTTACTAATATTTCTGCAGCCTCCTATCAAAATAAAAGCTATATTATCTGAAAAAGGTTTTAATATTGCTGTTTTATTTTCAAGGTCTGTAGACTGATGTTCTATTTGTTACCCTAGCTCCATTTTAAAAATGTATTTCTGGCACCCTACCCAGTGTGTGTTCCTCTTTTTACCAGTGTAACCCTGCCTTTGAGTTATAACTGCATACCCTCCAACATTTCGCAGATGAAAGCCAGGACACATACAGCCAAGCAGCATCCCAGTATGGTCAAGATAGCCAAATGGGGAAGAACACACAAGCTAGGAAGAGCTGCAGCAGTTTGCTTTTAATAAAATAATAATAAAATTTTTATTTATATCTCCCGCCTCTCCCTACGGATTGAGGCGGGCTTGCAACATATTAAAATCCAATACAGTAAAATATCTAAAACAATATATTAACAATTAAAAACAATTACCACAGTCACATCAATAATCTGGGGAGTTCCTGGTCAATGGGAGTTACATAAGGTCGGGTGGGTATGCCCGCCGGAAGAGATCCGTCTTTTTAGTGCTTTTTTGAACGCCTCCAATGTAGATTGTCCTAATATGCCTCAATCTACATATTAGGACAATCTACAGAGAAGGGATTCTGCCCCTACAGTGTCCTCTTCCCCCAGTTGAGCTGAGTAAAAATTACTTTTGCATTTTGAACTCAGTTTGTAGCAAATGATGTAAACTAAGGATGAAGAGAGAAGCTGGGACACAGAGAGAAGAATTGGGACATTTTTAAAAGAGCTGAAAAAGTTGAATAACGGGATTAACTGTTCCTGCCAAATCAGTAGAGTTGGAGGGTATGTAACTGTTGGATGAAGACAAGATCTCTCCTAAACTTGGGGGGCTGTCATTGGAGTTTATCACATGGGGAAAATCCCGTGCAAAAACAGGATTTAAAAGCTGGAAAAAACAACAACAAAAGCAAGTTGATTTTCACACGTCATCGTTAAAGTGGTGTTAACCCAAACAGAAAGTAGTCAAAAGCCACTCCTTTTTACTTCCAGGATCTTCCAAAAGTAAAAAGGAGCAGCTTTTGTCTACTTTCCGTCTACTTTCCGTTAATGATATTGTGTGAAAATCAATCTGCTTTTGCGGGGTTTTTTTCCCCAGTTTAAACCCCTGTTTCTTCATGGGATTTCCTCCATGTGATAAACTCCATAGAGACACCTTTATATAAAAAAGCCAACTTTGTGCAGTTAGAATGGCCTCTGCTAGCATAATGACCAAACATCAGCCACTTAGTGACATAAAAAAGGTCCTGCTGGATAATTTCTTTTTAGCTTGATAGTTTAAGGCAGAGAAAAGAGATGCAGCTGAGAATGAAATGGGTGGATAAACTTTCCTGTTAGCAACCAGCTTGTACAGTCCTGATAGCTATTAGGATGGGAGATGGGTAACAATTGCACACATTGAATTCCTTTGTTCAATTCTCCATGGTATGAACCTTGGGAATCCATCTTCTATGGGCCTTAGAATCATAGAATCACCCATGAACTTACAAATCCTGTACAGCTAGTTACAGTGCCCTGGAGTGTAGTCTATAGGATAATTTAGAATCAGTTGCTTGGTGATCCAGTTTTACCACTTGCTATGTGGAGATGCTGGAGCCCACCAGCTAAAGGCCTGGAATACATTCACTGCTACAGACTCGACTTACTACATTATTACCAATGGAGCAGAAGTGATGTGTGTCAGTTTTCAGTACCACCAAACAAAACTCCTTTGGGAAGGCTGGAATTGCAGGCAATTTCAACTGAGGACACCTTGCAATACCACTGCAACAGTGTTATATCATTTTAACTTTGATTCTAACATGACACCACTGATGTGAAAAAGGACGAGTTTATTGGGGTTAAATACTCTAGTTGGCGTTCAGTGTAGGAAAAAACACATCATGATTTTAGAAATAATTTTTTAAAATTTGCCAATGTTAATTAAATATTTGCATGTAAAGCATTTACAGTTATATTCACCTATGTTCTTAGTAACAAAGTTTTGTGTTGTAACATTGGATTGGTTTTCTTTGATCTCCAGAGGCCTAGCCCTACACTCAAACTATCATGCTGGCTCTCTCCACAAAGTATGCCGTTCCAATAAAAAAATACCATCCAATCAGCTAAATATATGTTGTATATGCAAACCTTTGAAAACAGCACTCTCATCCTGAGATTCTTCCCCCAGCCCTAAAGATTAAAGGAGCCAGGCTCTCTGAAACATCCTGGGTTTGCAGAAGTGATGAATCCTGGCAGCAGGAGAGTGGCTGTTTGATGAGAGATCTGTACTCCTTGTTACTCTTCTCATTTATATGTTGTTACTGAAGAAATGTGGAAGAAATTAAGCATGGGGGGCTCAATGTCCCCACTACCCCTTGTTATTTCCCCCAGTTCTGTCTCCTTCTGAGCTCTGCCCGGCCATTTTATACTTTTCAGCCTCTCTTTGCCAATGGATTTTCTGTTGGAACAGACAAGTGGTGTTGAAAGAAGTGCTTGTGTTCATCTCTTTCTCCACTTCACACTGGACTCTAGATGTTGGTCTTGTCATTGCCCTTAGCAGCAGCTCCCTTTCCATAGCATTGAGCTGTGGCAGTTAAACTGGTATCAAACTAGAGTAATTTATGCACTGCAGATGCGCCTGTAGACTAAGCTGAATATCACACTACACTTTTACGGAGCTATTATTCCACTTTAACCACTATGGCTGCCTGCTGTGGAATCCTGGGATTTTCATTTTAAGGGGGGCATTTAGAATTCTCAGCCAGAGAGCTCTTAGGCCCCACTGAACTACAAATCCCAGAATGTAACAGGGGCCAGTCAGAGCAGTCAAAATGGAATAACAAAACTATA
Source organism: Urosaurus nigricauda (assembly GCA_034509955.1). Lineage (NCBI taxonomy): Eukaryota > Metazoa > Chordata > Lepidosauria > Squamata > Phrynosomatidae > Urosaurus > Urosaurus nigricauda. The sequence goes on along the minus strand of JAOEGL010000005.1, from coordinate 154,788,838 downwards.
AAACTGGTAATCTATATAAGGGATTGCTGCAGTACACCCTTATAGTGATGCTGTTTCACTTTAACTGCTCTGGCTGCCTCTTGTTGCATTCTGGGATTTGTAGTTTAAGGAGGGGCATTCAGAATTCTCAGTCAGAGAGCTCTTAAGCCTCACTGAACTGCAAACCCCAGAATGCCATTACACTATGCAGATGGCCACTCTTATAGCGCTGCTATTCCACTTTGACTGCTCTGGCTGCCTGCTGTTGCATTCTGGGATTTGTAGTTCAGTGAAGCCTAAGACCTCTTTCTGGCAGAGAATCTTAAAAGCCCTATTCCTTAAACTACAAGTCCCAGAATGCAACAGGAGGAGGCAGCCAGGGCAGTTAAAGTGGAACAGCAGCCCTATAAAAGTGTAGTGCAGAAATTTATGTAGATTAACACTCTTATAGTGCTGCTGCTATTCCACTTTTGACTGCTCTGGCTGCCTCCTGTTGCATTCTGGGAATTTGCAGTTCAGTGAGGCCTAAGAGCTCTCTGGCTGAGAATCCTAAAGCCCTATTCCTTAAAACTACAAGTCCCAGAATGCAACAGGAGAGGAGTGGAACAGCAGCACTATAATAAGAGGAGTGTAGCGCTGTGCAATCCCCATAGGAGTAGTCTCTACTATACTACTCTCTATCAGTAGAGGTTAGGATTAGGCCCAGGCCGGGAAAAAAAAGACCCGGATGTTGTTGCTATGGTAACAGACTCTGTGGGGGAAGTAGTGACACACAGACAGAGGCCTGGCCTGTGAGTCACGTGACGTCGCCGGGAGGGACATAGAGTGTCAAGTGGACGCTCTACTTCCGGCCAGGCAGTTCCGGTTTGGTGCCACTCTGGAGAGAAGGGAGGGAGGGAGAAGGAAAGTGTGAAGAAGGAAGGAAGGAAGGAAGGAGGCAGCCCTTTTCTCCCTCCCAGGCTGCAGGCAGAGAAAGGTGAGGAAGGGCTGAGAGAGTGTCCCTTTCACCTAATTCCCATTAGTCCTTAATCTCCTCCTCTGTTTGGGTTCTGGGACTCTGGGGACCTGGGTTCGAATCCTGTGCTGTTTGTATAAATTATTATTATTATTATTATTATTGCCTTAGTGTTTGTATTGAACTGTAATGTTGTTGTTGTTGTTGCTGCTGGGGAAAGTAGATATTTGTTAGTTAGGTTAATTATGGCAGGGTATATTTCTAATTTATAATAATAGTATTATGTCAATACTCTGGATTTTGTTCTGTGTATTTTTCTACTATATATAGACACTAGTGAGATTATCATACTTCGAGGGTCCATCCCAGAACCATCCCGCAGTTATCCCATTATTGGCAATGAATGCCCCATTATTGGCAATGGGATCATTGTGGGGTGGTTCTGGGACAGACCCTAGTGTGATAATCTCATAGTTTTATGTTTCGCATTCAGTCTTGTGTTTACTGTATGATTATCTTTTATAATACACTTGTCCCTCCGTATTCGCTAGGGTTAGAGGGACAAGACCCCCGTGAATATGGAAAAACCGCAAAACACCATGTTTTTACCTGAGGGGACACCTCTCTAGGAGTCTCTAGGTCCTCCAGTGCAACTCTGTGGTCAATATCTGACAGACACTGACCATAGAACTAGAAAGCCCTAGTAGAGTATTCTCTCTAGGGATCTCTAGGTCTTTCAGTGCAACTTTTGGTTAAAATTGACCACAAAGTTGCACTGGAGGAGGACCTAGATATTCCTAGAGAGAACATATTAATCAAATCCGTGAATAATGGAAGCCGCGAATATCAAATCCGCAAATATGGAGGGATGAGGAGGGAAGGATGGTCCACAACAAACTCCAGCTCCCAGAATTCCATAGCCCTGGGCCAGAAAAAGAGTTAAAGCACTGCCAAACCGAGTTATCTCTCCAGTGTGGATGCAGCCTTTGGTGGAATCTCTCCTCCTAAACTAGGACACATTGGATTGTATACTAGCCTCTGGAGCAGCAGAAAACAAGCTCACTCCATCTTCTACATGGCATCCTTCCAGGTATTTAAAGATAGCTGTCATCTCATCTCATCATGAGTCTGAGTGTTGGAGACCAGGGTTCGAATACCGGCTCAGCCATTAAACCCATTTGGTGGCCTTGGATGAGTCACACTCTCTCAGCCTCAGGGGAAGGCAGTGGCAAAGGCCCCTCTGAAGAAACCTTGCCAAGAAAAACCTTATGATAGGTTCACTTCAGGTTCGCAAGGCACTGAGCTTAAACCTGACACACACAGTTCTCACTTCTATTTAGTATTGAGCTCTTGGCCTTGGTTGTTGTTGTTGTTGTTGTTGTGTGCCTTCAAGTCGTTTCCGACATTTATTTATTTATTTATTTAATAAATATCCTGCCTTTATCGCATGTTGGGACCCAAGACAGCTCACAATATATAATGATGATGATAATAATAATAATTTTTTATTTATACACCGGCTTTCCAATCAAGGCGGTTTACAAGATTACATAAAGAAATATGTAAATACATAATTATTTTACATAAACAAATACATAAAATACATAAACAAATAATAATAATTTTATAATAATAATAAATATAAATGGTGACCCTAAGGCATTCACCTATCATGGGTTGGGTTTTGTTTGTGGTTTTTGGTAAGTTTCTTCAGAGGGGGTTTGTCATGGCCATCCTCTGAGGCTGAGAGAGTGTGACTTGCCCAAGGTCAGTGGGTTTCCATGGCGGACCTGGGATTCCAACCCTGGTATCATGGTATCTTAGTCCTGTCTTCTCCCCCTGTCTAAAGAAGCAAGACACAGACCTGCCAGGATGGAGAGAATGATGTGTGCGGCTTCTTAACAGGCTAGGCTAGTTTTCAGTCGGGCAGAATTTGGGTGGGGCCAGCCTTGGCCAAGCCACATTCTCTCAGCCTCAAAGGAAGCACAGACCTCTCTCCTGCCCTCTCCTCAGAGCAAGAGAAGCAGGCCATGGATCTGCAAGGATGAAGAAAATGATGCCCGTGGCTTTTCTTTCCTTTCATTGAAATGTTTTAAGAAATAAGCCAGTCTCGGGCAGAATTTGAGAGGGGCCATCCTTGGTCAGGTCACACACTCTCAGTCTCACAGGGAGGCTAATAATAATAATAATAATAGTTTATTTTTACCCCACCTCTCCAAGGGATCGAGGCGGCTTACATCACTAGAACATACAGCATAATAATATAATAACATAACATAAAATAAATCCCCTCCCAACAAATCCACATAATTACAATAAAGCATAAACAAATAAATACTATAACATCATGAAAACTGTTAAAATAATTAAAACATTAAAACTAAACAGAACAGGGTGTCATGGAGCATCATGTGGCATTTTGGGGGGCAGTCCACATCATTAGCGTTGAACAGTCAGTCAGCAAAGGTCTCCTGGAAGAGATCCGTCTTGAAGGCCTTTTTAAAGCTGTCAAGGTTGGTAATGTGCCAGATCTCTCCCGACAGGCCATTCCATAAGTTAGGAGCGGTCAATGAGAAGGTCCCCAGTGATGCCACTGGAGGACCTCAACCCTATATGAAGCTGAGGTCTTCCAGCTTCAGTTTTCCTGACAGGCCAGAGCTCAACAGGTGGTGCTTCTCCCAGCATGATGGTGTGATTTAAGGAAGGGAAAGACTTGTTCCATCTCTAAGCACCTGCCATGCAGCACCTATGAAGATGGCTGGGAAACTTGCCAGAAAGAAAAGAGACAACCCTAGGGCACACCTGCTTTGTAACCTGTCAGGAGGCAGGTGGTGCAATATATAGCTGTATGTGTTGAATGGGGAGCAGCAGGAAGTGCTGTGCCCAGCAAAAGAATATAACTTTTCATGTTGAAGTTCAAAGTCATGTTAGTCTGTAGAATCAGTATGTAGAGAGATCTTGTAGCACCTTTGAGACTAACTGGAAGAAAGAATGTGGCAGCATGAGGTTTCATAGACTATGAATTTGAATTGACATTCTCTCACACCAGTGGCATATATGTGTCTGTCCCTGGCTTTCCATTCCACCAAACGTATCTGAGGAAATAGACTTAAGTCTATGAAAGTTCATGCTGCCAACGTCTTTCTTTCAGTTAGTCTCAAAGGTGCTACAAGATCTCTTTTCATAGTAAAGTTTCTTGTTGTGTACCTTCAAGTCATTTCTGACTTATGGCGACCCTATCGTGGGGTTTTCTTGGCAGGATTTGTTCAGAGGGATTTTGGCGTTGCCATCCTCTGAGACTGAGAGAGTGTGACTTGCCCAAGGTCACCCAGTGGGTTTCATGGTTTCAAAATCTAATCTCCAGAGTTGTAGTCCAACACTTAAACCAGTACACCATGCTGACTCCCTCTTGTTAAAGTACCTCCCTTTGTTTTCTCTTTTTCTGTTATGTTTTGTTGTTTCTTTAATTTGCTTGTTGCTCAGACAGTTGAGTTAAGATTTTCCGATGGGAAACTGAAGATGTGTGGGTTATATTCAGAGAATTCAGAGACATTGGTGTGTTAGACAGGAAAATCAATATGCAAAGGTACAGTCTAGCACCTTTGAGATTAACTGATAGAAAAAAGCTGGTAGTATGAACTGTAATAGATTTGAGCCTACGTGCATCTGAGGAGGTAGGCTTGTCTATGAAAGCTCATGCTACCAGCTTCTTTCTTTCGATATCACATGTGCTACTAGATCATTTTGCATACTGATTTCCTGGAGAGATACCTCCTTTTCTTGCTTTTTGGACTCCATGACCACCAGACATTACCTGTGTGAGTTATAGATTTTTAAAGTCCCATTGAATACAGTAACATAGTAAAATGGTATCCCTTACATAAAATGGCAAATTCAGGTTTGCTTTTTGGAATTTGTATTTTTAAAATATTTTCAAGCTGTGGATGATTCAATCTGTGGATAAAAAATCCATGGATATGGAGGACTGACTGTAACTGTATTTTTTCCATGAAGAAAGTTAACAGTGAAACAGTTTGTAAACATTAGTAGAATGCTATGCCCTCTCTTCACTCAGAAGGTGAAACTGATAACCGGGCTAGATTACATGGGTGTGTGTGTGTGTGTGTGTTGATTGCCTTGTGTGTCATGAGAAATATGATTTGTGCTAGTGATACAAAAGAGTGGCTGTCACATTGATGTAGAATGTACTTTGGTCACTTCTCACGCTTTTTAGACTATCATCTTTCACTAGCTTGAATACTAAGTTTGTTCTGTCTGTCTATGGTGCTGGGATGATGTGGCTTTCTGCTTTGTTAAACTGTTAGGATTTTGATGCTAGGGATTGCACTATGTAACATGTACATGCAAATCAGGTATACAGCCAAAACTCTAAAAATGAAGCAATATTGTGTAAGTTTAAATCATCATCATTATATTTTATCATTATTACTACAATTATATCATTATTGGTGTTTGTGTAATACTATTATAATACCACCTACTTGTAGCCTGACTTTCTTCAGACCCTTAAATGACTGTGAAATCATTTTATCTGTTAACAGTCTCAAGAAAATGGTTTGGATTTGAGAGAGACCTATCTCTGCCTGTTAATAACCAATTGAAGTAGCAATCTCCCTGGTTCATGTGCAACAGTCTGTTCATGATTCTGTAAGAAGAAATATTAAGTTGTGTAATGCTTACATTTTGTAATGTTGGAGCAAGTGCTTAAGATCTGCAAATTCATATTAGTTCCTCTCTGTTGGACCAGATTATTATACAGCTCTCCACATTGTTGGACTGAACCTCCCAGGATTCCTCACAATTGGCTATGCTGGTTATGTCATCTGGGAGTTATAATTGTATAATTTGTGATGGGCTGCATTATTCCCATCCCTGCTGTGTTGCATATCAGTTTGAAGTCACATGAAATAGTTATAATTTCTAGACTGACAGAAGTGATCTGTAACTCCTGGGCAGCTAGTGATGTAGAAACTTTTTACTTTCACCCAATTATAATTTGCCATTTTTAATTACAAATCATGGAGTAGGAGCAAGGTAAATATGGGCAATGAGGGAGCTGCTGCAGTCACCTGCAACAGTTGTGGTATGTTTGTGTTCTAGCCTGTGGATTTGGATAACGACATCTACACCAAGTGCTAGTTAATATCCTTATTGAAAGAGGACGTCCAGCAGCTGGAGGCTTGGGTAAGTACACTTCAGCATATCAGGAAGCGAGAAGTTTTCCTGGACAAAACAGAATGGACAGTCCTGGATGGGGAAAACACAGAGGAAGTTTCTGTGTAGGAGGTCAGTTCACATACACAGGAGGTAGACAGTTGGAGGAACATGACAAATAGAAGTAGGGAAACCAGGGATCATTCTGGGAGCTTGTAGCTACAGAATCGATTTGAAGCACTTTCCCTTATCAGGGATGATGAGGAAGAGCAGCAGGACTAATTGTTAGGGGAGGCGCAGGGGATCTTGGGAGTACCACCACAGGGAACAGCTGCTGCTAAGCCTCGGAGGAGGCATGTGGTGGTGGTGGGGCACTCCTTGCTGAGGGGTACGGAATCAGTGGTTTGTGAGCCTGAAAAGATGGCAGAATGCTAACGGGACAGAGAAAAGGCAGAACTACTCAACACCTTCTTTCTCTCAGTCTTCTTACAAAAGGAAAAGGGTGTTCAACCTGAGGAATATGGAGCAGATGGTGCAGTAGGGAAAATAAATCACAGAAGAAGTAAAGAGGTAGTACAGGAATACCTGGTTAATCTAAGGGGTGGAGCAGACTGGCACAATAACCCGGCTTCAGGGTGGCATGGGGGAGTTGCCCCCAAGCCAGCATCATGCCGCCCGCTCGACCAAACAGTGGGCTGCATTGCAGTGCTCTATACTCTGCATCACAGGGGCACTGAAAAGCCACTGCCATGGTGGAATAACTAGCTTTTTGTCAGCTCAAAAAGGAGCGATTTCCTGATTATATTAAGATGAAAACTCAATAAAATAATTTTTAAAAAAGTTTTTCTGCCACTTCTTTTTGAGCTGACAAATAGCTGGATCAGAGCTGTGGCATGCGGTTGCCACAGCCCCGATCTGGCATTCAAAGGAGCGGTGTCAAACTGCCCCTTCAGGGATGTCTCTTTCGGCCCCTAATGAATTTAAGTCTCCCGGACCAGATGAACTACATAGAAGGTTGTTAAAAGGACTGGCAGAATTAATCTTGGAGCTACTGGCAATAATCTTTAAGAACTCCTGGAGAACAGGAAAAGTCCCAACAGACTGGAGGAGGGCAAATGTTGCCCCCATCTTCAAAAAGGGAAAAAAGAGGAACCAAACAATTACTACTCAGTTAGTCTGACATCAATACCAGGAAAGATTTTAAAGCAGCTCATTAAACAGAGTCTGCAAACATTAAGAAAGAAATGCCATAATCACAAAAAGTCAACATGGTTTCTGAAAAACAAGTCTTGCCAGACTAATGTAACCTCTCTTTTGATAAAATTACCAGCTTGGTAGGTAAAGAAAGTTCTCTGGATATAGTGTATCTTGATTTCAGTAAGGCCTTTGATAAGGTCCTTCATGATTTTCTTACAAACAAACTAGTAAAATGTTAGGTGGATTAGTAACTGGTTGACCAGCCAAACTCAAAGGGTGCTCAGCACTGGCTCCTCTTCATCCTGGTGAAAAGTGACCAGTGGGGTGCCACAGAGTTCTGTCCTGGGCCCAATGTTTATTCAACATCTTTATCAATGACCTGAATGAAAGATTAGAGGGCATGCTTATCAAATTTGCAGATGACACCAAATTAGGAGGAGTACTAATACCCCGGAGGACAAGATCAAAATTCAAAATGACCTTAATAGATTAGAAAGCCGGGCCAAAACTAACAAAATGAACTTCAACAAGGAGAAATGTAAGGTACTGCACTTAGGGTGGAAAAAATAAAATGCACAGATATAAGATGGGGGACACCTGGCTGAACAAGACCACATGTGAAAGGGATCTAGAAGTCTTAGTAGATGAGAAGTTGAACATGAGTCAACAGTGCAATGCGTCAGCTAAAAAAGCCAATGCGATTTTAGGCTGCATCAATAGAGGTGTAGTGTCTAGATCAAGAGAACTAATAGTGCCACTCTATTCTGCTTTGGTCAGGCCTCACTTGGAATACTGTGACTAGTTCTGGGCACCACAGTTCAAAAAAGATGTTGACAAGCTGGAGTGTGTTCAGAGGAGGGTGGCTAAAATAATAACGGGTATGGAAACCATGTCCTATGAGGAATGACTTAGGGAGCTGGGTATGTTTAGCCTGGGGAAGAAAAGGTTAACAGGTGATGTGATAGCCCTGTTTCAATATTTGAAGGGGTGTTACATTGAGGCTGGAGCAAGCTTGTTTTCTGCTACTCCCAAGAATAGGACCTGGATCAATGGATTCAAACTACAGGAAAAGAGATTCCACCTAAACAAAACATGACTGTAAGAGCTATTTGACAGTGGAACACACTGCCTTGGAGAGTGGATGAGTCTTCTTTTTGGAAGTTTTTAAACAGAGGCTGGATGGTCATTTGTTGGGGTGCTTTGATCAAGAGTTCCTGCATGGCAGGGGGCTGGACTGGATGGCCCTTGTGCTCTCTTCCAACTCTCTGGTTCCTTTTGTGATCAATTCTGTGATCCCTTTTGTGAACAGAAGCCACTGGGATCTAACAAAGGAGGTGATATTTGCAGATTCCTCTCCCCCTACTCTCAGCTGTCTCTCTCATTCTGGTCTGATCCCCCAAATCTCCAGGGCAGCTTTTTAGAGGATACAAGGTAAGAGAAAGTTGAGAGAGATCTCTCCTTTCAGTGTGAATAGAACTTACTAAAACACAATCTGGGTCCGATGCATAGTTTGCTCTTTTGTGTTGCATGACAAATCATTTTGCTTTAAACAGTTAGTAGAAGAACTAGTTTGGATATTAGAACACATTATTAGAAACTTAGCAAACCTATACAGATGTGTTGGAATGGATTATAGATTTAACTCAGTGGGTTGTATTTCTGAGGAAACATAGTTAGGATTGTACTATGAGGTGTGTGTGTGTGGCATGGGGGGGATACAGGCCATTTTCCCTAAGGAACTGATAAAAAATATTAATTGAAAAATAAACTAGAAAATTATAATGGTAAATGAAATCTGTCTTTTGTTGTTACTTCAGTAAATAAATCACACTACAGTATTGTTAAGCATTAATAAAATGAGTAGTAGTGTAAAGTGGAAGTAATGGGGCATACATCCTGCCTTATACAGAATAAGATGCACTGGCAGATAAGAAGATCTTCAAGTTTCATAGCCCTGCATAGTTTGGACATTTATGGTAAAAATAAGAACCGTGATCTTTGTCAACTGATGACTTGGTTTCTAGCTAAGGTATATAGGTGGAATAGAGATTAAGAGGTGGCTGCTTGAATAGGCACAATATGGTAACAACTACCTTACTTATCTTACATGTGCTTTCAGTTGAGAATACTAATGCTACATTACACCATAAGATGTAGCCTGATGACAATTTCAGATGAATTGCTTCTATACAATTCTTGTATAATGGGGAAAAAACTGGTTTTACTTGCTGTCCACCATCTTAAGTTTGTTTCCCACTAGTGACTATATTTGTGGAACCTTGATCTTGGTAAGTCAGAGATGCATAGAATCATGGAAAACCACAATCACTGTGAAATGTTCAATTTGCAATGTAAGGTTGCTTAACTTCCTGACTTTCTAGGAGGAACAAAGTGTGCTGGTATTGACTACATTTTTGGAAAATGCTTGCCATTTCTATGCAACTAAATATATTTGAATCTGTGGATTAAAAAAATCCATGGATAAGGAAGACAGACTGTATATGAATAAAAATATTTTGTTTAGCATGTGTATAATTTCACCTGCACATTCATGTATATCCATATTTTAACATTTTACAAGGACATAACATCAAGTTAGAATAGTTTTATTTAAGCAAATTCATTATTGAACTCAAAGCATGTGTAAATTTTACACATTTAAAAAAGTTTGGGAAGAGGAGGAGTAGGAAGGATCAGAGCCTCCAAGTCTTGTGCCCCCCTTAGCAACTCTTGAACCCCTCTTGGGAATCTTGTCCCACAGTTTGAGAACCACAGGTCTAATCCTTTCAAGATGCCAATGAAAAAGCCAAGTTAAAAAGCCTCCCCCAGTTAATCATAGCAAAGAAACTTCCATGGACGGGTTGGGGGGATTTTTATCAGGATAATGCGAGTATTTCATGCAATTAACGTGATGAGTTTGACCCAGCATCATACCCAGATAAAATCTTTATTAGACCCAACTAAACGTTACTGAATATGTAGAAAAAAAAACTCCTCTGAGTTCTGCAGAGCTTCTCATCAGGCTAGATACCACGGTAACTATTTTGGAGGGTTAATAGCTACAACATAAAGTCAGCTCTTTTCTGTCCACTTTACCCTCGGGTTTGTGTATCACCCAGGTTGATGAAGTGTTGTGGAGAATCAAGAACCCTTCACAACATTCTGACATCAGGATTAGCCGAGGTATTACGAATTTTGGATTTTTTTAAAAAAACAAAAACAAAACATGGCTATAATTTTTTTTATACATCCTTTGCTTTTTTTTTTTTTTTTTTTTGGCAACTGATCTTTTTTTTCCTCTGAGGAAAACATAGGTCTCTAGTAGCTGGAAACCATGCCTATGAGGAGCTTCTTAGGGATCTTGGTAAGAGGTGGCATGAAAACCATGTTTAAAAATATGAAAGACTGTCATATTGAAGATGGAGCAAGTACGTGGAGCAATAGATTCAAATTACAAGAATAGAGGTTCCACCATTAGGAAGAACTTCCTGACTGTAAGAGCTGTTCAGTAGTGGAATACGCTGCCTTGGAATGTGGTAGTGCCTTCTTATTTGGAGATTTTTAAACAAAGACATGACGGCCATCTATTGGGAGTGCCTTGATTGTGTATTCCTGTATGCCAGGGTGGCCCTCGTGGTCTCTTCCAGCTGTGATTTTAAACCATAATTCTGAAACTGTTCTTTAGACCCAGTGAAGAGAACTGGGTCAGATAAGAAACGAAGAAGGAAGACATCTCTCCTTTCTGAGTATGTGGTCATCTGTTCTAGAAAGGCATCACCCAGTTCTTCAGTAAACTCCCACAATAACGCCCCTGTTTTTTCCTCCTCTTTAATTTTTATCCACATGCTCTCCACCTGGCTTCCAGGATTGAAGTCCTGGATCTCTTCACTGGTGTAAGCATGTTCATGAGCAGAGCTAGAAGGGCACTGAAAGATTCTGGAAAGATACCATCGTAAGTCAGCAGCTGGTATAGGCATTCATGTCCCGTAACACCAAACAACAACAGCAACCCTCTCCAAAAAAAACCCCTCAACTATTCAGAGTGCTCCAGATGCAGCATCTAATTAAAATCCTTGAGCAGTTGTGTAATAATTTTTGATAGTGACAGAAGAATATAGGAAATGTTCTGTGTGCCTGTTTTACTCTGGTCACCCAGCAGAAGATGTAGATCAGACATAGATTTGAAGAGAAGAGGATGTGGGAGTTTTTCTTGTAAAAAAGCTGTATTTTTGTTACCCCCCAAGTCCAGCCTTCCTTCACACCCTCTCTTCTTTGATATTAAGTTGATATTAAAAGGGAAGTTTAAGGCATGTAGCTGTGAGGACAGGAAACATAACCTTATCATATAAGGAGATGTGGGAGTCTCAGCATGGCACGTAGGCAAGTATAGATTGATCACGATCAGAATCTGCATAATCTCTTGATCAATAAGAGTGACGGTGGGTTTACAAGTGAACACAAATCCAAGTATACTTCCCTCTGGGAGTGATACTCCTTCATCCAAGGACATTTTGACTGATTGGTCTGCCATTCACAACTTGCCTTCTCATTCTCCTCTCCTCGCAGTTACCCCTTATTCCCAAATTCTGCCCTGGGACAGGTATAAATATGCCTGTTTAGGCATCAACAATTTGGTCTCGCCTGAGGTTAGACAGGCACTGTGTTTGTATCTTGCTTGATTCCTCAGTATTATTGACCATGCCCCAATCCCCAGGCAGCTTGCTGAGCCACTTCTCTTTCCAACTGGAGCTGCACAGCTGGACAGTATCGTCCTCCACAACCCCTTAAATCGCTATCTGCTACCACTTTTCATTTTGTTAGTTCTCAGATGAGTGAGTGAATGTCTTTATGTGAATGGTTATTCCCTTTGAATCATAAGTAAGACTATGGTAGTTTTCGAACTTGCACTCTGGAGTTCTGTTTCTCAGAACTGACATCCACAGGCTTGATCCCCACTTTGAGTTGCCCTAGTCCTCTCAGCTGATTTAGCTGAGGTAATAGAATTCCCCTATTGAATATTAATTGTCGGTGTCCTCCTGGGATCCTGACATTTTGGGTAATGCCTTCTCATATAGAAATGAGTATGGGGTTAAGAACAGAGAGTCCTTAGCCACTATCAATCCCCAGGAAGGAATGATTGCAACTGAAACTATTATTATTATTATTGTTATTATTATTATTATACCAAAGTTACATTCTTTTAAAAGAGATTGGGCTTATGTAGCATTTGGACTGGCAGTGACTTCTCAAGAGTTCAACAATGTAAGCTGTATTCATTTTCTTTCCTAACGCCAGGTAGCAAGATGTTGCTCAGTGTAATGTAATACATGTGATTCTGTTTCATCATATTAGTTGTAAAGGATGTTATCATGTGTAGATAGCATGTACTGTATGACAGAAATACACTCTATTAGATCCAATATAATAATTTAGAATGTTTTGTAAAATTTTGATATTGATGTTTCTGTTCCTCTACAAAATGCATTTGAAAATTGAAAGTTTAAAACATTTTACTTGTGTAATCCTTAATTTTGTGTGCTGAAGGCATATGAAATCTAAGTGTTCAGACTTGGAACTATACTAGATCTCGTATGTTCAAATGTAAATACATTCTGAAAGTTTTAACAGTTGTAATCTCCCTACCTTGTGCATATTTCTACTTAAAGAAGGTGATTGGACAAAAATATGTACTTATATATAAGTATATATGTATTTGGAGAAATTTCAGTTCAAGACATATGGTCCTCTACTTTTTCTCGTGGCATAGAATAGTTGTTTAGTATTCAGTTTCTGGTGGAAAAGAGAAATTACGATTTGAGGTGGTTATCCTAAAACCCTGATGGCGAGCCTATGACATATGTGTCAGCACTGGCACGCGTAGCCATTTTTGATGACACGCGGCTGCCTCAATGGCTGCATGCCAAGAAAGATGTTGCATCCTCAGCTCCTGCACAGCCAAATGCATTAACCAAGGATGCATAAGACTCTAGTCACAAATGTTTCATTTGCTGCTTCTGAGGATGTAACAAGTCGCCCATGTTTCATCCTCCCCTATTAGACACTCTGTGCCAGAGGTTTGTAGGCCAAAACAACAGAAGTCTGTCACAGAGCGTCTAGTTCTGGGATTTCTGGTTAAGCCGGGATCTTTGCCCTCACTTCCGCCGGTAGAGCAGGGAGCAGCGGAACGCAGCGAGGGATGCATCTCTGGAGACCCTGCTATTACCAGTAACCAAATAACAGTTAACCACAGCAACCATTATTTACTGTTCTGGGGTGTCATGGATTTCTAATCCATCATTACTGAGATAAGTGATTTAAACTATAAATATGTGAAATAATGCTTTTTCCTCAAAGTGACACACCACCTGAGTTATGCTCAGTTTTTTGGCGAAGTTTGACACACCAAGCTCAAAAGGTTCTCCATTACTGTCCTAAAAAGTAGGGGCTAAATGCACAAAATGATTGGTATTATACAGAGGCATGCTTTAAATTTGGATCCAGAACAGAAATGACCAATCATTTAGACAGATTTGCAAGAAGTGCAAATTGAAACAAGGGTTTCTGAAACAGAATGAATCCAAATCTGACTTGTTAACAGTTTTGATTTGGAAAGATGCACAGCTGAGCTATAGGCAGTGCATTTCCCAAAACTGATTGCTTTTCCTCAAGCTCTCTATATGCGGAGAATACCAGTGGGAGAGGAAAATGAAGGGATGTTGCTATATTAGAGTAATAACAGTAAATAGTTTATCAGGGCTCTGCAGTCCCAGTGCTATGGGAGAAGATTATTGCTTTTGCTAATTCTGTCTTTCAGGGCAGGGGTGTTTGAAACATTTTGGTATGGTTGTCTTTTGGCCTCCACAGTTATTTTTCACCCAACTCCTGATGGACTTTCTCTAATTCTGGTGCCAACTGAGCAGGGGGGACATTCAACACTGTTTTGGCTGGCCATAACTCTTTTAAGATTTCCTTCTGAAATTTCGCAGGTTTTATCTTTGCAAACCTTGGATTTTTGCCAGTTACATGCACATTGGGGAAAGGGTCAGGGAGAAAACTGCTCTCATCCAGTTTGAACTATCCTTTCCACCAAAGTCAGTATAACTAAAACCAGAACAACTAAACTTCTTGAATCTGCAGGTTTCTTAAACAGGGTTATCTGTATTTTATTTTCATAACAGTAGAGTGAGGAAAAAAAGCAAACAAGCTTCAAACTGCAAAGACTTGTATTGCATAAAACATCCTGTTCCTCTTCATTTAAGATGTGGAGGAAGACTTTATCTCTTCAGAAATTGCTACCATAATTGTGAATTTCATCCATTTCTGCTGAGAAAAAAGTTCTTAGCTGCTTAATTTATTTAAGTACTGTGCAGCCCCAAATCCTGAAACTTATTTGTCTGCTATTCTGCAGGCATAATTCAGTCATAAGAGGTTACTAGGCATGCAAGTTTCAGCAAACAGATAAAAAAAATTAATAACCATGTATTGATTTATAGTAATAGCAGTAGGAGCAAAAATTTGTATTTCCAAACAGATTTAAATTCAAAATCAGGTCTAAGGCATCTAAATCAGGTTGAGCTATATCAGTTTCCAAACTGAATTTTGTAGTCTGAACAGAACAGTTCTTGAATTCATGCAAATTTCTTTGAGTTTAAACAAATAGTTTTAAAATTTTACAAGATATTTAGGTAAAACATTTTATCTGTTTTAATAGTGTATGTTTTGTAATGAATTTTAAACACATTTTACTAAGCTGTTTTTAAAATGTATTTATTTGCACTTAATTATACCCCTTATACACTGTTATATTTTAATATGGTTTGTGCGTATTTTCCAAAATGGAGTGCTACACTTTTGTGTATAAGATGTTTATAACTGTTGTGGTGTTTTGTTTGGTTTTGTTGTTATATTGTTTGTTTTGCCTTATTGTTTGTTAACTCTAATAAAGGCTTGACTATTGACTGACATTAAGGTATTCTTCAGATAAGTTTGAAAGTGCAAGTTTAAATAAATGATCCCAAGTGTCATGAAGAGGTCGTAACAGTTACTAGAAACAATGTTAACCATATTTGTACTTTTTGACATGTTTATGTTATTATACTGCTTTATGGGGGGGGAAATGGTAGCAAAGTACTACAAAATCACACTCGAAAGAGGACCAACAATACAAGGTAAAGTAATTAGGATAGGTCAATCGGGGATTGGTTAGAAGGTTACTGGAGAAAGAGAGAAAAGGAATACCGTATATACTCAACTATAAGTCGAAAAATGTATGCCTCAAAATTGACCCTAAAATCCTGGGTACTCTAATACTACTTAGGAAGGTCCTGAAACAAGCAAGTCTGATGCCCCTCAGGGCACATGTTTCTCTCTCTCTCTTCCTGTGAGAAAGAAGTTCCCAGTCCGACCTGCAAGGCTTCTCTTCCCATGGAAGAAACTGCCCATTTAACACCACTTGCTTCCCTTCTTAATCTGATGTTAAAACCTCTCCTTCAGCACCTGGGAATGGGTGTTGGATGGCTGGGAGAGGTCCAGAGTAGGAGAAGGAGGTACAGAAGTAGGATTTCCCCCTTTCCATCCTTTGTTATAGCCTTCTAAGCTTTACCCTTGACTTATCCACCAGTCATATAAAAATCTATGATTTTGACCCTGAAACCTTCCTTGACTTATACATGAGGTCAACTTGTAAACAAGTGTATACAGTAATGTCTTTTCCTCATCCTGAAACTTATCTCTATAGCATAGAAAAGAGGGTTTTAAAAAACCTTATATTCCAAAATCCAATTTAAAAAAAATCCAACATCTGAAACTCTTCTAGTCCCCAGTACTTTGGATAAGGGATATTCAAGCTCTAGTAGGTACCTAAATTATTCCAGCTGCTGGTATAGAACATTTTGACTTTATGGTGCTTGCATTTCTCTAGGGTGGTTGTTTAGAAATAGTAGAGGTAGAACTTTTAGTTTTGTTTTTAATAGCTAATTTTAAATAGTTAATTTAACTACTTTGTTGTGGTTGTTGTATGCCTTCAAGTTGTTTCCCATTTGTGTCAACCCTAAGTTAAGCCTATCACGGGGTTTTCTGGGGCTGAGAGTGTGTGACTCTCCCTAGGTCACCCAGTAGGTTTTCATGGCTGAATAATGTTTATATGTTTGAAAGTGCTACAGCAGGTGACTATTCCCTTGTTCAATTTGTGTTGATGTGAAAGTACTTGGTAACATATTTCGAATTTGCTTTTTCTGATTGATGGAAATTGTAATGTGCACGCGTTGGTCTTTCTGTCTGTCTGTCTCTGTGTGTGTCAGTTCAGCAAAGTTCTTCAACATTTTGAAGATATCTTAAAACAAATTGTCCTTAAAACAAATTATTTAGTTGGGAGAATTTTAATGCATGCTCAACTTGTTTCATTTCCAGGTATGTCAGAACACAGCGAGAATTCCACAGCTGTTGATGGACCTCACCAGGCTCCAGAAGAAGTCCAGTCTGACTCTGAGGTGATTGGGTGATAGATGTGGTTGTGGCTATTTGAAAACCAACCAATCCAGTGACAGGCTCAGACTGGAAAAAACACATTTTCAGGCAATCTCTATTCTAAATCTTTACATATAAAAGGGAAATATGTTTGTTTTTAAAGAAAAAAACTATTGGCATGGAACCATTTTTTTTAAAAAAAACTATTGGCATTGATGATTAATTGGCATTGATGAATCATTAATGATGATTGTGGGCTGTAGTCTTGAGTGGAAAGTGCTAACTCTTTTCATTCCAAATTCAAATCAATCCGATAGACATACTGACTGGGCATGATAGGAATTGCACTTTAATAGCTTGTCAGATCTTTAGAACCTCAACAAGGTTTTTTTAAAGTTGTTATACTAAGCCATTGTTTTTTAAAAAATGAATTGCTCATAGCTGTGGCAATGGAGGTTTGTGTGTGCAAGCTCTGGGCTTGCACAGGCTTATATTTATAATGTTAGCTAAACCATGGTTTAATATTTTGTGTAAATGAATGCAATTACAGGCCTTCTAATGAGGAATCCGTGGTTAAATATGACCACTGTATGAGAATAAATATATTGCTTCTGGGTTGTTGTTGTTGTTGTTTTACCAGAAACCAGCAGATAGGAGGAAAGCTAATACTCAGCTGTTCTATACTTGATAAGGCTTAAGCAGTTGCTGTGAGAGAAGGGAGAGCAAATTAAGAAACCTTGCTTTGTGAATTTCCTCTTAAACCTACACAGTGGGTGAAAGTTAATTTTCCTTTTGTGAAATGTATTCAGGTATTGTAACTGGAAGTCTAGTTCTTTGCCTGTTTATTGAGAAGCACATCTTGCTAGAACTTGTTCTGGAGTAAACATGCATAAAGGAATAAAGCTTGGGTGTTAATATCTTGTTTGAGCTAAAACAATGGGAAGTGAAATGCTATACTAGTCCAGCATGTTACGGTAGTCTTTTTCAGTTTCAGCTATAGTTTTCTTTGACTGAATTGTGACTCATGAAACTGGAGTCTCAAGCGAATGAAAGTGTCTTCTGTTCTTAAGCAGGTTTTGTATAACATATTTGTAAAACTAATTATTGTTTTTTAGTTTGACTCTTGGGGATATTTTATGTAGTGTGTACGGTAATGTTTACTGATATCTGGAAGCCACCTTGGGTCCCATCTGGGAGAAAGGCAGCATATAAATGAAATAAGTAAATAGAATACTGTGGCAGTGAAGTCTACATTGGATCTTAAACAAATATATAGAAGGCATATTTGATAATGCTACTGCCAATTGTTTGTTTATAGTGTGGGTTAATGCCATTTTGGTATTTCTTTGTTGCACCTAACTTGCTGAAATGTTCTTTAATCCCTGAAAATAATAATGTATTATTAAGGTAGAATTGGTATTTTCCTGTGGCTTCTTATTCTTCTGTTGTGGTCTTCTGTCATATTGTCTTGGATAAAGTGGATTAGCAGTGTCAGAGATGCTGGCTGTGTGATAAATTACAAAAATTTATATTCCTTTAGTAAAAATGTATAAGCACAACACTAAATTCTGCATAGATAAGGCATGTACTTTTCCTTTAAAAAAAAAAAAAGGTGCACCTTCAGCAGTAATGCTCTGTGGATTAAATTTGTCTTTATCATTATTTTGCAGGTGTGATACAAAGGAATGTCTGAGTTGAAATATGAATAAAGGTTGAGTCTTCCTTTTCCAGAATTCTGAAATCCAAAATATCTGGGATAGTGACATCTTTGCTTTGTGGTGGCTCAGCATACACAAACTTTGTTTCACTCACAAAATTATTAAAAATTTTGTCTAAAATTATCTTCTGGCTACATATACAACATGTATATAAAACATAAATGAATTTTGTGTTTTGACATGCACCCCAGCTCCAAGACAGGTATCCCAACATACCAAAAACAAGCAAACAAACAAAAAACAGAAATTCAAATACTTCTGGTCTCAAGCATTTTGGAAAAGGGTGAATCAATCTGTACATGTGTAAGTGTGTGTGCGTGCAGCTTCAAGTCATCTGTTGACTTTTGGTGACCCCATTAATTTATACTGTTTGCTTAGGCCAAAAATACTCAGACATGGTTTTCCAGTTCCTTCCTCTGAAATATATCCTATAGCACCTGGTATTAATTGGTGATCTTCCATCCAAGTACTAACCAGGGTTCAGCCTGCTTAGCTTCCAAGTTCAGATGGGATCTGGTGGTTTTAGGGTGTTTATGCCTATTATGTTAAACTGAAAATGCTCACAATACATAAGGGTTGCCACTTGAGGGCACTGTATCACCAACATAATTTACAATTCAAGTTTTCAGATGGTTGAAGAGTTCTATTACTCTTGATTTTATGGCATAATATTTATTGTGTTATATTGTTAATTTTGGTTTTATCTTTGTGAACTGCCTTAAAACCTGAGTAAGGGGCCACCCAGGAATTCATTTTAAATGTTGTAAACTATTTACTATTAATGTGAGCTAGACAAAAACAAAATTCCCCTCCCCCTAGAAGAAAACCCAGATTAAATTGTTGCTAAAGTTCAGGAGAATTTAAATTTTTACATGGGGGGGGGGCTGTAAGTTAAGTGCTTTCATAAATATTGGATTAGCCATTATTTCTCAGCTAAACAGCACTGAAATGTTTGTGAACAAACGTTAAGCAAGTGCAGCCATGCTATAACTGGCTTGTTAGAACAAGTACTTCTTCTGGATTTATAGCTTGCCAGACTAGCTGTTCAAACCAAATAGATTTATCTTTTATGAGTAGAAAGCACCCCCTTCCTTTTTACTTGATAGGTTTGGCAAATACCTACCATGGATTGGGTCAGCTAGGATGCATCCTACTTTTATAAGCCTACTCTATTTTTAAGCAAGAACATGTTTATATTTAATACAATACCAACAAAACAGGATAGAAAAAAAACCCACAGTATTTGCTTTTGTAACATATAGTAGGTTTTCCTGCACTCTGCTTTTCATTATAGCAAAATGCTACACAGGGGGTCTTTTTGAAAGGAGTGAGCTGTGGCACAGGGGGCTAAAGGTGAGGTGGTGCCTTCAGAAATCAGGCAAATGTACTTGCCAAGATTGGAGGTCCTGCTGGCAACAATTTTTTTTTCTATCCACTTTGGGAATCATAGAATCATAAGCATCATAGAGTTGGAAAAGACCCCAAGGGCCATCCAGTCCAATCCCCTGCCATACAGGAATTTAAAATAAAAGCATCCCCAACAGATGACCGTCCAGCATCTGTTTAAAAACCTCTGGAGAATGAGACTCTACCACCTTCCAATGTGTAAGCAGCAGGGAGGATTGCTAATAATAATAATAATAATAATAATAATAATATTTTTATTTATATCCTGTTTCTCTGTCTGGGATAACTGAGATGGCTTACAAGTTAAAACAGAAAAAAAAACAATTCACAATTTAAAACCCAGCTCCAAGGTTTTTATTGTAATGTATCTTTTGTTTATTTTTTAACTTTTGAATGGCTTTTAAATGATTTTATATTATTTAATGTTGGAATTTTTAATTAAACATTTTACTGTTAAAGATTTTAACTGATTCTGTTTGGAAGCTGCCTTGGGCCACTCTGCTAGAAAGGCGATATAAAGATATAATAAAAATAAAATAGGTCAAAATAATAATCATGATGTATTACTCTTATACTGGCTTAATGCCATGTCCATTAGGGTTTTGACCTGTGTTCTGTAACCTGTAAAAACAGGACACCATACTTACTTGAGTCTGACTCACACAATCAGCAGGTGTTAAGTGAAAGAGGAAATGATTTGTCAATAAACCAATAATTAATCTGTTTGAAGTACAGTATCAAAAATTTACATCTGTTCAGATTAAGCAACAGTATCAGACGTACAATAAGACCCCTAAGGCATGTATGAGAAGAGCATTGGGGTTAAAAAAAGAGAAATGGTTGTTTTTTGGTCCTGTATATGCTTTTAAGGAAAATTGGGACAAATCATATTTCCACTTGGCACTGTGACAATCAATTATTTGCTTGATTGGATGCACTTATCTGCCTTCCAGGCATTAATGACTGAGGCTGTACAATCAGTGTCAGATGGGTTGTATCTGGTGTGTTAACCTTACATCCTTCTGTGATTATCTTTCATTTACAGAAGTGATCATCTGTGACCCCGGAATATTTTTTGTACAATAAAGCTAACTGCCAAGACTGCCCTTTGTACAGGTTATTATATAGGTTAGCAATTACTTTAACCATTTACAGTGCGGGTGAACAATTGTGGCCCTCCAGATGTTGCTGACCTGTGATCCTGTCAATTGTGGACAGTATATCCAATGGTGGTGTGAGGGATGATTTGTGTTGAAGTCTAACAACTTCAACGATGCTTCAGTTGCTGAACAGCATTGGAAGATGGGCCTTGATCATTCAGATGAAGGATATATACAACATAGGGTGTTAGAGGAATCAATAACTGAACAAACTGTGTTTCATAAAATTGTTATGTGGGGGTATAAACATATGCTCGTCGGGGTTCTTGAGATCTTTTCCTCAAACTTTCTCCAAAAGCTATACAGTATATTAACAACATTTGAAGAACATTAATATTTCTTTTCATATTGTAGGACTGCTCAATGGCTCAGGAATCTCCAAAAAATTCAGCAGCAGAGATCTCTGTGACAAGCAATGGAGAACTTGAGGATACACAGGAGCACAACTTTAATAGGGTATGAATGTATGTGTGTATTTGTCTTGAAGATGTCTATCAACCTGTGGTTACTCCCTGAATTTCATAGGGTTTTTTAAGGCAGGGAATACTCAGAGGTGGTTTGGTCTCTCATCCAAGTTACTAGTCAAGGCTGACCACGTTTAGCTTCCAAGATTAGACATGATCTGTTGCCTTTAGGATATTAGTACAATCCCTTAAATTGCCAGTTGATAGTCCATTTGGATTAATGCTTCAGCAGTCATATATTTTACAGTCAAACCTCCTTTTGCTTGGAAAAAACGTGGTTACTGTTAATAAATAAACGTCTAAATAATTTAATAAAAGGAACAAAACTTTTAAAACTAAGATGCAGATTGGGAGGCTGGAAGGCTAAAAGATTGCAATTATTTGCCATTTAGGTTTTTTTTCTTATTTTCTTTATTTCTTTAAAATGTAATATATTCTGATTAATAAGGGAATAAGAAAATCTAAATATCCAGAGTTATTAATAAATCTTGAAGAAAAAAATATGAACTGAATTAGCATTACCTAAAATCTAAGAACTTAAAAAACTCAGTGCAATTTCTTTTTTATTCTAAATTTGTTTCTATTTTTCGCCTTCAAAGCTACTGTATATTAAATATTGGCTATACATGTAATTAAATGTTGTTATTGCCATTGAAGTGTTTCAGCTGAATATGTATTTTAGATAGAGATTACAATTGTAAAATGTAACTATGTTAATAGAATGGTAAAATAACAATATCCACTAGAGTGTGCTCTAGCACAAGGGGTAAACCCAGAGTTCTGTTTCTGTAACCTGCAAAAATATAGGCAAGGTCTGGATGAATATATGTTTTCAGGTTGTAAAACTCCAGGCTTATAAGTAGCATCTGGCCTCCTGGGAAGTTAGGAGGGAATTCTCTTTCTCTTTTTCTTTCTTTCTTTTTTTTCAGAGAAAGTACAAAACTTGCTTCCAAAACTTAAGGTTTTAATATTATGGGAGAAAGCAACAGGGAGTTTTTTGATTTCCTTATTCTACCACAAAACGTATTGCCAACACTTAAGGCAGCAGAGGAGCTGTAACAATCAGTCCCGTGTTGTTAAGATGTTTACAGAAAAATTTACTGAGAATGATGAGATGTAACCATCTTATTTCTCCAGAAGGCCCCAGGAATAACAGTCTTGTGACGTAGCGTCATTCCCATCTGGTTGTTGACTGACTCTCCTTTCATGGCAAACAGTTTAGCTAAAGGAAATAAGCTGGGAAACATTGCATTGTTTTCTTGTGAAGATAAATATTACAAATAATATTCAAGGACAGTGTATGGCCCTTAAAAATGGGTGTCATTTCCAGTAATATATTCTCTCTTGAAATGTGTAGTTCACTCAAATCAATAATATGTGGTAATGGCTGTAAAGTTCAGATAAGAGCAATAGTAGCTGAGAGCAAGTTCATTCAGCTTCATGTTTCTAAGTTTTGGCAATTTTCAACACTAAACTCCAGAAACTTGCCAATGAATTGTTTTTAAAAGGGGAAGTGTAAAGGCAAATCAGTTTTCTGTAGAGCAAGTGCTTCATTCCAAACAGACCTTAAAGAAAATCTTGGGGAAACTGTACATGCTTTCCAAACCTTTGAAACAGTTGAGTACTAAATTAAGTTATAGGTAGACTTTGTCATGCGTTTGTGCCTATTATGGTCATTAACATTGTTGTTTTGAAACTAAAGCTGACAGCCCTTCTCAATAAAAACTGACTCTCTTGATTAGAGATTAAAGTTTTAATCCCTGGTGATTGTTCATTGCTACAAAACCTTGGCACTAAGTGCATAACAAAAAATGTTCCAGAACTGCCAGAATTTGGGTGTGGAAAGGGGATGAGAGTGAATGTGAGGAGTGGGTGGATGTGCAGAAATCCAATAGAAAGCAGCCTTACAGAACATTTGTGGAAAGGGCAAGTAAATTCAGGAAAGTGAAGAGTAGGTAAACTTGTTTAAGATGATTTCCCACTGTGGAGGGCATCATAAGTCAGCCTACATTGAATCATATATATGCTACGTATTAGCTGAAACAAGCACCAGTTCTTGATGTCTGTTGAAACAACAAAATGGGAGGTCAGTGCCCATCTTGCTTGTCAGAAAAATACATATACATATATGTTTAGAAATCTTACCACTGCTTCAGTCAGAATATGCAGTACAGTGGTCCCCCGGGTTACGAAGGTAATCTGTTCCGGGATTACCTTCGTAACCCGGAAGCTTTCGTTTCCCGGGGGACCGCTATTCACAATGGACCGCGCGGCCGATTTAAAGGGGCCACGCGGGGTTTTTTTTCCGTATCCCGGGGAATCTTTCGGATCCTGGGGGATACATTAGCGGTCCCGCCGCTTTCGGATCCCGGGGTTTTCACAACCCGGGGGATTCGTAAGCCAGGGGACCACTGTAGTTGGAAAAGAGGCAGGCCATGACTAGTTCTCTTAACATCATCAGTTTCTTTTCAAAGAGCCAAAATGTTGCATGGCAGGAACAGGTTACTATTTGCTGAGGAATTGGGCAAAATACTGTCTTTACAGTTTTCCTCATTTCTGTAATCTAGTACTGTACAGTGATACCCAACACATTGGCAGGCTAGTGATCTGTGGCTTTAACTGCCTGCAGAGCTCTATGCCCATATTATTTAATGATTATTTGATTGACACAGATGTGCACATGTCACCGCCTATTGAATAATATGGGGCACAGCTGTCCATGTTTTTCCCCCATCTGCAGTGGCCCCTGGAACCAAATCCCCATGGGTGGGAAGGGTCCCATGTATAGTTTTATTTTTTTAAAAGTTGAATATTCTGGGATGAAGCCTGCCCTTGATGTCAGCTCTGTTGGTTTAATGTGATGCATGCTACTATTCTAATTAAGTATAAATTCCTGTTTTGGTTTGGTGTGGTAGCCATAATCTTAGGGAGAGAAGCATTTCTAATAAAGGTATATGCATCAAAAATGCATATATGTCAAGCTGTTATTTGAGCTTGTAAAAGTACAGTCAGTCCTGTTGTAGAGATGGTGATGCTCTAAACTTCCCCTTTACTAAGCCATGGTTTGGCATAACTATTTCAAGCTAGATTTCAATTATGGTCTGTTGTTTCAAGAAGTTATTGCACTAATGTATAGTTTCATTTAATTAACAGTGGTTTGGTGAGATGGTCTGGATTTACCGTTAGGGCCTATTTAAATTTAGTACTAAACAATTGTTTGGTGTTGTATATATAAACAAGCCTATAGGGCCCTAATCATGCCTTCCTTACCTTACCTCACTTATTGTTTCTCTACTTCTGATCCTTTTTTTGTTGTGCTTGGCCTTGTCTCCAAACTTTGCTTGATTCCACCTTCAGGAAACTAGGAATTACTGTTTAATTGTATGGAAGAACTATTAGAAGTATGTGGTGCTGCAAACTTGCATTGGAAATAGGAAAATGTAGGGAGAGAAATTTAAGGCTTCTGCAGGTAACAGCAAACCAGTGCATTGCAAAAAAAAATAAAAATAAAAAAAAGCAAAGAAAGAAAGAAAGAAAAGAAAAGAAAAAAGCTTCAAAGAAATACAAAAACCAAAAGCAAAACATTGATTTGTATTGGTGTTAAGAAGGCATAATAATGGCAGAGCTTAGATTGCAACACTAGTGATTGAAAAAGCAACCTATTTGCCCTTCTTGAATGCCTTTCGAAATGGGTGTAGATCCCTGAAGTCTAGGTTTAACTTGAGAATGCTCAGCTCATTGACAGTAATCTTGGTTTCCATACCCTTACCTTTAAAAAGGAGATAAATAATGGGAAGGTTAGATGCTACCCTGTTTCCCCAAAAATAAGACATCCCCCCAAAAATAAGGCCTAGTAGAGGTTTTGCTGAATTGCTAAATATAAGGCCTTCCCCAAAAGTAAGACCTAGCAAAGGTTTTGTATATGAATATATATACAGTATATAATACATGTTCATTTTTTTTGGTTCAACAATAAATGTGAATTCTTCTTCATGGAAAAAAATAAGACATTCCCTGAAAATAAGACCTACCACATCTTTGGGAGCAAACATTAATATAAGACACTGTCTTATTTTCGGGGAAGCCCAGTAGAGGCCTTGTGAAAATCCTGGATACTTTATGTGAAGCCTGTTTTGAGGCCACTGATACTGTCTCTTTTCTTACGTTGATTAATCAAGGGGGGTGTGTGGCAGGAAAACCTCAGATGTGCTGATAGGACCCAATTTGAATCTTTTCTAAAGCTCTGTTTCATTTTGGCCTTATTACAATTGGCCATTCTGAGTTGGGTGCTAGAGTGTTGAATAATTATTAATTGTACTTCATACCAGTTTTGCTAGCATGCTGCTTATTTTTTTAATCTAGGCAAGCTTCTTTAATGCCAGTTGTGGAAATCATACTACTTCACAGCACCCCTCAGGACTCTGAGGCTCAGAGTTGGGCAATAGGTAATCCTGAATGTATTATTAGACTGCAGACACCATAATCAATAGCCAGAATAGCAAATAGTGGGAAAAGATGGGCCCTGCATTCCCCCAACATGATCTTCACACCAGCACTAACACTAAAAAACTCATTATATATATGATCTATAATATGCCAAAATAAATAATATTTCTCAGTATTTACTGATTAGGACAAGGACAACAGAAGGGTTTCTACTATGAATTATTTCTTTGAGTGACTACTCATCACTGTTATGACCCAACCTAGTGTTTATGGAAAAGCTGCAGAAAGAAGGAATTCCATTTGCAAGTTTTTTTCTAACTTACAATGCTCTTTCTCAAGTTAGTGCCTGGTCCAACAGTGTAAGTGAAGCCTGTAATGTAACCTGAAAAAATATATTCTGTTAAGTCATCAAAACAGAACATTATGACACCATAAAGTAGATTCCAGGAAATAGAATGCACTGTTCAAGATGAGTTTGAAGAATTGTAGTGATGCCTAAATGTTCCCTCATCTGGGATCTTTACATGAATATTCCATTTTATTCAAATATTTCTAAGGACTTGAAGCGGTCCCTACCAGCTGGACTTGGTTTGTCTGAAACTCAGATTACATCACATGGCTTTGACAGTACCAAAGAGGGCATCATTGAAGCTGGACCTTTTCAAGGTAATAAAAATTAATCATGAACATTGAATATTACTATGTTACTGTTTGATAAAGGATTCTATATAGCATATAGTAATAACATATTACTTCAGAAAAAGAATGTGTTCATTGGCAAGTCTTTCACTAAATTTGTTTATGAAAACAGCAGAGTTCTAAGGCTATTTTGTGGAAAACAATAGTTGGGATTTAGTCAGTATAAACAAAATGGTTTGTTACAAAGAAGAGCCGTGAAGGCCTGGGGGAAACTGTTTTTCCCATTTTTTGTCAGAATCCCCCCCCCTTCCTTTTTAAAAGAGCTTTTTAAAAAATTCTGGGCCTTCCTATCTTTACAAATAACATCATCTATATGGTGGCAATAGCCTTCGTTCGAAGCAGCCATAAACTTGTGTACACATTTTCATTCTGGTTCCTCCAATATTTTATAGATAGGAAATGTATTGGTTCTCTAAAGATGGATGTTCATGGTGTATGTCCCATTTTCAGGTCCCTCATCAGTACCTATGTCACCTGTTATATCACCCAGCAGTGCAGCAGCTAGCAGACTGGCTGGACAAGGGAGTGATTTAATTATTCCGAAAGGTATTCGGAGGTTGAAGCAGATAACACTCTTGCTAATATAATACTAACAAGTTGGCATACAATTACTTGACTTGTGATTACTTTCCTTTCTGTGACTAAGTATAGCACCAGCTTTTTCATAGTCCTGTCGCTTGGCAAAGTAATGGATGTCTTTTTCTTTCTGCATACTAGCTTCCTCCTATATTAAGTATGCTCTAATCAACATCCGCTTCAAGAAAATAAAATATAATGACAAATAAGACATTAAATTTGTATTTAACCTTGGTATCTTACTAGATAATAATCATATTTAATACCTTGTTTTAACTGGATATATATTTTTGATGAACCTAGGAAAGGGTTACTGGAAACTGAGCAAAACAGTCCCATCTAGGTGCCTGTTACTCTCAAAATATTGAGTAGTTCCTTGGTCACTTGTGTAGCTCTTTTGCACAGACATCACCTATGGTGATATTTATAAAAGTTTTCAGAAGTCAGCATTGTAAAGGCACCTGAGATCTTAAACTGTATCCATCTAGCATGGCTAGAATGGTAAAGATATTCTCAAAGGTCATACAACATTGTGCACTGAAGTACTGTGCTTTCTGCCTGGTATCAAAAGATGATACTTTGCAGCCATTCATAGTCTGCATATTTGAAAATAAAATGATCTGGGTTTTTTTCTTTTTTAAAAATTGTTCATGCTTACATTATAGCCAAGATGTAACATTACTGAGTTCTTTTGAAGTACCTAGAAGACATTTGAAATTTTTAATTGCAGGTTAGCATGCCTTTTAATATGATGTATTCAGCATACAAAAATGACCTCACCAGCAAGAATTAATACTGCCAATTCATTCTTGTGTTAACAAGCATTGTTGTGAAGGAGAACATAACAGATCACAAATACAGTGGGCCATCCATCCACAGATTAGAGCTCCTGCAGGTTGCCCTGTCCTATATTAACCAATGGCAGTATGTGCCCATTGCCAACCATTGACTAATATAGGCTTTTGCTTTTGTGTTTTTCTTCCTGCAAGGGCCTCCAAAACCAAACCTCCACAGGTGAGAAGGACCCACTATATGTTTCAGAGCATATGCTGCAGTTGGTTTGTTTTAACATTACATGTTATTTATTTAAAACATTTTATTACAGTTCACTAATGGTAGTTTAGTAAGTAGTTTTGTTGTTGTTGTTGTATGCCCTCAAGTTGTTTTGTAGTGCGACTTTCAAGTAGGTAGTTTACCCACCAAAATTAAATTAAAAAGTATAAAACCATAAAATTTTGAAGGTACAAGAAAAATAAAAAACAAACCCAGTAACAAGTAATACATCTGTTATTTTTTTTTTTAAAAAAGCTTTCAACTAGTTTTGTTTGAAAGCATTGGGACTAAAAAAAATTAAAAACTCCAGATTAGCCAAGAGCAATCAAAAGGTAAACATTGAAAAAACTCTAGATTCCATTCACTATTCCTACTTTGGCCAGGAGAACCAAGTCAATCTTAAGCTTTGCACGGATATACATGGACAGAAGTGATACGTGGACAGAAGTGATATTTTGAGTAATTTGATCCCATGCTGTTCAGGCCTTTGAAAATGAATGTCCACATTTTGTCTTTGAGTCTAAAATGTTGCCTTATTTTGAACTAATGAATCTTCAAAGTGTTTTCAAAGGTACCCTCACTTGTAACATTTTTCGTTTATCCAATCTAGGAAGACTGTTTTCTTGGTTATCTCTTTCTACATAAGTCATAGTTAGCATATCAGTCTAAGCTAATAGGCACTCCAAATCACCATGGCCACCTGTATCCCCAGTAAATGCTAAACCCAAGAGTACTTCCCAGCTAAAAACCTTTTCTTTTAGGGTAGGTTTCTCCAACTTGGTGCCCTATGTATGCTTCGGATTATGGGGCTCGACAGATGGGAGGAAAGGGGTGGTGAGACACCATCTCTTTCTCCCCCAGATGGAGACTATGCCAACCAAATAGTGCATCATCTGGGAGGCCTAAAAAGAACCCGCTCCTGGGGGGTTCTTTTTACAGTGTGTGTGGAGCGCCATTGGTGTGCTTGCTTACACTGATGACATCCACGCTCCATTGTGCTGTTTGGGTGCCACACCACTCAGGCGTCATCGTTGCACACCCCGTATGGAAGATCACATGCAACCATGGCACCCACACGGCAATTGTAGGGCTGGGCGTATGTGGATGCCCAGCCCTACAAAACCCTAAAATCAGCCACAGACTGGCACAAAGCACCAATCTGTACTGGGCCTAAGTTTTCCCATCAGACCCAGCTAGAATGGCCAGTGTCCAGGAAAGTCAGAAGTTGTACTCTAAAATATCTGGAGAGCATCAGAGTGGGTGAGCCAGCTTTAAAAGAGGCCAAGCACTATTCAGCTGGGGAAAGAATCCACCCATTAACAGTACTTCCCTCTTGTCTGGGTTAAGTGTCAGATTTCTGGCCATGATCCAATCCATTACCATACCCAGGCACTGATTCATAACATGAAGTGCCTCACTTGGCTTTGATGAACAGTAGAGAAGTTTCTGGATGTCATACACACATTGGTGAGATCTCTTTACAACCTCTCCTAGGAGCTTCATGCAGATATCAAATAGCATAGAAGAATGGATAGCACTGTGTGAAATTCCATAGCAAAAAACTGCCAAGGGTAGAGGAACACCACCCCTCCCCAATGCCTTCAAGGGACAGGAATTGGCCATTTAGATAGACCCTGCAACACTCAACTCAGGCTTCAGTGTTTTGTCTTTTTCTGGATCTTTCTAATGCAGTGGTTCCCAACCTGTGAGTTGCGACCCCTTTGGGGGTCAAATGACCCTTTCACAGGGCCTACGACCATCAGAAAACACATACAGTGGTCCCCCGAGTTACGAAAGTAATCCGTTCCGGATTACTTTTCGTAACCCGGAAATTTTCGTAACCCGGGGGACCGCTTTGTTTAACGGACTGCGTGGCAAATTTAAAAGGGCCACGCTTTTTTTTTTCCGGATCCCGGGGGTTTATTCGTAAGCCGGGGCCGTTTTTGCGGCCCTGGCTCTTTCGTACCCCGGGGTTTTCATAACCCGGGGACCACAGTATTTCAAATGGTGTTAGGAATCAAATTTTATGGTTGGGGGTCACCACAACATGAGGAACTGTATTAAAGATATTTGTATTAAGAATGAACTTGAAAAAGGGGGGGGGGGGGGAATTCCCTACATATATTTGAACTACAGTAATTACAGGCTGCTAACAGTGGCCATTTTGAATTCATTGTTTTGTTTGAGATTCTTTTACTAACCTGTTTATATGGATGGATTCCACTTTATCTCTTGATTTGGGGGTCTTAATTTCTAAAATGTATTACAATTGACATGTCAGATGGAGGCAATAGCCAGGAGCGCTTGGTATCAACTTCGGTTGATACGCCAACTGCGTCCCTACCTGGCCCAGAAGGACCTTGAAGCAGTGGTACATGCTCTGTAATGCGCTCTACATGGGGCTACCTTTGTACCAAGTTTGGAAGCTTCAATTACTCCAAAACGCTGCAGCCAGACTGATCACTGGTACTTCTAGTTCAGTTCATATTACACCTATATTGAAATCCTTACATTGGCTGACATTTAGCTTCCGGGCACAATACAAAGTGTTGGTCACTACCTATAATGCCCTATATGGTTTGGGCCAGAGTTACTTAAGGGAACGCCTCTCCCTACATAATCTGCCCCATGCTCTCAGAACATCAGGAACAAAGCTATTGGAGTATCCAAAAATTAGGTTAAAAACAACCTTTTATAGGACATTTTCTGCTGTGGCCCCTAGATTTTGGAACAACTTGCTAGAAGAGATCCATCTCATACCCTCCTTAGGTGCCCTCTTCATACCCTTCATACCCTCTTCTGGCAGGCCTATCCATCTGATCTCGCATAACCAACCAAAGAACATCCCACTCCTGAATAGGTCAATCTGAAGTTTTTTGTAGGGGTTTCAGGCTATGTGGCCATGTTCTAGAAGAGTTCCTTTCTGATATTTCGCTGGCATCTTCAGAGAATCAATCTGACTTGGAAATTTGTGGATAACACTATAACAACTTTTTCTTGCTGTTTTTTTTAAAAGATGTATTTTAGATTATATGACTGTATTTTAATTGTATGTACCATGCAGATTTATTTGCTGTGATCCCGCTTTAATCCGCAGGGAGAAGTGGGAAATAGAAATAAAATTTTATTATTATTATTATTATTATTATTGTTGTTGTTGTTAGAGTCTTAATTTTTGTGGTGGCAGGCTACACTGAAACATACTAATTTTGAACACGGTAAAGAATGATTACTATTTGTATGATCTCTGAAAAGGCTTTCTGGTTGATCTGAATGGAGTTTTTCTCTCTTCTATGCATTGCCATGTCTTTGCAGTAATCACTAAAATTAGCTGGGAACCTCAGGCCTATGGAGCCTCCCAGGCTGGGCTCTCCTTCCCTTACTTAAAAGTACTCTGATTCTCTCATAATATCAGGTTTAGCATTAATAGCATTAAATGTACTGTATTTCATTGACATGAAAGACTTGTTTCAAATATAAATTTCCACATGGGGTCATTGGGTGGGGAAGATTTAATGAGACCACAAGACTCTTTTTTGAAAGAAGTATTCCACTGTTTCCAACCTTGCATGGGAGTGCAACTGTAGGGAAGATTGTACTGGTGACCTTTTAGTCCCTATTTCTGTTTTGTGTGAATGTGTAAGAGAAGAGGGTGGCCACTTACTTAATCATTACCCTATTCACATTCAAAAGCGATGTCTATCTTTGATATATGATCTCTTGGGCCAGAAGAAAAGTCCCCACCTCTTTCTGAAGATCTGTGGCTTACTCAGGACTACTTCACATATACCTTACTACACATAAGAGCACCTGAAAGGGGTGATGAATAATGTACATTAAGCACACAGCAGGCATAACATAGGTATCTTGAATCTGACACAATTGCAAGTCCCCAGTGTATCGTATTGTGAGACTTAGTAAGTACCTGCTTCATATGTAAAAGTTTTATCTCACTGGCAACTGCAGACATATTAAAAATAATTCTCATTTTTAATAAATTTGAAGTTTTCTGAGTAACTTTTTTCTGAAATTGTAAGTAAGGTGCTGTAGAAGTAAGATGAGATTGGAGAGAGTGAGAAATTCCACTGTTCCCTTGAGAGCATAAAGCATCTGTGAGGTAGACTTTGCACATACTGCAATAGTTAACTTCAAAAACAGTCAGGTGGATCTCTTTCTTCCCCCTTAGTCATGGGGGAATCTGTTCTCATTCCTGGTGGAATTCTTTTTTTCCTGAATGTGAAGATGTTGCTAGATAAAACAGGCAGAAGTACTCTTGCAAATTGATACCGTGCCTCTTAATTCATAGAATCATAGAATCATAGAGTTGGAAGAGACCACAAGGGCCATCCAGTCCAACCCCCTGCCATGCAGGAACTCCCAGTCAAAGCATCCCTGACTGTGAAGCAACTCACATTGAGTTTGATAGCATTTGCTCCAAATTAAATATGCTTAGATTTGCAGCTGTGGTTGCTTTGGTGAGATTCATGAGATTCATGAGAGAAACATATTCCTGGGAGATACACACACACACACACACACACACACATATATAATAATGTCTGGGAAATGATTAAGTTTTGTTTTGTTTTGTTTTGTTTTGTAATCCTGCCTGTGTTTTATCCAATTCAGTTTTGGTAAATTCTTCTGTATGCTGGAATATTTTTTCCAGTTTTATACTGTGAACAATTACCTGTCAAATGCAGTATGGAATTGGGTCGACTCTGTAGAATTTTCTACCAACCTGATAGTTCAAGAGAATCAGAATATTTTAAAACTATTTAATTAAGAGCTCTAAATTACTAGTAATACTAACTTAAAAACAAATGCCTGAACAATCATTAGTATAATATTAACACAAAGATGAATGATCTATGCCTTTTAGAGTTAAACTGAAAATACTTTTATTCGTAGCCTTTTGTTTAATTCAGCTGCTGAAGTCAGCTACTTAATGTTTGCACTTGATTTTCTTACATTTGGCTTCTAAACAGGCAATGTAGGAATGCAACAAAAAAGTGGACCAGTTGTTCTAGCAGAGGAGACAAAGAATCCAGCAATGGAAAAACTAGAGCTTGTAAGAAGATGGAGTCTGAACACTTACAAGGTTTGTATTGGCTTCACTGTTGCAGTTGTGATATGTCACATGTAAAAGGATTTGGCATTTTACCAGAACTTGAAGGCTGAGAGACTGACATGGATTTTTAAAACTTACAGTAATCTTTTGCCACAATGACTTTTGGGGGTGGGGGGAGAGAGGGATTTGAAACAGTGATGTGTAATAAGGAGCAAAATATTTTTCAAGTTTATTTCTCTAAGTTTATTTTGAGTATTGTTTGCATTAAAGTAGGATATTCACTAATGGTGTATTTTCTTTAAGATACCCATAGGACATATGTTTTCAGGCACCTATGTAACTGTACTGAAACTAAGTAGATAAAAACAACTGTGGAGACATTTAAAATGGTTGTCTCCTAACAGAACTGCTGAATTTGGTGAGAATTTGCATCACTAATTGAGTTTCATAGTTATGCCTGTTTATGGTATGTTTTATAGTCTGGATTTCAGATTGCAAGCCAAGAGGTAATTTGTGTTTCCATGGATCTCCTTTGTGATCAGGGTGGAGAATTTCATGTCATCTTGCAGCAGGTTCTCAGCAAGGTTAATGCCACTCCCTTAATCAGGGAAAAAAATCCTTACTGTGACAAGAATCCCTCACTCTCACTCATTCAGATTGCTCCTACAACTGCATATATATCTATAATTAAAAATACAAACAAGCTTCTGAATGATGTTTTGCTTATGTGGTATAATCATTTTCTCTATTCCATAAACAGTGAACATGTTAGTTTCGACCTGGAAAATAGAAAAACTTGAGAAGATACTCTATAGCTAGCCACCAGTGAATTTCTGTGGCAGTTAACAAGATGCATCTTTCCCATGGCAGAGAGCGATCTCATATATACCTGCTGCATTCACACTGGAGAAATAGCTCTGGGCCCCACAACAAACTACAATTCCCAGAATTTCACAGCATTGACCATGGCACTTAAACTAGTTTATTTCTCCAGTGTGAACGCAGCCACCATATATACTCATGTGTAAGTAGACCTCATGTATTAATCAAGGTCAGTTTTGGGGACCAAAAATATGGATTTTGATATGACTCGTGGATAAATTGAGGGTGCAATTTAGGGGCATGTAACAAAGGATGTAAATGACAAAGCAAGGGCATCAGTGAAGCATCAGTCACCACACACACGTTCTCTCCTTGCAAATGCAGTGGGTCTTCAGAATCTCTCTAGCAAACCAGCAACAAACACACACACACATACAAAAACACACCTACTTTCTTTGCAAATCCAGTGGAATCTTTGAATCTCCCTTCCAAACCAGCAACATACACACACACACAAACATAAAAATGCACCTACTTTCCTTGCTAATCCAGCAGGATTTATGAATCTCTCTAGCAAACCAGCAACACGCACACACACACAGAGAGAGACTGTTTTCTTGCCTGGGCAGCACTGCCAAAGTAAGGAAAACGGGATGGTCGGTGGCACTTCTTTTAGGAACTTTCTGAGCAGGATTACCATATTAACGGTATATAAGTCAACCTAGGATTTTGGTTCAGTATTTTGTATACATTTTTCAATTTATAGATGAGTATATACGGTATACACTCACATGGAGAAACTTCACAGGCTTTTCCATGCCATTCACAAATATGTCATGGAACAGATTCAGCTTGCTTTGTCTTCAACCCTGTGTGCCTCCCATATAGCAACAGACATACCATGGGAGAACAACCTACATGCTTACTTCAACACAC
This sequence comes from Urosaurus nigricauda, assembly GCA_034509955.1. Lineage (NCBI taxonomy): Eukaryota > Metazoa > Chordata > Lepidosauria > Squamata > Phrynosomatidae > Urosaurus > Urosaurus nigricauda. The sequence goes on along the minus strand of JAOEGL010000005.1, from coordinate 154,753,715 downwards.
TCGTGTTGGATTGGCACATTCTAGTTACCATTTCAACAAGGAGTAAGGGAATGGTTATATTGAATAAATGGAGGTATATTATAAAGGGTCAAAGCAGTGTGCTATGAATGACTGAGAGTCAGTGTTATCAGTGTAGGATTAAATCGATTTTTAGTATCACAGTAAAACCATTGTAGTTAGCAAAAGCAATGGCCCTTATATTTCTATATCGCTTTATAGTGCTAAGCACTCTCTATGGTTTACAATGTGTTAGCTAATTGACCCCAACAAGTTGGGTAATCATTTTACATACCTAAGAAAGGATGGAAAGTTGAGTCTACCAGGAGCCTTGCAGGATCGAACTCACAATGTTTTGGCTGCAATACCAGCATTTAACCGGTACTAGTTTTTTGTGGGTTTTCAGGCTATGGGGCTATGTTCTAGAAGAGTTTATTCCTAATGTTTCACCAGCAGCTGTGGCTGTCATCTTCAGAAAAAGCTGGAATGGAAGATAGCGGTGTGTGTGTGTGTGTGTGTGTGTGTGTATACTGTTGGTTGAGAGGAGACAATTTGCATGTTAATCTGTGTATTGTCCTGTTGTTGAATGGCAAGGCCTACACGGTATCCATTTACTTAATGATCCATTGTCTGCTGGGAATCCCCCTCATCCTGGGTGGTTTTCATTTGCATTTGCTGGGTCCTGATTTTGGGGGTTTTCAGGATTGGTAACCAAACTTTGTTTACTTTAAGATTTTCTTCTTTCCTGTTGAAATTGTACATGTCTCTATGGATTTCTATGACTCCCCTGTGCATTCTTACCTGATAGTTGGCATGGTCCAGAATTTCAGTGTTTTCAAATGGCATTTTATGTCCAGGATGGTTTATATCATGTTCTACTACTGCTGATTTTTCTGGCTAATCCAGTCTGCAGTGTCTCTTGTGTTCCTTGATTCATGTTTGAACACTGCGTTTGGTCTTCCGTATGTAGACTTGTCTGCAGCTACATGGTATATGGCAAACTCCTGCGGCCATGAGAGGATTGCTCCTGTCCTTTGCTGAGTGCAGCATTTGCTGAAATTTCTTGGTCAATTTGTAGATCGTGTGGAGGTTGCTTTTTTCTCACCAGTTTCCCTATTCTATCTGTGACTCCTTTGATGTGTGGTAAAAATGCCTTCCCTTTGGGTGGCTGTTTGTCTTCACTACTCTATTTTTTTCTGGCTCTGGAAGCCCTTCTGATGTCCAAGCTGGGGTTACCATTAGCCTCTAGAGCCCAGTCTAGATGCTTCAATTCATCTTCCAGGAAGTAGAGTTCACAGATCCTTTTTGCCTAGTCCACCATTGTTTTTATTGTGTTTCTTTTTTGTCCTGGGTGATGGTTGGAGTTCTTGTGTAGGTATCTGTCCGTGTGTGTAGGTTTTCTATATACTGTGTGGCCCAGCCGTTGGTTCAGTTTGTGGATAATCAAGACATCCAAGAATGGCAATGTTCCTTCTTTTTCTATCCTGAATTGGAAGTTTAGGTGGATGTTGTTCAGATGGTTCAAAAACACAGTTAGATCTTATTCTCTATGGCTCTAGATCGTGAAAGTTTCATCCATGTAGTGGAACCATGTTTTGGGCTTTTCTGGTGCTGTTTCCAGGGCTTGCTTTTCAAAAGTGTTCCATGTAAAAGTTTGCTATCACTGGGCTACCCCATCTCTTTGCTCAGAGAATCCATTGTCCTTCTGGAAGTAGCTTGTGGTGAGGTTCAAACAATGATTAAACAGGGCTGTGATGTCTTCCGGAAAAAATTGTTGGATGAGTGCCATAGTGTCCATTATGGGGACTTTAGTGAACAAAGAGACTACATCAAAACTGATTAGTATGTCTCTGGGTTTGAGTTCAAGGTTATTGATTTTTCTATGAAGTGAGCTGAATCTTTGATGTAATGTGAGGTTTGCCCTATATGGGTTTGTAATTGTGTGGCCAGAAACTTGATCAAGTCATATGTGGGGATCCAATGACACTCACTATGGATCAGAGTGGAATGGAATCCTTGTGGATCTTGTGAAGTCCATACAGACTTGGTGGGAGAGCTTCAGACTTCCATAAATTTTGGCAAGTGGTTGGCGGAATGAGGAGTTTTTGATCAAGATGTTTGTTTTCCTGGTGATTTTGTTGGTTGAGTCTTGTTTCAATTTGTTGTACATTGCAGGATCCAGGAGTTTGTTGATTTTTGCTTTGTATTGTTCTGTTTCCAGGATTACTGTGGCATTGCCCTTGTGTGCTGGGAGAATGATGATTTCTGCGTGCGAATTGTAGTCCTTAATTACTTTTCTTTCCTTTTTGGTTATGTTGCTGGGTGGCGGTTTTCCCTTGCTGTTTCTCCTCTTATCTCTTCTGCTTCCTCCTCTGGGAGATGATGGAGGGTGGATTCAATGTGGGCAATGATGTCCTTAGCTGAGATTCTGATGGTGGTAACCGCAAAGTTGCCTCCTTTGGCCAGAATGGATGGTTTTTCTTTTGAAAGATGCCTCTCTGTCAGATTGATGATGGTTCTTGATGTGTCCAGCAAGGGTTTCAGCCTTTTGGCACTTGTTGAATTTTTGTTTCTGTCTTCCAGTGTGGTCCACCATATCTATATCCATTTTTCTGTAGGTGAGGCTGTCAGTTTTGTCCCAGTCTTTTGACTGATGCTGAAGTAGAGTGAGAGCAACTCCTTATCTATGTTTGCCAGTTCTTTGCAGGTGGGGTGTATTCTTTCCTGTAACAGTGCATGTTCCATTCAGTTGTAGATACAGTTGACCTGTGGGGATTTTTGCTGTGAGAAAATGTGGTGTGGTATCTGTGTCTCTGCAGTGTAGCAGGAAGGTTAGTGATCAGAATAGATATGCTCTTCTGGATTTTTCCAGTCTTCATGTGTCTTGGAACAGTTTCTCCCCATAGAGATGTCCAATGTGAAGTCAAAGGCTTTCATGGTCAGCATCCGTGAAATTCCAGCATTCTATGAAGATGCCAGCCACAGGTGCTGGCTTCATCTTCTCTGAAGATGCCAGCTACAGATGCTGGTGAAACGTTAGAAAGGAACTCTTCTAGAACATGGCCACATAGCCCGAAAGCTCCACAAAAAACTACATACATTTATTTCTTGAAAACCTATTAGAATAAAAGTCTTTGCCAATTGATGTAAGGAAAGCTATTAGGGGGCCATTCTAGTCTCCATAGGAAGGGAGCTCCAGAACCTAGGGGTAGACACTGACAAAGTCTTGTCTTGTGTGCCCACTAGACATGGTTATGAAGACAGTGAGATGGAGAGAGTGCTCTCTCCTGAGAATCTCAAAGCCCAGACTCATGTCGAAAAATGTGATCTGTCAGATCACCTGGGCCTAAGCTCTATATAACTGTGGAATAAACTGTGCTTCAGATTTTGCTCAGAAGCAGGCAAGTAGCCATTGGAGCTGTGTAGCAAGGAAGTTGTATGCTCCTTTTAACTAGTCCCAGTTAACAATTTGATTGCAGCTCTTTAGACCAGTTGATATTTCCAAACACTTTTCAAAGGGAGCTCAAAGCATGTTTCATTAATCCAAGGGGGATGTAATTAAAGTATATATCACTATGACCAGATCTGACATCAGACATGGTTAGTGTGTTAGCTTTAACTGTGCAAAAGTATTCCTAGTAATCACAAAAAACTTGGACTCCTGGCTCAAGACTGAATTCATGAGTACATCCAAACAGTAAATGTGTGTCACGAGGGGAGGGATAATTTCCTCCAGCATTGATTGACTCTCTATGTATTCATGTATCTGTTTCAACCTCTGTCTTATCTAGGTTAAACTTCAATTTATTTGCCCTCATCCAGTCCATTATTGATTTAGAATCAAAACACCTTCACTGAAGCTCAGTGTAAAGAAAAAACAGTTAGGAATTGTCTGAATACTAGTGGAACTGAACCCCTAACTTCCAGACAACCTCTACCAGTGCTTTCATGTGCATGGGAGACAAGACAGAGCCTTCAGAGACTGTTTTGTCTTGTCCAGCAGACAAAAAGTCACATGGGAATTCCCTCCACATCTTTTGGCATTCACCCCCTCCAGAACGGAATGGAGCCACTGTAAACGTGCTTCTAAGTTCCATCCCTGCAAGGCAGCCCAGAAAGTAGCAAAAGCTGTTAAGAGGTCCAACAGACACACTTGCCTTATTCAATTCCCAGTAAAGATCATTTACTGAGGTGAAAAAAGCTTTCTCCATCCCACAACGAGGCCTAAAAGATTGAAATAGATTGGAGCTGGGGCCACTGCATATCAAAAGTTAAACAACATGGATTCAAGGACAGAGTTTTTAACAGATGCCTTACAGCTCTTTCTTTTAAATACAGTCGATCCTCTGTTCTTGCATAGGATCTGTTCCATGCCTCCCCCCCCCCATGAAAATGGAGACTTGCACGCATTCAAGCCCCATAGGTTTGAATGGGTGTCCCCACAAGTGTGCAGGGATGATAATGGAGGTCGCCTCTCTGTGAGTAATCAAGAATGCGGACCCCAAGTCCATGAGAAAGGAGGGGTGACTGTATGTTGAAGCTCTGCCTTGAAAGTGGGCATTTGCTACAGCCATCATCTCTGGCCCCTTTAATTAGCCCCAAAGGATAAGGATCAATGTACATACAATGTACTGCACCAGTAATCGTGTTCACATATTTAAGCTGTACAAATAAAAAATAATAAGACATCATTATTGGAGGGGCAAATGCTTTGCTTGTTAGGGTAAGAAATTTATATCATATTTGCTTTTGCTCATACCCACGTGTCAAAGCAAGAAAGGATTAGGGTCTATTTAATTCTATTTTAAGGGGTGGATGAGGGGAATGGGATTGTTGTATTTTAACTTGTGCTGCTTTTAACTATGTTGTACCCCGCTCCGATTGCCAGTTCAGAGGGGCGGGCTATAAATAAATAATAATAATAATTATTATTATTATTATTATTATTAGGGTCGCAACCTAACTTTCATTCTGAAGGATGGTCAGGTTCTGGCATCTATGAAAATGAAAATGAGACTGCATATAAGTAAAGTCACAATTACACTGGCACTAGATAGGGATTGCATTTCTCACAGTAGCTATCGATTCCATAAGCAAGATGCAGTTGAAGAGGGAGGAGATTGGGGGCAGCTATGTTCACTCATGTAAGAGGAAAAGGTTTATATTTATCTCTTTTGTCCTGAACATGAGGACCATTACATTAGCTATTACATGAATCAAGCGGCTTTCAGCTTTTGAAGAGGGGTGGCTGTGCAAAGGAGGAACAAGAAATCTTTCTGGTATCTGCTTGGCTCTTTAGAATACTGGTCAGCTTTGTTACAGTATTCTGACTTAAAGTGCTCTTAACAGAGGGACTAACACTAAAGTCATCTGTTCTCCATTTTTAAGGATGAGTTAATCTTTTTAATGAGTCCCCCCCCCCTCCCGCACGAAACCTCTACATAGCAGCAATAATGCAATGTGACATTTTTCCCTTTAGCCAGGAAAATACACTTGTTCTCTTTTGTAGGCAAGACCCAATTTTAATTGTACATGCTTGCTCAAAGGATTATTTGCACCAATAGGAAAAAAGCATTTTATGATGTAGATCTTCAGTCACATGCTGTTTACTAAGTTAATTAGCTAGCTCCTTAAAATGTTATTCCATTCAGTTTACCATGCATACCTTCAGATTCTGCTCACAACTACCACTGCAAAGCACTTTCAGAACCAGTTTCATTGTAATAGCAACTGAAATCTGAGCTCTATTATTCAAAATACATGCTTGTGTTTAACAGTACAATTTTATTTTTGCTATATGTGGGTTTTGAATCATAGTTCTAGAATACACTTAAAGAGATTTCTCTAAGCAAACCACAATTTTTAAAAGAGGATATCTATACAAGCTATCCCTGGGGCCTCAAGAAAGGAGAAGTCCAGGAAAGGAGGGTTATAGACAATCTGAAGAAATATCTGGAACAGGACAATCTGCACCACTCCTCTGGGGTCACAGATTGGGAAAGTGGGCTGTTAGGAGATGTCAGTACAAATCCTCTGTCACCTCGGAAGGGAATTTGGGCTTGACTGCACTCCCTGTAGTGAACCCATCCCATCCCTAAGTATCTTTTAAATGTAAAATGAACCTTTTATACTAAAATATCTGTCAGGGAGATGGCCTTTGAGTAGTGTTACTTGAAGGGATGGCCTGAAGGCCAATACCATAGGCTTCTGGTCCTACTGTCAGTTTCTAAAAAATGAAACAAATGCAATAATAATATGGCACAAATATGATACAGGTCTGTGGCATGGTAGGGGCAGGGTTTGGTGGACCACTATATCAAATAACTTAAGCTATGCCTTAGATTACAGTCAGGACTGTCCATTCCTGTAACCCAATTCTCTTTCCTCAGAGAAGGGGCTTCACTTTCTCCCCTTTCATGTTTGCACTTGGTTTTAGTACGGATCTTAATTCTACAACATTTTGCTCTTTCATAGCCAAACACTTCACTATATTTCAAACAGAATAAAGGTAGTTTTAAGACTTCTTCTATGTCAGTGATATTAAAAACTGCTGTCAATACTATATTGATTTGATTTTGAGCACACAACTTCTTTTTTGAGCACAAATTAATCTCCTCACTGAAATAGTCAGTATTTGGAAAGGTGTATGGGGATGCCAAGCAGGTAATTTGAGTATATTTTAACTGATGGACATTACAGTATGATTATATGCTGTACTGAGTACAAGGAACATACACTTAATCGTAATCTTAATCATTTTAAATTTTATTTTGCATACTATACAGTGTACTCGTCAAATTATCTCTGAAAAGCTTGGCCGAGGCTCACGAACAGTAGATCTAGAACTGGAAGCACAAATAGAAATTCTGCGGGATAACAAAAAGAAGTATGAGAATGTCTTGAAGCTGGCCCAGACCTTGTCAACTCAGCTTTTCCAGATGGTGCATACCCAACGACAGCTTGGAGATGCATTTGCAGACCTGAGTTTGAAATCACTAGAACTCCATGTAAGACTTTATTTGCATTAGAAAAATAGTCTATTTACAGGTTCATTGGAAATCGTCACAGTGAAAATGGCTGAAATTGTACTGGAAATGTCTCATGATTGGTAGAATTATCAAAATAAAACAGGATGAGTTCTTGGCTTGCATTTAAACACTAACATTAGTTAATCTCTGCCAGTTTTAATATTTGTAATATTGTTAGTATACGTAGTACTGAAGGTACCATGTATACTGGACTCTAAGTCAACCTCATGTATAAGTGGAGGGCAGGTTTGGGGCCAAAATTATGGATTTTGATATGACCTGAGGATAAGTCGAGGTTAAAACTTAGGAGCATGTAACAAAGGATCTAAAGGATGAAACAAAGGAAAACAATGTCAAAAAAATTACAAAATTCCATCAGGCATAACTGTTTGTGCTCACACTAAAGGCTGGATGGATGAGGGAATAGAGAGGGTTAACACTCTTGCCTTTCAGCAGGAAAGATAACACTCTTGCCTTTCAGCAGGGGATGGTTCCTTTTTTATACGAGTCAAAGTACAGTACTTACATTAACCCATAGGTAAGTCAGCTTAGGTTTTTGGGGTTAATTTTTTGACTAAAATTTCTAGACTTATGCATGACTATATACAGTACTCCTTTTAGGAGTGTTGTTTTACCAAAGCAAGCAGGTGGTTCTGTACATCTTTATCAAAGAAAAAATACTTATGCTATACTTAAAATCATATATGTGGAAAGGAGCTGTTGAAAGCCATTTTAATGGAGAAGACACTTTGAGGGTGACTGATTGAGGATCAGCAAGTTATTTGCACTGACAGTTTTAAGGTGAGCGTAATTGTGTTACTATAGTGGGTTGACACTCAGTAACATAAATGTGTTTGCATTCTGTTAACAGGAGGAGTTTGGATACAATGCAGATACTCAGAAACTTCTTGCTAAAAATGGTGAAACGCTCCTTGGGGCAATTAATTTTTTTATTGCCAGTGTGAACACTTTGGTCAATAAGACTATTGAAGATACATTACTGACTGTGAAGCAATATGAAAATGCCAGGTAATGATGTAGCCACTGTTTACTGTCTTTTAAAAGTATATAGCTTTGAGAAATAAGCTTATCACTTGTTGAAATTTCAGTTTAGATCACATGCAGACATATGCTGACTTTGACTTTTAAAGCCCTACATGGCTTGGGACCGTCTCCTCCCATATGAGCCCCCGCGTACACTTCGGTCCTCTGGGAGGAATCTGCTTCAGCCTATAAAAACTAGGTTGTCCCAGACCTCCCAGAGGGCCTTTTCTGCTATTGCTCCCAGGCTGTGGAATGACCTGCCGGATGAGATGCTTCTTATTACAACCTTGGAAGGCTTTAAAAAAGCGATCAAGACGCATCTCTTCCAGCAGGTCTTCCCGGATAGTAATTAATCTCCCACCGTCTGATGACCCCTCCCCCCCTTAATATGTTGTACCCCGCCCGGATTGCTCGCTCAGAGGGGCAGGTAAGAAATAATAATAATAATAATAATAATAATAATAATAATAATTTGCTTGGTTTCAGATATAACCATAATTGGAGCAGATCCATTAATATCCAAGATTAAATAAAATAAAATGGACTTGGATGGTTCTGTTGTAAGTGTGATTAAATCTGAATCAAGCCCATTGTCTACAAAGACAGATTTAAATCCTACCTCTAGATGCTGTAATCCAAACAGTTTATTTAGAAGCATATGAGGGACCCATGTTATGGGACCAAAGCTTTTTTCATAGATTTCCGTGCAACATAGGAGTGAGAATCATACCGCCCTTCAGATGTTGTTTGCACTGCAACTCCCAGCATGTTCTATCTTTTCCAATGTTAGCTATGGATGGTGGGAGTTGCATTTGAATAATCTCTGGTGGGCCACATGGTAGGCCACATGCTGTGGCAGGTTTCTTCCTATCATTGAATCAGCAATCTTCTGTTTATTATTAAAATAGCTTTTCTCTTTGAGAATGGGAGCTGATGTGAGGGAGAACTGCAAAGAATATTCTTCCTATGAAATAAATTACTTTTATATAGATGGCTTATATACAGTGCTACCATTAGCTTTTTGCATTGGGATGGAGATTAAACTAAACATTTCATGTTTACAAAAGGAAGTTAGAAATCTAATAATATAATAATAAAATTTATTTGTATTTCCCGCCTCTCCATATGGTTTACAACAGAGTATACAGTATTCAATTTTATCCATTGAATTGATTATCTTAGGTTAAAATGGATCATTTGTATCCTGCAGTGCTACTGTATACATGAAAGTGAAGATACTCACATTTGAAGTTAAGAGATACAAAATAGGGATATTCTTTTACTAATAACTAATTGTTAAATTATTAACAATTTTAATAATGCTGGATGAATTTTTGTGGCAATGAAGTGGCTGAGATGAGTTTTAAAAGTGTGAATTTTGGTTTATTCAACTATTGAATGAAGTCTGTAGCAGTCATGTTCTAGACTTTATCTGTGCAAAAAGAGAAAGGAAGGAGCTCACTGTCTGTTATTTTACAAACAGACTATTGCATGAACTCTGTTGTAGAGGCTTCCAACATAGTGGCCAGTTTTTGCCAAGCCCAGAAAGTGGAAATATTTTGGTTTGCTTATCTATCTATCTATCTATCTATCTATCTATCTAACCAGAGCGAAAATGGATCTTACTACTCCTGTCCCCTGGTCCTTTCTATGTCAAATATCCATTAAGAGACTCAGGTTTAGAATAGAAGGGGTCAAGAAGGAGGGATGATCCTTTTCTCCATAATTTTATTTAGTTCAAAATAGTTCAACTTTGAAAATTCATTTGGTTCTTCTCAAATTAGTCTGGTACTTGCATGCTTATTTCAGTCAGTATTGTTTACTCAAATTAGGGTCTTACCTCTCTTAGTTTGTAAAAACTGTAAAGGTGCAGTCCATGTATTATCATAAAGTATATGCTTAGGTTAGGTGTTGCCACGGCTCTATACAGATTGTATTAATTCTTTCTTCTAAGGATTGAATATGATGCTTATCGCACTGATCTAGAAGAACTAAATCTTGGCCCACGTGATGCAAATACCTTGCCAAAGATTGAGCAATCACAACAACTATTCCAGATACATAAAGAGAAATATGACAAAATGCGTAGTGATGTATCAGTTAAATTGAAGTTTTTGGAGGAGAACAAGGTAAGGATTTCCATCTTCATATATCCTGTATTGACTGCTCAAAATTCAACTTGAGGTAAAATTCATTGTGTAATCTAATTTGGTTTTTAGGTAACAAGAAATCTGTCATGCTTGTTTCTTTTTTTTTTCTTTTTTTTTATGACTACTTGAATTGTGGTCAGAACTAAGTAATGTTTTGAAATCAGAGAGACTTCTTTTTCCTTCATTAACTTACTTCCCACTGATTTGAGTAGGCTGTCTGTTTCTTTTAATCTGCAATGTGTTTTTCCCCCTTTGGTGTGCTGTACAAAAACAGTTACAGTATTATATTTAGAAAAATAGAAGCAGGAGTTGATAATGCACCCTACTGTTCATAAGGATCCTTTGAGACCCTGAAGAAATATACAAATTCACAGCTTAGGAAAAGGAAAGCCTGAAATACTGCAAATAATTTTGGGTGTTGAGTTGCAGATACAAAGACAAAAGTTTTAGCTTCTACCATAGATAACAGTCTAGTCTATCAAAATTGTAATTATAGTTCATCACAGCTATTAATAATAGTACTGCAAAGAAAAGTGAGACAGAAACATGGATAGTAGATTCCAGAAGAATCCTTTTGTCTGATGAAATAAGGAGGAAGGGTTGTACGTCTGCTTGATTCATTCCAGTGTCTACAATATAGCCCAAAACATAATTTAAGATTTCCTTTTCTGACATTAGGGTGTACTAAGAAATCAGAGCCTGCAATTTAGGAAAATTGGTCCATGTACATGGGTTACCATTATTACATTCCAGTTCCACTGCTGTTGGAGACACTTTTCTGACCAAATAGAGTATTTTGTCTAAATATGTGGTATACAACAGACATATCGAATCATAGAGTTGGAAGAGACCACAAGGGCTATCCTGTCCAACCCCCTACCATACAGGAACTCTCAATCAAAGCATACCCAACAGATAGCCATCCAGCCTCTGTTTAAAGACCTCCAAGGAAGGAGGGTCCACCACTTTCCAAGGGAGTGTGTTCCACTGTCAAACAGCCTTTACTGTCAGGAAGTTCCTCCTAATGTTTAGGTGGAATCTCTTTTTCTGTAGCTTGCATCCATTATTCTGGGTCCTGTTCTCTGGAGTAGTAGAAAACAAGTTTCCTTGTTTTCTAGTACTAAAAACTGTAGTGACATTGAAGCCCAATGAAAATACAATTTACTGTATATACTCATATATAAGTCTAGAAAGTTTAGTCAAAAAATTGACCCAAAAATCTGGGTCGACTTATCCATGGGTCAATTTAAGTACTGTATATTAACTCTTTATCAAAAAAGGCATCATCCCCTTCTCTGAGTAGAGTGGCAAAATGGGAGAGCATAGTCCATAAAAGAAGCACCAACCCCCTCTACTTTCTCTACTGTGGCATCACTTCTGGCTGGAAAATGGTGGGAGGAGTTTCCTCCTCATCCATCCAGCCTTTAGTGTAAGCAGAAACATTTATGCCTGCTGGGATTTTGTAAATTTTTCGGCATCGTTTTCCTTGGCTTCATCCTCTACATCCTTTGTTACATGCCCTTAAGTTTTATCTTTGACTTATCCACAGGTCAAACCAAAATACAAAATGTTGGCCCCAGAACCTGCCCTCGACTTATACATGAGGCCAGCGTATAGTTGAATATATATGATACTTATCAAATCCAGCCAACTGTGCCATTCGTAGCTTCTTCAGTTTTTCACAGAGGGGATTTCAATAGAAATGTCCCACTGAATGTGGGAATATTCATCTACTTCTTTTTTTTTTTTAAGTTTTACTGAACCCAGTCTACATTAACAACATGTGATGACTGCTCAAATCCCCTCACTCTTAGCTGAAACTAATTACTATAAGCCCTCAATTTCTTTTTAGGTTCAGAACTGGTTTGAGGGCAAATTGTCTTGGTCATCCTACAAAGTGTCACAATAATGGGAGTGTGACCCTGTTGATTTTCCTGGACACTTAAGTAGCTTTTAATGCTATTAGTCATTGTACCCTTCTGGGTAGGCTATTTTGGTTGGTTGCAAAAGACACCACTTGGCAGCGATTCTGCTCCTTCTGAGATGGCCATTTCAAAATATGGTGCTGGGAGATTACTGCTCAACATTCACCATAATTCACTTTGAGATTATGCAAGGTTCTGCTCTTCCCTTCTTATTGTTTAACAGGATGTTTCTGGGAGAGGTCATATAGAGATTTTGTCTTGAGTTGTAACCTGAATGCAGATAACACCCAGGTTTGGGACATATGATAGTCCAACAGAGACATGGCTGCCTGTGCTTTTGTAATGGTAATAGACGAAATGATGATAGAGGAAGCCTATTCAGTCAGTGCAGACAAGACACATGTTTTGGTTAGTGGTTCATACATGTGATGCATGATAATCAAATGAAATCACAGTCCCCTGAAGAATCAGTTTGCAGTCGGGTTATTTATTCATCCAGCTGTTTTATTAGAGGATAATTAGCATGATCACAGAGTTGTCTTTAACAATGCTGGCTCTTCGGCTTAATAACAGAGATGGCCCCTAAAATTGGACATGGCAAGACAATTTTGCCAAAGGAAAACCTTTACCTTTTTATAAGGAATGATATCTTTATAGAGGACGATTATTAGACCATAAGTGACTTTTGCCTGCTATGTCTAATGCCCCTGCTGCAACTTTTGTAGTTCCTGATAGAGGTTTACCAGACACAATCACTGTATTCTCTTGTGTACCAGATAAAGACCCTGTAGTTCACCCAGACCCTTTACATTCATTTACTCTGTGCTCCTTGCTTTTAAACTATATGCTCTTTATCTAGGGATTGCTATGAAAGTATTTGTACTTGTATTTTATGTTTCTTTTAATTTTATCATTTTATGATCTATTTTGTAAACTGTTTTTGTTTATTTTTAACCATCCATATAGCTTTGTCATGGGGCCACATGTTTGTATTGAATTATGGCAGAGAGTACAGTGCAGGGACTGTGTAGAAGGCACAACTGATATGTAGGGTTGAAGGGAGGAAGGAAGAGAAGGAACATTTTGAAACCTCCTCATGGCAAATAAATATGATTTCCCTGTTTTGCAAATGGTTGTCTATTTCCATGAAATGCAACACACCTCCTTCACTTCATTTTCAGAAATTTGAATTTCAGCTGTTGTAAAGTTGGTTTTCTTTTGACTTCTGTCACAATGATTTCATAGATGCCCTGAGGGAAAGGTGGTTTGTCAACTCTTCAGATATTAAGATAAGTTGATATCTTTGCTCCCTTCACAATGAATAAAAAACTATAGTGACATTGCACACAAGTAAGTGTCTGTAAGTTGTCAAGAGCTCTTGACAGTTGGTAGAACTACCTGTTATACCAGCCTAGTGTGTATTTGCACAGATTGTGCTTCATTAAATGTAACCACCCATATCTGCACATTTGCAGATCTCTGCAAAATTTGCAGCAGCAAGCGAGAGATTCTAAAATGACTATATTCCAAACGTTTGGTATAAATTTTCAAGCGAGGCAGTCGGTGTTGGTTCTGGAAGATCCTGCTAGATTTGGAGAGAGACCACAAAGTGCTGCTGGTGCACAAACTGGTGTCCCTCCACACACACATACCTAAAAAAAGAAAGAAAAGAAATAGAAAACTACTCCCCAAGCCTGGAATGTTATTTTAAAATGTGTTAAAGGATTTTTTTTAAAAAAAAAATACATACATACACACACCTCTTTTTCTCTTAAAAAAAGATGTCTTCCCAACTTAAGGAGTAAAGATATATGTTTCTAATTACCCTGAAAAGTAATGATGTTACCTATTGTGTCATTTCGCAAAGAGAAACATTGTTATGCCCTTGTCATCCTAAAAAGTAAGAGTTGGTGGATAATACTGTCACTTTGAATATGTTAGATCCAAACTCTGCCCATTACTATATAGAACATCCAATTGCTGTGTGGGCAGTGCGTTCTAAAACACTTTCTTTGAGCCACAATTGGGCAGAAGTCCAGAAATTCCTGATTTTGGAGTGTAAATTTCTCGTACAGTCATTTCTCTTGAGTTTGCCCACCTTTAATAATGAGGCACTAATCTCTCTAGATGAGATTTGACGAATTGTTCACCTGCTCCCTTTGAATGTAAGAAATATTTTTTAAAGTTCTGCTTTTGTGCAAGAACAGTTGCACTTTCTGAATTTTGAATTGTTTTAACATTGTGTATTAAAACTAACTGGTATCAAAGAATTAAAACTAACTGGTATGAATGAGAATACAGAGGCAAATACATGAAGAATCATAACTATAATGCTAAGCCATCCTTTAACATTATCTCTGACTCAGTTCATTGTGAACACGAAAGAGGATGCATACCTGAGGGACAGGAAGTGGCAATCTGAGTGTATAGATGACCGAACGAGCAAATTGTTTCCATCTACTAAAGCCTCTATGCAGGTTGGAATTTCTAGCCATACTAAGTTGCTCCCATGGAATTTAGTGCTTTCGCAACTCATTTCTATGACTAATCACAGGAATATAAAATGGAATGTAATCCAATTCATGCTCCAGCTTGAATGTAATGTGAATATTTGAAAATATGCAGGTGGGATCCTGTACATGTCACAGAATGATAGTTGAGTAAATTTTAAGCAATTGCCGTTTCCTTCCACAGCCTTTCAGTGGGCCTTGAAACTTGCTGTCAGGAAATTTTTCAACTTTTTCATCACTACAAGAGGCTGAGGGAAGGAGAAAAAAGTACCAGTGCTCCTGTGAGCTGTAGCATTGGATTGAGTCCTCTGTGTTTGTACCCTGTCACCATGCTCTGAATGTAGCATACATATGATTGAATGCTATTCCTTATTGTTTTCCCTTGTGTATAGAAAACCAGCTGTTGGAGAGGAGTCCCAGCTTGCTCCATATTATGTTAGTTTTCTCAGTGCAGGACTCTTGTTCATGGAGGAACATTCCCACATATAGCCTAAACACAGGCTATTTAATTGTGTTTGTGAGTGCACACCTTGGCGGGGGGGGGGGTATAGGGATTGAGGTGGTTTTGTCACTTTCTTCCTCTGAATAAAGTAGGCAGACTCCTATCCAAGTACTAACTAGAGCTGACCCTGTTTAGCTTAATTATCTCTTTGTAATAACTAGACTAGTGGTTCAAAAGTTAGGGGCTGTTGTGGAAGGCTGAAGATGAGGGAGGGCTTTGGTAATTTGCAAGAATAGCAGAAGAAGGAATAATTGATATTTGAAAATTGAATCGTATAGGTATATAAAGACAGTAAATGACAATGTATTGGATTCTAGAAGCCAATGAGATTATTTTTATATAACAGTCATAATACTAAACCATCCTTTAACATTCTGTCTGACACAGTTTGGTGAGAAAACAAAAGAGGATGAACATAGAAAATTAC
The DNA here is from genome assembly GCA_034509955.1 of Urosaurus nigricauda. NCBI lineage: Eukaryota > Metazoa > Chordata > Lepidosauria > Squamata > Phrynosomatidae > Urosaurus > Urosaurus nigricauda. Next base: position 154,738,132 of record JAOEGL010000005.1, on the reverse strand, counting down.
CTGAAAATAATTTCACTGGTTTCTAGATTGCAAAACTTTGTCCTTAACTATATTTTATTTCAGACAGTGCAGTACTTACCCTTTGGGAGGATCAAAGAGAGTGGATTGTTTTGCAATATCCTGTGTTTGCTCTGTGTTGATCCTAGGTGGCTGGCAGGGGATGATGGTGCATAGTTTCCTTCCTTAATATGCTGAATTTATACTAAGCTTTGTATTTTCTGAAGGATGGTGTTTTTAAAGTTGTAGATATTGAAAACAATGAGACTTACTCATGAACGTGCCATTTAAAAATCTTTGCAATCTTCTCCTGAAGGATTTTTTTTTTTAAAAAAAAAACCTCAACACCATAAATCTACTACACTCAAAAACATATCTGAAGATATTTTTAGATGTAGTCTGTTCGATATGCTTGGAAAAATTAGTTTTGTAGATGTGGTTTTAGTATGTAACTCACAGATTAAGCAACCATACATTATTATTCCTGTCTTCTGTTAAATGTGCGCTTTCTTTCAAAAAGAAGCCTGCAGGGCTAATAAAATTCCTTGTGAGAAATAAGTGTACAGACCATGCCCTTCTAAATGAATATCCTTGTCTGCCCCAAAAGTTTTGTTACTTATATGGAGAAGCTGATTGTGCACATACTTCAGTATTTTTCTCACACTCACACCTCTACTTGTATTATCATGTGGCACAGTCTTAGTAGGCTTGTCATCTACTTTTCCTGAGTATATAATCAGCTTATAGTATCAGAAGAGAAAAAGAAGCTTTTATTGGCAGAGGAGGCACTGAGGAAGACATCAGAAACTGAATGCCTTGGACAATATTTGAGCTCAAAACGAAGGCAAAAAAGATGCAGAAGTCCTAGAGCAATTAGAACTGATACAGTTTGGGAGTGTAATATGCCTGTAAAATGTATCTTATTTTAGATCTGTCTTAATAACAGTACCTTTAATCTTTTATCATCACTCACCTAATATTTTGTGGAGCCACCAGTTCTTTGGCTGCCTGAATGTTGACTCTGTTAAACCTGTTTGGGCTTTTCAGCTTCTTCTACCTTTTATTTGTTGCTCTATTGGTATGTAAGAATATTGCCAAGACTATTACAGTATGTCATTAAATATATAGTGTGCTATAAGCTAATACATACATCTAATTCATAATAGCATTCAGTTAGGAAGGCATAGTAATGTTGCCTAGGTTTGCTGTCTGAGTACTGTAATCAGATGTTCAAATTATTTTTAAGTGTGTCCATCCCACGTAGTTCACACACAAGCATACTTTCCCAGCCTTTGGTTAAAAATGCTCAGAAGTCTAGGAATAGTTAAGAAAGCAGAGGAAGTGGTTATGGACTTTAAACTAATTATTGCCCTACAGCACTTTTGCTTTTATTTTGCTGTGTTACAAGATTTCTACCATCCATTTTGGCGTCTCCAGGGGAACATTGGCTAAAATCTGTATTTGCCTTGTGGCCAAAACTATTGCAAAGATGGATGTAAGAACTGATGTAGCATATTTTTGGAGTGGTAGTTATCTTGGTCTGCTGCAGCAGAAACAAAAACAGTGCTGTGGCACCTCTATAGACTTAAAACATATGGCATAAAATTGACTTAATGTTCTAGATACCAGAAGTTCATCATTCTTTATATATGGAGGTGGAGGGGGGAAGAACAAAACAAAATGCCAAACAGGGAGGTCAGATACCTTGTTGAATTTTTTCTATAGTAGAAATCATTTTGTATAGATGTATCTCTTTAGTTGTACAACACACATACACACACACACACACAGGGAGTGGCCAGAAATGGAGGAAGACACATCTTGGTATGACTGAACATGCACTAGCCCCTTATTTCTCTCATTCATACTTCAGTTTGGTTTTTCACCATTCCAGAATTTATAACAACTTTTCTAAGTGTTTCCCAGTACGTGTTTTTATAAAGAGGGGAGTCCAAAAACATGGTTAAGAAATATCACCTTAGAAGCATAGTCCTTCTTCAGATAAAGCACACTTGGTGCACTTTAAATGCTTTATAGAATGCTTGCTTGAAAATTACTCCAAACACTATACAGCATTGATTAATGACTGAGAGTTTAGTTCCCATTTATCTTACTCAATTGGGCCTGTGTTCTTGGAGGGAAAAGGTTGATTGTCAAGTCACATCCTCCACTGGTGACCTTTTGGCTTCTACAGTTCACAAGACAAGCTCCCCAAATCCCTACTTTGGAGTTTTGTATTTCACTTGTAGACTCCTTACAAAGGAAGTAATGTCCTATAGCAATGACCTTGCTATGATTTAAAGCCTAGTGTTAATGAATCCTCAATGTAAGCTTTTAAATGTCAATAAATTATATAAATCTGAAATCCAGCATCAAATTTTAAACACTCTTTGCTTAGGAATATCTAAGTGACATAGAGCCTAAATCCAAATAAATATGCTCACAGTTGCAGCATTAAGATCTCCTGATGTCTGCTACTTTCCTCAGTTTCATTCCCTCCCCCTTAGGCCTTCTCTGATTAAACCTTAAACTGTCTTGAATATTAAAAGCGGTCCATTGATATAATTAATAAGGATAAATTGTTTATAAACAAACTCTGTTTTTCATGGGCAGACTAGTCACTTATTGCCTATTCATATCACACTTGATATTTGTGGTTTCTCTTCAGGTTGTATAAATCTGATGTTATTGTGATAGCAGATGTTCTTCTAGCTTTGGAACTGAGTAGAAGTCAATTTCTGACCACATCAGATGGTGTAGTTTATTTGTATGATAGCAATTATGTTGCACTTAGAGGTTTTGAGTTCTGTGATAGGTGATGCACCTGGAGGTTTTTCACAAAGAACTCACTATGCCTCAAAGGGGGAGGCTGGAAGAATAATCTGAGCTATTTAGAGGGAGGATGGCATATAGAGTTCAGCATTAAAAGCTAAAAAACATTTCAAGCGTAATGCTTAACTAGCATTACAAAAATGTATGTAGTGACTGATTTTCCAGTTATGTTGAAATGCAATAAATTAATAGGGGGAAGCTTTGTTCTCTGTCATTGGGTAATAGTAAAGCTACATATGAAGATATGTAGTAGTTAGTCAATCAGTAGTTAGTCAATCATGGATCAAAATTGTGAGGATGTATGTGATAAGTTGTTATTATCATTTTTCATAACTTCATTTTATTAACCTACTTCAGCATTTTATATTCCATTCAAGAAACACTAACATCTACAGCACCTGTACTCTTTAGGGCATGTATGATTAAAATTCATTGTTATTGTTCTATAACTAGAACGTGATTCTTTCTTTTTGAAAAGTTAGTATGGAACAGTGACTGAACTGCTTTTCAACAACAGCACTTTGAAGAACATTCTAATCTCTTTTTTTTCTTAACCTATCCCTGAAGAATGCCCAGTAACTATTACTCATTTATTTTAAACTTATTTAAAAGATATGTGCTGTGCTGCTGTGAAGTTAAAAACTATTTAATCTGCAGTTATAGCTCCAAGTGGGGTCTATGAAAGGAAGAGGCACTAGGGACCACATTGCAAACACAAAATGATAAAATGGAGCACACCAAAGAATTCCACACACACACAAAAAAAACAGCATGTGTTTTATAGACTATAGCAAAGCCTTCTACAAAAGGCTACTTCTGGAATAGAACACAGAGAAACAGAATGGTTCCCAGCTGGCAAGGGGGTAGACAAGGCTGCATCTTATCACCCTACCTGTTCAACTTATATGCAGAAAATATTATACGAAGAGTAGGCATGGACACAGAAGAAGGAGGTGAGAAAAAAGGAGGAAGGAATATCATCCATCGAAGATAAGGAAGAAAGTGCAAAGGCAGGCATAAAGAAAACAAAAATAATGACCATGGAGAATCTACACAAATTCAGCCTAGACAATGAGGAAATAGAAATAGTAAAAGAATTCCCATACTTCAGATCAAACATTGATGAGAAAAGGAACTGCAGTGAAGAAATCAGAAGAAGACTAAAAATGGGGAGAGCAGCTATGAAAGAACTAGAATAGATTCTTATGAAGAAAAGGGAGATTGGGATGTTGGCAACATCTAGTCAGAATGAGCCTGGCAACAGTCAGTGGGAGCTTAGTCAAGAAAAGATGGGGGCTACTCTCAGCAGCGGGTATAAATAGGATGAATGAGGTGTGTGCAGATAGGGAATCATATAGAGTGGGATAGGGAAATAGGAATCAAGCTTAAAAATAGGGTTTAAGGTCTGTTTGACCCTGAGAGAGTTTTATCAGCCAGGGAGGCTGAGGTATACTGATGAGAGGGGCAGATGGATAGGGGTTTTAGGAGAGTCCTTGGTAAACAGTGTCCAGAAAAATCTTGAGGGTTTAGAGCCAGGAAAAGGCTGGGAAAACCTACCATAAACCATGTGAGTGGTGGTTGGCCTTAAAAGAGGTCGTGTGGTAATTGAATTGGTGTGGCTGGGAAAGTCATAAAGTATCAATGAAGTTTAAAGCTCAGAATCCAGTCAAAAGTTTAATGTGAAACTGTAACCTAGAGACCACTTATAGAACATAGTAACAGATACTGTAAATCTTTCTAACGGTTTAACCAAATAAATACCATATCAATTCTGAATACCACCCACAAGAAAGATACTGCAAATAAAGTTTTCTTTTTTCTTTTTTTTTTTTCTTTTTTTGGTTCAACATGTGGTCGCTTGAGGTATTTTAAGAAAATATAAATAAAATGCTACCAGGAATTAATAATACTTTTATTGCTGAGAACACTCAAAATAGTGAGTGCTCTGCCTTCCTAAAGAGTTGCACCCGAGCAAGGAAAAGTGTGGAAGGAACTCCAGTTAGAAATCTGAGTTTGAAGGTTTCACCACACAATTTGGTGCCAAGCAGTGGGGTAAAATTTAAAAAAAAAACCTAAGAAGGGGGTTCGGAGTGAAAATCTCACATGGCACCCCATTAGTTATTGGTAGCAGCTAGGGACATAGCCGTCACAATCCTAAAGAGCAAAGACAGACAACTGAGCATGAAAGTTAGACTTGTCCAAGCCATTGTATCCCCCATCACCATGTATGGATGTGAGAGGTGGACAGACAAGAAAGTGGATAAGAACAAACTGGTGTTGGAGAAGAGTGGTGAAGATACTGTGGACAGCCAAAAAGACAGACAAATGAGGCCTTGAATAGATCAAGCCTGAAATCTCCCTGGAAGCCAAGATGATTAAACTGAGGTTGTTGGCCACATCATGAAAAGGCATGACTTAATGAGGAGAGGAGTAATGCTAGGAAGGTGGAAAGAAGTGGGAAGAGAGGAAGGCTGTATGCTAGATAGATGGACTCTATTAAGGAGGTCATGGATGTGAATTTACAGGAACTAAGCAGAGCAGTGGAGAATAGGCAATCTGGGAGATGTCTCATCAACAGGGATGCCATGAGTTGAGATTGGCCCGAAGGCAGTTAACAACAACAATAGAGTGTTTGGTTTACGTTATAATTGCAATGGTTTGCCAGAAACCATTAAGACATATTTCCACTGTCTCTCCTAGTTTGTAATGATAACCTAAACACAGGTTAGATTTTTTTGTTTTGATTATCAAAGCATCAGACGCTGTATTTGATCATTTCTCCAAGACTAACTCATCCTCCATGCATTGCAGTGAACATATTGTTGTTTTTGTTGTTGTTATTTGCTATCAAGTTGACTTTGACTTATTGCAACCCTATGAATGTGAAACCTCCAAGAGCCATCAGTCATTAAATATAATGTATTTGAGGTTATTCAAACAAAAATTTTGAGAAGTATTTTTGCAGTCTTATGCTGTGTTTATAATGCAGCCATACAACTTGAGGCAGTCCTAATTTCTATTGAGGCTAGGGCTGGGATTCTTATGTGCAATTATTGGCTGAAGGCTATGTTTATACCCTGTGGGTTAGCTCCATTGACAATAGCAGATAATTACCTCTTTTCTTAGAAACAGATGGTAAACAAAAAAAAAATATTCTTATGCGGTTTCTCACAAAATGTCTTATGACAAATGGGATATGTGAGGGCCAGATCAGCTCTGGGGCAGTGTATATAGTTGGAAACATTTCTAAACTGGGTAATATAGAGGTATCATTTGACCATCCTGTATATTTTACTAATTTAATAATCCATAAAATTAGATTTCCTCTGTGGGCACATGGTAACATTCTGCCATTGACCATTTTGGAAGGTAAATATTAAAAAATAATAATAGCTTGGCAAGAGTATATGCCCATGTTTAAATATAGTTTGATCATGTTCTGTTGTGTTGTTCATTTTATCAACATACCAATTCTAGAATAATCCCTCCAGTTTTACAAAAAGTCAAAGGGAGAACAGAAAGATTTTATTATCTCGCCCTCTTGTTTGGGGACTTGGACTCTAAAATTACTGAGAAGGTTGCTATGTTCTGTACCTGTGCTATTACTACTCAGAGACAGATATTGGAGGGAATTATAATATGGAAGCCTTGTTATATACATTTACGTGTAAGTGATAGCTATGAAAGTTTAATTTTGCAGTATTAGATGGAAACTGTTAGAGATTTATATTTAGTGCAGGTTGTATGAATTCTAGTTGTATTTGTGTGTACTTCTATATATTTTATTCCTTTTTATATTTTGTCTATAACCCAAATAAATGAATCAACTGCCTTGCTAAGATGTTACAAACTCAGGGTCATAGCTTTTTTTCATTGAATCAATCCTGTTGTAGTTGGTATTTCTCTTTTCCTACTGCATTACACTTTACCAAGCATTATCATCTTTTTCAGTGAGTCTCATCATATTGTGATTTGTCCTATGTACAACAGCCTCAGTTTAGTCATCTTTGCTTCTAATTAGAGCTTTCTTGAATGCAGCTCTGCCTCTACTGGGATTGAGGATCTTCATTTGAAGTAGTGCTGGTCAAAATGTAGAATGTAAGGGAGGGCAGATACTGTATACTCATGTATAAGTCTAGAAATTTTAGTCAAAAAATTGACATCGAAAACCTGAATGCACTTATCTATGAGTCAACGTAAGTACAATACTCTAACTAAAAAAGAAAAGAAAAGAGTAACCAGCCTCTGATGAAAGGCAAGAGCTTAATCTCTCATGGAAGCATTGATTCCCCTCTATTTCCTCATCCATCCAACCTTTAGTGTGATCACAAACAGTGATATTTGCTTGAATTTTGTAAGTTGTTTGGCATTGTTTCCCTCTGCTTCATTCTTTCCATCCTTTGTCATATGCCCCTCAGTTTTACCCTTGACTTATCCACGGGTCATATCAAAAGTCATAATTTTGGCCCCAAAAAGCTGTCCTCAAATTTATACATGAGGTTGACTTATAATTGAGAATATACAGTAATTCCAGATGCAATACAAAGTGTTGATCATTACCTTTAAAGCCCTACATGGCTTGGACCCGAGTTACTTGTGGGAATGCCTCTCCCTACACAATCCGCCCTGCATTCTCAGAACATCAGGGAAGAATTTGCTGGATTATACTAAAACTAGATTAATCACGACTTCTCATAAAGCATTCTCAGCCGCGGCCCCTAAATTATGGAACAACTTACTGGAAGAGATCCGTCTTATCACCACCTTAGAGGCCTTTAAGAAGGCACTCAAGACAGATCTCTTCCAGCGGGCCTACCCACCTGACCTGTTATAAGTGATCTCACCTGATATTCTCACTCCTGATTATCATGACATTAGTCATCCCAATATTGGTAGTCTGTTTACGCTTAGTGATGTATTAGACTATATCATAATTTCATTGTCATTTTAAAAGATACTGTTTTGTATTGTTGTTTTAATCTTGATGTAATCCCACCTCGATCCATAGGGAGAGGCGGAAAATACAAGTAATTATTATTATTATTATTATTATTACATGCAAGTTAATATGTGATCATTAGCTTCACTGTTGTTTCCTCTTTAACTTTTGTTGTCCTTGTCCACAGGTCAAAGTATTGCACAATCAGCTTGTTCTGTTCCACAATGCCATTGCAGCATATTTTGCAGGAAATCAGAAGCAGCTTGAACAGACACTTAAGCTATTCCATATCAAATTGAAAACGCCTGGCGTAGATGCTCCATCCTGGCTTGAAGATCAGTAAGAGAACTGGGCACAAAGATCTCTCTATCAACTGAAGATCTTGTATGGCTAATGAAAATCAAGGAACTTAAAAAGGAGGACTGTTTGTAATGATATTTGCACAAGCAGCTTTAATTTCTCCCCCCTTGATAATGAATACTGTAGTAATTTGGGAAGGTGGATATAACCAAATGTAATTTGTCATTTTAGTAACAACGTTTTGTATTTGAGGGTGGATGGTGTTCTGTATTAGGGAAATATAGATTTGCACTGACAAATATGTTTGTGATTTCTGGTAATTGTGGTGGCTAGATGAGACATTTTCCAAAGGGAGATTGATGCCTATGGTTTGTATCAACATCTATTTTATATAAATGTATTAAACATCTCTAAAGATTCTTTTTTCATGTAATTGTATTTAAAGAACAAATATTTTAGCATAATAATACAGGGCCATCAAGCAGCATCCACAAACTCAGTGCCTGGCTGATAAGTGGAATTTGCAGCAAATACCTTTTTTTAAAAAATGTTGGGTCTTTCCATTGCATGTTCAGAAACACTAAATTTTGAAATACCATCTTGGTCTGAACCTTTTAACACACATATAACATTGTAAAGATAATATACTAAGAAAGCATAGCTTTGCTCCACTGATTTAATTCTTAACTTTCTATTTTTTAAAAAATCATACCTTTACTTGCCTTAAATTCAAAAGTGCCTTTTCAGTACTTTCTACACAGTGTACATAATCTGTAGGAAGCCCTGTTTGGATTGGTCTCTTTATAAAGAGATAGACTAAGGCCAGTCTGGACCATGTATGTTTTTGTTTGAATTTGAGAACATGTCACCTGACTAGTGGATTCTGTTTTTCTAATCAGCAGTTACTAAATGTACTTCCGCCCCCCGCCCCCCTTTTCATAGCCTTTTTAAAATTCATTGTTCTGGATAATCCTTTTTGCACATTTACCTGCTTTTTGTGTTTATATAAATGAAGTACATAAAGTAACTTATCATAGCTTATATGGATTGTATGATTATGTATTATATGTTGAAATAGATTTGGTTGCTTCTTGAAATGGTTATGTTTTAGTCTTAATGTATAGCATTTGTCAAGTACATCTTAAATCATTCCTCATTATTCCCTTGTGTGAGCCTTGAGTTATTTTTGCTATTAGCTTTTCTCTGTTGCAGTTAATTTTGTTACCATTCTTCAGAATGTGTATCCATTATTAATTGTATTCATGCTAAAAGTGTTTTGCTGCTGCAGCCTGTTTTCTTTATTTCATCAGATTTGTAGATTAAAATCAGCATTAGCTTTCTGTTTCTCCCAGCTAGCAATGGGATTATTATTATTTATTCATTTACATCTTGTCTTTTCTCCAAAATTGGGACTCAATACAACGTACAAAAAAATTAAATCCAGTTATTAACATTGGGAAACATGGTGTCACACACTGTTTTTTGAATGATATTGTGTTCACTTTCTTTTCCAGCAGTGCTAGCCAATGGGAAAAGAAGCATCTGTTCACAAGAAAGTGGAGAGGTGGAGCACATCAGAAATGAATTCTTCTTTTCTCTGTTTACTTGTTCACAAACAGCATATCGCTGGTTCTGTCCTTGGACTTGTTTAAGCCTTACCAACAAACTTGGTGGTAGGACAAAAGCATTACTATAAAGCATACAAATCAATGTAAAAAGCAAAACTTTAAATGCCAATGCTAATGCTTTATATAACCTGCCTCACCCCAAGGGTTGAGGCAAGGTAACACATAAAACCATTTAAACACATTTAAGTGAAATCATGTAAACATAAAAACAAATCATCCCATACAAAATTAAAAACATACCATTTTAAAAGTCATAGTTTAAAATTGACTGGGTAGGCCTGCTGAAAGAGATCTTTAATGGTGTTTTAAATTCAGACAGTGTATTCAAGTGTCAAATCTCTCCCAGCAGGTCATTCCATATTCTAGGGGTATTTAATGAAAATATCCCCTGGGTGACAGTTGCCAGTCTAGTCCTGGCTGGTTAAAGTTAATGTCTCCCAGACGATCTGAGTGTACAGGGCAGATTATGTGGGAGCAGCCAGTCCCATAGCTAACCTGGATTCAAGCCATGTAGGGCTTTAAAGGTAATAACCAACACTTTGTGCCTTGCCAGGAAACTAACTGATAGCCAGTGGAGTAATGTTAATATTGGTGTGATATGCTCACTCATAGTTGTATCAATAAGGAGTTAACCATTTTTGGACTATCTGAACTTTCTGAACTTGGTAGAAAGGTAACCCAATGTAAAGCACATTGCAAAAGTCCAAGCTTGAGGTTACCATCGCGTGCACTACCATCTTTAGGTTTTCCAATTCTAGGAAGCGGTGCAGCTCATGTATGAGCCAAAGCTGATAATAAGCATTCCTGGCTGTCACATGTATCTGGGTTGACATTTGGAGGAAGCACTCCCAAACTGTGAATACAGATTGGGGGGGAGGGGGAGGTAACCCCATCCAGAACTGGTTGACATACCTCCAACCCCAAATTAGGACCCTTAATAGTAACCAACCTCTACCTTGTCTGGATTCAGATTCAATTTGATTTTCTTCATCCAGCCCATTACCTCCTCCAGGCATTCATTCAGAGGAGAACACTATCCCTAGCTAAGGCTATATTTGGGTACGTATCTTAAGAGTACTGATTGTTGATGTAAACAAGCAGAAGTGCACAGTTCAAGCAATCTCCGATGCTTTCAGAATTACCCGCAACCTTGGAGCTTCAGCTTTATCAGGAATCCTCCTCCCAGTTGATGAAACGGACTGGAGCCAAAACACTCTCCTCAGATGTTTTATTCTTAAGTTGCTGTATTTACAAATATACATACATGCTCGACAAATCTCTCCAACCAGCCACTCACTACTCCTCTTCTGATGATTCTGCTTCCTTGTGTTACCTGCATTGTCGTCCCCTCAGTCAGGAAGACTCTAGATGTTTACATTAGGCCTATGTGCAAGCAAGCACATACTGACCTTGAGCAGTGTCTGTTTTCCAGCCTTCAGCTGTAGACAATTCTAGGCAAGCAAACAGTAGATTACCCATAATTCCTGGTTTTACCTTTTTGTGCACATCTGTACATTTCATACTCAGGCCTCAAAGCCTAACACTGATAGCACCCTGCTCCATGTCACCAGATAATCTCTCCCAGCAATTTCATGTATATGTTTAAAAGCATTGGGGATGGAATGGCACATTGTGGTATGCCATATGACAACAATTTTTTTAGGAGCAACTATCCCCAAGCACCACCATTTGCAACCTGTCTGAGAGGCAAGACTGGAACTACTGCAACACAGTACCTCCGAATCAAGCCCCCACAGGCATTCCAGAAGACAACCATGGCCAATGAGAGTTTTCAAAGCACCAACAGGGACGCATTCCTCCTCTCATTGCTAAGACCAAGATCGTCCACTAAGGTGACCATAGCAATCTTAACTCCCTATGTGCTCCAAAGCTAGTTTGAAATGTGCCAAGGAAGTGTATGTCATCCAAAACTGTTTGGAGTGGGAAAGAAATTGCCCTTTTGATTACATTGCCCCAGAAAGGAATATTAGAAACTGGCCTAATATTAAGAGCCAGAAGATCCGGGGGGGGGGGGGGGACTTTTTCAGAAGTGGTCTAACCACCGCTTCTTTTAGACAAGATGGGTAGTTCCTCTCCCTGAGAAATCTGTTAACAATTTGTTGCATTTGAAATCTAATTGTATCTCCTCCCTGAACAACCAGCCAAGAGATAAAAAAAAAGTTGTCTTGCCCAAGCAGCTTCTCCAGATCTGCAATACTCACCAATTGAAACTGATCCAGTGCAGTCCCACTCACAGAGTTGCTGGACACCCCATACATTGTCTTTTTATGATTTCAAAACTTGTTAACTGATCTAAAATCTCATTTGTTTTCATACTAGCTGATGAGAAGCATGAATTAAATTTACTACTTCCTGAGTACAGTGGGCCCTTGGTATCCACTGAGGTTTGGTTCCAGGAAATGCACGGATACCATAATCTATGGCTGCCCAAGTCCCATTAAATAGATGGTGCTGTAAATTGGTGTCCCTTATATAAAATGGCAAAATCAAGGTTGGCTTTTTTGAATACTGTATATATTTTTAAAAATATATATTTTCAAGCCGCTGATCCATGGACAAAGAATCTGTTGATATAAGGGTCAACTGTAGTATTGCATGCATAGAGACACACATACACACATATACATAAATGAAAAACTAGAAAAAATTTCAGTGGAAGTTTTGAAAATTCAGGGAAAGAATCAGAGCAACTCTTCCTCCACATGTTAGCATAGCACTAGACAATTCACATCTTTGGAGGATTTGTTGAATTTATCTTTCCTTAAGTCCTCAGTGTTTTCTGCCTCCCCTGGGCACTCCTTTTACTAGCACCTTATGCCATCCATCCCTTCTTTTTTCTATTACTATATTCTCACCAGTTTTCCTCAACCTTCATTCCTATTCCTAACATCTCCATCTAGTAATTTTACATATCTCTATGTTCTCATTACCCTTTCCTATTTGAAGTGATCTGGTGTGATTTTCAGACAGAAGGTAACCTGAAAATCACATTTTCTTAAAGAGAGGGGGCTTAGGATATTTCAGAAAACTGCCACAGGCCATTGAGATTTTTCCTTCCCTTCATCTTGGAAGTGCTTCTAAACTAGATAAGTGAACAGAGATTAGGCATTACCTCCTCTCTGAATTTACTATGACATGAATGAGCTGCAGTTCATCTTTGACTAGTCCACCTCCTTTTCCTTCCTCACCTATAAGGAGTAGTTGGAAACTTTTTTTTTCCATTTTTGTTTATCTGCAACTACTTCTTTCACCCCAAGAAGAAAACTGTGATTAAAACAGTGAACTGTGGCTTGTACGAAAAAAAATTGACTTGAAACTATGATGTATATCAATTTGTGTTAACTATAATTTCAGCTGCAAGCAATGACCTACACTTTTGATAGGTTTCCAAAGGGTTGCACTGCCGTCTTCTGTAAGAAAGGAAGAGGTCCAGATTACCAACAAATGAAAAAAAGGAAATAAGGAGAAATCTCCCTTTTTTCTTAGAGATAAGATGAATAAACAACCCTAGTATGAATGCATTATATAGCATCACTGTTCTGGTGCATGTTTCCTGATTCTGTTGGGTTCTGGTAAAACACTTTCTAATAGCTGTGGTTTGTATAAACTCTTAGTGCAGGCATAGCTCCATATTACTAGATCAAAGACCAGGGAGCACAGACCAAACAGCTTGATTTAGACAGTAAAACAGAGCATTTCAAAGGATGCTGTACTTTGGATTTTTTTTTTTTAAATGACTACAGCTTGTAAGCTTGTAATATAATAAAGTAAGTGTTTTAGGAAACGGGGGAGGTGAGACGGCTTTTGTGGGATTGGTTTGACAAGCATTTGCTACTTTACAGAAAATGCATAAACACTTTAATCTGATTTTTATAACAATATGGGAAGAGTTTGTGTTCTACTATGTTAAAACTGATCATATTAATTTAAAGGTGATTCAATAAATGCAAACATTTCTAACTATCAAAGTTCAAATAAGAACACTGTGCTCCCACATCTAATGCAGCGATATAATTGTCATTACCAGTTTTTCTGTGTTCCTGACTGAGCAAAGAGATTAATGCTTGAACTGAAATTCTGTGCTAGGTGTGTAGTTGTGTTAGACCTCATTTATACAAAGTAGATTTTTTTTCTCTCTGGAAAATACTACTCAGTATCCTAAGAACTCTGCAGCTGACTTCATATGTCCATGGAAGTTTTGGATTTTTTTTTTTTTAGCATATCATCCCTTGTGCTGCAAATTTCAAAAGTGTTGTGATGTGGCAAAGGCTGTGACAAAATATATAATCCTCTTTTGTGAGCACTTCTACAGTAATTTGGCTCTCAGTTATAGACTGGGAGTTATGTTGTTGTGTGTCTTCAAGTTGTTTCCGACTTAGGGTAACCTGAAGGTGATTTTAATCATGGGGTTTTCTTGGCAAGATTTATTTAGAGGTTTGCCATTGCCTTCCTCTGAGGCTGAGAGAATGTGACTTGCCTAAAGTCACCCAGTGGGTTTGTATGGTTAAGCAGGAATTTTAACCCTGGTCTCTCAAATCCTTAGTACAGCACTCAAAGCACTGTGTGCCACACTGGCTCTGGATGGGATTCTTTTTCTTTATGAAGCTTTTCTGTTTTGTAATACCAGTAATCTTTATTCTGTACCAGCAAGCAATACCTTTGGCTGGATCCATTTTCCAAAATATATCTCTGCGTTGTGAATTGTATATTCTGGGATATTTTTTTAATGAGGTTATCTAATGGGACTTGATTTATTCAATTTGAATGTTATAAGGAAAACCACAGGCACAGAGGCTAAGTAGCCTTGGTGATGTTTCCCATTTCCTCTCTAAAGCAAAATGGTATACCAATTATTTAGCAAATCCATACATTAAAACATTTCGTGTATTGATTGCAAAATGCCACCATTAATTTCTTTTTATGAATGGACTGCATTTCACGTACCAAGTGGCATGTAGGAGTTAAGAATAAAAATGTTTCAGATTATTCTTTGGAAATAAATTACTAATATGCTGCTGTTGTTCTATAGCTAGGCACATCCTGAGTTTGAGAAAGCACATTTTATCCAAAACCACTCAGTAATTCATGGCTGATGTAAGTATTCCAGCACTAATATTGCTGTCTTTGGCACGGTAGTAGACTGTTGAACTTGTTTGTTTGTTTGCTGATGGTAGGGTTTTGATATTGGTCTACATGATCATTGAAAGCCTTCACATATCTATTATCCTCCAAGTTTGTGGCACTGAAGATAATATTCTAAGTGAACAGAACGACAGGATGGTGCCTGCTAAGAAATGGGTACTTTATAATGTCTAACCACCATTCCAAACCTTCCAACCAAATGGAAACTTTAAACATTTACTGTATGTTGGTATATTTTCCCCGGATTTATGCCTCAGTTTAGTCACTTCATAAACTGGCCTTCTAGGAAAGTTAATGTTTGCCACTGATGGTTAATGCCAATTAATTTTTTAAATTATTTCTGACACAACAGCTGCTATATGTAAATAGAAGGTTTTCTGAATACCCTTAATCCTGACCTTATTTTCTTGTGATCTCCCCTATATTTCATTCTGACCTCTTCAGTGCTGCATTGCCAAAGGGACTGATAAAAAACAGCTAGAGCAAATTGCTGCCTGCATACAATCAATCAATTGTAGGATTTAACTGTGTAATATAGACTTTCCCAGATGAATTTTAAGTGCTTTTGATCACAACGAGAGAGATTTAAACATCTACCTTGTTGAGCCAATGAGACTTAACATGCTTAACTTGGACTATTCCTTATGTATTGCATGGCTACTTGCATAATAATCTTCCATTATAAGGGGAATGATGAAAAGGTCAGGGGGCAAATAGTGGTGCCCGACTTCCTGCCTATGAAGCACTTTAAGAATACATCCCTTTGTAGTAATTTAATCTCTAGATTTATTTATGTTTCTATACCATCGATGTTCATACCTAAAATGAAAGATTTACAATACTAGATCATAGCCAAACCCTCCCTTCCCTCAGTCCTAACACTTTGCCCCTTAAGGCACTTCCTTTCTTTCTTTATGGCTGGGTCAAAAGTGCTGAGTTGGAGTCATCCCATCCCCTTTTTTATTTTCTTAGCATGCTTCTTTGCAGAAGCCCTGCTCTGTAGTGTATCCTAAATTCCTACTGATAATATCAGGCAAACAAGGGTGAGCTGGGTGACTAGCTACCTTTCTTCATTTTCAGAAGTCTCCTGTTTGGAAACAGCATAAGCAATTCCAACCATCATAGATTTGCACTGGAGGACCCAGAGATTTCTATGTTATGTGTATAGTAGTCCCTCCACAATTGCTGGGGTTATGGGCACAACGCCCATGAAAGTGGGAAAACTACAAATAAAAAACCAGTAATCCAATCTGCAAATAATTAAAATGTGCAAAAGTCAAAGTTGCAAATGTGTAGGGCTGACTGTATTTGCATTTCTGTACTGTCTCACTGCTGAAGCTCTCTGGGTGGTTCCCAAAACAGTGGTAAACTTATAAAATATAAAAGCACATCATAGCATAATTGTGCTGATAATAAAAGTGAAAGCAGACACAAAATATAACCAGAACAAAATGCAGTTGTTTACATACAGCAGCACATTTCTTTCATACTTTCTAAATTTTTGCACTACATATTGTTTTAGGGATTTTAACTTAAGCTCCCTAGGGTCCCATGTTAGAAGAAAGGCAAGATACAAATACAATAAATATGTAAAGCAAGATAACTGTACCCAAAAGGTGGACTCCAAAATAAGGGTTGAGATATGGGAACAGCTGATCCAAGCAATCGTTCCTTGCATTGTTTGAAAACCTGTGCTTTATATATTCAGAATACTACTCTTTTCTCCTCTAGCATACTCTAGTAATCCAGAAATTGTTGAGATACAGGGATGGGGGTAATATGCAGTGGCTTAGGCTATGGTGAAAGAAGCAAATTTTCTGAAGTGGGGGGGGGGAGGAGGTGGTGGAATAAGAGAGTTGGAAAAATGAAGCAAAATAATTGCAAAACATATCATGCCTATCATTCTCTGTTTACTTTATTAACCTATACATTTGCTAGATACACAACTAGATTTATTTTGATTTGTACATCTGTAGATAAATGGTATAACTCCATTGTTCATTTATTCCTTCATTTTTAAAGTGTACTGTATGGAGGAAAATATTTTCAGAATCACGTAATGAAGGGGGGAAAAACACAAAACCCTAAGACATTTAATTATATGATATCAGAGATTTAAAAAATGCATGCCTAACCACTTTCGCCATCTTTTCCCTTGCTGAACTTTCTACCAACATATAATCCACATATTTAACTGAATTAGCTGACACAAGTGTCTTTTATATTATCCCTCTTTCATACAGCTGTAATTTTCAGAGCACTGAATTGACTAAAGTTTCTAAAACGTTATTATCTATGTTCCTAGTTGGTAGCATCACAGGTTGTTGCTGATAACAATGATGTGCATAAACCAGAAGTTGGAATGGGTGCAGCTTTTCACTAGAGATGGAAAAGATTGCATTTACTTAGATTGCAGTTTCCATAAGCTCTGGTAGGTTCTAGGTGTTGTAGACCAAAAAGGCAACATTTTGAAGCTCTGTGTTTGACTTGCAAACGTTGTTCAGTCAAAACAAAGGATCTAACCAAGAGAACAAATTGGCTGATGTGGATGTGAATATGCATTAAATGCAAAGCTCCCACAAACAGGACAATTATATTGCCACTCCAACATCCCAGATTTCTCTTGAGGAAGCCAGTGGCAAAGCACAACCCTGGTACACACTTTTTCAGAAGGAAGTCACACTGATTTCCATGGAGCGGCTTACCTCCATCTAAGAAAGAAGATACAGGTATGCAGCCTTACAAATCAATCTCATGGGTTAAGGGAGGAAGTTCTTATTCTGGAGCCTTCAAAACTCTCAAACCCGTCAGACTTCCACCGTCAGGACAG
This sequence comes from Urosaurus nigricauda, assembly GCA_034509955.1. Lineage (NCBI taxonomy): Eukaryota > Metazoa > Chordata > Lepidosauria > Squamata > Phrynosomatidae > Urosaurus > Urosaurus nigricauda. The sequence continues at coordinate 154,720,443 of JAOEGL010000005.1, read as the reverse complement.
AAGGGAGGAAGAAACAGCATGTGCAAAGTGTTTGTTTCTTTTGCTTGTCTCCCCCTTCCAAAATTTCCTTTCTTTCTTAGATTGTTTTCATGTCATTGATGAACGCCATTGACCAAGAGCTAGCATGGTGTAGTGATCTGAGCACTGAACCAGGACTCTGCAGATGAGGGTTCAAATCCTGGCTCTGTCATGTAAACCCACTGGATGAACTTGGGCAAGTAACCCTCTCTCAGCCTTAGAGCATCGCAATGGCAAACCCCTTCTGAAAAAACTTGCCAAGAAATCCCATGATAGGTTCACAGAAAGTCAGAAACAACTTAAAGGAACACAACAACAAGAATAGAAGATGAACTATACCAATTCTAAGCATGATGTAGGTCACCCATTATTCTTGGGGACCTTATTTAATGTGCAAATTGCATTATCAATGGCCTCAATCCTTATGTGCCACTTAGACAGCTGAGAAGCTTACAGTGAAACACTTTGGGCTGACCTAGTGAAGAGTTGTGGCTACACAGGAATCTCTTCTTCAAAAGTTCATTTCCATCAAAATGCTGTGTTAATTTCAGCTTCTTGGAAATGCAGAATCTTAATGTTAAACATTATTAACACATAGGTGTGGAATTTTTGGGATACGACATACTGTAGGAATAAATACTAAAGAGAATTTATTCTGTTTATTTTCTCCAGTGAAAACTGTTCTCTCGTGCGTAGTCACAATAGCAGAAGCACAACAAAATAAAGGGATACAGCACCTGATTTCTTTAAAAATAAAGATCAGTCAGGATATGAACAAATAAGTGTGAACACAAATATTAGTAAGATAAAATATGTTAAATAAGAAGTTGTTCATATTAGAAGAATATAGATTCCATAACTAGCAGTTCAGTGCAAAGGTCCATAATGAATAAAAGGGTAGCTGAAGGAAGGTTCTATGCTTAAGGTCTTCACAGGTCTTTAATGCAATTGAAATCAGACATATTTCATCCACTTTTTTCTTCAGACTAACTCATCAATGTAAATTCTCAGATAGTAAAAATAAACATGCCTTTTCTTCTTTTAATATGTTTGTTTTAATATTTCTATTTTTATATATTTCTCTATGTTTATGTGCATGTCTGTGCCTTCATAATGCTAGTCACTTTATGGTGACCCTATGAATTTCATAAGGCTTTCTTAGTCAAGGAATACTCAGAGGTGGTTTTGCCAGTTCCTTCCTCTGAAATATAGCCTACAGCACCTGATATGGTAATGAGAGCCAATATGGCATAGTGGTTTCAGCACTGAACTAGGATGCTGCAGACCAGGGTTCAAATCCCAGCTCAGCCATGGAAAACCACTGGGTGAACTTGGACAACTCACAGTCACATAAGATGTCAATGGCAAACCATTGAAGAAATTTGCCAAGAAAAGCCTGTGATAGGTTCACCTTAGGGTCACCTAAGTCAGAAACAACTTGAAGGCACACAATATCTGTTACTCATTGGGAGTCTCCCATGCAAGCACTAACCACAGCTGACCCTGCTTAGCTCCCAAGTTCAAATGGGATCTGGTGCTTTTAGCATAATTTAGCCCCCATATTTGTTAATATTCTGGTCATAAACCAGGCATCAGCAAACCTGCAGAACACCAAGGTTTGCAGAAATGCAAAAACACATTGGGGAAAAAAGGGTGGAGAAGGGATAGGATGTAAACTAAGGATGCTCAGTGGGCACAGAATGGTGACTGACAGGTGAAAATGGGTGGGAAATGAAATGAAGCAGCTAATAATTGAGGGTGGAAGAAGAAACAGGACAATTTGAAGGATGTAGAGAACCATCTCATTGTGCAGAGGGGTCATTTCCAGCTTAACACTGAATTGTCGCAGGTGAGTGGAGATCAGGGATAGGGAAGTTAGTGAGAAAGTCCTACAATGTGGCATTTTTCAATAAGATGAAATTAAAATAATTACATTTATGTTGAAAAGGAACTGTTTTAATTACACTGATTCAGACTTGGCATTTCAATTTATACAACGCTAACAATTCTTGCAGAATGCAGATGAAATAAAACCATCCATGATTTCACTCCCCCCTTCTTTGTCCCTGGATTGAGCTTGGGACAGAAGGAAACAGATGCATCGGTTTTGGAAAACCTGATCTGAGTGAGTAAAAAAGGACTACCCAGAAAGAGAGGAAGGATGCAGGAAACAAAAACCTTAAACTATAAAATCATAAACAATCATAATCCCATCATTTCCTAAAGTAAACCAACATTTCTATATCCACTTGCACTTACTAAATACTTGATTTAAAAAAAAAAGGCCCACACATTCACATGAAAGTGTAATTACTTAAGTGAATCTAAAAATGTTAATCCCCATTTGGTGGGGGGTTGACCTAATTTTGGTATAATTAATACTGAACTGAAATCCCTCACAACCCCCATAGAAACTTCATTTCATAGTAGTCATCACACTTAAATTCCTTAGAAAATTTACATACATTTCTTTTACAAGTTGAACATATTTCTTCGCAACTGAAACATTGGGAATATATTATTGTGAATGAAATTACCCTGATGTTAACCCAGTTACGTATTTTTGGCAGACCACCTTTGAACCAAACCTTCTCTTCTGCTACTCTTTCACTTAACTGTTTCAAATTCTTCTTCCTCTCCCTTGATTCTTCTATTGTCCATGTGCCTTCACACTGATGTCCTTCTCGAGCATCCAATGCCCTCTGCTTCTGGAAAAGGAAGGTTGTCTAAGACCGGGGTGCCCAGTTTTGTCTTTTTCCCATTTTGTGTTCCTACTTCACTCCTCTGTGGGTCTCTAGTCCCATTTGATCCCAACTACCCAGCTTTTTCTACACATATCTTTCCTCCACCACCCCCACTTTCTGTCACCTGTCATATGTCTATCCTCCCCTGCTCTCACATTCTGCATAACAAAGCCTTTTGTCCTTCTTGTGCATATATTTCCACCCAAGGGCCTTGTGGTGTGACCTTCCTCTTCCTGCTCCTCCCCAAGTTCATTGCTTCTTGAGTTGTCACACTTGCTGCTGCCTCCATTGAAAAACTCCAGTGAGGATGTCAGGTCTGGAAGTAAGAGTTCATGTAGGGCATAACATTATAAATGAAAAATATTAATTTGCCCTCCGCACTATTATGCCTCAGAAAATTGTCTCAAAATGACACTAAGCTTCATTGGGAAAAAAGATGCTTTACGTTCTGGCTTAAGTTTTTTAAAAAATGAGATCCAGTGTTTTTGAGTGCTTTGAGTATTGGATTACAACTCTGGAGACCAGGGTTTAATTCCCTGCTCAGCCGTGAAACCCACCAGTGACCTTGGGCATGGGACATGCCTTGGGGAAAACAATGGCAAACGTTCTCTGAAAAATCTTGCCAAGAAAACCACATACTGTAATAGGGTTGCCATAAGTCAGAAACGACTTGAAGGCACACAACAACAGCCACAAGTTTTTTCAACAAACAAACAAGGATTATTCATATTAACAGACTGGTTCTTATCTCTGAGGAAGACTTGAGGCTGCATCTGCACTGCAAAATTAATGCAGTTTGATACTGCTCTGACTGCCTTTCTCCATTCTATGGAAATCCTGAGATTTGAAGTTTGTTGTGGCAGCAGTGCAGAGCTCTTTGACAGAGAAAGCCAACCAGCTCACAAAATGACAAATCCCAGAATTCCACAGCACTAAGCCATGGCAGTTAAAGCATTAATTCTGCAGTGTAGATGCAGTCTGAAAAACACAAAAGCAGGGATAGAATTGAGTGTTATGGAAGAGGACAAAGTCTAGAAGAGACTCAAGATAACAATAACAATAATAATAATTATTATTATTATTTCTAGCCCGCCCCTCTGAATGAGCAATGTTTGATGCAGATTCTACCTGTTCCAATTTCCCATTCTTATTTTCATATCATAGACAAGAAATAAACTAGGCTCTCTGTTTCGTACTTCAGTTTCCATTCTGCCACCCACCCTTCAGTACTACAGCTGATAATGCAGTGATGCCTTCTGCATGTCTGAAGAATTCCAATAGTCATATGAGTAGAAGAGCAATTCCATTCAGATAAATGCACACCAAAGCCTAGTGGTCTGTGTGTGCGTGTGTGTGTGAGCGCATGTGTCTGTGGGTATATCTGTTCTCTTGGGGAGGAGTACATTGCAGAATTTACAATTATAATAAGATTTCGAGGGTGACTGAATATAAGTCTTTCTAAACTATAGGTTGTAGTAGTTTGTTTGCAAAGGTGGACTCAGCATGAATTGCTCCCCTCCCATTTTGAATCCAGTATAGCATGTTTTTGCTTTATTGCTATCTCCAGCTTTAATTGGCACCCCAGCCTAGCCAACCTACACAGATCAGTTTGCTGTTTATGGAGAAGGGCTTTCCTCACTGTTGATACAAAAGACAAAAGAGAGAAGAGAGAATGGAAGCTACAAATGCCGTTCCTGTTGGGCAAGACAATTTATATGTTCTAAGTAACCCAGTGGGTTGTTGTTGTTGGTTTGTGTTTGTTGTGTTGTTGTTTTGCTTTTTTGGGTGAGGAGGAGGATCTGATAGTGGCTTTTTCTAGGCTTTTCAAGTCTATAAAGGATGCTAATCCCACACTTCCCCCCCCCATAATATTTCTGAAAGTCCCCCCTCCCAAAATCCAATTTCCCCCTTTTAAAAAGCCCCCCTCATTTTTTCAAATTTTCTGGAAATTTTACATCTCCAGAGTAGATCCATTGAATCATCATCATCATCATCATCATCATCAACATCTCAGTGGTAAACCAACACATAAACCCCATTGATTTAACAGGCCTGCACTAAATGAGATGTCATTTGGAATTAGGACTGTCACTAAGAATGAGAAGTGACCACAAAATTCAGTCCAGACTCTGATTTGGTGCTCTGGAAGATGGCAAAGTTTGACTTGGGCTGATTCAGAATCAGTCTACTTCACTGAAGGTCCCAAACCCACGATGAGATTGGAAAACTCCAAAGGTCTGTGCTGCTTGCTATATATCATTGCAAATCCAAAAACAGCTCTGTCCTGCTCTTAAATTTTGTCAGGTCAGATGAAATCTACTGGCACAGCAGCCCCTTTGTGCCACCACTTGATCATCCAGATGCATGGCTGAGTCCAGAAGCATCCCCAAAATGTGAACCTGATTCTTAAAGGAAAGTAGAGCTTCCCCCAAAATAAAATCCCCATTCCAGTCTCCTCCTCCTCCAAGAGTATCTCTCTCTTTCCTCGATTAAGCTTTAACTTACTAGCTTTTGGTCAGCTTTAGCATCCCAAAACACTGACTCAAATCATCTCAGATTCAGATAAAAAGAAGAACTAGAACTCCATTTGACAGCAACACATTGAAAACCCACAGGGGGAAAAAATCTCTCCTAGCAGTCTAATTTAGATGATAAACAGCATGGAGGACAAAATGTCCCTTTGACAATGCACCAGTGATCAAAGTAACAAACAGGTGTTCCTCAGCATCACTTTCTGAAATTGATCCTTGAGAATATGGAAGGACAGAATCATGGTAAGATGGTCCCACCTAAGTTAATCAGTGCCACATACATCCCACCTGGCATATATTTTCTGCCAAGGCAATCATTGTCTCAGTTCCAGGAGCAATAGAGAAGCAGAGTTGAAATCAGATGTGTAGCAATCACAAGACTCAGCTCAGACCCTGCTCCAGTGCTATGGAAGATGGCATATTTGGATGTTTCAGAACCCTGGAATTGAGAAATGATGCATGTTAAAGAATCTTGATAATTCCAACCCATTTCAAATCTACCATTCTCAATAAGGCTCTCACTCGAAAGTATAGTGGGATTGAATGCAGCTTTCATTAAGGATCTATCTACACTGCAGAAATAATTCAGTTTGACACCACTTTAGCTGCCACGACTCAGTGCTATGAAATTCTGGGAAATGTAGTTTTGTGAGACATTTAGCCTTCTCTGTCAGAGCGCTCTGGTGCCACAACAAACTACAAATCCCAGGATTTCATAGCATTGAGCTATGGCAGTTAATGTGCTGTCAAAGTGCATTATTTCTACAGTGTGGGTGCAGCCTAAGAGAGAGAGGGGCATTGATAATGGTATTATTTCTTCTGTACCATTATGTACTATCCTGTTGCATAGGATCCAGTGGTAAGAGATAAAAGGATGCAATTACACCTTTCTTTAACCATTCAACCAAATTCTCCTGGCTGTCTTAGTCACCAATGAGGGGCTCAAAGATCAAATGAACTAGTGACAGATCACAATCTTCCAAAGATCAACAAGACAGGATCAGTTATAAAAGCAGGGAGAAATACATTGTTTTATTTTAACAATAACACCATCTACAGTACTATTTTGGCTACTGATCTTGTTTTGAAGGAACTAACCATATTTCACTTACAGAAAAGCCAGAAAGAAGTGAGATGAAGCAAACTGGGAAAGACAATAAAAGGGCATTACCCAGGAATGGAACTTGTGAAATCTCCTTGCTTAGGCATTTTCAGGAGATTAACAAGTTTCTGTGAGTACCGTCTGTAACATAAAGTTGGGCTCTGGTTGTCAAGACTGTCTGACAAGACATCTCATCTTTTGTGACTAGGCTATATACTCCATAAGGATTATTTAAATTTAAGCATCACGATGGTTGAGCACAAGTTGTGGAATGTTAGGAATGCATGTTAATTGGAATTTTAATTATTATTTAACCATAAAGCAATTTGGTACACAAAGGTATTTATTTCCTGCACATTATGTCATAATTTTTAACCCTCTCTTTCTCATTAGCAACAACAAAGAGTTTTGCGGCGCAGTGTAATTATATGCCATCACTGTTTAGAAATGCATTGCAGCTCTCTAGCATCCTACACAGGACAAACAAACCAGTCTGCACAGAATAAATGAACTGTTATCAGAAAAGGCAGTACTGAAATACAGTACTAATTGGCAAAACACTGCAGCTTCCCTGGACACTCCATCACTGGCCTCAAAATAGCCCTTTTTGATGAAAGAAACTTCAAAGGCAGATGTCAAAGTCAAACAGCTGGACAAGAATTCACCTAAAGATTCAACTCTTATCTTCTGTGGCTTGAACAAAGATGTGTTTTCTTCTAATCACTCAACAATGCAAAGATGTCTGTGTTTCTACTAACTACAATTCTGTTAATGGCTGCTGTTAAGGTAATTCTCACCGTCTACTTTTTTTGCATATGAACTCCATCGGCCCCTATTTGTAAAATTCAAAGACATAGCCAAAATCAGTATGCAAAGGGAACTTGTAGGATTTTGTCTCAAAGGTGCTGCAAGATCCCTTTGTATACTGATCTGCCCCTACTGTTTACAGTTCAGAACCACTGAAATAACCTTCTGCCACTTCTCTAGTGGAATGATTAACAGAGGCCTGTGCTAACCCTGGTGTAACATAATCTTATTCCCCCTACTTGAGACCATATGAGCAACCTGAAGCAAAATAAATAAAGAAATAAATAAACATCTGGTGGGGCAAACCTAGTCCTTTGGAACTAGTTTTGGGGGGACCCCTAAACTACAGTTTTGGAGATACTGCATCCTCAAGGCTCCATTGATGGAAGCACCCACTGGATCCTGCCCAGAATGCATTCCATCTGGATATGTGTCTCCTTCAATTTTTTCTTTTCTGAGGTAAGGATGTGGCACAGCAACTCATAACCTCTAAGGACTGGCATAGACACTAAAAAAAGTCAATGCCACTCTCAGCCAAGTAGTTACACTAATCGCCTGTGGCTTCACAAAATGCATTCTGCCCAATGCTACGGGCATCTAAAAGGCATGTAGATTAAATTGAGTCATTGTATTGCATTTCACATACTCCCCCCCCCACACACACACATGCAACCACTAGGGTGCTAAATTGTTTGTTGTGGCTGTACTCCCAGCAGCACAGGTGTATTACAGTGAGTGCTAGCTAGTCTTTTTTGACACATGTGGAATTTTTTAATGAAACAAAAAGGCAAGAAAAATTAATCAGTGGGTTTCAAGCAAGAGTAGACCCCAGTGATCCATACTGAAAGGGCTAATCATCCACAATCTTTGTTCTTAATTTGCACCTCAGCATTAATTGTAGATATAAAGTTTCTTTAGTCCTGGGTCCCTTTCTTTAGCTTTGCTGCTGATATCTGCGAAACCCTTCAACCCAGACGTAGAACCTAAACTTTATGATCTCTGTGGCAGCCCTTGGAGAAAGGAGGAGGAAACTGTGACCCTCCAGACATTCTTGAACTCCAGTCTAATGTAGGTTCCCCACCTCAGCTATATATAATGCTTTGCAGACCATCACCACAGAATAATCATGAGAATTAATATAATTAATTCTCTCCTTGAACCATGAATCAAGCCAACTAATAATACACGAAACTAACATAAGAGGTTGGTTAAAACAACTTTAAAAGCGATTTCACTTTGATTCCCCTACCATTAAGGACAGCAGCCTTATTCAAAGCTCCATAATGTACATAAGGAAGAGGAATCTGCTTCCAATGAGGCTCACCTGAGAGCTCTGTGGAAGCCTGTGTTTCTATTTATTGATTCAATTACTGATCAGAGATACTAGGAGGCTTCCACCATTGCCTGCTCATCCACCTAACTGGTAGGGGAGCTGAAGGGGAGATCCACCTGTTATCTCCAATCACAGTGTGCATACCTACATAGACAGAATTGTGCTCTAAATTACTGGGATCTCCATGTCAGTGAGTTACTCATTAACTTTCACCTTTTAATGACACTAGCCTATTAATATGGAAGTAAACATAGGGGTAGTTTCCTGCCCTTCAACCACTTTAAACCAAGGATCCATCTATGCCAACCACTTAATCAAGGGACATTCCAAAGCATTATGCCCTGGACTGGATCTGGACCAACCTTGATGGCAACCACACACACCAAGCCAAATCTGGTATGATGCACACAAGCCAGCCTGGCTAGCTCCATGTAAAACCTGCTTAGCATGCCACCGCTCTGCTGAGGACAGAAAGGGGTGTCTGGATTCCTTGTTAATCACATGTCAGGCACCTGTTTCTATCCTCAGACACAGCGGCAACATGGTGCACCTGCTAGTGAGCAGTGGCTCCAAAAAGAGGCCATCTCCTTTCCCTATACTTCTCAGCACAAGGAGGGGAGATGGCACAGCTCTTGGCATGTGGACACCTGGATCAGGCTGAATCAGACCCAATCCAGCTGTCTACATGCCAAAAGAATGCAAGTTCACTCCAGGGTTTCAGACAGAAAAACACAGAACTTTCCCAGAAGTAGCCAATGTCATCAGAAGTACCAGCACCGGCTTTAGGGTAAATATGGTATTTTTCACCATGTAGACAAGCCTCAAGATTTAATCTAAAAATGGACTTAGTGTGCGTGGTTATGACCTGCAAAGCCTTATATGGCTTCAGTTCATGCTTTCTGAAGGACTATACAGTATTCTCCCATATAAGCCTGCCTATGTCTTGAGATCCTTCTATCTATCTCATCACTTTCACAATTACAGTCACCCCTCCTAAATCACGGATCTGCGAACCACGCCCTCAAATATCCGCAGAGGACTACTTCCACTATTTCCTATGGCGCACGAGCTTGGGCCGCACACACAGGGGCACATCCCATTCAAGCCTATGAGGCTTGAATAGGCACGAGCTTCTATTTTTGTGGGGGGAGCAAAATGGATCCCCGCGAAAACAGAGGGCCAACTGTATATCTAAACATAGGATAGGGCCTTTTTGGTGGTTGCTCCTGAGCTCTGGAACTCCTTTCCTGGAGTTGTTAGAAACTGACACCCTCCCCACTTTCCTTCTGTAGGCAGGAAAGGTTTTGTGTTTTTCTTTCAGCAGACCTTTAAAATTTTATTGCTTGTGGGAAAGGGCCTTTCAGAATGTACCATACTGTTCATTTTTAAAATTGCTATGTTTTAACTGTTTTTAATTCTATTATTTGTTTAGCTATATGTTTAACTTTTGCGTGGTGTGAATTTTTGGATGCTATATCTATTTGAACTTTTGTAAACTGCCTTGAGTCCTCTACTAAGGAAAAGCCAGGATACTGCTGCTACTACTACCGTACTACTGCTGCTTTGTTGTTGTTAATGCTCAAGTCATTTCTGATTTATGGCAGCCCTAAAGCAAACCTATCCTGGGTTTTTTGTGGCAAAATTTGTTTAGAGGAGGTTTGCCATTGCCTTCCCCTGAGGCTGACACAGTTTGATTTGCCCAAGGCCACCCACATGATTTCATGGCCAAGTATGGAATTGAACCCTGGTCTCCAGAGTCCTAGTCCAAACTGTGTTTCCCAAACTTTGGTTCATCAGGTGGTCTGGACTTCAACTCCCAGAAGCCACAGCCAGTTTGATCAACAATCAGGAATTCTGGGAACTGAAGTCCAAGACATCTGGAGGACCAATGTTTGGGAATCATTACTTGTTGTTGTGTGCCTTCAAGTCATTTCTGACTTATAGTGACCCTATGGTGAATCTACCATGTTTTTTGTTTTTCTTGGCAGGAATTGTTTAGAGGAGGCTTGCCATTGCCATCCTCTGAGGCTGAGAGAGTGCAACTGACCAAGGCTACCTGGTGGGTTTTGTGGCTGAGTGGGGAATCAAACCCTGGTCTCCAAACTCCTAGTTGAACACACTCCATGAATCATCATCATTATCATCATAATCATCAAGCAATTCAAGTTGCTCCTCACCCCACTTATTACTACTGCTACCACTACCAATAACAATAATACACACTCTCTTTTTTCTCTGTCCTCTACTCTTCCTCAACAAGGTAGTTGTCAAGGGTTATTTGCATGCGGACAAAGCAATCTGCCTTTTGTTCTTCTTTACAGAAACCATTCCTTTACAAACAATTATCCCCAAGGACTGGATCACACCATGGCACTATCTTTCTGTCCTTGTGGGATTAGGGTTGCCATAAGTCAAAGTTTACTTGACTTCAGTCAACATTTTTTTCCTCCAAAATACACCTCTGCTTTAACAGCAGGACATGTCCTACATTTCAACCTTCTGTCCATGATTAATTCCAAAGTGGCCTCCATTTTTGAGCATGGCTAAGAAGCATGGTTTTATACTGAGATGAGTGTTTTTAGATTTTATTTTGGACATTTCCTCCATTTTTTCCTTGAATATTCTACATTTTATAGTGCCTTGTCCTCCTTTGCGGTGAGGACGTTTGGTCATTCTGCTCCCATTCTTTCCATTGCCTTTATTCCACTCATGAAGGGCCTTCACAGCAGACATTAGACATGTAGGGCCTTAGGTATATGTCTGCTGTGAAGGCCCTTCATGAGTGGAATAAAGGTGTAAGCAACACCTTGCTGCCTCCAAAGAGCTGCTTCCTCAGGTGAAGTATGAAAGGATAACAAGGCTGGGGAGGACTATGGAGGAATGTATGAGTTGTATATATGTTATATCTGTGTTCCTAGGTCTACAATTTTCTTTGTGTGTGGTCTTCCTTTTTGTTGTATTCATTGTATATAAAGTATATGGAACGTGTGTATAAGTGGTATACATTGTGTTTTTTTAATTATTATTTCTACTAATACAATTATAACAAACAAACAAACAAACAAAAACCAAGGCTGGGGAGGATGGGAAGAGAAGGCACTTTACAGGGTGGGCTCTCTTGAACCTTGAAACCACTGAGGCAAGTCACACTCTCTCAGCCTCAGAGGAAGGCCATGGCAAACCCCTCTGAACCAATCTTGCCAAGAAAAACTCATGATAGAGTCACCTTAGGTTTTCCAGAAGTTAGAAATGACTTGAAGGTACACAACACACACCCTCAGCTGAGAAACTGGGAGGAAAAGGGGAAAGAAATGGTGAGGCGATGGGGAGGCAGGAGCAGCACCGTGGGTCAGGCGCTTTTTCCTCAGATTGTTGCTTGTAGTTATGTGTGTCTGAGTCATTCCTGACCCTCACAAGGTGCTACTCATTGGATCTTAAACTTTGGTCCTCCAAGTGTATCTCTGAATTCTTTCTTTCCGTTAGTCTCAAGAGGCCCCAAACTTTGGTCCTCCGGGTGTATCTCTGAATTATTTCTTTCCACTAGTCTCAATGGGTCCCAAACTTGGGTTCTCCGGGTGTATCTCTGAATTATTTCTTTCAATTAGTCTCAATGGGCCCCAGATTTGGTCCTCCAGGTGTATCTCTGAATCATTTCTTCCAGTTATTATCAGTGGGCTCCAAACTTTGGTCCTCCAGCTGTATCTCTGAATTCTTTCTTTCTGTTAGTCTCAAGGGGCCCCAAACTTTGGTCCTCCAGCTGTATCTCTGAATCCTTTCTTTCCGTTAGTCTCAAGGGGCCCCAGATTTTGATCCTTGAGTTCTTTTTTTCTGTTACTCTCAAGGGACCCCAAACTTTGGTCCTCTAGGGTGTAATCCCAGACTCTGGTCCTCCAGGTGTATCTCTGAATCCTTTCTTTCTGTTACTCTCAAGGGGTCCCAAACTTTGGTCCTCTAGGGTGTAGTCCCAGACTTTGGTCCTCCGGCTGCATCTCTGAATCCTTTCTTTCCGTTAGTCTCAAGGGGTCCCAAACCCAAGTGTCTCTCTGAATTCTTCCTTTCCACTAGTCTCAGGGGATCTCAATCTTTGGTCCTCCAGGTGTTCTCTCTGGGTGCCCTTTCTTTCATTTAGCCTCCCACAATCCTTGGTGGACTTCAGCTTCTGGGAGCTGAAGTCCACCACCAGCACACCTGGAGGACCAAAGGTTGGGAATCATCCCTGCAGTGCTCTCCAGGAGTCAGAAGGGGCTGGCCATGAGGATTAGGGTTACCTGGCCAGGGCTAACTCTGCGCCTGCGCAGAGCCTCCTCCAGTCCTCCTCCTCTTGCTGCTGCTGGTGCAGCTGGGTCCTGGTTGCAGTAGTAGTAGAGGCGGAGGAGCTGGGCAGCCAGGCGTGGCTAACAAGGGCAGCAAGGCAAAGCAATAGCAAAGCAAAGCAAGGCAGCCTTGCAAGCAGCAGCAGGCGTTTGTTCCCTGCAGGGAGAGCATCCAAAGGACTCCTAGGAAGGTAAGGCTCTTTGTGGGAAGGTGGAGGAGCAGAAGGGCCCTTGGTCAAGGGGAAAGGAGGGGGTCTCTTGGGGGGACCACCTTCTCCTCTCTGGCTTCGACATCTCTCCACAGCTTTTGGCTCCTTGGGCTGCATCATCATCATCATCATCATCATCATCATCATCACATCCTTCTTCTCTTCCTCCTCCTCCTTTTCCAGGACCTGTCCTACATTTCAGCCTCCCCCCCTCTCTCTCTCTCCAGGAGGGATTCCCAAAGTGACCACAGGTCCTCCTTTCCCAGGGCTTGTCCTCCTTTGTCCTCCTTCTCTTGCCCTCCATTGTGAGCATGGACAGAGAGGTCCGCCTTTCCCAGGACTTGCCGCCTTCTCCTTTTTCTTTTTTTGTCCAGGAGGGATTCCCAAATGTCCTCCATTTGGGTATGGTCAAGGGGACCAGAGGTCCTCCTCTTCTAGGACTTCTCCTCCATTTCAGCCTTTTCTTGTCCAGGAGGGTTTCCAAAATGTCCATTTTGAGCATGGCCAGGGGGACCAGAGGTCCTCTTTTCCCAGGACTTGTCCTCTTTTTTCCAGCCTTCTGTCCAGGAGGGATTCCCAAATGTCCTCCATTTTGAGCATGATCAGGGTGACCAGGGGGTCCTCTTTTTCTAGGACCTGTCCTCCATTCCAGCCTTTTCTATCCACTGTTTTGAGTAGGACTACTAAGGAGCATGGTTTTATATTTCTGTGGGGAGGTTAGCTTTTCTTTGGCCATGTCCTCCGTTTTCCTTGAACCATAATTTCCCATTTTGTGAGTGTTTTTTAGCTTTCATCCCTTGCAATGCTTTCTATTGTTCCTGATGAAATTTACATTTCTGGGAATGCTTTTAGCTTTGTATTTTGGGCAGGTCCTCCATTCCCCCCCCCCCCCCGCGATAAGCGTGAATTTACACTTCTGCGTGTGTTTTTAGTTTTGATGTGGTGCTGTGTCCTCCATTTTTTCCCTTGAAGGCCCTCCATTGTGTCCTCCTTGGGGATTAGGACCTTCCAGGGAATCCCAGGGATTCAGGAGAACCAGGCTGCCTTTGGGGCTCTCCAGGAAAAAGCAGCTGAGATTACATCTATATATGTGTGTGTGAGTTGTGTGTGTGTAAATATGAATATATGTATGTGTATATATGTGTGTGTGTGTGTATCAAATGTATACACACATTTAAATATGTTTATATATGTGTGTGTGTTTATATATATATGTATGTGTGTATATATATATGTATTTGTGTGTGTGTGTATATATATATGTTTCGATGTATACACAAACGTAAATGTGTATATATGTGTGTGTGTGTGTGTGTGTGTGTATATATATATATGAATCGATGTATACACACATTTAAATAATGTATATGTGTGTGTGTGTGTGTATATATATATATGTATCTATGTATACACACAGACACGTAAATATGTATATACCTTACGTATGTGTTTATATATATCTATAACTATGTATACATACACGTAAATATGTATATGTACGTGTGTGTCTATATATGTGTGTATGTGTAGAGATGTATATACACATGTAAATATCTCTCTGTGTGTGTGTATATATATATATATATATACACACACACACATATATGTGTGTGTGTGTGTTTATATATGTGTGTATGTATGTATGTATCCACACATACACATGTGTGTGTGTGTTTATATATGTGTGTATATATGTGTGTATGCACACACACATATACAGTATATAAAAGAAGTTGGCCATGAGATATTCCCTTTCTTCTCCTACTTTTTCCTGTGTCTGACTTAGGGTGACCTGATCTTGGGGTTTTTGTGCCAGGTTTCTTCAGAGGAGACTTTGGCCTTCCCCTGTGGCTGAGAGAGTGTGACTGGCCCAAGGTCAGCCTCCAGTGGGTATCTACGGCCACCTTAAAACCTCTAATACAGCTCCCCAGTTAGTTACCTTAAGCTGCTCTTCCTCTCTTGGGTTTTCCCTCACAAGGAGGGGGGAAATACCCCCAAACCTTAAAACCTCCTGCCTTCCTCTCCCTCTGTTTCGTTCTCTGTTTTAAAGTTTCCTTTTTAAATGTCATAGTTTGGGTCTTAGTTTGGCTGAGGTGCCTCAGAAAATGGGTAGCTTTTTTTCCTGACCCCCAACACCTCCGTGGTTTTCATGGCCAAGCGGGTTTCTTCAGAGATTTGCCATGGCCTTTCTCCGAGGCTGAGAGACCGTGACTTGCCTGAGAGGTCACCCAGTGGGTTTTCTTGGCCGAGCTGGGATTCCAACCTTGCTTTCCCTGACAACCAGGGTGACCACACTGCAAGGGAGGACCTGGCACCACGAAATGTAGGGCTTTCAAGGAGAAAAATGGAGGGCGTGAGCCAAGAAAAGCCAGAAACACTCATAGAAATGTAAATTCATGCTTCTGAGTCAGGTTCGAAATGGAGGATTTGTTGGCATCCCTCCTGGGCAGAAGGTGGAAATGGGTGGCATGAGGACGTCTGGTCAACCTGAGGCCAACCTCTAACCACTAAAGTTGGAGGAGAGGAATTGGGGGGAGAAGGATTTGGTCCCCACCACAGAGCTTTGCTCTCAGCCCTGATCCACCAGCTTTTTCTCCCCTTGGTGGAAAATGGAGAAGGTCTAGTTACAAAATAGGGAGGCCACCTTGGTGGGGTTGGTCCACCTTGGAGCAAAGGCCACCTTGGTGACCACTGCCCCTCATCTTCTGGAAGGCCCCCCAACCAAGATGCCTCTGAGGAAGGCTTCTTCTCGTATGAGGAGAAGGTGAGGGAGAGGACCAAAAGGTCAGGTTGACCAAAGGTCTTCCTTTTCCAGGCCATGCCCTCCATTTCAGCCTTCTGTCCAGGAGGAATTCCAAAAGGACCTCCATTTGGAGCATGACTGAGAAGCATGATCTTATATTTCTGTGGGTGTTTGACTAAGAAGCATGGGTTTACATTTCTAGGACTATGTTTTTTTTAAAGCTTTTCTTTGGGTACATCCTGCCTTTGTCTTCAAGGCCCTACATTTTGCGGTGCTTTGTCCTCCCTAAAAGGACCTCTGGTTACCCTGAGAAAGGTTGAAGACCTTCCTCTTCCATTGGCCCGGTTGCTGAGTGTTGCGACTGATAAGGGAGTTTTTGTTTTAGTGTATTAGCATATTTTTTTTTTTAGTATTTTAGCATTTTGGCGTTTTATAGTCTTGTGTTGTACTGTCTGATTTTGATTATATACGCTTGGTGTTCCATCCTTTTGTGGAAAGAGTGTTATTACTACAGCAGGTCCCTGGTGTAAGAGAACAGCTGAGGGAAATAATGGGGTTCCTTGGAGGAGGAGGAAGGTTATCAGATGTCCACCTTTTCCACGACATGTCCTCTATTTCAACCTTCTGTGCAGGAGGGTTTCCAAAGTGTCCTCCATTTTGAGCATGAATAAGAAGCATGCATTTGTATTTCTGTTTTTAGCTTTTCTTTGGTCATGTCCCCTGTTTTTCTTGAATGGCCCGAATTTTGCAGTGCCTTGTCCTCCTTGGTGGTAAGGACACCTGCTCCTTCATCATTCACAACCCAATTGTATATGCACCGTAGAAATAATCCAGGTTGACTGTGCTTTAACTGCCATGTCTCCAATCCTATGGAATCCTGGGCATTGTAGTTAGTTGTGGCATCAGAACTTTCTGACAGAGAAGGAGAAATATCTTACAAAACTACAATACCCAGGATTCCGTAGCATGGAGCCGTGGCAGTTAAAGCGATGTCAAGCTGGATTATTTCTACACAGCGCAGATGAAGTGAGGGGACACCTTTGGGGAAGGGGCTCCATGGAACTGAGAAATGCTTTTCGCTGTCTAGCTGCACCTGCACTGCAGAAGTATTCCAGTTTGGCACCACTTTGGCTGCCATGGTTCCGTGCTATGGAATTCTGGGAATTGTCGTTTGTTGTGTCACTAGAGCAAACAAACCACAACTCTCAGAATTCCATAGCATGGAGCCACGGCAGCCAAAGTGGTGCCAAACTGGAATATTTCTGCAGTGTGGATGCAACTTCTGTGTGTACATGTATGGCAAAATATATGGTGTGAGGAGAAGGTTCGCACTTTAACGCTGTTGTGTTACCACTGCAATCCGAGTCGGTCTCTGTCAGACAGTAGATGGGTGATGTTTAATTGGTCTTTTCTTTTCCCCTTCAGGATCCGCCCAGACATAAAACAAGCAATTAAAAAAAGCCTGGGAGAGTAAGGATGAGGTAAGGCATTTTACCCTTTTGTTGCTGTTGGCATGTTTGTGAGTTTGGGGGGTCTTTCCCAAAGGAATACTCTTTCCTGATGCTTAATATTTCCCTTGAGTTTTGCATCACAAAACACTGTAATCAGGACACAGAACAGAATTAATTGCTAATACTGACATTTCTAATTCTAAATTTCTCTCTTGTGCAGCGATCCTGAATCAAATAGAGAAAGGGCAAATGCAGTTTGATGTTTTTAACGATCAACTTGCAGTGACACTTTTCCACTTGTTAAACCCCTCCTGGGTGGTCTCTTAAAGACAAGACAACTCCATTCTTCTGAATTTACATGTGCTTCTCCCCCTCCCCCCTTTTATCAGTGCAGGGAGACAAACCTCTTGGATTGGGAAGCGTAAACTAGAATGCAAAGAGAATTTATAGTGAATTTTTAAAATGTTATTTAAGGCTATCAGAACTCTAGTAAAACACAGATGCATGAATTCAAAGATATAGCTGTGTTAGTCTGTAGAATCAGTATGCAGAGAGATCTTATAGCACCTTTGAGACTAACTGAAAGAAAGAAATTAGCAGCATGAGCTTTTGTAGACTTCAGTGCATCTGAGGAAGTAGACTGGAGTCTACAAAAGCTCATGCTGCCAATTTCTTTTTTTCAGTTAGTCTCAAGATCTCTCTACACAAGTGCATGTTAGTAGCTAGCAAAAGGGGCACTTGGCTTCATTGCCGAAGCAAAGACAAATGTGGTGGTGAGTCTGGTTTATAAAGAGTGTGTTGTCCCTGGAGAACACTTTTACAAGAGGTGTAGATGGCAATGATTGGTTCTGAAGAGATTATTTGGTTTATGGGGAAAAATCCTTCTTATTGCCCAGTAGTGGATTTATGGTTGAAGTTGGAATATCATGTGGCTATTTGAAGGGAAGCCACTAACCATGTTCTGCATTTGGTGTGGGAGGACAGAATCCACCCTTTCCTTTTGGAGTAATCTGGACTTGCTTCTTAGTGCATATGTTCAGGATGGGGATTGTTGTGTGTCTTCAAGTTGTTTCTGACTAATGCGAGGCAGGCATTATCACAGGATTTTCTGGGGCTGAGAATGTGTGACTTGCCCAAAGTAGGTTTCCGTGGTTGAGCGGGGAATTGAAACACTGATTTCCAGAGTCATAGTCCAACATTCAAGCCATATTACGCCATGTCCTCTCTCTCAGGATGAGTAGTACGTGTTTTAACTGAGGAAATAGGTTTATTCTTCTTTGAAGAAGGGAAAAATCACTTCTAAATTACATTCATTGTGCTCCTGATGTTTCTGTGTTGTGTGCCTTGAAGTCATTTCTGACTTATGACAACCCTAAGGTGATCTTGTCATGGGTTTTCTTGGCAAGATTTGTTCAGAGGATGATTGCCCTTGCCTTCCCCTGAGGCTGAGAGCATGTGACTTGCCCAAGGTTACCCAGGGGGTTTCATGGCCAAACTGGGAATTGAACCCTAGTCTCCAGAGCCACAGTACATCACTGAAAATACTACACCATGCTGGCTCTCTTATACATAGCAGTATTTCCTCCTGCTCTGTCTGTGGTTACTTACTCAATTTACCTTTTCATATGGGTATTGCTGACCTTCTGGCATTGGAGCATGGAGTTGAAACCTTGTGGTGCACAAAGCTTAGAGTATTATAGTTCTCCTGATATGGAAGCATTTCTTGCAGCATGAACTCCAAATTGCTCTGTATCCATTGCCTTTGTTGAGATCTCTGGGTAGTTCACTTTCATTATCTTGAGCAAAACCATTTATTACTATACACAGAGATTGGAAGTGAATATTCTTATATTGTGAATCAGGCTAAATAGAATCTTATAAGCATAAAAATAGCAAGTCAAAAGCAAACCAAAATTTACATCTGGCAATAGCTCTACTTGCTATACAGTCTGCAGATTTTAAAAATTACTGTTGTTATTACTTACAATTATACCATTATTATTTTATTGAAACATATATATGCTGTGCTATATGATGGTATCATTGAATATGTCATCAGAGCGTTTGATTAATGAATAATTTGCAGTTCAGCATTACATTTGTAGTGGCCTTTGCGTTTAAATTCTAAATTTTAGACTAGTCTTCCCAAAGTTGATGCCCTCCACAGATACTTTGGAATAAGCTCCCAAAATACCCCAGTTTGCTGGTTAAGGGGCTTATCAGAGTTGGGGTTCAAAGTATCTGGAGGGAGCCAAACTGGGAAAAACCTAGTTTAGATGTGATGCAAAAGATAATGTGTTGGGTTCACATATTCTATGACAGCCTGTATGGAATAGTGGTTGGAGTGTCAGACTAGGACTCTGGGGAGATCAAGATTTGAATCTCTGATCTTGGGCAAGTCACACACTCTCAGCCTCAGAGGAAGGGCATGGAAACCCCCTCTGAAAAAATCTTGCCAAGAAAAACTCCATAATATGTTCACTGTATTGTGGGTTACCATAAGTTGAGAAAAACTTGAAGGCCAACAGCAAGAAGACACTGTAAAAACTCTTGTCCTGCTTGTATAATGCTAATGGGGTTCTTGTGCAGCTCCTTTGTAGTGACATTTTTACTTTCCCCACTAGAGCATTATGCTAGCATATTGGGTTTTACATGCAAAGCAGATGTAACTATCAATTTGTTCACAACACTGTTGCGCAGGTGATACATGTCGTTGGGTCTGTGAGAGTGCGCCTCAGGCATATACATCCCCCCAGCACTCACTCACACCCTGTAATATAAACCAGAGCCTCTATGAGACTCACTGCCGCACCCCACCTCATGTGTAACCTGAACACCTGAGTTGTGTGGGAACCAGCCCTAAGACCGCTTAGAATTGGAAATCCAGTTCCCTTCAGACTGGTTGTTCAGGGTGTTATCCCACATCCAGCAAAGTGTGTGGCAATAGCCTCCAGTTTTATTTTTGCATTCAGTTATAGGTAGGAGACATGTGCTGAAATAAATTGTGCAATAGATTTTCAGGCTGTTACGTATTTTGATATGCACCATTTCACATCACATTTCTTAACATGTTTTTACCCCCTAATTTCTAAAGATGGTATGTTGAATGTGCCTCATGGTAGACTTTGGATTCAGTGGTATTACTAGGGTTGGCGTCACCTGGTGCGATAACTCATAGTGTCACACACCCTGCCCCCATTGGCATCCTCCCATATCATACCATACAGAATCCTTAGTAATCTTTTGTACTAATGTTACTCATAAATCAGAATTCCCATATAGCACTGATATATGGGAACTAGCAAAATTAAAAGTATATCTTTAAATTACAATATTTTACATAAAGCCTGAATGTATTGACATGTACATAAATTCTTGTGGCTAAAGTGAAAATTTGATAAGATGCCATTTTTTTAAAAAAAGTTTTTAAATTAAAATTTAAAATTAGATAGATAACCTATGACCTCTTCTTTCTCCTCCCACTGAGCCTTGCCATGCTTATACCACCTCTTCAGTTTTTTAAGTGAACACAGGCAAGCACCACAGCCCATATCTGCCAAAAGGCAGATGTTTCAGGAGCAGTGGTGTCACCCGCTCTTAGGGTGTCCATACCCTTTCCACCCTGCTAGTGATGCCCTTGCTTGGGTGAAACAACAGCATGAAAAAAAAAACCATCCCCCCTTGAGTTCCTGTGCTTTTCCATGATGAGTTATATTACCTATAGTAGAAACAACAGACTATAGGAATGGGTTTTAAAATGCAATAAAGAAAAAAAAGTGTCTTGCTTAAACTGAATGCTCAACAAAATAAAAAAAAATTGAAAATAGGGAAGCCCTGGTGATGCAATGGTTAAATGCTGTACTGCAGCCACACACTCACAAACTACAAGGTTATGAGTTCAATACCAGCCAGGGGCTCTGGGTCTATTCAGCCTGGCATCCTTCTGTAGATTGCTAAAATGAGTACCCAGCTTCTTGGGGGCAATTAGCTTACACTTTGTAAACAGTTTAGTACATTGGTAAGCGGTACAGTATAGAAATATACTTGCTATTTCTATTGTTAACCAAGTGAACTGAACCAAAATATTTGTTCATTTGTTTAATACTTTGTGTGCATCATTCCTTTCATCTAAGTTCGAACAAATTTCTGGAAACCTTGCTGTCTTCAAGTCAACTTTGACTCAGGGTGAGCCCTTCAAATGAGAGACCTCAAAGTTACCCTGCCCTCAACAGCCCCCTGAGATTGTTCAGAGTCAGGGCTGTAGCTTCTTTGTGTCTACCCTTCTGGAATGTGATCTGGAAATATGATGGCAGGGATAATCGTAACTTTAATATTCAGTTATATACAGTATCTTAACTTCAAGATCTAGTCTAGTAACTTCATAGCTGCCCTTCCAAGTCCTAGTCTTCTGATTTCTTTACTACAGTCTCCACTTTGCTTAATGATTGAGCCAAGATATAGAACACCATACCTTGGTTATACTAATGTGATGTCATGGTTTGAGCTTAGTACTACAACTGGAGATCCGAGTTTCCCCACTCAGGCATGGAAATGCAGCTTGGCAAGTCATATATTTTCATCCCCAGTAGGTTTGCCTTAAGGTTGCCATAAGTTGGAAATGACTTCAAGGCACAAAACAACAACAGTGGAAAATCTTGAACTATCCGTCTAACTATAAGATTATATGTACAGCACTGTGCAAATTTACAGTGCTATATAAATAATAATAAGTCAGTGTCTTCATAATCAACTTTAAAGTAATTTACAGAAACGGAAATTATATGTGGTCATTATTTTTGTTAATGTTCAACTATAAACCTGCCTTTGCACTTTCTTCTTAGGCTTTCTTCAGTAATCAGTAATCATTCCAACTCTTTGCTATTTTCTGCCAGTAGTGTGGTATTGTCTGCGTATCTTAGATTATTGATGTTCCTTCCTCCAATTTTTATGGATGTTCCTTCCTCCTTCCTTCGAATCAAACATGCTTTACATATAATATTTTTGTCATACACGTTAAGCAAATGGGGTGAAAAATGCAGCTCCTGGAGACTATAATTGGAAACTATTCTGTTTCTCCATATTCTGAGTACAGTTGGTTGTTGTTTCTGTTGTTGTGTGCCTCCAAATCATTTTTGACATACCAAGACCCTAAGGCAAACTTATCATCAGGTTTTCTTGGCAAGATTCAAGGGGTGGTGGACAGGGGTTATCATTACCATCCTCTGTGGCTGAGAGATTGTGATTTGTTCAGGGTCACCAAGGTTCAAAACACACTGCAGAAGTAATCCAGATTGAGACTGCTTTAACTGCCCTGGCTCAGTGCCAGGGAATCCTGGGAACTGTTGTTCATTTTGGCACTAGAGCTCTCTGACAGAGAAGGCTAAAAGTCTCACAAAACTACAATTTCCAGATTTCCCTAGCTTTGAGCCAGGACAGTTAAAGTGGACTGAAACTGGTTTATTTCTGTAATGTGTTTTGGACCCCTGTGTGGGTTTTTTTTTATGCTCGAGGGGGGATTTGAAACCTATTCTCTAGACCCATAGCCCAGCACTCAGACCACCACACCGGCCTTCATACAGATCAGGATTATCAAATGTTATGGCACACTCACCTTCTCTGAAATTTTGGAATACTGAGGCATCTTATTTTAAGATAGGCAACTATTTTATTTCTTAGTTTATTTATTTCAATTGATATCTCACCTTTCTTCCAAATAAATCTGAATTGAATTGCATAGTCAATATTATTCATCTCCAGATGTCCATGTGCATTTCTTTAACTTTTCTGGTTTTTAACAAAGTTTTAAAGTTTTAAAACTGGTTTTATCTTGATGTTTCTACTGTTACATGGCATGAGAAACTGGGGTGGGCTACGAATGTATAATTGTGGCTTTAAACATTGTGTAAACATCAGTATGATTTTTTTTAATTGTCTCAGTAGTCATTTTTTTGCATTGTACTGATATTGTTTAAAGGAAGCATTCATAAGAAATATGACTTATTCCTAGCTGCATATTGTTGATCTCCTTAAACAGAATCTAGGCTGGCAAAATTCTCTGCAGATTGAGGCAGGTGAGAGGAAACTACTTCTGGAAGATAGATTTGCATTCAAGCAGATACCTGGATAGCCACTGTGGAAAAAAAAAGGCTGAATGAGATAGCCCTTTCAGTAGGGCTCATGTTCTCATGTAGTAAAGGAGTGGTCATGTGAAGTGCACACCTTCAACGTTATCTATTATAATGATCCTCAAGGAGAGTCTAAAAATGCACGTGGCTGTGTTGATTCTCATCTGTCAGTCTCTTTTCTTTCACCTATTTCTATCAGTTTCTATCAGGAACATTTATTTTGTAGAATTACACTTGTCCCTCTACATCCACTGTGAATGTGGAAAAACTGCAAATAACAAAAACACGATGTTTTTTTCTGGGAGAACACCTCTTTAGGAATCTTTAGGTCCTCCAGTGCAACATCTGGCATTGCCCTGGAGGCACTACGAATACCCAGTGGAGTGCTCTCTCTATGAAACTCTAGGTCCTTCAGTGTAACTTTTGGTTAAAGTTGACTGTAGAGGAGGACCTAGATATTCCTAGAGAGAACATATTAATATAACCCATGAATAATCAAAGCTGCAAAAGTCAAAGCTGCAAATGTGGAGGGATGAGTGCAATGTGTTTTGCCCACTGAATAGCAGACTATCCCATAGTATTGTCAGTTAACAATAGGGAATTTGTTGTTGTTGTTGAGTGCCTTCAAGTCATGTCTGCCTTATGGTGACTTTAAGGTGATGCTGTCATGTTTTTTTCTTAGCAAGATTTGTTCAGAGGAGGTTTGCCATTGCCTTCCTCTGAGGCTGAGGGCATGTGAGTTGTCCAGCGTCACCCAGTGGGTTTCATGGCTGAGCTGAGTATCGACTAGGGAAAGCCCATAACAATGCATTGCTGCTGCGAAATATCTTTAGAGAAGATAGAGCAAACTAGGTGTGGACACCAATAGGTGGGGTCTCTTTGCTGGACTTAAAAAAAGTTTGGACTCATAGTGGAGCAAAGAGAAACTGTGATACCCCCCAAAAACCCCATGAAACACTTTTCATTATATCTTCCTTAAATAACTGAGAAGATCTTGTGGTATGGTTTTCCTTTTTCTCACACTATCCTTTCTTACCTGTTGGAGATCAGAGAAGTGTCATATTAATAATTGCCTTTTTTGTGTATCTCTGCCTAATCAGGGCCAGCTCTGGTTAGTACTTGAATGGGAAACCACCAAAGAATACCAGTGCAGTAGGCTGAAATAGAGCTGAAGAAAGCATTACCAGATTTATGTTTTGGGTACATCAAACCCAAAGACATACAAGTGACAAAAGGAAGGTACTCGCCAAACTACCTTTGAGTATTCCTTGCCTAAGACAACCCTATGAAATTAATGGGTTTGCCATAAGTTGATAGGTGATGTGAAGGCACGCCCACCCACATATCTTGTTCTCTACTACCCCCAGACGCCTGCTGCTTTGTTTCCTCCCTACGAGACAATTTTTGGATACACAACTGTATTGACTCTAATCAGAAACGCTTTCCTAAATCTATACAGAAAGCACTTTATAAGTGATGTGTTGGATGGAGTTAATAGACATACTAGCTTCTACTTCTTTTCCTTCTTCTTTTTGTTATGATGCTATTGAGAAGGATTGTTCCTGTTCTGTACAGAATTGCCTTTTATTATGGAGGAATCTCTTTTGTCATTGTCCTCCATTAGTGCCATTTAAGAGTTGTGTTAATCATTTCCTCTTGGGTCATTCATCGCCTGCTTCCTTAGCTAATAAGCAGAACAGAGACGAACTTGTAGACTTTATGCTTACCTTGGACACAAGATACAATTTGAGATTACTAGGGCTTCTGTGAATGTTGTGAATGTGTGATACATTTAGAATTGTCATTTACTGATGCACATCACCTTTAAAAACCGGTTTGTCTAGTAGAAGATAAATTCATTTGTTCAATTTTTGCTTATTTATTCCTATTGCAACAAATCACTGTCCTTGTCCTGTGCTAGATGTTTGATTCTTAACCATTGTGGTTTAATTTCTTGATTAAGTAACATGTTACAAAAGATTCCTGCTGTTTTACTAAAAGAATTTCTGAACTCAGTTTATTGTAGATCAAAGAAGCAAATCCAATATAATGGCAGTAAGCTTTAGCCTTAAAAACCCAGCTAGATTATGTAAACCATTTTTCAGAATTGGTAGTTCTTTTGCTGTCAAATGCCAAAATCCTTCAACAATTGGGCACAATCCACCTGAAAGATTACCTGAGAAAATTTCATTGCAGCAAATAGGGATGGCATAAGACCTGATTGAATTTGGAACAGTAAAGGTGGGCTGTGGCTATGTATAATAACTGAAGAGGCATTTTTCTGGTGGTTTCTTTAATTTTTATGTAGCATTTGCTTATCGTACCAACAATGTACAGTATTCATTTTATTGTAATTACAAAATCTGGAGAGTGAAACCCATTTTCTCAATAGCCTACAGTACATCTCACCCACCCCCTTCTTTCCATGGATGGTGGGTTTTGTTTTGTTTTTGTTTTTGCTCTTTCTTTCTTTCTTTCTTTCTTTTTCTTTCTTTCTTTTTTTTTTTTTTTTTGTATAAGGTGCATTTAACCTTAATCCATCTTTTTTTTTTACCCTACCCAGGAAGGTTTCCCATTCTTTCAGTATTTTTGTAACAAAGGGCTACATTGTTGTGATCAAGCCAATTGGCAATAGTGCTCTTTCCACTTCAAGTCTTGTTCGCCGATCTTTATTACCACCTTTTCCATTACACAATATAGTAAAGCCACTTTTCATACATTGGTAGCTGCATTTTTTCCTCCATATGTATTTCGTCCTAATCATCAATATCATCCTTATTTCATTTTTTTTAACTATTGAATTTTTAGCCATATTATGGATAGACTAAAGATTCTACTTATATTTAAAATGGTTGCTGGTCACCTTCAACCTGGATTGTTGTTGTTGTTGTGTCCCTTCAACTCATTTCTGAGCTATAGTAACCCTATCACAGGGTTTTCTGGGGCTGAGAGTATGTGACTCACCATGGCTAGTTTCCATAGCTGAGCAGGAATTGAACCCTGATCTCTTGAGTCATAGTCCAACACTCAAACTACTGCACCACATTGTCTCTCTTCAACCTGGATATATATTATATATTGAAACAAATAATAAATTCTGCTCTTTTGCATCTTTAGTATTTTATAGTGAGCTGCCTCAATACTGAAACGAACCTTTGCTCCATTTAGCCCATTATAATAATCACTGCCTGACAATATTTTCCTGAGATTTCAGAGATGATTCCTTCCCAGCCTCACCTGTTAATGCCAGGGATTGAACCTGGGATATCCAGAGTACCAAGCATGTGCTTTACCACTAAGCAACAGACCCAGTTAGTTTGGTTGAGGGGCCAACCATTAATGTAGTAGAAAGAATGGTAAAATACTAGTCTATCAAAACAGAAGAATATATTTAATTAAACACAAACCTAATTTTTTTAGAAACAAGAATATTATCTGAAGAATTTTAAGATAACATTGCTTTCGTGCATTTCAGTATAACTGTATCTCCCTGTGGTGCTCTTATATTCACATCTTGTTTGTGTGCTTCCCAGTGACTTTTGGGAGTGATTCACCTTACAGAATTACAGATTTATATTTAGAATTTTCTGCCAGAGAGCTCTAGTGTCACACCACATTACAAACCTCAGGATTCATGGGATGGAACCATGGTGGTTAAAGTAAAATAATAGCAGTATGATTCTTAAATGTGAAAGAGCCTCATGTTGGTTGTTATTGCAATAGAATTCTGGACTGGGTAAAACTTTGGTCTGATCCAGCATCATTGGTTTTATGTCCTAAAAAGGGGGTTACTCAGGAAGGCTCTCTGGTGATACTAGGGTTAATGCACATTTTTATGTGTACTTAATATTTGCAGTTATACATCCAAAATGCACTGAAGTGTGAGGTGGGTTTATTAATACTTAGCAGACCTCTCTACCTTGAGGCCTTCATGGCCAAAACTGTATAATCCGTGTCCAAAATAGTATTTGTGTGTGTGTCTCATACTAATTAAGTATGAATAGTTGACAGAGTTGACTCTAGTGCTAACCAACATATGTCAACAGATATGGAAAACAAATTGTTGGCCAATAGATTGGAAGTGGTCAATATACACTCCATAAAAAAGCAGATACAAAAGAGTGCAGCAACTATAGGACCATCTCTCATGCAAGCAAAATAATGCTTAAAATTCTGCGACATAGACTCCAACCACACATGAAGAGAAAAATCCCAGATGTCCAAGCAGGGTTCAGGAAAGGTAGAGGCACTAGGGACCACATTGAAAACATATGATGGCTCATGGAGTGCACCAGGGAATTCTAAAAGAAAATCAGCATGTGCCATAGCAAAGCCTTCAACTGCATAGATCATGAAAGGCTATGGAATGCCTTTAAAGACATGGGAATGCCAACACATCTGATAATCCTGATGAGGAATCTGTACTCAGGACAAGAGGCTACTGTCAGAACAGAACACGGAGAAACAGAATGGTTCCCAATGGGCAAAGGGGTCAGATAAGTCTGTATCCTGTCACCCTATCTGTCCAACTTGTATGCATAACATATTATAAGAAAAGCAGGCTTGAACACAGAAGAGGGAGGAGTGAAAATAGGAGGAAGGGATATCAACAATCTAAGATATGCAGATGACACCATAGTACTAGCAGAAAACCTCACAGACTTGGAACACCTACTAAGGACGATAAAGAAGAAAGTGCAAAGAAGAAAGAAAGTTCTTTATGTTGAACATAAAGAAAAGAAAAATAACAACCACCAAGGACCTTCACAAATTCAACCTAGACAATGAGGAAATAGAAATAGTGAAAGAATTTTCATACCTGGGATCAAGCATTGATAGAGGTGAGGACTGCAGTCAGGAAATCAGAAGAAGATTAAGAATGGGGAGGGCAGCCATGAAAGAACTAAAAAAGATTCTAAAATGCAAAGATACACAACTGAGCACAAAAGTTAGAATCTTACAAGCCATTGTATTCCCAATTACCATGAATGGATGTGAGTCCTGGACAGTTAAAAAAGAAGATAGGAAGGAAATCCATTCATTTGAGATGTGATGCTGGAGAAGAGTGCTGAGGATCCCATGGACAGACAAAAGGACAAACACATGGGTCCTAGAGCAGATCAAGCTGGAAACCTCCCTGGAAACCAAGAACTTTGTACTTTGGGCACATCATGTGAAGGAAAGATTCATTGGCAAAGACAATAATACTGGGAAAGTGGAGGGAAGTAGGAAGAGAGGAGGGCCACATGCCAGATGGATGAACTTTATTAAGGAGGTCACAGATATGAGTTTGCAGGACCTAAGCAGGGCAGTGGAGGACAGGAGGTCTTGGAGATGTCTCATACATAGGGTCACCATGGGGAGAGATCAACTCGAGGGCAGTTAACAAACAAAACAAAAAGGTTTGCTCAAGTGTAATTTGCACTGCAGAAATAATGCAGTTTAACACCACTTTAACGGCCATGGCTCAATGATACAGAATTTTGGGATTTGTACTTTAGTGAGATATTTGCCACAATAAATGACAAACTCCAAGATTCCATACCATTGAGCCATGGCAGTTAAAGTGGTATCAAACTGGATTATTTTTGCAGTGCCGATTAAACCTCAGTTTGTCAATAACGTAACTGATTAGTTGCTCCCATTTTATGGAATGAAAAGTTCAGCTAAGGAAGACATTTTTAGGTAACTCGTTTAAAGTCTCCCTCTCTCTTTCTGTTGGGATTGATGTCTTTTCCAGGCACTGTTAGGTTCAATATTCTTTCATTTCCTTGTTAGCTTTCCCTACCTTAAAGCAGAACTTGCTTTATTTGTTACTTTTATGTCTTATCACATGGTTAGTCAGATGAACCCAAAACATATATCACTTTTTTTACAACAATGGAGCCTGATATTTCATCCACATGTTTAAACAGGCAAATCTTGATCTGTTTTTGGGTGCATATCCACACATGTTTTGAAAATTGAAAGGAGGGGCTGAATGCTAACACTTCAGTTTTTTACAAATGGTTTGGTTATGGTTTGGTTTTTCAGATCTCTTTTTATTACTTCTGCTATAAATAAAGAAACAGAACTTAATTTCTACTTATAAATTCTACAAGAGCTGATGTTCTAGTTTTTCTGTTCTTGTTGTTCTTGTTGTAGTATGACTTTAAGTCATTTCTGACTTATGGTGACCCTGAGGTAAACATATTATGGTCTTTTCTTGGCAAGATTATCATGGAGTTTTCTGGGCTGAGAGTATAACTTGCCCAAGGTCACTCAGTTGGTTTTCATGGTCAAGTGGGAAATTGACCTATGGTCTCCAGAGCTGTAATTCAGTGCTCAAACCAGTACACCACACTGGATCTCAATTTTTCTGTGCATTGTCTTAAAAGCTGCAGTGCTTACATATTGTGGTTATGCACACCTACACCCACATCTGTGATTAACCCCCAAACCTTACAGGGGATCCTTTTAATTTAATTGGAGTTTGATGCAAGCAGTTGTGAAATCATCATAAGGAGTACAATCCAAATGAATTCACATATTTTTGCCTTGTGGTTTTGAAAACCAAATCTCAGAAACGACTAAACTTTAAAATAGTTGCTGCCTATGCTGCCTTTACTTGTTGGATCATGGTAGTGCAATTATGTCGTTGTTGCTCTAGCTTTTAAAATGCCACTTACCATAGTATGAGACAATCTGGACATACAGGTTTGCCTATGTAAATATTTAGTTCTGCACATATATAGAGTTTAAGCTGTGCGTCTTCCTTTTTGCATCTAGTCATTTACGGAGATTGTAGCAACAGACTAAAAACCTTCAGTGCTCTTAGAATAAATGTCATCTCCCTTTTACATTGAACCATAACAGTTAAAATGCTGTCAAACTGCAGAAATTGACTGTATGTACAGTGCTGTGTAAATTTACAGCTCTAAATAAATAAAGCCTGATTATCATCATCTATTACAGATGAAATGCAGTTTTGGGAATTCTTACCAATAGCGTATTTAAAGTATAGTGCACTATGTGAACCCTGTGCATGTATTTAAAAACTACAATAAGCCATAGTTCCATGTGCTACCTTCTTTTGTTAATTGGCTTCACTTGAAGTTGTTGTTGTTAACTGCCTTCAAGTCAACCTCATAGCAACTGAATGGATAAAACATCTCCAAGCCCGCCTATCCTCCACTTCTCTGCTTAGGTCCTGCAAATTTAGGTCCACCTCTGTGTTGGAATCTATCCATCTTCCTCTTTTTCTACTACCCTCTAACCTTTCCTAACATGATTATCTTTTCTAATGAGTCATGCTATCTCCATGATGTGGCCAAAATATGTCAGCCTCAGTTTGATCATCTTGGCTTCCAAGTAGATTTCAGGCTTGATCTTTTTCAAGGATCCATTTGTTTGTCTTTTTGTCCATCCACAGTATCCTCACTCAACACTCTTCTTAAACATCTCATGTCAAATAAGTGGATACTAGTTCTATCTGCTTTTTTCACTGTCCAGCTTTCACATCCATACAGGGTGGTGGAGAATACAAGGGCTTGGATGATTCTAATTTTAGTGTTCAGTTATATATTGTTACTCTTAGGACAAGATCTTAGGATCTTGTCTAGTTCTTTCATAACTGCCCTTCCTATTACTAGTCTTATTTCTTGATTGCAGTCTCTGTTCTGATCAGTGTTGATCCAAAGTACAGGAACTCTTTAACTATTTCAATTTCCTCATTGTCTAGGATGAATTAGACGTCAAATAGATGTGTGTAAATAAACCATGGGCTTTTGGTCCCTGGTTTGTTTATTCTGATCTGGCAAAAACTAATGCTCTGGCTTGTTGGAAATGAAGAAAAACAAAAAACAATGTCTGGTGGGGTTCAGATGTCATGATAAAAAACAAAACACAGAACAAAGATTTGTGATTTGTTTATTTAAATTTTATGACTGCTGAGTTGATAGAGATGAACTAGTGAGTTTTGTAGATTAGTTTTATTTGTACATTTATTTTTAAATTAATATGTCATCTTTTATTATTTTTGATAAATAACTAATTTAAAAATATATTTGGAACAATCATTGGCAACACAGAGAATTGATTTAAACATAGATTTTTATCTGTTTCATTAGAAAGAACATCCTTCTAAGAAGGGAAAAGGTGTTGGTGAAATACCATTTTCTAATAATGAATTTTAAAAAGACTTCTTAGTATTAGGGATCCTTCTGTGAATATAGCTGGGAAATGGAAAACTTAACATGTGAACTCAATTGGTACCTTAAAATTACTTAAACACTTTGGAACTCTGATCCATTATTCCACTGTCTGCCCATGGAAGCTGATGGTTTACTTGGGTTTCATATTATTTGAGAAGAGAGTAGTGGTATCATATATGTGCACTGAGCATTTCCATAGAAAATCTTTAAATGTTACTCTGGAGAAAAAAAAACAACATAGAGGTAGATCCACATTTTGGCAAGTCCTGCTAATGCAGTGCATAGCTTATGCTGGTGCTACCAGGCAGGATGAAAGGAAAAGGATGTGAAGGATTGGAGAAACTGGCTGCTTAAAGTTGGCAGATTTTGCTTGCCTTCTCATGTCACTGCTGTGTAATCCTGGTGAAGCTACAATTGATAGTATAGTACACCAACAGATGGTATAATACACCAAGGCCTGTGTGTGTGTGATGGAAACAAACTTTTTCACCCATTTTTCCCTTGAGACACCCCCCATATCATGAACAATGCTACTGAGAGGATAACAGGGTCTGCTTAATGGAATGGGGTGTTGGTGCATGGAGAAAGAAAACTTTGAACGTTAGGTGAAGGCACCCAATTTATAGTGGGTTATCCAAATACAATTTTTGTTTAAGTTGACTTGAACTTACTGATCTGACAGTACTGGGTAATAACTGATCTACCCTAGTGCAAGAGCTGAAGCTTCTTTTTCGAATAACACGTGGTGAGTTATCCCTGCAATTGTAGAAACTATGTGAAAGTGGTAAACTTCCTAAAATCTCAAGTGATTTGAGATGTTTTCTTTAAGATTGTTTTATTTAACAAGGTCCTACAGCAGGCTTTTGTGGATAAGCTGACTAAAGCTGTATGTATTTGAAGATAATTCTTGATAAAGACAGTAGGAAAAAAGGAAGACAGCATTACAGGAAAATAAACTCCATTGAGGAAACCATGGCCCTGAGTTTGCAGGACCTAAGCAGGGCTGTTAACAACAGGGTCTGGTAGAGATTCTCTCACTCATAGTTTTGGTATACGTCAGAGTCAACTTGACAGCAATTAACAACATGATATGCAAACCATCTTAATTATAAGCAATCTAGTCATGAGATCTCAAGTTGAAGTATTTTTTTAATAGAATGAATAAGGTTTCAGTTCTGATATTTATTCAAAAAGCCTAGACGGGGTGTGGCCTTTTACATTAAGTTGATCTCATTATGCTTCCAGTGATTAAATTATCATTAGAGCAAGATAGTTCAGCTTTAAAAAAGAATATTTCTAATTTTCCATGTGTTTTTTCTATATTTCCCACTGTGCTATTGATGTAAAACTACATTTTAGTTTGGTATTTTGAAATATTGACTTGTCTTTTTAAAGTATCAGCTAACAGGTTTGAACATGTACTCAGCATGTGTGTTGTCCTTCTAAAATCTGCATATATAGATAATGTGTGGTTTCATATTTGCATCTTATGCTCCGAGAAGATGAGAAAGTATTTCCCTGTGTTGCAAAATAAATTTTTGTGTGTATTTCCTTGGATATCCATGTTGTCTCATACTTGAGACTTCACTTTCCCTTGCAAAGTACTTCACTGCATTGCAGTTATTTTTAATACACAGACCAGCATTTAGTCATGGAATAAAATCAGGGAGCAAACTGTTGGCTGTGCCTGTGATACCTGTCTTACCCACATCTTCTTCATTTTGGATCCCAGTCTATTGAAATGATGGCTAAGCCTCTGGCATTAAGGTTGTATATGATGGCTTCTTAGACCTAAAATACCCTAAAGGCACCAGATTCCATCTGATCTTGGAGACTAAGTGGGGTCAGGTCTGGTTAGTACTTGGATGGAACACCACCAGTGAATATATTTCAGAGGAGGGGACTAGCAAAACCACTTCTGAGGATTCCTTGCGTAAGAAAATTCCATGGAATTCATGGGGTTATCATAGGCCAGCAGGTGACTTTAAGGTGTTCATGCACACACACAATGGCATCTGACCATGTTGATTATGAACACCCCACTAGAGTCTACTACGATCCAGCATCTCTAAGGTGGAGCTAGTAACTGGTAAACCTTGCTTGGCAATTTTATTTGTACATAGCATACACATTGTTGCTTGAGACATGCTTCTTCTTCTACCAGTATCAAATGCATTGTTTTCCTAACCCCTTCTTTCTTTCTTTCTTTCATTGTAGATTTCAGAATAATGCGTGATCTTCCAAATTGCCTTTGCTGATGATAGACTTAAAAATAGGTGTGCAAAATATACATTGCTGCTTAATGTTACATGCATATCCAGGGAAGTAAGTCTCTCTCTCTTTCTAGAGAGAGACTGTAAGATGCATGTTATGAATTGTGTCTCCTTGGTGAATGATAAAGAAAATGGAGCTATTTCAGTTGAAGCTGGATTAATGATTGGAGATACAACAGACCCAGAAGAGCAACTGCCTCAACCACCTCCGCCTCCACCACTTCCACCTCCTCCACCATGTCTATCAACAGATGTTGGATTTTCTTCACCAGCAGGGGTGCCACCACCCCCACCCCCTCCACCTCTGTCCCTGAGCAGACCTTCATTGCCACAATTGGTCAACGGACATGGTCACTTAAGCAAGAAGAAGCGAATACGTAGTTTCTTCTGGAAAACTATCCCTGAAGAACAAGTTCGTGGTAAAAATAACATCTGGACTATTGGTGCTAAGCAGAATTACCAAATTGACACAAAGACAATTGAGGAATTTTTTGGCCAGCCGGAAGGAACAGTACCTTTGGAATCAAGAAGCAGAGCTTCACGGAGGTCATTTAAAGACACCAAACAAGAGGTGAGCATGAACATGGAGTGGATCAACTATGTCATCTTTTTAAAATTAAGCTCATGTTTGTTAGATGCTAGCTGTAATCATTTATCATCCTTTTTAATGCTCCCTGTAGTGTTCTGTGGTAGTATTAAAAACCTAGAGTCTTAAGCATTTATTTTGGGGTAAAGTACAGATTTAAAATGTCAGTAGAATCCTGAGTCCACCATTTATCAAATGTTTTCATGTTATGAGGCAGAATTGTAATTTGAATTACAATTTGTGATTATGGGAGTAGAAAATATGGAGAAGACTTTACAAGCAGTAGTTTTGTATATTGCATTACAATTTGAATTACAATTTGTGATCATGGGAGTAGAAAATATGGAGAAGACTTTACAAGCAGCAGTTTTGTATATTGCATGCATTCTTTTTTAAAAAGGCACTTTCTTCACTATACAGTGCACCCACTACATAGGCGAGTGCACCATAGGTGGCTTCCTGTTTACATGGAAGCCGTGTCGCCCATCTAGTGAATGGCGCACGCACACACCGCGTGCACTGCGCCACCACAAGCACGAGCCCCATTCAAATGAATGGGGGTTGTGTTTTCGCAGAATTTGCCTTATGCGGGGTTTCCGGAATGGATATCCTGCGTAAGGTACGGGCGCACTGTACTGTAATAATATGAAAATAAATGCTACATTCAAAATACTTAAAGACACACGTCCAGAGAAAAAAAATTGTATAAAATTTATCATATGAATTTAGATTAGGCATGCAGAACTTGGATGGCGGAAGTAACTTCCTCACCCCCTCCTCCTAATACCACTACATGCCCACAGGTCAAAATCCCTGCACAGGTCAAAATAACCTGAATGAGTCAGGGTATGGTGCAGGAATTGAG
Organism: Urosaurus nigricauda; assembly: GCA_034509955.1. Taxonomy (NCBI): domain Eukaryota; kingdom Metazoa; phylum Chordata; class Lepidosauria; order Squamata; family Phrynosomatidae; genus Urosaurus; species Urosaurus nigricauda. Next base: position 154,685,151 of record JAOEGL010000005.1, on the reverse strand, counting down.
AGATCCCTATCAATCAGGCAGAGACACCTTTCATGAACCAAATACTCTTCAGAAAACATAGCTCCACTTAATCTTCAGAGATGCCGTCATTACCCTGACTCATAGTCTACTACAGTGGTCCCCCGGGTTACGAAGGTAATCCGTTCCGGGATTACCTTTGTATCCCGGAAGTATTCGTTACCCGGGGGACCGCTTTCGCGGACGGACCGCGCGGCCATTTAAAGGGGCCGCGCGGCTTTTTTTTCTTCGTATCCCGGGGGATATTTCGTATCCCGAGGGATAAGAAGCCGGTCCGCCGCCTTTCGGATCCCGGGGTTTACGCAACCCGGGGGATTCGTAAGGCGGGGGACGACTGTACTCTCAACGCTATCTATAGCATTTTTTTTCAATCTGGAGGGGCAGACAAGGGAAAAGACAGGCAGGAAAGCCTGCTTCTGATATGTGTCTGAATCTGGATCCAACCCAATGTTTTCCTGAACTGAGGAACCAGTAGTAAGAAGTTACTTGAATAACCAGTAATAAGAAATTTACATCATAAATTTACACTTTTACAAATATTTACACAACTTTATCATAAAATTACCATAGACTGCCTTAACATAGCACATTCTAAAATAGTAATTAGTTTACTCCAAGCTGCAGCAGGGCATTTGAAGAACCGTGTGTTAGATTTGTCACAGCATTATAGTCCCTATAATCTTGCTGGTGCTATATTTACAGGTTTCAGCTGAACAAAATACAGTACAAGTAATTAATTAGGTGTGTTATTGAACATGATTTCTTTAACAGAATTTGGTACCAGAGGTAGACATAACATGGGGAGAACAGGGTTAGGTTTCTACACCATAAAAAAGAAGAGCCATTTGACATATAAGGAAAGAAAAACATTTTTAATCTTCCAGAGAGAAGTTGAAAACCTCTTCCACAATGCAGAGATGTTGTTTTTTCTTTCACCAGCATCCATTTTTCTTATAATTTCCATTTTGCTGGCCAGACTTTGTCAGAAGCAGCTGATAAGGCAGGATTGTCACCTGCCCCCTTTTTCCATTTTGCTGTTCATCCTTATTCAGTAAGGGATTCGGGAGGCGGATACTGTTTACCTTGTCTGTTATAGGCAGGCATAAAGCAACAGCAGTATTAATTTATTTGATTTATATCCCACTTTTCTCTCACATGAGACTCCAAGTGGAAGAATTGACCAGAGTAAAATCTTGTTGTGTTTTTACTGCAGACATGCTGCTATTTTTCTCCAGTTTTCCTTGACCATTCGGGGGTAGGGGTGGGGCTTAGCCTTTGCAAACAGGAGCTTCTTTGTCAGAGGCTTTGTTAAATTAGCTATTCCTGTATGTATTTAGAAACGTGAATATATCTATGTCTCTTTAAAAAGTGAAATTTGTAGCCTTTATGATTGCAGATTGATTATTGGAATGTTTGGAGGGTGTCTCAGTTAGGGATGCCCAATGCTTGCTTGAAAATTTGCTATTGGGAGATTCAGGGATTATTCAAATGGTGAAAATAATCCAGGATGAATCTGGGTTGAATCTCCATTGTTCACATGCATCCTGAATCCACCCAATTAAGTTTTTTGGGGGGAAGGGGACTGCAACCCCCCCCTTAATCCAGGATAATCGAGATTGTGGGTTTTTTTGTTTGTTTTTGTGTGTGTGTGTGTGAATAACCTATGTGCATAAACCCGGGGTGAAACTCTGCATGCCTTGAATGTGTTCTAAATGCATTTTTATCATTGACTCTATCTTTATTCAAAATAGTTGCGCGTATGACCAATGCAATCTGCAGAAATGTGCATTGATTTGGTTCAATAGTGTGAATAACAAACCCGGAATGCGTGAGTGAGATGGTTTGCATTGTCGCACAAAAAAAAAAAAAAAGACATCTGAAGGAGCCCTCAGTATCTGTATATCCAGGTCAAGGATCAACAAGGTTTTGGCTTATGTTACTGGTTAACCAATAGTTGGCTATTTCTAGGACTTCTTTAGAGCCTGGTACGGTTTCTCTTTTAGAGTACAGTTTTTAGAATCTTCCAACTAGCATGGCCAGTGACTATTTCTTGAACATATGTTCTGAATCCTTGCATTGCAGCATCAGAAAAGATGAAAATAACCCTGCCTTCCTCTCTAGCTCCCTTCCCTGGATCTGGAGGGGAGTGTGGAAATACCCTACCCTAAATTCAGAGCTTACAGGTGCAACAGGGGCTCACTTTGCCTCTTTGTCTTCCACCTCTCCTTTCTCGTTTGCAGCTTAAGAAGAGGTGCATTTGTTGTCTTGATCTTTGTGCTTGGTTGGTTGTCTTATTTGGAATGGAGAAGTAGATGTCTGTTCTTTCTCTTTGGCAATAATTGTACACGAGTTGGACTGTTGGTCAAGCACAAAAGCCAACCCAAACACACTTCTGTTTTTCTATTCCAGTTGTAGCAGTGCAAAACTGAAGACACATTTCAGGCTTAATCTGAACTTTGGAGATGGATAGGGAAATCTTTAATTGCAGGTACAGAAAAACCTCACGCTCATCATACCAGTCCAAAGCCTTGCTGTCCTCTTGCCAAGGTGACTAGAGAACAAGAATATAGAGCCTGGTCCAAGTGGATCCTTTTACTTTTTACACCCCCCCCCCCTTACATGCCTTCTCATCATAAATAGGAATTTATACACATAAATAAATTTATGTGCATAAATGAGCCCTTATGCTTACTAACGCATGAAAACCTTACCCATATTTTACTTTATTTCAGTTCACCTTACCTTGAGGAAATTTATCAAGTTAGTTTAATCTGTATTATTCTTGGATTGTTAGTCACAAAATATACATGACCCATGATATTTACGTAGCCTAATGGGTCTGTATTTTCGGATCCATATGTACAGATCACTCTTTCGCTTTGTCTTGAGAACGATAGTAGAGATATGTTGGTTCTTTCCTTATATCATTACAAATGTGTATAGCGGTGGTTTGGTTATGAACTTTGTCCTGGCTCTTTGTTAGATCTGCTTGTGCATGTATCAGCTAATTCAGGAGGTTCAAAGTGATACCAGCCTATTTAGTGAATACACATTTTGTGTGTGCAGAGAGAAGAGGAGGTTGATGCATGTGAATGAATGTGCTAGGAATGAAAATGTTGGCCATGACATATATATGAATTGGTTCATAGTGTAGATGTAAATCTTTTCCAAGATTCTGTTGCTGCTGCTGCTATATTTATTTATATCCCACTCCCTCCCCCCCAACGTTGGAACTCAAAGTGGCTACCAAAAAGGCAAGCAAATATTGGTGTCAAATATGGCATTCCTCTTCAGCAAGTGCTACAAAACCCCACACATAAATAATCCCCTTATTCTTAAAGGAGTGACTCCTTTAAAAACTTAAAAATCATTACACTCTTTATCTGTGTCAGCAAATATATCTAAGCCACCATAACAGACAAGATTATAGATGTAAAAGACTAAATCCATAAAAGAAACACTACATTTAGTGGGAATTTCCTTATACAAATATTTATCAAATATGTTGCGTAAAAAAAAAACAAACCCTGACATGATCTAATACATACCATGAGTAGTTACATTGCTTATATAACATTCATATAAGTGGTTTTTTCCCCCAGTTTTTAAAAGACAGTACAGTTGGCCCTTCAGATCCACGGGATTTGGTTCTTGGCTGCTCCCTGTAAATGTGAATAAACACAAATTATTGTGCCCCATATTATTTAATGGTGATGTGAAGGCACACACTTCAGCATATCCATATTAACATCACTGCCATTAAATAATATGGGGCATTTTTAGGTTTTACTACTTGATTTTCTGTGCAGTAGTACTGCTTTAGTGTACATGCAGAATTCAGGAACACTGTTAATGCTAAGTTTTGCTAGGACTGGTGTCTGGGTGTACTGGGAGGGGTTTTTACAGAGAAGGTGCAAGTCTAATTAGAAAAAAAATGATGTGGGATTCAAATAGAGTATATTGAAAAGACATGTTAATGCATAATAAAGTAAATAAGAAGAACTTGGTGATTCTAGAAGTAAATTTAGAAAAATTGCTGGGAAGCATCTTATTTTCCTGACTACTGTATATTACAAGCAGGTAAAGGCGTTGGCATGACTAAAAGCGTACACATTTAGGGTAGAATTGAAAGGGAGGGAACTGGGTGTATAAGTATACTTAAGTGTATGAATCATAGCTGTGTATATATTTGAAATGTTCCTTCATGTTCTTGGTCACATCATCTTGAGAGGTTCACTCCTAGGGCTTTTTGTGGACTACTGCTCTATTCCAGACAAGGTTTGGAATTCATGAGGGTTCATGGGTTCCCAAACTTTGGTCTTCCAGCCCCCTCAATTCCTGAGTGTTGGCCAAGCTGGCTGGTGTTTCTGGAAAGTTTATGTCCCAGATAGCTGGAGGATTAAAGTTTGGCAATCACTGGTATAGATCATGTTAAATGGTCTTGTTAAATAAGGTAAACATTTGGTAAAAACCAGGTGAATCTGTGGCAGAGTATGTAAAGCAGACCCATTGCACAATGCAGATATCTGAAAATATAATCATACAGAGGCCAATGGAAAAAGACAACATGACAATTAGGCTTCTTCAGGGTTAGCGGAGAAGGGATCCTGCCATACTTAATGAAGATGTAACTCTTCCTTGCCAATGTCAAGCTCTGAAGAAATTTTTAGAATTTGACTATATAGTCTGACTAGATCTGATCATGAACCCTCTTCCTCCTCATACATGCCCAGAAAAAGCATCACAGATAAAATGAACACTTCCAATTCCCAACTGAGTGTAGATTTTGAATGGCCACAGAATGCTTGTCTGAACCAACATTTGATTTCTTGACACGTATATCATGGAAAGCACAAAACCAAACTCCTGCTTAGTTAAATGTATGAGGAACCACTGTGTCTTTTCTTGTACTGCACCTGTCATCATGGTAAACTGCAGTACTGTATCTGTCTTGCCATACTCCAAATAACATCTGTCATGATGTATATAGTAGGGCAGGCAAAGTGGGCCCATCACATGTTGCTAGACTATCATTCCCAGGATTCTTCTCCATTGGTTATGTTGGCTAGGGCTGATGTAAGTTGCTGTCCAACAGCGTCTTTAAACTGCACTTTTCCCACTAGTTTTCAGTGCCATGGAAAGCTGGCCATCTCCCATTTCCTTCAGCCTCCTTCATCTCCTAACCTTTTCAGACCGATTTGCTCAGGCACTCTTATACTGAGTAGACATAGAAGCTGGCAGATGATATTTGTCCATATAGAGATGATGACTAAACAGTTCTGACAGAATGTTTATTTGAAGAATTGGCAACTGGTACTTTGAGGAAGGAATACCAAAAGGTCACCATGTCGCACCATGTTCATCGTTCTGAAAACTGGTAGATTCAGGTCAGAGTTGTAGGGGCCTGAGTGGTGAATAAGTAGAATAGCTAAAACTAGTAAGTGGCAATGCAAGATGGGTGAATTATCTGTTGTTATATTACAGTCATAAGGCAACTAAGCTCTGCCTTCATTATTGCAAAAAATAAATAATTAAAACAACTCGTTATCTGTAATATTACTTCCCACCTCTTAAAAGGAGGCAGCCCTTGTGTGTTGTACAAGCAAAGTGGGCTATTTGTTGTTGTTGTTGTTCTTTGCCTTCAAGTCATTTCCAAGTTATGGCAACCCTATGGTGTGTTTGTTTTTTTGTGGCAAATATCTTCATTACAAGAATGCTTGTTTACTCCCTCATTTGTATAGCAGATCCTCCCCCCCCCTCCCCCGTGTACACATTGTTGAAGACTCTGCTGGGAAATTGAATCAAGCATCTTCTACAGATAAGTAGGCAGGTGCCTCCACTTCTCTTGCACTACAGCTTAATATCCCATTCAGCAGGGTCCCTCAACTCCCAGTATTGGATGGGGGCTAGGACTGACATAGGGAAGAGGGGTAGACAGGTCCACTTCTGCCAGTCTATTTAATCTGGATCTGGCTTAATGCAAAACCGAAAACAGATTATGATTCAAGATTTTATTTTTGCTTTGAGGAATGCAGTTGGCCCTCCTTTGCATGGATTCAACCATCCATGGCTTGAAAATACTCCAAAAATATATAAATTACCAAAAAAAAAACCCCTTGATTTTATCATTTTATACAAGAGACACCATTTTATGTTCCACTGTATATAATGGTACAGTACTAACTCCATCCATGGATTTTGGTATCTGTGGGGCCCATCCAGGAACCAAACCCCAGTGGATAACAAGGTCCCATTATACATGTAGAGAACATCTATGTTTATTTCAATAAAGTTATGTGAAGTGGAAACAAAGAAAATAAAGCACTGCTTATAGATTGTTTACCCCTTGAAAATCCACATTTTCTTATATTTTCAAAGAAAAAAAAAGAATGCAGTTAGCTGTGCCCCCCCCCCCACTTAAAATTTGTGAGGCAGAGGCATACAGACCAGTACCTTTAAAAAAATTCCCAAGAGACATGATGGCAATTCTGTATGAACAACAGAATAGGAAAGAATCTGTTCAGATGCTACACTTGAGTAATGGTCAAAAGGAATAATATATTCTTATGGGCTTTCTTTCTTGAGATGGGATTTAGAAGCACTGATCTACAGTGGTTTTGGTTCTTCCTGGAAGGATGGGTTCAAAAGGCAATGATAAAAATGTCCTGTTTGTAACTTTGGTTGTTGTTCTGTGGAGTTACATTGAGCTCTGTCGTGCTATTTAATATTTTAGCCACCAATATGCTGGTAAAATCCAGCTTTATTATTTGTTTGCATCTAAATGTGTGGAAGCTCAAAACCAAACCCTGACATCTCATCTGTAATGGACTAGCTGTGTGTGAAATGACTGAAGCCTAATCCAGACCAACAGAAGTGCTCAAACAGGGAATAGATATTCAATCTGTACTGGATGGGGTTTACCCTCATTCCCAGATACCAGTTTAGAATCTGGACGTTTTCCCAGAATTCAGTCCTGAATCTAGAGGCCTGGGCTTATGCAGACCCAGGAATGTACAATTAAATGTAGTGTGCCAGCTGCATCTGTTCCTAGAGATGTATAATCTGGCCTTGGAGAGTTTAGTTAGTTGGATTATTGTAACACAAGTGGGGCTGACTTTGAAGAGTGCTCAGAAACTTCAGCTGATCCAAAATTATATTGCCAGACTGTTGACCAATACTGGTTACTGTGAGTGTAGAACTACACTATTACAATAGCTCTGCTGTTTCCAAATACATTTACAGTGCTGGTTATGACCTATAAAGCCCTATATGACTTTGTTCAAGACCATCTGAAAAACTGCTATGCCATTTAAAGCCTGTCTTGGCTTTGAGATCTACAGCATAGGCTCTTACTCTGGTCTCGCCATCAGAGGAACATATATATAGTAAGGACACAAGAGAAGGCATTCTTTGTATCTATTACAAGACTATAAAACTACCTTCTAAAAGAGGCTAGGCTAACTTCTTCCCTGTTGTTCTTCTGACAGCAGGCAAAGATCTATCTATTCAGCCTGGATCTTGGTAAGAGGTTTTAACTTAATTTGTGTTTTAATATGATACTTTGTTTAATTGTATTTTAATATTTATAACTTACAGCATGGCTTGTTTAATTCCATACCCTGGATCAAACATTGATCAGAAAAGAGACTACAGTCAGGAAATCAGAAGACTGGAAAGAACAGATATAAAAGAGCAGCTGTGAAACAACTAGAAAAGATTCCAAAGTGAAAAGACATAATGCTGACTACTAAAGTTAGAATTGCCCAAACTATTGTATTCCCCACCCCCATGTATGGATGTGAGAGCTGGTCAGTTTAAAAAGCCGATAAAAAGAAAGGAAGCTCATTTGATATGTGGTGCTGGAGAAGAGTGCTGAGGTTGCTGTGGCTGGCCAAAAAAGAGAAATAAATGGGTCCTAAAAACAGATAAAACCCAAATTCTCCCTGGAAGCCATGATGACTAAACTGGGGTTGTTGTGTTTTGGACACACCATGAGAAGGAAGGATTCATTAGAAAAGGCAATGATGCTAGGAAAAGGGAAAAGTGGAAGGCAACAGAAAGAGAGGAAGACAGCAAGCCAGATAGCTAGACTCAATTAGGGATACCATGGTCCTGAGTCTGCAGGACATGAGCAGAGAGGTAGAGGATATGAGGTCTTGAAGATGTCTCATTCACAGGGTCACAATGAGTCAAGGTTGACTTGAAGGCAGCTGACAACAACACCATAGTGGCTTGTGCTTCTATTTGTTTTTAATTACTTTCTAAGGTACCTTGCATCCTAGTTCTGGGGAAAAGATTGTATATTTATTGAAAAAATAAACATAAGCCTTGAGGCTTAGTTTCCATAATCCATGAGAAATATAACCTAGATGGAGCTGTCAGCCATTGTATCATCTCTGTAGGACTAGGTGGGAAGGCAGACAAAAGGACTAGTGAATTAGTTTGCAGGTTAAACCAGATTACAATTTACTCTTTTCCTTAATAGAAATGATGCTTCAATAATGCATTGAGTGTTAGTTTGTTTTATGTCATAATCGTTTGACCATGATTGCTTAGGTAGATCAGAAGATATCAGGCTTTGGGCAAATTCTAGTCTTAGGACCAGAGAATAATCATGCACAACTTTCAGCTGCCATAACTATAAACATAACAATGTAACCAGAACTCAGAATGAGATGAAAGCTGACAGGAATGCTAAACAGAGTTTAGGAGTGATAAAATGCAACATTTACATGTAAAAGCATGGATTTTAATTACTATGTACTGAACAACACTTAGACAGGTTTAAACTTTTCACTGTGCTTGTACTCAGTTTTTCCATGTTTTCATCAGGTGGGTGCTTATTAGTTTTTCAATGCTTGTCTTTCTCAGTCTTCCTGCTTAAATACCCACTATGAATGTTTTAGGATATGTGTTGAGAGGTGAAAAACTGAGGAAATAGAGTGTGTGGATTAACAAGTGAAGTAATTAAAATTAACTTGGTAGAGCAACTGTTGTTGTTGTTTGTCTTCAGGTTGTTTCTAACTCATGGTGACCCAAGCAAATAGATTTCTTTTCCTTTCCCACATAGCATGTTGCATCTCCTTCAGGATGTTACTGCACAATGCAAACCAAGAGTCTGCTCATTGGGGATTCATGAAGAAGTTGTTTGTAGGGACAGGCTTGCTAAGAAGAAAAATTGCTTCAAAGTACTTTTAACCCAAGTATCTATGTATGCTTCTGTGGTTGTGCATGACTGTCTTCTTGTGTCAATTTCATGTGCTAACTTTAAAACTGGTAAAATTCCACATCCAGTTTACATGGATTTGGTGTTTTAACATTTCTTGGATGATGTATGTTATCTAGATCTGTTTCAAACTGGCTTCAGAGGTTGAGACTGCTTTAGTTGCCTTAGTGGATTATTTTCATCTGAGCATTGACAGGGATAGCAGTGTGTCCCTGAAAGTGCTTTTGGACCTCTCAGCATCATTCAGTACCATTCAGTACCTGAGGGATTTGGGAGTCAGAGGCACTGTGCGTCTGGTCCTGTCTTTCAAGCAAGTTCCAGATTATGGTGTTTGGGGATAACTACTCCTAAAGGGCGGGGGGGGGGGGGCTGTTAAATGGCATTCCACAGGGTTCCCATTCTATCCCCAGTGCTGTTCAACATCTACATGAAAGCACCAGGAGAGATCATCCAGAGACATTGAGCAGGGTGCTATCAGTATTCTTATGACACCCATATAGATATATGCCTTCAGTAATAGCATTAACTAAGGATAGTGTGCCTACTCTGAATGAATGCCTGAAGGAGGTAATGGGTTGGATGAGAAAGAAAGAAAAAACAATCTGAAACTGGATCCAGACAAGATGGAAGTGCTTCCTGTTAAGGATCCTAACCTGGGTTTGGAGGTGTGTCAGCCAGTTCCGGATTAGGTCACATTCTCCAAAAGTCTGTGTTCACAGCTTGGGGATCCATCCTCCCAAATGTCAACCCAGGTAGATGCAACAGTCAGGAGTGCTTAGTATCAGCTTTAGCTGTTATGCCAGCTGCACCTTTTTCTAGAATTGAAGGACCTAAATAGTGTGCATGCACCGATAACCTCAAGGGACCTCTGCAGTGTGCTGTACATGGGCTAAATTACTTTAAAACATGGCAGCCAGATTGTTTACAAGTACATCTAGGAGTGATCATATGACACCAATATTAAAACCACTCCACTGATTGCCAATTAGTTTCCAGACTAAATACAAAGTGTTGGCTATAGTGATCATATGACACCAATATTAAAACCACTCCACTGATTGCCAATTAGTTTCCAGACTAAATACAAAGTGTTGGCTATCACCTTTAAATTCCTACATTGTTTGGATCCATGTTACCTACAGGATCGTCTTTTCCCATATAATCCATCTTTGGCTAAATGAAGTAGATCTCTAGGAGACATCTACTACATTTAGCCAAAACTAGACTGACTATAACTCAGAGGAAATATTCTTTGGCCACCCCTAAATTGTGGAATAGATTTGGAAGAGATTTGTCAGCTCAAGATGCTATCTCAATTTAAATCAGCAGTAAAGACCAGATTCTTACAGCAGGCCTATTCAGATTATTTTTAAATCATGGTTTTGGGGTATTTATACATGGATTTTAATATGTATCAGTTCTATATGCTCTTTTAACTGTTAATGTGATGTATTGTGTTACTGTTTTCCCCTACCTTGATTCACAGGGATAGGCAGGTAGGAATGATTGTTGTTGTTGGGTTGAAAGCATTATCTTACATGCAGTGCAATTTGAAGTCATTCCTAATTTGGGTTTTCCAAATGATCAGTGGAATTGCAGGTTCAGGAGCTGGTGGGAATGCATTCAAGAAAACATCTAAGTACAGATTAAATCCAGGCTTGAACTAAACAGTTCAAAATGTACTAGGTACATCAGCTTTTAGTATGTGCTCTTTGTTGTTGTTGTTAATTGCCTTTGAGTCACCTTCGACTCATGGCTATCCTGTGAATGAGACATCTCCAAGACTCCCTATCCTCAGCTGGTCCTCTCTGGTCTTGTAGATTCAGGCTCATGGCCTCTCTGAGTCTATCCATCTTGTATGCGGTCTTCCTTTCTTTTTACTGCTTTCCACATTTCCTAACGTTATTGCCTTTTCTAATGAGCCTTGCCCTTTCAGGTGTTATTAGGAAGCAGTTGCTGTTTACAGAGTCTGTAGATGTTTGAAGGGGAGAAAGTATAGACTATACATGTAACTTCTGCTTCAACCTATAAAACCTATAAAAACTAAGTTGTCCCGGACCTCCCAGAGGGCCTTTTCTGCTATTGCTCCCAGGCTGTGGAACGACCTGCCGGATGAGATGCTTTTAAAAAGCGACCAAGTTGCATCTCTTCCGGCAGGCCTTCCCGTATAGTAACTAATTTTCCTTTGCCTGATGACCCCTCCCCCCCCCCAAAAAAATCCGGCTGCCTGCAGGGGACTTTGAATGAATGTTTTTAAAATCTTGATTCTTTTAATTATGATTAGTTTTATACTGTTTTAAGGGGAGGGAGGTGGGTATGTTTGGAGGATTTTAAATGTATATATTTTTAACATGTGGTACCCCACCCTGATTTCTCGCTCAGAGGGTGGGTAAGAAATTATTATTATTATTATTATTATTATCATCATCATCATCTTAGGTGAGTAAAACTGCATATAGTGAGAAGAGGAGGCTGTTAATGTTAGCATTTTTCAAATATATAGCAATAGCAAGTATATTTCTATACCACTTATCAGTGCACTTAAGCACTCCCTAAGCAGTTTACAATGTGTACGCCAGTTGCCCCCAACAAGCTGGGTACTAATTTTAGCGACCTCAGAAGGATGGAAGGCTGAGTTGACCCTGAGCCTCTGCCTGCTATTGAACTCACAAGCTTGCGATTTGTGAGTGAGTGGCTGCAGTACAGGCATTTAACCACTGCACCACCAGGGCTCTTATCGTTCAGTAGATGAACACGCCACATGTAAACTCAGTGTAAACTCAATTTAGCAGGCAACTCTCAACTATTTTATCAATCACTTGATAAATCAACTAGATATTTTTTTCCTCACCTTCAGTTTTCATGTTCCATCTTTTCCCATCATAACCTTTTCCAGAAAGCAGCTCTGAAGTCATTCCTTTGGTCAGTGTTGTAGCAATGAAATGACTAGTTTGGGACTGATTTTGCAAGAGTCAGACAAATGTATTTTTATTAATTTAGGTTTTACTCCCCACTTTATCTCGAAGGTTTTAGGCAAGTTACAGTCTAGTACATTTCAGTTTAAACCTATTCTGTGTAGTATGTTAGGCTAAATCAAGAACTCCTAGGTTAATCACAGTGTGTATATGGTTATGCCATTTCTAGACAGAGATAGTAGTTCTGATGGTGTTCCAAAGGTGATAGTTGTCATGAAACAGTTCTCTGTTGCTGCTAATATATAACATGATGGTTGAGTATCAATGAAGACAAAGTTACTGCTGTAAAATTTTAACCTAACAACATAAGGTGGTGTCATTCCAGAGTACTGCTTTTAATTCCTGAGTTTCCACTATGGAATGTGAAGAAATTACTGCTGCTGTTTTCAGTTACAGTGATTAATTTGTAGGATTTTCTTTTTTACAAAACAATGAGTTCATGTTCAAAAATTGGGAGCTGCTACTTTTAGAATCCTTACATCTGGATCTAAGATTAGATACCCATGGCAAAACCTTTAGATAGAAAACCACTGCAGCAAGCTTGCAGAATAAAGCTCTATATGTCTCCCTTTATCCATTCCTTGTTGTTTATAATCAGTGTTGCTATGAGGACTGATTTATTTCATATTCAGATTTGTAACCTGTCAATTTCCAAAAGACTTAAGTATATTCATACATTCATATGGTTAAGCAGGTGAATAAAAACAAGTCTAGCAACCTTTTAAAAGGGAGCATTTGTTTAAACAGACTTCAGCTCATATGACTGTTTTCCTGCAATTTCAGCCATGTTTCTTCTCATTCGCTTGCACATATGAAAAGAAATAGAGTATTAGGCTCGTGTGTGCACATTACAGTGAAAAGAAACAGTTTGCCAAAACTGTTCCAGGCCAATGTATCTTTCATTTATATATGACATAACATTGGCATAATATGGTCATATCTGCCATAACAACTTCCTGAGATTTCCAAACTGTCTTCAAAGGCAGCTCTGCATAGAACTTTGCAATAATCTAAATGAAAGTTGATGTCACCAGTATTGTGTTGGAAATAAATATAAGCTGCATAGAAACATGCCTGAAATGATTATAATTGTAAATTCTGAATGGTGTGTGAATGACTGCATATTGTTCAGGATAACATGCATAATTTCATCTGTTAATACAAACAGAATTATTTCAGATTCAGCTAGAATTTCTGTTATGCCAGAAAATGGGAACTGCAACCTGATAACAGCATTCTGTTTAAACAAGCCTTTCAATATACTTTGCTATCTTTTTTCAGATTAATATTTTGGATGCCAAAAGAAGTATGAATATTGGGATATTCCTCAAGCAGTTTAAAAAGTAAGATACTTTACTTATTGTTATTGAAAATGGTAAATATATATGGCAGGGAAGGAGACATCTTGGGTTGCAAAGTTAATCAATAGTAATAGAGTAGAAATTTGTCACTTCGACTTGTAGTCGTCCCATTCACACTACGAAATAACCCAGTTTGTAAACTGGGTTATTTCCCTGTCGTTCAGACTTGCACCGAATGTACTGGGGAGGGGGGGCAACTGAAAAGCCCATATAAACCAGTGCCTTTGGCACCAGATCCCTTAATGGTTCTTTTTAAAAGAACTGCAATGATCTGCATCTCCAATAGTGTGAGTAAGCTATCGGATCGATTCAGATCATACAAACACCACTCAGGAAATGAAGGTGCCTCCATGTTGATGTGGAACAGTGGTGAATGGGAACTTCAGATCAGATTTAAATACCACATAGAGATTTACTGCCTTAAACGTAGTGGGAATGGTGAATTGACTTTGAATTGATTCACAGATGTAAATCTCTCTGGAAAAAAACGTAAGTGGGACCGGCCCCATAGTTCCTAGTGCATATAGTAATCTTGCAGTTCTCAGCACTGGATTCGCAGTGTTGAGCATTCCACAACTGAGTCTGGACTAACCTGAAAATTATATTTAAAACTTCTGTCCAAGGCTAGATGGCTGCAATCTTTTAAACTGGTTTTTCATTTTTCTAAAAAACATAGTTATTACATATATAAAGATGGTGCAAGACTGCACTATGCTTCTTAAACATTAAGAAGTACGATATAGGTTATCTGTCTTATTTTGAGTTGAACCTAGATACTCAGCATTTAAAAAGGCCATGCTGCCTGTTAATATTGCATTAGGAAGCAGATCTTGCTATACATGCTTGCCTGAGTACTGAGGTCTGCTGGAGTGGGTCCGCCATTATGTCCCACCAGTGGGGACAACAAATTGTGTGGGAATAGGGGAAGGACCTTCAGAGCTCCCAATTGTGGGAACCCTTCCCATTAGAGGTCCAGTTGGCACCATTGTCAGTTTCATGTGGGCACTGTGGCTTTTTATTAAAGTCTTCAGGATCTAATGATTGTATTTTTATCCATACTGTTTTTAACTTGTTATAATCAACTGATTGAATTGTTTTCAATGTGTTGCGTAGCCTAACATGCTTTTAGACGGTAAATTATCTTTTACTGATTTTATTATCATTTGTTTCTAATTGTTTACTTTGATTTTATTGTATGCCTGCTTGAGATCTTTGCTGCTCAGTGGGATATAAATATTTTTATAATTAAAAAGAATGAAACTATCATAGTATTTGACACAGAATGACTTGGTTGCATTTGGAGGTGAAAGGACTGTAATGTTTTTGTCTGTAAAATTAAAGCTTTCTTAGATTGAAGTGTTTTTTTTTTTTTACATTACTTCCCTGCCAAGATCTTTTGAATCCATAATTGACGATCTTCACTCAGGAAGAAGTGATCTCTATAGCTGTGAGATCCTACGTGAACTTCTCAAATTACTGCCAGAAACAGAAGAGGTAAGGAGGAAGAGAGTCATGTGGTAACTATGTATAAGATGAGCAGAGACAAATAGTTGTCATTTGTACCTACTACAAATAGTACTGTATCCTTGGACTTCTGCTATTGGCCAATATGTAGTCTTGTACCAAAATACAGTGCTTAGCTTGGGGCTTGCTGTTCTGACATCACAAAATATGGCATTACAACAGCCTTGCAGCAATACTAAAATTGGTAAGTGGTATTTAGGCAGTCTTGTAAATATTTGTAAAGGAGCTATCAATATACATTGGGATGCTTAGTTAATTCTTTCCTGTTGTGCTCTTGAACATCTTTAGAAAACACCTTTTGATTAAGCTTTCAGTCCTGCCTAGTAGGTTTGTGGTGTGTGTGACAAAACAGTGCTGAAGGCCAAGAAAAAGGCTACACCCAGGAGGAGCAAGGCAATAGCCAGCAGGTTGCAAGGACACAGATCAGGAAGGGCTGCTAGGGGAAAAAGAGGAAATGAAAAGAGCTCAGGGAGCCTGATGAGTAGAAATGGAAGGCTATTTCAATCATTAGAGCAACATATGAGTTTATTACATGGGAGGGAAGTGCCTAAATCCTGTGGATAAATGGGGGTTAAATCCGGGAATATCCCACAAAAGCGGGATTGTTTTCAGACAACGTCCTCCTTCCATTATCCTGGACTTAACCTGTGAATTAAAGTGTACGTTTTGTCCACTTTTGTCCACTTTTTACTTTCAGAAAAATCCCAAAGTGTAAAGAGGCACATTTTGGCCATGTTAATCATGGGTTAAGTCCAGGATAATGGTGACATTTGGGGACATTGTTTGAAAACAATCCTGGGATATTCCCGGATTTAATCCCTGTTTATTAACAGGATTTGGGTGCTTTGCCTCCAGTGTGATACACTCCATCGATAAAAATGTGACAGAAGGACTTGAAAATGCTGAGAAATTAATATAGGGAAGAGATCTAGCAGGAAATAGGTGAGGAATGGTGGAAGGCCTTCAGTGTAAGGGTAGAACCTTGAAGCTGATACAGAGAATGCTGGACATTTAATATGTCTTCTCCAATGGAACTTGAGTCCTGTGGCTCTACTGTCTTGCGTTGAATTGCTTTTTAGCAACCTCACATCAGAATTCCCCCTTCATATGGAAAAATTATGCCGGATGCTCCTTGAACATTTCAGTGATCAGCAAAGATAATTGAGGGGTGGGAGAGAGTGCTTCAGGTGAAACCAGAGAGGAGGAGGCTGCTTGCTGTTCTAGGAATGGGGTGAGCTATTCATGAGTGGGATACAAAACAGAAAAAAGGTGAAACCTTTGAAATACCTGGGTGGAGGAAACAAAAATAAAAGATTTCTTCTTATAGCTTGTGTTTTGAGCAGAGAAAGAATGGGCGGAGTTAAAGATGTTGCCATGGTGGCATGTTTGGAAACAAAGAAAAATAAACTTCTCTAATGATGGTTTAACAGGGATTGTGTGTGTTTATATGCTTTTTAATGAGGAATTTCAGCCGTGATTTCCATACTCAGTTTGGGTTGCAAGGAGAAGCATACAGGGAGAGAGATTTAACCCTCTCCTTTTCTTAAGGAAAGGAAAAGATGATGGGTCTGAAGGAAGTCTGGAATGTTAAGAATACAATTTGTGTAGGAGAAGCCATGGGAATGGGAGTTTCCTGAAACTGTATAATGAAAGCAATAGGTTATAAAGAGCCTTTCCCAAATATCCTAAGGGCACCAGATCCTGTCTGATCTTGGAAGCTAAGCAGGGTCATCTTTGCTTAGTATGTAAATGGGAGATCACCAATGAATGCCAAGTGCTGTAGGCTATATTTCAGAGGAAGGAACTCGCAAAACCACCTCTGAGTTTTCCTTGCCTAATAAAACCCTATGAAATTTGTGGGGTCACCATAAGTCAATAGGTGACTTGAAGGCACATACAAACACACACAGGTTATGAACACTTCTGCTGTATGGTTCCCTTAAAGAGAGGGATTGCTGAAGGTGATGACCACCAGATGGGACTGAATGTATTGGCAAGGGCAAGAAGGGGACAAACAGCAAATCCAGGGAAGAAGGGACAATGCACTCTACTAGACAGGACAATTTCACATCATGGATGCTTTCCAGTTAACTAAATGGTAATGTGCTTTAACTTGAGCACCATATTGCTATACTCTAGAAATATTAAAATATTCACAGGTTCCTCCCTACCACAAGCTAGCTTTTTGCTGAAGTGTTAAGTCTTAATTAATGATTGAGCATGCTGGGAACTAGCATGTTAACAAGCAAGCTAAAGTTGCAGCAAAGATTATACATAGAATAGATTTTAACATCCCTAAGACTCTGTGCCACAATTATGTGCAAGCCACAGTACTGAATACCAGGTGAATAATAAAATATTTAAGTTTTAATCATTTTGGTTTTCTATCTTTTCTAATATAAAGGTATTTCAGAAAGTAAGAGAAGTGAATCTTTGGTATCCTTCAGTCTGCCTTTATTTGTATAAAGTATTGGAATATTTAAACTCAGGTGCATATGGTTGAGTAATCTACAGTAGTTTATGCCAAATAAAGCCTGAGTAAGTCTACAAGTTGCCTCTAGACACTTTGTTGTTTGCCGTGGCAGACTAGATGGCCCTAGAAATGTATACAAATTTTGCGTCTCTCTCACCAACTCTCAGAAGATGGAGAAGAGGGAATCTCAGTCCTGACTTCATAATGTAATCCAGAAACACTCATATATCTTCAACATACAGGTTGAATTCAAATGTTGCAAAGCTTGGCTACTCCCAACCAAGTTCCAGTTTCCAGAAAGAGGCAGGGAGCTACCTGCCTTTTGAAGCAAAAGTAGTTGGAGGTGTGGACAAGGGATGATTGGCAGGAGAGCAGGTAGTTCCTATAGTAACTGAGTTTGTGGACTCAAGTTTATTCAGATCTCCTTTACATTTTGACAGAACTAATCTTACATTGATTCAAAATTAGCCGAGTCTCTGGCCTTCTTTAAAGATGACAGCCCCACAGTTTTTCCAATGCCTTTGCAGTTTATTTGCCAAAATATCTATCTCACCATTAGTAGTGAATAACTTCTTAAGAAGGAACACACTATTTTCTGTCCTCCTCTCAAGCAGCTCAGGACCAGTTTCTCATTTGTCAGTGGCTTGTGAGATTGGAAGTTAGGTCTTGAAGTTTGGCTTAAACTAGCATGAAAAAGGCTGGGAAGACAGATATTAATAGTTGCATTTCTTTCTTCCAGTGTGTTTCAACCTTCATAACATTTTTTTTAAGTTACAACTGAGAGAACCAGTAATATTACCAGAGAGTGATATTGAAATTGCTGGACCTGAAACACCACTGACTCTTCCTTCCCTCCTACTTTTTCCTAGTAGTCTGTCATCTCATCAATTAAATGGATGGTGGACATAATAACTTGCAAAGACCCAGGTCATACGTTCTGTTTGGAACATGCCTGTCATCAGATAGATGGTCTCTGTAGTGTAGGAGTGCGAGGAATGTGGCCCAATTTTCACTTCTGTTTCCCCTGCAAGCCTCACCAGGATAATGCACCAGAAATTGTAATGCACCAAAAGTTAGGTCCTGTCACTTCTGGCTGCCATTTTCACCTGAAAAATGTGTTTGTTCACAAGCTGTACAGAGGAAGGCAGATTGCAGCATTAGCTTATAGTTCTGGTGCTTTGGGAGAAACTGGGCTTAGAAAATCATCTGAGTTGGTGCGATGAAAAAAATTGGGAGAGGGGTTTCAGGGGGCTTCTAAAGCTACAAAAATAATTGGGTTCAGGGGCCACATGTAGTTTATGGAGCACACTTTCCCCACCCAACATTTCCTACCATCAGAAGTAATGCCTGATGTGATATCTAGGTATTGAGATTGTACACTTTATTTCCCATACTACAGTTAATAACCTCAGTAGAAGGGGAAGCCTGAGGGTGAGGGTGGGTATTCAGATGTTGCACTGCAGTACCCCTGGAAGAGGGATGTACTCGTATATATTTGGAAGGCCCCAGGTTGGGAAAGGCTGGTTTATTGACGGGCTTGGCAGGCCTGGCACCTGCAGTTTTAGAAAACAGCACCAGGTGTGTGAAAGGGCTGGGATGAGCTGAGACTAGATTGGCTTGTGTAACGGGAGATGGAGGAGGATATACCTGGCTATAGCACTGATTTTATGCACCTTCAGCACACTTTACAAAGTACTTTTGTCCTGGTAATTCCTATCTGGTAACCATTGGGTGATCTTGAGCAAGTCACCTACTCTGAGCCCCAGAGGAAGGCAATGGCAAACCCTCTCTGAGCAAACCTTGCCAAGAAAAAAACATGATAGGGTTGCCTTAGGTTGGTATAAGTCAGAAATGACTTGAAGGCACACACAGCAACAACAAGAACAAAATGTTCCAGTAATATTTTGGAAAGATACTGTCTTCACTTGTCTACAGCATGGCCAACTTTTATTTATTTATTAAAGTACCATATGCGTAGGGAGTCTGTGTACTCACAGCTTCCACAGTCTGTCTGTGAAAGACCAAAAACAGATGAAGCCATAAACAACAACTTTTGATAGTTTGCATATACTGGGTAGGAGTGATTTGGTCTCCTAGTGATTTTTCTCCTAGTAAAGCAACTGTTACTTTTATCAGTTTGTTCTTTATGTGCACAGGGTTTTGTTTTAATGTGCTGCATATTTAGTAATGTGTTTCAGGGTATGATACATGCAACACACATTTTGATCTTTTTGCAGATTCTAGAATGGCTAAAATTTTGATCCTAGATTTTTGAATGACTAACAATACTCTTCTAGGCAAAGCCATTGCAGAGTTCTATAATTTTGGATTGTTGTTTTATGTTGTTTTTGCTTTTTAATTTTCACCTCACATTCTTGTAAACTGGTGTCAGATTGAAAAATATTTGAATGAAGAGGCTTACATGTTCCAAAAATAATGAAAGGAACGTATCCCCATTTGAGCAGAGGCCAAGAATGTGCAAAATTGTCCCCCTAAAGGAGATATGCAGAAAGAGAGAGAAAATGAGACACAACTTGTTTTTACCTCTTCCTTGCTAATGAGTTGGCAGGCTGTCTCATGCTGTCTTTTACTACTGAGTGCTATTAACTACCAGGTGTGTGTGCATTATGCCAGATTTGTGACAACATGGAGATTGATCTTATAGTATTTTAAATTCCTGACACTTGTCAGACAGAACACTTCAAGGACAACAAGCTGTCCTCTGGGGTGGGGTGGGGGAATTCTTATGGAAATCAAATTTCTATTTTTCCTAGTATGCTTGTTCGTTTACATTTTTACTGTTACCCCAAATCAAACAGGACAGAAAGCAGGGGAAATTGGCATATTTATTGTATGTGGGAAACAACTTTCCCCAACGAGGTGCCTTCCAGTTTTGGATATCATATCCTTTGATCTGTCACCATTTGTAATGTTACCTGGGACTGTTGGGAACTCTAGTTCACAACTTTGGGAGGGAAGATTGATGTACATGTATGTTGCCATACTTTGCAAGAATCTGAATATTTTAGTTCAATTATCTTGGGCTTCAAGCTAGAGCTAGTTTGGTGTAGTAGTTTGAGCCCTGGATTGTGGTTCTGGATACTAGGGTTCAAATCCCTGCCCAGACATGGAAACCCATTCGGTGACCTTGGGCAAGTCACACCATCTCAACTTCAGAGGAAAGCAAAGGCAAACCAACCTCTGGACAAACCTTGCCAAGAAAAACCTCTTATAGGTTTGCCATAGTATTGACCTAAGTCAGAAATGACTTGCAGGCACATATCAACAAATCTTGGCTTTCAATAAGATGTTACTGTGGATGAAAGGTTGCTGGGGGAAACAGGAACTACTTCTTCACTTTCCCTGCTTTGCTGGAAACTTCTAGACGTACTAAATGTGAGTCATGATGTCATGCTTAGTTTTTCCATCTTGGCAAGCAAGCAAACCAGTAGAGGATACAATCATTTGACATGTACTGAACAGCTGGGAAAGGGGATGTTGGGTGGAATACAAGGTGCATTGCAGTGTATGATTTAGCCATCTGATGCAATATTTAGTTTATGTCTCAAAAAACAAATTTTGTAAATAACTGTGGTAAACGCTTAAGAACAAAAAAAATAATAATATATGCTCAGTCATTGACTGATATATCCATGGTTTGTGAATATTCTCTCTCTCTCTCTCTCCTCCCCCATTCCCACAGGTAAAGAAATTAAAGGATTTCAGTGGAGACATATCAAAACTGTGTCAAGCAGATTCTTTTATGTATTTGCTAATCCAGGTGCCAAAGTAAGGAAATTCTAACCCCATCCTTTTCACCATAAACTAATACATTCTAGTATGCTAGTTCTAAAGCTTATTTTGTTTGTTTTCAGCTATTCACTCCGACTTGAAGCCATGGTGTTAAAAAAAGAATTCTCCCCATCTTGTTCTGCTCTGCAGAAAGACATGACAATTATAAGAATGGCTACAAAGGGTAATTAAACATGCTGCAGCATGCATTAGGCTCTTGTTTTTCTTAGCAGGTTAATCAGCCTACCTAGAGAGATGAGATCTGGAATTTCAGGTACCTGTTAGCTATTTAAAGGAAGCAAGCCAGCTCTGACACATTCCATAAGGGTGTGCATGAGTGTTATCAGTCTGGTGTGTTAGTGTGTTGTGTTTCTTGCTCTACTCTCAGAACCAAGTTGTTGGTGTTCTTTTTCTGATCTTCCCACTTTTTATGTGCATTCGTCAGCTTTCTTTCCATCACATCATCTAACTTGAAATCATTTCTCCTTTCTGAATTAATGGGAACATTCCAGTAGTCTTCAGTCTTTTCAGGCATCAAATCATAAATTTATATTCTTTTAAACCATATATTTTTGTAGTGTTAACGTTGCTTCTGTAACTTACCATATACTATAGCCCCAAAACTACCAAATGAAGGCCATTACGCAATATGCATGTATACATACACACACATTATGTCTCTTTATATCTTGTGTCTTAAACTGTATTTCCTGCCACTTTTGGTGGGAAATAGTGCCCAGTTTATCTTAAATCTGCTTTATGTGCTGAGCTGTTTGATTGTTAATGCCTAGCTACGTGCCCAGTGCAAGAGGAGGTGTATTTGTATGATGGTGAAAAGAGAATAATTCAGGGATTGAGGAGCAAGTTGATTTAGGGAAAGAGTCATGAAGGAGAAGGGAATATCAGAAAATATTTGGCAACATCTACATAGACAGTATGTTTAAAAAAACTTTTGGTGTGCTTTTTAAAAAATTGCATACAACTTTTTTTTTTGCTTGTGGTATTACAATTGCAACTCCCTTTAAAAATCTCCTATGTCCAAATTAATCATTGGCATTTTTCTGTGAACTGGTCCCAGTAGTGAACAAGAAATAATCTAGATTTTGTGTTATTCATCTGCTGCACAAATGAAATAGTATGTAAGATGCCTAGAGTCTGGAGTCTCTATAAGGGTATACTTGTGTTATGGATAATGTTAAGCACCTGCAGGCTGTTCTGATTTGTAAATCACTGTAAGTGAGTACTCTTTAATCACTGGTCTCTCTTAGTATGATTGGTTCTAATACATCCATTGTGCCACTGATGCATGTCTTGGAAACAGAGAGATGGATCTAAAGAAAGGTGTGCATAATGAGCCTGGGAATAAATGGAGTTCCCAATCATTTCTTTCACCCACCAAGCCTCCCAGCACCCTAAAATATCTCTTGTGGATCCTATTCCGTGGGATAGGCTGTAGAAAATGGGAGAGTGGTGTTACCTGATTGGGGGGGGGGGGGGGCTTGGCTCTTCAGCTTCCTATACTGCACCCCACCTCATTCATTCGGCTCTCTCAACTTACAGAAGAGAAATTTCAGAGTAATAGGAGAGGACCAATCAGGTGTAGGCAGAGCAGGTGGGGAAAGAAGCTTCTGCCATCTCCATTCTTTGGATCCAACTTATTGTTATGAACAAAGCTTGCCATTTGGTTTGTGACTCCTCCTTCCACTTCCTTGAACATTTCAATTTTTAATTTCATATCCTAAATAACCTTTATTTTCATTTACTTGGAGTCTCTCAATAAAGTCTTTGTTGAAGGCAGCTTGAAAGTGGTGCTAGAAATGTTTGCGTGTTGAACAAATAACCAATGGATTTAGATATTTATGTCTTTACAGAGCTAATGTGCTGTGAAGAGCTACATTCCATATTGCATTTGGTCCTTCAGGCTGGGAATATTATGAATGCGGTAAGTGGATGAGCCTCATTTTAGGAATTGGGGGGGGGGGGGTGCCGAATTTCCAAGGTAGTGGACTAGTAGCATCTGATAGCTCTTCTGTTTTTCCTCCTCCATCTCTATAGGGAGGCTATGCTGGCAATGCAGTGGGCTTTAAGCTATCCTCATTACTCAAGTTGGCAGATACAAAAGCAAACAAGCCTGGGATGAATCTGCTTCATTTTGTTGCTTTGGTATGTAAATAACAGCCATTTCCAAGATAAGAGAACAGAGAAATCTAAGCAGTTGGAATAGGTGATTGATAGGATCTTGTAGGAGAGATACATGCTGTAGTATTGAGGAGCAAAATGAAATCCTTTCAGCTTTCACTGCCTTTGTTCTTCTCTTCATTAATGTATGTTTGTAATGTTTAGATTTGTAAACTTGGAAGATGAGAAAGCGCACAGTTCAGACTCCTATATTTTATGGTACTGTGTTTAAACCCTCCAGTTCTAGAATATTTTTCTACCTAGGTAGTCTGGTCTCCAGTTATTGCTTGTACAGAAGCTGCCGAATCTAATTGTACTGCTTTGGAAGGGTGGCTTTCTCTGAAGATTTAATGGGGGGAAATGGTCTCTTATTATTTATTTTTGAAACTGGTTGCATAGATGAAACTGGTTGCACAGATTTCTTCTCTCACCTATGTAATTGTCAATTTCATAGGTGAGGAATGAACTTGATGCTGATGAGTTTTAATATTTACCTAGGTTGCTCTTTTCCAAAGAATGTAAAATTTAGCATTAATTTCTGTGTCTTTAGGCACTTCCTCCCTCTCCCACCCCCATGTGTCAAATGGTTTAAGAGTTAATCTGCGAGGTATAGGAAAGGTGGAGGGCAGGGGGAAGAATGGATATTAGGTGAAGATTAACAAGGAAATGTTGTATTAGCCTTGCACAAAGGGCATTAGTACATTGCTTTTGCTTAATGGGCTTCATTAGTGCATCCTGATTGTATTCAGTAGAGAGACCCCCTAATGCTCAGAGTCTCTGAAACAGAAATGGTCATTTTAACCTGTTAAATTAGATCCTTCCCAGCCTTTTAAAGAATTTTTTTCCCTAAAAGTAAACATTGTGGATTTAAAGCAGAAACCTTTTAATTGTTATTTCGAAAAGACATCAACTGATGTACCATAGAGTGCAGCTTGGGAGTGGAATGTTATGGGGACATTTTGTTTGTTTCAGGAAGCCCAGAAGAAGGACAGAGTTCTTTTGAACTTTTCAGAGAAATTGAAGCACGTCCATGAGGCAGCCAGGTGAGCAAGAAAACTGAGAACATTGGGAACTTCTTTGTGAAGCACTTAAATGCATGTACAAAGTTTCAATGTGAAAACTGAGATCTTGACTAGTGTTTACTACAGACTCAGAGGTTTCATTTTCAATGTAAACAGAAGGATGCCTGCAGCATTCGTTCGTGTTGGGAGATTTAATGAATTAATCTTTAAGGGAGGTTAGCATGACTGCTAACTTCTTAGGGGTTATTAGTCTATACATAATTTCCTTGATAGATCAAATGGTAAGTATCAGTATGACAGGGGATAATCACATGGTTGGTGATTTAACTGTGCCCATGGAATAGCCGATTTAATTGGAGAGCTATCACCATTACTTACTATGAAAGTCTAAATTGTACAAATGAAATACCAAAGCTCAAAGTGGGGTTGCATATACTAGGATATTTCTGCTCATTCAGTCTGGATTTGAGAAGGGATAGTCTTGTTAGCCAGATTGAGAGATGACAGAATTGAGAGCAGATAGTCCTATTAGCCAGTGAAGGCTTCTGATCTGGCTGCTGGGGGGAAGGGAGGAATTTATCTGTTCCTTTGGCTTTCTTCTTTCTTTATTGCCAATTGGAAGGTCTGAGTCTTTTCAGGGAGAAGACTAGGCAAATGGTGGGATTCCTTAACTGGTGTGCGTGTGAGGGGGTACCATTCTTTGTTTAAAGTAAACAAAAAAGTGAAATAATAATCATCATCATCATCATCTTAACAATAAGAGGCATCTTGGTAGAGTTTTCATGACTATTGTTTAGATAGTTGTTGGTGATTATTATATCACCTGTTTATTCATTTTTATACAAAAATGGTACCCTGTACCCAGAATTATCATGAAGGCAACTGTGTGCAGAAATCTCATAATTTAACGATCCCAAAACATTTAATGATTGATAACCTGGGATAACAATTGTTCTGTGGACTAAATAAGTTTCTGTAACATATTGATGAAATTGCTTTGGCAAATAAAGGCAGAAACCTTGATCACTGAAAATAAAAACTGGAAGGACAAGAAGTTATTAGGCTACAACTGGTACAGTGGAAAGGAAGATTTATTATACAGGCATGTCCAGTGGCAGTTTGTTATAAAAAGTCAGGTTTTTAAAATTAAGATATTGCAAAACTGAATGGTTCTTTTCTCAAAGATTGCTTTAAATTATTGCTTTTTCCCTCTTGTAGGATATCTCTTGAAAGTATAGAAGCTGAGCTACATTCACTCTCAACCAAAACAAAGTCTCTTAAAGAGAATATTCGAAGGGACTCAGAACTCTATCACCAGATGGAAGGCTTCCTCCAGGTTTGTTGAGATTCTTGTCATTTTTATTCTTCTTTATATCTGCACTGCTGAATTGAATTTTCATGGTACTAAAAAGGCAATAGCAATATGGCAATAGCAAGTACATTTCTATAATGCTTATCAGTGCACTTAAGCACTCCCTAAGTGGTTTACAAAGTGTAAGCTAATTGCCCCCAACAATCTGGGTACTCATTTTAGCGACCTCAGAAGGATGCCAGGCTTAGTCGAGCTTGAGCCCTTTTGGCTGGTATTGAACTCAAAAAGCTACTGGGTGACCTTTGGCTAGTTGCACAATCTCAGCCCCAGAAAACTCAGTGACTGGCTCACCTCAGGGTTGCCATAAATTGGAAATAACTTGAAGGAACACCACAACATTGTGAGTAATGGGTACTTACAGTAGTTTGAATTGGTATTCTCACCCCCTTTGACTTTTCCAGAATGGCCAGAAACTGCAAGACCCAGATGCACAAACAGGTAGAAATTTACTCAAGAAAAGTTGCAGGTATCGTTGCTGCCCAAAGGTGCTTCTTTCACCTGTTGACTCAGGGAGGTGAATACTTATGTAATCAAGAAGTGTCAATTTGCCATTTCTTCCTCTGAAATACAGCATATAACACCTGGTATTCATTGGCAGCCTCCCAACCAAGTGCTAACCAAGGCTGACTCTGCTTAGCTTCCAAGATCGGATGGAATCTAGTCCCTTGAGGGGTGGCAGCATCTCAAATCAGCTATTGTTACCTGCTTGAGTATAGTATTGTGCTTCTAATAGATCAGACTCTATTGGCTTATTGGTTCAACATTTTCATAGCTTGCCTCATTCTATTCCTAATGGTCTAGCAGAATTAAACTTTCTATGGTGAAGAATATTTGACTTTAGTAGTTTTGGGTGCTGTTTTTTGTTCACACTCAGAATTCAGATGGACCACTGAATGCAACACATTGTTAAATTAAACATGGCCATGGTTTATCATTACTATAGAACCTCTATATCTTAGAATTCTGCATCCACAGATTCGACCAGCCATAGCTTGGAAATACACTCACCCCTCCACATTTGTGGCTTTGACTTTTGCGGATTTGATTATTCACAGATTTTATTAATATGTTCTCTCTAGGAATATCTAGGTCCTCCAGCGCAACTCTATGGTCAACTTTAACCAAAGGTTGCACTGAAGGACCTAGAGATTCCTAGAATGGCGTTCTTTCAGGTAAAAACATAGTGTTTTTGTTATTTGTAGTTTTTCCACATTCACGGGGGTCCTGTGGCCCTAACCCCAGCGAATGTAGAGGGACGAATGTATATATTTTCTTAAATCCCAAATACAAACCTTGATTTCGCCATTTTATATAATGACATTCTTTAAGTGCACCATTGTAAATAATGAGTATTGTGGCAGAGTGGGAGAGAGGTTTCCTGGAAACAAATCCCAGAGGTTACCGAGGACCCACTACATTGTGACATGTCTACATTATATTTCTTTACACTGGGACAGCAAGACCTGCAACTCCTGAACTTACAGATTTTGGGGCTAGATCCAGATGGCATTTGTCTTTTTTTTTTTTAAATTATGATCAACATTAGTTCCACTGATTTCAGCTGGACTCAAAAAGTGTGACTGACAAAGCCTGGATTTAATCTATTTCTATTCACTGAAGGATATATTTAATAACTGATTTCATGTAATAATGTCATTAAAAACTTGTGTTGATGGTTATAACTGTAGCGTTATGGTTTGCACCCAGAACATTGGTAAGCTGAGTCATTTCTAACCAGAATTAGGTACAATGAATTGTATTTAGCCTTCATCAAATAGATCGCTTCTGTATTTTGCTTATAGTAATTACTACAACTATTGTATTCTCTCTTTTGTCATCACACTTGCAGTGCTGGGGTATGTTTAGGTTCTTCTAGCTTCTCTGCACAAGTGCGTCTCTTTTTAAACAAACTTCATTTGGAGTTAATTCCAAATATATCTTCTAATTCATTTTACAAGCTACACATCATGTTTCTTTCCTCAAAATAGTGAGTAACCTGATGTAAAAACTGGCTTCCCTGTTCTCTCGTCCACATGAACAAGCTACTAATATAATATAAGGTGGAGCCATTTTTTTCATGTTCCTTAGTAATCTTTATAACTGTTTTGTTGAGTGATGCTACTTTTTTCTTTTAAGATGACTGACACAGCTAGGATTGATGCTACTTTTTTTTTCTTTTTGGATGACTGACAAAGCTAAGATTATCTCCTCTTCTGAAGGCAGCGTTTACATACCCCCACCCCGGTCTAAAACCCCTAGGCTCTCCAATTGAGGTCTTGCTTTGTAAGAGAAGCCACTAAGAAAACAAAGCCTAATACATCTCTGGCACTGACTTTTTTTCATTTGCAAAGAATGCTTTTTTATTAAATGCAAGAAAATGCTAAAGGCATCTTGTTTGTTTCTGTAAGTCCCCCTGTGCATGCTTTTTTATGAGCAAAGGGGAATAGGAAAATAACCTGTTTAATCTTCTTAAGACCTATGGCTGCAGCTTCTAATCTTGATCAAACAATTGTTACTTGAACTGTATTTGTCAAATTTCAAATGGAAGTTGAGTTTCAAACTAAGTGTTTTTAAGGGGCTATACAAACTCTAAATCAGTTTCTGATGTGCTTCTTCGTGTTCTTGCTGGTGAGGCTGTAGCTCACTGTAAAGTGCATAATTTGCAAATAGAAGGTCCTGTCCCAGGTTCAAAGCTTGATATTTCCAAGGGAAAACTCTTGTCTGGAACACTGCCTGTCAGTGTTGACAATACCAGGCTGAATGAACCAATGACAAGTTGGTAATCAGGTACTTCCCTATGCTCTTGTTTTTTTGAATAGTGAAAACAGCATAAATGTGTTCAACTAATATTATTTATCAGTGGACACAGAGGAACATCTGATTTTAAAGAAGCATAGAACTATATTGAATAAACCCAGGATTGGCCTGGACTCTTGAGCAGATGATGCAGATCCAAACTAGCTTCTGCCCCAAACTGAAAGTATATTATTCTTTTTCTTTCACAAGGCCACCTACCACTGAGGCCTTCTGGGTAGACCTTTCCTATACCTTTTAAAAACGCTTGTTGTTGCTGTTGTGGTTGTGTGCTTTCAAGTCATTTCTGACTTAATGGTGACCCTAAGGAGAACCTGCTACAGGATTATCTTGGCAAGATTTGTTCAGAGGGACTTTGCCTTTGCTTCCTCTGAAGCTGAGAGAGTGTGATGTACCCAAGGTCACCCAGTGGGTTTTCATGGCTGAGTGGGAATTTAAATCATAGTATCCGTAGTCATAGTCCAGTGCTCAAACCACTACACTACACTATCTCTTGTTTAAAAAGCAGTACAATTGTAATGGTAGACATGAGAGTGAATTCTCACAAGTCACTTTTCAGTCTCAAAATGTCTTACATTGGCATTTTTTGTCTGTCCTAAAGATGTATGTTGGGTGCTCTGAAAAATTTCCAGGACTGAATGTCGTTGGAATTTCAGCTATGCATCTCCTAAGAGATCCATATATAGTTTTGAAAAAGTGAACATTCAAAGTGTACATCTCGGCAATTTTGAATATCAGAGTTATGTTACTTGATCATTCACAGCTTCCCCAAAAAGCTATAGGATGGTAGCTTGTGGTAGAATAACCACTGGACCTAATGGAAGGAACTATTCTGATGCAAATTGCTTCTTCATATTGTTATTTCACTTCTTTTGATTTATTTAAAACTTCCTTTCACTCCCTTTATTCCACACATCATGTGCCTTTTGATTTATGTATCTAATTTGTAACAGAATGTTTTTTAGGTTTTTACATCCTGTTACTTTAACATTCTATCTATAGGGAAAGCTTTTGGAAAATAAGTTGTATATGCTTAAGAAAATTAAAATTCTCCAGTATTATCCAAGAAATTAGGTTAAGGTGTTGTTAAATGCTCCCTTTTTGCATTTGCCACTAGATTGTGGCACAATATGACCAGCCGCTCCTAAATCATACATATGTAGGGTTTTCCACTTTATCACAAATATATTTGCATGTTTGTTTTTTCTGTCTCTCTCTACTGAAATGTGGAGGGTTGGATCCTTTATCCCATGTAATGCTTTGCCCTTTGTCAGGAGACAGTACAATGGAGATGGCAGTCTAGAAATATTACTTGCAGTGTATACTTATGCCATTATTGCTTGTAATCAACTGGCCTTGCAGGTTTATGATGTGTTTCCTTAACAAAAAACCCTGCAAAACCTGATGGACTGGGTGGATAAAGGAGCCTATGTACAGCAATGGCAACTAAGCTTGTGTCATACCAGTTTCAGTGTCACAGTTCTGTGGTCTCTAGCCACAGTTATGTTAATCCTTGATTTCACTGATGCTGAAATTAGCACTGTGTACATAGTATGCTGAAAACAGGGCATTTCTCAATCTTTTGGCTCTAAAATGTATTTTCCCTTTATTTTAAGTTTGCTGGAAAAGAACTTAAAGAGCTAGAACACTGGAAGCGAGATTTGCTGAAGGAGGCCCATGCGCTTATGGATTTCTTGTGTGAAGATAAGGAGAGTATGAAATTGGAGGAGTGCTTTCAGATATTCAGGGATTTTTGCCTAAGGTTCAGCAAAGCAGTAAAGGTAAGAATATGTTTCTTTGAAAGGCCAGGGACATCTATCAGCTGTTAGGCAATTAAGCTGGTTTACTATAATTTCATTTTATTTTTTTTTAGTGTTAATCCCTTTTTACTTCTAGGATACAGTGGAATAAGGCTACATATTTTAGGGACACTTGCCACTCTAAATTTTTTTTAAAAAGCTGCCCTTTTCCAGTTTTAAGGCAAATGTTTTGTTTCTACAAATATTTTACTAAATTATAAGTATTGAAATGGACTCTGCTGGGATCAGTTTAGGGCTTCCTCTTGCTTTCCCTACAAAAATATTCACACATCTTGTTTAATTCGTATTGTGTTTAAGTGAGGAGAGGAAATTATTACATCAATTTCCTAAGCAGTTCCACTTATGTTTGGGGGTCGGAAAGAGGTTCCACCTACCCTTGTCCCAAAATAGACTGCAGGTGGTTGCATGCTTAACCTCTGTGCCTGTGGCATGCAAACATTGTAATCTCTGTCATGCTTTTACAGTGACAATAGGCAAAAGTGCCTGGAGATAGATTTGTGTACTGAAGAGTGTTTGGGTCCTTTAATCTAAAAGGTCACATGTGTGTTAACAGCTCAGTGAAGCAGGGGTACCTAATGTATGTTTTGGAGAATGAAATAAGTGTTGCTTCCCCAGATAAAAATACAACAAACTGAACAAATCAAATTCTTAAAATAGCTTTCAAATTTTTATATTCCCAATTGTTCTGTCTGTTTAGGAGAGGTATCTAGTAGAGTCTGAGGCTGTTAATTGTTCCGAAACATCACCCAATAGGTTTTCATGGCCAAGTGGGGATTCAAACCCTGAAATCCCAGTGCCCTAGTTCAACACTCATCTGGTATCATACCAGAAAAGGGTTGCCATGGAAATTCATACTCAAGAGCCACACACAGAAGAGTTTGGAGGATAGATGTAGAAGTGTGTGGGGATTTTTTTTGTTTCTGTTTTTTAAAAATGCTAACAATTCCATAATTTAAAATGTGGTGTGCTTTTCTTCTTTGTCTTGAAACAGGAGAATAAGGACAGAGAGGCCCATGAATTTCAGCAGCTACAGCGATTAAAGGAGTTGGAGGAAAAACGTCGGTCATCAGTTGCTGGTGAGCTTGGAGCTTTTGGCAGGAGCAGCAGTGAAAATGACGTTGGGACACTGACAAAGAGAGGATTAGAAGAATTTCTACCCTTCTTGCAGCACAGACCACAGAGCCCTTCCTACAGAAATGCCAGCACCAGGCGCTCCCGGCATTCTTTGGGAGTCACTGCAGACCGGGAGCTCTTGACTTTCCTAGAGACTTCAAAAGGTGATGAGGCACACAAGTCCAACAGTCTTCCTCGTGCACATGCTTGTCAAGCAAGGCCCACTGTAGCCTGGACTGAATCTAAAGAGCCTGGAGATCTAAGTTTGGCTGACTTGCACTTAAATCAGGCATCTGAAGAAGGCATGGACTGCAGTTACTTCCCATTGCCTCCATCTCAGTCTGATCACACAGATGACCTTGAGGCATTAGATGATAACCATGCTAACTTCTGTAATAATGAAGACAGTGCTGGCAGTGACAACTACACTTTTAATGTGCCTTGTATGGAAGTCACAGGTACAGCCTCCTGGGATGTATCTTATGAAGACAGTGATCTTGTTCCAGGACTGCAGAAATTTGACTTCCATGAAGGAAATAATATGGATGATCCATCTGAAGTTAATTTTGAGGCTGGTGTAGGAGATATGGAGACACTGGATGACTCAAGCTTATACTCTATTGGTATAGCAACTCGCCCAATACCAGCATGTAGAAAGTCAAAAGAGGCTCCTTATAAGGATGACCATGCTACCAAAGGGGCAGGTCATGTTAATGAAGCTCCAGGGCCCAACGGTGATAGTCTTAGCTCTTCAGATGTTAATGTTTCAGGAATTAAGGCACAAAGGCCAGTGTTCTGTGTATCAGATACATCTGAATGCTCTCTGACACTTGATCTGTCAGAAGAAAATAATCAGAAGCTAGGTGTCAACAAAGTAAACAGGAAAGATGGTGTCATGGCCCATCTTATGAGTGACTTGCAAACAGATGATGGTAGCCTCTTAGGTTTGAGCTCATTTTCTAATGATAAAGAAGACTCTGGTAGCAAGTCTAATCTTCTGAAGGAAAAATCAGGAAGAAGCAAAGATGCCTTTGGACCAAAGAGAAATTCTCTGAAAGAGAAATCTTCAGGTACTACAAAACCCACCACTGGTCCTTCAAATCACCCAAGACCTGTCAGAACCTTGAATATATCAGAGAATGCAAGCATGAGAAAAGTAGTACCTATTTCCAGGTCAACTAAAGCAGCACCCCCTACTTGTACAAAAAAGCCAGAGCCTAAGCCAGCACCTCGAGACACTAGTATAGCTGAAACACGACTGTCACGGCGCAACTCCATCAGGGGTATCACTGATGCCATGCCAAAACCTCAGTATAGGCAGAGCATATCTGTAGAGGAACCAAAATTCCAGCGAGGAACAAGCGCTTCTAGCAGTGGCCATTTTGAGAGGGAGCCACTTCAGCAGAAAGGCTCCTTCAAAAAGCCAAGCTCTAAACCAGTCAGATATGTTCCAAAGTCAAAAAATGATGAAACCAAAATGTGCCGCTCTTTGCCCAAACCCCAGTCGCCTACAGATACTAACAAAAGCACAACAGTCAGTGTTCCCAAGACACCAGCTCCCATTCCAAGCTTTGCAAGAAACACCGTGGCCTCTTCTTCAAAATGTGCAAAGGTGGATTTGCCTTCTACTTCCAAAGCTCCAACCCTCACAAGATCTTTGTCTCAAAGGCTGCCAAGGATGAGAATTACAGCAGCCTCTGATGATGCTAATCCAAAGGAAAATGGTGGAAGCACACTGAAAAGAGCAAATAGTGCTAGAATTATCAAAAGGAACACTGACAACAGTGAACTTCTAAGTGTTAAAGCAGAATCCATGCCAAGGGAACAAATAACAATGGAAAGATCAGCATCCCTTAAATGTAAAGATGGAAAAACTACAATAGGAAAACTACTGAATCACTTTTGAAAATAAAGGGGGTTGTATTGTTTGGCAATATAGAATGTGAAAACTCTTTCAACACTGAATATTTCTTTTGTGGAATATCCAGACAGTAATGTATTAATAGCATTACATACAAGTTAAGGTACATTGCGTGGATCCTGCTGTAGGTCTGAATTGAATGTATTCATAACTACTGTGATGGGATAGCTGTAACAAAGTTTCCTTGCTTTTGGATGATAGTACCTCTACATGATTTTTACAATTTAAGGCAAGTCTTCTTCAGCCTGGAGTCCCCTCTTTGTTCATGTAGTGGCTCAGCCTCAATCATCTCCAGCCGGCATAGCTTCTGTGCTGGCTCGAGATGAATAGGGGATGGAGTCCAGAAATCCAGGATGAAGAAGACAGCACTGAAAGAATGTTTTTAATCTAGTGAAAAGAAATGAAAACAGTGCTAGTGGATTAAGGCCAGTTATTAAGTGACTACTCTTTTCTGAAAATGCAAAATGAGCTTCTTTTTGGAAAAGTATGAGAAGTAGATGTGGATCATTTTAATTCTTTGGATCCAAGAATAGGTTGTGTCTCTTGCAGAGTCTGTTGCTGGCAGCTGGACACGCAGAACCGCTGGCCTACAAAATGGTAAAACAAGACACTGCTATTTGGGGGGAGGGATGCGATTTTAATCTCATCGGAAGAATTTGCAGTGTGTCTTTAAGTTGTATGTGTATGTAGGAAGGAGGGGAGACTCTGCTGGGCAGAATGTTTTTTCTCCATGAGTGTGGCAGAACTGCTTTGCATGTACGAGTAGAATAGTCAATGGGATGACTGGTGCTGGAATTAGTAGGGTTAGCTGAAGCTTATGGCTTTCAGAAACACAAATAGTTATTTAGGAAAAATGACTACAGGTGACTTGGCTTGCAGGTCATTCACCTGCATACCTGCCAGCTTTTGGTATACAAAAGTGCCATATTTATTATACACATCACAGATAATGCAGCTTGAAACATGTGAGGCTGCAACTTTTCATAGAGCACTTTCCCTGCCAATCCTTGTTTCCACTGGTTTCTAACTACTGGCAAATGACTTGAAATGCTGCTACGGCTCTAATTAGGGAGAGCCTTTGGTTTCCCTGCTGCCTCCTTTCTTTGTCAAAACTGTTGGCATGAAATATGCAGGTTCCTTTTATGCATGACAGAAGGCGCTTTTTTTTGTAAATTTAGCTAAATTTGCTTCAGATAGGAATTTTAACAATATTTTTAAACTTTTTGATAAGCTTTTTTTTAAAAAAATTGAAAAATAGTTCAGTGAAGAAAGGTCTGGCTAAAATACAGATGAGGAAAAACTTGTTGCTGCGTGCTCTGCCTTCCCTTTGGTCCCTTTCCAGATAAAAATATATATATATATATATATATATATATCTAGGTAGGGAAACCAGCTGTCTTTTAGTCTTTTTATTTAAATAGCTGCCATCTTATTCATATAGGAAAATCTTTTTTTAAAAATATCTTGCAGTGGAAATATTTGGGCAAATGATACGGAGTTAGTTATGAAACCTGTTCTTCAGCATGCCCACTTTGTTTTCCTTTACCTAACACTGCTGTATCAGTCACGCCAAATCACTTATCCAGATGTAACAATGGAATCAAAAACTTCACTCAAACCAACTGGGTTATTTTACTATTGCAGTTCATACTTTTATCTTTTTTATCCTTTCTATTTTAGAAATAGTTTCAAAAACTCTTCCCTAGAAAGTATACCAATATGACAGTGCTTCCTGTGCCCACTAAACAATTGATCACCTCAGTGTGATGGATAGTTGGCTTAGCACCTTTCATAAAGTAATAAGCTTCTGGATGGAATAATTTTCCTTTTATGAGCTTCTTGAGTTATCCGATATCCATAAATTAAATGCAGTACTCTGTCCATGTGGCCCTGCCTGTATCCTTTTTGTGTGTGCTCATCTGCGAAAGCAGGTGGTGAATTTTTATTACCTTTTGATGGTAGTAAGCTTGAAAAGAGAAAATAATTTAAATGTTACATGTTTGGAAACTGTAAGTAAATTTCTATATGATAAGTATGTGTAAAAATGAACTGGATGTATTTAAAGGACCAATTTATACATTTCTGAGTTTACCTTGCTAGTTTAATAAAGTTCCCATTTATGGGTTTTGTGCTATATTTTTCATTCTTCCATTGGAGTGTCATTTAACAGTCCGGCTGAGGCCGTCATGCTGGAGCAGAGCACTCTTAGTTTGTTTGTTTTGTTTTGTTTTTTAAAGAAAGAAATACATGCTTAAGAAAAGAAACAAATATATACTTGGTTGATCAAACACATGTAGGCCACCTTTCTGAAATTGTTTGGTATGCCAAGAGGTACAACGTGGACCTATCACTTAACATTAAGACATGGATGGTAATCATGTGGCCCTCCACATGTTGTTAGACTACAGCTCCCAGCATTCCTCAGACCTGGCTACAGCTGGTGAGAACTGAAGTTTGACGGTGTTTGGAGAGCCACACATTTCCCATCCTTAATACTAAAAAATAAGAATAAGCATGGTAGGTCTTCCCAATATCCATCCCAGGAGATGCCTTTGGGAAACCCACAGGCCAGAAAGAGTTCTCCAACTGTTATTCAGAGTCATGCTACCTCTGATCACTGCCGTACCATAACATCCATAATACCTAGTAGGTAGGACATATCTCCCCAAATACCCAAATTATTCATCAAATGAAAGGACAAGAAATTAATAAAGTGCCCATCAGTATCACATGCTGTATGCTTGTTTTCCCATAAACACACCACTGTCTCAAGCTTCTCCACCTGCTTCACATCTCTTCATGCTCCCAGAGTTCATCTGGTCTCTCTGTGTGTGTGTGTGTGTGTGTGTGTGTGTGTGTGTGTGTAATGAAAACCTGAATGAGGATTTGTCAGTGCAAATCACTTCAATATTTCATGAATAAATGGCAGAATCCTCAATTAAAAAATATCTGAAATTTTCATGTTTTTTCTTCCAAGAATAGTCAAAAGGGGCAAAATAATGGGGCAAACAGGAGTGCTTTGTGGCTTACTAAGCATCAGGATCAAGGGAATGTAGTTCTGTGGGTAGAAATGTGAATGTTAAGGTCACCTACTGTCATGTTCCATAATCTCCAGAGGCATTTCACACACATTTTCCTCCATAACCAGAACAGATAGCAATTTGAGCTCCCCCCTATTTTTTTTCTTTCTTTTTAAAAAAAAGCTGTGATTGTAAGAATGCCAGACATCATACTCTGCTCTTTGAACATAGTATATAAACAGCCTGGCTAAGGCATTTCCTCCACCCCTAGGTTCTGGCTAAGTTTACCTTTTTAATATGTAAAAGCCAACAAGTCTGAATCTGCTGTTGCATTTGTTCTTATTAGCTTCGAACACCTTATTGGGAAATCTGGCAGCACAGCTTGAAGGAGTTTGTCAGGGAATTATGCACTTGTTTGGAGGGTGTGGCAGAGAGGCTTGTGGCACTAATTCAGTCACTTGGTTCAAAATGGAAATAGTCCAAAATACAGATTAAAAACATTTATCTTGCTGTCTCTCACACACATTTGCACAGTAAACAGGGCAACAGAAACTAGTAGAGCCAGAAAAAAATATCTATATAACCATTGCAGGGGAAACAGCAACAGTGTTGAGGTTGTGTGTGTATGTTGTGTGCCTTTAAGTTTGGATTTATGGCAACCCTAAGGCAAACTTATCATGGGGTTTTCTTGGCAAGATTTGTTCAGAGGAGGTTGTCCATTGCCTTCCCCTGAGGCTAAGAGTATGTGACTTGCCCAGGTCACCCAGTTAATTTTTCATGGCTAAGCCTAGAGTTCTGGTCCAATGCTCAGACCACTACACCACACTGTCAGGTTACATGTTAAAATAGCCAGAAGCTCTCTTATAGATGTTAAGCTTGGGATCTGAAGGGTAAGAGCAATTATGGGGGGAAGTATGTCTCCCTTACTATGGAATTTGACCATTTCTTCCTAATACGTTACACTCCTGAATGGTTTATTAGTTAAAGGCATGTTTCATCTTTGTCAGATTAAAAAGCTTTTCTGAAAATTAAAATATATTTAAGAAATAGCTTAATATTTTACTAACAGTCTTTTAAAAGAAAACAAATAACATTAGGATGTAGACGAATGTTTGCCTTCTGTGTTTTGAGTGCCTGAGTGTCAAGAAGTCCAAAGTCATTCTATATTAAACAGCAACAAACACATCTTTAACAAAAGGCATCAAATGAAAGGTCTACACATAGTCCTATCATGACACCCAAGCAACAATGAAAGATCATGAACCCAGGACAGGCATACAAAATTAAAGATTTCCCGGCCAACCAAAACAACAGTAAATGATTTCAACCAGTACTAGTGCTATTTTTAATCTGTATCCTAGTGTCCAGTTAATTTTCATTGTTGAAAACGGGGGACAGGATATAAAATGGATGTGCACTTCAAATGTTTATGATTGCAGCATGCTAGCTTTAAAAGAAAAGAAAAAAACAAGTATGTATGCATGTGCTTTTAAGCTACCACAGAACTTAAGAACTCTAAAAAGGCTTTTTAGAGATTTCCAAACATTTGGAAGTATCTGCATATTTCGGACCTATCAAATCTTGATTTGTATATCCTCTTGTGCTTTCAAATGCTGCTTTTCTCTGTGTATTTGTTTATATCAGGTGTAGAGAATCTAGCCCTCCAGATGTTGTTGGACTCCCATTGGCCCCTGCCAGCATCAACAATGATTTGAGTTGATGGGAATTGGTAACATCTGGAAGGCCAAAGGTTCCCTGTCCCTAATATATACTCTATTTCAAACGTCTTGTCCCAATGAGGCAGGGACAGTTCCATTGAATTCTCTGTTGCATGGGAGCTAAAGTGGTGCCAAACTGGATTATTTCTTTAGTGTGGATGCAGACCCAGTTGCTCTCCCCTTCTTCCACTGTCTTCAGCTTATTTCCACTGATGCAAACTGAGTTCAGAATACAGAAGTAGTTTGCACTCAAGTCAGTGGGGGAGAGGAGGGTCAGAATCTTGCTTTTCCCAGTTGGCTTAGGCAAAAGCAAATTGCTGCAGCCTTTCCTACCTTGTTGGTTCTTCCTCACTAATAACCTTTGTCATCTTTACCACACTCTGCTGGTGCTTGGCCACATGTCTTCTGGTTTTCATTTGCGGATTAAATGTTGGAGGGCATGCTTGTCTGGTAGGACTGTTTCTGAAAAAGGCAAAAGGTTTTCAAGGAA
Organism: Urosaurus nigricauda; assembly: GCA_034509955.1. Lineage (NCBI taxonomy): Eukaryota > Metazoa > Chordata > Lepidosauria > Squamata > Phrynosomatidae > Urosaurus > Urosaurus nigricauda. The sequence continues at coordinate 154,646,314 of JAOEGL010000005.1, read as the reverse complement.
ATCACGGCAAGACTTTAGCTAGCTGTTAATAACAGCATTCTTGGAGGCTAACAGGGTGCCTTGGAGGTCTCTCATTCATCAGTTCACCATAAGTGGAAGCCAACTTGATGGCAATTAACATCAAAATGTTAACAGAACTAACTTTATGAAATGATGCATACTGGTTTTCAAATGGCCCTTGTATTATATGAAGAATCTTTTCCAGATGAGATTTTGATATACAGTACTAGAAATACTTAATGAAAACAGTGGCATTAGCTGGAGCTTTTAATAGTGAAACTGGCATTTCTGCCTAATTTGCCTACCCTGGATGTAAAAAAAAAAAAAAGGTCAACTGTTAACTGGCTTTGGGAAACAGATTATAACAAAGAAACTTTAAAATGAAAAACTCCCCTTCTCAAGTGGTAACTTCCTTTCCTTTGTTGCTCATTCCATGTGATTTGGATTGTGGATTTCAATGCAAAGATAACTATTAGCATAGTGACCTCATGTTGGGAGGGCTCTTGAAAGCCTTGAATCAGTTTTTAGAAAGGGCAGCCTTGTTCAGAGTTTGCAGGGGCAGAACTGCAAAAACTGTCAATTGAAATTCCTACCCATGATAGAGTGTGGAAAAATTCCGTATTAACATTATTGTTTTGTTAGAAAAGACGGCATTGCATATTCAGCTATGGATTTTTGCACAAGGTTCAAATTTTTCCCTTCCTGTGCTGTTCTAAGGACATTAAGTACTCTGAAGGCTATTTTCAAATAGCTAGCTGGATTTGAACATAAATGCAACGAAGTGATTGAAAGTAAAAGCAAAACTGTAGAGCTGCCTGCGCTGCAGCAATAATTGCAGCTGCAAGGATCACACCGCAATTATAAAATAATTGCAGCTACAAGGATCACACCGCAATAAAAATGGCAGGCAGAATAAACACAGTTGTATCTATAATGGTATTTATTTTCTTCTGCACTCCTTCCCACTGTTTGAAGAAAAAGTAGGAGAAATCAGTCCTTGAGGCCCTTTCGCTACACAGTTATAGCACTGTGATTCCGCTTTAACTGCCATGGCTGCATGCCCTGGTATCCTGGGGTTTGCAGTTTTGTGAGGCAGTAGAGCTGTGAATGTCTTATCCTAAACTTCCAATCCCAGTATACTATAGGATGGAACCATGGGAATCAGCTCTACAACTGCGTAGAGTGCAATGGCCCCAATCATTAAACCAATAGGAGCTAGATCATAAACCAAAGGAGGGAACTGTGGCAGTGCAGATATTTTTAGTTACATCTCTGCTTCACCGTGATCAGAATAGCCAATGGCAAGAGATTATAGGAAATGCAGTGCATACAGTACCTCGAGGTTTCCTATCCCAGCCAAAAAGTCACTTGAGTGTAGCTAAGAAAGCAATCACATAATAATCTGTCTAGCCATTCTTAAAAGCATAGATTAATTTAAATGAAGCCCCACACTAGAGTGCCTATTTCTTTTGTTCTATTTTAATTTTTTTAAAACCTGCATGTCTTCTATAGATATAATAGGCAGCTTGCATCAGTTTAAGTCACAGCAATATTTTAATAAAAAAACCTAGCTCCAATACAAAAATCTGAGTTTATTATTGTGTTCCTTCATGTCATTTCTGACTTTTGGTTGACCCTAAGACAAATGTATCATGGGGGTTTCTGGGGCTGATAGTTTGTGACTCATCTAAGGTCACCCAGTGGGTTTCTATGGCCAAATAGGGAATCAAGCCCTGGCCTCCACAGTCCTAGTCCAATACACAAATCACTACACCACACTGACTTTGAGTAACAATCACAAATTTGTATTATGTACTACAGTCATCTCTCTATTCTTAATCCACAGATTTAACTATCTGCAGCTTGAAAATATTTTTAAAAATATATACATTCCAGAAAGTAAATCTTGATTTTGCCATTTTATGTAATGGGCACCATTTTAGTATGATTGCATTTAATGGGACTTGAGCAAAACTGATCAGGATAGTCACAGCACATTAAAAGTGGGTTTCCATTAAAAGCAATGTGGTTTGCCAAACATGGAATTTTAAATTTTAAATTTCAAAAACGTAAAACTTAAAATCTTCCAAAAAAGGCAACTAGAGATGGAGCTTTGCACCAAGATGTTCCATAACACTGGTGCAAATGTGAAGAGGGTCCTATTTCTTGACCCAACCAGTTGTTGTGTGTCTTCCAAGTTGTTTCCAATTATAAGTCACCCGACTTATGGTGACCCCCCAAGGTGAATCTATCATGGAATTTTCTTGGCAAGTTTCTTCAGGAGTATTTGTCATTGCTATCCTCTGAGACTAGAAGTGTGTAACTTGCATAAAGTCACACAATGAGTTGCCATTGCCAAGTGAAGATTCGAAGCCTGGTCTCCAGAGTCATAGTTCAGTGCTCAAATCACTGCACCAAACTAGCTCAGACACACACATACCTATATGTTAATTCCCATAGCTAGACATAATATACTTTTTGTTACTTAGCTTATGTTTTAGATGCAAAAAAACCCCCTAAGCACCAGACCTACATGTGCTCCTGAATGCAAAGATTAATCTAACAGCTGTTTTTGCACCTTGTTTATCCAGCTTAATTGAATGCTGATAGATTCAAGATGTCCCAGGCCTGATTCAGATTCATTACTTAAGAGTACATGATCACTGCAATAATTTGCATAGGATTGTTGAGGAATTTTATTTAGCAGCCTGCCTTTGAAAGGAGTCCAGATGGTCATGTTGCAGATCTATTGTCAGCAGAAAGTTTCCCGTCTCAAGCTAAAGATGGCATTTCTAGTCTCTTCCAGCTCTTTTGCTGCCACCGAGTGCCTTTTTAAGTATCCTGTGTAGAGCTGAAAACAACATTAGGGATGAATGTATAAAATCCATTCCAGTGGACATTCTATCTAAACAGAACATTAAAAGCAGATAGGGCTTTTAATGCAGAATAGGGTGTATTTTTTAAAAAATTTCATAATGTTTTAAATGTCTTTTACTGCTATTTTAGTTTGTGTTTTTAACTTGTGTTTTTAAACTATTCAGTTTAATTGTATTTCAACTTTGATAGAGTTTTTAAAACTGTATTGTTTTCCTTAGATGTTGTGCACCACCCTGGTCCCCATATCTGGAGAAAGGCAGGATATTAAATAAATAAATAGGAATATTATGAGGATTATTACAATTTTTATCACTCAGATGCCAAGCTTGTACACTCCAGAGGCATTGGACTGCAATTCTCATCATCCAAATGGAATGATGGCAATTCTAGTCTGACACAAGGGGTGGGCTGCTCATATGTTTTATATATAGCAATTCCAAACTTTTGTATACTGATTACATCTTACCTAATTTGAGTTTTGCCATTTTTATCGATCCCTGGATTAGTTTTATGTTTTGCAGTGTGGAAAACACTGATGAAGTTTCTCAGAGTAGTTGGTACAGGCTCATTATCTTGTATGAATGCCTAATTCTTTGACAGAAAGGTTGTTAAGGACACTGTTCACATTTTATTATAAAACTCATAAAGTTTATATCTGTATTTTTAGACTGTTTACATAAAAGCTTTACAGTTTTTCCCCCATCCATTATTTTGGTTTGCTTTTCTGCTATTCCAACCCTTCCGTTAACTGTGTCTAGGGCAGTTTCCTCCCACTCCCATTCCATATATTGTCTTTCCCTCTCCCATCCTTCCTTCACCAGCCCTGTTGCTGCAACATACCTTTTATTTGTTCATACTGGAACACTATGTCACCCCACAGTCTCCTCTTTTCCCTCAGCTGACATAACTAGAAATACTTTGTGTTTTGAACTAAAATACTCATAGCCTATTTTCAGATAAGACTGACTGAAATCTTCTAACCTTGAGGAGAGGAGGGGGGCATTTTGGGGGGAATGTACACAATTTATGGCACAACAGGTATAAAGAGGGGGAATGCTGATGTCTATTATTATTATCATTAATATCCCACTCCCTCCCCCCCCCCATGGGACTCAAAGCTGCCTACAATTTAGAATCATAGAATTGTAGAGTTGGAAGAGACCACAAGGGCCATCCAGTCCAACCCCATTCTGCCATGCAGGAACTCCCAGTCAAAGCATCCCTGACAGATGGCCATCCAGCCTCTGCTTAAAGACCTCCAAGGAAGGAGACTTCACTACACTCCAAGGAGTGTAATTTAAAAGCATAGTACATAGTACAAATTAAAACATACAAACATGTCCATTAAAATATAATTAAACTATTGCAGGATCACTTATTTTTTAAAAAATAGAATAATTCACTATAGTTCACTTTGTCGGATGTTGGGCATCAAACATTGCAGTTGGCTTTGAGGTGATCCAATTAACACACATGATCTGAGGTATTTGCCATTCTTACATGGATCCTCCTCCCCTGCAAAACAGAAATATTCATGTAGTTGTACAGTATTTGTTGTGGGACAATATTTGAGGGAATGTCTGGTCAAGGAACACATGGCTGTAGGCATCTCCATCTGGCTTATCTCCTGAGATTCATAGGATGCAGCCATGACAGTGAATGTGGAATCACAGCACTATAATTGTGCATGTTTCATTGTGTAGTGTACAACTGTGTAGAACCCTGAGTTTTTCACCATGCCATCACTCATTGCCTTGCCATTCTTCCCTTGGCACATTCTTCTAGAGCAGTGGATCCCAAACTTTGGTTGTCCAGATGTTTTTGACTTAAGATCACAAAATTCCTGACTGTAGGCCAAATTGGAACACCTGGAAGACCAAAGTTTGAGAACCATTGTTCTAGAAGATAGGTGCTGTCTGTGAACTGTCTTTTAAGGAATGAGTCTGGTTTTTACATACTAGCCACATTTCTTTTGATTTTATGTTTCCATTCCTTCCACTGTCTACCATATCCCCCCCCCCCCGAACATGGTATCCCAAAAATTGCCACGACACATGGGACAGAGAAAAGGTGGGTTTGTTCCTAAAGCAAGTGTGGATAGCACTTTTACGTGACTACAGGAACTTCAAAGTCTGCTCTGTTTGGGGGGCAAAAGTGATCTGAAGTGTCATGAACCACACTTGGGATGTGAGTGAAATGGGTGAAAAATGACAGCCATATGGAATTCCCTATAGTTTCTATCTGCCACCTCTCATTCCTTTGCTACCATCTTACTGTAAAGTACTAAATGGGGAAATATCCCATACATAGACACCATCAAACTCCTCATGCAGAAAATAGGAGAAACATTATTTGTCAAATATTTGAGAACCAAGCCTATCTCTGACACTCTTCCCTAGGGAGGAATTGCATAGATGCAAAAATTTTGCCTCATGTAGATGCAGTGACAGGAAAAGCTGCACTGGCTGAATGTCCCCCTTTGACGGAGCTCTTTAAAAATACTGGCTGTCACGGAAATAGCTAGTAACCCAGTTGGTCCTGTTTTTCATTTTGCAGTTATATAAATATTGGCAATGTATCCCTGTGTTTCATAGCAAACTTGCAGCCTTGTGACTTCTTTAAAATCTCAGTGAAGCAAAGCTGTTTTTAGGTGTTCATCCTTTCTAGCAATGTAACAAAAACATTAGAGAAAAAAAGGATTTTTTTTTAATGTTATGTTAATTTCCCAGGTCTCCCCCAAACACAAGGCTCAAAGTAGCTTGGAAAATTTAAAACAGTGGTTTCATGTCTGTTAAAATAATGTGCTACAAGTAGCAACCCATTAAGGGCATAACAACATTATTTTTGCAAAGTAACAACCAGTAATATGCATGGAGACAAGCACTGTGGGTAATGAGTAATATTTATCTATTATAAAACGTTGTTTCAAAGGGTAAATTACAAGAATTTCCCCCCAAAATAACAATAAACTATAACTATAAAACAAGATATTAGTATTATGTTGTTAACCTTCCTCTTAAAACAATAAGCAATGCACCATTTCGTATAGGTACCACCTAATACTAATATGGTAGTAATAATTTTTAAAAATTATGTTCCAAAATCTGGAAATGACATCATCCTTTGGAAAATAGACTAGGAAGCAGATGAAAGGAAAGCTGCTATAGACCTCTTGGAAAGGAATTGTTGTTACCATATTGGAGAACAGGCGGTTCTGCTTTCTTGGACCTAATAGCTCCCTTCATGGCTTAGTTCATTGTAAAGTGTATAGACAATGTGTATTCATTTTTTCTGTACCTACAGACAGCTATCAAACTTTTTAATTTTGAAATATAGAAGCTGAAATTATCTTGGCTTGTTTTGACAAATCTTTAGTATACAAAAGAAACATAAATGGAAAAGTGTGCAAGGTAACAGAAGGAAGAGAGTGAACCTCAAAGTGCCATAGCAAGCATCCTTTTTATTGTTGTTGTGTGCCCTCAAGTTGTTTCTGACTTATGGCAACCCTAAGGCAACCTTAACATGGGGATTTGATAATGGTGATGATGATGATTATGTTCATTTATAATGCTCTTTCCACCAAAGGACGGAACATCAAACATATATAAGCAAAAACAGACAATAAAACACAGGCAATAAAAATGCTAAAATAATATGCTAATATACAACAACTCATTATCAGTCACTGATGATCTTGGCAACCTTTGGCACACTCAGCAGTTGGGCAAATCGAAGAGGAAGGTCTTTCAACACTTTGCAAAAGTGGGTAAGATCCTCTTCCAGCTGAAGGTGCAAAGGAAGACTGTTCCAGAAATGCAGAGCCAGATCCTGAAAGACTCATAGCCTGGACAGAGCCATACTCATTGGTGGAACCACCAATAATGCTTTGTCTGCAGATCTTAAATTTCTAGATGAGACATACCATGCTAGCCGAGCTACCAAGTACTGAGGAAGATACACTCTGACATGCAACTGCAATCAGATACACTCTACTAGAGTGAAAATACAGTTGGCCCGCTCCATGCATGGGCTTCCCATACGTGGACTTGAGGTCACACAGACAGGAAGCACCATTTAGATGAATGGTGCACGCACCACGCATGGAGATCCACCCAATTCATTCATGTGTGGAATTCGCTTTATGCAAGGGGGTCCAGAACAGATCTCCTGTGTAAAGCAAGAGTCCACTGTATAAAGCAGAGACAGGCAAAATGTGGGCCACAGAGCATATGTGGTTTTTTTAGAGCTGTTTTTGTGGCCACAGGGCTTTAAAAATAGCTCCCAGCTGTCCCAAAATGACCTTTAGGTGGTGTGGGGGGGCATTGCCACCAAGTCTGGAGTCTCCCTGGAGCCCCCAGGGGTTACAAAAAACCATTTTACATTTTCACACACACACACGTACACACACACATATGCCTCAAAATGAACCAAAATGCCCTCTAGGGGCCCAGGAAGGACTCCAAACATGGTGAAAATGTCATCTAGAGGCTGTTCGGGGGCATGTTTGGGGCAAAATGTGATTTTTTTTTAATTTTTAAATTTTTTTTTTTTTGTGGAAATGGGTGCAGTGGGGCTGTGTCCCTCCATGGTCTCTTGAGGGGATAATGTGGCCCCTTTGCCTTTTACTGTATCCCATTGATTAAAAATGTAACAAAATACACAGCTGTATTTCTTATTATACATTGCAAAACATGTTTTAAAAATTATTTAAAAATTCAAGAAAGTGGTTTGATTTATGAATCTAGTATTCGTGTTAGACTGTGGAAAAGCTTTGGGGTTTTCCCCTTAAGTTACAGCTCCAGAAAATTCTACATCCAGCATGACCCAGGACCATGCTTACTGGGGGTTTCTGGGAGCTGAAGTCCCTAAAAGTAATTTTTTTCAGTCTCTTGTTGCAATATAATGTTCTTTTGTATACTGATCTTCTGTGAAACAGCCACAAGTTCTTAAAGATAGTGGTGTGAAATATTTATTTGTTTTCTATCTCACCTTTCTTCTAGCATGGGGTTCAAGATGACTTACAACCAGTTAAAAGCACAGTACAAGAACAACAAATGATTAATGTAAAAGATAGAACACATTTAAAACAGATTTCTATTTTAAAATAAGTTAAAAATACAAGATAAAATCACTTTTCAAAGCATATTTAATCATAATAGAACAGAAACATAACACATCCCATTAAAAGCTCCATTTGCCACAATCTGAAACTATGTACAAACACATTTAGCCTATGCATATATTGCAATTTAAAGGTATAATTTTAACTTTGCTAGCTGTTTATGTCACAACAATTGCCATTACATTCAGTGAATTACTATTTATGAGTAACACCAATACAAAAAAGATTACTAAGGATTCTGTGGTATGGGAGCAGGTCAGTGCAGGTGACACCATGAGTTTCCACACTGGGTGATGCCAACCCTAGTGATATATTGCTCCTATGTTCTCACCAAATGTGCTGTGATGGTTGTGAGATGGAGGGGAAGCCTTCCCTTGTAGATCTGAAAGCTTGGGTAGACTCATACATCAATACTTCCCAGGGAAAAAATGGAAAAGAAGCAGAAAAAATAGGATACTTCCAGTTGGGTACGATCAGTTACAAAATGTCATGAGATAATCACACTGTATGCAAAGAAAGATCAAAATGCAATTTTAGGTGAGACCCGAAACATTTCTCTGTGCAGGAATGCTGTGTGGTGACTGTTATGCAACACCATATAGTATATATTATAGTAAAGCAGTAAATCTTTCTTAAAAACCCATAAATATATGTGAAAATTGCTACCTGTCCCTCCAACTCCTCACAGCTAATACCAGTTAATCAGAGAAGATTTACATGAGTATATAGAAGTTTAGCTCATTCTCCCAGGGTTGCAGCCCCAATCTAATCCAATTGCATCCACACATTCCAGCTACTTTTACTTCCATACACAAACAGTCAAGAACCCTGGGAGATCAGACGAAGGACCACTCACATCCACTATAGCTCATCTCAAATTATTAACACATCAGTCTTATCTTATCCCAAGACACCTGCCAACACTCCCTCCCACTACAGTTTGTGAAGAAATCTGTGCAACCACAACTGAATGCAACCAGAGCTTATTTAGGGTTATCACTTTTCCTGTTTCTTGCAATGTTAAGACTAGCTGTGGTGATCAGGTCCCTTGAACGGCCTTGTCTTGTTCCTATGGTGGTAAACACAAAACAAGTAAACCAAAATAGCCTGATCAATGTGTCACCAATGATATTTGTGATGGTATTTATTTTTTAGAAAATCTACTGTGGGATCACTCAGGGATCTCATTATGGGGGGGGGGAGGTAAAATTAAATGCTTACTCCAGAAATAAAAATTCTGCTCCCAAAATGAAATTTTATTTCAATCTCCAAATTTCTAGCATTGCAGAGAGTGAGACGCTGAAGACTGTTAATACCTGTCTTTGCACTGCATTGGCAACTCTGCCTGCCCACTTACTTTAGATGCCTAAACTGTCTTTCCAAGTGCTCAACTGAAATGTTAAGTTGTTGCAGTGCTAGAAATTTGGAGACTGAAGGAAAATTTTGTGGGGAGGGACAATATTCTTATTTAGAGGAGCAACAATCTCATTTTGCCCCTTCCTGTAGATACACCCCTAGGGTCACATTTACTGTCTGTGTGACCTGGTGGGTCTGATGAATTTAGAAATTTGAAATACGCATAGCTGGATTTAAATAACAAACTCCCCCACGCCCCCCAAGTTGGCCTGACATTAATACCAAGAAAGATTCTAGAGCAGCTAGATTGTAAGCATTTAGAAAGGAATGCTATAATCACAAAAAGACAGCATGGGTTTCTCAAAAACAAGTCATGCCAGACTCCCCCCCTCTCTGGATAAAATTACAATCTTGGTAGATGAAGGGAATGCTGTGGATGTAGCATATCTTGACTTCAATATAGCCTTCAACAAGGTCCCTGATGTTATTCTTGCAAACAAGCTTGTAAAATGTGGGCTAGACAAAACAACTGTTAGATGGATTTGTAATTGGCTCACTGGCTGAACCCAAAGGGTGCTCAGCAATGGCTCCTCTTTATCCTGTTCTGTCCTGGGCCTAGTGCTGTTCAACAACTTCAGTGACTTCCTTGAAGGAATACAGGGCATGTTTATCAAATTTGCAAATGACACCGAATTAGGAGGAATAGCTAATTCCCCAGAGGAATGGGATCAAAGTCAAAATTACCTTATTAGATTAGAAAACTGGGCCAACAAAATTAATTTTGACAGGGAGAAATGTAAGGTACTACACATAGACAGAAAAAAGAAATAGATATAGGATGGGGAACACCTGGCTTGACAACAGTACATGTGAAAGGGGTCTAAGAGTTCTAGTAAACCACAAGTTGAACATGAGTCAACCGTGTGATGTGGCAGCTAAAAAGGACAGCTGAAAAGAAGTATAGTGTCTAGATCCAATCTATTCTGCTTTGGTCAGGCCTTACCTGAAATACTGTGTCCAGTTCTGGGCACCACAGTTCAAAAAGGATGTTGATAAGCTGAAGTATGTCCAGAGGAGGGAGACCAAAAAGGGTCTGGAAACCATGCCCTGTGTGAGGAGCAACTTAGGGAAATAGTTGTTTAGAGAAAAGAAGGTTAAGAGATGATATGATAGCCCAGTTTAAATATTTGAAAGGATATCATATTGAGGATACCGAGCAATAGATTCAAACTACAGGAAAAGAGATTCCATCCTTAACATTAGGCGGAACATCCTGACAATAAGAGCTGTTCAACAAAAGAACACACTTCTGAGTGTGGTGGAGTCTCCTTCTTTGGAGGTCTTTAAACAGAGGCTGGATGGCCATCTCTTGGGGATTCTTTGATTGTGAGTTCCTGCATGGCAGAGAGTTGGACCAAATGGTCCTTGAGGTTTCTTCTAACTCTATGATTCTATTATGCTCTGTGTGTGTGTGAAAGAGAGAGAGAGAGAGAGAGAGTAATGATTTATTGGATGGTGTTTCTGCCTATATCAAGTTCTGCATATGCTAAATACACATTAGCAAATTACCTTACTATTAGTCCATCCACTTGGGCACAGTGCTTATGTACATGCTACACAGAATACACTAAGGCAAAGTAACTTCAGTTACTGTTTCATATAGGACTTACAAATGTTATTTGGTCACTTCAATTTATGTCAAACTGTCTCTACCAGCTTTCCCTTTCTCTCTCCATAGCAAGCGCACGTGGGTTAAATCTGTCATAAATTCTGCTTGTTGAAAAATCCATGACATTAACAAAGACAGCAGAATCTGGAACAAGCAAACCCAACAGCTGTCAGAGTAAAATCCCCACCTCGGGCTGTTTAGAAAGTGAGCTAAGTCCCTGTTTGCCTTTTTCCTTTCCCTCTGCAGGGAACAAACATGAAGAAATCTTCTTATGTCCACACACACCTCCATACCCCAATGTCTTTTCTTTGTGAAATCAATTCTGGCAGTCTTTTTTCTCTCCCCCTTCCCCTCCAAGATTTATAGCCAGGATTCACTCACTAGAAGAGTATCAAAAGTATCAATGTGTGATTATCTTTTTAATGAGGATGATTGTGTTTCTCATTGTCTTAACCCATGTTCTCATTCAGGGGAAACACATAAAGCCTTGAGCTCTTCAGATTAATTTGGGACTGCATCCACATTGTAGACATAATCTACTTTGATGTTGCTTTAACTACCATGATTCCATGCTATGAAATTCTAGGAATTACAGTTCGTTGCAGCACCAGAGCTGTCTAACAGAGAAGGCTAAATGGCTCTCAAAACTACAGTTTCCAAAATGCCATAGTACTGAGCCATGGCAGTTAAAGTACTGTCGAACCAGATTATTTCTGCAGTGCAGATGAAGCCCAATATAAAAGGACTTGAAAAAGCATCCTACCAATTTTAAACTTAATTTTGTTATATACTAGTTATCTTGTCAGAATTATTTTCTCTCTCCCTTTTGATTTTCCTTCTGCCTCCCTCCTTCCCTGACTTTTCTCCAAGGAATCCTGGTCCTTACATTTTTGGAAATGGAGTGGAGGATGTGTAACAAAATTGTTTGCATCAATACAATAGTGCAAGTCCCAGAGTACCTTGTAGCATCATGTTAAATGTAATGTGTCTTTACATTTGTAACATGAACAAGCCCTTTTCTTTGCGTAATCAATAGAATTAATAAAATTCAGTGCCACAAGGTGTGACACAATACTCAATAGGTTTAGATTAGGCACAACTAAATGAAATTGGCAGATTAGATAAATTTGAGGATTAACTAAATTCATGGAGGAGAAACCATTGCTAAATGTATTGGTCACAGTGGCTCTATCGAGCCTCCACAATCAGTAATCTTTGAATGCTGGCAATATGGAACAAGATGCAGAAGGACTGGTGGGTGGGGAAACTGAGAAATTGTGATGGTGTTGATGCCCTTACTGTGGTTTTTCTGGCTGGTTCTGTAGGAAGCAGGATGTTGGCCTAGATCCCAGTTTGGAAAGATAACTTCTTTTGGACTGCAACGCCTAGAATCCTTATTGCTGGTTAAGGGGTTCTGTAAATCATAGTCCAAGTCACTTTTCAAAGTGTTGTCCTAGATGTGCTTATAGTGGGCTGTTTTTATGCTCTTAGGTCCTTTTCTGAGAATGTCTTTGATCTGGACAGCCATATGTTTTGTTGTGTTATTTGCTGTCAGTTTGATCTTGATTTATGGCGACCGATGAATGAAGGACCTCTGAGACCTCTGGTCATCAACTGCCCTGCTCAGATTGTGTAAACTCAGGGCTGTAACCTCCTTGGTTGAATCAATCCACTTTAGTGAGACTTTTCTTTTTTCCTCCTGGCTTCTACTTTGAGCCTTATAACATTAGAAACAAAACCAGCAAGCAAATGGAGAGAAGTGTGCTTCTCTTCTCTGTCTCCACATGACATTACAGCACTTTCGTTCTCTTCCAGTCATAAAAGCATGGGAGAGAGTCATAAAAGAACCCTTCTCCAGCAGCAAATTTCAAATGTTTATTTTCTTTCTGTCAGCTTTCTTCACTGTCCAGTTTTCAAAACCATATATAAAATTAGAAATACTATTGCACAGAGGATTCTAATTTTGGAATTTAATGAAATAACTTTACACTTGAGGATTTCATCTAATTCTTTGTACCTACCCTTCCAAGTTTTAGGACATATCTACATGGGCCAGTTAAACCAGTTCATCTACATCCTCATGGTGAGCTGTCCACACGATGCAGGGCCAAATCCCCAATTGGACTGTGGACTCTTTTCATGACTGAAGTCCAGTTCTGCACTCAACATGCCTTTTCCTTCTCTTAAACCAGTATAAAATAACTTGCCATTTGCTCTAGAAAGTTCGGGGCACTCCACATCAATGCTGAGTGGCTGTTTACACATGCATTCCTATTGTTTCAAATGGCACCACCACTGTTGGTATAGGTCGCTCCCTCTGAAGTCACAACAAGGCACCATTGAAATTAACAATTTCAATTTCTTCATTACCCATGTTAATGTTAAGTATTTCATTTTTAGTTATTTTTGTTTCCTTAATATTAATTATTCAGGACCCAATGGTGAGACACTGGTCATTTGTTACTACTTCGGTGTCCTTATTTTGTGAGTGCTGTCATCCAACATGAACACTTCTGCAGAAACAATGTATGTGACTGTAGTCAGGACTTCCTGCAATCATGCAATTCTTGACCAGCTGCTATTATGTGGTTTCCTACTATGGCTCTTTACTACCACGTCTATGGTCAAAATCTCGGGAATCTTCAGTGCTGGGAGGTGAGGAACAATGTGGTAAAGAGGAAGGTATTATGGGGCCCTTTTGCTAATTGTTGTTTTGGAGTGCCTTGGTTTTGGTAAACACCATTCTGAACTAGCCCGTTCCATTGCCAACCTGATCTTAAATCCATTTGTTTAGTCAACAGCAAGGTGAGTAATAGGGTGGTTTGCTTTGCCAGAACCACACCAGGCACATTCAGAGTGACTCATTGAAGCTTGAGAAGACTTGCCTGATTTCCTGGGCTACTAGAAGGATGATATAATTACCACTTGGTGATGAAACATGTGCCAGGTCACATGTAGAGCTGGGTGAGCAGCCAGGAACAAGCATTATTCCAAAAGGAAACATTTGTATGTAATTCTGCAAGAATGCATTATTCATTGTGACAAAAGCCAAGTTGGGACACTTTCTCTCACAGTAACGTTTAAGATGAGAGAGTCTTCCAACCCCATGGAGCAACCCTGTCCAAGCAGATGCCCTTCAGATGTTTTGGATTACAGCTCCCATCATTCCCAGCAAGTATGGCTGGGAGTCATAGTCCGACGCAGGTAGAGAGCATCAGGTTGAGAACAGCTGCTTTAGTATTGTGAAGGAACAGCAGCAGACTGAGAAATTCGTGTTAAATGATTTTGAGAAAATGAATTTATCCCATTCATGGTCAGTAAAGCATGTACTGTACGTAACTTTCCATTTATCATTATTGGGAAGAAACCAAAAGTAGCAGTTTTTGTGGCTTCATTTCCCCCCCCCCTTTTTTTTGGAATTATATTAAAATAAATGTTCATAAGTTAAAATGCTTTCTCTAAAAACATGCACAAAATAAATGTCAATTACTGGGCAGGGGAATGAAGCATGAACTCTTGCAAACCCCAATGTGAAATGAGAAAGGGAAGAAATGCAGGTGGCATATGGAGAAATGCCCGAAACAGACTTCACAGAGGCTGCATCTACATTGCAGAAATAAAACAGTTTGACACTTTAACTGTCATGGGTCAATGCTGGGGTTTGTAGTTTTGTAAGCTATTTAGCCTTCTCTGTCAGAGAGCTCTGGTGTCACAACAAACTACAAATCCCAGGATTCCATAGCACTAAGCCATGGCAATTAAAGTGTTTCAAACTGCATTATTTCTGCAGTGCAGATACAGCCTCTGTGAGTTCTAAATAGGTCTAAATTCACAGGTCTAAATACCCTATAGACACAAGATCCCATAAGATCTTGGAAGCTAAGCAGGGCCAGCTGGTTAATATTTGGACAGGAGACCACCAACAAATACCAGGTGCTGTAGGCTATATTTCTAAGGAAGGAATGACAAAAACATCTCGGTGTATTCCTTGCCTAAGAAAACCCTTTGATATTCATGGGGTCACTGTAGATCAACAGGTGACTTGAAGGAACATACAGTGAGTTCCAGGAGCCTCCCATGGATAACAAAATCCATGGATGCTCAAGTCCCATTAAATGCAATGGCACAGAAAAATTGTGTCCCTTATATAAAATGGCAAAATTAAGGTTTACTATTTGGAATTTCTACTTTTTTGGAATGTTTTCAAGCCATGCATGCTTGAATCTTTGGATAAAAATCCGTGGATAAGGAGGGTTGACTGTACACATGTGCATTAGTGAAACAATTCTCCTGCATTCCGTATGAAGTATAGGCGCCAGATGAAAGATAATGGGAATTAAAAGTGTAAAAATCCATGGTTAGTCCTGAACAGAGGTTCATCACTTTGATTAGTGATCCAATGGATAGGCCGTGAATTTTATCATGGCTAGATGACAAAGTGATGTAACTGAACTGTACAGTTGGCTGGAGATGTGAAAGATAATTTATCTGACAATTCTTTTATTTTGTTTGGGAGAATCATAGAATCATAGAATCACAGAGTTGGAAGAGACCACAAGGGCCATCCAGTCCAACCCGCTGCCATGCAGGAACTCTCCATCAAAGCAGCCCCGACAGATGGCCATCCAGCCTCTGCTTAAAGACCTCTAAGGAAGGAGACTCCACCACCCTCCGAGGAAGGAGTGTGTTCCACTGTCGAACAGCCCTTACTGTCAGGAAGTTCCTCCTAATGTTGAGGTGGAATCTCTTTTCCTGGAGCTTGCATCCATTGTTCCGGGTCCTGTTCTCTGGAGCAGCAGAAAACAAGCTTGCTCCCTCCTCAATGTGACATCCCTTCAAGTATTTAAACAGGGCTATCATATCACCTCTTAACCTTCTCTTCTCCAGGCTAAACATTCCCAGCTCCCTAGAATATCAGCAGTCTATATGATATGATGATGACTGAAAGCATAAACCCAGACTAAACCTGATCCCGAGAACACAGAAGTACACATCATCGTCATCATCACTTATACCCCGCCTTTCCCCCAAACTCAAAGCCCTCAAGATGGCTAAATTTGCAATATAGGTTAATTGAAATAATTTTGTTATCTGTGTGGTGGATAGAGGTTGGTAAAATATGTGGATGCTGGTCAAGGGTTATTTACTTGTTAACATAATCTCAATGAGGAAGCCACATCTTAATGTTAACTTGTTCAAAGCAGCTGACGACAGCATCTCCCAACAGAATTACTCACCTCTTAATTTTCCTGTGTTTTATCCAGCCAATCAGGGTGTAAATGATGTAATGCCTGTAACATGATATCTTTCTTGAGAAAACCTGCCAGGTTGGTGCTTCCCTACTTGCAAATTGTTATTAATGTGAATAAGACTTCAGGGAAAATGCACTAATCCCTTAATAGAACCATAATCCAAGTTTATGCTCCAACCACAGAAGAAAAAAAAAAAAAGAAGAAACTGAAAGATTCTATGCAAAGGTTAAATAGGATATTGATCACACGCCAAAACAAGACTTCTTTTTAATCATAGGCAACTGGAATGCAAAAGCAGGAAACACAGCAGAATTAAAGCTTGTAGAAAATTTTGGCCAAGGAACAAGAAATGAGCCAGGAAACTGACTGACTGAATTTTGTGAGGCCCACAGTTTGTTTACTTGCAAACACATTCTTCAAGCAACCCAAGAAGCAACTGTATGCATGGACATCACCTGATGGCCAGTACAGAAATCAAATAGACTATATAATTGGCAACAGAAGATGGAGAAGCTCCATTCTCTCTGCAAAAACAAGACCAAAGTCTGTGCCAGGATTGTAGCACAAACCATGAACTACTAACAGCAAAAAAAGTAAAGCAAAAGAAGAACATAAAACCAACAATCATGCTGAAATCCAACATGGAAAACATCCCTATAAAATATAGACAATGTGAAAAATAGATCTGCATTATTAAGCCTAATTGATGCAGAGCCAGAAGAACTCTGAACTGAAGCCAAGGACATTGCCAGGGATTAATGCAAAAAAACATTTTCTGCAGCCAAAAAGAAAAGGAAGCCTTCGTGGATGACTGATGAAACTCTTAAAGCAGGCAAGAACAGATGGGAAGGAAAAGTGAAAGATGAGCCGGAATTCTGCTTGCAAGTGTGTATTGATTTGTGTGCAGGGATAAGGAGAACTACTATAATAACCAATGCAGAGAAACAGAAGTTGACAACAAGGACGAACAAGATACCTCTTCCACACGATCCTACAAATCAATATGAAATTTAAACCAAGAATGGGGATACTCTGTTACCAACAAGAATTATTACATGACATTGCATTACCTGCTTGGCTTCTCAGCCTTGTTATAGAAGCCTGCAAAAGAAAACTCCACAAACTACTGGCTCTGGGTTAAAATACTTTCTGGTTAGCTGGGTTTTATCCAAATTTTGTGCTCATTTAGCCAGTTTGCTCTCATGCTTGTTGACCTCAGAAGAAGTTCTGGCTGGTTTGCCAATCCTAGCTTGCCCTGCCTCTGTGGCATTGCAAGGGCCCATCCCTGGTCTACCTGGTGCTGTAGGCTGTATTTCCGAAGAAAGAAATGGCAAAACCTCCTCTGAGTAATTCTTGTCTAAGAAGATTCATAGGATTTCTATAAGGCAAAAGGTGACTTGAAGGCACACACACGCACGCACACATATTATTAATAAATAGCAAATAGCAAGAAATGCAAATACTGTATTTACTTCTGTTCTTTCCCATAGTTATTTTATGAAAAGTGTGAAGGCCCTCCCTTAAAACTGGATTGGAAGCACTGGATCTACCTCACAGGATTCTTCTACCATACCTGCAATAAGAAAAACAATACAAAGGAAATGGAATGAATTGTGACTCAAACAGGAAAGCAAGGGTGCAGTGCAGAATGATGCACAGAACTGGTACATGGGACACAAGATAAATCTCATGGACACACAGGTGCAACCAAATAGCGAGCTGAGATGGGAATTTCTCTTCTCCTTTTGGGTTTCTTTATCCACTTTTGCTTCACCTGGTCAAGAGGCAAGAATCTGGGAGCATGGCCAACCTGAGTGAAGCAAGACATTGATGTGGTGAGGCAGAACAAGTCAAAGATAAACATCAAGAATAGCTAAAGCAGAACTTGGAAAGGTTTCTTTTTTAGACTAAAGGTGCTAGAATCAGTTTTGCTGGGGAATTCTGAAAGCCATATTCTTAAAAAAAAAAACCCTTCCCAAACTCCAGAGTATAGTCCTGCTTTTGTTTGGATTAGAGAGGAACCATGACCACGAAACTGTTATAATTGTACTACTAGCCAGTCAGCTTCTTTGCTACTCTAGTTCTTTGCCTTTGTTGTTCCCTGTTGACTGCAGCTCCACTACCTCTGGTGCAGTGGAGAATGCTGTCCTGTCATCAGTGGTGGATGATGATGATGATTGTATATGTTTACTTTGTTACTTTTACATCCCAGTATTCTTCCAAGGAGCTTAGAGTAAAAGATCTTGCCTGATTCTTAAGGCCTTAAGAAATACTTAGAGGGCTTTTGCTTAATCTTACTACTGTCAACGGCCCCATCTAATAAGGAAATGGAAGAGAGTCTTCTTAGTGTCTGTACCTAGGCTGTGGAACTCTCTTCCACAAGAGGCTCTTCTTCCATCAGCAGGTAAAAACCCTTTTGTTTAAACAGGTATTTGGTGATTAAGGGCTTTTAATTGAGTTGTAATCCGCTCGCCGCTTTGACCATGTTTCTCCTCTCTTATCCTCCCTTCATTGGCTCCCCTTCCCCTTCGGCATCCAGTACAAGCTTTTGCTGTTGACTTTCAAAGCCCTTCACAGATTGGCCCCTCCTTACTTGTCTGAACTTCTTTCTCCTTACATTCTTCCTCGTAACCTCCATTCTGGTAGTCAAGGGACTCTTTCAAACGGGGAGGAATTTCTCCCAACTCCGAATGGAGCCAATGCGGATTTATGTAAATTCGCTTGTTTAGCGAATTTACATGAACCCCTGCTCCGTTCGGAATTACTTCCCATTACCCGAAATTAACCCCCTCCTGCCCGAATTTGCATGCAAAGCTTTAATTCGCAATAAGGTAAAACCCATGATTGCATTTGAATTGGCTTCCCTCCTGCCCGAATTTGCATGTGAAGAGTTAATTTGCAATAACATAAAACCCATGATTGCATTCGAATTGACCTTAAATTATACTTCCAATTTAGCCTTGTATGAAAGAGTCCACGGTCTCCTGTCCCAGCCAACGATCTCCACTGCCCTGTCCTGGATTCGCCCCTTCTCACTTGCTGCCCCTCACTCCTGGAACCTTCTTCCCCCACATATATGCCTCATCACCTCTCTAACCAGATTCAAAATTAAGTTAAAGACTATATTGTTTAGGGAAGCATTCCCAGGATTGTTCCATCTGCCCTAGGATGCCTCCTTTTAACTAGGTATTAAGAAGTCAAGCCCTCCCTCCAGTCCATCTGCTTTGGTCCAGGCCCCAGAGGGAGAGAAGAACAACAGGACCTCATCCCCCTTCCCACCACCTTTCCTTTCTCCTTTTGTGTTGTCTTGTTTAGAAACGAACTGGTTGACCTTAGACAATTCACACTCTTCAGCCTGAGAAAGGCAATGGCAAAGCACCACTGGACAAATCTTGCCAGGAAAACTTTTTGATAAGATTGCCATAAGCAAGAGTCAACAATGCATACAGCAACAAATTGGGTTGTGTGTACTGTGCTTCTTCTTTTTATTCTTATGTATCCTGAATTAATTTATACTGTTTTAAATTAGTGGTGTCTTACTGCTTTGTTTTCCATTTGTTTAAATAATTTGTTTCATTTTTTAATTTTAATTTTTTCATATTAACAAGTTTTCTGCTGCATTTTGTTTTAATCATGGTGTAAGCTAACTTGGCTCTCATATCAAGAGGAAGGTAGGACATTAATTGAGTAAAACAAACAAAAGGTTTTGTTATTTTCTCCGTTTTATTGTTCGCAACAGGTTGAGAGACTGGGGCTGACCAAAAGCTTATCCACTAGACTTCATGTGGATTTGAATGTGGGCCTCCCCTTTGGTTGCCAAGTCAGAACTGCCCCAGGCCCTAAGATTTTAGTGTCAAAACCTGAGACCTAGGGATGAACTCTGGTGATATTACAAGACAGGTCCTGGTGAGATTACAAGAGAAGCTCCTGATCAGGCCATTAAACATCATCGCCATCATCGCCATCATCATCATTATTCATTATCATTACTGTTGTCATCATTTATTTATTTAATGAACATACATGGCATTTTACAAGTAAAACAACCAAAAACAGTGGATTCTGCAAAGATTCTGTCTAAAACATGACACATTAAGCACCGACCACATAAAATAGAAATAATGCTCTCACTCTGAGATTTATCTCCATCACCCCATGGAGTAGAGAACCCAGGCCCTGAGACTCAGGACCTGAGCTCTGGGGCCCTTTCATGCTAACCAGTTAAAACCTACAATTCCACTTTTAACTCCCATGGCATATCCCATGGATTTGAAAGTGAAGGGAGGGGTTTTTAGAATCCCCAAGGGCCTAAAAACCTTAAAGGCACCAGATTGCATATGATCTTGGAAACTAAGCATAGCCCTGGTTAGTACTTGGATGGGCAACTTGGATGTGAGACTTCCAACAAATACCAGGTGCCATAGGCTGTATGTCAGAGGAAGAAACGGGGAACCACCTCTAAGTATTCCTTGCCTGAGGAAACCCTGTGCAATCCATGGGGTTACTATATGTCAACAGGTGACGTAAAGGTACAGGTACAGACACATTTAGAATGTTCTTCTGGAGAGCTGTAGTGGCTCACCAAACTATGAATCCCAGGATTCTGTAGGCTGTTGCCATGGCAGTTAAGTTGAATCATACTGCTATAAATGTGTAGTATGAAATGGGTCCAGATTTTTCCAGTACTACTCCAATACTCTCAAATGGCAAACCAGTCCCTTTTTGTACATGAGGATTCTGGTGAGAAAGATAACATCTTGGTTTTTTGCCTTGTACAGCAAACTGTTACATAGGGGTTTTTTTTGTGTGTTCACTGAATCACCTGAAGAAGAAAGTTTGGCAATTCAATGTTTTGTGCCCAGCTAATTCTAGTAGTTTGGCCAAAAAAGTTTAATCTATCACTAGGACATTTTTGGCCACGGTCTTCCTTCGTTTCTGACAGTAAGAAAAGTCAGCACTGGGGTAGAACACAAGTCCTGTCTTTCTTAAAGCTATATTTGCTTAAACCGCACATTGTGATTCACTGTACCACACTTTAGCATGAAGACGTTGGAAGTCTCCTCTAATTAGCACTTAGCTGGGATGATAAAAGGGGTGAATTAAGGTAATTCGTGCTCAAACCTGGAGGCTAGGAGCAGGATTGCACACTTGGGTGTGGGCATCACCACCTACATTTGCATCCAAGCAATTATTGTATAAATTCATAGTAGTTAATGTAACAGACATAAACACTGACCCCTCCTGAAATGCTTCCAATACATCAACCCATCAGATTCAGGACACACACAACCCCCATCAGCTGGCAATTAAGTTACTGTAGTACTACCACCACCAGCAGGAGGATCAGCAGGATTATCTGGTGCATCTGTTGTTTGGTCTTAAGTTATTCTGTTCAATTTTTTCAACTAGCTGGAGCTTGGGGGTGGGTGAGAGGGAGAGTTAAGAACACAGGCAAGTTGGGTGGCCTCAATTCAGCTACATTCTTGTAGCACTGGCTTGTTGAGATGGCAGAGAGGGCAATCTGGCTTATCTTGCAAAATTGTTGTCAGGATTGCTGAGCTAATGCTTACAGCGTTTAGAAAGGTTACTTTCTGGATTACACATTCCAGAATTCATCAAGTAGCTCAGCATGGCCAGTTGAGGATTCTGGGAGTTGAAGTTCAAAAAGTGACACTTTTTGTGTCTGAAATATTTTGGCCTCTCCATTTGAGATGTGGTGCTGGAGAAGACTGCGGAGGATTCTGTGGACAGTCACAAAGACAAACAAATGAGTCCTAGAACAGATCAAGTGAGAAATCTGCCTGGAAGCCAAGATGACAAAACTGAGGCTGTTGTACTTGTACTTGATGTCAGAGACATCATTAGAAGACACAACTCATTGTAAAACAACAATAATGCTAGGAAAGATGGGGGAAGTAAAAGAGAGGAAGGTCATATGTTAGATGGATGGACTTTATTAAGAAGGTAATGGTATGACTTTGCATGAACTAAGCAGATCAGTGGAGGACAGGGAGTCTTGGAGATGTTTCATCCACAGGGTTGCCATGGATCAAGATTGACTTGAGGGCAGTTAACAACAACAACAATTACAAAAGATAGGGGGCACTTCATTCCCCTACTTGAAAGGAAGTACTCAGCTAAAGATGAATATTCATTAGCCAAGCAGATGTCCACCCAAGTTGCACCCAAGCATGATTAAAAAAAAAAAGTATCCAGTTGAGGAGGAGTTGTTGTTGTCATATTTTATTTATATAGCGCTGTAAATTTACAGAGCACTGTACATACAAGCTTTTTAATTAGATGGTTCCCTGCCCTCAGGCTTACAATCTAAAAAGATACGACACAAAAGGAGAAGGGAATGGTAGAGGGGAAGGGGATCAGGTCCAGCACTTCATCTCTCCCTCTGAGGCCTGGATCAAGGCAGAAGGACTGGAGAGAGGGCTCTTCTTCTTTCAGGCAAGGCTTGATGGAGCTGGCTTGCCTATCTTTCTCTCCCTCTGGATGACGGTGGATGAGGGAGGGGTTATCTTCTTTCAAGCAAGGCCTGATGGAACTGGCCTGCCTCTCTCTCTCTTCCTGGATGGTGGTAGAAGTAGTATCAGATCAAATATCCAGTGACAGATAACAATCGCACAATGCCTGGAAAACACTTCCCTAAATAATATGGTCTTCAGTGTGGAGTAGAAGGCTTTCATGGTCAGCATCCATAGTTTTTTGTGGGGCTTTCGGGCTATGTGGCCATGTTCTAGAAGCGCTCCTTTCTGATGTTTCACCAGCATTGGTGGCTGGCATCTTCTCTGAAGATGCCAGCCACAGATGCTGACGAAACATCAGAAAGGAACGCTTCTAGAACATGGCCACATAGCCTGAAAGCCCCACAAAAAACTGTAAAAAATATGGTCTTCAACTCAGTTTTGAAACTGGTTAAAGAAGAGATGACCCGTGCTTGTGGGGGAAGGAGATTTGAGGAGTGTGGGACAGCAAGTGAGAAGGGACGAATCCAGGAAAGGCCAGTGGAGATCCTGTATTCAATGTGATGGACGTGATGATTCTCTCCCCGGGGGATTGCTTCTTGCTTTCCTTTAGAGGCTTTGAGTTTCCCAAGGACCAAACTGAACAGTTACTTTAGCAAAAACTGGTTTATTTCTTAAAGCAGAGTAGCAATGTATTCAGGTTCTTCTCTTTATTAAGCAAACAAAGAGAAAGCTTACTGTAAAGTCCTTAGTAACTGCAGTCCTGGAAAATCCAGCCGGATGGCTCACCAAAGTCTCCCTCTCTTTGACTTTGAGGCAAGGGTGCTCAAAGTCCCAGCCAGATGGCCTATACGAAGGCAGGGAACCTTCCTCTGTTGTCAGCTGGCTGTTTTGAGGGTGCCCGAAGCTCCTCAGCGTCACTCAACCATGTGTTACGTTGAGTATACTGTGCGAACTTCGTGGACTGAAGAATTATGTACTGGAAGATGGTTTGACCAAGGCCTGGCACTTTGTAGAGTCTCTGATAGTTGAATGAAAGAAAAGATGATTACCCCTTTTCAGGTCCGCAGAAAAAAGGGGAAGAGCAAGCTTAAATTGTTACACATAAACAATAATTGGCAGGTGCCAAGAACCAATAAATGCAATCAAACCTTTAACAAGTAACATACACAACAAAACAGTACAAAAAGGGCTTTAGGAACTCAAACTCTTTGCAAACTAAACAGGCTGTAGCATTTCATAAATGCAAAACTCCAAACTCATAGTCTTAAATGCAGAAGGTGCATGCCGCACTGTCACACCTTTACTACCAGAATGGAGGGCATGAGTGGGGATGTAAGGAGAGAGAAGCTCAGATAAATAAGGAGGGGGCAGCCCATGCAGGGCTTTAAAGGTCAGCAACAAAAGCTTATACTGAATATGGAAGTGAAGAGAAGCAAATAGAGGAGAAACATGGTCAAAATGGTGAGCAGGTGTAATAATACTTGCAGCTGAATGCTGGATAGAAATTAGAGGACAGAGGTGAGAGGTTACAATAATCTAGTCGCGAGACCACCAGAACATGGGCCAGAGTCTTGGTGGTAGAGGCTGAGAGAAATGGACGGATTTTAGCAATGTTGTAGAGAAAGAATCTACAAACCTTGGCAGTGGCCTGGATCTGGGAGATGCTTGACAGACAGTTGGAACTACACTATGGAGTAGGGGGATTTTAAACATACTTTATCCCAGTTCAGAAGGGTTTTTCCTTCCTTCCTTCCCTCCTTTCTTCCTTTCTAGTCATGAAGTTTTACAAAACAAGAAATACTGACTGGAATAACATCTTATCTGACTTTTGCCCTTAGGAGCTGAGGAGTGTAATGCATGTTCCTTGAATTCAGACAGGTTTTCAACTTTGAAATCTAATGAGATAGAGTTATTGTCATACAAAAAAACTGGGCTCAGTCATTAGACTTGCTCAAAGACTTGCTCAGAGCTATACTAAGAACATTCACCTTAACACAATTGAAAAGTATCAATTTGCTTGTGTGTTGGATGAGCATCGAGTGATTATAGAAGGAGTATAATTGTCTGGTACACACAGTGAGAAACTGAATAGATGCTAATTCATTTCATGTTGTCATGGGAGGGGTTAGCCCATTTTCAGATTGGTTTGCCTGTCTTTTAGCTGCCACCTGTTCAGCTAGTAGTAGAAAGAGTACCCTTGCAGCCATTATGTGTATCACAACAATACAGTTTCGTAGCATGTCTATGTAAATCCATTCTGTCAGAAGAGCTATGCTATTTGTCACTTTTCCACCTGCAACAGCACATGGGTTACTTATGCAACTGATTACCCCTGTGTGAATATATATGTGGGCAAGGCTAGAAGACTGCTTAAAAGACAGATATTAATCTAACAGCCATGGAGGGGGGGGGGAATAGATGTACCTTCAGTTAACCATTTTTTAAAGAAAAATATGGTCATGTAACAATCAACTGAATCTTTAGGTCAGTGTAGAAAGTGAACAAAATGGAAGAAAAACATTTGTTAAGGAAAGTATTCTGTATTCTCAGACAGAATAGTTCTTCCCTTAGGTGTTTAAATGTGGATTTAGAATATCATTCTTTACTCTTTGTAAATGTTTATATCTCCATATGCTTTAGGATAATGTGTTTTGGTGTGAAGAGTTTACTCATGATTTCATATGACCAGCTATGCATGGAATTAGTTTGATACCTTATATATGTATATCAATATAACAAATATAAGGAGTACTTTCACATGCAGATTTTGGCTTTACTATCTGACATACCACAGGCTTTTTAAAATCAGGTTAACAAAAGACATAGTATGTATGGCTAAAAGGTAGTTTCATGGTTAACAGGTTTTTGCGGGGTGGGAGTTGTTTTGTTTTAGTCTTTAGCTAAATTTTGTAGGAGGTTTTCATTTACAATAAATCAAATAGATGTTTTATTTTTTCCTATTCATATATTGAAGGCATTATTTTTGGCATGGAACTTCATGCGCTATAGTAATATATTAAACCTTCAGGTATTGTGATCTGGAATATGTTTCAGTATTCCAGCTGTCATTTATTTTCAGTGTCTTTAATTTTTAGCTGTGGTGGGCTCCTGATCAAGCCCTGTTCTTTCCTGAAATGCATTGAGGCAATTTGCAGTAAATATACAAAAGAATTTTGAAAAAAAACTTATTTCTCTTTTTGAATTGTTTTGTAGAGAACCAGTACCTTTGTCTGCATTCCCTGCTTCACTATGACTAAGCTTCCTTTACTAAACTCTTGTATCTAGCATGCTTTAAAACTAGCTTCTCGTTTTTACTCTAGTGTTTCCATATTATTTGTTGTTCCACGGCTTTCAACCTTAAATAAAATATTTTTGAAATTCTTTTACTTTAAAGTCTTTTTTATACTGCACGTGCTAGTCTCTTTTTGAGTTCTGCCTCATTATATAGGATGTAATGTATTATTTCTCCTCATCTGGCTCATGAAATTCTGGTTTGTGCCATTAGTCTGCAGAGATGCTTGGTGAGGCTAGTCCTACCTGCGGCTGAGAAGTCAAAAGATAAAAGCCAGTGAGGCCATGTTTGCATAGAAAGACTGACAAAGAAACAATGACGCAAAAGTACTGCCAGTGTTTAAACAAGAACTCCGGCTTCATGTAGGTTCTTGACACGCTTTCACTCCTTTCATTTTGTACTGCACGCAATATACTCCTTCATACTGTTGACATTACTCTTAAGTGACCTGTATTTAGAGTGAAGGACAAAAAAAGTGGGGAAATAGCAGTTTGGAAAGGAGTGAGAAAGAAAGATTTCATTTTAGGTTGTTGTACACAGATTGCCATTTTGCTAGAACAATTGGAGATTTTTTCCCTTGCTGTGACTGCAGCTTTAGTCTTAGTCCGTCCTTGGTAAGAGTACAAATGTAACGAAAGACAAAGGGGAGGGCTTTTTTAAAAAATTTATGTGTGAAAACTCTTAGTTCTTTATTGCAACTAGTTTCCATAATTCTACACAGGATGACCAGATGTCATGACTACAATGGAGAACATTCAAGAAAAATGTAGGCTATTACAAAAATAAAAGCTAAAAATACTGATATAAATGTAAATTCATGCTTATTTGTCATGCTCAAAATGAAGGATATTTTGGAATTCCTCCTGGACAGAAGGTTGAAATGTTTTCCAGATATCCTGGAAAAGGAGGATATCTGATCATCCTGTACACACTTTGCAAGACTTGTGAAATTGTCTAGGCCAGATGTAAGCAATAGCTAGTCTAGTCAACATCACTGTTGATAAACACTTTCACCTTTTAAATGAGCTCCCTGGGTGCATATGTATGGAAAGATTATTCAGCTTATCAGGAAAACTGAAAGCTGCCCTGTGCAATTCTAAGCATGTTGTTGACTCAAAAATCCCATTGAATCCAGGAAGTTAGTGATCAATTCAGGATGGAAAGGAAGACTGCTGCTGCTGCTGCTGGCACATTTGCCCTTCCAAATCGTTTTTGGCCTCTGGTGCAACACAAATAGGAGAGTAATGTGAATCTGCATTAGGAATGCTTGGTTTCTTGACACGAAACATCAGAAAGGAGGTTGTTCCTAAAATCCCCACTACTACGATTTCAGCAATGCATGTGCAGGAACTAATTATTCATGATTTTATCTTGCTACTTAAAATGGATAATAGCTTAAAGGTTCCGTTGATGGATTTCTTCCAGCTCTTTGATGAGCCAAAGATAATTTCTTCATGTTCTCCCCTAACTTGTCCCCACTCCCTGTTTGTGGTTTAGTGTTTGCACTTGTGCTACATGTCGTTACTAGACTGGAAGATCCCCAGGCCAGGATCTTATCATATTTGTCTAAGTAGTATGCACACCCATGAAGTGATAGATAATACGTGCAGCTGCAAAAGGATGGTGGAAATTACTACAGAAGGCTTAAATGCATACATTGGGCATGATGTGTGCAAAACTATATCCAGTCAAAATTTTTGGGCCCAGTCTTGCATCAACAGAAAGTTCTCTTTAAACAAGAGTTAACTGCCAATGATCTCCGTCTCTGTCATCTATTTGTAGATAGAACTCAAACCTCAAATCCTAACATAGTGAATTGAAGCAACTGGGAGTAAGTGGGCCTGAATGAAATGAATCCTCTCCTTCCACCATTCTCCATATTCTGTTCTAAAGGTAGCCTCTTATATTGAGTACAGGTTTCACATGAGAACAATCAAATGTAGTGGCACTCTGATTTCCTTTAGAGTGTTCCATGACTTTTCATGATTTATGCAACCAAAGGCTTGTGGTAACCTGTAAAGTACATGCTTATTTTCTTCTAGAATTCCCTCATGTGATCCATTATCCACCTTATGTTTGCGATGTGATCCCTTGTGCTTTTTCTTTTCCTGAACCTAGCTTGTGCTTCTGGCATCTCTCACTCCATACATGGTAAGAGTCTCTGCTGCAGAATTTTGAGCATGACTTTGCTTATATGGTGAATGAATAGCAATAGCAAGTATATTTTATATTACGTATCAGTGCACTTAAGCACTCCCTAAGCAGTTTACAAAGTGTAAGGTAATTGCCCCCAACAATCTGGGTACTCATTTTAGCAAACTTGGAAGGATGCAAGCCTGAGTTGAGCAGTACTGAGTGAACTCGCAACCTTATGGTTTGTGAGTAAGTGGCTGCAGTACAGGAATTTAACCACTGCACCACCAGGGCTCCTGATTGCAACGATCCTGTAGTTCCTGCAATCTGCTGTGTCTCCTTTTTTTGTGAATGGTAATGTATATTGATTGTTTCTAATCTGTGGGCCACTGTTTTGTTTTCCATATTTGTTGACAGATTTTAGTTAGAACTAGTATTGATTCTTTCCATGTGCTTTGCAGCAGTTTTATTTGAATGTCATCTGTTCCTGATGATTTATTTCTCCCATTGTCTTGACAATTGCAGCTTTCACTTTATTTTCAAAATCTGGGGTTCATCTTTGTATGATTCTTTTTCCCATGTGTCCTCCATCTTTTCATCTTTTCTATATAACCCTCTGTTATATATAATTCTGTGTATTGCTTCCATTGTTTTTTAATTATTATTATTTCATCATGGTTGT
Organism: Urosaurus nigricauda; assembly: GCA_034509955.1. NCBI lineage: Eukaryota > Metazoa > Chordata > Lepidosauria > Squamata > Phrynosomatidae > Urosaurus > Urosaurus nigricauda. Next base: position 154,617,455 of record JAOEGL010000005.1, on the reverse strand, counting down.
GTATTATGTTCTGATCATACAGCATCCCCATCCATGGTGTAAAGTTCTCTTTAAGAGTACAAAATACCTTCCTTAACAAATGAGGTTTTTTCCACCTTCTGCACTGCCCTGAAGATTAAGTTGATTATTACATGACCATACATTTAAAAAATGGTTAACAGAAGGTACACCTATTTTTCTCCCTGTGGTTGTTTGATTAATATCTGTCTTTTAAGCAGATCTTGTGGAAGAGGTCTCTTGTTCTTCCTTTTTTGTTGTTGGCTCCTATTTCTCCATACTGATTATTATAGTAATTCTCATTATCCTTGTGCAGTAGTCATTACCCTTCATAGCCAATTATCATGGTTCTGGTTCTCCATATATATATATATATATATATATATAATCTACTTAAAATTCTCTGGAAAGGGTCTATCCCTTTATGAGACAGTTTGTTTACTCTTAGATGGGGCGATGTTACTGTTTGGGGGGTATTTTATATCATTTTGGATCCTACTCCAACAGAAAACAAGTTGCTAGATTGTTGCTGTAATAATCCTTCAAATATATTGAAAATAGAAATGGCCTGAAGACCAGTTTCAGTTGTATAAAAATCATTTGCAGGTGAGATGAAAAGAAAAACAAGATTCAGAGAGGTTGCACCTTATTTTAAATGAGAATAACCATTCCTAAAAAGTTTCAGGAGTTGCAATTCTACTTTATGTGACTGATCTCTTTTTCAGTGGCAGCCTCTGCTGGTAGTATGTATCTCTGGGTCACACATAGCTCATAGGATAGTTTATTTCCAACTGTCGATTTGTGGTAAAATGAAAAATACCTGAACCTTTTCTCCAATAATTTTGATGATGGGGGGAAAGAAAACCTGGACGATCTAAATTTACAGCAAGAATTGGCATTAGGCAGCCCTCCAGATGTTATTGGAGGGCAACTTGTACATCCTTATCCAGTGGGCCCATCCACACTAAACAGTTATAGTGCTACGTTGAACTTTAACTTCTATATCCTATATGCTATTGAATTGGCAGTTTAGGGAGGGGCATTTTAAATTCCCAGAAAATTAAGAACTACAAATGCCAGGATTCCACAGGATGTTGCTGTGGCAGCTGAAGTGAAATATAGTGCTATACACTCATCTCTCCACATTTGCCACTTTGACTTTTGTGGATTTAATTATTAATGGATTTTAATGTGTTCTCTCTAATAGTGAGATTATCATACTAGGGTCAATTCCAGAACCATCCTACAATTATCCCATTATTGGGAATTACTATCCCATTGCCAATAATGGGATAGTAATTCCCAATAATGGGATAATTGTGGGATGGTTCTGGAATTGACCCTAGTGTGATAATCTCATTATTAAGAATATCTCCTCCAGCACAACTCTATGGTCAACTTTAACCAAAAGTCACATTCCACTAAGCATTTTGTAGCTCCTTCAGCACAATTCTGTGATCAATGTCTGGCAGATGTTGACCACAGAGTTGTACTGGAGAACCTAGAGATTCCTAGAGAGGTGTTCTCTCAGGTAAAAACAGTGTTGTTGTTTTTTAAAATTACAGTTTTTCTACATTCACAGGGGTCCTGTGCCCCTAATCCCAGTGAATGTGGAGGTTGCACATTGTCAGCCCAGTATGGAGAGAGTTGCAGTCCAGCAACTTCCAGAGGGCCACATGATTTCCACCATTGATTTTAGAGAAAGTGTAAGGAAACAGAAACAGTGTTGCTACATTTCAGCTGAATGGGTAAATCGCAAAAATGGAGCCTGATGAACTGGTGCCAGTAATAACAGCGTACGTTAGGAGCAGATCCCTTCCCTGGCCAAAAAACCCTTGAACACTTGTGGTTCAGATAATGCACATCTGTGCTAATCACTTTTAGATCATTGTCTTAATTTCTTTGGGGTTGATTTTTCACTCATCCATGTAGGGCAACTCTTTCATGAATAATTGGCCATGAAAGGTAAAGTTGGATGAGTTTGAAGTAGTGTAAGGGAATGGCATTAATTGCTCATGCACTTGTTCTCTCAGATGCAGGTTACAACAGTGTCTAGGGTTTTTTCTCTCTCTCTCTGTGTGTGTGTGTGTGTTCTTTTTGCTGTCTCAGCTCATCTTGGTAATGAATGAAGGAGAGATGGCCTTTTGAGCACATGCAAGAAACAAAATCTCCACTGAAACCATAATCTAATAAACAGTCTAATTTGCTTAGGCTGAAGAGCTTCACAGCTGCTGGGATTTTAATAAAATATATCTCAGTTCTGCATCGTTGCCAGAAGCTTCATACTTCTGGAAATTTTGTTTGTAGCTTTTCCTCTAGCAAAGGCACGTCTAAAAAAGCAGAGAAATTAAGGGTCTCATTAATCGACTGCTGCTAATGATTTAACTCCCAACAATTAGGCTTTAGGCTGAGATAGGGTGAGGCAAGGGAGTTGATGTGAGATAAACAGGTCAGTGTTCTGAGGAAAGGAACTTGACGGTATACTAGAATTTGGCTTTTTTAGGACTGACTGATGTTAGCAAGTGGACTAACAGTGCCGATTATGGTACTCCTTTTATTTTTCCCAGGCATGAAGCAAGTTGACAGATTGCAATTCCAACTAGGCCTAGAAAGCATTGCCATGATGGCAGTGCCACAGAGGCTGTGGCACAATATGAGGGCCAGACATTCCCAACCTTTTTTCTCCAAACCAGGTAGACTGCAACCTTGAATACTTTTTTTCACATGAGGGCTGAACTCACGGAGAAGAACTGTAGCTTAGTGAATAGCACAGGTTTTACACACACACACACACACACACACCCAGGTTCAGTCACTACCTACATCTCTAGATAGGACGAGGAAAGACCTCTGACAGATGAATTGCTACCAGTCAGTGTGATCAATACTAACTAGATGAAGATTGATGTAAGGCAGCCTTTTATACTGCTCTCTCCTTGCTTGATCTTCCATGTGCCCAACTTTTTGGCTGCCTCTGTCCTGCAGAAATAATGCAGTTTGAACACCACTTTAACTGTCATGGTTCCATTCTATGAAATCCTGGGATCTGTAATTTGTTGTGCCACCAGAGCTCTCTAATAGACAAGGCAGTCAGAAAACTCACCGAACTACAAATAGCAGAATTTGATAGCATTGAGCCATGGCAGTTAAAGCGGTGTCAAACTGCATTATTTCTGTAGTGCAGATAAGACCTAAATCTTCTTTACTTACTTCCATACCCTCCAACAATGCACAGATGAAAATCAGGATGTGCAAGAAAACAACATCAGATTGTGGTCAATGGTAAAAGTCAATTATGAGGAAGAACACTAACATGAGGAGAGGCTACAGCAATTTACTAGTGCCTGAGTCTGCTGGGACGGGCATGATTCTGTCCCCTCCTCTCCCTCCACAGAGTTAATTGAGTGCAAACTACTTTTGCACTTTGAACTCGGTTTGCACCAATGGAAGTAAGCTGAGAATAATCAGAAAAAGATGAAGGAAAAGAGAGAAACTGTGACAGTTAAAAAAGCAACTGAAAAAGTGATATGACACATTAACTGGAACTGAATCTGCAAAATCATGTCTGTTGGAAGGTATGTTTTCTCCATCTTACTGCATATTTGAACTTGGTTAATGGATCTTACTAATGAGATTTTCTTAAGCAGCCAGGCACCTGAATCCTAGCTGGGCCTGGAAATACATGACTTGCTCAGGCCTGATCAAGAAGGCATCTCACCCTATAGTGATGAGGAAGGTACTTTCTTTCATCACAAGCTAACTTGTGCCTATCTCCTCAAACAGTCTTTACCAGTGTAAGCTTTGACTCACTGACATAAATCCAGTTGCCAAAATCCCAACTAGAGTAGGCCCAATGGAATCAATAGAAACTTGGCAAGATAACATTTTAATAAATGTCACTGATTTAATCAATGTGCTCTGATAAAGGACTAACAATTAGATTTAGACCATAACTGATGAAGACAAAGGGCTTTATCACACCAGCCTGTTGTCTCGCAAAAGTCATGTTGTTTATGCAAACTGAAACATAACGGTTATGGAAACAATCACTACTACAACTTCTCTGCGATAGCACCGTGGTTCCACTTTGGTGGTGCACATTCCCACAATCAGCCTTCCACATTTCCTCACTTACCACACTTTCCTCCCTGTGTTTGCCCTATGTAGCACAAGCATGCTGTTTATTTCTTCTTTCCTTTGCCACAATTGCACAATTGTGTGGTTTCAACACTTCTTTCTGCTGCCATGTCACTCATCTGATTGAAACCACACACATACTCAATATGGCTCATAATCTGTCCACCTCATTCACATGATTGTGCAGTGCACATATGCATTCATTGGTCCACATTGGTGGCTTTTACTCCATTCCCAGGTATTATTTTATGTTTTTTAAAAAATTGTTTTGCTATAATTGTGGCATGCTGTCGACATCCCATAACAATGCAATTATGCAATTACAGTAAAACTTATTTTAAAAAAAATACTGGGGGATTTAGTAAAAACTGTGTTGCTCCTGTGAACCATGGTGTTCTCTTTGTTCATAAAAAACAAACAAAATGGGGAATGGAGTAAAAGTAACATTGTTCCTGTGCACCATGATGTCATTTTTGTCCAGACACTGGAAGTGGCATTACTTTACCCTGTTTGGGTTTTTTGGGGGGGGGGGGGGGAGAGGAGAACCATGTCCACTCACACCACAGGACTGCTGGAATATTGTAATATTTGCACCAAAAGCAATAGCTGTACATCAATGATATTGGAGCCATTAATGAGGATTTCTCATCTATGAAAAGATGTGATCCAGTAATTATGGAATTGTAATGCAATAACAGGAGAGTAATAATATTGTGTAATAAGAAAGATCAAATAACAATCTATCATGTAATAAAGCCCAAAGGGTCAAAATGCAAAAGAAAATTAAGCAGGCCTTTCATATCTGCTGGGGTTTGGTTCCATGACCCCCTGTGAATACCAAAATTTGTGGATGCTCAAGTCCCATTAGTGGCATAGTAAAATGGCGTCCCTTATATAAAATGCCAAAATCAAGGTTTGTTACTGGAATTAATTTTTTGTTATATTTTCAAGCTGTAGATGATTGAATCCACAGGTATGGAGGGTTGACTGCATACCTGAAAGGTAATACAGACTGTATATGGTAAGCCAGAGGAAGACCACATAGTTGGAGAGGACAATGGGGAAGCTGCCTTGACAAAGTATGAATCTATTATCTGAAACAGACATGGAGGGGATGCAGCAAAGATGCAGGATTTCCATCTCTACCCAAAATTTTCGCTTCTGGGTTCAGAGAAGCTAATGCTTAGTTCAACTGTCAGTTGTTGGCAATTTGCAAGGTTGATGGGCAAATGCTTAATGTTGCAGAGGCTTCTTGTTTGAGCAACCTTATTTCTTTTAGTTTGTACCTCTAGGATGGAGCTCCAGGAGTTCTTGCCCTTTATTTTTGTACCCCGCCCCAACCATGCCTAGATCAAGTGTGAATGTGACAAGCGGTCATTTGGGGGCATTATTGCTTGAAGACCCTTGCTTGCTTTGAGATTCCTGCTAGGACCTCATCTCTGAGAAACACGTCTAAGAGTAACCCTTGGTCCTGATTACGTAAGTAACCAGTGGTGTATATGCTGGTCACATCCTATTTCAATCTTCTTTTATGCTTGCATTCATTCCAGAGGAGAAAGGAGGGAGAGAGGAGCTTTCAGTGATAATTCAAGCAAACAGCAATATCCTCAGCAATGTGCCATTGTATGTGGAACTGGAGGGCTTCTTAACGATTTAGCCACCGCTGTCTTGCTTCATTCACAATGCGCCTTTTCTCTGCACCATCAGACACCTGCATCTCATGAAAGAATATATTGTTTCCTCAAGTGGGGAGACAGCTCATGTAGTGTCTACTTCACTAGCAAAGAAAGGAGGGGATAACTTCCCATTTCTTCCTCTCACCCCTCCTATACCATGGAATAACAATCTTGCCATTTCCGCTCTTCTGTGGCTGACTTCCATTTCTTTTTATCTAGCTTTATGAACTTGATCCGAAAGTGCACTTGTCTTTAACACAGATTTAAGTTTTGCTCTGAGAACTTTGCTTCCCAGGCATGAAATTGTTTCTTTTCTCTATTCTTTTTTTGTTCTGCTATTGTCATCATAAAACAAAATAGGTCATGAGTTCAGAGTGTTATTGAAGGCAAACACTAAAAATACACATTACAGCACAGCAGTAACATGAATTATTTTATACATATATCCAAGCACACCATTGCTATACCTTTCACTGTTCCTGATTATTTTGATTATTTGATCAAACCAATCAAAATTACTTGATTATTTTGATCACTTATTCAGTCACTTGAATTTTCTATTATTTTAAACTACATTTCACATAAGAATAGCTGTATTGTTTAAAATGTAATAGAAAAGAGTATGAATTGGTACACACATGGAGTTGGATCCAGGTGCATGATGGGTCTGGAGGGCCAAAGCTTGGAATAATTATTATTTTTTTGGACTATAGACCTCAGGATCACCCAACCAGGATGGCCACTGGCTGTGCTGGCTGAGTAGACTCTGGGAATCATAGTCCAAAAATGTAACTTTTCCAAGCTCTGGGTTGGAAGAGGTTGAATTTCTTATCCTCATGTTCTCCTGATAGCCCTCTAAAAATGCTCCTCTAAGATTTGGGGGAATCCTGACTTGGGCAGTGATTTCCAAACTCTGACCTGCCAGGTGTTTTGGACTTCAGCTCCAAGAATCCCAGACCATTGGCCAAGATGGCTGAGGCTTTTGGGGAGCAGCAGTCCCAAAAGCTGGTGGACCAAAGTTTGGGAATCACTGGGCTAAAGGAAAACCTGAAAAATCAAGGAGAGGTAACTTCCATTCTCAGATATTTGGATTTTGTCACACGAGGCTGCCACAACAGAATTACAGCAGGATAGTAATGGTCTGTGGCTGAATCTTCTAACACAGTACTGTGGCTTCCTGTAGCTATTTTGTTTTCCATCCATTCCTGAAATGCTCCTTTTCATTCATGGTCAAAACTCATCAATGCTGCTTTTCCACTATTGATTCACACATGATAAAATCCTCATACTGCTGTTCCAATATGCAGGCAGTCATATGGTGTGAGTATGATTATGTTCCACTCTCACATTCCCACTTGCTATATACAAGCAGACTGCTTTTCTTTTCTATCCTTTTAATGCATTTTCTTTTCTTTTCCTTTTTAAAAACTTAATTAATTGCTATGACTATACAATTGAATTTTTTCAATGCAGTCTGAAAGGCATGCTGGGAAGCGCATAGGGCAGGAAGGCAAGGCAAAAGACAGAGCCTGGGACTATAGCAGCACCATGGCACTTTTTGAAGAGCTGTGTAAAAACGACTGTCCCCAAACTGGTATTTTTGTGTTTCTTACACTAACATGATTGTGGCATTTTAGCAATCTGGGTTTGGAGGTATCCTTCACTCCCCTCTCAGAGACACACATCACAATCCGTGCCATTTCTCAGGGTTCATCAACTATCAGAGAAATCATTTCAAGATGCTGTCAGCAAAGTGGGGGCAGCTTCCATCAGCTCCTTTCAGCTTGGTTCTCAGCGCTATATAGTAATTTTGGTTTTCAAAGAAATAGCTGTGTTAATCTCTTGCAGCATAAAAAGGAGAAGAGGAAAGGACTAACTGGATTTTATATTTGCATGACATTCATGGATATAAAGTCCACTTCTTCAGATGCAGTGCAGAATGATAATAAATGCTTCTGTACAAACATATTTATACAGCAGTGGGAATGGGATGGAATGTAATAGGATCCAGAAGGATGTAAATCATGACCCTTGTCTAAATTTTCAAAGGGCTGTGTAATGTGATTCAGATCTTTACAGTGGTCAGTTACAAGTTTATTGACAAGAAAAGAAAGCAGAATTCCCACCAGTTAGTAGCGTCTTTCTGTGTGCCTTGCCAAATGACAAAAGTTCACTTCTCTTCCTGCAATGGATGGTTGTAAAGGCGAGTCTTTTGTAAAATGGATTTTTCCAGCTAGAAAAAAAGGCTTGCTTTTATGACCACCTCCTGCAGAAAGAGAACTGAATAACTACAGCTTCATGTGGTAAGGTACATAGAAAGGCACTACTATCTGGTTGAATTTCCACTTTCTTTCCTCGTGCAATAAGTTCTTTAGTGCTAATGTGTGAAAGCAACGTTTATGTTTCATCAATTTTCTTGGGTTCAAAATCTTCACTGAAAAGTTTTTTGTTTTTTTTTTTTGGTTACAGTAATGAGGACTCTTGTGTTAATACATTATTTTCTGTTGTTGCAGTCCAACAAGTGGAAGTCTACTTTTCACACTTCTCCTCTTAAAGCCCTCCATACATCAGAAACAGGAATTATGCTGGCTTCCATATGTTGATAGACTATAACTACCAGCAGCTCTAGCCAAAATAGCCAAAAGTGAAGAATGATAAATTTCCAGTCCAACAAGAAGTGGAAGGCTGCATGATTCATACTACTCAAGTAGAGGAACAGTTTAACTGTGCTGCCTTCTAGAGCCAGTGTGTTATAGTGGTTTCAGTAATGGAATATGACTCTGAGAGCTGGTTTCAAATCCCTGCTCAGCCATGGAAACCCACTGGGTGACTTTGTGCAAATCACACCCTCTCAGCCTCAGAGGAAGGCAACAGCAACCCCCCCTCTAAATAAATCTTTCCGAGAAAACCCAGAGATAGGATTGCCTTAGGTCAGAAGTGACTTGAAGGCACAGAGCAACAACCTTACAGAGACTGGTTATGAATTCATCTTTTCAGTTTTCCTTTGAGTTTCTGAGATGGAATACAGAGCTTTGTCTTTGCTAAAGATATGCCAGTTATGTTGCATCTGTTGGTTGCGAGCCTGCTTAAGAGTGGTCTCTATTCACTTTCTTGTGTAGCACATATTCTGTCCAGTACATCATGAGTAATATGGACAAAAAGCAACATGATTTAATATCAAACCACCAGCAAAGTTATGTAAGAGACAATGGAGTTCTCACATGCAATTTCTATCAACCCAGTATCTGCTGAGGGCTTGATGGAATAATAGCCTATGAGTGACTCAGATGGGTTTCCCATTTGGCACACCTCTTTCTGCACCCGCTGCCCTTGTTTGTACAGAGGGAGCTGTCAGTATCCAAAGTTAGCTTTGCCTGTTTGTCTAGCCTGAGATCATAGCCTTCCTGACAACTTTATCACAACCAAATGCATGGAATTATTTCCTTTACATTTCACCTTCTTATCAATCACATCTAAAATGCAAGTGTTACAGGGCCCAGGCACTGAAATATTTTCCATGATAATGGTTATAGCATCAGTAATGAAATTCCCTGAACTGCTTATGTTAACTAATATGTCGTTATTGTTCCTATTATTTTCCTTCCCAACTCCACAATAAATTTGGCCAGGAGATAACTAAACTCAGTCTGGTACAGATGCATTTCTATATATTAATATTAAGTTACGTAGAGCAAAATCCACAAAAGAGTGATATCTTTATTGGTCAACAAAATGCAGAAAATATATCATGCAAGTTTTTGAAGCTACATTGGCTTCTTCATCAGGCAAATATGTTAAAAATCATGCAGGAGAAAAAAGTGGTCTTGGGGCATTACCACACAATAATTGCATCAGTTTAAAAAAAGAAAAAGAAACATACTGATTCCAGAGCAGCCAATGTTCCACATCTTCACAATTACATGACTGGGATTGCTGCTGCCATCGCACTTTCTTCTGGGCTACCGCTTAACCCTGCCTCCCTGCCCTATGCCCTATCAAATGTGCCTTTCGGTATTTTTTATTTTTTCACACAATTCTGGAATTCTCCTAATGCAATTTAAGTTGTAAAAAAGGGATATTTTTTAAAAAGGCAGTCATGCTGCTTGTAAATTGCAAGGGGGGGGGGAGGAGAGGAGTAGTCACTGACACCCCATGAATGACAATATTGCAACTGCCCCAGCAGTGACATTTCACACCTGGAAATTAGTGCAGTTGTGAATTCATTGATGGGTATCCCTCATCAATTAAAAGGGGCATTTTAACTGTGCTTAGGTGACAGCTACAGGCCAGAGGCATCATCATGCAATAAGTATTGCCAAAGCTGTTTTTTCCTGGTTCTAACACAGTTTAAAATCCATGTGTAGTAACCACAAGCCTACATTTTTTTCTCAGATGTTATGTCTGTTTTCAATTAAGATGGTCTAGAAGAATCTCGATGCAGGAAGAGTCCACTGCCATTCATGTGGGAACCCAGGACAAAGGTCAATAAAAAGTAAATAATAAAATTTCAACTCCATTAGCAACAGAAAAATAACTTTTCTTTAAATCCAGGATGCTCTTGTCCTGTATGAAATTAACTGCCCCTTTCTTAGGAAGAGAATGTTGAATTTCTCAAAATGTTCTTGTACTACTACATCTGAAACAACTTTTAGGTGATCTATACGTAAAACTTGTCAATTGCAGTCCAAATGAGAGTTTTACCTTTGTTGGAGGTAAAAATCTCAAAGAATTACAGTCTCACTCCATTGCTCCTTCTTGTTAAAGTTTCCCATATTGGAGGAAAATTCAGTATCTTCAAATCCAGGAAACATATTCAGGGGTAGCAGGAAAATGACTTGATACTTTTCACTTCTGGGAAATCCTCATCTGGCACTTTCTGATTTGATATGAACATCTAGCTGCCATCAAGGAGAAAAAGCAAGAAACAGTTGTGAACTCTCCAGTAAGAAGTCATCCTAGGGCCAAACCACACACTGTGTGGAACATATATCATAATTAAAACATATACTTCATCTTTTTGGTGCTCAGAATCTAGTGGGTTATTCAGAGAGTTCAGTACACACTCAAGGCAAATCAAGAGTTAGCACGTAAGCCTAATAATTCAAGATAATCTCTGTTTATGTAATAACAATGAAAATTAACCTATTTAGCTATCAATATATAAAACATTAACAAATGGTAAGAAAGCCACCAATGATGTAGTAGAAGTCCCTACATTTCCCTAAAGTCCAGGTTTTGAAAGCTTCCATGGTGTATTTTTGCATTTTGGTCGACTAATAAAGGGATTGCTATGGACTTTTGTACATTTTGTATTTTTTTTTATTTTTATTTTTTTGTATAATGTAACCTGACATAGCTATTACTGCCAGACTGGTTGCTGACCTGGATGTCTCTGTCCAGTGGCTTTGCTAGGGTTTTTTTTAGGGGGCAGGAATCTGGAAGCTATAGTTCCAAAACATTACTTTTCCAAGCCCTGATTTGCAGCATGTGTCTAGGAGTAATTTGATTACTTTCATGGTATCACCAATATGAATGGACCTTACTGTGTTAAAGAGGATGAGTCCTGCCCAGAAGGCCCACAGTTTGTAATTACATAGAGGAAGACAACTGAGGAAAGAAAGGGAAGTTGAAACAGAGCTAATCAGGGAAACAGTATTTTAGTAGGCATAGGATGCAGCTTAGGCTGCAAAGGTCAGTAATCCATCTGTCACCAGTATTAACATTAAGATACAAAATGACTTGATTTTGAGCTGTTTTCACTGGCTGTGAATAATAGCTTGCATCCCGTTGGTTAGCCAAAATTAGAGTTTGGGACATATTCAATCAATTGTTGAATGGTGAGTCAACATGGGCTTACTCTGGTCGGAACTGACAATGGATTTAAAACAACAATGGTCACTAGAGGGATACCTGTTTTGCTGCAAAAACCCAATAGTCCTGTAGCATATTAAATTTAACACATTTACTACAGCAAATGTTTTTAAAGGCTATTATTTCCTTCATATGATGTAGGAAATGTTATCCTGAGTTACAACACTAAGGAGATTATCACATTTCCTTTTTCCAGATCTGGGCATGGGCTGAGACCAGGCAGGGAACATGTGCTATTGCACAGCTTCATGCCCAGATCACTCCCATCCCGTTCCCGATTGGAATGCCTCCCAATGACAGAAAAGAAGTGGTTTTAGCCAGGGACAGGAGAGGGACAGGATGCTAATGATCTGGGCATGGAGCTGTGCGATAAGACATGGTCCCAGCCCGCTCTCAGCCCGTGCCCAGGGTGGGAAAAAGCTGGTAGTGCGATAATCCTCATAGTTACAGATGACACCATGATATGGGGAGGAATTGTAAACAGTAAGGATAGAACTTAAAAGTAAAATATACAAACAGTGATAGTTACCTTATTAACAATATCCGTTACAGAACAGTTCCTGAAGGATAATACAGTTTTTCTTGTACTAATGAAGAGGCTAATATACTCATTTCAAGGGACAGGAGGTACAATTGACACCTTCTAGGTCTTGGTGATTCAGAAAGTGTATCTCTAGGTGTGTATTCAGTCATATTCAGTCAGGGCCAATGTTTTCTTGGAAATGTCACACTTTGACCAGGACATCTTTTTAATTCATCCTTGAAGTATAGGAACTTTTGTCGTTCTTCAGTGAGAAATTCATTTGTCAGAATTATTTTCTTCCAGTCTGCCAGGTTTCAATTTCTGATGTTGAAACCAGATGCTGAAGATCACTCCTCAGAAGGACAAGGGATGTATTAAGAGTGAAGCATCATTGCCCAAGACTACATTCAAAGGAGCTCTGCTCCTCTTCTTAAGCCTTTCAATATGAGGTTCTAGAAGAGGGTAAGCAACCACTGAGGGGCATGTAGCAATGCTGGCTTCCCACTGGGCCCATCACACTCCTGTCATGCTCCTGATTTTTAAAAGTTTCTAAAGTGTCACTAGAAAGCCCTCTTAGGGGCAATGAGTGCTGGTTTCCCTGGTCTATTTTAGGCTCAGGAGAGCACTTTTTCCAACCAGGAAATAAAGTGCAAGTTGAAACCAGGAAAGAGACATTTTTAGCAAGCATTTTAAAAAGTTGTGGTGTTGATGATGGGGTGCCAGGAAATTGCAGTGGGTCTCAAAATGGCCTAGGGAACCTCATGTTCACTAGGCTATGCTGCTATTAGATGGCTGACAATAATAATATGCAAGCCAGATCCTGAATTCTACAAATGTCACACAGTAAATGAAACAGCTTTTGTGTACGGCTGCTACTTAACCGCCTTAAAACAACACAGTTGTCTGTGTGGTTAGGAAGGTTCCTATTTGAGACAGAAGTATTAGTCACATAACCACACATCCAAGAGTTACTAGTTCAAATGTCAAGAAACTGCCTCCCTTCCCCCTCCCCCACTTTTGCATGGATCACTCAAAAGGCATCATCTTCCTCCTGCTACTTGAAAGAGAACTGAAGCAGGGAGCCTGGGGGAAGAAGTGTAAAATTACACAGAGATATGTAGTCATCTGAAATTGGTCCTTCATGAAAGGAATGTTCATAGAACCTTTTTGTCCAACAGTTGCAATCAATTTGCAAATTCTAATTTTATACTGGTTGCATAATTCCCACAATTTGCACAAAATTTGCCATGGAATAATTTGTGGCATATGACTGTAGGGCATTAATGCTATTGCATAAGGACATTTTGATTATTTATATTAATTATTAATCAGCAGTGAAATAATTTTTTTTATAAATGCACATACTGCCACAGAAGCAGGTTAAAGACAGAATTCCCTCAGTCAACAAATATTTTGCATAGATGTCCTGTGCACTTCCAAAGACTTGTTTATATTGTGTTTTAGTCACATTGTTGAAGGACAATATATACACGTGAGAACATTTTAAATAAATAATCAAGATATAAGATACAATAGAAATTGGTATAAATCTTCTTCATAGAATGCCACTTCCAAATATATTTTTTTCAGGTTTGCTCTCTCCTTATGCTATAATTGATCTCTAAGCCTGGGAGCAAATAGTTATTGATATATTCCTGCTCATTACTACTGGTGAGCAGAAAATGTTGCTTAGAGGATTTTCTACAACTTGTATCATGGTGGGCCTTTGGAACTATGCTAATCATAGTTCCAAGGGCATTCCTATTTAATACATTCTTATCATCCTTCAAACTTTTCCCCAGGCTGCCTTCTTCAAGGTTACGTAAATGGAGACCTAAAGTCTCTGCGGAAGCGATTCATGGGATCACCTTGCATATCTCTCCTTCCTTCTCAGCATAAATTCATTTGATTACTTTAAACACAAATAAGCATTGTATATACATTAACAGCATGGTTAAAGCTGACCAGATTTTTTTTCTTTTTCATTACAATACATATAGCTTTAGTAATACTAAAAAAAAGTCATCTTCTGAAAACTTCAGTGTCATCACTTCCTCAATCATACATTTGTACAAAATGCTTCCCTGTCAATATTTTTACTTAAAAATTACCTCCATTTGATTACCTATTATCATTAAGTTCATAAAACTGATATTTGTAAAACAACTTGGTTTTGAATTTTAATTTGGACCTTGTCAGCTACTGCATGTATTATTGTTTCCTTCGTATTTGGTTTGGAGTTTTTATTTTCAACAAAAGTGCTTTTTAAAAAGTGTTCTAATTACAAGGGTGATTCTAGCTGGCATTGAATGGGATTGGCATTGCTGCACATGTAATGTTATACCATGGTATTTGCATCATTTTACTACAGTTAAAGCAAACAACCAGAGGAGGGATAAATTGATACCAAGTTGAAGATGACGTGTTCATTTGTTACTTAGCCCAGAATTTGTAGGGAGTCAGCATTATGCAGGGACAGTACAAGACCTTTAGCTGCCTGAGCCAAAAAACTAGATGGCACATATAGAAACCAGTTATAGTGGCAACTGAATCTGACTTCAATTTGTTGACTGCCCTCAAGTTAGTTAACCCCGACTCATGGTGACCCTGTAGATGAGACATCTCCAGGACCCCTTTCTTCCACTGCCCTGTTTAGTTTTTGCAGGTTCAGGCCTATGGTCTCCTTGATGGATTCTATCCATCTAATATTCTTTTTAGTTATTGACTGCAGTCTCAATTCTGATCAAGGTTTGATCCAAGGTATGGAAAATCTTTAACTATTTCAATTTCATCATTGTCTAGGTTGAATTTGTAGTCATAATCATTATTTTTGTTTTCTATATGAGATTATCAGCAGCAAGTTTGCCTTTGAACTTTCTTCTTTGACATAATTGCCCCCCCCCCTCGCCTCTCCCAAACATCTGATTCCTCCTGACATAATCACATCACTTTGCCAAATGGACAAGACGGTCATGGCATTATATTTTCACTGATCAAAATGATCTGAGATTATTACATATATATTTTTGGTATTTTTTTCATCTATTGGTATTTTGGTATTTTCTTCATCTCAGTCTTCTAAACACACTCCAGTTGCATTTCAAAACTCTTTAACTGTATCCAGTCAGCTCCATTCCTCTTTGCCCTCCACATTCTCAATTCACTTCATAAAAAGGGCATTTCAGTGCACTTTAATGTAAGACTTCTTGAAAGTAACATGCAAAATGTTCAGTGAGATTTACTCCTAAATAAATATGCACAAGATTGTAGCCTTAAGGTTGTTGTTTGGGAGGTTGTTCTTTAATTAGTGCATATTAATTGATTAAAATAATGAGATCAACTGAATTGCTGCCATGGAGTTAAAAATTTTCACAGTGGCTGTTCATGAGAATATTCTGACACTTCACAAAAGAAGAGTAAAATCACAGATAATGACTGGTAGGCTTAGAATGGAACTGCAAAAGTGATCATGTGATGAATTTTTAATGTATTTCATGATACATCTAATCATATAGAGAACTGATCATCACTTGCCTTTGGTGATAGAATGAGCTGTTACTGTGATCTTGAGTATAACTTCCCTGCATTTTAAAGTGATTGCTGGAATATAGAGCCTCTTCTTGCCTTAAAATACTCTTGCACTGTTTTCAAAAGGATAGTGCTCTGTCATTGTAGATATGTCTGACAATGTAAGATATTGACAACACTTTTTCCTTGCTTATAATTTGTTAAAAATTAATTTTAAAACACTGACGCTTATGGTTTTCTTCTGATGATTGGAAATTGTAAGACTATGTGCTTTCCTTTTTTTTAAAAAAAAAAATTGGTAGTCTAAACTAGATAAATTCATTCACAAAAGTTTCTTTTCCATTGCTTGCCAAGAGTTCTGCTATGTCTAATTAGATATGCTGAGAATCTTTTGATAGTTCTATGGGAATGAGGAACACAGAATTTCAAACCTGGCAAACCTTTCCTTTCCTTTGTAATTCCTGAGCTTTGAACTTTGCAAACATGATGGAAATGTTTCCTCTTTCTGTAATTCTAAGTACTTGACATTTTCCTTTTTAAAAGAATCATAAATAGAGATTATCAAGCATTACCTTGCCAGTCTCATCATGGGGTTGTTGGGGAGGGGAATGGCACGCTAGATACTGTTCCATTAGCCAATCTACAAACATGTGCCCCAGCAAAGGGATGTACAGATTCAATTGTAAAGATGATAACTAAGGCTGGATCTGCAACTTGATGGACTGTTCTTAAGTCACATGTAAAGAATTACAAAATAGAATGGCAAGAGGCCAGAAACAAGGTGGCAGTTACTAAACTGCATTTCTACAATTGTGTGGAGAGAGATGCCTAGATGGGGTGCTGTTGTGTTGTAAATCTTTAGCTTTATAAAATATGCTATTGTGTGTGGGAAAGAGAGAATGATAGCAACTAATGCATTAATTGATTTTAAGCGATGAACTAATTTGGAAATTTGCCAGTCAAATGGGGCAGCTCAATTAAATTTATATTTAACAAAAGTGTTTGGCTAAAGTTAGAATTCAGCATTAACATTTATCCAGAATTAAGTTAATTAATTAAATAGGCCACAGTATTTTACATTAACCGGTTAGATTTATGCAAAGCCTAGTTCTCTTGGATTTTAGTAAAATGTCTTTTTGCTTTTTTAACAAGTTGCTCAAAGTTGGGGAATTGCAAAGTTTAGTTTGTAAGTAATAAGGCAGTTCATGTGTGTCTGTATGTGCCTTCAATTTACCTGTCAATTTATGGCAACCCCATGAATTTTCAGAGGGTTTTCTTAGGCAAGGGCTACTCAGAGGTGTTCTGTGTCAAATACTGCATAGCAGCTCCTCCTATATCTCAGGAAATTGAGTTTTCAGACTTTTAACCCTGGAACATTTCTATAAACTAGAGAAGAAAGATGGTAAAGAAATTAGATTATAAAGGAGGGAGAAAGGGCAAGCAAGAGAAGAGGTGAGTGAGATAGTGAGAAGGCAGTGAAGAATATGGATGGAATTTTTCACCTTTATTCTAGTAATATTTTTAGAGTAATAATGTAAGTAAATTTGAATACGAATTTAAAATTAATACAGTTAGTTAAAATACCCCAATGTAAATTCAGTTAAATTAGATATTTACCTTATGATGAACTTAATATGTTGACCCATTTCCATTTACTTTCCTGTCTCTGTATAGCTTTTTTGTAGTAGTTGAAGACACAAGACGCATCTCTTCCGGCAGGCCTTTTATATGTTTTATTTGTACTATGTTTTTAATTCTTAGCTATTTAATTCTATTTTAAGGGGTGGGTGAGGGGAATGGGATTGTTGTATTTTAACTTGTGCTGCTTTTAACTATGTTGGACCCCGCCCCGATTGTCAGTTCAGAGGGGCGGGCTATAAATAAATAATTAATAATAATAATAATAATAATAATAATAGTTGTTGTTGTTGTTGTTGTAAGGTAGTCATTCTTCTGAATGATGTAAATTAGCTCTGGACTAGTCACATAATTGTACTATGCAAATTGGTATGCATTTTCACACATTCACATTGACAGTTTATTGTATTCACTTTCTTGCACAAATGTGCATCTGTGTGCTTCTGTTCATCTCCCTCCTGCTGAAAATGCATAGCCATCTGAATGCATGTGAAGCAGACATACAGCAGTACATATAATAATGAATATTTCTGTGAATTTCAGTGGATGCTCCAGTAAGAATTACAAAGCCTTTTCCTGCATAGTCTGAGTCTGAGCAGAAGTGCAAAAAGCCCAAACCCCTACAAATTGGAGGGGTTGGCCTGGAGAAGAGAAGGTTAAGAGGTGATATGATAGCCCTGTTTAAATATTTGAAGGGATGTCATATTGAGGAGGGAGCAAGCTTGTTTTCTGCTGCTGCAGAGACTAGAACGCGGAACAATGGATGCAAACTGCAGGAAAAGAGATTCCACCTCAACATTAGGAGGAACTTCCTGACAGTAAGGGCTGTTCGACAGTGGAACACACTCCCTCGGAGTGTAGTGGAGTCTCCGTCCTTAGGGGTCTTTAAGCAGAGGCTGGATGGCCATCTGTCAGGGATGCTTTGACTTGGAGTTCCTGCATGGCAGGGGGTTGGACTGGATGGCCCTTGTGGTCTCTTCCAACTCTATGATTCTATGATTCTATGATTCTATGAAATTACATGTGGCCAGATTACATTATATTCAAGTGGAATGAGTAGTATTTTAAGTGGGTAGACTAGCCCTCTACCACTTCATTGTTAATCTTTAGAAGTGTTTCTTGAGCAAAAGAAGAAGAAAGGATGACATTGAAGGGATGTCATATTGAGGAGGGAGCAAGCTTGTTTTCTGCTGCTCCAGAGACTAGAATGTGGAACAATGGATGCAAACTGCAGGAAAAAAGATTCCACCTAGACTTTAGGAGGAACTTCCTGACAGTAAGGGCTGTTCAACAGTGGAACACACTCCCTCGGAGTGTAGTGGAGTATTTTATGTGCTGCACAGAGTTCAGATGCTCCAGCTCAAGATCTGATCTTTTGCAGTCCTTGGCTTAACTTTTTTTTAAAAAAATAAACTCTCTGTACACAATCAGTTCAGCCCCTGGAAGAACTACTGTATATGCCCCTTCCTTAGGAGGGGAGAGAGAAAAAGAAGAAAGTGGTAGATAAAGAAACTGGGACGGTGGAAATAGAAAGACAAAAGAGGTAGTTCCATCCACATTTGGGTCTTGTTCTACCCACTGTAGGTAGTCCTGCTCACTGCCAGCATGTAGCCCGCAACAAGGCAATTTATGGTTTTATAATTAATTGCTATTATATCCAACCAGTACTTTAAAAAAACTTTTTGGACTACAGTCCCCAGAATCTATTAGCCAGTATGGCTAGTGCTCATGCTACCAAGATGATTCTGAGAGCTTTAGCACCCAAACTGACTTTTCCAGGTTCTATATCCATCTTTTCATACATACCGTATTTTCTCCTGGACTCCAGATACAAAAGGTGTGGGCTAAGATTCAAACCACCGATTTGATTTATGAATGTCCCTGAATGCTGTGTGACAATGGAAGGGTTTGTATGCTTTGCGAAGCATAATATGCTATCTTGCATGTTATGGACTGCTCATAAAAATGCATGTCAACATACGTGCGGAGTGAAAATCTTGAGTTACAGCTCTGCAGAACTTTGTGGGAATCTGCCCTTGATGACAGCACTGCTGACAAGGTTTTAGACAAGACTGAGCGAGCCTTTCCCATCATCCCCTTTTATGTGAAAACAAACGGCAGCAAGCTGCTTGACAAGTTTTCTGTGGGAAATACAAATGTTTTGTTCACTATAATTCATGCTTCTCATTTCCCCGGCACAATAGTCTTTTCTGTCCACCCTTCTTTCCCTCTTTTTATTGATGCTTTCCTTACTGCCCCCTCCCGCCTTCTCTCTCTCCCTGTGATTGAACTGCTTTTAGCTAATTTTACTGAAGTTTTACTTCAGCCATCCTGCTTGCCTGTTAACTTTGCTTTATTTTTGTGTCCTCTTCTTTCCCACACCCATTTCTTCCTGTTTCTTCTCTTTATTTCCTACACATCCTTGGATTTGATGCTCCTGTCCAGCTTTCTGCATAAGCTGCACCATGCATTTCTTGATTGACACACCAAGCTTGGAAAAGATACCTTTTGGGACTATATATATATATATATATATATATGAAGGATCTTAAGGCTGTCAGGCATTCCAGCAATTGACAAGGCTAAAGGAGGTCCCAAAGCACAATGGGTGGAGTAGGTGCTTATTAATTGGGACATTCCACTCCCTCTCCACCAGGACAGAAAGCACAGCTCAATTCTGTGCATGTCTATGCAGGAATAAAGTCAGGCCTCCACATTTACGGCTTTGGCTTTCGCAGATTTGATTATTCATGGATTTGATTAATATGTCCTCTCCAGAATCTCTAGTTCCTCCAATGCAACTCTACGGGCAACAAATGCCAGGAGTCACACTGGAAGACCTAGCAATTTCTCTAGGCATTTGTAAGTCCTCCAGCACTATTCTGTAGTCAACATCTGGCAGATGTTAAAACTCTGGGATGCAGTTTGATACTGTTGACCACAGAGTCGCAGTGGAAAACTCAGATTCCTAGAGAGATACTTGGCCTTCTCTGTCAGAGAGCTCTTATGCTCCAACAAACTACAAATTTCAGAGATTTTTGTGGGTTTTTCGGGCCACAAAAATCTATGGATGCCGACCATGAAAGCTTTTGACTTCATATTACAAATTCCAGAATTCCATACTGTTAAAACGGTATCAAACTGCATTATTTTTGCAGTGCAGATACAGTCTGGAATGATGCAAGAGCTTCTCAAGCTGGAAAGCCAAGCTAAAATCCACTCAATGGCTTTCTTGGCTGTAAAGTAGAGTTCAGTTTGCAGCCAAGCATCAGAGTTCAATTACTAGGCTGAAGTAGCTTATTATCCTTCAACAGCGATCAGAGACAGTAGCAAAAGAAACTTCAATGCTGGATAGGGCTCCTCCACAGTTTGCATCTAGGGGAGTAACTGGCCAACCAAACCTAGGGCAGGTGGTTCCCTTACTCTTGCCTGGGATATAATGTATGCATGTTGTGTGTTGACTATTCATGCATGCATGTAACACATAGTAATATGATCTGTAAGTACAATTTAAAAAATAATTATTCAGAAACTGAATGAATAGATAAGGAATAGAACAGATGTTCCTTGTCTGGGGTGCCAAGGGTGGTCCTACTGGTCTGGTCTTCTTTTTCTGGCTGCCGAGGGCATGAGAACCTCCAGGGTGTGTCCCAGAGTTTTAATGACACTTAAATTTAAAGTGGCAACTTGAGAAACATGAAATGCGTTATGATAAAAGAGGGGAATAATTGGTCTAACCAAGCACACAGCTCTTGAACTGAAAGATTGCTGCTGGGGTTGCCAAATGCTCAACTTGAAAACTGGGCTCAAATCCCAGTTCATTCAAAAAGATTATTAGTTGCCTTGATTTGCACATAAACTAAGTAAACTACATTTTAGGGCATCTGATTATGAAAGATCTCAAATTTGTTTTCTAAAATCCTGCTAATTAATACACATGGGGGTGGGTGTATGTGGGGAAGTGTAATGTTATGAGGCCTATTATTATTATCTCACGTTTTTTCCAAGAGTGGGATGTGAAGGGGCTGACAGTCTACCTGGGATTCTCTAAAGACCACATAGATGTCAAAAGGCAACTGGATGTCAAAAATGCCAATCACACAACAACAAAACAGAAGTAGCTGATTTTTTTGAATATTATATTGTGTTAAATGGGAGGGCTGTAATGTATTTTTAAAATTAATTTCTGATCCTGGATTATTTAGGGAAAGGTAACCCAAATAGTTTGAGCACAGAAAAAAAATTGGCTAAAGAGGGAGTTAAGGGCCACATGTTGTCCTTTCATAGCTTAGAGTCACAAGTTTTATGAATCTTGCAAATTATCTCATACTGGAGAAGATGCAATAGGAAGCACCGTGCATATAGTCCATTCTGCATCCCCTAAAGGATAGATAGGATGTAAATTTAAAAACTGTGAAGGTTCTCCTTGATTATACAGAAGTGCAGGCGACAGGTTTCCTCAAGTGATTAGTAAGGGCACGGGAAAAGCATCTTGAACCTGGGGCAAGTATCAAGGAAGAAAAGGGAATGACTAACAATGTACAGCGGGCATGCTGCTATGTCAGGAACAGGGTCTGACTTCATCACAGGCCAGCAACACCCATACTCAAAAAATTACCTGCAGGCTTTTGACTCCTTCAGTGCTTGGCAATGCTGATGTGATGTGCTTCTGCCAATCACATGTGAATGCCAATGGATTGAGATGTATGTCATTCTTCTCTTGCATAATCATTTCTGGCCTCTTTGATGAGAAGGAGTACTGTGTTTGCTCTTCTGTCAAACTCTCACCTGCTCTCTAGCCTCTGCAGAACCAACTGTAGGAAACAAGGAAAAAGAAGATGCTTGTGTGTGCTGACTTCTTCAGGGGAGATGATTCTTATCTGTAAAGGAAAAAGGTCAGAGGCAGAGTGAGGCAGAGGAAATGTGACTGTCATTTGAGCCAATAAAATATGCACAGGGCTCTCCTTCTTGTGAAATGGGATCTTATTACCACCATCACCAGCCTTCTCTGTGCTGTCAGCTGGGAGAACCCATAGACAATGGTGTTTGCTTTAAACACACCCTGCCACTTAATTGGCCCAGTTCAAACACAGCTGAGGGACTGTACATGTAATTTCCAGCTCTAATGCAACTGTACTGGTCAGCCAATTGCAAAATTCACAAAGAGTGACTTTCTTGCAGAAAGGTAGAAAAAGGTGTTAGTAGCAAGACTGAAGTGTAACATGTCCTAACCTTATCCACCAGCCTTTTGCTCAACAGCTACTTTGAAAATTACTCCATCTCTGTCTATGGGGAGTGGCAGGAATAACCTGCCCTATTCTTCTTTAAAACCTGACAATAGATTATGTCATGCAAGCAAAAGATGAAGTTGTGAAGCTGGTTTATATGGGTTTGAACTGGAATGAGATGATCAGCCAAGCTGGTGTGCCTGTCAGTTGTTTTCTTGCAATGTTTCCAGATTGACTGAGCTAACATGCCCAATGCCTTCATGGCATTTGTTCTTCCCACTCCATCATCTTAAATGTCCATGAAGTCATTGGGCATGTAAGCTCAGTGTAACCTAATCAATAAAATTAGGTTCACATCCAACATGGCAATTATTTCATCTTTCTTCACTTTCTTTGATGTGTGGGACCAAGTTATGATTGTTTGGTGTTGGTTTAAGTCCCACACATCCACAAAACATCCCCTGCAATAATTGTAAAGAATACACTTGCTACTAGTGGGTGGGGGTCAGACCATATTTTCTACCTGTATTGACTTGAAGGCATACAACACCATGAATTATTGGGTTCATCCCAAGACATGTTGCTTCCTGAGGCAAGGGACAAGATGGTGCCATCTTCCATTGCACATAAAGTGGCCATGTGAGCTCTCACTTGAATCTTACAGAGAATGAAACAGCACTTGTGATGGGTTTAAGCTAGTTCAGAAGAAGCTGTGGCATCTAATAGAAAAGAAAGGCTGTGAGACTGCCATTCCTGTCCCTCAGTTTCTGTCCTCTCAGATGGTTGCCTCACTGTGCCTATTGGTAGGGCCAGCCCTGGAGTTGGAGTGATTCATTACAAATCTGGATGCAACAACTAGTTCTAACTAGTTCTACTGTGTGTTCAGGTTTCTGCTACCAATTTTCTTCAATGGAGACAATTTGATTCTAGTCCCATGTCCTTTACACTGCAAAAATAAAATAGCTTTCAAATGATATTATTTCAGTGGCCAGAGGATTTTTATTTTTATTTTTATTTTTTTGCACACTGCTGAAGTCATCCTTTCACACCAGCTGAAATGGGTGTGTGCCTCTCTTGCCTTTGTAATTGGAATCTATCTCCCACTTTCACAGCAGATTGTAGTTTGAAGGTGCCGCTTGGAGCAAAATTATATGAACGAGAGGCACAAAGATTTGTGCACTTACAACTTTCTCTGGCTGTAAAGCAACTGCATTGATCTTGTGCCAGAGCTGAGCCATTCAACAGACAATAAACAGCAGAGTCTGAACCCAAAGGCAACCTCCTGCTCCTGCTGCTAAGAGGCAACAAACTGTCTTTGTAAGCAAGCTGCGCTATCTCTTCAAGTGCAAAAGAAAAGAGAGAAAACAAACCAGAGCAACTAAAAATCTCGTACTTCTTTTCACTGGGAGCTTTTTGAAGACAGAAGAAGAAATGCTGTTACCAATATTGTTAAGCTCTTGGTCTATTACATTTTAGTGGATTTAACTATCTGGGTTATGGTCAATTGATTTTAATTTAACTTACATTTTTTCACAAAGCTTCAATACAGTTTCTTAATATTATAATTAATTAAACAAAACTTTTCTGCTGGAAATAAAATCTATAGTAATTTATTTGTACTTGAGTCTCACTCTTGATTTTTCATGGTGGCTTGAAAGAAAATTGAAGCTTTATACTACTTGGTAGACAATGTCATTGCACTGAAAGGGACTTAGTTGTAATTCCACTGGCCTGTTTACACTTATAGTTATGACCTAAGTCAATTGCACACTTTACATGACCACTGGTAGACCATCAACTGCACTCTATTCCAGCTTGTTTCTGAGCATAATTCAGAGTGCTGGTTTTGGCCTACTAGGCAATAAACAGTTTGAGGTTAAGATAGCTGAAAGATCACCTCCTTCTACATGAAACTGCTTGGAATTTGGGATCCTTACCAGAGGCCCTGTTGCATGTCGCACCATACTGGATTTACTCTTTGTTTGTTGTTGTTGTATGCCTTCAAGTCATTTGCAATTTAGGACAATCCTAAGCCAAGACCTTATTTTGGCTGGATTTGTTCAAAGGGGGGTTGCCATTGCCATCCTCTGAAGAGTGAGAGAATGTGACTTCCCCAAGATCACCCAGTGGGTTTGCATGGCAGAGCCAGGATTCAAATGCTGGTCTCCAGAGTCATAGTCCATTGCTCAGACCACTACACCATGCTGCTCTGCAGCAGCACCCAAACTGTAGAACTTCTTCCGAAAGGAAGTCGGACTGGTTCCATCCCTCCTGAATTTCTGATGAGCAACTAAGGCTGCTGCTACTTTGCAGAATTAATGCAGTCTGAACTGCTTTATCTATCATGGTTCAATTGTATCGAATCCTGGAATTTGTAGACACACCAGAGCTCTCTGGCAGAGAAGGCTAAATATTTCACAAAATTATAAATCCCAGAATTCCATAGCATTGAGCCATGGCAGCTAAAGAATGCAATGCTAAATTGTATTCATTCTGCAGTGTAGATACAGCCTAAGACTGTACCATTTTTTATGGCCTTCCTTCTTTAATACTAAGGGTATGTCCTCTGGCGCTTTTAATCATGCATAGTTTTTAAAAAGTATTTTAAATTCAATCTATTATGAATCTGTTTTATTTTTCCATATTTAATGTCTTAAGTAGTTTTATAGCTGTTATTCATTGCCTCAGAGCCTTGATAGGCCCCACTTCAATTCAGCCCCCATTGCATAGAAAAACAGTAAGTATTCTCACACGGGTGCAGGAGTAAACTATGGCAGGGGTATGGTACTAGCCATAGCTTCGCTCAGGCAGAACAGGCACAATGTCAGCTCTGATAGTTCAAAGATATAGCCGTGTTAGTCTGTAGAATCAGTATCTAGAGAGAACTTGTAGCACCTTTGAGACTAACTGAAAGAAAGAAATTGTCAGTGTTAGCTTTCATAGACTTCAGTCTACTTCCTCAGATGCAGTTTCTTTCAGTTAGTCTCAAAAGGTGCTACAAGATCTCTCTAAGCTCTGATAGTTGTGTAACTTTAACATTAGACTTTGATGTAGCAGGCTAAGGCTTATTCCAACTGATGCAAAGCCAGGTACTGCCTCCTGGCTATTCATAAAAAGTATGAGGTGAACTCAGTGATTAAGTGAGATCTTCCCTCACCTCAGCTTAAGCACTGTGGCAGCTGGTGACTTCCACGTAGGTAGGTGAGATAGTGAATGCACTCAGCATATTCTGAACTTTTATGGGTTCTGGTGATGTGCCTTCAAGTTGTTTCCAACTTACACCAACCCTAAGGTTTTTGTGACAAGATTTGTTCTAAGGCAATCTGCTTTTGTCTTCCTCTGAGGCTGAGTGTGTGTGTACCCAAGATCACCCAGTGAGTTTCCATGGCCAAGCAGGCATTGAAACCCTGATCTTCAGAGTCCTAGTCCAACACTCAAACTACTACACCACACTGACTCTCAATGGAGCTGTACAAAGTATTAAACCCTGTTTCCAAAATAAACCCAGCATCTTATAGCTCCTTCAGGGTTCATACTAAAACCACAGCAAATTTACCACCCCAAAGACAGAAATTACCAGTTGCTGTGCAGACGCATTTTAGGTGCTGTCTGAAGATACTTAGCCACACTTGACTGAATGTGTATACAAACATACAACACCCTGACAAGCCTTTTAGGGACTGGAAAGATGCATGCTACGTCTGCTACACACTGTATATTTTATATGATGTAGCATAAAGTTGGTTGATAAAGGATGCTTTTATTTTAACCTTTCCAATGCTTTTATTTTAACCTTTCATTTTCAGTACTCTAAATGCCACAGCTATTCCTGTAAAATGACAAAAACCAATTTAGATAAGGAAAACTCTGTATAATGTACTGGCTCTAAAAAAACCCAGGGTTCAAGGTTCAAGGTGACCAAATAATGTACTAAATATGTCATAAGCATCATTTTAAGTATTGATTGATTGATTGATTTGTGCAAACTATGTTCATTAAACTAATGAAAATCATGTTGCTACTTAACTTTGGTTAAGTGTATGCAAAACTATACTGTGCCATCTTCCTTTAGGAGATCTCAGTATAAGGCAGAGTACTGGAATAGGTCGCCCTTTCAATGGACAGGCGCTCTGTGCCTATGGACTTTTTCATGCAGGAAAAAGAGATGAGAGCATAGTGCAATGCTCCCATCAGTGCCATGTGATTTGTTGAAAATTTTCAGATGATGTCATGCAGTGTCATCTGAAAATCTTCACCAAATTGTTCAAACATATAGCCATGTTAGTCTGTAGAATCAGTATGTAGAGAGATCTTGTAGCATCTTTGAGACTAGGGACCTTATCAGTTGTTGGATATTGGAAGTATAATCTAATGGCAATCTGAACGCAATCATGGGGTTTCACATTATTGCGAATTAAAGTATCTCACGCAATTTTGGGCAAAAGGGGAGCCATTCCGAACGCAATCATGGGTTTTACGTTATTGCAAATTAAAGCATCTCACGCAATTTTGGGCAATGGGGGGGTCATTTTTGGGTAATGGGAAGTCATTCTGAATGCATTCCGAATGCAATTAGAATTCACATAAATTCGCTAAACTAGCGAATTCATGTGCATTCCAATTGGCTCCAATTGGCTCCACTCGCAATAAAGAGAAATTCCTCCCGTCTGATAAGGTCCTAAGTGAAAGAAAAAAGTTGGCAGCATAAGCTTTCGTAGACTTCAGTCTACTTCCTCAGATAATTAAATATGTTATCATGAAACAAGATATAATGTTAAGTGGATTTTTGCACTAGGAAGAAATCCTCCGTTGGCATGAGATCAATGGGATCAAATGTAATTTCCCTTTAGATAAAATTCCTACTCTCCTTTCTCTGATCCAATCAATTATCATTCATTCTCACTGATGCAATATTTTTTTTAAAATGTGCATTTTTAAAAACTTGTAAATTAAATGCTCATTTTTCTGAACACGGTTTGGGAAATTCCTCCCCTCCAAATGATATCAGAGTACAAGATCCCTCACCATTGACTATCCTGGTTAAAACTGGTAAGTGCTGAGATCAAGGAATAAGTGAAGAGCTATATGTCACTGATTTCTATTTCTGGTCTCTAGTCCAAACTACATGTTAACATTAATATGCAGCATGCAGCTACATCTGTAATTTTTCCTCCTTAAAGGGTATGTAAAGAGGAAATATTTCAGATCAGACCCTCTGGGGAAGGCAGAAAGAAAGAGAACTTTAACCCTTTGTCTTCCACTGTGATCTTGATCTGAATTAAGGAGCCCTTCTCTTGTAATTTGTTCTGCGTGGAGCATCTGGAAGCTCTTTCCCTTTACAAATGGTTAAAGCCTTCTGTTCACAGCATCACCTGCAACCTAAGCCAAGCAGTTCCCACCTCCCCCATGTATTAGTCTTTACATGACTTCAGTCATGTACTAAAAGATAATGTGCAGTTTGGATCTAATCTGGCCTTTAATGTGCTCCTGCCAGGAGATGTGCAACTGAAGATTAATTTAAAGCAACACATTTGATCTAAATGTACTTCAATATGTGGCAGTGGTGGTGGTTTTTGGGTTTTTGGTTTCACTCTGAGCTGCAAGTTCAAACATGTTTAAAGAAAACTGGTTCTTAGCTCCATCAAGTGGTACGATCCTTACATGACAAGAACACAGTGTTCCTGAGGATTTGGCTGTAGGAGAGTTTACATGTACAGCAGGGAAAACCTTTCTTCCTTCCAATGCACTGCATCCACAGTTTGTTTATAGGTAACTTGCACTTGGCTTCCAGTTCAAATATCTTCACCAGGTTTTAACCTAGAGCCAGGAATCATGTGGCCTTGCATGATTATCACTCCTGTTTTAACCTAATGATTATTCCCTTTAAATCTGTAAATCAGAGCAAAAGAAGTTTTGTTCCTCCAAATACTGATGAATGGCTGCTGCCGGTACCCCTCATCTTTGGCCATGATAGCTGAGGCTGATGAGAACTAAAGTTCTATAACTTCTGAGGGCCATAGGTTCTACTGTCCATCTTAGGTGCTGCAAGGCAGCAGCAGAAAATGAACCGGGTTTGCTGTGTCTCCTAACTGGCTCATCTGCCCACCTTTTTGCCCAGCTGGTATAACAACTGAGACCCAAGTTTTGGCCCATCCTTTGTTGTGCTGGTGGGGGAGCAGGAATCAATGGAGGAATGGTGCAGCAACCAAAGCTCTTGTCACTGTCTTGAAGCATTTTAAATTAAATTATAATCTGTAGTTAAACTTGGCAAGCAAGTAACAAAGCAGTCCACAGGAGGAAACATTCTGTCTTTAGATGCTCAATTTGTTTTAATGGAAGGGAGATTAAACTTCATTAGGGCAGGGATCCTATATGTTGTTCATTAGAAGCAGAAAGTACAGTCCTATGTTTATCTGGGAGTGAATCAATTAAGTTCTGAATAAACATGCATAGGACTTTTCCCAGTTATGGCGTAACATGCTGAACATTATATTTGAAACTGCCCAGATGTAGCTATTGACTGTTGTGTATGTTGCAACAAGACTTTTGTTGTTGTTTTTGTTATGTGATATCAAGTTGGCTTCAACTCACTGTGACATTATGAATGAGAGATCTTCAGGAGACCCCGTTATTAACAGGCCTGCTCAAGTCTTGCAAACTCAAAGTAATTGAATAAATCCACCTGAAGTATGGTCTTTCTCTTTTCCTACTGCTTTCAGCTTTACAGAGCATTATCGTATTTTTCTATACATCTAAACACAAAAGTCAGAATTGTACAAGCAATTGTATTCCCCATTACCATGTATGGATGCGAAAATTGGACAGTTAAGAAAATTGATAAAAAGAAAATACTTTCATTTGAGATGTGGTGCTGGAGAAGAGTGCTGAGGATACCATGGGCAGCCAAAAAGACAAACAAATGGGTCTCAGAACAGATCAGACCTGAAATCTCTCTGGATGCCAAGATGATCAAACTGAGGCTGTCATACTTTGCCCACATCATGAGAAGAGAGGATTCATTAGAAAAGACCAAAATGCGAGGGAAGAGGGAGGGAGGGAGAAAGAGAGGAAGGCCACACACCAGATTGGTGGACTCCATCAAGCAGGTCACAAGTATGTATCTGCAAGAACTAAGAGAAGCAGTGGAAGATAGGGAGTCTTGGAGACGTCTCATCCACAGGGTCACCATGAGCTGAGATCAACTCAAGGGTAGTTAGCAACAACAACAACACATCATCTTATGACACATCCAAAGTAAAATAGCTTCATATTCACTTCTAGTGAAAGTTCAGGCTTGATTTACTCTTAGATCCATGTATTTGTTTTCTAGCAGTCCATAGTATCTGTAGAACTCTCCTTCAGCAACAGGACTAGAAGTCAACAGAATTAAAATAGCAGGAAATCCATTTGAGTCTGCCTTGCTGCTTTGCAAGACAAAAATGAATAGGAATAAGCAGAAGGGTCCTTGTGCCAGTCACAGTGCCTCAGCATCCAGCATTGTATCTATGTAGCAAAATGCTCAAATTGCACAAATGGGAAGTGTGTGTGTTAGTGGTGCAACATTATCATCAAAGGATAATGAAAGTGATATCAAATGATATTAACAAAGAAAACAATGCAAAGGATTAGATTATTGTTGTGAGCTGACTGGAGAACAATTTTGTAGTGGAAAGACTGAATGTTTATTTAAAATAATGGTCTGTTTATTTAAAATAAAGAAGTACCACTGGTGCTTTCTAGAGGAGACCTTCATCTGGAGGATTCATTTTTTATGTGTTGTCATTTCTAAACCAGCTTTGCCAGGATCACTTATTGTTATTGGAATGAATTTCCATACAAGTTTATCTCCTTGTCATTATTCTGACCTTGTGACTTTCCTGAGCTCTTTCCACAAATAGCTATTGATGCTCCAAGTACAAATGACAGATTCTTAGAAGTTTCAGGAGTCCAGATATATGCTGCTTTCCCAGGCAAGGGAAGATACACTTTCTCAATGTGGTCTGATAGGGGTCAAGCTGGGTATGTATTTTAAACATTGTTCAAGGAGCTTATATTCTTCTTCTGGTACAAATATTTGTCTTGTAGAAAGCACTTCATGAGTGATGACTTGCTTAGGAACATTATGTTCTAAGAACTTTCTTTTTTAAAAAATTGTGTCTCCTTAATTTGCCACAAATCAAAGTTTACCTAGTTCCTGGGTAAAATGCTTGACAAATATGATATGTTTTGTGATGGATGTTTGTTACTCCTTTATACTGATCCTTTAATAACATTGGGACCTAAATTACAAAAGTACCTTAAAAGCCCCAGCTGCTATTAAAACTTGGAAAAGCACCCCTTTTTGTATTTTAATAGTTTGACAATACTAAGAGACTCAAATGTTTTATTTGAGAAGCAATGAATAAACAAGGATATGATTGTATATACTTATGATTATAATTATTGAATCACTGTTATACTGTGATAAGGATAAATGGAACAAATATTTTAATTTTTTTTTAATTAAAAGACCCAGGTGCATTTAAAACAAAAAGTGGTCCTTTTTGGACTGCAACTCCCAGAAGAAATCCCCTCATGCCATGGGAGTTGAATACTAGAAAGTTTGTTTAGCCCAGCCTCTGATTGTAACTACAATTGGCCCTACATATTCACAGATTCTGCATCTATGGATTCAATTATCTGTGCCTTGAAAATACTTTTTTTCAATATACCTGAAACAGGTATAGAGGATGTGATGGTTTGCCATACTTTCAGGGTGGGAGGCAGAATCTTGCCATTCCCAGTAGGCTGAGTCAAAGGGGGAATGGTTATCTTGTCTTCTAGCTTGTGTGTTCTTCCCCATGCCATCTTGAACACACTCTGATGTTGCTTGGTCATATGTGTCCTGGTTTTTATCTGAGAAATGCTGGAAGCTATTTCCACATTCTATTTCTACAAGCTTCAAGGTGTCCTTGGAAGCACAGGGAACTCCCACCAACAGTGCCCAGCTCTAGGGAAGGACCACTCAGAGCTGGACATCTGGTCACTTGCAGACTGTGGGGAGGAGTGGTGCCTGCTTTGTGCCACCAATATAGCTTGCCACACTTTTGCACTCTCCTTTCTCTTAAAAAGGTGGTGGCAGCAGAGAAGGCAGCAATGGGGTGTTGCAATGTAGGATGTAGCAGTAGTGCTTCCATCTCACCTGAAGTGCCGGAGAGCTCCAGCCTTCCCTTTCTGTTCATTATAAATGTAACAATCTGTTTACTTTATATTACAAGCCAACACTCCATCCAATAAAGCAAATAAGAGAACAAATAAACTGCAGAACCTAAAAAGCCCATCACATAAGGCATTTTATATCCTAACCCTAATAAGCAGCAAATTCCATGGTTGAGTCTCATCTCGTTTTATGCAATTAACATCTGCTTATCTAGGAGTATGATTTTCCCAATATTTTGACTGTTCCTTTGGCCATATGGATGAATTATGCTATGCTGTAATAGTAATTGCTAGAAAGGTTTGTCCCATCATGTGTATACAGAAGTATTTGCCAATACTATTGGCAGACACTTCAAGTTGTACATTTTTAGTCCATGTGACCGGTCCCAATTATTCCCAGATTCACATTCAGAGGGATCATGGCTAGGATCCAGTTCACTCCTCTTGGTACGCCCAAAGATGCCATGTGCCACGTGGAGTTCTCTTTTTGCCTTGGAACATCTGTCTTCTTCCTGGATCATATCACAAACTTATTTTGAAACTCATACCAGTTTTAGAAACAAAATGCATGCTGCTGTTGAAGAATCACACTTGCAGAGATCCAATAAGTAATACAGTCCACAGAAAATGGGCATGCCTGATGATCATGGGAACAGAATGGAACAATTTTACATATTTGCATCTGCAAGCATCAAGGAAATAGCTGCCATCTGCCATCTTCTGGGTGGTTGAATCAATAGGTTTCCAGCCTTGACATTTGCTAAGTTTTTGCATCATGAATGAAGTCTGCATGAAATTTGTGCACATTTTCATGGAAATGTTTCCTCATTTAAGAAAGAATAGTGTTATTAAATATAAAAAGGAGAGCATGTTGGTTATCTCTAGTTTCTGTGCACTCATTGCTTAGAATACTGAAAAATGGGAACCGTGTGAAAACAAAGAAGTAACTTTACAGAAACTACCATTAATGATGATGTAACTCAGTGACTGGCAATGAGCTTTGATGTATTTAATAATTTTTATTAAACAAGCAGGGGGAGAGTGGCTATCAATATGTAAGATCAGATAATTATGCCTTTTAATAACCATACGGAAGGCAATCCTGATGTTTTTGGTCTAGACTTCTATCAGCTCTAGGCAGTGTAACCATTGGTGAGGGCTGATGATAGTTACAGTTCAAAAACACATTTTAGCCCTGGTAACAATGCCTTTGAACAAGAGCTTGGAGAGGTTATTTTTGTACAAGGACTCCCCGAGTTCCCCAGTAGAATAACCAGCGACCATTGTGGTTGGGAGACTCTGGGATGTGTAATTTATTTATTCATTTATTTAAAAGATAACTTTTCTAACCTCTGCTTTAAACATAGACAAGAATGTCTAGATCAAGGTGAGTCCAGGGATCGGTTTCCAGTTGGTCCCCAAGGATCTGCTGAAAGCTGTCCTCCTCTGAAACTAGAAGTAACTAGAATTCAACCTTCCAATCAGGGTGGGAAAAGTCACTCTTGTTTGAAAGATGAACTGTGTGTCCTAGAGGCTACTGAGTACCATATGCATTTTATTTATATTTTTATCTATTGGATTTACAGGATCCTGCCTTTCTCCCAAAATGAGAAATGTAATTTCTGAATAACAATTAATGTTGCAGAAGAGAAATAGTGGAAATTGTAGAGATGGAAAAACTGATGCATCTGATTAGGGAAAAAATTATAAATAATTTCTTGAAAGAAAGGAAACTATTTACAGCATATGTACAACAGAGGGAGGAGGATATAATGGTAATAGGTTTTAGTTGTTAATATTAAAATAAAGTGAAGAACTGTGTGTTGATTATAAGATAAAATCACAATTTGTGGATTAGAAGTTAAGGTAGGCTTTATCTATTGCTTAGCCTTATATAATAAGAGGAAATATGGAAGGTTAAGTTTATGATTGCAGCAGAAGCAACTTGGAATTCTTTTATTGTGTTTATTGTTAGTATAATTATCGTGTGTGTGCTAGTATGAGTTTTTTAATGTCTTTAGTCATAAATAGTAATTGGATGGTCTTTTTCTCTTTGGGTTGGTGTGTATTTATTTTTGGTTTTAATACTAAAGTTTAATTAAACATAGTATTTTTTAAAGAAAAGAAAGTGGAATTGGTTTAAAAGTGGAATTTTTTAAAGCTTACAAATGCATTTTGGCTACTGAAAATGTAAATAACACACTATATATAATTTCTGGATTAGTGCAAAAGATAAATGAACACTATACACAGAGAATGACATGTACAAAGTCCCAAGCAAGCCTCATAGGGAAGAAGAACTGATGAAAGAGGAGAACCCTGTTGAATTAATGGAACTTGTCTGTAACTTGCAAGTATTGAAAGAGCAAGGCGTTGGAAAGCAAAGCTTCAAAAGGTAGGGGAAGCCTGTATAGGCTAAACCACAAATCCTAGTTTTCCATAGAATGGAACAATGGCAATTAAAGTGGAATCATAATGTTATAACAGTGTTGTGTAAACAGGCTCATGCTGATGAGCATCACACAACCATTTCATAATATCTTACCAAGCTATGAAATTTTGTAGTTTCTGTGTATGCGCTGTCATGTTGCCTATTGACTTACCCCATGATTTTCATACCAGTTTCTTAAGCAAGGGATACTCAGAGGTGGTTTTGCCAGTTCCTTCCTCTGAAATACAGGCAACAGCACCTGGTATTTGTTGGTAGTCTTTCATACAAGTACCACCCAGGGCTGACCTTGCTTAGCTTCCAAAATTAGACAGGATCTTGTACCTTTAGGGTATTTAGGGCCATTGTAGCTCATACTGTGAAATAATAATGGAGAATACCTCCTAGCTGTTCCTCATTGCGAACCCCTTAAAACATCCTGCCTAGAAAGTCATCAGAGCACTGATAAAAAATTTGGTAGGCGGCATGAATCCAATGGAGCATGGAGGATTTTGGACAGATGCATGATGGCTCTCAGGTCCGAAGAGGAGCAGGGATTGGATTGGTTTTAGCCACTGATGTTGGTTGTAGTTCTGACTGGCAGAGACAACTCCATCCTGCTCTTTTGGCAGAAAAGCCCAAGATCTGCTTTGATTATGATCTGAGGATTTTGAAAGCCCAGGTGTAGCAAATAAACAACATCTTTGCAAGCATTTATGTTGCAGTGGCTGCTTAAACAATTTATTGCCTTTCAACATCTTGCTTGTACTTTTTAATTAGCATTGCTATCCCTCTTTCATTTGTGGATGTTTTTAAAAGTCAGTTATATGAAGTCCCTGATTGCCCAACGGTGTAATAATAAAACGTGTAGACTGGTAAGTAAGTCATGGTAAGTGTTGTTTCAAGCAAAAGTGGCTCTTACTTGTTTGTTTTTGTCTTACTCAGTTTTAACTTTCTGAGGTAGTTATATAACTGTTCTCTTTGGCTTCTTGTCAAGGTTTCAGATTAACGATAGCTACTCGACACTTGGCTGAGGAATCAACACACACAGCCAGTCCACGTGTCCAGGTTGTATTCCTCCCAGCTCCTAAATGTTCCATTGAGTGATGTATTTGTGGCAGGAGGTGGCTTATCTTTAAAATGGTGCAAACCTGAAAAGTCATGGCGGTTGATTTTGCCCTTTAGTATGGGTGAGAAACCATGCCTTGGAGAAAGGGCAGGGGTAGCCTAAGTTAAAGACTTGGTCTGAATTAGACATTACATGTAAAACTACTCAGAGAAACAGGGAGCATTGTAATGTGCAGTAACTGGAAATTTTGCCTTTTTATTTTCCATAGAAAAAATGGACACCGTAAAGTGAAGAACATGGAAAAATTAGAGGTTGGTCACTACAGTGGATCAAGGGAGCAATCTTCTGCTCCAGGAATCCTCCAGGAACCCCATGCAAAATGTTTGCAGCAAATCCATTCTTTAATCTGGGTCAGGTTTGCTGGGATATCCTGTTCTGGGTGTAGATCAGAGATGGGTCACTTGGGGAGGTGAAAGGGATGCATTAGTCCCACAGGAAAATTTAGAGAGCCAAACTCCTCTCTGCACCCACAACAAACAGAAATCAATAATATTATTTGCTTCCAAATGCTCCCCCCCCCCAACACACACATGTTCTAGGTGGTTTATTTTTAAAATTGTGTAAGAGAGCATGGGGAACATTTTTGCCATGTTTGGGAGACATCCCCAGTCATTTAAGGTTCAGGAAAGGCCCTTTTTAGCAATTCTTGTTTTTAGAAATTCTTGTTTTAGAAGAAAGACCAAAACCTTGGCAAAGATGTCCCATGAGAGCATGTCGGGCCAAAACTTTTTTTTTCTTTAAAGTTGACCCTCCCGGGGGCTACAAAATGGCCCTGGAGTTGCATGGTGCCCATAGGCCATGTATTGATGACCCTAAAGATGTAGATGGTCCATCCCAAGTTTACTATTGTGTACCTGGGGAGGCTAGAACAGTTGGCCTGTGGTTTGTACAGGGAAAAACAGAAGAGTATAGAAGAGTGAGTGAGACCTGCTTCTTTCAGGTTTCTGGAGGCACCCATAGTCTCACTTTTGAGAACTCCACACTCCACACCATTGGCTACCAAAAAGCCAAGAAAACAACAAAAAAGTGAAGTGGCCAGATGTCAACTTGAAAAATGGTTGTGCATGAGTGTGTTTAAGTGTGTTATGTGAGGACTGCAACCTATTTTGAAGATGAATCACAACTCATGAAGGGTTTTAGAAGAACCAGGAGATCTGCCAGCATCACGGGCCACAAGAAACAGCCCTGAAGCATTTTGGTCCTCCTGGGCTACAGAAAGTGAGGGCAGCATAACGTGCAGAGCTTGAAAATGTTACTTTTGACTACAACTTCTAGCATCTTCCAGTCAGTGTATGGAAGGTACCTATTCCCCCACCCCACTCCAAATTTTCCTTCTCTAAATCACCCTCCCTTTGGTTTCACACCTTTGGGACTCTAAACCCATATTCACTTGGAAGCCTTTTTTGCAAGTAAGGAGAGAGAGGAAAAGGAAACCTAATTCTTCCCTAAACAGCCATTTTCTTCCTAAACCTTTCCCTTGGCTTATTCCTGCCTGATGTTGGTTTTCTGCCTGCAAATTAAAATATAATGTACAAACATTGACTGAGTCAAAAGCACTGGAGATAACATTTCGCAACAAAGAAGCTGTTAGGTTATTTAATAGTGGCTGCTGTGAAATGTACTATGATCCCTATTGAAGTTTCTGTGATATACTTCTGAGCAATCAGCCAGTTAGTTGCAATGTACTGGTAGGAATCAACTGAAATCTCGGTAGTTTTTGTTTTCAATGCCTATTGCAGCCAATTCAGTGGGAATAAACGGCTAATAACTACTGTTTCAATGGTATTTATGAAATGGCTCTCAGCATATGGACAAACTGCAGCCCTATGATTAGCCCTATGATTGTGTGCTGCCCCCAAAACTACAGTTGGCCCTCCACATTTGCAGCTTTGACTTTTGTGGATTTGATTATTTGCCATTTTGATTAATATGTTCTTTCTAGGCATCTCTAAGTCCTCCAGTGCAACTCTGCCAGAAGTTGGTCATAGAGTTGTGCTAGAGAACCTAGAAGTTCCTAGAGAAAACATTTCTCTGTGCATTTGTAGGTCCTCTAACATGATTCTATGATCAAACTCTGGCAGATGTTGACCACAGAGTTGCACAAGAGGGCCTAGAGATGCCTAGAGAGGTGTTCCCTTAGGTAAAAAGAAGAGTGGTTTTTTTCTTTTAATTTGCGGTTTTTCCACACTCATGGGGGTCCTTCATTGCTAATCTCAGTGAATATGGAGGAATCACTGGACTCTTTCATACAAGGCTAAATTGGAAGTATAATTTAAGGTCAATTCGAATGCAATCATGGGTTTTATGTTATTGCAAATTAACTCTTCGCACGTAAATTCGGGCAAGAGGGAAGCCAATTCGAATGCAATCATGGGTTTTACCTTATTGCGAATTAAAGCTTCGCATGCAAATTCGGGCAGGAGGGGGTTATTTTCAGGTAATGGGAAGCAATTCCGAACGGAGCAGGGGTTCATGTAAATTCGCTAAACAAGCGAATTTACATAAATCCGCATTGGCTCCATTCGGAATTGGGAGAAATTCCTCCCCGTTTGAAAGAGTCCACTGTATTTTTATCAACCCTGACCTGTTCAGACTCCCTCTACTGATATTTTGTTCTCCTGGATGCAATTAACCTTTTAAATGGTTAAGCTCAAAAATACCTGTTTTTCACTAGTGGAAGCCGATTTCCAGTTGATACGGTTTGGTATTTCCGACACTGGAGATTATTATACACAAATATCCCTGGCAGGATAGGTGCACATTTAACTGTCAGTGACGGATCTTACCGCACTGCCCTGAGGTCATGCTGTAGGCAGCCTAGATGCAACCAGGGCTTGTCCCACAGCTTTTCAAGGATTTCCCATTCTTGAAAAGTCGCAGGATAAGGCCAGGTTGCATATGGGCTGCCTATAGCCCGACCATGGGTAAGTGCAGTAAGGTCCATCATTGATGGTTAAACACGCGTTTATCCCATCAGGGATATGCTCATGCAGTAATCTCCACTGTTTGTAGCCTCTTGACAGTGTCAAGGCAGAAAACAGGATGCTGAAACTGTCACAGTTGCTCACCCCAGTATAAGCCAGCAGGCTGTCTGACAGTTATTAGTGTTTCATTTCATCCTTAGTGTATTATGCCTGGAAAAAAAGAAAGAAAGAAATTGGTTTGAGGCAAACTCATCTTCAGAACTGGTCCCAGACATTGTGCTGCCTGAGGTAAAGGACAAGACAATATCACACACAGAATTGCACAGACTGAAGTTGATATACTGGCATTGGACTCCTACTTTGCCATTGGCAATCAGAACAGCATCATCAACTGCATTTGAGGAGATAGCAAGCTATCTTGGAAAGGCACAGACACACATATTTCTATTCTCTAGCATATTCCAATTGTTCCTCACCATTGCCAGGGGTG
Source organism: Urosaurus nigricauda (assembly GCA_034509955.1). NCBI lineage: Eukaryota > Metazoa > Chordata > Lepidosauria > Squamata > Phrynosomatidae > Urosaurus > Urosaurus nigricauda. The sequence continues at coordinate 154,578,688 of JAOEGL010000005.1, read as the reverse complement.
CCTGTCTTCTTCTGCCTAATGGTAGGGCTACCCCTGCCATCTTCAGCTTGTTTTGACTGTTAATTTCCTAACAGAGACCTGCTTTTCCACAGTTATTTAATGGCAGGGTGGATTGGATTAAATCACTAGTCTGAATCAAATTTCCTATGTTTTAATTTGTGTGCTTCTTGTGCAAGAGTGCATACTAATTTGTTACTGAAACAAAACACATCCTGGTTAACAACTGTATATCACAACTTGGAGTGCTACTTTTAATTAGCGATTTGTTACTAATTAGTCCTTAGTTTAAAAATAGTAGTTTGCTGAGATTACTGAATATTTTAAAAATGTAATGTTACTGTTGCATTACTAATAAATTTACTTTTTAGCTGCTATTTATGTTCAAATAAATACTCTTAAAATACAAAAATGACCAACACTCCGGCAAAATGAACCATAAAAAGTAACACTGTTTATCACATTAAAACATAGTAATGTTATTAGTAATTATATTAAGTTAAAAAAACAACAACAATGCCATCACCACCCATCCCCAAAAGTAAAGTGCAACATTTTCCCTTGTAAAGGCATTGCTTATAAATATTGCTGTTTACAGTTTCTAAATGCCTAAACCAAAAAATCTTGTTATGCTGCCCATACTACAAAATTATATCTACTTTAGAAGAAAGGAAGGCGTAAGTTAACGTGCTTCTGTTTGGCTCTTTCTTATTGTAGAAGACAATTAGGCAAGATCCTTTGCTGCAAAACAAAGGCTCTATCTGAGGACAAGATTCGACAACATTCAACCATCTGGGTCCTTCCACATATTTTTTGACAGAAACTCCCATCACCTGTGGAGGTTGGCCATTTTGTTTGGGGACTTGCAGTCAAAACATCCAGATGGTGCCAATTTGGGAAAGTTTGGTGTTAGATGTCCTGGATTATTATGATTCAAGGGCAACCATACTCTGTTGCATTGATAGTCCAGTTGATTTAGTTGAGAGAGCAGAGTGGGGAAGTAAAATGCACAGCCAGAATCTCTCACTCCAAACCCAGGTGATGTTGTATAGTGTGGTTATTATTATTGTTGGTGTTTATTTATACAGTGCCAATGATGTATATGGACCTTTACAACAGAATAAAATATTTATAACTACTTCAACATAAAATACTAAAATACAATACTAAAAATGCAGTAGTAAAATACAATAGGATATGACAATGCAAAATAAGCTACACACACAAACACAAAATATAGAATAAAACAGCTAATCGATTATAGTAAAAAATATAGAGCATTAATCTGAAATTCCATGATCTTAACAGCAGCATATAGTCATGCTTCCTGATCTGGACTCAGCTTGACCACAGGGCTAAGTAGATAAAATGGAGAGAGAGTGTTTCTGTCTCTAACTTTCTGTTGGGGAACCATCTGAAATTCCTACCAGTCAGAGACTGGGGATAGGAGTGGGGAATCTCTTGTGCATGCACAGGAATGCTATTCTCCTCTATCTTGTTCAAAGACAGTGAAGATTGCTAGAGGAGAGATTGGCAGGGAGCTTTAGTGGGCTGGATTCCAACCTTTCATGGGCTGGATTAATGCCAGAGGTGGCAGAGGTTCCCCTCCTTTTTGAGAAAGGTTATTTCCAGACAAGATTTTTATTGTACCTCGTAAACTGAGGCAGGCATTACCTCATGAACAGAATTTGAAGGAGAGTTTAGATAATGTTTCCCTCCACTTGTAACTCACTTGATTTTTCCCACCACTTCCTTTTCTTACCACAGAAAAGCTATGAATGCCTTTTCACTGGTAGTTCCTGGAGCCCTCTGTCTGGAAGCACGCAGTGTCGTAAATATTGATAATCTGGCACAATAATAGCCACAATACATGACCGACTATGTTATTGTTAAAATGTTTGACCTCAAAAGTCATAATTGCTGGTTGCTGGAAGCTAAAAGAACCTCTAACAATTGTACAGAGGATTAACAAGGTTTGGGATACTGCCCTTATGGAAAAACTCACTCAGCAGATCAGAAAGTTGTCTGGCTGCCAAAAATGGGAAACGCTCATAGGAGAAAGGTTTCCACAGTTCAACAATGCAGAGAAGTTTCTCACAACATCTAGGCCCAGCAATACAGTAGCATTTTATGTGTTAAATAAAGTACTGACATGGTGGTAACATTAGCTTAAGAAAATGGTTCACTGTATCATTCAGTTCCTACTGTAACACTTATGTGCTTATATTTTAAATAAGAAGAAACAGTAGTATTTTCTATCGTGCTTTCTACTTACTCTTAGACAGTATGCTTGAAATCAGCTTTCCCAAACATATGGTCATGTTGATGAAAGAGACTGGAGTTGTAATCCAACACATCTAGAAGGGACTTGTTTAAGAAAAGAGGCTTGATATATATCTTGGGTTTGGGGAAGGCTAAGCTCTGCATGCAGAAGATCCCAGGTTCATTCTATGACAACAGCAGGTAAGACTGGGAAAGACTGTCGGAAATCCTGGACAGCAGCTGCCAGTCCCTAGAACTGATGGACTTTTGATCTACTTTAGAGAAGAACAATGGTAACTAAGTGGCCAAGTATATGATTTGCCTACAGATGATCCCTGGTTCATTCCATGGTAACTTAAGGTAGAGCTTTGAATGTTTCAAAGAATGTAGTCCAAAGTGGGCAACTTTCAGAGTTCCAGGGGCTGCATCTGCCCACCTCCAGTCCTTAGGACCCCAGAAGACTCTCCACACCCTACTAGTTGTATTGTCTAGGAGGATACAAATGACTTCTAAAGTAGACAACACTGAAGTACATGGACCAATGGACTGATTTGATATAGCAGTGTTTCCCAAACTGTGGTCCTCCAGTTGTTTTGGATTTCAGCTCCCAGAATTGCAATTGTTGGCCAAACTGGCCAGGGCTTCTAGTAGTTGAGGGCCAAAACACCTGGAGGACCAAAGTTTGGGAAACACTATTATAGTTTCTTATCTTCCCATATAATAATAAAATGTAGCATGTTATATGATTGGGAGTCAGGATGGTGTAATTGTTTTGAGTGCTGGACTCTGGGAAGCCAGGATTTGAATCCCTGCTCACCCAGGGAAATGCACTGGGTGAGCCTGGGCAAATCACACTCTCTCAGCCTCACATGAAGGCAATGGCAAATGCCCTCTGAACAAATCTTGCCAAAAACACCACATGATAGGTTGACTTAAGGTTGCCATAAGTCAGAAATGACTTGCAGTTATGCAAGAAACAACAAACATGTATGATTGGCTAAATAAAATCCAGATGCCATTTTAAAAGCAGACCTATTTTGAGCTGGGAGGGGGATGCTTGGTATAAGTACTATTTTTAAAGATCTAATTTAAATTTATTAATATCTAATGAAACTGTTAATCTTTTTATGTCTCATGTGAATGGTGATTTGCTGCATTCCTAGAACACAAGCATGTCAGATGCCATTCATGGCAAACAAAGATAAAAAGTCCATTGACACTGTGACTAGAAAGTGCAACATGTGTCATTTGCTTGCAGTAACCTTTATTTTTTGTTATTAATTGGATTGTTATGAAACTTTAAAAAATCTGCATACTATTTAAAAAGCTAATTCTACTATAAACAGGTTGATCTCTATTTTTTTTTAAGGAAATAATACCTTTTTTTTTTAATCCTCCCAGGTTGATGATATTGTGGTCACCAATTTCTGTCATGGAATCCTGAATGGCATTTGAGGAAGCATGTTTTTTCCTGGACACTCACACATCTTCATGCTTCCTTACTGATGCACATGAGGCTGGAATAATAACTAATGCTCAAATATGATAAATGCTCAGCTTGGGCAGTCCATGTGGAATTTGAAGTAGATTCCATGACCTCTCATGACACACCTGCCACCAAAGTCCCTTCCAGCTGCCTGCTCAGTGAGTGTCTGAAGCTGTATCTAGGCATGTATCAGTATTTATGGTACAGAGTAGTGCTAGAGTTCTAGGCTGGACATTTTGAATGGGGCTGATGGGAGTTGAAGTCCAACACATCTTGGGGGCCAAATGGGAGGGCAATTGTGTGGCCTGGCCGTCCAGATATTGCTGGATGGCAATGTCCAGCAGGTCTAACCAACTCAAAAAATGGTGATGAAAGCCGATAGCTGCAGTCCAACAACAAGTGGATGGCCACATGATTCCCACCTCTGGTGTATAGTGTTTCCTAGCACATACATGCTGCATGGGAGTACAAAAGACACAGCTCAGGAAAGTTTTTTTAAAAAAAGCCCACTACAACTCTCTGAATGCTACATCTGGGAATTCTGGAAACTGTAGGCTAGAAAAATGTTTAGGTGGCAGGGTGGGGCTAAACCTTGCAGCTCCATTCAGCCTATTTGCACAACAAGTCCTGTACCTAAAAGAGCTCATGAGATCAGGTCAGACATGTTTTAAAATATCAGAATAATTAGAACAATAACTTGTTCTAAAATTATAGCTGTGGATTATTTGCCTTCTTGACTGGGTAAGTTCCCTTTAAAAATGGGTTCTTTTCTTTTTCTCCAGAAAGAAGAGACCAGAATCCACTAGGAAGATTTCTTTCCTAGTATGGGAGGATGTAGTGCCAAAATGTCTATTGTGCCTCTTACATTGCTCTCCTTCATGCTAGGATTGTTTCTTGAAGGTATTTATGAAGAAAGAGTGTATGTGTGCATGTGTGCATGAGTTTTAGGACTTTATCTCAAACAGCTCTTAAACCAGTTATAAAACCTGAAAAATAGTGCCTTTGGTGATATATACTGCACAATGATGACTCCATCTCATCGCGGCCTTGCTGTCCAAGTGTGGTTACAGTGCATCTTGTCATTGATGGGCAACCCCATTAATACATCCCCATGGGCACTGCTGTCCCATAAGTCACTAGGTTCTGGGATTAGGCATTCATTTGGTGTCAGGGTCTCCTTCTCTCCCCTATCACCCCCTCTCCCTCACTATTCCTAGGCAAGGTCTCCTCATTTTTAATTTTCTTTTATTTCTTTTACTTTTTAAAAAAAATATTAGCATGTCTCTGGAATTGTATTGAAAACTATTTTAAAAAAACAAAAGTTAAAAAGGCTTTCTGGATAGGGCAAAGGACAGGGAGGCATGGTTAGGGTAGGGAGCAATGCAGAAGAGCGCATGAGGCCCCATTTGCAGTATTGTGACGAAGTATAAAAGGAAATGCTTCACAATCATTTCTCCTTACTAGCCTAATTGCGGTAAGAACAGGGCTTGTGTGATAAACTCTTCAGACTACAAATCTTGGAACCTTCAGCCAATATAGACATGTAGTCCTCACACAAATAATTTTTCAAAGCTCTGATTTTCCATTTTGAACCAGTCTTTGTCCCACTTAAGACAAGGCTTGGAATACAGTATATTGATTCCAGGTCCAAACCTGAAGTTGCTAAGCAAGAATTTAGTGCCAAGGGAAGGACTAAAAATACAAAGATATTCATAATAAAGATTTATTTTCTCTTTCACTTGCCATATCAATTATGCTGTGTGCAGGTGACCATTCCAGTTACTTGCACACAGTAGGGTCCACTTAACCTCTTGTCATCAGCAAACCTATGAAGTTTGTTTGTAGTAAGGTACAAATCTCTCCTGTGACATAAGTAAGTTGCACCAACTTCTGGTGTGGTCTTATCGTTTGCTAGCCAGTCTCAGAACAAACTTTTGTTTGTGTTTTTTTAAACAACACAAGTCTGGACCCTGTTGCCAGAGGCAAGGGAGGGATATCTGCTGTCAATGAACAGAAGGGAAGCGCTACATTCGATTAGTATAAACAGAGAGAGTAAATTAATTTTCACTATGTCTCTTTATTCAAAATAAACTGGTAGAACTTCAGTTTGGCTACACCTTGCCTGAAGCAGCAGATGTTGGGGAGTGTAACAAACAAGATGCAATCAATCTTCATAATGAAAAATGAAACAGACATTTCAAAGGAAGCAAATATTACATTTCGTACCCCACCTATCACTGTCTGACTCTCCATTTGCATGGTTTTATGAGACACAGGAACTGCCTGTGGCCTAGTCAAATCTACCACTTCCTATTTTAGCTAGGCAGCGGGAAATTCTAACAATGTTTTCACATCAATTATTTCTTTGACAATTAGATCTCATGGTCAAAAAAGCTTGCCTCTTGTGTGCTTAATTTTACAGGTGGAAGGATAAAACATGTCATTCCTTTAAAACGATTCTTAGATAAGTACTATCCAGGCCTTTCCAGATGATATATGTGAAGCTGTATTCAGTAGTTGTTGCAAAGGATCCAGATTTCTTATTCACTAAAGATGCTCTTGTAGTTTGCAGATGGTGGCTGATGTGTAAAGAGTTAACTGTGAATTGAGGAAAAAACTATTTCTTACTAGTGTCTAGAGAAAGAGATTAAAAAAAATAATAAGAAGAAGGCTTTCTGGTTTATGGGTAAACTGTTTACCAAGAAGTTGACTATCTAAGGTGAGGTTTATATTGGTGTGATGCAATCAAAGTACTGTCATTTAGAAACAGATACAATCTGAATAATAGGTTTAAATCCAGTGGGATGCATCTGCGCTGCAGAAATAATCCAGTCTGACAGCACTTTAACTGCCATGGATCAGTGCTATTGAATGCTGGGAATTATAGTTTTGTGAGATATTTACCCTTCTCTGTCAAAGAACTCTCGTGCCACAAAAAACTACAACTCCCAGAATTCCATAGCATTGCTCCATGGCAGTTAAAGTGATGTTAATCTGGATTATTTATGTAGTGAGGATACAGCTGTGGTGTATTATCACAGAGCACTGCCTTTTTCAGGACATCCTTTTCCAGAACATGTCCTCCATTTCAGCCTTCTGTCCAGGAAGAATTCCAAAACGAGCATTACTAAGAAGCATGAATTTATATTCATATTTATTGATTTTAGCGTTTATTTTGTAACGTCCTATATTTTCCTGGAATGTCTTACATTTTACAGTGCCTTGTCCTCCCTTGCAGTTAGGACATTGGTCACCCTGGGAGGAAGAAGGTAATTCTACCGAGGTAACAGAAGTTGCTGGACAAAACTGAAAACTGGAAATGAAGTCTGGAAAAACCTTGAAAGTCTATGATTTCAGCAAACACCTCCCAGAGGAAAGACAGCACATTACCTTCCTTAGTGCTATCATGGTGTGCTACTTGATATGAAAATTGCTCACAGTCCTGGTAAAATGAAAAGAAAACTACCACATCACCGGCTTTCGGTTTTGAACAAACATTATCATATATGAGCAAGCCATTAACAAAAAAAGACAACTGCAACTTATAGTATCTTAAGTTTCTATTAGGTTTTATGGTACACCTGTGATTGAATAACCCTGATTGAATGATATTGTTTGTTTTAACTACATTTACTACATGTTTCTGTTACTTAGAAGATGCTACAAATATACCCCTTTAGTGATGAAGGCATGTGTGTGTGAAAGAGAGACAGAGTTGACAGTGACAGCTGGAGTGAATAAATAATTACAATAAGGAGAAGTGAGCTTTGATGGTAGTCTGTGACCAAATGGAGGCTCTGTGGATTTATGGTTCTCAGGTCCAGGAACTGAGTAAGCCCTGGATGAGTTGCACTTCTCCTGAAAGAGCAGGTGAGTAGTTTGGGAGTACACTCGTCCCTCAACTTTCACTGGAGGTAGGGGCATAAGACCCCTGTGAATGAGGAAAATCTGCAAATAACAAAAACATTATGTTTTTACCTGAGAGAACACCTATAGGAATCTCTAGGTCCTCCAGTGCAACTCTGTGGTCAACATCTGCCAGACATTGAGGAGTAGTTACAAATGCCTACTGGAGGGTTCTCTCTAGGTCCTTCATTGTGGAGGGACAAGTGTAGTCTTCGAACCATTTTTGTCACTGGAGGATTCAGCGGCTCAAAACGAATCGAGTTAGCTTCAATTGCTCCACCAGCTATGGCCGTTCCTGGATAGGGATGGCTTAGCTGCAGCAATCCATACACTGCCACCTTCCTGCTAAAACTGCTGCAGTGCATTCTATATAGGCTACCCTTGAAGGTGATGTGGGAAATGCATCCAGTACAAATGCAGCATTGTTGGCCAGAACACCATATAAAAACAAGATAACACCATTGTCTGTCAATATGCTTCAGGTCTGAATTCAAGGTGCTGGTAATAGAATTCAAAGGCCTAATCAGGACCTTGATGAGGAGATGTGCCTGTTCAAGGTTTAACATTGACTGGTGAGGCCTCCTCTATGTCCCTTCAGTCAGAGCAATAGGCTGTGGGAAGATGCAGTAGGTGGCCTTCTCTGCTTTGGCACCTCACTTGTGGAGCACCTCCTTCTTGGGGACCTGACTGGCATCAGGATTGCTGATGTTCAGGTGCCAAATGTAAACATGGTTATTTCTTTAACTTTTGGAAGCCTACCAAGCTTTGTAAAAACCCTTGCATGGTTTTCATTCATTTTAAGCTATTTTCATTCTTTTCATCTTTTACATTTTTAAATTGTTTCATATGTTTTTAGCCTTTAATTATCATTTTATCATTCATACTATTTTGGACTGCATTGTTTTTATTGTACACCACCCTGAGATCTCTGGATATACACATTTTAATAAATAAATAGTCATTGACAAGTAGTTATCAAGCAGTAAGATTACTTGAGGTGTTCCTCAACAGTGCCATTGCTGTGCAGTAACCTATGTTCTTCCCTTTAAGTTCCATTTGCCTTAGTGAGTTAACAGCCCACCCTGATGTGGTGTCAATTTCTTGAATGCAATTTATATCTTGCATTTACATCAAAAAATTGATAAAAAGCAGAAAAGCGGATAAAAAGAAAATTCATTTGAGATGTGGTGCTGGAGAACAGTGCTGAGAATACCATAAACAACCAAAAAGATGAATGAATGGGCTCTTGAACAGATCAAGACTGAACTCTCCCTGGAAACCATGATGATCAAACTGAGGCTGTTGTATTTTGGATGCATCGTGAGTAGGCATGAATCATTGGGAAAGACAATAATGCTAGGAAAGATGAAGGAGAAAGAGATGAAGATTGCACTCTAGATGGATAGACTCTATTAGACGGACTCTATGAATTTGCAGAACTTAAGCAGAGCAGTCGAGGACAGGGAGTCTTGAGGAATATCTCATCCACACGGTTGCCATGTGTCGGTGTTGACTCAAATGTAGTTAACAACAACAACAAACACCATTAGGACCACATGAAGTGAGTAGGGAATGTTTACTTTCTACTCCCACCCTGAGTCCCAACAAAAACCAACCTGTTAAACCTGCCGAAGCAATTTTGTGAGTGCAGCAATGGGGGGGGGGGGGTTACATTTTTCTTCCCCTTCCATCTCATGCTTCTCTCCTTTCTGTAGCTGCAACACACATGTAAAAAAATGTACAGTTTAAGTTTATTCACACCAGTTACACCCTGATGTCAGGAGCTCATAAAATGAACTATAACACCCTCCCCCATGCTATTTGCAGCTTTCACTTAATACTGTGAAACAGTTTTGTCATTTTCACTTCCCACATTAACTGGGGAACAAAAAGTGAAGTAGATAAAGCTTTCATTCACAGCAAGGTGACTGGGTCTAAAGGAAAGAGGCACTGCCCATCTTAAATGCTGCAGCATAAAAAAGCTTCACACAGCAATACAATTATCCTGTCAGCCAAGTCTGCTCTCCTCTGTATGCCTTGGGGTTCTGCTATAGTCCTTAAATGAATTCTGGGAGGACCGAGAAAATAAATAAAAGATTGTTGGGCACATCTTTCCAGGTGATGAAGGGAAGCTTCACTGGCTTGTCCCAGAAACTTGTTCATATGCTACAGGTCGACATACCACTCCTTGTAGTTTTATAATCATGTGGTACTGTTTCCTACATTACATGCCATATGGTTAAAATGTGATTCGACCGAGAAAGTGATCTTGCTATCTGTCAAGCCCATTTAGATCACTAATCCATTTTGTTCCAGTGGATTTCAAATCCACCCACTCCATCAAAGAACAATATTTGCTTAAACCCTCTGAGAGTGCTTGGTTGCTTTATTTTGTTCTTCCTGTTTATCGACAAGCAAGGTGCAGTTTCAAGGGTCAGATTGCCCTAACAGGAAATGTGGGCTATATACACAACTTCTCCTTCAACAAAATGCCTCTTTTTCAGACTTTATCTACAACACCATAATCTCCAGATGCCCCAATTTAGCAGACAGCCCCAATTAATCCTCTGCCATCCCATTTTTCAGATGCTTTTAAATTGTCTCTTCCCTTCCTAGTGCCCCCCCCCTGCCCTTGACTTCAGCTTACTTCCATTGGTGTAAACCTAGGTTAAAGTGTGAAAGTAGTTTGCATTTACTTAACTTAGCAGGGGGGAGAGGAGTGGTGGGGCAGAATCCTTACCCTTCCTAGTAGGTTTAGGCAAATCCAACTGCAATGGCCTCTCCCTAGCTTGCGTGTTCTTCTTCATTAATAACTTTTACTATCTTGAACACACTCGGGGGTTATTTGGCCACATGTCCTGATTTTCATTTGTGAAATATTGGAAATTATGCAGCACTCCAGGCTTTATTTTCTCTTTCATTATATGAAAGCAAGCAGGAATCTAAAATCCTATGTTTTTGGGCTGCAGTTTCCCCTGCAAAAAAAATCTAGCTGGGGGAATTTGAGGAATTGTAGTCCAAAATGTAACTATTTCAAACTCAGGGTGCAGGGATGAAGGCTGCACCAGGTGACGCCTTACCTTACTTAAGGTAAGGTGACACCACTGCTCCCCAAACATCTGCCTTTTGCCAGAAACTCACTATAGCATTTGATATAGCATTTGCTGGCAGTGGGATGAGGCTCATTGGGATGAGAAAGGTTACAGTTTGTTTTTGTTTGTTTTTTAAAGTGTTCTGCATGCTTGGAAATAAAATATAACTTCAGCAACACTGTAGTTCAGAAGACCACAGATCTGTTTGCAGATAAAGTCATTATGTTCTTATACCACACACATTGGTGCAAAACACACTGCAGAAATAATCCAGTTTGAGATCATTTTAACTACCCTGGCTCAATGCTAGGGAGTTCTGGGAACTGTATTTTGTGAGACATTGAGCATTCTTTGTCAGAAAATGTGCCACAAGAAACTGCAATTCCCAGGATTCCCTAGCACTGAGCCAGGGCAGTTAAAGAGGCCTCAAACTGAATTATTTCTGCAGTGTGTTTTGGACCATTGTTTGGTGTATGCAGATTTGGTAATATACTACAGGTGGTCACCCCATTAACATAAGATTGGTCAGAGCTTCCTAAAACATTTCTAGAGGGAAGCACATGAATTTGCTCTTGTGCAAAATGTAAAGCAGTCCTTGTTTGCTATTTCTCTGCTTCTTCTATAGATGGCACCAACAAGCGGAAGAGTATTTTGCAGCTGCAGAAGTCTCTTCATGTATGATCAGGGCTTTCAATGGAGTTTATCATACAACAGAATTTGTAATGGGGGTATAATGCAATGGCAATCTGAACACAATCATGGGGTTTCATGTTATTGCGAATGAGTGTATCTCACGCAATTTTGGGTGATGGGAAGTCGTTCCGAACGCAATCATGGGGTTTCACGTAATTGCATATTAGAGTATCTCACGCAATTTCAGGAAATGGGGGGGTCATTTTCAGGAAATGGGAAGGCATTCTGAACGCATTCCAAATGCAATCAGATTTTACGTAAATTTGCTAAACTAGCAAATTCACGTAATTGCGAATGGCTCCATTAGCAATTGAGATAAATTCCTCCCATGTGATAAACAATGTTTGCCCGTTTTTGCAGATGAAATCAGAAAAGAAACTGAAGTATCAGTTTCCTTCTTGGAAAACCTACAAACCCTGCTTGTAGGAAAGCAACCCAGGAAAGGTGTACCTATTCTTCAAGGTGTGCCCTGGTATAAAGGTAGTAAAAAAAGCCAGTGGAGACATATTTGCTGTTTCCAGTAGATGGCACTAGCTGCTTCTACATCAGGGCAATATTAGTTTTCCCTTGTCTGTTACAAACTGCTTATGAACCCTCACAGCTTTTCATTCATTCGCTTTAGTCTTTGCCATTTAGTCTGAAAGTTCAATGTTCCCACAGTAACTAGACTGATTATTAATGTTTTGCGTCTTCAAGTCATTTCTGAGTAAAGGTCACCCTACAGTGAATCTTATCACAGGGTTTGCAAATACTGTATTGTATACACTTGACTATAAGTCGACATTGTGTATCAGTTGAGGGCAAGTTTGGGGGCCCAAATTATGGATTTTGCTATGACCCATGGATAAGTCGAGACTAAAACTTAGGGACATATAGCAGGATCTAAAGGATGAAGCAAAGCAAAACAATGTTAAAGAACTTACAAAATTCCAGTAGACATAACTCTTTTTGCTCACTCTAAAGGCTGGAGGGATAAGAGTGGAGGGGGGGTTGGTGTCTCCAGGACAGATTATACTCTTTCTTCTTTTAAATAAGAGTTCAGATACAGTACTTATATTGACCCATGGATAAGTCGACTCAGTTTTTTTTGGGTCAATTTTTTGACCTAAATTTCTAGACTAATATTGAGTATATCCAGTAGTAAAATATTAATAAATATTACAGGAAAAGAGATTCCACCTAAATATTAAAACAAACTTTTGATAGTGGAATGTGCTGCCCTGGAGTGTGATGGAATCTTCTTATTTGGAGGTTTTTAAACATAAGCTAGATAGCCATCTATTGGGGTTGCTTTGATTGTGAATTCCTGCATGGTAAGGGGTTGGATTGGGTGCCCCTTGTGGTCTCCTCCGATTCTACGATTCTATGATATTACACTTTCTTATTATTTCCGAAGACGCCATAAAAGCCATAATGGCTTCAAATTGAATGGGATGCCAACCTGCCCATACTGTGAAATAATTATTTCATAAATGGAGTTTCACAGCTATCTTGTGTTACAAATCCCATTATTCCCTGTACCAGAGGGGGAAGAAGTACAGTTTTGGGAAGTGTAAAATTGAATGCAAGGCAACTATAAAAATAAGGATTTTTTATTTTTATTTTTATTTATTTTTTTGCTAGATATGTTTTATAGAGGTCTTGAATTTTTAGAATCAACTACAGTGGGTCCGCTGCATCGGTAGGCTGTCTATCCATGGACTGGGGTGTTCACCATGCTCCATATTATTCAATGGCAGACGATGCTCAGAGATGTGCACATGCTGAATAATGAATGTCCATGGTTTTTCCCGTTGGTGAGAGTGGTAGAACTGAACCCTCACTGTTAGGAAGGGTCCACTGTAGTTAATTTTAAATGCCTCTATATACATTATGGTAAACTTGGAAGGGATCTTGAAATACATCTAGTCCACTGCCTGCTTAAAGCAGGATCTGAAATGCTGGACGTGACTACGGTATCTTTAACAAGTGACAACTAAGCCTGACTCTGCTTAAAAGCTTCCCATGAACGAGAGTCTGTCACCTGCTCATCCATGGTCAAACAGCTTTTTACTGTTAAGATATTTCTCTGCTTCCCTGCAAATCTCATCCAATGTTTCTAGTTCAGAGGCATTCACAATCTTGGATCTGATTCTTACACCATATGTTCAGTTCTGTATGTGGCCCACATGGCTGTTTTTGTGGTCCCTGACCCACTTCATTCCTCTGGATTTGCCCTTTTCTTGCAAGAAAAGAGAAAAGGAGAGAAAGTGCATTGCATACCCTCAAATTGTCTCCATTTGGCAGGGAAAGTCCCAATTAATCCTTTCTCTCACTTACTCATTTACTCACTTACTCAGCTGCTTTTAAAATATCCCAGGTTCTCCCTCCTGCTCCTGCTTTTTTCCTTTGTCCTCAGCTGTCTTCATGTGCTGCAAACTGAGTTCAAAATGCAAAAGTAGAGATGATGGGTGGAATCTTACCCTTGGCTTCATGTCTTATCAAAGGTGTCCACTTCTACCCTATATTGTGTCCCCACTTCTACTTGTATCTCTATTGTGTTTTACTTCAGCATACCAGCTATTACTGGATCTAAGGAATTGTGATTACTAGAAACAACAACTCATATTTTTCTAATTCATTCTGGTCATGCTTTGGTTATATTTTGATTAGAACTTGCATGAGCTCTAGTAAAGCATTTGTTTTCTTACTGTAATTTATAGCAAACCAGAGATCCAGCTTACAATTAGACAAAGATTTCCAAGGATTAAGCTCACAGAAAGAAAATAAGTGCTGGCCTTATTTAGAACATCTCGTGACATCAGTAGCAGCAGATTGTTGGCTGGCTGTCAATAGAAGCAAAGTTTTAAAATACTCCACTTTTATAGTGATAGAACATGGCAAGTTCATTAGGAAAATAAGTGATATGAAGGTGATAATGTATCTTATATGCTGAACTTGTGCTGCTCCCTGGACTAATTTTTCTATCATTATATTTCCGTTAAAACAATCTGAAAACTACAACTGGAGCTCTGTATTCATGAGGATCTGTTCTGGACCCCTTACAGATACAAAAATGTGCACATACTCAAGTTCCATTAAATGTAATGGTGGCACAGTGGATGCATGCCTGCTAGCGTGTGTGTGCACCACATATCACCATTAACCAGAATGGGAGCTTGCCATCTGCAGATGGATGGCAAGTCCGCTGATAAATCAACAACATTTAAAATCACGTTTAGAAATAAAAACTTCATCAAAGTTTTGGGTGTTTGGGAATGGAGGGGTACATTTATTCAATGATTACTCATGGGCAAACATCAAACACTTTCCTATAATTTTTCTGTGGTCAAATGGATCTCTTAGCTGCATCCTCATAAGGTGCAATGAGACAAAACACCAGAAATTTAATTTTGATTTTCTGTGAATTTGTCATGGGGTGTACTTCTAAGAAGTGAATGAGTCTGGAAAAATTATAAGGAGACAATTTCTACTTCAGAGGACCCCTTTTCTCCAAACACTGGAAGATGTGCGCACGGGAAAGGATTCCCAAAGGGAACTGGGTTGCATTGAGCAAGTTTCTGTTTCTTGGCTGAGGGATGCAAGAGACAAGTGTAAGAAACCGAAATTGATGAGCAGAAAGAATGCATATTGGAATAGGCTGAGAGATTGGCAAAATTCAGAGGTAGTACGCATTTTTTAAGCAATTCAACATGTGCTGTAGTTCCCCTAATGCACAGATCAGTACATAGCTCCCCTTGGACTGCCCACTGCTACAAATTTTGTGATGCATAGTTCCAAAAACTGTGTCCCAAATGTGTTAGGAAAGTTGCATATGAACATAGATAGAAATACCTGTGTTTTTCTTTTAAAATAAATAAATAAATAACAGATACAGAACAGGAATGAAACCGGAATGAAAATGCCTGAATTTGAGAGCTGAACCAATTATTTAGACATGTGAACTGAGGATGGTGGAGGGTGTGGGCAAGTCTAGAAGCTATTGTACAATTTTTTTCCAATTTTTATCAATAAATGTGAAAATGTGTAGCTACATTCTAGATACAGAGGACTTACCTGTTTCTTATGTAGCAAGCTTGAGTTAAATATCTTGATCAGAAAAACATGACAATTACTTCCCTCTTGTATGTTCTGTTGATGAGGTTGTTGTTATCTCTCCCACCTCCAAAATTAACATTAGTTCTCATTGCTTCTTCCAAGGATTACACCTAAATCCTATCAAGGGACAAGATCCCTTGGCCTTACTTGAACTCAACACCTTCATGTCCTGGAGCCTGCAGAAAGACAGAGCTCTCTGTGAGATACTCGAGGAAGAATACAGTGTGCCTTCATCCACAGCCTGGCTTTCCTCAATAGCTTTTGATTTGTTGTTTTTGTCTGCAGAAAACAAATTTGTTTAAGAAGTCTTCGGATATAAATAAAAATTAAGCAGAGGTGGTGAGCTGAGATTGTCACCATGCATAAGCCATCAAGCTTGTGCGGCATGGCTCCCAGCAGTATGGAAATACTGCTGAGCTGAAAGCAACAAGAACACAGCCCCAAAGAAAATGAGAACAAGGTAGGATATTCAATCTGTAATATTGTCAAAAAAATAATGGAATGTTGTTTGTAAAACTGAAAATATAAGTAGAAGTCAAAATATGACACTTTACACAATGAGGGGTTGTTTTTCCATAAATATGTACTTGATGAAATATCCTGGAAAAATGGAAATAGATCTAGATCTTTCCTCCCACTCCAAGACATCCCTAGAAATGTTAGCAGAGAAGAAGGGATCCAGATAGTGGTCTAATTACAGAGAATTACTCAACTACCGAGGATGTGTTGGCAGCTCTCATGGCAGTAGTATGGCAAGAAGAAGTGTGCTGATACTTCAGAGTTGGGCCCTTCTATGTCTGAAAGCACCAAGTCAGTCCATACTTTGTACACATGTGATTTTTTGTTTCCTAGTTGAAATGATCATTATTATCCACTCTTTTTGACATGACGTTGCGGATGAATATCTGAAGCTGCTTCCCCTTGTGATGGTATTAAACCCGTTTTTCCTATATTTAGTTCTTATTTAAGAGAGATGATCTCAGTTGGCAGTGCCCTTTCATTTTTCACTGTGTACATGGCTGAGACCTGTATCTCGGATTTTTACTTCTTCAGAATTCCTACATTCAATTTATTTGCTTTGATATCTGAACATTACATGTAAGCATAAACATTTGTTCAAACTGTAAAAACAATGCACTAAATGTGAAAAAATAAGCTAAACCCATGATACACATACAGGAAATGAAGGTTATCAGTAAACGCAACAAAAAATTGTAAGGGACTTTACCTCTTATTTTGTTTTTTATGTCTTTTATTTGTTTAGAGAAAAAAACTATTTGTCCAAAATGCATTTGTAATTTATTGTTAGAGTCTTAAAGGATGTCTTAGGGATTTCAAATCCTCTTAGCACACTGACAGAGATAACAGGATGTATCCTAAAAGACCTTGAAAATGTAAGACTCCCTAGGGTAAACATAACTCAAAATGTATAGTTATGAATTCAGTGAAGCAGAGATCTTCATAGAAACTAATCTTTTCAAACAGTGGATAACAAACATGAAAACAGAACACAAAACTACTTCTTGTTTGATCCCAGTGCTGCTGGTGTGAGGAGCACAGCTTCTAGATGTGGTGTGGAGCAAAGAAGATCCCAATACACTTGATCAGGGATATCTCATTTGGTTTTAAAATTGAGAAAATTGACAAAGCAACTGTATATTTCTACTGATTTTTAAAAAGGTCCAGAAAGTACTGCTGATTTTAAAATGAATTGCTTATGGTGGCTTTTTAAGTGTGGCTCTCCAGATATTGTTGGGCTGCCATTCCCATTGGCCCTAGCCATCATAGCCAACCCATAATGAGAAATGCTAGAAGAGGCAGGCCAGCAATGTCTGGAAGGCTACACTTTGACTGCTCCTGAAACAGCTATTTGTATTGCTTTAACACACGAGTCTGTGACTTTGGCCCTCCAGATGTTGAACCTGTTTCTTTGCAACTCCTATTAGACCTAGACAACATAGTCCATTGTGAATGATGATGGCAGCTACATTCCATCATCTGAAGAAATACACCTTTCCATCCCATTTTAACAATTTCCATTATATGTACTAATAGCTCCAGGTGGTTTTAAACCTGACCTTTATTTCTGTTGTCTCAAGGGTTGAACTTAATGTTCTTGGGTAAAGATTTGCACCATGAAAGTAGCTTTTGGCACACTCAAAAATGTTTCTCTAAAGACTCTCAATGGCATATTTGTGTTACGTTCCCCCCAATCTTCTAAACAGTGAGAGTGCAGAACTTACCTGGGTTTCAGCTGCTTTGGGAAGAGGTAGAGTAGGCTTATTCAAGCTTTGCAATAGTTGTGTTTGGAATAGCAACTGTGAAGGAACTAGGTATTATTGTCAAGTATAAAGATATAACATTAAAAATCAAAATCAGAATCATCCATGCATAGTATTTTCAGTTTGTATATATGGATGAAAGCTGGACTATGAAGAAAGCTGAACTACTAAAACAACAAAGGGATGAGCTGCAGTACAAATCAGGGCTGAACCCTCCCTAGAAACCAAGACTAACATGAGCTTGTTGTACATTGGACATATCATGAGATAATGTGGCTTGCTGGAAAAGATGATAACGTTTGGTAAAGTGCAAAACTTTGGGAAAAGAGAAAGACCATATTATAGATAGGGTGATTAAATCAAGGAAGTCACATCCCTGAGTTTGCAAGATCTGATTTTGCAAGATCAGAATTTGAAAGATCTCATTCATAGGGAGCCAGTAGGTCAAAACTGACTTGATACGATGGTAAATAACAATAACAAGAAATAAATGGTAGAGGGAGAGATACAAAGGTTATTTTCCCTTCTGTAAGCAGTCACACAATTCATGTTCAAAGAATTTAGCTTTTTTACTTTCTGTTTCCCTTTGCATCCTCTGAAAATTTGGTCAAGAGCCTGGGAGGTTATTTGGTAATGGGAACAGAGGTCAGTGATCACCAGCAATTTCCAGAGAAAGTTGGCAAAAACCACACACACACACGGAGAGTGCCACATGGAAAAGATTTCTAGTCCAATTTCTCTTTTCTGGCCACACCGGCTCCCATAGCTGAACATCTCTCAAATGGATTATAGTATTTCTTTAAAGATTGCTTGGCAGCAGACTCCTTGGAGAGCTACAGCACAGCCAATTGGCTTTGGTTAGAGATGAAGCTTATCAAGACTGACAGACCTTCAGCTGCAGAGAAAGAATTTTTATTTCCTCCTTGATGCTGTGTGTGTGTATTAAAAGAAATAATAATGTCTTATATTTTGCTGTCCTTTAAAACATTTTGCTACAAGATTGCAATATAACTTCTTTTTTCATTTGTTCCTGTAAGACATTTGATTCTGGTTAATTGTTGTAGGTGCACTGGGGTGATTCTTTTTCTTTGGATTTAACTTTCTTTGATGTTTATTTTACAACTATGTGATGAAAATGCAGAATGTGTTATCTTACCAGAGCTATAGCAGTATAAACTGAACTGAAATTAGTGAGACGTCTGCCAGTCTGAAGATGGTTCCATATGCCCAAACAGGGTTATTTTTAAAAAAACAGCTGGCTTGAATTTTGGCAGCAAATTCGAAAGCCTTCTATCAGCTCCAGTAGATGCTTCTGGCATCATTTTAAAAGGATTAAATTCCTAGATAAAGAATAATTATACATATTTCAAGACTAGCCCTGCAAAGAGTGGAGCCTGTGGCCAAGTATAAAGTAAGCAACTATAGACTAAAGAGGAGTGACAGATAATCCTAAAAGACCCATAAAACATCTGTAACAATAATGAAAAACAGTAAAGAAGTAAAAATAAGCAGCTAAATGAAGGCAATAAAAACATAATTTAGCAACACCATGCAAACTGTTATATGCTTCCAAGTGGAATCCAACTTATCATACCATGCATTTTTCTTGCAAGATTTATCATATATACTTAACCATTTGTTTGAGGCCAAGCTTTGAGGCCAAAATTATGGATTTTGATATGACCTGTGGATAAATTGAGGGCAAAACTTTGGGGTATGTAAATAAAGGATGTAAAGGAGGAAGCAAAGGAAAATGATGCCAAAGAACATACAAAATTGCATCAAGCGTAACTGTTGCTGCTCACCCTAAAGGCTAGATGGATGAGGGAACTACAATAAATGGTAGCTGTGTGATGTGTGGGAACAGGCGCAAGTGAGGATAAGAAAGATGAAAGGGCAAAGCAGGGAAAAAAGGCAACTACATTAACAGTGATTATAATCTTTGACTAATGTGATAACTTTGCCTGATTTCAACCCAGAAAAGCTGACAAACACACACAAATTCACATTCGATTCTAGGATGTATCAATATAGTGTCCAGATCAAGGAGGGTAGTAGTGCCACTCTATTCTGCTTTGGTCAGACCTCACCTGGAATACTCTGTTCACTTCTGGGCACTACAGTTTAGGAAGGATATTGACAAGCTGGAACATTGCAGAGAAGGTTGACCGTGGTGTTTAAAAGTCTGGAAATGTTGTTTATTTAGTGTAAAATAAATGAATATAATTAATATAAATGAATTAATATAAATGAATGTGCATATCTTCATTTGCACATTCATTTATATTAATTTTTAAGCATTTAGTGAAGAAATAACATTGTTCAAATTAGAACAGTTTTATTTAAGTAAATTCAATATTTAACTCAACACGTGTGTAAGTTTTACACACAAAAACGTTGGGGAAGAGGATAGATGATTGGGCCTCCAAGTCTTGTCCCCCCTTTGAGTGACTTTCACACACATATACACACACACGGGGCTCATGTTCCATCATTTGAGAACCATTGCCATAGATTATTTAAATAACTTTAACATATGTAATTATGGTATCAAAATGGTTAAACATTTTCTATACTTTGTCAGTCACTAATAAAAATGGAGGCCATAGCATGAGATCAATGACAGACTGAGACTCGGAAAGGCAGCTATGATTGAACTAGATAAGATTCTCAAAGATATATCACTGATTCTATCACACTGCAGAAAATACTTACTGTAGCTAAAATATAGAATCCACAAGACCAGAGAGAAACAGAGAGAAAGAGAGAGAAATTACACTACTGCGCATAAATATTTGTGCCAGTTTAATGTCTTGCTTTTGAAAGAATTTAGGCTAGCAAAAATAGCTAGTTTGAAATGGAAAACAGCAGTAATAGTGGGCATTTCAAATATGAATCTTCATCTTTTCCATCATACTTGGCCTTTCAAGGACAGTGGTTTATTCATTCTAAACAGAAGGCTAAATTATAATGAAGTCTACGTGAAAGCTGAATGTGCTAGTCTTCAGGACTTCACCAGTTTGTTTCATTCCTTGTATTTAGGTCCATCTGATAAAGAAGTTGGAATTTAGCTCTGTAGCTTAATCCTGACAGTGAAACATTTCTATTATCATGTATAAAAACAATAAACAATATAACTGTTTATATGAAAAGGCCTCAAACAGTAATCCATACAATGTACCATTCTAAAACCTATGACACCAACACCGTGGGTTTTATTTAAAATCAGTCGTAGTCCTGTAATGAGATCTCCTTAGGCACTCAAGTAGAGCTTGAAGGTGCAGGAAATGAACAGGGGTTGCAGTGAAAATATCAGATGGTGGGTGCCTAAAGGAAGTTTCTTGCACTAGCAATCCAAATGCACTGTGTATTTTTCATCTCTTTCTTCTTAATGGATTTTCTACTATAGGGAAGGAACGGCACTAATAGAAAACAAAAGGAGGATTAGGAACGAAGTATGGTTGGCTTTTGGATTGAGTGAGGTATGTGCGGGGTGACCGGACATCCTGCTTTTCCAGGACATGTCCTCCAATTCAACCTTCTGTCCAGGAGGAATTTCAAAATTTCCTCCATTTTAAGCATGACTAATTTGGCATCTATCCTGCTGAAATAATCTGGTTTGACACCACTGTCTCAATGCTATGTCTCAATGCTATGGAATTCTGGGATTTATAGTTCATTGTGGCACCAGAATAAACCCTAGAATTCCATAGCATTCAGCCATGGTAGTTAAAATAGTATCAAATAGGACTGCATTTGCAAAGCTAAAACTAGTGCCTCTTCCTTGAGACATCAGATATGGCTACTATGGCCCCATTCATACTAGCCCATTTGCCCTGGAAATATCTGGATGAGATTGTGCATGCCATTACCGAATTTCTCCGGAAAGAGGTTCATACTACCTTTTGCCCCCATTGATGCTTTCCGGTGCATTTTACCCCAACAAAGTTCATACACACAAAAGTAATGATTAAAGATGGAGCCTCTTGGTTGTCAATCAAATGATGTCATGGTGACGTCTGATGCAGCCATTGGCCGTGCGAGATGCTTGGTTTTTTTTTAATACTTTTTAATATTTGACAGCTTATGCGCATTATATGGTTTAATATTTTATTATGTATTTTATTTTATTGTGTTTTATTTCATTTATTATTTTATTGTATTTTAATTTTATTTTATTTATTAAATATTATATTATAGTTAATTGTATTTTTATTAATTATTTATTGTATTATTTTATTTTATTTTATAGTTATTTTATTTATAATTTATTTCATTGTATTTTATTGTATTTTATTTATTAGTAATTTTATTTCATTTTATTTTAGTATTTTTTATATTTTTTATTTCATATATATATATATATATATATATATATATAATATATTATTTTTTTCAGTTTGACATCTCATTTGCATTCTAGAGGCTTTTTTCCCATCCTATTTTATGAATGGGGAAGAGGGGAAACCCCTGTCCATATATGGATTGGGGTTCCCTTTCCATTTTTAAAGGGCCCCATTCATTCCCCTCCAGTTTAAAGAATGAATGGGGCTCAAAGGGAACCCCAATCCATATATGGACAGGGGTTTCCCCTGGTTTAAATTGCTCATTCGCATTGACTCCTTTCCTCTCCGTTTTTATGGAGCAACGGAGGGGAAAAGAGCCAATGCGAATGAGCAATTTAAACCAGGGGAAACTCCTGTCCATATATGGATTGGGGCTCCCTTTGGACCCCATTCATTCCCCTCCAGTTTAAAGAATGAATGGGGCCCTTTAAAAATGGAAAGGGAACCCCAATCCATATATGGACAGGGGTTTCCCCTCTTCCCCATTCATAAAACCGGATGGGAAAAAAGCCTCTAGAATGCGCATGAGCTGTCAAACTGAAAAATAAATAAATAAAAAATATAAGAAATAAAAAAATATTAAAAAATAATAAAATAAAATACAATGAAATACAATAAAATACAATAAAATACAATGAAATAAATAATAAATAAAATAACTATAAAATAAAATAAAATAATACAATAAATAATTAATCAAAAATACTGTAAAAATATTTTAAAAATTCAGGAGTGCCTGATTTTGCCGGGGAGAGGAGGCATGTTCCGCCCCCTGGCTTTTTCCCTCCCCTGAACTTGACCCGATTGTGATCGGAGCCAAGTTCACATTCCCTGCAAACCGGTTTCTCCCAAAAGAAACGGTAAATATACCGCTTTGGGAGGAACCGGGTTATGGGGGATTTGCCCCGCTACGTGTGTGCAAGATTCAGATTCAGTAGTGTTAAAACTGGTTTCAGTCTGAACTTCTTGATTTTAAACCGGTTTGCTAACCGGTATATAATGTAGTCTGAACGGCCCCTATGACACATGTCTTGACTACATCCTGTGGAGCTGCCTTTGGAAACTGTTTGGAAACTTCAGCAGGTTCAAAATGCTGCAGCCAGAATACTGATTGCAGCCAGTTACAGGGAACGCATAATTCCTCTGTTAGGAAAGCTTCACTGGCTACTGGTTCATTTCCAGGCAACTGGTTCATTTCCAGGCAAAATTCAAAGTACTGGTCATGGCTTATAAAGTCCTACATGGTTTAGGTCCAGACTAACTGCTCAGCATCTGTAGGCTGAAAGAGAATGTTTCACTGTGCCATTCATATCAATACCAAAATATCTTGGGCAGGGCAGGCCCTACCTGCTATACTTCCATCTCCCCTGGCTGCTTTTCATTTAAAAACAAAAGAATTCCCAGGAGACATAACCATACCATTTAGATGTCTGACCTTTAAGAAAGATTACAGACATGCTCAGCATGCAATCTTAATAATTTTTCACTTGGGCAAATGAAGCAGGCAGACTCAGGCGACATGCACTGCCTCTGGGTTCCATATACATTAGCAGTTGGCCCAAATTGTGAGAGGTAGCTAGGCTCATAACTCTGAATTGTGGTAATTGGTGAAAGCTGGAGGGCCTTGTTTGGAAGTGATATTGAGAGGAAAGGCGATTACAGCTGGCTAGCAGACTTTCTCCTTCTGTCATCTTGATTAACTTGTCTCCCTTCCTTCTGTCATCCCACTTTCTAAGCGCAGGCTGCCTTCATGAGATATTATTTGTAAATTATTAAATTACCAACACGATACAGCCTCAAACAGACCAGGAGCCAGTGATCATTCACCTTGGTTAGTTAATTTTTCACTACTTAAACCTGTTAGCTTAATCTGCATGGAATTATATGGACTTGATCTTCAAAAATAGCTCACCAGGTTACCTTTATCTTAACCGAGGGGGTGTGTGACCAACTTACACTGAAGGATATTGTTGTTGTTTTTTTTCAAAAAGAGCAATGCTAGTAGAGGTTTAGGCATTTAAAATATGACACAGTAGACAATAATGTCTCTGCCTTCTTTAGAACGTCTTGTATTATACAATATTCATTTTTCAATTTGTTCTCATTGATGCCTTTGAGCATTGTACCTTTGAAGTTCAAGGTATTACACTCAAAAGCTGTCAAAGCTTCAGCACTAAAGTGGCAGTTCAACTCTTTCTAACCCGCTCAAGGGATTTCCCTCTCTCCCTTTCTCTGCTTTTGAAAAATATCTATGCTTTTAGGTCCAAAACCAAATTATAGTTTTATGGGTTAATGAGATGCAAGTTGCTCATATCTAGCCAAAGTATGAAAGAAATTACATTAGCAGAAAGAGAATGCATCTCCTAGGGCACATCCTCAGCAGAATTTATTATTATTAACATGGATTATTTATCTTCTAATATAATTAATTCATAATCAAGATGGAGGAAATACTGGAGAAAAATCAACACAGAGACTTTGAATCCTCACTCTATGATCTTTCAGTTCAGTTTTATATGTGGGGCAGTGGATCATATATGCACTTATTTTGCCCTACCTTACAGATGACATTCTTATTTTAAGGGCTGTCAAAGAATAGTCCTTTGTTTGAAGACCTCATCTTGCAGGGTTTTTTAGTCCAAGTCTGGTTTAAAAGTCAAGAATCATTGGGAGGGAGAACACCAGGTCTGAACTTTCCCTTTAGCAGTTAGAATTTAAGACAACAGGATGAGAAATCACATGGTTTTTCCCACTATAGTGAGAATTTCTGATTTACAGTAAGGATTTCTCTAAATATATGTAGGGCATGCAATTTTTATGCAAAATCTGCAGTCTTTTGTCTTCTTTTTAATGATATACAAACAGCTGAAATGTATTAGTTACTGTGAGGTCGGTATCAACACAGTGTATAGACTGTTACTGATTCACTTAATGATAAGATTGTTTAGCTCTTGAAATATCCCACAAATATTTTATCATATTATCTGCACAAATATTTGTCCCAAAATTAGTCCTAGTGAGGATGTACAGTTGTCCTTCCACATTTGCATGTTAAGCATTCACAGATTTGATTATTTGCAGGTTGACCAGATATCATGGCTGCAAAAGAGGACAAAATACTGCACAATGGGGGACATTTAAAAAAAGAAGAAAAAACTAAAAACACTAACCTAAATATAAACTCATGGTCCTTAGTCATGCTCAAAATGGAAAGCATTGAGAAATTCCTCCTAGACAGAAGGTGGAAATGTAGGGAGTTTATCAAACAACAGAAATTGAAAGTATAATCCAATGCCAATCCAAATGCAACCATGGGGTTTCACATTATTGCGAATGAGTGTATCTCACGCAATTTCAGGCAAAAGGGAAGGCATTCCGAATGCAATCATGGGTTTTACTTTATTGTGTATTAGAGTATCTCATGCAATGTTGGGCAATGGGAACTCATTTTCGGGCAATGGGAAGTCATTCTGAATGCATTCTGAACGCAATTAGAATTCACGTAAATTCACTAAACTAGCGAATTTATGTGAATTCAAATTGGCTCCATTTGAAATAAAGAGAAATTCCTCCCGTCTGATAAACCCCTAGGACATGTCCTGGGAAAAGAGGACATCTGGTCAGCCTGATTGTTTGCAGATTACTGTAAGTGCTGCCACTTCCGCCACTGCCCTACAACACTTTTAACAGGGATTTCGATAACATATCCCTTCATCCCAATGGATACTCTGTGACTGACCTGGGTAGAATTAACTGCTGAACAGCTCTTGTATTCTGATCACCTGATTACTAGGATGCTTCCTCACTTGGGAATCAGGTACCACCTGAGCAAGTGAGTGAGGGAATATGTACACTGTCACCCCATTGCATTAAATACAGTTTGGTGGTGCTAGAGATATTACTGGGTTTTTTTTTCACATTTCCAGGCTCCTACATACCAAGGCCTGTGAAAGTTGAGAGCCAACTGTAGCATTATTTGTACTAGATATCCTTTGCATGTCAAGTCATGCTGTCAGCAGTTCTATTTGCTTTGCTTAACCTTTTAAAAAAATACACAAATTGTGGTTATTTTTATGTGGTGCATTTTTGTGCCCAAGGAGCAGACAGAGCCCATCAAGATTTTCTATAAACACAGGTCATTGAACATCTATCATATGGTTGCTACTTTATGCTTCAACCACCCTGGGCTACAATTTGACCTACTTCTGCTACTTGAAAGGTGAATTATCAGAGTCCCTGATCCAAGTGGATTGTCAGTCCAATTTTTTTCTTTAATATTTTCATGTGGAAGATACTGTTATCTGGTGTAAATTGTATTTCAGTTTTTAATTGACTCCTTTCTTCTTTTTTCTTTTTTTTGAATTAAGGCAAGATTAAATGTTCTTGATTTGTTCACAGACTAGAACTGGAGAAAACAGTAATGTGTCTTGATTGTTTATGCTCCACTGCATTGTATGGCTCACTTGCTTGCACAATGAATTTCAGGCTTTTCAGCACATTTTCAAGGTTGTCTTATTTCAAAGCTGGCTTTGAGGGAGCAAGGAAAATGTTGTTGATGACATTTACACGAGTAGAGTTTCAAGCATGGACAAAAGTATGAATAGCACTATTGGCTTTAACGTTTATGGCTCATTTTTGAATGGCATCTTCAAAGTGTTACACAGCATTAATATTAATTACAATTTAAAATACTAAGCACCCAAACCTGTGCTATGGGAAATCCAATGTTGGGAAAGTTATTTTTTAAAACTTTCCTTTTATTAAGTTATTTAATTCATTCCTGTTCCTTAGAATTATAGAATCATATAATTGGAAGAGGCCTCAAAGGCTATCATATCCAAACTCCTACCACGCAAGAATACACAATCAAAGCAGCCCCTTTTAAATAAAACCCTGTTTAATTAATTAATTAATAATATTAGCTAATTGCATTCATTTTTCATTACATTCTTTGAACGGAAATCAGAGAATTCAGTTGATCAGAGAATGGCATAAAACTCTGATGCTTACAGGAAATTTTTGATTAAAGTTGACTTTTTTCCCTGTCGGACTCGCTCCACTAATTTTGACAGATATTTTTCAATCTAAATGGAAAAAGTCACTGTTAACAAAGCTACAAAATTTGGGACTCCTGGCTGACACTCTTTGGTCCATGGGGTATTCTAAAGCCAAAACAGCCATAATTCAACGTATAAAAGATAAAGAATACCAAAATCATCGAAGTCGGTCTGCTAGCTATCCCAACTATTGGGGTTGTGCGGAACCATTTATGGTACTAAATTACATGATGAACCTTTCTGACCCTTATCACACAAAATCTTTTACCCTAGCCAGGTTAAATGTTTTACCATCAGCAATACTGAAGGGCAGATACAGCAAAATTCCAATTGATGAACCTGCAACACAGGAAATGTAGAAACTGTTAATCATGTACTGTTCCACTGTCCCTTTTACTGTGATTCTTGTAAAGACCTGAACACTCCTATTATTATTATTTTTTAAAAAAACAGGGAGATCTGAAACATTTTATTTAGAATATCTGTTGTCTGATAGGAATTCTTATATCTCTCATAAAGTAGCACAATTCTGCGCATCTCCTATCACTTGCAGGAAAAGCATAATAAACCAAAGATAGCAGAATTGTTTTAGGATATGTCTCTAAACATGTGCTTACCTTTGTTTTTAATCATCTGGGTACAATTTGTCCCTTATTCTATTATCCTTTTTGAAATTATTTTTTACCAAATGGAAATGCTTTTTTATTACTATTCATTTTTCTTAGTCAGTAGGTTTTTACCCCCATTATTTTAAATTAAAACAGTTTTTAATATGTTATTCTATTTTTATGCTGTGTGAATTATTATTATTATTAATTTTATTTTATTTAATGGACTTGCTGGTCATCAACCGTAATAATAAAGTTATAAAGTTATAAAGGCATAAAACTTGAAAAATTCCACATTCCAGTGATCTGTCAATAATGGTTTAAACTCCATTAGGAACAAACCTACTTTTTCCTCAAATATGTCTGTGTTCTCTGGGGAGCCATCCAATTTTGTGTTTGTTCAGAAAGCTGTCCTAAGACATAAGGTGCTGGACCATTTTATTTGAAGGAAAGAAGAGAGGAAAAACACTCCTGCATTTTCTGCCTTAGGCTAGTGTGGGTTTGCTGGGCTAAGGAACTGATGGCTCCTTCACCATGGTCTCTTGTCTCCATTTCCATGAGATTGGCCTGTAAAAATGATACAATTTGTGATGAAAATCCCAAAATAAGGTAAAACAGTAGATCTCCCTGGGTAAAACTCAGTCTAAATGGAAAAAGATATGATCCAAGCTGAATGGTTGGCATCATTTATCTAGTTAGAAATTTCTGGTATTACCAACTAGTCTTCCCAGGGTAATTTTCAAAACATTAATACCTACAAACTGAGATTGAGTGCCTCTGGGGAAAGAAGACACTTGTGATTCTTTTGATGATAGGTACTCTGGGGGCAATTCCAAATGGACTGATGAAACATCTGAATAAAATTGTCATAGACAGAATCATGATAGCACAATTACAAGCTACATGGAACATGCCACATTATCTGACAACATCTCACTGGTCCCCACATTCCTTGATAGAGTCCAAATCATTGATGGTACAAGTCATCAGAATCAATTAAAAACAAAGAAACGATATATCATCTTTAAAGATCAGGTGCCAACATAATCCTAAAATGTTGTCAAAAAAGGTGAAATAAAATCTTATGGGACTTACAAGATTCAGACATAACTGTGTAGATAACAGATCTGGCAGAACTGAAGATATAAAATGTCAAGAGCTACAAGCTGTGATCCAGCACTTCTGGGAAAAGAGAACAATTATGGTTCCGTTGGCAATAGGTGCCCTTGCCTTTTAGTAGCCAATTATTTGGGATACCTGGCACAGCAGCTAGCCACTTTGGGATGTCCGGAGT
This sequence comes from Urosaurus nigricauda, assembly GCA_034509955.1. Taxonomy (NCBI): domain Eukaryota; kingdom Metazoa; phylum Chordata; class Lepidosauria; order Squamata; family Phrynosomatidae; genus Urosaurus; species Urosaurus nigricauda. The sequence continues at coordinate 154,549,567 of JAOEGL010000005.1, read as the reverse complement.
GCTTTATAGCTGGTAACTTTAAAGTTACCACTTTGTGGAGCATAACCTCCTAGAGCTCTGCCTCTGCCTTTGTGTTTACATAGAACGGACAACCCTAAAAAACCATCATACCACCCTGAATGCACCATTGACCTTTTCACACTACACAGTTATAGCACTATGATTCCACTTTAAGCACCATGGTTCATCCTATGCAGTTCTTGGATTTGAAGTTTATGGAGGGGTCTTTAGCACTCTTAGCCAAAAAGCTCTCTTGCCTCAGCGAGCTAAAAATCCCAGGATTCCATAATATGCTGCCATGATAGTTAAAGTGGAATCACAGCAGTTTATTTGATCTTATCTAATTTCAGAAGTTAAGCAGGTTTAGGCCTAAATAGTACAACCAGGGAATAGCAGGGATCTCAAGCTTAAGAAAAGTACTGCATAGATTAGATGGACAAATGGACTGACTTACTGCTTTATCACACTAGAGGGCAAACAGGATTTAAACTAGAGTTAAACAAGAGTTAAACAGGAAATGACCTCTGATAAACATAGGGCATTCCTGTTTAACTCTCGTTTAAATCCTGTTTGCCGCCTAGTGTGATAAAGCAGTTAGTTTCATATATTCCCAGTTTTGGGGGACAGGGAAGAACTGTGCCTCTCCTCCATGCCAGTGACATCACTAGGGCTGTGGTAACTCATGGTGTCACCCCCCCCCCCATTGGTCTTTTCCCATCCCACACCATAAAGAATCCTTAGTAATGTTTTTTGTACTAATGTTATTTATAAATCGTAATTCCCATATATCACTGAATGTAATGGCAATAGTTGTGACATGAACTATTAGCAAAATTAAATTACACCTTTAAATATCATATACACAATCCAAATGTATTTACATATGCATAGTATCATGTGGTTAAAGTGGAATTTTGGTAAAATTTGACGTTTTTAAATAAAAGGTGAAAAGAATATTTTTTTAAAAAATTAAATAATTTTTATTTTTTTTATTTAAATTTTTAATTAATTAAAAAAAATCCACTTGGGCCCTCTCCTTTCTCCTCCCACTGAGCCTTGTCCCACTCACACCATCTCTTCAGCAATTTAAAGAGACACAGAGAAATGCCACATCCTCATTTCTGCCAAAATGTAGATGTTTAGAGCAGTGGTGTCACCCTATCCTAGGGTGTCACCAAGTGTGGTCCGCACCCCCTTTACCCCACTAGTGATGCCACTGTTCTCTGCAGGTTTGCAATCTCTCAACAACCCTCCCCAGCATGAATGTGGCTCTTAGGACAAATTAGTCTCTTCATTAATAGTTTAAAGAGTGGCTTTGCAAATCAACGTTTGTAAATGCATATTTAGAGAGAGGCGTGTGTGTTTCTGTGGTTTCAAGTCACCTGTTTTCTTAGCCAACGGATACTCAGAAGTGGTTTTGCCAGATCCTTCTTCTGAAATAGGGCCTGCAGCAGCTGGTATCTATTAGCTGTTTCCCTTCCAGGTACTAACCAGGTACTGACCATGCTTAGCAGCCAAGACCAGACAGGATCCGGTGCCTTTAGGGCAGATTACAAATTACATTTAGAAGATGAATAGCAAATGTGAATTTCTCATTTATTTCTCAGATGGACTCATAGGGAAGAAGTGCTACTGAAATATCCCGCTCCCTGCCCTTTCCATATTAAATGGTAATTGTGAGTATTGCACTAAAAGCAGCCATCTGGACAAAAAAAAAAAAAAACAAAAAAACACAGTCATCCTTCTTATGTACATTCAGAGAAGTCTCCTCTCAAAAGGCTCTTGTTGCTACCCCTTTCCTTGATGCCCTGAATAATGTGGCTTTCTGCCAGTATAGGGGAACCGAGAGATATTTTTTTTGGCCTGCCAGCATGGTCTTTTTCTGTTGGTTTGTTTTAAACAATATTAGGATGTAAATGTCACATCGGTTTCCGAGAAGCCTCATAATCTGGGCCATATACATTATGTAAGGTTTCTATGGCAACAATTTCTCTGGGGTGGAAAGGAGCTGTCTGCAGTTTCCACAGAAACTGCTCCCTGCTGAGACAGGTGCCTTGGAGAGAGAAGGGATGGGAATAGAAATGAGGATGGTCCCGTGATCTCTGCAGCATGCATACATCATAGCAAATACAATCACCATCATCTCTTCATCCTCCTTCTCCATAGCCTAGAGGGATGTATGGGAGGGAGGGGGATTTGGAGTCCTGCATCCTATAATACAAATCCTTCCATCATCCTACCTTTGGCCTATATGGAGGTGGCTGTGTTGCTTGGGGTTTGGAAATGTCACTCATGAAGCAAGAACTGAATCCAGGCACTTCATCTTTTACGGTCCAGTCTTTGAAGCGTCGATTTGCATGGGAACATTTGACTGGTAAATGCCATCTCTTCCTTTCCTTTCTCTGAATGCTGGCAAAGAGGAATCTGAGTACAGTAGAGGGAGATAAACCATCTGGTGCTTCTTTTTTCCCTTTTTAAAATAAGCAACTATGATGACTTGAAATTGTTTATCCAGGATATTAATGTGTTCAGTGAACTGCGGCACACATTGCATGATTCCTCCGCACCCCAAATCCAGATTCATCCAGTGCTTGCTTTATATACCAACCCATTGCGGTGCTTAATAACCTTTGCAAGATATGTTAGCATAATGTTTTCATTTTTTGGAAAAAGAAAAGAGCATACCACTGTTATTTATTTAGTTTCAAGGGTGCAGTGAGGAGGAATTCTATGGCATTCTCTGAAGGCTTAATGCTGGCATAACTGATGATTAACATGCTGGCTATTTCATCTTCTCCTGTCACCTCTTTTCCTCTTTCTGGGGAAAAAAGCCTGACATGGTTATTAAATCTGGCAGCTGTGTGGTTCGTGTATAAGGCAAAGCAAGTAGAGCAGAGCATGTAAAAAATGAGTGGCTTTCAGATAACAGCCTCTTCTTTCACTGGTTCCTGGCTTGAAAGGCGGTTCAAAGGGCTCTTTCTCTCCTTTGTAAATTGCTAATCTCTGGATCACTGCACAGGTCTAACAAATCATTGCAAATGTAAGTATTCCTGGCTTTCCTTTTGCTGTTTCCGGGTTGCCAATTGAAGGGTGGTGTTCTGTTTGATTTTATTATAATTTGAGTCCAGTGTTGTAGGTTAAAGAGCAACAAGAGGAAAGGCAGAAGACCAAATCAGGCAGGAAATTTTATTTTGTAGGGTAGAACTTTTTCAGTGGAAAGAAGAGAATGGGGAAAGAGAGAAAGAAAGAGAAGAGTTCTATAACTCTATAGGATAAGTAATCATATGTCACAGTGATTAGAGATTGCTAGTGTGTTGTGAGGTAAATTCAGGAACCTCAAGCTTTTTAAAGGACAGATCTTGACATTTGTTGGGAACTATTTATTCCTTAAAACAGAAGGTTAAAAAACCCTGGTTAAATATTATGAGGCGGGGTGGAGAGATTTCCGGAACTGTAGCTGAGATATTCTGCAGGATCTGGCAGCAAAAGCTGCAGCAACAGCCATTATAAGGGAGTGTTAAACCACATCAGACGTGAAAAGAACAATGCCAACAGAATGGTGAGCAATGCCTTTTTTTTTTAAAAAAAAAATTAAGCTTTCTTAATGTATAAAGACCATAATCTTACATTTCCTTTAAGATACAAATGCTTAATGATGGTGCGTGGGAAACACTGGAGTCGCAGTGATGCAGCAGGCATACTAATTTCTTAGTGATTAAGGCACAGATTTTAACATCAAGGAATCTCTCTTTTTTGTCAACATTTTGTACCAAATGACACTAATATTTGCTTACAAGATCTTCCATTTTACGTGTAAGAGTGTAACCAACTGGGATTGTAGACTACATCCCATAGTGTTGTACTACATTATAAAAAATATTTGCATACTAGAAATGATTCAGCTAGTACCACGTGTGCTCATATCAGATAATTGCATGAGAAATGCCTGCCATTTCTAATTTGTCTGACTTGTCATGTCCTGTTTTGCTTATTTCCAGGATGAATTATTTACTGGCTATTCAGTCACGGCATTGTTCTGTGTAGCAATTTTATTACTACAATTCTTTTGCATGCTTGTTAAAGAAGGGAAGCCTGAAAGAAATAGAAAACTGCATATATTATATCTCAATTTGAATGATCCAGTAAGCTACGATTTTAGAGCTTGGGAATTTGCCATGGTTTTGCATGATCCCTCTTCTCTTTCCATGTGCGATACAAATTCTCCTGTTTTTCTATTGCAATAATAATAGTTCATTGTAATATCTGAATTGAGGAACTATAGTTAGGACTAACTTCTAAGTCTTGGTTTTCAAACACACTTCAAATAATGGAGCTATATCCAGACTTAGACATACTTAGAGTAGACCCATTCAAACCAGTGAAATTTACCATAGCCATGAGTAATGTAAGTCCAGTTTATTCAACTTGATTATTACATCTGATTCAGACTTGGAGGTTAGTAGTAATGATGGTTTGTCTAAGAGAGAGAAACAGAGGAGTGAAACCATATAGAAGAAACATGAGTGTATGGGTGTGGCATGCTGAGCTATGACTATCAAGGCTATAAATTCAACTAACTGTCTTAAGGCATTCTTGGTTTTACTGCATTGAACTTAGATTCTGTGCATTTGATTTTATATACCTATGTATATAAGAAACCCAAAAAGATGGATACTAAATTTTACTGAGGCCCAAATAGAAATAAAATATTTATCTGATTCTGGAAAATATATGCAATTTGGGGGTATATATGTATTTGTCTACTCCATTTCTATGCTGCCTTTTCAGGACAAACGATGCTCAGGGCAGCTAAATGTAACAAATACAAGATTGTAATTGGAGTTTAGAAATCAGATTAAGCACATCAATAAAATGAAGAAACAAACCACACCCACAAGTTAAATCTATTTCAGTAAATGGAAAACAAGCTTAAATTTAACATCTCATTTTGTCTTTTTGGTGACAAAAAAAGATGTTGTAAGATGGAGCTAACCTAGCCCCCACCCCGACTCCTTTGGCAGAAGGTCCTGGAGCCTGGGAGAAACTATTCAAAAGGCCTCTTCTTATATTTCAAGTAGGATGTGCACTCATTGGTCATTCCTGCTTGCACCATGAACAGCTAAATAAACCATGGTGCTTCACTAGTATATTATGTCACCTGGTTGCAGGCAACTTCTTTTTCCTGGCTTGTTCCTCCAAACAAACCAGAAAAAGAAAACAAGCACAAACTCTAGATGATGTTTTAAAAATCTAATTTCTTGGGAGGAAACAGACAACACAGTAAACCAAACATGTGTCATGGGACTACACCTGGCTTCTTTCTCAAAGATCTTTAAAATCTCAGTAGGCTAATATAGGAGATGAATATGGGCTGATGCCAAGTTCCACAGTTCTCTATAGATTATAAGAAGCACTAAGAATTAAGTCTAGACTTGAACCAGTAGCCAATGGACCAATTGTAATATTGGAAATAGCTTGCTCCCTATAACTGGCCCTAATAGGTCATATGGTATCAACATTCTGAACCGTCAGACATTTCTCAAGATTTTTTCAAAAGTAATATAGAGCTTGTTACAGTAGTCCAAATGAATACAGGCCCCGATTGGTTTGGGGTACTTGACTTAGCTGTGATAATATACTCCTGGCTGCTTGAATCTCTGTTCACTAATGGGTCTTTTACTGTCCCAGGTTACCTTATTTTTATCTGGATTAAGCTCCAATTTGTTCACTCTCATCCAGTTGACTACCAACGTAAGACCATGAAATAGAATGTGAACAACTATTCTGGATCTAAATGGAAACAGAGAGTGAATTGAATGCTATCGGTTTATAGGTAGGACCAAATCACCAGCCTTTGGACAACCACTCCATTGTGTTAAATGCCTGTGTTACATAGTATGAAGAATAAGATGAAACTGTAAGGCGTAGCCTTGTTAGCCTGGAAAATTAGTATGCAAAAGGATCTTGTAGCACCTAACTGAAGTCCAAAACACACTGCAGAAATAATCCAGTCTGCGACTGCTTTAACTGCCCTGGCTCAGTGCTAGGGAATTTATTGTGGCACCAGAGCTGTCTGACAGAAAAGGATAAATGTCTCACAAAACTACAGTTCCTAGAATTCCCTAGCATTGAGGCAAGTAGTTGAAAGTGGTCTCAGACTTTCATAGTCTTGAGTCTCCTTCCTGAGAAGTATGGAGTAGAGTGGAAAGTCCAGGCACAGACATAAGCATTATCTGTGTGGGGATGTTCATAGGAATACAGACCTTTGTGGGCATGGAGATGAGGTGACAAGTTCAGTTTTAACATGGTTGTTGGGGGCAGGGAGGCAGGAGGAGGGCTGTTTCCTAAAGCCAAGGTGAGTGGATAACCATATGAATGAGTATTGGGATGTAGCGGAATAGATGGGCAGGAAAAAGTGGCTTGAAGCTGCCTTTTCTGAAGCTACACTGAAACCCCACCAACCGCACCGCCTGCTCCCATGGCAGCTGGAGAGCTCATGTCATGACCACATGACATGGCTTCAAGCCAGGAAAAAAGCTGCTTCTTTTTGAAATCAATCAATTAATCAATCAATTCTTTATTATGGCCATTTAGCCAGCATATTTTTTGAAATGGCTTTTTTCTGCATAAGGACACTTTTCTGCTGACTTCAAGGCATGTGTTATCTAAACCCCACACCTACAAGCCAGCCTGAAAGCACCTCTTTTTGCCTGTCTGTTTAGCCCCATAATGAACTGGCCAAGCAAGCCCTCATGAGGCTGGGGGACTGGTTTCCTGGCACACTTCACACATTATAACACTAGCTAACCCCCTCCATCACTAGCTAACCACCTCATTACCTTCATGGCCTTCCTCTAAGACTGAGAACATGTCACTTTCCCAAAGTCACCCAGTGGGTTTCATGGCTGAGCTGGGAATCAAACCCTGGTGTCCCTGCTCAAAGTACTATGCAACACTGTCTCTCACCACTTAGACAGGATTGCCCAAACAAGCAGAGCAACTGACTCACAATTAGAATATTGGTCTGCGATTTGAAAGCCGAATATGGCGCGCCCGCATATGAGATGTGCACATTGTATATGTTCTACGCATATCACGTAAATGGTAACCTATTCCAGGTACCACAATACATGGTCCTCTGATGTTTTTTTTCCTGGCTGGTTCAAACATAGAATTTATTCTTAATGGAAAAACATATAGAGGATTAGACATGGAAGATGCTATGCCACAATTAATTGAGAAAACTTAAAACCTAGGTGGCCATGGATTTGTGATGGTTCTCTAGCCTACAGATAAAATTTAAATTGGTAATCAGTTATTGCTCAGGCAGTAGGTAATTAGAAAGCAAAAGCTAACCAGTGAAGCTCAAAACTGGTTAAGGACTTAAATTAAAAACTGCCCATTATAGATTAATGTGAACATGCTCCCAATGTAATGTATTCTTGAATTGGAAGCAATTTTCTGCCTTTGGGTATGCAAACTGTAGTTTGTTTTAAAGTATATTTTGCCATCTTATCATTTCCAGTACATCTTGTTTCTTTACCTAAATGGCTAGTGCCATTAATTCACTGTAAGGTGTTGCAATCTGAAAATATGCAAATACAATTTTTTAAAGCCCTAGACGTCACGATGATAAAAGGCAGTTTGAAAGCAGCAGAATGATGCACATAATGTACCTTCTTTGTGTAGAACTAATTATGAATGCTACTGCATGGGTCTTATCAGCCATGAAACACAGTACTTAGGAATCAATAATTATTGATGAAAAAAAGAAGCAATTATTTACAGTGTAATTACGGAGATGCTGGTGGTAGTCCAGTTTAGTGCTGACCTTGACACTTTGGGTACAGAATCTTAATAATTGCTTCCAGCAACATGCCAGCTTTGTTCTCAGAAAATGTGAGGGGGGAAAAGATTGCACCAAGGCAATATCCAACATCGGTAGTAAACAAAATTGCACTTTAATTTCTGTATCTGTCTTGAATAAAGTATGTTTTTCTTTTGGTAGTGTTACTCATGTAGATTATGTTCTCTCTTTCCATAGTAGAGTATGTAGATTAAACAGCCATTCAGATTTCTTACTAGGATTCATGATATTGTGGTGAGAAACTGTGCCGGAGACAAGGACCATTCATTTCCTTCATCTTTCCCTTCCAGTGGACCATACATTTGTGTTTTGGAAGCACCAAATGTAATCTAATGTCACTTCTGCTTCCAAAGTCAATCTTTTAGATTTCCCTCCTATATTTTGGGAGTTGTGAGAGAGAAACAAGTCAACTGGCCCCATCTTAGAGGTGTAATGTGGCAGTGTTGATCATTTGGGACTGATTTTTTTTTTGTCCTAAGGATTTTTTTCCCAGTTTTGGGGGTGGCCTGATATGCTTGGGGCCCACAAAAATGAGGTTGGGCCACACTTTGACTATCCCTACATACAGTTTAGATAAACAGTTAAGCAGAGTTATCTCCCCCCCAAGATATTTTGAAACAAAATTTGGCAAACTTGGGGAAGGGTGCTCAAATAACCTCTAAGCCTCTTCATGGGCGTGAGGATGATTATGTCATGTCTTTGGCCTCCTGGAACTTTTTAAAGGCACTTTAAAGACTTTTTTATTTACAACTTTCTGGGTCACTTCTGGGTTGAAAAAAAGCTGTCACCTGAGCCAAAAAGCCCCCTATCATGGTGAAACTGCCCACATGTCCCCAAGGGGTTGTGGGAGGGCCATTTTGGGCAAAAACTATTAAGCAAAGGAAAAAAAATGCTTGTAGTGGGGTGGTAATGTTGTTCCCCATGATTCCATGGAGGGTCAGGAAAGGAACCCACCCTTGCCTTATATGAACAAGACTCATGACAAATATAGAGAAAGCTATCCAGCTGTTTGGAGTGGTTTATTAAACATCTCCCCCTTAAAAGAACCCCAGTATGTTCAGTCACAGTCTTGATGGAATTGTCTAATTTTTGGTGTACAGCTTTGGTGTATACTTGCCCTACATTAAAATATATAGTTTGGACCTTGGCCATTATGATCACAGTCTATATTCTAGAAGACCCTTTTCAAACACAAACCCACCACATGCCCTATAACATCATGTGGGAGAGACAGTACTGGATATTGAAAATATTTTGGAAAGTATTGGATTTTGAAAAATGAAGAATAATGTAGCCTTTCAAATGTCTCCCTTCTAAATTAAAAACTTTGGGTACTAAGATAAGGCTACTGTGATGATTAATTGTATGTTTTCGCTTCAACATCTAATAGAAGTTGGAAGTGAGGGAGTCTGGATTGGACAACAGTGCAAAGAAAAGTATTATTAGAGCTATTCCCTCCTCCACAGGCTCCGTCAAATGATTTTCTCCAAACTGCTTTTAGTGGAAGAACATTGTATCTAATATTGGATATTCCACATGATGTCTACATTGCATCAATTTACTTTTTATATCATTTTTTGGCAGGGGGGAGGTGTGCCATTTTTGTTACTGTGCATGCAAAAGATATATGCAAACACATATTCTGCGAGTGATGACTTTAACACATCCAATGAAGACAGCAATAATAAAATTTCAACTGAGAAAGAATTGATAAAGAGCAATGAAAAGCAATAGCAGTAAAGAACATGAGCACAAAGGGCACGTGGCTGGTACCAGGAACTCCAGATGACATTTTGCAAAAGACTTGCTCAAAGATCTGATTGTTATGGTTAACAATTGCCATTCCTCAGACTAGAGTAGGCAAGAAATGGGTTCTTTCAGTAAGATACAGACACAGTGTGGTCACTAATCCCGACTTCAATGGGCCCAGTTTTTTTCTGTGGACATTGCTAACTTTCAGTCATAGTTGTACCTGTGATCAAGAAGAAAAGCTATCAGCAGACACAATGAGAGCCAGAATTTTAGCTCTGCCACCTCATTTGACAGAATGACCTTTGATAAGGGAGAGAACAATTTGGACAAAAACTGGGTTAATGGAAAGATGGCATATAGCCATATACAAAGAAATGCTTAAGTCGCTTATATGTGCTGCTGATATAGTTCTAGTTTGCTTAATTGCTCATCATGTAGATTTGCCTAGAGATTCAGCTTCAGACTCCTGTCAATGTAGGAATCATATGTACATTATCACAATAATTGTTTAAATAAACACACAGCACCTATGGCATATTGGCATGCATGTTATCAAATTATTCCACTAAGGGCTGTTATGAAATGGCCAAGGAAACCATGAATTCTCATTATACAGCTCTATAAGTTTTGCTGGTGTGGTTGGTCTACATCCACTTTTTCCATTCTTGGGGAGACAGCATTTTCTTGAATTTTTACTACAGGTGTGGCTAAGGTGGCTCTATGAAGGGCATATTTATCTCTATTGTTTTTTCTTCTTCCCTGAATAAATATCTAAATATCTAAATACACCTTTACTGACATTGAATTTTATTTGCTTCTTTCAGCTGTGCTTTCCTATATTTTGCCTGTATTTTTCTACTTAGCAGAAGAAGCTTTAAAATGCTAGCATTTAAAAATATTTTCAAACTTAAAAAACTCCACTAGTTAATAAAATGCCCAGATCTCCCATGTTGTTGTTACGTATCTTCAAGCCATTTCCGACTTACGACACCCCTATGGCAGACTTATCCTGGGGTTTTCTTGGCAAGATTTGTTCAGAGGAGTTTGCCATTGCCTTCCCTGAGATAATGTGACTTGCCCAAGGTCACCCAGTAAGTTTCATAGCCAAGGGGAGAATCGAACCCTGGTTTCCAGAGTCATAGTCCAGCACTCAAACCAGTAATTAAAGAAATGCCCAGATCTTCTATATTTTAGCAAAATGTTATTATACTTACTGTTAAGACACAAAATGATGTGTACAGTAATTCTGTCTTATCAGGACTCCTGTCCTGCGAGTTTCTTGTATTCTTTTACACAACACAATCACAATGCTTTGATTCCACTTTAACCACCATGGTTCCTTCCTATGAAATCCTGGGGTATGCCTTTTAGGATTTAGAATTCTCTTCTAGAAATAGCTGTAGTGACTCTCCAAACACATTTCAAGGCTCTATAGGATGCAGCATGGCAATTACAGCATCATTGTGTTATATTTGTGTAGTGTAGATGGGTCCTGCAATTAGTTTGTAGTTCCCAGAGGTATACCATTACAGGAATGTTCGATTGACTCCAAATACATTGCCATTGAGGACCATGGGTGGTAAATGTGTTGTCATGGAGATGTGGCCAGCAAGTCACATTCCTGAAGCCTCCTCACATATCTAATAAATATATGAGGATGTATGCCTGAAGATCAGTGTGTTACGCACCCCCATTACACACAAAATAATTTCACCAAATGAAACATTATTATTAATTTCCTACTAATTTTTTAAAAATGAAGATTGAGTTTCTGGAATTCTGCATAATTCAGAATCAGAAAGGCTATATTTTAGGCACATAATGTACAATGTGCAGTATAGAATAATACATCAGGGAAATGCAAGTATCCATACATCACCTCTGCTTTAATGAAATATATGCTGGCAGAGGCTGCTTTAATCCTAAATGCTTCAAAGGAACATACCACTAAATTAAGTATATGTAAGATCTCACCTTAAATCATTTTGTGATCTCTAGCTGGCTATGAATCTCCTTGACATGTATTTTATGATAATGCCATAAAAAGTATATTTAGGTTTATGAGAAAGTTAATATAGGCAAAATTCTGGTACTGATATTGATTAGAGACTATGTGCACAAAGAACCATGTCCCGTTGATTTCCCAAAGGTTAAATCCCTACTGATTCTCTATCAGTCACAGCACTGCACCAGGGCTGAAAGCAGTATTCCATTGTTGGAACAAGCTAACATTCAGAACAAACTCTGCCACAAGGGCTTGACACATTTATTGATTGAAAGATCTAGAAGGCTACCTTTTCCAATCAATATTGCTAATAACACAATACTACTGCCTTTCCACATACATTTTCAATGCTGAATTACAATCTAGCTATATCTGGAATGACGGTTGCATTTCCTGCAGAGAGAAACTGCATGCTTTTTAAGTAGCTACTGCTGCATTCACAAGAAAGACTAAAGCCTGGAATATATACCAGATCACCAAAATTAACACAGTGTAGAGTGTAACTTCCCCATGCACGTTGTGACCATTCATGTATACAGTACTTTCGCTTAAACTAATACTATAATCTGCTTAATACCATGTAAGACAAAGACGACAGACTGCCAGTTTACATTGGAGTTTATCAGACGATGGAAATTGGAAGTATAATCTAATGGCAATTCGAACACAATCATGGGGTTTCACGTTATTGCGTATTAAAGTATCTCATGCAATTTTGGGCAAAAGGGAAGTCATTCCGAACGCAATCATGGGTTTTACGTTATTGCGTATTAAAGCATCTCATGCAATTTCGGGCAATGGGAAGTCATTTTCGGGCAATGGGAAGTCATTCTGAATGCATTCTGAATGCAATTGGAATTCATGAAAATTTGCTAAACTAACAAATTGACATGAATTCAAATTGCCTCCAATTGGCTCCATTCGAAATAAAGGGAAATTCCTCCTGTCTGATAAACTCCATTGCTGGAATGATTCAAGTCAAATCATGGAAGCACTATAAATGTATTAGCAGACCTGGTTCACACTACAGAGTTGCAGTACTTAGATTCCACTTTAACTGCCATGATTCCATCCTATAGAATCCTGGGATTTACATTTTAAGGAAGTGGCGTACTCACACTGGGCAACACCCGGTGCAGGGGGCAGGACATCCAGGGGCTAGACTTCTTGTCCCAGACTTCCAGTAGGGTTTCTGGATGGGGTGCCCAGAAAAGCAGGGGCTAGGCAAAGCCCCTGGGCACCTGATAAAGCCTCTGTGCATCCCAAACAGTGCCCACAGGTGGCAGGGAGCTGATCTGGTGTTACCCCCCCCCTTCTTGGGTATGACCCACCTACTGGGGTGTCACCTGGTGCAGTCCGCACCCCCCGCACCCTCCCAGTGATGCTACTGGTTTAAGGACTGGTTACTTAGAATTCTCAGCTAGAGAGACCTCTATATCTTCTCAAATTGCAAATCCCAGGCTTCAATGGGATGCAGCCATGGCAGCTAAAGGGGAATCAAAGTTTCAAAAGTGTATAGAGTGAAAGGGCCCCTGGTACTAGCAACTGGACAATTATCCAGCAACTGGGCATCTACTTGCCCAAGGTTCCCCGTTAGAATTTCATGGCCAACTGGAAGTTGATCCCTGGTCTCCAGAGTCATAACCAACACCTAAGCCACTACATCACACGGGCTCTCTCTTCTCCAGGCAAATAATCTTTATTCATTTATCCTCCCATTATTGCTCTGTAACTAGTTGGGATGTAAAAATTTCAAGTCAATCTACACTTTGAGTGAGGATCATGAATCTTCTCCTCACATCCAAGATAGACTGGACTGCAAGTCCCAGCAGCTCTGGCCTACACAGCCAACAATGAAGAATAACAAAAATAAATTTGTGTTGAAATGAATTCCACTCCTGATATAGAAATATTTCACCAAAATACAATATTTCAACTTAAACATCAACATCCCATTAAGAACTCTAAAGAAGGCACCAGAGTTTTGCAAAGGAATGGGTCCTCAAGAAACCTGACTTGTGGTTGCATGCTTGAACAAACCTTTGGATTTGGCTGTTTGAGAGGCAGAGAGAAAGAGAGAGAGGATGGATGGTTGAAATGGAGGATGGCTGGATTATTAGTATGTTGCTATTTTTTAAGGAAAACAGCTTTCTGTGACATTTTCTCTCTTATTTTCTTGGACTGGATTTGTTCATTTTTCCTCTGTGAATGGGATAGAATATACTGTATTGTTATTTTTGATAAAACAATAAGGAAAACAGTGGGCATAAATACAGAATTTTCATGCTAGTGAAAGCTGTAGCTGCTGGATTTCTCCCTTTCATGTGCATGTTAAAGCTACAGGATCTCTGTGTACTTCTGTAAGACATTTTGATCCTGCATGAGAAATTAGGACAAACATGTTGATGTTGATGTTGATAGTGATAATACTGTTTTCCGTATTCAGAGTTCTCCACATCCACTGCCCTACATCTGAGACTGTACTGGTAGTTGCACTAAATGATGGAAACAACTTCTCCTGCCACTGCTTTGTGTCACACAAAACCCAGGTTTAGAAGGCTTACCAGACCCCCAGAATTGGTTTGGCAGTTGCACAGGGTTACAGATCAAGGGGGGATTTAAATCCTTATGGCTTTTTTTTGGCTTACTAACTGTTACAAAAGTCCTGTTGCCCTGTCCAACAATGGTTTTACTTATTCCCATGGGTCTGGGGAGAGCCACCATGGTGTAGTTGTTTGAACATTGGAATATGGCTCTGGAAAGCAGGGTTTGAATTCTCACTTGGCCATTAAAACTCACTGGGTGACCTTGGGCAAGTCACAGTCCTTCAGCCTCAGAAGATGGCAATGACAAACCCCTTCTAAAGAAACCTGCCAAGAAAACCCCATGATAGGGTTGCCTTAGGGTCACTATAAGTCGTAAGTGACTTGAAGTCACACAACAACAGCTTAAGTCTGGGATTCTGGATTCCTTAAGGCCACCTAGGTCTCTTTCATATTATACAGTTCTAACACTTGATTCCACTTTAACTGGCATGGCCACATTTAGTGGAAACCAGAGATTTATAGTTTAGTAGGATACTAAGGCTCTCTGGCTTAGAATTCAAAGCACTTCATTAAATTATAGATTGCAGGATTTCCCAGGATGGAGTCATGGCAATTCAAGTGGCATGAAATTGTTCTAATTGTGGGGAAAAAAGTGAAAAAGAAAAGGGGGGGGAGTAAAAAAAAGAGGTGAATTTAACTTTTGGAGCCTTTTGGAGGGAATGGCAATTCACCTTTTGAATATGTCTTAACCCCTTTGTTGTCCTGTTGAGATATAAAATACCCATTCTCAAAAGCAGAATTCAGCTACCTCTGTGTTTTAGTTTCTTGGCATTTTTGGCAGCATATGTAATCTCTGGAAAGTCCTGAGGCAGAAAATTTGACCCCAGCACTTAATATACGCTCAACCCTGGTGTGCACACTTCTCATTGCTACCTACTGTATCCCTTGATCCTCACAACAACCTTCTGTGTATGTGCCTTCAAGTCACCTGTCTACTTATAGCTCGGGGACAGTTGCTCTTCTAAGACGAGCTTAATTGTGGCGTCCCTCAGGGCGCCATCCTGTCCCCGATGCTATTCAATATCTACATGAAGACGCTTGGTGATATCATTCGGAGGCATGGAGCTCAGTGTCTTCAGTACGCTGACGACACTCAGATATATCTCTCCATGACCAGATTGTCGTCTCAGACTTCAGATGGCATCTCCCCTCTTAATGACTGTCTTGCGGCGGTAAAGGATTGGATGGGGGAAAACAGATTGAAGCTAAATCCAGACAAAATGGAGGTACTAACAGTTACAGGCCCGAAACCAGGTTTGGGAATACAGCTACCAGTCCTAGATGGAGTCACACTCTCCTTGAAGGACTCTGTTCACAGTCTGGGGGTACTTCTAGACTCATCGTTTCACATGACTAGTCAGGTGAATGCAGTGGTCAGGAGCACCTGTTATCAGCTTTGGCTGATACACCAGCTGCACCCTTTTCTGGACACGAAAGACCTGGAATCTGTGATACACGCCCTGGTAACCTCACGTCTGGATTTCTGCAATGCACTCTACATGGGGCTACCGTTGTGCCTAACCCGGAAACTTCAACTAGTTCAGAACATGACAGCCAGGCTTATTACTGGAACATCAAGGAGAGAGCACATAACACCAGTGCTTAAAGCTCTCCACTGGCTGCCGATCAGTTTCCGGGCACAGTACAAGGTGTTGGTTTTAACCTTTAAAGCCCTATATGGCTCAGGCCCATCTTACCTCAGGGACCGCCTCTCCCCGTATGAACCCCACACACACACACTCTGGTCCTCTGGGAGGAACCTGTTACAGCCTATGAAAACTAGGCTGTCACGGACCTCCCAGAGGACTTTTTCAGCTGCCACTCCCAAGCTTTGGAACGACCTGCTGGACGAGATGCGTCTTTATTACATCACTTGCTAGTTTCAAAAAAGCTTTAAAGACGCATCTCTTCCGGCAGGCCTTCCCCTGAAAAAATCATCAATTCCTAGCTCTGAAACGGAAATTGGGTAGATAACCTCGGTTGTCCCCTTTATTTAACTTTCTTGATTTCATCTGTTGCTTATTTGCACAAAAATTGTTCATGAGATTGCACTTTTTTTTTAACTGTTGTCAATTTTAATATTTGCTGGTTTAATATAATTTTAAGGGGGGGATCAGGAAGGAGCATGATAGTTGTTTTAGTCTGTATTTTTAAATCTTGTTGTACCCCGCTCTGATTACTTTGCTAGAGGAGCGGGTTATAAATAAACATCATCATCATCATCATCATCATCATCATCATCATTAATTCCATAGTGTTTTCCTAGGCAAGGAATCCTCAGAGGTAGTTTTGCCAGTTTCTGCCTCTGAAATGTAGCCTCCTGCACATGGTATTCATTGGCAGTCTCCCATCCAAGTACTAAACAGGGTTGACCCTGCTTAGCTTCCAAGATCAGATGAGACAGGCTGACCAAACACCCTCCTTTTTGGAGGACATGCCCTCATTTTGAGCATGAATATGAATTTACAGTGACCCCTTGGTATCCACTGGGGTTTGGTTCCAGGATCCCCATGGATAAGAAAATTAGTGGATGCTCAAGTCCCATTAAATATAATGGATAGTAAAATCTTGCCCCTTATATAAAATGTCAAACATCAAGGTTCTCTTTTTGGAATGTATTTATTTTAAAAATATTCTCACGCCGTGGATACTTGAATTTGTAGATATAGAGGGCTGACTGTATATTTTTATGATTCTTTTTACCTTTTATTTTGTGATGTCCTCTATTTTTCTGGAATGCCCTATATTTTGCGGTGCCTTATTCTCCTTCCCATCTGACGTCACCCTGAGATGGGATTTGGTGCCTTCAGGGTTTTACGTTAGGTTGAGAAATAGCAACTTACTAAAAGAAAAACAAGGCTGAGCAAGGACTTGCAGCCATTGCTTCCAAATCATAATCTAATAATTGAACGGTTATTGAATTGCAGTTGTCAGAGCAAGATAAAATGCTCCATAGTTGTGTTGCACATGCTTATATCTAAGTTTTTGTTTTTTAAATTAACACAAAAGCAGGACCCATGCACATGAAGTGTTAACACTGTGGGTTTTTACTTAGCAGATGGAGCAAATATGTGCTTTTCCTAGAGTGGCTGAGTGATTTACATTTCTCTCTGTCCCATGCACATGCATGCAGCTGAGTGAGCAGAGCTATGGCCCGGGCTTTTCTCACTCCCCCACTTTCCTCTTAAGAATGAAACACAATATCTGACCCAAACAGACTGCAGGAGAGGCTGATCATTGGCCGACGTTGTCCCCTGATAGGACAGTCCCTCCTCTTTGGTTGTGCTGACAAGCTGTTTATGTTTTCGCAAGGCCACCCTTTAACACAGCCTCCTCCTCATGGTCATAATGGAACCAATTGTCTGAATGCTGCAGGGAGCAGACTTGGACTCCTTTCCTTAAAGAGGCTGTATTTCAGTCACTGGAAGGACAGAATGGAAGGCTTGTAAGTAAACTCCTAAAGGTACCATCAGATCCTCTTTCTTCCATTCCTGGGGATTACAGAACACCTTCCTTTAGGAGATCTGGGGCTCTTTGTGGTTCACCATAAAGTTCGGATATGTATGAAAGAATTGGCTTTTAAGTGTGTGTGTGTTTGGAAGGAAGTCTTTAACCTTTGAAAGAACAGCTACTTAGTATTCAGTGCCATGCTTCTGAAGATTTCTCTATTCATACCTCAAATGAGAATGAGATCATCCTGAGAGGTTTATAGAAGCAGATGGGAAGGGGGGGGGGGAACCCTAAATGAATGAGGTTAATAGGGCAAAATTGTTGGAAGAGACTCTGTCTAAACTTTAACAGGGGTAGAGCGGTGAATTAACTGTCACTATATGCATCTTAAAGCATTTAAAATATATGAACATGTAAATATTTTTCAAAGGTCAGGCAAGAACAGTGTGTGGGTTGGGGGTCCCTTGGAATAAACCCAATCCTTTGGAAAAACGGAAAAGTTTAAGTGATGGCATGCTGTGTCAAAGTTAATGTTCCAAGAAAGTGCTTAGATGTTCCAAGATGTATGAGTAGTAATAAATGCTTCTTGCGCTTCAGTGTCAAAATACAAAGTACCATGCCTGCCAAAGCTTATGGAGCATTTTCAGTTTCATCAACTAGGAATATTTGGATCAGTTTAAAACATCACCATTCCTTGGATTCAAGGTACTTGTCATTGCTCCCACCCCCACATTCCAATCTCTGTGTGTTTACTAAGCAAATACTGGCATCCAGAGAAACCAGTGAAGTTAATTGAACCCTGTTAAGTAAGACTTTAAAATGGGGGAGGGAGAGACAAATCCTTTGTCAGTATCTACAAACAGCAATATCTTTATGGGGCTATTTAAACCGTGTCTTTGTGTATGGGCCTTCAAGTCACCCGTTGACTTATGATGACCCCATGAATTTCATAGGGTTTTCTTAGGCAAGGAGTATTCAGATGTGGTTTTGCCAGTTCCTGCCTCTAAAATATAGCTTGCAGCATCTGATATTCATTGGCGATCTCCCATCCAAGTACTAACCAAGGCTGACCCTGCTTAGCAGCCATGATCATATGGGATCTGGTGTTTGATTAAGCTAATAAATAGCCTTTGAATACCCCCCCCCCCCTTGTCAGAATAGTAAAGATTGTTGTAGCATCAACATCAGTTGGGAGCTGCCCTTTTAGCACACTCTCCTTCAACACCTGAATCTACATTGATTTTTGTAGGCCATGAAAATACCATTTTCTAAATTGGGAAAATCAAGATAAGTGGTTAATTGCTTCTTCTAGACTGCACAGTATGTAATTAATGACTTTTAGAACTTCAGAAACTAGTACATAACCTTCTGTTTCATTTTATTGTCCCCCAAATCCTTTCATCAGTTATTTTCCAATAAGGAGTAAATTACCTGGGGGAAATTGCTTTGGTTAAAAGAATTGCCTAGATTTTTATAATGTGAAATTCAGGCCTGCCAAATAGCAAGGGAATCCACCAAGAAAGTAGACTTTTTCCTTCCTGGCAGGATTCCCATGCTTTCTAGGCTGAAATCCAATTTAGCAGAGAGAAGCTTTGCTTGTTGTATTTCCACTAGCCATGCAGGTTATTATTGAGACAACAAGGTGGGGCATCCTCTGTTCTAAGAGTTTGTTTAGGAATTATCTAGAAATTGAAAGTTCAGCCTTTCCCAACTTAGTATGGTCCATATAAGTTGGAGTAAAGTTGGCTAGGAGATTGAGGACTTGTAACCCCAACCCTCTGGAGGGTATGAGGCTGTGGAAGGGGAGTGTGGAAGATTATGGAAACTAACATTCTTGGTAGTTTTTGTTCATCTTTATACTGGCCACTTTATTCTTGTTGTTATGTGCCTTCAAGTTGACTCTGACTTGCAATGATAATACGTATTTATTTACTTGTGGCCATCTAGGTGTTGCTTTAGGCATCATAGCCAGTGGTGAAGGATTATGAGCATTACAGACCAATATCTGGAGACACTCACGTTGCCCACATCTGATCTAAGGGACTTGCACAGCCTGTCATGCCATCTTTACCAGACCATTTTTTGTCATCTATAATGCCTGCTGTTGCTGCTACATATATTTTAAACAATTATATTGAACAAAAAGGAGGAGGATATAGGGGGAAAAAAGAATCTGAAAAGGGTAGTTTCAAAATTCTGTAGCAGCAATCCTGTTTCCTAGCTTGACAAAGCAAATAAACCTGGACTAAGTTATATTCTTAAATAAATGAGCCCATGTGAATTTATTATAGAAAACAGTTGTCACATTTTAAACTGAAGTCATACTCAAGGAAATGTTAAGCTTTTTGTTCTAAGGCCAGGCAACATGAGAAATGCACTAACTGGCTTAAGCATCACCTGGAAAAAAATTGCTTAAGACACATCCATCTCTCTGCCAAGTTCTGCAGCTGAGACAAAGCCCTAGCTTCAAGAAGTGTTGGGAGAACAGGACAATGTTTGTTTCTTCTGGAATTCTATGGCATTCACCTTTGCAAAATCACTATGGCTGTGTTCCCATTGTGTATGGGGTGCACTTAAGGGGGAAAAGGTCCTATTTCTCCTGGTCTTTCCTTTATTTTCTTTCTTTGTGTTTTTTGCCTGTGTTCTACAGTTTCTGCCTAGGGCAAAGACATCAGCCAAATGGATTTGCCTTTAATGCTGCCCTGAGCCTTCATGCTCTTGTTTTAATTATGATTCTTTTGGCAAAGGCGGTTGCTTCCACTTTCTGTACAAGAAGCCTTTTTGCGCACCCGTCACCAATCAATGGTTGTTGCACACGACACTGTAGATCTGTCAAAGCGGAAGCAATGCTGCATGTTCTTGTTGCGTTGTTTTGATGAGGAACGTGCACCGAGCACACGGTGAAAAGGAACGACTATATTTTAATCAAAGGGCATCAGAAAAATCAAGGATAGGCCTGACAGTGGCTGGCAGCCGTGGTGACTATATGCAGGATCAGTTCCAAAGCACCCTTGGCCAAAGTGTCTTCTAGGGAAGACCTACCTGTGCCAGTGGGTTCCTGGGGTACCCCAATAATTTTTGTTGCTTGATGCAGAGCAGCAAATGCCTTCTCCTGCAGTAAAGCCACATAGTCATTTTGCCACTCAAGTCAGAAAATCTCCCCAGTATCCCCCCTCCTTTCCTGGCAATAAAAATACAATCATAATAAATTATATCATTACACAGTTGTCATTTTGTGACACCCAAATCTACTACCTAAGGCAGAGGCCTCACTGCATCTAATGGTAAGATTAGTTGTGGCAGGATGGCAGAAAAGACATGATGATGATGATGATGATGATGATGATGATGATGATGATGGATCATTATTATTACTATTAGTATTAACCCCCTCCCCCCACATTTTTCCCAAGGCAGCTTACAACAGTTGCAACAAATTCCAGTATAATCTAAAGGCAATGGTAAGCAGGAATGATAGTAACAGCATTTTGAACACTAGCAGGCAGCTGAGTCAGTGGCCATTTCAATTTCCCACAATGTTCCAGGCAGCAGTATTACCGTCTACAGGAAAAGAGATTCCAGCTAAACATTAGGAAGAACTTTTTGACAGTAAAAGCTGTTTGACCATGGAATAGCAATAGCAAGTACATTTTTATGCCACTTTATCAGTGCACTTAAGCACTCTTAAAGCAGTTTACAACTGTAAGCTAAATGCCCCCAACAAGCTGGGTACTCGGAAGGATGCCAGGCTAAAACACACTGAGCTCAAGCTGGTATTGAAATCACAACCTTGTGGTTTGTGAGTGAGTGGCTGCAGTACAGGCATTTAATCACTGCGGTGGAGACTACTACTTTGGAATTCAGACCCATAGCCATGTTAGTCTTGAAAATCAGTATGCAAAGGGATCTTGCAGCACCTCTGATACTAAGGGCACGCGGGCGTGGCGCTTAGATGATGCACGTCCCAACGCCCCCAAGCCGGCGTGATGCCGCCTACCCACCCAGATGGTAGGCAGTATTGTGGCACTCCGGCAGTGCAGCGTTCATATGCTGCATGCCGCAAGAGAACCAAAAAGCTGGCACTGTGGCAGAAAAGCGGCATTTTGCTGCTTCTTTTTCAGGCAGAAAAATGCTGTATCTGGGCTGAGGCATACAGTTGTTGCAGCCCCAATCTGGAGCTCAAAGGGACAGCATCAAGCCGTCCCATTAGGGCTGTCTGTACCGGCCCTAACTCAGATGTATTTGTGTGCCTTTATGTCAGTTTCAACTTAAGGCGAACCTATCATGGGCTTTTCTTGACAAGAGGAGGTTTGCCATTGCCTTCCTCTGAGGCTGAGAGCATGTGGCCTGCCTAAGGTCACCCACCTATATGCGCCAAGAAATAACTTTTTAATGGAAGCAATTCCCATGATCATTTGAGAATTATGGAAAGTATAATTGGATCATGAAGTACTACAGTATATATGCATAACACAACTCCCTTTTTTTGAATTAAAGACTAAAACGTACATTAAAATAAGAAGGCATAGATAATACAAGAAATAATCTTTCATCACTAGTGTGAGCTTATTTTTAAGTATTAGAATTAAAAGGTACAGTTAATTGAGGTTTCTGCAAGAATTAATCTAGGGCTAACCCCAAACTGTGTTGAAGCTTTCTTTTTGTGGATGCGTAACCAACAGCCGGAACAGACTGGCATAAAAAGCTGGCTTCTAGCCAGCTTGGGGGTGTGACACGCAGACGCTGCATGCCCCCAAGCTACCCAGAAGTCACCCTGCTACCCAAACGTGGTCTGGCTTTTGGGTGCTTTGTCAGTGCAGTGTTTGGATGCCACATGCCACTGGAACAATAGGAAGCCACCTCGGGGGTGGAAAAGCTGACTTTTAGTCACTCAATAAGGGAGTGGCTCAAAGGCAGGTTGGGGCCACGGTAAGTGGTCGCTGTGGCTCCAATCTGCCTTCGGAAACCACCCCTCTAGGGCGGTCTGTTCCACCTCAAAGTCTCTGCTACAGAAATTTAGGCTGCACTTAGATGATAGATGCTATTTTGGTGCTTTTGAGACAAACCAGGAGACAAGAAATACCAACTAATCCAATGCATGTTGAGCTGCACTTTCTGACTGTGCCACCTGTGCTTACTTTGCCAGTCCCTGATCTGACAGGTTGGGGCTAAGCACAGCCCTGGAGCTTCTTCACGATCCACAATTATAGCAGAATTGCTTGGATCCTATGGGATTTGTAGTTTACTGAGGCAGTAACACTCCCTGGCTTAGATTTCTGAACACCCCATCCTAAATTATACGTTTGAGGATGGAATTGTGGCAGTTAAAGTGGAATGATAGTGCTTATAATGGCATAGTGTGAAAAGGCCCTGGTCACTCTTCAAAGGAAAATGCTGTTGTTCTGTGCGCTTTGTTTTCCTTACTGTTACACATCTGCGTGCAAATCATGCTAGAAACTGGCTGAATGGCGTTAGAATTCCACACAATTGTGTGGGGTCTGTTATGCTCCTGGGCCAGCTCGAAGAAATAATATTATGACAGCGTTGCCTTTGGCAATCCTAACACACCACCTGGGCCAGCTGGTGTCATTTCAATGAATTGTGTGATCTGCTGAGGGAATGTGGTGTTTGCATGCTTCACTCTCTCTTCTGTGATTACATCAGACTATGAATCAGGTCAGCTGGGGATGGTGGGTGTGTAGGATTTAGCTTTCTCACTAAGCTTCAGTTGTCCTAGCATTCTCAACAATCTGAAAGAAAGTGGTGTAGGTGACATATGAAATAACACTCGTTGTTGATTTCACTGGGCATTTTATAATATTCCAGCCCTCTCTCAGTGTAACTTAGTAAGAATGAAAATTTGTATACTGCAAATAGGCCAAAAGCTTTTGAAAACAGGCTGTGGGTCTGTTTTTAGTTTGGATGTAGGACATTTGCACTGAGATTCAAATTTGCTTGAAAGATACTTGGATGAAGTCTCTAAAATACTGGATCAGATCTTACTATCAATGATATGGTCTTTTTTAAGCAACTGCCTTTTTTGTTGTTGCTTTAACTAATCAACTGAGAATAGCCAGCTGTTGGATATTTTTAGTGTCTTTGAGATTTAGATCACATTTGTGAAATTCTCCTGACAACTGGACAGAACTCTGTCTTTTGAGTTCCTCTCCTCAACTGTAAAGAGCAGATGTGTGAATGCTCTGGCAGTTAACCCACAGTAAAATCTGCTGCCAGAAAAAGAAGATTAAGAAGATTTGGCTATATTGTTTGCTTGCTTTTTCTTGTCTCTTTTTTCTAACTACATCCTTGCTGTGAGCTCAAGTAGAGACAGATATGTAATCTGTAAATGTTGGAAGGATAATGTCCAGAACTCATTACATTGTAAAACAATGGAGCAAAGATGTAAAAAAGAGGAATTTAAAGGAACCTCTAATTCTTTTCCTGGCTATGAACAAAATAGGGAAACCCTCCAAACCAAAACTGAAACTAACAGTAAAGTCACTCCAAAACATCCATTTATAAATCCATTATAACAAAACAAAACATACAATTCTTTCCTTCTCCTTTTCTAAACTTTGTTTTTTTAACTGAATTTCTTCAATGTCATTTTACTTGCTCTTTCTTACATAAAAATTTTGCCTTACATCAAGAGAAACAGGTTCCTATTTATTGTAATTCACTGGTAATTTTAAAGTTGTTTAAATAGTGCCGATTCCCTTAGGTTTCAGTATATGTATATATTTATTTCCTTTATACGCCTTCCCAAAGTGGTTCACAGATATAATCAGTTAAAAAAATTACCAATACAAAGTCATTTGGGCAAAACAATATAACATTACGTTAAGCATACAAAAGTTTAAAAGCACAAAAAGAACACACACTCCATATAGAAGCCTCCCTGACAAAGATGATATATTAAAAGATTGCTGTGCCTGTACTTTCTTATGCCAGATCCCACCTTACATCAGCAGAAATTGGTTATCATTTATTGTAACCAGCTGGCTAATGATTCCAAAACTGCTAAAACTGCTGCTTACATTTTAAAGGCAACCCATGTTCTCCTATCACTGCCTTCCTAAATACCGTAAAAATTTATTATACAGTACAGTGGGCCCTTGGTATCCAATGGGGTTTGTTTGCAGGACCCTCTGTGGATACCAAAATCCATGGATGCTCAAGTCCCATTAAATACTATGGCTTAGTAAAACAGCAGTTCTGTACTATTGATGTGATGTCTGTGTAGACTAGAGAGGGAGAGAGAGAGAGAAAAAAGTGCTCCTCCTCCAAGTTTGTTTTTAGGAGGGGGGGGAGGCCCTGTGTGAGGTCAGGACTGGCACTTTGAAAGCTGAAACTATTCTGCTGCAGATGAGTAACATCTATTTTAGAATTTGGGTAATCTCCCTTTGAGAGTGCTGCTGAACATCAGCTGGAAGTTGGGAAAGAAAGAAAGAAAGATTTCATCCATCTTCTCTTTCTGGAGCTGGCTGGGAAAAAAGTTTCTTCTGCCTGAAGAGACTATGGGATGATGCAGAAGCAGGAAAAGCCATAACAAAGAAAAGAAAATTGACTATTTCCTGCTCTTTTAAAATGGTTTTGCAAAATCTGGGCCCATGCCAGATTTCTTCTCCCACATGAAGTGGGAGAAAATATCTTTATAACAGGAGCATAGTACTCTCCCAGGTGAAAAAGTATCTGTGATTTTGAACAACATTTTCCCCATTTCCTGTTGTTTTTAATCCAAAGCTGTCTTCTGTTTTTGATGGAGGACAGGCATTCAGCATAGCATTTCTTTATTACTAGGCTATCAGAAAAGAGGGTTTTTTTTTTGTTTGTTTTTTTACTTTTGAAAGGACTCTGAGGAAATTGTTGGCTTTTTATAGGTGTGTGAGTTATTTTGTCTTTGCATGCATCTTTACTAGGAATATGCTTCACATGGTAAGTATTTGGATTTCAGATAATATTCAATAACATCAAAGATGAATTGTAGGCAGGTTTTAGAGGTTTTAGCATTGTCAAGTTTGAGTCAGAATTCGGTGAAAAACTGTGAGCATTAATTGTAGAAACTTACTGTGCTTTCTATATACTAATTGTATACTGTAGTTTACTGCATCATTGGCAGATAGGACAAAAATAAAATGCTTGGTATTGATTAAACATTGATAACCAATCTCCTGGTGATTCTATTAACATTTCATCCCTCCAAAATTATGGATTTAGTTTTGTTATTTATAGTGAGAGTAATGACTTATGAATTTATGAGTTTAAAAATTTGGTACACTACCCCATTTTTGTGTGTTTTTGTTTACACACTAAGGTATAAGATTGAGTCTATATAGAAATACAAACGTGTGTTTTTATGTGCAATATATATTCATAAAACAGCTTAAAATGACACTTTAGAAAACATAGCTTGTTTGACATTGCAGGGAATGTGGGAACTCTTCTCTTGAAGCAGACTGAAAAGTTTAGCTGTAGTTGCGACAAACTCTGATCCCAGCTTGATGTATGGAACCTGTATAAAACCCTAATGGTGCATTGTTGTTATACAGCCCCTTATTGCAGTACTGTTGCCTCTTATCATATCATGACAAATCATTGCTTCTCCCTGAGAGCCACATCAAGAGGTGATAAAGGTTATCCCAGTTTGCTTAATCCGCTTGTACCTCCTCTTGGAAGCCACTTTGTAGGAAATCTGCAAGACTGTGTGCATTAACTAAAGTTTGAGGCCCCACCTATGTTGTGTATAGTAATCACTCCTTTGCTCCCACGGGTAATATTAGAAGGCTGGTAGTCACTAAAGTGGGTTTGGTGTGTTGGTTAACTCTAAAGATGAAACAATTCTGTTTGTCATCCTGGGTCTCACATTGTCCTCTGGTGAATGAGATGAGTGGCCAAACATTTCATTCATTTTTAAACTACAGTAGACCCTCTACATTTGCTGGGGTTAGGGGCACAGGATCTCCATGGAAGTGGAAAAAACACAAATAAAAATCCACTAATTTTTCAACATGAGAGAACACCCCTGTAGGAATCTCTAGGTTCTCCAGAACAACTCTGTGGTCAAGATCTGCAAGAAGTAGACCATGAAATTGCTCTGGAGGAATTTCAAATGCCTACAGAAGTGTTCTCTCTAGGAATCCCTAGGTCCTCCAGTGTGACTTTTGGCGGAAGTTTATATCAGAGTTATGCTGGAGAACCTAGAGATTCCTAGAGAGAACATATTAATCAAATCTGTGAATAATCAAATCCACAAAAGTCAAAGCTGCAAATGTGGAGGGCCAACTGTATAGAGGAGAGTGAAGATTATGCTAGCAGTAGTGGAGCAATCCTTATCATCTAATGTTGGGAGAAGGGTTAGGTTTTGTTTGGCAGCCTTGTGGCCAAAGCATGGTCTCATCTTCACCGCAAAACTAACATCCCATTCTACTGGTCTCTTCTTGTTCAGCAGGAAACATGATGGAAACACCACTGGCTGGAGGCATCCAAGCAAAAGTTCCCATGCCAGCATGTTTCTTGTGTAAAAAGAAAGGTGAGCAGAGGGAATGTTTGAATGCTGAAACCTGAAGACATTTTGATTCTTCAGACAGTGGTGTGGAAGTGGCTATGCATCTCTGTACCTTTTGTTTGGGAAGTACTGGGGGTATTTTAAATTTAAAAGGGGGTTAAAAACCTACCTATTTGAACAGGCCTACCCCTGATCTCATCGTCTCCCCCGTTGTCAATTGTATTATTAACATGAGCACCATTGTGTAGCTATATTGGAATGACACAGTTTTTATTGTTGTATAAATGTTTTTAATCTGTATAGATGTTGCGAACCGCCCTGATCTTTGGAAGGGCGGTATACAAATAAAATTTTATTATTATTATTATTATTATTATTATTTTATCAACTGAGGAAGAGGTTGGTAGCTACAGTTCTTGGTTCAGTCAGCAGCTTGACCCAAATGTAGTAGACTCCAGATGGTGCCAGTGACGTCGCCCTCCTTTTGCATATGATGGTCCCAGAGCTCTATTGGCAACACCTTGGGAATAGTCGGTTCCCAATTCAGTCCCATTCATGCAGAGGAGGTAAACTAAGCTTCTTTTGATGGAAATTATAAGGTAGTTGCAATGAATAATCCGTGAAGGTAATCAAGAACTGCAACAAAAATATTGGTAGCAGTCATACAAGCCTCTAGATGTTATTGGACTGCAGTTCCCAGTATTCTTCAGCACTGGTTATAATTTATGGTGCTGATAAGAGTTGCAGACCATCAGCATTATTATACAATATTATTCCCCCACCCCAAGTCAGGAAAACAATAGTCCAAAGCTTCCTGTAGTGTAGCTGAGACTGACTCACCGTTTCATTCTTCATTTTATGCAGAGAATGTGAATAGCAGCTTTCCACATTTCTGTCCTGCAACTCACAAGCAGTTAAGTCCAGTGCACAGTTAAATTAAGACAAGGGCTAATCTTGAACATATGAAATATGCAGAATGCATTCTGTCACTTCCTGTCCTTGCTGGCTCTATATCGGGATCAGTTTACAAATAAACAAGCCTGGTATTTTGTTTTGCTACTTCGGTGTCATTGAAAGAGCAAATGACAGCAACATTTCATAGTATGACCTTGCCAATCTTGTGAATCATTAGGACATGGAGTATGAGAAGTCACTCTGATGCCCACTAACCATAATGTTTTCAGACATCTGAGATGCCTTTATCTCCAGCCTAGAAGGTGGAGTTCATTTTGATCTGTCTGTTGCAGATAAACCAATCCAAAGGCAGTAGTGCTGAATGCACAAGAACTAAATGGCAGTCAAATGATCTTGTTCAGTCTTTCCATTTCTAAAACAGAATCTTGTTTCCCCCCAAGAACTCCATACTACCAGCATTACCTTGCATTAGCCCATGTCTTGTATTGGGGGTTATGTCGTGAATAGAATACTGTATTAGGTTCAGATCCTTACTTGGCCATGAAGCTCATTGGATGACTATGGATCTAGCCATCCACTTAGCCTAAACTACCTCACAGGGTTTTTGTGAGGGTAAACATGTGGAGGAGGACCAGGTATGTTGTCTTAAATTCCTAGGAGAAAAGGCAGGACAACAAATGTATCAAATGTATATAATGCGCCACAATGACAGAGCGTGATGTGAGATGTCTTTTAAGACAGAACATAAAATATATCACCACCACCGCTCCTCTGCTTGCTTTGAACATGGATTTGGAACCCATGGCTTAGTTCAGCTCTACAGTTCATTTACCGTACCTTACATCTGTATAAAGCAATAACCACAACTACAGCAACAACAGACAACTTTCCCCGAAGTGGAAACTCAAGGTAGCTTACAAATTAAAACACATTAACATAGAATTAAGACATACAATTAAAAATGAAAAAAGCAATTTAGAAAACAATTTAGCACCCTTTGAAGCACTTTCTTTTAAATCCTTTAGTTTCAAATGCCTGTTAAAGTAAAATAGAGTTTGCCTTGCTTATGGAAGAACTGCAAGGAAGGGACAGTTCTAAGCTACCTAGGGCTGGATCCACACTGCAGAAATAATCTGATTGGACACCATTTTAACTGCCATGGCTCAATGCTATGGAATTCTGGGGATTGCAGTTTGTTGTGGCACCAGAATTCCATAGCATTGAGCCATGGCAGTTAAAATGGTGTCAAACCAGATTATTTCTGCACTGCGGATGCAGCCTAGGAATGAAATTCCAGAGTTGTGGGCCATCACTGAGAAGGCACTATCTTACATTTCCATCAAGGACAGAGCCTCTCCTGATGTTCTTAAGACCTTGGCAGGCTCATATGTAGTGCTATGATCTCGCAGATATCTTGGGCCTAGGATTTAATTAGTTAAATTTGTTAGAATATTTTGCAGACTGACAGAGCATTTCTTTGCCAAGTAGTTTATAATCCTGTGGGCCTAACATCTGAAATTGCCATGTGTAATGCAGCATGAAGAACTTATTTGTAAATCAGCTGTCATACAGAGGGTGGAAGAATCCAATATTTAAATTATTTCTGGGAGGATGCTGTGTTGGTTTGTTGCAGCAAAAATAAGAAAAAGTCTTGTGACATGTAAAAGAATGACACTTTATCTGACATAAGTTTTATTATTATTATTACTACATTTATTTGTATAGCGCCATAGAGTTTACATAGCGCTTTACAAAGAAGAGAAAACAACAATCCAAAATAGAAACAAAAGCCTGCCTACGGCGCACAATCTGAAACCACAAACAAGATTATAAAATTAATAAAATATTACTATAAGAAAGTTAATAAGTCATAAAATCAAGATGAAAGTTGGAAGGCTTCCCTGATCAAAATAGTCTTTAATTTGGACTTAAAGTAGTCTAAAGACATGGTGGTCTGCAAATTCATAAAAAGAATATTCCAGAAATAGGGGGCAGCGTGGGAGAAGGGGCGTTTCTGAGTAGGGGCAGAGAAAATTCTTGGCAGAATCAACAGCCCTGAATCACAATGCCTGCTGAAATTTCCTCTTCTCCACAACCATTAAAAGTACAGACGCTGTCTCCAGTTTTCACCCTGATAACCCTAAATAAAATGGTTTGTTGAGGGTGTAGTATCATGTACAGTACTTAGAATTCATGAGTCTTATACATGATGTTCTTCTCTCACCCTAGTTTTTCTGCCTCCTAATATGTTATTTAAGCAACTTGTTCCTTATGTTTTGGGGATTATCAAATGACTATATGATGCAACATCTTGGGTATTTTTGGAGAAGACATATATCATTAGGTGGTTCAGAATGCTTTATAAAATAACAAGTTTCCAAAGCCACATAGCTCCTGCCTCAAAGCCAAAATATGATGTTCTGGAAATTGTTCAAATCTTAGTCTCAAGAGCAAAATGTAAATTATAGTGGTGATTATCAGCTGAGCAAGCTGTTCCAGTTTTAGTCTGCCTGTAGAACTAGGAAGAACACTAAATTTGGTGTGTGTTGGGGTAGAGATAAGGCAGGAGACACATTTTGCCCATAAGATACACTTTCTAATATTTTTCTCTAATATCTCTTTCCTTGGAAGCAGAAATATTGCTTATGAAAGGTCAGTTAAACCCAGACGCAACAACTTTACTTTCTTATCTTTGTACTCAGCTCATCAGCAAAAGTAATGATGTGAAACCTCAGTGGGGATTAGCCTTCACTAGAAGCATATGCTTCTACAATCTCTGTTAGAATTATTTGGGATGCAAACCACATTCAGTTATAGCCCTTTTGGTGCATTCCAAAGAATGTATGATATGTAAAAGTGTTGGCAGGAAAGTTTCACTGAACCAGTCAAAAGGAAACAGAGTCAGGGAATGAATATACAGGGTATATATATATATATATATATAGGCATACACATACATATACATACATACATACACCGTGTTTCCCCAAAAATAAGACAGTGTCTTATATTAATTTTTGCTCCCAAAGATGTGCTAGGTCTTATTTTCAGGGGATGTCTTGTTTTTCTATGAAGAAGAATTCACATTTATAGTTCAACAAAAAAATTTTAACATTATATTCTCTCTCTCTATATATGTATGTATATATATACTTATATACAAAAACTTTTCTAGGTCTTACTTTCGAGGGAGGCCTTATATTTAGCAATTCAGCAAAACCTCTCTAGTTCTTATTTTCTGGGGATGTCTTATTTTCAGGGAAACAGGGTGTATGTGTATATATATATATATATATATGGAATAAACAAATGTTGGGAAGTTATGATAATACAATCAATCCTTATAAAAATAGTCCAAACAGTTGGGAAGCAATGGATATGAAGGTCCTCTGGGCATGAATTAGAGGAACGCAGGGAAGACTGAGGATCTTAACAAGCATTCAATAAAACAAGGGCCCAAAATATTTCCCTGCATCATCTTATTCTGTGGCCACCATTAAATTTCTTGCAATCTTCTCATTCTTTCCACCAGGCCAAGCCAAACACATCATGATAAACCCCCCCTCAGAATAACAATAAACATGTCTCTTGTGTAGAGGCTGTGGAGGTAAGGAAGGAGGCTAGGTATATGTGGGATCAATTTACATATTAGTTCTATATTAGAACTATATATTGTAGATCTCTGTTAGAGAGCTCTGGTGTCACAACAATGAAAATTCCCAGAACTCCATAGCATTCAATCCAAGTGCTGTTAAACAGGATTATTTCTGCAGTGTGGATGCAGCCTTGGAAAGGATGGATAGAGATGTTTCGCCACTCATGTTCATCCTGTTAACGATCAGAAGTGTTTCCTGAGCTGGAAAAGTTACTTTTTTGGACTTCAACTCTATAGATTGTAAACTTACATTATGGCCAGAGGCCATGGTACTTTGGAAATGTTGAGCGTGCAAAAAAAAAATACACGTGGAATCAGAATACTAGTATTAAATTCTTACTCACACACTTCCTTTCAGGTAAATACATGTAGAATCAGAATACTAGTATTACATGCTTCATTGCAGGTAAATACACGTAGAATTGGAATACTTGTATTAAATGCATACTTACACACTTGCTTTCAAGTAAATACATGTAGAATCAGAATACCAGTAATAAATGCATACTTACATGCTTCTTTTCAGGAAAATACATGTAGAATTGGAATACAGTACTACTATTAAATGCATATAATGCATTAAATGCATGTAAAATTGGAATACTAGTATTAAATTCATACTTAGATGCTTTCTTCCAGATAAATACACGTAGAGTCAGAATACTCATATTAAATCCATACTTACATGCTTCCTTTCAGGTAAATACATGCAAAATCAGAATACTAGTATTAAATTTACAATGCTGTATAAATAAAGGTTAATAATGATGATGATGATGATAATAAATTCACCCTTATGTGTGTCTTCTGCTGCTGCATCAGGCTGCTTGTGGTCCTTGTTTGCTAATCCTATGAAAGCATGCCAGTGATCAAATTCTGGGGCCAGCCTTCAGCCTTGAAACAGCTGATTGCTGAGTAGGAAAGGGGAAGGGAAACGAATCCACCCAGCAAATCTCATTGCAGCTCTATGCTGCATCCCTATCCCACAATCCCTTGCACGGTTTGCTGCAGTCTTTCAGCCCAGGGATGAGTGAAAAAGATGTAATCAATAAAGAATGATTGGCTGGGATACTTTCGGTGGTCTCCCACTTGTCATTGACCTGGAGGGGGTGTGTATGAATGAATGACAGCTTGCCTGGGCCTCCTTGCATTTCTTCCATTATTCTCTCCACGGAGGGAAGCATTGTCACCTAAAGCAAGGAATGTGCTGCATCTGTCTTAGCAACTGTGCAGGGGTCGGGCTTCTCGCACAGTGCCACATGTGAGGCTTTCCCAGTCTTGCTATATTATACTGTAATTATGGTTGGCTCCTTCGGATTACTGCAGGACGCAGCTCCATCCCAGGAAGGATTTTTTTACT
Organism: Urosaurus nigricauda; assembly: GCA_034509955.1. Classification (NCBI taxonomy): domain Eukaryota; kingdom Metazoa; phylum Chordata; class Lepidosauria; order Squamata; family Phrynosomatidae; genus Urosaurus; species Urosaurus nigricauda. The sequence goes on along the minus strand of JAOEGL010000005.1, from coordinate 154,516,452 downwards.
TGGCGCTGCATTGATTAAAGCTCTTTTCCCGTGAAGATGGGTACGTCTTAAACGTTTGTGTTTGTCCGATGTTGTGCCCGTCTGTAGGTGATGTCTTTTCACCCTTATTGTAGCTCCCTGCTGTGTTTTCTTATCTGATTAATAATAGAATACTATGTGCTTTGGGGTTGTTAGGTAAGTGCTTTAAACAATAGGGGAGCCAGATGACTGAAATAATATGGGAAAGTGCAAATGTGGGAGAAGAAGAAAAAAACAACACCTTTTTTACTCAGTGTGCATGGGTGAGGAGGGAAGGGGGAGAGCTTTTCCTAACTGATTTGTATAGAAATCGTTTGCTCGTGTATTTTTAGAAATGGATTAATGCGAATTCTGGCGAGAAATGGGCTGTTTTCATAGCCTTCTTTCAACAGCAAGGGCTTTTTTTCTCCCGAGTGCTGTGCTTGTGCAATTCTATTGATGTCTTATCCATTTTGAAGCAACATTTATATAGCAGAAGTCCCATCCTTGTCTGCAGATTTGAGGCTTGAGAGTTCTACGGCAAACGTTGCTACTGGAAACCAATTCATTCATAATGCATGGCTGAGACCCTGTAAGGTTCTGTGAATCATTGATAAGTGATGGTAGGCTGTTCACCCTGTTCTTTCAGAGTCTAATTCACAGCTCTGCTTGGGTGGAGCACTGCCTTTATTTCAAAATCCTGTACATTGGAACAGGCCACCATCATTCATACGTATACTTTTTTGGTCCACTCTATAGAATCATTGATAAATATGACTACTACAGTTCTGTAGAAGACTTCTTAATGTCTCCTTTATGAGAAGGAGTTCAGTTTCAGATGGGTGTGGCTGCACATGCTACAGATTTCTTTCCTTATGGATATACATCTACTGATACATTTATTTTATTGCGTTATGTGCCCAAACCAATTTTGCAATTATTTTTTCTTTCAAAAAGGCGATATTGATTGTTACAAATCTGTAACTGCTTTCTGTAGCGTTTTATAGGGGGAAAAACACTAGAAGAAATGAAGATGATGTCATTTTAAGGAGGCTTTTTCAATGCATGCATCGATCTCTTGTCAAAGGCTACTAGATAGTTAAAGCTCATAGATTTACTTTTTGTCTTGAGACAACTCTACATACAGTTCTGAGGATAATTTGTTCATCCCAATTGTGAATGTGTCATCCTCTCTACCATTCTTAAAAACTAATGAAAGGATACAGCTTAAAGATATATGTCTATATCTATAATTTTGCATTGAATTTTTTTACAGGTTTGGTTTAATCTTTCCTAACTCCATCATTCCCTTTTTAGATTTAATGTACCTTGATAGCTCATCAAATTATATATGCTCTGTCTGTGAAATGGAACTTTCAGTGGACTCAACAAAATATAAACAATAGAATTTCCTTAAAATTAGGAGAAATGTATTCACACTGTAGCTACCAACATGGATTCATATAATCCTTCAGACCTGGGCTTCTATAAATTGTACTGCTGGATAAAATGGCAAACAATGGCTTGATTAGTCCTGAAGGCAATCTATAAAGCTTATACATATAAAGGCAGTTCTTGAGAGGCTATGGCATATTTCCCCAAAATGTGATTGAGAGAATTGTCTGAATGTAGCCTTTGAATAGACTCAGGAACATAATTTTCTTGCATTATTCTGCACATGTATTTAGATATAAGCCTCATTAACAATGCTGAGTTTCATTTTAAGAAAGCATGTATAAGATCATGCTGAACAAAGAGAACTAAATAAATATGGGAACCTTGGAGTTCATGGTTCATAAAACCTTACAAACTAGAAAGAACTTAAGATAATTTGCCATCCCTCTCTGAATACAAACTTAGGACTTGGAATCTTGTGTGGTCTGCGGCCCTTGATGCCAACATTAATATTACAGTTATTTCATTATATTTTTATTTACCTATATCCTACATTTCCCCCAATCCTGGAACTCAAAATTGCTTTAAAAAACAAAACCAGATGTTAATAACAACTCATTAAAAACATGAAAAAGTTAAAATATCATTCAAGAACAATAAAATTAAATGCAGCTTTAAAAACATTATCAAATAAGAGGCAAAATATATTAACGTGACAGCATACTATTAAAATTCAATCCCTTATGAACAATCAGTTCCCAAAGGTCTATTTAATTTTTTTTTAAAATCTTAGCCTAGCACCAAACGAACAAGTACCAAATCTAGCCTCTCTAGGAAGGGAGTTCTAGAACCTGGGAGCAGCTATTGAGAAGGTCCTCTCCTGTGTTCCCAACCAGACATACTTGTGAGAGTGGTGGGACAGAGAGAAAAAGACCTTTCCTGAAGGTCTCAAAACATAGGCAGAGAAAATTATCCTTAAGTCAACCTGTCATAAACTGTGTACATCAGAAGTTTCAGCTCCCTTGAAAGTGCAGGTGCATAGTTTGGGAGTATCCCTAGAGTATCTATTGTTTGGGAGTATCCCTAGATTCATGTGTGTCACTAAGTTAATATGGCGAAAAGCTAAAGTCATACTGAAGGTCCAAGTGGATTCCACAACTCTAACTGGATAATGGCCTTTTCTGAAAAGGATAGCTAATATCCCAGAGGACAGGATCAAAATTCAAAATGACCTGAATATACTAGAAAGTTGGGCCAAAGCTAAGAAAATGAAATTAAACAGAGAGAAACGTAAGGTTCTGCACTTAGGGCGAAAAATGAAATGTACAGATATAGGATGGGGGACACCTGGCTGAATGAAACTATGTATGAAAGAGATCTAGGAGTCCAAGTAGACCATAAGTTGAACATGAGTCAACAGTGCGATGTGGCAGCTAAAAAGGCCAATTCAATTTTAGGCTGCATCAATAGAAGTATAGTGTCTAGATCCAGGGAAGTAATACTGTAGTGCCACTCTACTCTGCTTTGGTCAGGCCCCACCTGGAATACTGTGTCCAGTTCTGGGCACTACAATTCAAAAAAGATGTGGAGAAACTGGAGCGTGTCCAAAGGAGAGCAACTAAGATGGTGAAGGGTCTGGAAACCATGCCCTATGAGGAACGCCTTAGGGAGCTGGGGATGTTTAGCCTGGAGAAGAGAAGGTTAAGAGGTGATATGATAGCCCTCTTTAAGTATTTGAAGGGGTGTCATATTGAGGAGTGAGCAAGCTTGCTTTCTGCTGCTTCAGAGACTAGGACGCGGAACAATGGATGCAAACTGCAGGAAAAGAGATTCCACCTCAACATTAGGAAGAACTTTCTGACAGTAAGGGCTGTTTGACAGTGGAACACACTCCCTCGGAGTGTGGTGGAGTCTCCTTCCTTGGAGGTCTTTAAGCAGAGGCTGGATGGCCATCTGTCGGGGATGCTTTGATTTGGAGTTCCTGCATGGCAGGGGGTTGGACTGGACGGCCCTTGTGGTCTCTTCCAACTCTATGATTCTATGATCCTGTGATTCTATGTGCTCTCTGTGGGTCTGCCCTTGAAGATGATTCAGAAAACTACAGCTAATACAGAATGCAAAAGCAAGACTGTTGATTGGAGTATCGTATAGGTGACACATAAGACCAGTTTCAAAGAAGCTGCACTTCCAGTAAGGTGCTGATGATGACATTCAAAGCCCAAATTGGCTTGGGACCTTAATTCTTGAGGGAACACCTCTCCTTATACTGTATGTACCTGCCCAAGAACTGAGATCTGCCAGAAGGACCCTCCTCTGTGTCCCACTAATGGAAGTGATGCATCACACACAGAGTCATATGAAAGGGACTTCTGTATTTCAGCATCCCCTCCCATTGGAGGTCTGGTTGGCACAAATGTTGATTTCTTCAAGGTGGCATTTTAAAACATAGCATTTTTATTGCAGTCTTTGTGGGTCTAATCTTTCTTTAAAGTATACATGTACATAGTTTTAACTGTTTCCTCTTTTTGCTGTATTAACTTGGTGATTTGTTTATCCTATTTAAATTATTTTATTGTTTTCATGTGGAATTGTTAATTATCTTTTCAAATACTGGTAGTACAGTACTGAAAAGGTAAATAGAAGAGCTGACTATAATACATGTGAGATCTGTAGTACTATAAATATATACCTAGCAGATTTCAATTCTGATAGAATTTTCAGTTGCCTCATATAATTTTCTGTCAGTTTCCTACTTTTTCATTTTTGGGTGAATTGAGCATCATAAATCAACATCTATCAGCTTGTTATGCAAGAGTAGAACATTTTGATAACCAAGACTTTTTGCTTCAATTCAAAGATAGCCATGTTAGTTTCGAAAATCAGTATTCAAAGGATCTTGTAGCACCTTTGAGACTAACTGAAAGAAAGAATCTGGAAGCATGAAGTTTTGTAGGCTTGAGCCTACTTCCTCAGATGCAACTTTTTGCTGGTTCACTCCTGGTTAATCAGTTTTAAAATCAATAAGTATCCAAATGGGTGTTTGCCTGGGAGCAATGGTTCTTGGTGTAATATAAATATAATAAATGATTGTAAAATGAAATGATGCACTATACTCAGCATCCTACTAGATTTTGCTAAACAAAGGAGTTGTATCAAAGGTGGAAAACTTCTGGTAGCCAGATGATGTTAGGCTCCAGCTCCCATCAGCTCCAGTCCAAATGGCTTTTGATGATGGAAGCTGTAAAAGTTCTGAATGTTCATCTAATTAGCACTCAGTATTGAGGATCACTGTAAATAAGAAGTGACATATCTTTGTTTCTAACACTTTTTCTTTAAACTTTTCAGCAGCGTGCAAGGTAAAAAGGAACAAGACCCACATGTCAGTGGTCTAGGATGGCCAGTGAAGGCTCCAACATCCCAAGTCCTGTGGTGCGTCAGATTGACAAACAGTTTCTGATCTGCAGCATATGCCTGGACCGTTACAAGAACCCCAAAGTACTCCCCTGTCTGCACACTTTCTGTGAGAGGTAAGAAGTATTTCTTTTCCCCTTTTCAAAGCATTTCAAATCTGTGATCTGTGGTCTGTTTTGGAATAGTATCAGTTTGGAAATCAGTCAGAGTTGGAAATCAGATGGAAATCACTTAGGGTTACATTTGATTAGCAACAAGCCTTCAGTCCAGTTGAAATATGGAAATACGAAAGATTGTTGAGAAGTGTCTTCAAGTCATTTCTGACTTAACGGCGACCCTAAGGTTTTCTCAGCAGAATTTTTTAAAGAGGAGACTTGCCTTGCTTTCCTCTGAGTCCGAGAGACTTTGGCCCCATTCATACTAGCCCATTTGCCCTGGTTAGATACGGATCAGATCGTGCATGCCATTACCGAATCTCCCCGGAAAGAAGTTCATACCACCCTTTGCCCCGATTGATGCTTCCTGGTGCATTTTACCCCGCTGGGGTTCATACATGCAAAGGTAATGATTCAAGATGGAGCCTCCTAGTTGTCAATCAAATGATGTCATATTGACATCTGATGCAGCCATTGGCTGTGTGAGTGCTCCATCCGCGCTTTGCTTTTTTAAAATACTTTTTTAAATTTGACAGAATATGTGCATGGAGCATAGGACTGGCAGCAGTGCAGCTTGTGGGGATCCCTCCTCCTCCTCCTCCCATTTTTCTCAGCACCAGGAGTGCTTCATCAGGCACTTCTGATTTTTTTAAAAATTATTTTTACAATTTGACAGCTTATGTGCATTCTACATGGGGCTCTTTAAACGGGAGAGGGAATCCCAATCCATATATGGAAGCCAACTATCCATATATGGATTGGGGTTCCCTCTCCCTTCGTTTGAATGCTCAATATGAATGGGGCTCTTACTTCCTCCCATTTAAAGAGCTCCATGTAGAATGCACATAAGCTGTCAAATTGTAAAAATAATATAAAAAAGTAAAGAAGTGCCCGATAAAGCACTCCTGCTGCAAAAAAGACAGCACCGGATCAAAGCTGGTGGTTGCAGGGAGAGGAGGCATGTTCCGTCCCCTGGCCTTTACCCCTCCCCTGAACTTGACCCGATCATGATTGGAGCCAAGTTCACATTCGATTGAACCAGTTTTTCCGAAAAGAAAGGTTAAATGCCTCGCTTTCGGAAAACCCGGGTTTAGGGGTTTTGCGCCGCAACGGGTGTGCAAGATCCAGATTCCCTAGTGAAAAAAACGGCTCCAGTATGAACTTCTTGATTTTAATCCAGGTTACAAACTGGTTTATATGGTAGACTGAATGGCCCCTTTGATTTACCCAGGTTCACCCAGTGGGTTTTTATAGCCAAGCAAGGATTCACATCCTGGTCTTCCATGGTCCTAGTGGAACCACTATATTATGTTGGCTCTCAAAATAAGGAACAGTAGATCATGAAGCCATAAATGGCTTAGAGTCTTGATACTTAAGGGAGTGTGTGTGTGTGTGTGTGTGTATGCCTGCCTGAGAATTGAGATGTACTGGTGGGACCCTCCTCTTTGCCTCATCAGTAGAGGAAATATATTCTGGAAGGGCATGGGAGAGGGTATTTGGGGCAGTGGCACACCACTTGTGGAATTCCCTTCCCTCTGGAGGCCCAGATGCCATCAATGTAAAAATCATTCCCCACCAAGTTAAAACCTCAATTTTTATTAAAGCCTCCAGGCCAAACTGATTTTATCGAGACTGCACAAGATTGGTTTAGCCAGATTAAACTGCCGTTTTTAATGGGAAAACTATATATTTTTAATCTTTTAAATTTTTGTGATAACACCCAGCCTTCTGTATCCAAAGATTTTTTTATCCACGGATTCAAGCATCCATGGTTTGAAAATATTTTAAAATATATATAAATTCCAAAAAAGCAAACCTTCATTTTGCCATTTTATATAAGGGACACATTTTACTACATCCTTGTATTTAATGGGACTTGAGCATCCATGGTTTTTGGGGCTCAACAGACTGCCCCTAAAAGGGCGGGATGGAGGCACCTGTTTTTGCTCCTGAGGGAGGCCGCAATAGTAAAACCATGCAGCTTCGCTCCACACCAAAAAGAACCTGCTAAAAGCAGGTCCTTTATGGTGCATGCGACAGATGCCGTGAGTGTGCCATTGGCATATTTTCATGTGTTGAGGATGCATGTGCAGCACCACGACATGTGGACAGTGCGCCACGCTTGTATTATGATGGCAGCCCCCATGTGGACATGATGGTGGCACCATTACATACAAGGGTTTTGGGGTGTGCAGTACTGGGCCTTTGTTATCCATGGGACAGTCCTGGAACCAAATCCCAGCGGATACCAAGAGCTCACTGTATTTATTGTTGGTTTTATTTTTAAAGGCCCTTAGATACTTGGATAACGGGTGGGATATAAAATTTGTAATAAATAAATAAATGGAATAAAGTTTAATGGATAAAATGACCATGAGTTTGTTTTGTTTTGAAGAAAGAAAAGGATTCAGATTCATAGAGAAAACTGCAAAAATGATCTAGGATTCCATAGTTGTGTTTCAGTAAATACTTCCCTTTTATTTTTATTTTTTTATTTAATTTTTTTTTGAAAAAATTAATTGACTTTGGTGATTACCAGTAAATTTATACGAACTAAGGCAAAATAATTTCTGGCAGGTCCATTGTATTGAAATGAAGCTGCAAATCTAAGCACATTTTAACTTGGAAACAAATTATATTAGCATGAGTCGAATCTGATTCCAAACAAATGTTGCAAATATGAGAACCCTACATTAATCATCTATTTCATATTCAAGCCTCACCTTTTCAACCCCTCACTTCCCCATACTGTGCAGGAAAGGCTATAGCAGGATTGTTTATACTCATTTAAACAGGACCAGAAGTGTCCATACAACCTGAGATTAGGCAAGGGACTACAAAAGGTATATTTTGGATCATGATGGATGTGTGTGTCTGTGTGGACTCTGAGAATTGGGGTCAAAAATTAGTTGGCATAGCAACAAAGAAACCTGCTTTGTTAGGATTTTTTCCTAATCATGCAGACAAAGTTGCAACTGTCATTAAAGCATATGTAAGCAGAAGACCATATAGAGTCCTTCTTGCTATATCTGGAAAAGTGTGAGAACAGAGTACCCAAGGATACTGAAAGTGAGTCCAGTGATTTGAATACATGGCATTTGTATTATGTACAGGCATAATAAGTCTATGAACAACAGTAAATGCAGAGTTTATTGTCAGATAAAGGGTTAGTCTGCTCAGTATTGCAGTAGCCTGTCCCGGACTGCGGCCAGCACACACCAACAAAAGCTGATAAGGCAGTTCCACAAACCTAAACGTGCCAGAGCCAAGGTCAGGGTTGGGGAAATCACAGAGGTCAGTCCGGTCCGAGGTCAGGGCAAGGAGAAAGCAGCAAAAGTCCAAATCGTTCCAAGGTGAAGGCAAACCAGAGTTCCAAAGACACAAAGCCAGCACACAGTCACACAAAGAGACTTACAATAAGTTCTGGCAAAGGGATGGCGTCCCACAGGTGCTTAAGTAGGAGACACCCTCCCTGTTGGCAGCTGTGCTTTATTACCAGCTTGCTTTTCAGCAAGCCTGCGGGACCGACGCACACAAGCACTCTCAGCCCTCCTCTCCTTAAATGAGGGAACCACCAAACTGGATTCTTCATTTGAAACCTCACTCAGCTGCTTAGCCTCTGCAGGGAGCTCTACAGTGCCAGAGCCTGGCTGGGCTCCTACTCCTGAGGCTGAAATGTCAGGATTGGGGTCTGGCGTGGCAGAACTTGGACCTGGTCTGGCCTCCAAATCCTCTTGCTCCTGAGGAGCCATGTCCTCCTCCTCATCCTCTGACTCGATCTCTTGGCTGGTCATGACATAGCCCTCCAGAAGTATTGATGATGACTTTTATTTTGGCAGTTCTGTACCTTTAAAAGGTATAAAGATATACAGACATTGAGCAGGTGGCATTTTTCTTATACTGCATTTCTGTGCATTTCCACGCTAAGAGGCTTGCATAGAAGTCATCCCATATAAAGAAGGCTACAATGCTGTATGAAAGTGTAAATGATCTTTCCACTGTTTTTATCCTGTTGCCTTCTTTTGGGTTTTATTATTTTATTTTATGCAGACTGCTTTGTCTACTGTGTCTCATAGATACCATAGGGTCTTAATTTTTTTAAAAAAATATTGCATGTTAAAGTGTTAATTATTCTATTTATCTTCTTTTTAATGCACCCTCTCTTTTTCTCTTGCTGTCTGTATCGTAATTTTTTAAAAATTGAGTACAGAAGTACAAAGGGCTGTATTTTTCCATTTAAATTTGTTGTCTTCCCCTCACCCACCCATAGTACATAATTTTAGAAGCCAGCTCAGCCTGAAGGACAGTCATATTCATCTAAAGCCTCAGGCTGAATTTAGTCTGGCTTCAGCTTTTGATATGCCAGTGGAAATGCTCAACATTTGCAGTAGTGGCCAACTTCTGGATCAGGGCTGTTACTTCCACTTGCTTCACCACAGGCACAATTACTTAGAAGATGGAAACAAAAGCTAGGCCCTAAAGTGTTGTCAGCCACTTCATGGGCCATGATTAGCTGAAAGTAGTGGGAAGCAGTGTCAAATGCATGAATAATAATGCTTTGCACTCTGTTAGAGTAGACATTATCCTAATTTTTCAAGCCTAGCAGATGTGTGAATGTTGTTGGCAGCAAATGCTTGTCTTCAGTATATGGGTTATAATCTTCAACAAAAGTGCAGGTTGAAAAACTAACCCATGAAGAAATGATTGACTGTTAACTAACATGATAATTATGCAACTGTTAAAGATATAGGCCAGAACCAAAGGGTTGTATTCGCATAAGCACAAGGACATTTTTCATATTCCATTTGGATCATCCCAATATTTTTGCTAGCGTTAAGGGAGCTATCCAGGTTGCTGCACCTAGATAGATAAAGGTTTTAGCACCTGGAGACCTCAAAACCCGAAGTGGCTCCGCTACCGCACTGACACAGGAGCCATCAGCTGCCACAGTTTGAAACCTTGGATTCTAGAATAGGCAGTGCTAGGCTAGATGAACCAGTTGAGGCAGCCAGTTCAAAATGTTCAGATGTGTCCTTGTGGTTCATATTTGTTTCTCATGATTGAAGGGTTTCAGAAGAAAATGTATAGTAGGCCCTTGGTATCCACTGAGATTTGGTTCCAGGACCCTGCATGGATACAAAAATCCATGGATACTCAAGTCCCATTAAATACAGTGGCATAGTAAAATGGTGTCCCTTACATAAAATGGAAAAAAATCAAGGTTTTCATTTTTTGAATTTATATATTTTTATATAAATATAAATATTTATATAAACATTTCCAAGTTCTGGATGGTTGAATCTGTAACAAAGAAACCTGTGGATACAGAGGGCCAACTGTAATAGAAAGCATCTCATTGTTTTGTTACCATTGTAATTTGCAAGATTCCCAGAGAATGCTCCTGGCAGAATGTACATGTTTGGATGGATTGACGGTACAGTACACTGTACTCCCCTCTGCTATGAGTTTGCAAAATGTGAACATGGCCAAGTGGGCTAATGGCTTACTCCCTTTTCTCCTATGAATAAATAATGCTGTAGGAGATATCTATTCTGTTCTGATATCTACTCATCTTTTTACCATTCTTCTCAGGTGCCTACAGAATTACATTCCAGCTCACAGCTTAACCCTTTCTTGCCCAGTGTGCCGGCAGACATCCATTCTACCAGAGAAAGGGGTTTCTGCACTTCAGAACAACTTCTTTATTACCAACCTGATGGATGTCCTGCAGCGTACTCCAGACAATAGTATTGAAGAGTCTTCTATCTTGGAGACTGTCACAGCTGTTGCTGCTGGCAAACCACTTTCCTGCCCCAATCATGAAGGAAATGTAAGTGGACTAGTTTCTTATAAAAATGACTATTGATTAGACAGAAAATGATAGGTTACATGGGATGAAGTGGACTGTATGATTAAAATTAGGGACTGTTCGATAAAAGATCTGTACTCCTGTAAAAACAATTGCAATAGGCTTGATAGATTTTCTATTATTAAAAAGGAAAGAAAAGCATTTGAAAAAAGAAAAGAAAAGAAAAACAACCTGTTTGGGAATAGCTAGGGGGAAGAAGGGGAGGGAAGTATAATCATTCCCATTTGCACCATGTGACTGCTTGCATATTGAAACTGCTTCGGAAGGAACTTTTCACACTCTCACAAAAGTGAAAAAGCAGAGCAATTGGGGGCCATTGATAGATTTTGCCCATCAGTAAAAAGGAGCACTCCAACAGTGGATGGACTTAGAGACCTGTGGATGAGACACCTCCAAGACCCCCTGCCTTCATCCTCTCTGTTTAGGTCCTGCAGGCCCAGGCCCATGTTCTCCCTGATCAAGTCTAACCATCTGGCATGTGGTCGTCTTCTCTTTTTACTGCATTCCACTTTTTCTAGCATCGTTGCTATTTCTAATGATTGATTTTTCACCATGATGTGGCCAAAGTGCAAGGGTTTCAGTTTAGTTATCATGGCTTCCAGAGATAGATCAGGCTTGATCTGGTCTAGAACCAATTTGTTTGTGTTCTTGGATGTCCATGGTATCTTCAGCACTTTTCTCCAGCAGTAATCTCAAATGAATTGATTTTCTTTCTGTTGGCTTTTTTCATTGTCCAACTCTCACATCTGTACCATTCTCACTTTAGAATATGGAGTTAAGCAGGATTGTTAGTAATCTGCTTTCATTGCTACTAAACTAGGAAGTTAATATCCCATAGTTTAGTAAGCTGAATTGGATGAGTTTTCACTTAAGAGAAAACAGGTGATTATGACCTGGAAGAGTAATGCTCTTTTGCTCCTTTCTGTCATATATGCATGATTCAATTTAGTGGAAAGGTCAAAATACTACTTTCTGTTCCATTGGCATCACCATTGGGAGTCCCTTCCTATCACCAGTCTGTGAAATTCAGATTGTAATATGTTTGAAAGAGGGAGCAGGTGTATTGCAGAAGGTGTCTGCAAAGCAAATACCTCCAGATCGATGAAGCAAATTAAAAAAAAAAAGTCTGCAGAGGAAAACAGCCTGCTTCATACCAGGTTGTGTGCAGCTTGTCTGGCCTGTGATAGCATTCCTTTCAGACAACAGACCACATACTGTTTATATATAATTTCTCTCTCTCTCTCTCTGTATGTACACACACACACACACACCTGTTTGTATGACATTGGTCTGAAATAAGTTCCAGCAGCATTGCTTTCCCATTATGGCAGTGATTGACGCCAGGAGATGAACAATTTGGATAAAAAACATATGCTAACAGTGGGCCTTGGGAATAAATGGAGCATATGGTCTGAATTATTGCATTATTACACTTGAACTGGCAGGCTGGCTTTGTTGTTCAATACATCAGTGAGCACTATCTTGGATTCAGGAAACATCAAAGTAATATGAACATTAGAATGATTGCCTGACATGATTAGGAAGCTTTTTATAAAAGAGGAACATAATTTTAAGTACTTGGCATACAAAAATCCTTAGGCACAATAAAGGTAATGCAGCTTGTGGCCAATATAGAAAGCTGAGAGTTTCATAGTGTCAGGGGTGACTAGACTCATGTAAAAGCAGATTTCCTGATACCCTCTTGCTATTTGAGTTGCAGGGGTATCTCCCAAGAGGTCCTGTTTCATAAGTTTATTTTGTCTCGTAGATATATTGCACAGTAAAGAAAAGGCACTTTACACTGCCTCCTGTAAAAATTTCCTTATGGTCTTTCATCCCCTGGAATGAATTGCATCTGCAACAGTCACAATAATAGAACTTAAAAATTATTCAGTGTTGTAAGACAACCCCTTGCCTCAACATTTATTGTAGACTCATTGAGCAGAAGTTTGTTCAGTGAAAAAAAATATCTGGATATATGATGAATAAGATTTAACCATATAATGATCAGGTGGTTAAATCTGATTTATCATATAACCAGATTTTTTTTTTAGATTCTAATCCTTAAAATCTGTTTTGGTTTATTCTGGCCATAGCATTTTCATTTTAGAGAACATGATACAGGCGGCTTGCTGATATTCAGAGTATCCTTTCAATGCAATTGTTTACCTTTTCAAAGGACAGGCTTTTATTTTTATTTTTATTTTTTGGTTGGCAGCCCTTCCCAGAACAGCCCCCGACCACATAAAAGAACCCCATACAGTACTGCTTATATTGGTGTAACTCTTGTTACAATAATGCTGCCCACCATTAATTGCTAATAGTTTTATTGTGTTTTTAATTGTTAATAGTTATTGTGTTTTTAACCATTGTTAGATTTTAATTGTACTGCTGTTTAATTCTGTTTTAAGGGGGGGGATATGGTGTATATTTGTATTTGTATTTTATCTTTGTAAGCCGCTTTGATTGTTCCCACAAAAAGTGGGGTATAAATTAAAGTTTTATTATTTTATTACTTGTACACCAGAATGTACAGCAGTACAACAATAACCACTACTACTACCACCACCACCACCATCATCATCTGTTTTTAAGGGCTTTCCAAATTTTATTTTGGGGCCATAAAAATGAACAGTTTCGCCCCCTCTGTTCCTCTGAAATATTATAGGTCTGGTAAAACAAATCCAAGCATATATAACTATGTGTGCACATACATCTTTGAGAATGAGAGAGGGACATGAACAAAAAGTCTGTGGCACATTAAAAGTTACAAAGAATACATATGTACAATAAAATCTTCAATAGCTAGATATCACATTAGGTTTGTCTCTATTAAGGTCTTAAAAGCCCCTTTAGTTAATTATCATTTTTAAAAGGATACAGCCTAGTAATAGGGAAGAGGTTATTACAGAAAAAATATGTCTTTTTTTATGGAATGCTTCTTATTAATCTACAAGAGCGTTTTGGGTCTGCTGATTCTGTTTAATCCCTTTTAATGTGGCCTTTCCAGGTTTGAAAAATAACCAGTTCTTCCTTTGATAAACTTTAAGTGTCAACCAAAGCATTATAGATTATTCCCAGTTAAAATTTGTGAGTTCCAAAAACATGGACCTCATTATATGTAAAACCCAGTACCATATTAGTATGGTAATTTTCCACATAATTCCACAAAATCATTGTTGTAATTAAATCTGTACACCCATATCTGTTATGTTAAAACATAAACATTACAGATGTTTTTTGTTTATGCAACCAGTCTACATGGTTGACTATTTACTGTATGGTAACATTTTGCATTACAATACCGTGTATGCACGGGTTGTTTTCAGAATTTGCAATGGGATCTTTGCCAGTGTTGGACATAAACAGTGCAGTTCTACTCAGAAGTAAGCCCCACTATGGTCACTTAGATTTACACACAGACATGTATTTACAGGGTGGTAGCCAAAAGCTGCATTTTAACATTTACCCAGTTGAATATAAGGCTAGTTGAATTCAGTGGGCCTTATTTCTGAGTAGACACACATAGGATTGCACTACAAATAATGGAACATATAACCTGTGGTTATTTTAGTAATCACAGTATGGTTCTACCCTTGTTTCTGTACAGGCAGATACAGTACAGCAAATCACTGAATCCAAGTCACTCTCAGAGACGTGGGGTATATAGCTACTAGAGCTATAAAGCAAACTGCTAGGTAATTTCTAAATTAATATGTCCAATAAGTATTTCTCTTTTAGGAGAAACATAGCATACTATTTCGGCTTTATATGATAAAAATTAGTTAGCACTTATGGCCAGTTTAAAACATCTGTACCCTGAAGGCATAGTATATGCTATTAAATACTGGGAAATTTCCTCTCCATTAACCCAGTGTGTTGTGGATAGTTTGCTTTGAGTTTAGAGTATTTTTAAAAGTTCAAAGTTCATAAAAATTAGCTACACATCTATAAAATAGATTTAAAATTAACTGAAATCATTTTTTTTTTAAAATCAGTATGTCTGATTCAACATTATTACATTCATTAATGTCTCCCCACTAATTATATATGAACCTTAGATTATTTAAATTGGCTTTAATGTTGACTATGATATTTCGTGTGGACACTGATCTGAAAGCAACTACCTGTAAATTGGCTATGGGATTGTCTACCGCATGCATTTTTTTTTAACTTTAGCAGTTTGCTGCTGAAATTTTTGGCAACAAACCACCTGGCCAGTTTTTTAAAAATAAAACCCTTCTTCAAGGTATCTTACATTTCCTTTCTAGCAGATCTTGTCTGCAACAGATATGTCATCTTCTGGCCAGCAATGATGTATTTATTACTTCTATGGTAGATAAATTTGGTTTAGCTGCTAGTAAGATTAGAATCCATTTTTTGCAAGGGGAATGATGTATTATGATGTATTTTGTACTTTGTTGATGGGCTTCCCTTATTAACTTTACTATGTTAATTCATCAGTGGTTTTTGTGCCTTTTTTAAAATACTGTTTTGTTTTTAATGGTTTGTTTTTAATGGTTGGACCTGTTTTATATTGTGATGGCTTTTAGCTTTTAACAATAACCTTCTGTATAACAAAAAATAAAACCCTGAGGAGTACAGGGGCAGCAAAATAAATAGGGTTTTTTTAAAAAAATAATTTTATTGATAATTTTTCATACATAAAAAATATAAAACACAGGATACTGAATGTTTTCTTTCTACATAGTCCTTTTTTTACAGTCATCCATAAATAATGTTACAAAGGACAAACTGAAACAAAGGTTTAAACGTTCTTCCAAAAACTTCTCTTCGCTGATTCATAAGTTCTTCTTGCATGCATATCTTCTTCTTCTTTTTGCTTTGATTATGGTTTACCCAACTTAATTGTACATAATAAACTTATATTTATAATCCAAATTGAATAAGTTCAAATTGAATTATAGTCTTTTCAAAATAGCATCTTGTTTACATGATTTTTCATCTATTTCAAACGATATCTCTATCAGTACTTCCCTCCCCCACTTCTTTTTTATGTAAATTATTATTCTATCCCATTTCTTTATTTTCCCTTGAACAAGGTTTGCATTTAATTTATTAGATATAAGGTCAATCTCCAGCATGTCAGGTAATTTGAAAATCCATTCATCAATCAGTATTTCTTTCTTAACTTTCCAGTACTTCGCATAGATTAAACTGGCTGGCGTCAACATATAAAAGAAAATATTTCCAAATTTGGTTTCAATTTTATCTTCTAATATTTTCAAAAGTAAGATATCAGGTTTAAATTCAAAGTTTATTCCTAATATTTCTTTTATATTTTCATATATTACTTTCCAGAATTTTTGTGCATCTGGACATGTCCACCAAAGATGGAAAAAAGTTGTTTTTTTTATCTACATTTCCAACAAGTGTTTGAGATTTTCCCATATATTTTACTTAATTTATCTGGCGAAAGATGCCATCTATATATGATTTCATTAAAAAAATTCTTTAATATCCTGGCAAGTTGAGTATCTCATCTTTTTTTTCTACGATTTTTCCATTGATTCAGTTTTAATGGATGGCCCATTGTAGCATATTATCCTTTATAAGATCTTCCTCTAAATATATTTCCAAAAGTTTTTTATAGATTCTTGATGATGGGGCCGGTTTTTCTGAATGGATAGCTTCGTCTAGTTCTGTCATAGTTTTTGCTATCCCAACTTCTTTTACATCTGCCTGAAACTTTGCATTCAATTGGTGATATAGAAACCATCCACAATCAAACCCTTTTAATCTTATTTGTTCTAGAGTTTCTAGTTCATAATCATTGTTTACTTTCTTCAAAATATCCCCATATTTCATCCATTTTTCTCTCCTCTGTGGATCTATTCTAAAAAGAGCCTCATGTGTTGAGGCCCACATGGGGTATCTGAGGACAAATTGGTTTTTTATATTTCTTCCAGGTTTTAAAAATTGCTGCTCTAATATAATGATTATTAAAATCATTATTAGCTTTAACCTTGTCATAGAACAAATAAGCATGGTATCCAAACCTTAATTCTGATCCTTTTAGTAATTTATTATTCTCTAATTTTAGCCAATCTTTTACCCAGATAAGGGCCGATGCTTCAAAGTAGAGTTTCAAATTTGGAAGGGCAAAGCCTCCGCTATCAGTTGTATCAAATAAATATTTTTGTCTAATCCTAGGTCTTTTTCCTGCCCATATAAAATCAGAGATTTGCTTTTGCCAATGTTTAAATATTAACAGCCCTGGTGGCGCAGTGGTTAAATGCCTGTACTGCAGCCACTCACTCAAAACCAGAAGGTGGCGAGTTCAAGACCAGCAAAGGGCTGAAGCTCGACTCAGGCTTGCATCCTTCCGAGGTCGCTAAAATGAGTACCCAGATTGTTGGGGGCAAATAGCTTACAATTGTAAATGAAGCTGTTTGTTTAACAAATTGTAAGCTGCTCTGATAGTCTTGGCTGAAGAGCGGGGTATAAATAAAACATTATATTATTATTATTATATCGTTAGGGGCAGCAAAATAAATAGGGTTTGGGGAAGGATGTGTATTTCATGGACCACACTTTGCACTTAAGAAGCACACTGTTTTGCATATATTATTGAGACCTTAAAGAAGGAATGACTGGAATTCTAACAACAATTATACTCTCCCTCTCTGTAATCAGCTGATGGAATTTTACTGTCAGTCTTGTGAGACAGCCATGTGCCAGGAATGTACAGAAGGAGAGCATGCGGAACACCCCACAGTACCTCTCAAGGATGTTGTTGAACAACACAAGGCTTCTCTTCAAGTACAGTTAGATGCTGTCAACAAAAGGTATGAAAATATATCTGTATTGCACATTCAAGGGATGTAAAAAGGCATTCTAGGGTAATACAGTTTGTATCAGATGGAGAACCAATGTGAAATATAAGTGATTTAGGATCATTTGAAAGAGGTAATTATAAAACTATCAGTGTCTGGCTGCAGTAGAAGGTGTGGGCAAAAAGAGGAGACAACAAATACAAGTGCTTTGTATTCCTGTGCTTTTCCATATGGTATGGATTTAGTAGAGACCTAGCGTGCATAGTTGTTTGAGCATTGGACTACAACTCCAGAGACCATGGTCCAAATCCCCATTCAGCCATGGAAACTCACTGGGTTACCTTGGGAAAGTCATACACTCTTAGCCTCAGATAAAGGAAAAGGCAAGACACTCAGAACAAATCTTGCCAAGAAAGCCCCTTGTTAGGTTCACCTTAGTTAGGGTCTCCATAAGATGGAAACTACTTGAAGGTACACAACAGCAACATTAACAACATAGATTTAGAAAATGTGTAGGTTGCAGCACCACTCTTTTTTTCCATTTGCTGATCCTGATCCTGTAGGTTGAGAGTGGACAATTACAGTGTGTATAGAGGCCAGTTTTCGGCCTTGCTGTAAATTGCATCACACCATTTTGGAAACACGTTCAACCAAAAATCAACTGAAAATTGCATCTGGGAGTGAATTTTGCTTGTGAGTTCTGAGAGTTTTGGATATGTGTGTGTGCGTGTGTGTGGGTTTGAATGAGGGATATTTTTATTTATTTTTTAATAGGCAATCAGCCATTCCTGGATTGCTCAAGGAGCAATGATTCACCGTTTTAGAGTGACAAGCATAAGGCCAAACAAAATAGCCTACCCTAAAACCAAAACAAAACAAAAATCCAACATTTTTGATGGGGATCTAGTTCATTGAGACAAGGCTAAGGGAAGGCAGGTGGCCTGAATAAAGCTCGAAGAGTTTCATGTGTCCCATGGAGAACACAATTCCCAACAATTCTGTAGATAGTGTCAATCCTGATTTATATCTGCTCTTTTATGAGCAATTAGACTATCATTTCTTCTTTCATTTATGTCAACTACAATCTTAATGAGAACAGCAGGTTTAAAGCCCATGGATTTGGATGCAGTGATAATGTTTTAACATTATGGAGTTGCATGAGCCCTGGAGACACACGCTTTCTCCTCCCCTGTTTTGCAGCAATGAGGAAGAGATGAGAAAATTCTGTTTCAGTTTTAGAATAACTGTAGCTTGTTATGGTATCTGAATTTAGTTGTAGTTTTATTAGTATTGAATATGATTGATTGAAAAAAGCTTCCTAGGATTTAAAGCGTCTTTGTTTCATAATCATAATTAAACTAATTGCAGTTTATCCAGGTTCAGATTTCATGACCTCTTCTTATGGTCACACTGGAAGAAGAATGGAAAGTACACAGATGTGAGACATATAGAGGCTTATTTTCATGATGGTAAACCATAACTTAATGCAAAGCTTGAGAAGTTACATTTTGGACAACAGGCATGCTAGCTGGTGGGTTCTGAGACCTGTAGGGCTTTTTAAAAAACAAAAAACCCAAAACACTAAAATCATATTTCCAAGCTCTAGTTTAGCGTTACATAATACAATTATCTAGTGTTGTAGTCTTAAGATGATTCATTTACATATATCCACAATGCAGACTACAAATAGCCCCAGGTCTATTTTGTACAGCCTGCATTCTTTTTAAAAGCTTCTGGATCCTGAGTTTTCTCCTAATCTTCCTCCCCCCCCCCCCAATTTTTTTGAAATGGAGAGAAACATCAATTTGAAAATGATGGCATAAACTATAGAAGATTCATATAGAAGCCTGCAGGCTGAATCCCAAACTCATTTAAGTAGTTCCATGATGTTTTCAGAATTGATAAATATTGGTATTATTTTTAAGGATAAATACTTGATACAACTAGTAGTTGTAGCCTCATTAAATACAATGCTAATAACATTGTTCTGGAAATTGCAGTAATGTATATATGTACAGCTACACATATACATAAGCTAACTTTTGTTCTTCAGGCTGCGACATATATACATGTGTCTTTTAGTGTTGGGTTTTGAATAAGAATGCACCCATTCTAAAATTCTGTCTTATTTGTGAGAATGTTTTTACAACAAAACTATGGAGACTATGTTTATAATAGACCACATTTGGAAGTAATATTCCCCCTCCCAACTCTCCTCTTCTTCCCTATTACTAGAACAAGGAATAATTGAGAATTTTGCTTGTGGATTCCAGGTTTGTTCTTAAGTTTGAACATGTATTCTTTGTGGTTTAAAATGCACTCTGGTTTGATAAACAAACCACAAAAACAATCTAGGTTTACAGTTGGTTTCTAAAATTAGAGTTTATTGTAAACCACAAGTTTTGGTTCTTACATAACAACAAACCTGGAATCTACTGAAGTAAATTTCTAAATTATTCTTCTTCCCAGCTATGGAGAAGGAGCAAATGGGAGTAGTGAATAGTTTGACTCATCTATGAAAAGTTACACTGTGTTTTAGCATTATCTAATAATAAGATACAGGTTCAGTATTCCTTATCTGGTATTCTAAAATTTTAAAAAAATGTCCACATAGGTGACTGTTATGGTGACACATTTACTTTCTCATGATTCAGTATATACAAACTTTGTTTCGTTACAAAATTCTTAAAAATATTGAATATAAAATTACCTTCTGGCTATGTGAATAAGGTATATACAAAACAAATGATTTTCATGTTTACACTTGGGTTCTACTCTAAGGAACCTCATCATGTATATACAGATATTCCAAATGCCAAAAAACTCTGAAATCAAAACCACTTCTGGTCTTAAGCATTTTGGATAAGGGACTCAACCTGTAATAGAATTTCCCTGAGTTACACTTGGAGTGTGAATGTAAAAATATTGCATTTTTAAAATAATAATAATAATAATAAAAAATATTTTAAATAAAAATATTTAAAGGGAGAAAAACTCTGAGAATCCTCTTTGAAACACCATTCACTGTAATTTATTCTTAAACAGGCTTCCAGAGATAGATACGGCACTTCATTTCATATCTGAAATTATACATCAGCTCACCAACCAAAAGACCAGCATCGTCGATGAAATTCATTCCACTTTTGATGAACTCCAGAAGACTTTAAATGTCCGCAAAAGTGTGCTGCTTATGGAACTGGAAGTCAATTATGGCCTTAAACATAAAGTAAGAGCCCTTGCTCTTGTCAGTAAAACTGTATGGGTTTAACTAATGAATGCATGATGCTACAAGGAGTAATTATACCCAAAAGAATATTTTATTTAGCAGAGGAAGAATGGGAAGTGGTCTGTGTCCCCTATAACCTATAAGGTTAATGGAGAATCCTAATACTGCTGTGAATTTTTCAATTAATTTTAATTATTTGGGAACTGGCAACTAGTACAGCTTCAGATTCAGATGCATTACCATAAAATTTGTTTGAAAGGAACATTGATTAGAAACGGCATTAAAGGAACAACAAATGCTGGTTGGATTCCCTGGTCGTATATTAATACATCCATGTAACTGACAATTTTGAAAACTTGAAATTAAATTATTGCCACAGTTCATGGTAAATTGTTATGGTCTACTTTTATTAGGTATAATGTGTTGGATACCAGAAAATCAAAAGTAAACATGACTGATCATAATGCTGTCATGTTATTAGATGAAGTTGATGACAATGAACCAGTTGCAGATATATATATATATATATATGTAGGTTAGTTGTAGCAATGTCAAGCATGTGATCTGGATTCCTAAAGTGTATTAAAATCCAAGAGCATGTGTAAACAGGCATATTATTAGTATAATAAAGCATCATGTAGAGTATTTCTCCTTTTGTAAAGAAAGAAAACACTTGTTTTTCAGGATGCAAATTTGTCTGTATAACTGAAAAATAATCTTTCTTAGTGATATATTCCTACTGCTTCTTGGAATTTAGGTCATTTCACCCACATAGAGAGCTTATGTTCAGATTTGGATTTTGGTTAGATATTCATCAGTTTAATTCAGCTTGTCCCTGAACTGACACAGTGCAGAAAAAATTGTTTCCTCAGTATATTCTACCCAGTACACTTGCTTTGCAAAAACAACAAAACAAAACACACACACACACACAATGACACAAAGCACTGTGTCAGACATACATTTTAAATGTTGCTTTGTTGGTGGTCTTATTTTGCTTAATTTTACCAGTTATTAATTAGTTGTATTTTTTTCTCCTGTGTATTATTAACTAAATTGTTTATAAGCCCTAAGTAGACATTCAGTCCTCATGCAATTAAGACGGATTCTACTAACCCCATCACCTAACTGCCATGGAGTTTGATGGGGTAAGTTAGAGGTACAGTTGGCCCTTAGTATCCTTGGGGGTTCTATTCCAGACTTCCCCTCCATGGATCACCATCAATCGGAAACCACTTGAAGGCACACAACAATAATAACAATAAACAATAACATAGTCCCCCATGGTGGCTAGGACTGATGGGAAGTATAGGCCAAGAACCAAGAATGCCAAATCTTCCCTCCAAATATAATCGTTTGAATGTTTGAATTCAAACATATGTGACTTCATGAGGAATATTTCAAGACATAGCTGTATGTCTTAGGCTTGAGGTGTTAATTATGTTCAAAAGAAGAATTTTGGGAGTTTGGCCATTGACATATGCAATCTCTTTTCCATCCCACCTTGAATAGGAAGGATAGTACCAAAAATGTCTGTTTACCTTTAACAGAGTGCGTGAGAGCTAAAATAATTGGGCATACGGCCCATCTCTCATATACCCAGCCCTCTCTGTCCCTATGTTCCTGGCTTCAGCAAGGATATCTGAAGGGGTGCATTACTCATAATCATTTGAATACAAGTAGAACACTGTTAAGAAAAGCTTCTGATCTCATGGCTGCACTGAAAAAGAAATAGGCAAGGGAAGTACACACAGCCTATGGCTTATTTCTATCATAGGTTAGTGATATGTCTAGCTCTTGATATGGCTTCTAAATTAGTAGCTGGTAGAAAACTTCTCTCTTCCCAGGAGTGTTGCCCAGTTTCTACATGTGCTCAACACATGCATTTCAGAGTTATTTTTTTAAAAAAAGGTGAGCCCAATTAGCTTTCTACAATGTTATCCTATTCAAAAGCATCCTTACATATTCCTATTATTATCATTATCATTATTATTAATAATAGTTGAATTTCATTTAATTTCATTGAATCATAGAGGTGGAAGAGACCACAAGGGCCATCCAGTCCAACCCCTGCATGCAGGAACTTATTTTTTCTTCAAGTGATTTCCAACTTATGGTGACCCTAAGGCAAAAACATTACAGGGTTTTCTTGCCAAGATTTATTTTGGTGGAGGAGAGTTTCATTGCTTTCCTCTGAAGCTGAGTGACCAAGACCACCCAACCAGGGGTTCAGATTCAGGTGTCCCAGTGTCCTAGTCCAGCACTCATACCAATACACCACACTGGGACATTTCGTATAATAGATGGAAAGGTATTTTTATGTATGTTTCTTTATAACAATCTAGAACTTCTTGACCATGCCTTTCTTTTGTGTCAGGTTTTGCAGAATCAACTTGATACCCTCCTGGAAGGACAGGAAAACATTAAGAGTTGCAGCAACTTTACAGCCCAAGCACTCAACCATGGAACTGAAACGGAAGTCTTGCTTGTCAAGAAGCAAATGAGTGACAAGCTGAATGATCTGGCTGACAGAGATTTCCCACTACAGCCCCGTGAAAATGATCAGCTGGACTTCATAGTGGAAACAGATGGTCTGAAGAAGTCCATTCATAACCTTGGCACTATTTTAACCACTAATGCAGTTGCTTCTGAAACAGTGGCCACAGGCGAAGGATTGAAGCAGACAGTGATAGGACAGCCCATGTCAGTCACTATCACTACCAAGGACAAGGATGGTGAACTCTGTAAAACTGGGAACGCATACCTCACTGCTGAGTTGAGCACCCCTGATGGAAGTGTGGCAGATGGAGAAATACTTGACAATAAAAATGGCACTTACGAATTTTTGTACACTGTCCAGAAAGAAGGGGACTTTACTCTTTCACTGAGGCTCTATGATCAGCATATTAGGGGCAGCCCATTCAAACTCAAGGTAATCAGATCAGCAGATGTGTCCCCTACCACTGAAGGAGTTAAAAGGCGTGTTAAGTCTCCTGGTAGTGGCCATGTAAAGCAGAAGGCTGTAAAAAGACCAGCTAGTATGTACAGCACTGGCAAAAGGAAAGAGAACCCTATTGAAGATGATTTGATCTTCAGAGTAGGTAAGGCATGTGTTCTCTTGTAACTTGTTAAGATTGCAGTGTCCAGATGTTTTGTGCCTTGTTTTGAATGAACATGAAGATTGAAACAGAAGTTGTTCAAGTTACAATATCATAGACATCTCTTAATGTAGAGGCTTTTTACACATGAATGCATTGTTTGCTGCTTGTTAACCTTCCTTGGGTTGATCCTGACTCATAGCAACCCTGTAGATGACACATCTCCAAGATTCCATGTCGTCTACTGGTCTGCTTAGGTCTTGTAAATTCATGCCTGTGAGCTCCTTAATAGAACCCATCCATCTAACATGTGGTTCCTCCTCTCTGCATCCTTCCACCTTTCTTAGCATTATTGTCATCCAATGAGTCGTTCCTTCTCATGATGTGAAATGAGCCATATTAATAGGCCTCAGTTACAGTTTTTTTAACTAAATGGTTCCCTTATGCCAAATTATTGGGATTAGGGACTACAAACCTTTAATTTTGTGTAGATATAAGAATGAAAAATTCATGTTAGCTACATTTGTTTATGGAGTTTATAAGACAACATTTCTAATAACTGCAAGCACAAATGTTTTTGAATATTTATTCCCCTAAATATATTCAGTGAAAAAGTTTCCCTGCATCATGAAGCAAACAGCAGACGCAAACAGTTTTCAAAGCAAGGATCTGGATTTATTAAAGCACTAAACTGAAGTTTTATGTCTAAGCAGCTTTGGTGTCATCCTTGGTTGTAAGAATCAGGGATTCTGTCTGAAAAAGAAAAGAACATTTTTTTTCAGACTGTAAAGATAAATCACTAAACAGTGAATAAAATTTTACAGTGCTTGCTGAGAACACATGTATATATGTCTACAGATCATTTCTCCCTGTTCAGTGTTCAGTGACATCCACACTACAGAAATAATCCAGTTTGACAACACTTTAATCGCCATTGCTCAATGCTATGGAATTCTGGGAATTATACTTTGCTTTGGCACCAGAGCTCTCTGACAAAGAAAGCTAAATGTCTCACAGTGCAGGGTGGGAGTAAGCCAGTGCTCCTTTGATGAGGAAGATGGAGCAAAGCATGGTTTATAGGTTGCAGATAACGGCCATGGGATTTTTTGCACTGAACTGAGGCTGCAAGCTTATGCTTATGTAATCGTTGCTTACTTCAGAGTATGCTCCACTGAGCATGGTGAGTTCACTTGCATAACATTGGGGCCTATAGTACAAACAAAGGGGGAAAGAACCAAAAAAAATGCATTCTGAGCTATAAACTTAATGAGTAATGCTGTAGTAGCTCCCATTTAATGTCTTAGGCCCTATGACAAAGGGAACAAACTGAAATGGGTTGTCTGAAATAGTTTTGTTGTCTTTTAGTTGTTCTTTCGATTTTATTCTCTTCAAAGTTAGATCTTTCCGAGACAGATTCCTGGTCCTGTTTAATAATAATAATAATAATAATAATTATTATTATTATTATTATTATTATTTGTGTTCCCATTACTGATGCTGTTACTCTTTCTCATCAAATTAAAGAGATGCTTTCTTTTAGATTTACAGTATTGTATTTAACAACCACCACTATGCATGACAAGAAATTCTAAGCTGGTGAGAGTTTGGAATTCTGTGGAGTAAATGGGCTGGAAAAGAAGGGATGGATATAACCTGTTTGGAGTAGCTAAGCAACCTTAGTAGAGGACACACCAAGTAATTCATGCCCTCCCTCTTCAGCTGGCTTGGCAGCTGAAGAGGACTGAGCTTATTTTCATAAAATTCATTACAATTTTGGGGAAAAAATCTAGTCTTTTTCAAAGTTTTACAGTTTTACAAGTATTCCCACAGTATTCCACTCTCTGGCCATCTTTCCTTTGTCCCCCTGTTGCAATATCTTTTTCTAACTTAGGTTCCAGAAACAGGAAGTGGAGCCACAAAGTTGAGGATGCTTTTGAGGCTTAAATGTTTGGGATGAGGTTTTTGTAGCTTTTTTTATTTACTTCCTTCTAATTTGGGCCATGTTTCTACCTTTATCTAGGTACCAAAGGGAGAAACAAAGGAGAGTTTACAAATCTTCAGGGAGTAGCTGCTTCTACAAATGGAAAAATATTAATAGCAGACAGCAATAATCAGTGTGTACAGGTACAGTAACCTTTTTGTTGCTACTTTTGAATTGATAGATCTTTGTGGAAGGGTGTGGGATTGATCAAATTTATATAAGGGTTGTGTTATCTAAAGTACCAGGACAATAGAATTTATAGCAATTGTTAATTCTGAAAGGATGCCTCAAATACTTTTTCATGTTTTTTGGGCTAGAAATGTATATATTTAACATCTGGATTCCTCCTTTCTTCTGAAGAAGTTAACTGAATGTATTTTCAAATTATGTACTATCAAATGTTGCTTGACTTAGAGTTCTTTATTTCTACTTTAAATTTATGGGTTTATTTCCTACTATCCACATCCTTTTTGGCATTTTAAGCTATTGACATCTTGACAAAATACATTTCACTGAACTAATTGGATCTGGTTGTAAAATGTTTTGCTGGTTGTAAAATGTAATGTCCTAGATGTAGATAGTTTTGCCCCATACTTATCTTCTGACTATAGACTTTTTTTACCCAAACCTAGGAAAAGTTTGCTGAAGATTGGGGCACTATGAACTGGCATAGTATGAGATGTACTGCATTGCTGGCAAAAGAGGCAGTCAGCCACAGAGCTCTCTAGAGCCCTGATTTTGGCTGTTTGCCTAAGGAGTCTCTATAGCTGCATCTGCACTGCAGAAATAATCTGGTTTGACACCACTTTAACTGCCATGGCTCATTGCTATGGAATTCTGGGAAGTGTAGTTTTATTGTGGCACCAGAGCTCTGCTCTGGTACCATGGCAAACTACAGTTCCCAGAATTCCATAGCAATGACTCATGGCAGAAAAAGGGGTGTCAAACCAGATTATTTCTGCAGTGCAGATGCAGCCCATGTTATGTATGTGTGGAGCCCTGCTCACAGATTAAAAGATGAAACTCCTGTCCATGCAGTGGTCCATGTATGCATTTAAACTTTGTTCACATTTGTCATATGTCCTGTCTAGATCATGATCATGACCACATTTTTTGAAAATTGTACTTTTTAAAATACTGTTTTCCCTCACGCTTCCACAAAATCCATAGATATTTTCCACTGATGGTCAGTTCAAGAGTCGTTTTGGTATTCGGGGAAGGTCTCCTGGTCAGTTGCAGCGGCCTACAGGAGTGGCTGTGCATCCTTGTGGTGACATCATTATTGCTGACTATGACAATAAATGGGTTAGCATATTCTCCTCTGATGGAAAATTTAAGGTAAGTTTAAAATACAAATGCAAAATGCAAATGAAACCATTCTTGTTTTTATATGAATAACCATAAAAGTCAATATAAAAACAATGAGACAAAAAACATACTCTGTAGGGCAAAAGCAAAAATAGATGCACCATTATAATTAATAAAAAATGGTTAAGGTAAGGCTAGTAAAAGCCTATTTAAAAGATAGTCCTTCCCCTATATAATAGAATCAGAGCTTGGAAAGATGACTTTTTGGACCATACCTCCCAGAATCACTTGGCCAGCATAACTGTGCTTGGGAAGTTACAGTATTATTTTATTACTATTTTATTTGTATAGCCTCTTTTTCCCAAGAAAAGGAAAGAAATTCAAGGCGAGTTGCAAATTATTAGAACCAGTACAGATTAAAAAACCAAAAAAAAAAAAAAAAACCTTTGTGGAGAAGACATCAGAAAGGCTTCCAGACCCAGAAAAACCCATAGGAATGAAGACAACCAACCACCCAAAGGGAAGGTATATACATAAGAGGAGTCACAGACAGAATAGTGAAACTGGCAAGGAAACACAACCTCCAAATCTACAAACCAACCAAGAAAATCCAGCAAATGCTGTGCTCAGCGAAGGACAGGACAGATCTTCTTATGGCCGCAGGAGTTTGCTGCATACCATGCAGCTGTGGACAAGTCTACATAGGACCACCAAATGCAGTTTAGAGTACTTCAAGCTTAGTGTGGGTTACATTAACAACAATAATTGTAGGCTTTTAAATACTCTGTACCATACTCTCTTGCTTTTGGTAACAATACCGACCAGACCTGTCTAGTTTAATGTATCACAGTCACCTCTGGCCTGATTGAACTGAACTCCCTTTCCTGCCAGAATCCTTATCCGACCTTAGCTGAAACTCTCTCTCTCTCTCCATCCCAACTGAACTAATACACACTACTGCCTTTATACATTTTAATTCACCTGCAGCCCACTTTCACAGCCTTCCTGAACTGTGATGGAGTTCCAGGAAACTAGATCTGTCTAGCAACTGCCACACCAAGGAACCAGTCTGTTGGGATAGGCAAAAGATGTAAGATGACTGCTCAGTCAAGAGAACAGCTTGATGGCCCCAGGCTTCAAAGGGCTTTAACAATTGCCATCTATACTTTGGCTCTAGAAATGAATCAAAAACCCAGTGCAAATATATGTCCAGATATTTAATATGTTAAAGGGAAAGTTAAAACTCTTTGTTTTCTTCTTCTAGACAAAAATTGGATCTGGAAAACTTATGGGACCAAAAGGTGTTTCTGTGGATCGCAATGGGCACATCATTGTTGTGGACAACAAAGCATGTTGTGTGTTTATCTTCCAACCTAATGGGAAAATAGTAACCAGGTTTGGAAGCCGAGGCAATGGAGACAAACAGTTTGCAGGTATCTGCTGCTATGTCATCTCCTTTTGTCTTTTAATATAAATTTCAGTGACATTTTAGCAATCTGAAAAACCAATAGCCTAAGGTATGAGAAAGCAGTCTACAGTGTGTAGGTCATGTTGGCCAAATCCAAACATTACTGTCTTGTGTTCAAAAAGGGAAAGTTTGGGTACCGCTGGTTGAAGATGCCCCAGGCACCTTTAGATAGCAGTGTCCAATTTTCTGCCATACCTGCCTTTCTTGTATGGTCAAGGCTTATAGGGGTGTTTGCTGTATAGCTGCCAAAGCACCTTCAGCTTTTTTCCCATTTTGGAAAATCCAAGGAAGAGAGTCTGGATCAGTGTACAAGGACATGCCCTTCTCATCTTTGTAGTTTCAAAGCTGGGAAGAACAATCACTGGTGACATTCATTAGAGTGCTTTTTTTTAAATTGCCTTTTGGATTGTGTAATAAACACAGCCTTGTTGCTCATATTACAGTTAATGTTTAATCAGCAAGACAAAATAAAGTTTAAGTTCTGTGCCAGAACTTGTAGGGTTCTTTGCTTACATACCAGACTCTGCTTTAAAATGCTTCAGGTAGCTGCCCATTAATGTCCCAGACTTCATTTTATTCTCAGAGACAGCATAGATGTTAATCTGTGCTTATAGACTTCTGAAGGTGAGAAGGTTTCTTTTTGCCCATGAGAGAGAGCCTACAGACAATATAATGTAATTGCTTTGTAAAATCAAGCACTCAGTTGCACAAGCAGTTGCAGAGAAAAATAATAATAGTAATAATAATGTTTATTTATAATGCCCTTTCCACCAAAGGGCAGAACATCAAACATATATAATGAGAAAAGGTACAATAAAACACAACACTATAAAATGCTAAAATATTAAAATAATCTACTGTCACTCTTTTAGTTTAGAGATATCATTCTCATGCTGCCTTTTCATTTGAAGATGCAAAGATCCTTTAGGAAAGGCTCCAGGGTCTACTTTTTAAATTCAGCTGCTGGTCCCAGTCAGAGTTAGACCTGCTGAATTACTGGAAACTTGCAAATTAATTTATTAGATAAGTTCCATTGATTCAGTGGGTCTTCTGTGGTGGGACTACTGATTTGTAGTTATGTCCAGTATTTTACACCTGGGGTACAGTCCTACTGGATCACTCTACTTGACAATTGAGGTGCGACTGGTGGCACACATGAAATAGGACTAATTTGTGGTGGCACCTTCCTGTTGAATGGTATCTTTCTTGAACTCAGGACAGGTAATGACAACATTGATCTTTTTCTTTCTCTTGAAAATGAATTTATAGAAGTGGAGCTTTGCTGGTATCTAATTATAGTAGATGGTATTTGGCTTTAACCTGCCATAGATCATGGTTGCATTTTTAAAGCTCTTCCTTGCATTCGATATTTTAGGAATTTAGATGTTTTTCTTTGTTGTATAGCGTCTTGAGGTGTTCTAATGGGAGGGGACATAGAAATTTTTAAATTAAAACAAAATGGAAAGCAGGTGCAGGGAGTGATACTGAACTAAAAGCAACCAGAGGAGGAAGGGTTAAGTAGTCTCTTCCTTCTGTCCTGACTCTCAGCCTTCCTAGGCTCCCTGTTTTACTATCTGGTGATGGAAGGACACAGAACTCCACAGTACAACCTCCTTTGAGTCTCAATTTGAATATTTTATTTGTTCATTCAGTTTTGTTGTTGTGTGCCTCCAAGTCATTTTTGATTTATAGTGATTCTAAGGTAAACCTATCATAGGGTTTTCTTGGCAAGTGTCTTCAGATGGAGTTTGCCATGGCTGTCCTCTGAGGCTGAGAGAGAGTGACTTGCCCAAGATCACCAAGTGGGGTTTTATGCTCAACCAAGTAATCAAACTGTGATCTGCAGAGTCATAGTCCAACGCTCAAATCACTACCCACGCTGGCTGCTGTGTGCAAATATTTCAGTTTTATGTTGAGATATTCCTTGTGGAAAAATTTGAACATTGGAACAATGTGTCCGATACCTTGTAGGCCATGTGCCTAGAGGGTGATTCTGGTGACAACTGCTCCTGTTATTGGAACTGGGACGGAGTCATTCTCTCCATGGTAGTCATGCTGCTCACTCTGAAGCTGTTTGCTGGCAAAAAGGACCTAAGCTTGAAGAGGAGAAAGAATGTTGGTTTCAGGCTTCAGTTGCCAACAGGTGGAAGCCCCTATTTAGGGGAGGTGATTTTTCACTCATGTACTGTAGATAGGTTCCCAAATGGTTTGTATATTGCCTTTGGGGGTGAACCTCGTTGATAAGGCACACTTTTTAGTTGTGCATTTTCTGTCATAGACAACAGTGCAAAATCATTGTCTGCATCCTATTTGTTTTGGGAACATATACATTTATTTGACCTTCAGAATTACCATATTGGTGATGGACCATTTTATTTCACAATTATTTTTTTTTTAAAAGACTGCATGTAAAACTTGCAAACAAATGCCACATTTCCAAAAATTGCCACAAAACAATGAGATAGATAGATAGATGTATTTATTTTATTTATTTCTACCCCTCTTTTCAGCCGCAAAGGCTCTCCAAGTGGCATACAGATAGTTAATTAGACATTTCCCTGCCCTCAGGTTTACAATTTTAAAAAGACGTAACACAAAAGGAGAAGGAACAGCAGAACACACTCCCTCTGAGTGTGGTGGAGTCTCCTTCTTTGGAGGTCTTTAAACAGAGGCTGCATGATCATCTGTCTGGGATGCTTTGATTATGAGTTCCTGCATGCAGGGGGGTTGAGTGGATGGCCCCTGAGGTTTCTTCCAACTCTATGATTCTAGGGACTGGGAGTGGGAAGGGGAATACGTTCAGTGGTTTATTGATTTATTTTTTCCATACTTTTATTTAACATAATGGGTTATACTACATACTTGAAGATTTAAGCTTGCATATATGTCTAGTAAATTGTGATTTTAGGGCAATTGGTGGCTAAATTAATTTCCATTAAGACATTGAAACTTCGTGATTTATATTACCAATTTTGAGCAGAACTTGGCTCATATTTTAAAATACTTTGGCCAGGATGCAAGTAGCTATCCTACCTGCATTCAGTGTCTCATATATATGTGATAAGATAATTTTACATCCTCACCCTTTTGAATAGATACCCTATGCCAAATCACAGTTAACATTTTGTAAACTTCTCTTGGTTTCAGAAATGGTTTGCCATTCACTTGTGGGCCTGATAGTCAAGAAGCTCAAGTTCAAAAATCCTAAAAATGCATTTCATTGGATCCAGGATTGTATCTTGTAATAAAATATCATACTAATTTTATGAAAAATGGATAAGACACACACACTGTTTCTCTTAGTGAAACAAGGTGATTTATGACAAAAAACAAATACTTGTTTTAGTTGAATAAGAATGCAATGCTTATTTTTTATTGTATATAAGAAAGCCTTTTTATTTTTCTGAAGGAATATTTTTGTGTTAAATTTGAACTGTAATAATTTAACTCATTTTATCTCTCTTCTGGACAGTCCTTTATTTTTATTTCTTATTTGTTGCAGGGCCCCATTTTGCAGCTGTCAACCACAATAATGAAATCATTATTACCGACTTCCACAATCATTCTGTCAAGGTATGATGCTGTTTTTCAAGAAACATAAAATCCTGCTAAAGCATTGAAATGTTTACAACATTTAAGAGAATTTACAGGTTCCATTAAGGGAATAAAGTAACTGACGTCTTTGCCTTAGCCAACAAGAGCTGATTGCTTAATTAAAAAAGGGGGAAATTATATTGGATGTTTATACTTTGCCTATTTTAAATAAAGCTGTATATTCTCTTTCAGTTGTTCCATGTCCTATGTTGTTCTCTACACAATATTCCTTAGGGTCCTTTTACCATCATTTCGACATGCTGATTGTCCTAGGATGTTTGGAGAATTTTAATCGGCTCTGAGCTACCTAATATACTCTATTCAGTCCATTAACACCATTCTTTATTGTAAAGGTTATTTTCAAATGTCGTATGTAAGAATTTTATATAATATGTGATTGACCTCATCTATTACAACATGGGAGAGATACATGCAGCTGGCATGTGTGCCATAGTTACATGGAAAGCTGTCTTCTATCAAGGCTCACTAGTTCATCTAACACCATACAGTGACTGGTAAAAAGTGTCCAAGGTTTCAGAAAGTAGTATGTCTAGTCCTACCTGGAGATGCCAGATATTGGACCAGTGACATTGTACATACAAACTATGTACTCTACCAATAATCCATGAAAATATTCACATGTGCTATTTTCAAGTGTCATATATGGGAATTTTCTGACATGTTAAATGGTTCTCTGTGAGAAGTGCTCCATATCATCAGGCAATCACAGACATTGCACTATGGCTTGGATAGGTAATGCATTTATAATTTCCTTTCTTTGTTATTATGTTTGGGAAGGTAGACTGGAGAATTACCACAATATAAGAACGTTCTCTAAGCAGGACTTTCAGAAATGCTCTATGGTGATTTCTTGTGAAATGAATCCACTCTAGGTTTTAATCCAAGCTTCTTTAATCCATTTTAATTCTTGTGAAATGCCACATCTGAAAAAAGGAAATAATAGGTTGATCTGATTTCTACCTTCCAGTCCAGTGGATAAGAGGCCAGTAATGAAGTACAGTGGGCTGTCCACATTTGTAGGGGTTAGGGGCACAAGTCCCCTGTGAAATTTGAAAAAATACAAATAAAAAAAACCCCTATTATTTCTACCTGAAAGAACAGATAAACCTATTTTTACCTGGGAATCTCTAGGTCTTCTGGCGCAACTCTATTGTCAACATTTACTGGACGTTGACTATAGAATTGCGCTGGAAGACTTACAAATGTCTAGAGAATTGTTCTCCCTAGGAATCTATAGGTCCCGCAGCGCGACAGTCATGCTGGAAATGCCTTTTATCTCCAAAGAAATGCCTTTATTAACTTTGAACTTATGTTTATAATGTATGATTCTCTGAACCATAAACAAAGAGCTTATTTTACACTTCCGTTGAGGCATCAAATGTGGTTAATCCATTTGTGGCTGGGCTTCTATGTCAGCACACCAGTGGGTTCACTCAAGATTTTATTCAGAGTTTAAAGTCCAGAGTACTGGACTTGACTCCCCAAATAGGTTCAGATTTTGGATTGCTCTTTTAAAGCTTGGATTAAAACCTAGAGTAGATTCATTGTCCTACTGACATGGGAGCTATGAACAGTTACTGGGTTAATCCTGCTGAGCAAATACATCTATTAGGCCAAGTAGGTTTTAAATGAAGGGTATTACATTAAATACACAATGTACTGCTCTAATTAGTCAAAAGTAAGAGTCCCCAAACTGGATCAGAAATAGAGGATGTACTAAGATGAGATTTAATGCTTTCTTCTCCAGCTCCACCCCCCAAATACTCCCTTTCCATGTTAGCAATAGTTTTTAAAATGTCTCTTGTTGGTGCTGATGGGAGATTTTTAAAATTATTGTGAGCTTTGGAAGTATTGCACCAGGAGTGAGAAGCACTAAACCTCTCTTTCCCATAAGCGGTGCTCCTGATTCACTCTGAAGCCTGCAGACTTGCTTGTGGATAAAAGAAAGAATCCAAGCTATATGCTACTGATTTCATGTGCTGCAGTTATCAGAGCAACCCACTTACAGTAAATGATGATAAGGAATTAAAGTACTGTGCTGCTTTTCAAACTACTTTTCAAATTCCCCTCAGAACATGAAAGAAATGTCCTTATCAGATCACTGTGTCCCAAAATGTGTTCCAAACTACTATTGGTAGTTTGGTTAGCCACAAGAAACAAAATGATCATGCCTAGTATGCTAGAGTATGTAGTATAAGATGGATTTGTTTGTTTGTTTTGGGGAGGCGGGTTTGGTGAATCCATTCAAGGACAAGTATGCATTCTGGTGCCCATATGACTCAAATAACATATGGACCAAAGCTTAGCATCAGGGAGAGGCTATAACACAACATTTCCATGCTATCATTAAGCTACGTGGGAGTTTATCATACGATGGAGTTTGGGGGTATAATGCAATGGCAATCCGAACGCAATCATGGGGTTGCCTGTTATTGCGAATGAGTATATCTCACACAATTTCGGGCAATGGGAAGTCATTCCGAACGCAATCATGGGGTTTCATGTAATTGCGTATTAGAGTATCTCATGCAATTTCGGGCCATGGGGGTCATTTTCAGGCAATGGGAAGTCATTCTGAACGCATTCCGAACGCAATTAAATTTAACGTAAATTCACTAAACTAGCAAATTTACATGAATTCGAATTGGCTCCGTTCGAAATTGGGAGAAATTCCTTCCATGTGATAAACTCCATGGCAAGGTTGTAGTGTAACTCTTACTTAGACCTAAATGGCCAGTTTAGAACATCTTTGTTAGGTTTCTGGAAATAGACAGGAAATAATTGCTCTTGTGGTTTGAATTACAATGAAGAAAGCAAGACCACTGGAGGGGCCATAAAACAGATTGTTGGAATAGTTTAGCAGCAGGGGGGCTACTGTTTTGATCAATGCATACCCTTAGAAGCAGCAATCCTACAGCAATGCAGGATTTCCTAATAATGACAGCAATTGTTAACTCCATGGCTGGGCTCCAACAAACAAGAAAATAAAGACATTCAGAACCTGACTAAGCATTTGAAAATAAAGCATTACCATTTTAGCTTTGAGGTGGATTGTAGGCTACAGCTTTTTTTTTAATTTTATTTTGTAATGAGGGGCTACAATTTCCCCAGAATCCCTCAATTAATGGTTCTGGAAAATGTAATTCAAAAAACTAGCTTTTCCAAACTTCAGTTGCTAATATTGTCCCCTTCTCCCTTTCCTCTCTTGTATTAGAATGAAAGCGGGCAACTATTTTCTGTTTTTGTGCTGTGTTTATGGTATACATTTTCCTCTGCTATCAGTTACTCAGACTTCTTGGATCCAGATAATATTTTCTGCATTGACTGGTAGTATAAATAAAAATGGCCTTAAGCATTAGCTAAAGCTGATAAATATGTCACCACATTTCACTAACAGAAGACAATTCTGCTATATATCATATTCAGTAAGTTGGATAATAAGAGGTATAACAAAAACTACTATTTTTTATTATAATTTTAATGAAAAGCATAAATTATAAACTTGTCATGAAGCCAAACTTTCATGTTCAAAAAACCCAAGCAAGTTTAATTAAAAATTTTATAGGGCGATTCCCATACCTTCCAATCAAAGCTCTCTAGTCAGGATAGAACTGCAATGGGGCTGGGATTTCTTATGTGGGAGGGAGGATAAACCAATGAACTGGGCTGGGGGCCCTACCCAGTGGCCATAAATTAAATGAATATTGTTTTATTTTCTATCTAAAAATAAATATTTCATAATGGTCTCCTAACATTCTTGAAGCAGCTTGCATGAATAAAAGTTGTATACATAAACACATGGTGTGTATGTTGTTGTTGTTATGTTTTATTTATATAGCGCTGTAAATTTACACAGCACTGTACATACAATCTTTTTAGTTAGATGGTTTCCTGTCCTCAGGCTTACAGTATATCTACACAGAAGTAAGATCAACTGAGTTGTCACTGCTGTGGTCATGTGCCTTCAAGTTGTTTCTGATGTATGGCAATCCTATCATGGGTGGTTGTATTTTTGGCAAGGTTTGTTCAGAGGATGTTTGCCATTGCCTTCCCCTGATCCTGGGAGAGTGTGCTTTCCCCAAGATCACCCAGTGAGTTTCATGGCAGAGCTGGGAATCGAACTCTCGTCTCCAGAGTCAAAATCCAACACTCAAACAATAATGCCATGCTGAAATCTATGCCAAACTCACCAGCAATTAAGTACCACTCAAATGAGTTGGGTGGTACTTAATTTCTGGTGTGTTTTCATAGGATTCCAATCTTTGTTGCATAAATAGAAGCAGTTTGGAGGAAGGAAATGATTTACAGCAGGAAAAATTGTGGCAGAAAAAAGGCTGTGAATACACCCCCCCCCCCATTCCAGTCTTTCCCTTCAAATTGCAGCTTCAAAAGACAGAATCCTGTTAATACTTTTATTTTAGCTTTGTTTGGGGTAGAGAGTTCTGGAAAGTTTTCCTAGGACTCTAGAGCTTTTTCCTGAATGAACAATCCAGGCTGTTCTTCAACTCTACCATGAAAATGATAATCTGCAATGCTGGAGAAACAGTTTTTAAAGGAGATTTTGTCCATCAACTTTGATCTCACTGCAAAACAAAACAAGCATGATAAGCTTCCAGGGAAGCTTAGGATCTCCAGAACATAGTTTGAAAACCGCTGGTTAAAAGCATAAAAAAGTTTAATCTGACAAAATAGACATCTTTCTTGCCAAATACAGGAGGGAACTGAAAAGTCTCTTTAGTGTTTATATGTGTTATCAACTGTGGAATATAGCTATAATATTTTAGCATTTCATTAAAAAAAATTGCCAGTTCATTCTTGTACAGTTTGCTATCATTTTCATCTGCAGACAGTATTATAGTTCTTTTTGAGTTTCTGCTTAACTGTATGTGATCTGTGACAACTTATACTTTGAGAACACAAATGTTTATCTTTTCTCCAGTTTTGATTTATATGTCTGAGGATAATAAACCTCTTGTCTTTCAGCTCTTGGCTCTCATCACCAGATACTATATAATTTTGAAATATTTTTGAAATATTTCATGCAGGTGTTTAACCAGGAAGGTGAATTCATGTTGAAGTTTGGATCTAATGGAGAAGGAAA
Source organism: Urosaurus nigricauda (assembly GCA_034509955.1). Lineage (NCBI taxonomy): Eukaryota > Metazoa > Chordata > Lepidosauria > Squamata > Phrynosomatidae > Urosaurus > Urosaurus nigricauda. The sequence goes on along the minus strand of JAOEGL010000005.1, from coordinate 154,479,031 downwards.
TGGGCAGTTCAATGCTCCAACAGGAGTAGCTGTAGATTCTAATGGAAATATTATTGTAGCAGACTGGGGAAACAGTCGGATACAGGTAAGCAAACCTTTCTTTTTCAGGTCAGCAGAATATGTGTTGTCTGGATAGTGATTCCTCCCAGGACTAGCGAAGTGTATTTTGCTATCTGAGCCACTAACAGCAAATCAACGCCCCCATCCCAAAGTTTTCAACTCTGGGTCAGGAATCCGTAACGGCAATATAGGATGCCAGCCATTATTTTAATAGACAATGGATTGCTTTGTTAAGCAGTCTTAATTGCTTCTTATCATTCTGTACCCTTTATAAATTGTTGGAAACATTAACAATTACCCAGCAACATTATTATAATTGTCAACGCCTCACAAAGGTTAATGAAGCAAAGGAAAACTTGGGAATTTCATTGGTCACAGTTGTTCTCAAGCCAGGTGTAGAAAGGATTCGTTTTTTAAAAATGGGAAATGGAGAGGAAGATTTGGACAGAGACAAAATATTCCAGGATTTTTGAGGTAGGGAAATCCCATGAGTTCTCTAATCAGTTATTAGTCAATGCAGTCAATAATATCTTTTATCCTAATTTAATCGTACAAATCTAGAATATGAGAGGGGACCTTCTGTCCTTGGCCCTAATTTTTGGAGAGCTCTGCATCTGGCTCACAGAAGTTCCTTTAAAAGATTCACTCATGCACCACTGACTCATTGGGAAGGTAAAAAGTGAACAGAGAATCCTACTGTTATCTCCTGTCCCTGATTGGAAACAACAGTAGGATTCCCTCCATGCACCCCTAATTCAACTGAACAGGCCAGTTGGAGAAAAGTTATTGAATTCTTAGCTCTAATCAGGAAGGCTTCATTTAGCAAGCATGAGAGTTTGGGTTGCATTACCCAACTTATGACTTTCACCTTGGGAGAGGATAGAGGAAGCCACCTCTGTTATAATCAAAGAAATCGTGGGATGTGGCCACATCTGAACTGTTACTGAAAAATCCCATCATCCTTTCAGTGCCTGAATTCTTTACCTGCTGAAGTTTTCAAGTCAATAGTTTTCAGGTGGAGACCCACAATAGTCTGTTACAGAGATTGCTATATAACTGTGTTCTGTTGCTATACTAAAGTAGTATATTCTGGATATATGTAGAACATGTGTAGAACTGGGACAGGGTTTTCTTTCTTGAGAATAGGTTGCAGCTGGCAAACGAGACTAGGTTGGTAAAAATCGCTCATTGGTCACCACTACTGTCTGTTCCTCTACAAGATGGTGGTCAGACTAGGAGAAACCACAAGCAATGACTGTGATTTTGAAAGGGAGTGCAACCCTATCCAGTTGGTTGAAAACCTCTGTCTAGACCAGCAGATTTCACAGTGCATTGTACTTCCTTATTTTTCAAAAAATAAAACTTTTGTTTGTTTGCCCTAATTCAATCCCAAATCACCTTCAGATGCGTGTTCATGGTTATTACTTCCTGGGACTAGCAGGTGGGATAAGTAGTTAGCAGGTGGAACAAGTAGTTATCATAATCTGTATGCTGATAATATATGAGACGTGGTGGCTGAGCAATTAAGATACTGACTCTGATGACTGCAAGATCGGCAGGTCAGCAGTTCGAGGCCCAAGTGCAGCGAAACAGTGTGCTCCCATCACTAATCCCAGCTTCTGCCAACCTAGCAATTCAAAAGCATGTAAACGTGCAAGGAGATAAATAGGTACCACTTTGGTGGGAAGGTAATAGCGTTCTGTGCGTCATGCTGGCCACATGATCACAGAGTCATCTTTGACAATGTTGGCTGCCTCAGCTAAGTAACAAAGATAAGCATCAATCTCTACAGTTGGATACGACTTGACAATCTTGTCAAAGGATAAACCTTTACCTTTTATGCTGATAATAGTTCACTGCAAAGACCTTTTGCCCTCCCTAGCAGCTAACCCTGCCTTTGGCCCTGGACACATGGGCCCAGGATAGCCTTTTAGCCCTTCTGGACAGTCCCTTTGTAAGGATGCATATATTGAGAGTCTGTATTAAAATTTGATAATATACTGCAACATAGTGTTGTGTCAAACAGATAATGTGCTGTTGCCTTAGTGAAAATTATTACTAAATCCATTTAACTCAAAATAAGGTGGGAGAGATTAGAAGCTAATTCAAAACTGCCCACTGTGACTTGCAGCTCAAATTTTTTTAAAAACTCAAGATCAGCACTTCTTAGCTCAAAAACAAGAAACAAGAAAAATTTAATTGAAAAATCCATTAAATCTTGAAAGACAATGGATGCTACTAGTGTACATTTGTTAAAATGCTCGACTAGTCAAGATTTTTTTTATATTATGTTGCGTGCAAATTCAATGAAGAATGTGCATAAATTTTGGTATTGGTACACATTTTAGTAATTGTATGTTACTTGCAGCATGCATGCATTATGGTTTACTTTCTTTGGCTGATGAAAGTTCTCTTTACTCTTTTTGCAGGTTTTTGATGGAAGTGGATCCTTTTTATCCTATATAAATACATCTGCTGATCCACTTTATGGTCCTCAAGGTTTGGCCCTTACGTCAGATGGTCATGTTGTAGTTGCAGACTCTGGCAATCACTGTTTCAAAGTCTATCGATACTTACAGTAAAAACTGCAGCGGGATCATGCTCAAGATGTTTCTAGCCTCAGACAGCCAAAATAGATCCTTTTGTGTAGGATGTCCACTTCTTAAATACTTCAGTTTCAATGCCGAAGGAGGATCCATTTCCCCCCAGCCTACCTTGTTTACATAGGATTTGCACCTCATATGTTCTGCACTGAACCTGTCCTAGAGGATTAATAAATAAGACCCTGTTTTCTCTCCCTTCCCTTCCCCAAATTCACAAAGACAGTGGAATACTAAGACATGGGAACTATGGCTTGTAGATCAGGCATTTCTGTAATTGACTAATTTTTGTGAAGAAGGGGAAGAATCTAAAAAGTTACTTGTTATTATAGGGTTTATTCAATATGTGAATGGATGTGCTTGTTTAAAGCATCCATATTTGAGAGTCGCTTCTGTTAAGGACTATTTAACCCAGCAGGAAGTCTGGGAATCTTCTAGATCACATTGTTATAGTAAGTACTACACTTGTAAGATTCTTCAGTCTTAGTAAATGTAATAAATAGTTTCTTTTAGTAATGAGGAGATATGATTAACTCTTCTTGTACTAGCTGTTAGCTCTAATACAGCTTGATTTTAACACTACAAGAATCAATGCAAACTTCCTGTCCTATGTGGGATTTGATGTACATGGTTATCAGCTTTCCTGTTACTCATTGTGTTGTTAGGATTTTTCGGAACCCAAAACTTGTAAAAATCTAGAAGTACATTATCTATAGAGATACTTTGTAGAATCAAATTCCTATTGATATCACTGACTAGAAAAATAAGTGACTTACATCAGCTTAGTGAACTTCACATCTAACATTCATGTTTCACACATGCTCTTGCTGTGGTTATGAAAACAGTCCCATTTTGTTCACTTACACGTTTTCATACAGTATGGCAAGGCACACATTTACCGATGTGGAGGATCTACCTTACACAACCAAAGGAAATTTGGCAGCTGACATATCTGGTGTGTGGGTGGTGAAGAATAATGTGAGGGTTACCAAAGTAGGCTTTTAAAAAAAACTACTCCCAAAACATCTATTGAGCATAACAAAATAAATACATTGAGGAACAAGTCTTGAAGATCATGATGCATAAAAGGCATAAATAAAGATTTACCAAAATAATAATAATAATAATAATAATTTTTCCTAACATGTATGTTTTTGAGTACAGTGAATGAAGAATGAAAGTGTGGGTGATTTGAACAACCAGGAAAATTCATAACCTATTTGCATTCAAGGATATTCTGAAAAGGTCTCTTCATCCCCACACTGCCTATGTACAAACAGTGTTTTAACTTATTTACAACAATATTAAACATTATGAACTTTAAATTCATTTTACATTGTGAAAAGAAATGAAATATACTTTTGATATCAAGCAGCTGGAGGTCACATACGGTCTCCAGCTTTATGGAAGTAGGCAATGATCAGTATAGTTTCTGTATCCAAAACAATCTTACATTTCTTCTTGTCCTGTGACAGTGATACTTAGATAGCTATCATCCTATATGTTTGGGTTGAGTAGAGACCAATATCCTGCTTAAAATTTTTAAATAATGAGTGGAAAAAGTGAAAAAGGACAATTACCTAGCTAGCCCATAACAACAGTAGCTAGAAAATTGGGATGTCACATTCATCTGAGACATAGATGATCAATGTTTAAGGCTTTAATTCTTTCTCTTAAGAATAACAGAATAATTTCATGTGTTCCCATAAAATAATCCTCGTACAATGGGTAATGCCAAGAATCAAATTTTATGGTTCTCACATAAACAAAAGATACTAGATACTGTTAGTCTTGGACACTGAATCCTCTTGAAAGCTATTTAAAATCTCTGGGGAAAGAGATATCCTATTTATGATTTAATGTGTATTTATTAACCATGTAAACAAAAAACAAAAAAGAAACCTTAAGCTGTCTTGTAATTATTACTGAGCTTCTAATGTAAAGGAACTCACAAACTTGTTAAGTATGTTATTACTATAGACTTGATTCAAGGCTCACTGTCACACTAATTTGGCTTAAAAGTTTTAGATGCTTACACTTTTGTAAAAATGTTCTGGTAACAAAACGAAATGTTCTGTTGAATTTAAAAGGGGGTTTAGGGTAATGAGCCAGATTACCTTAAGCAGTGGCACTACCAGGACATCTCTCACTTTTAGTGAACACCTGTGCCATTTTGTATCCCTGCTTATTTTAATGGATCTTGTACAGAAAAAGGTCCATTGAATTTTATAAGGGTAGCATCAGAAGCTAAATTATTATAAGCTGACATGTGGAGATCATTTCATGCATGCAGACATGTCCATGCATTCCTTATAATATGTTTTTTTTTTCAATTCTTCTAGTAAATAATACCTAGGTAATGTTGTGTGTAATGCTACCTTGCCTCAGATTTGAATTATTGCTTCTTTCCTTTACAACCAAGCTAACACATATTAAGGGTGATGTGGCCTTCCCCTCAATACTTTTTTTTAGATCCTGGTTCTTCCTTGATGAATTGTTAGGATTTTGTAAAATACATTGTAGAAGATCACAATTATAAAAGGAGTGCTACTCTGGAGCCATGTTGAATTGAAAATGCTGTCCAGATACTGTTGAAAGGTCATTAATCAGCTAGGCACAAAGCAAAATTAGTTTGCTGCAGCAGTAAGGATTTGAAAATTAATGAGCAATAGTCTTGTTTACAAGTTTTCAAATCGTCACTCCTAAAACAAGGTATTTTTGCTTTTCGTGCAGTTAGCTGTTTAAAGATATTTCAGAAACAACCACAATAGCAGACATGTAATGTGTAATAGAAAAGACAGATTTTTAATTCAGGTAAACATTTATGATAATTATGCTGTTTGTTCTGCTAGATATCTCTGAGGCAGGGATGTGCAAAGTATAGGCTTCTAACTGTTGGATGACATCTCCCAGTATTCTGCACCGTTGGTTATGTTGGTTAAAGCGACAGTCCAACAACAGATGGAATTTGCAGTGTAATGACAGCTGGAGAGTCATACTTTGCTCAACCCTGATCTAAAGATGCATGCAAGTCAGACCCAAGCTTGCTGTTGTGCTAAGCTCAACAGTTACAACTTGGGACATATCTTCACTACAAACATAAACTGAACCGAAAGCTCCACAAAAAACTATGGATGCCGGCCATGAAAGCCTTTGACTCCACATAAACTGGACTAACTGTCCCTCAGCTTGTTGCAAGGTCTCTAGGTAATTCTGGCTTTGGTATGTGGTATAGATATCTTTCTATGTCAAGTGGTGCTTAAACAAACAGTAATGAGGAGTAACATGTTATGAGCAGTGCAAGTACACATGTGTTTATTTGAAGCAAAGTAAAAATACTGTCAATTCATTTTTGGATAAACTCAAACTGTATATTGAAGGGGTTTTTTTAACTGTAAAAAATTAAAAAATGTTAAATACTAATGGAATTTTTACACTAAAGTTTCAGCAATGTAATGAGAAAATATTGTCTATTGTTGTTGACCTTTGTAAACATTACAGGGCTTTCAACTTTACAGCTAGTTTTTCTTTGATAACTAAGGATCTAGTGTTGCCATAATGAAAACAAGTGCCCATTGAGTTATGCTTGTTGTGTGAGGAAATAATTCTTTTTCTTTAAAAAAAAAAAGGATGACAGCATGGAACAAAAGTATTACTGTCTGCTGAAAATGCTGTTGATGATAAATTGTGAGCCGTGATTTAAAGGGGTCTGTGTTTTGGAGAATGTATGGAAGATGTTTGTGCTGTAGTGTAAGATGATGCCAGAGTGGTGGTAGTTTCTGATGAATGTACAACACTTTAAATGGATGTTTGTGAGCAACACAGCCTTAACCCTGATGGTTTGCTTCCCTCCCCCTGCTTTATGACATGGGAATGTTCCATAATGTGCATCGTGTATTGTAATAGCTCTGTGCTAGAAACTTAATTGTTTCATATGTTGTACACTTCCAGTCCTTGGATTCTGTTTTGTTTTGTACATTCCAGCTTTATAAACCAGTTTCATATGTTTTGTGTAAACAATACTATAAAGTCTTGCACTCTCTGAAAATGATTCTGAAGTATCTTAGTCATTTCTTTTTTTCTTTTTCTTTCTCACCACAGCTACACTCTCTTTCTCCCCTCTGTTTAGAAGAAATTGAATTCTGTCTAGTTAAGGCTGAGGATGAAAGCTGTTCATTGAAGAGTGTTTGTGTGTAGGTTTACCTTCATGTGTGCCATGGTATTTTTTATTCTTTGTCCTTCAGAGAAAGTTTTGGAACAGCAGGAAAATCCAGAATCAAATATGTATCTTTTATCATTCACAACACCACAAAATAAAAATTAAAAAATGAAGGTTGTTTTCTCTTATCCCCCCCCCCCCCCCCCGAATTAAAGACATCTGGATTGCCATATCATCCTGAGACTCATTTTTGTTGCTCAACTATTTTGTTAATAGGGAAGAAGTTGGAAGTATAGATATTAAAGCCATAAATTTTGTAATATAATATATAAAGTGAAAATGAGTTTCTACTCAATAGTCATGTTTCTGAGCTTCCTCTGGGCTCTTTCAGACAGGGCAGATGTGAAGAAAGGCAATTGGATTTGTTTTTCTATGTTAATGCGTCTCAGTCTTTGGTCCTCCTGCTGTTTTGGACTTAGCTCCCCAGAGTTCCCACTAGCATGGCCAATGATTACGAATTCTGGGAGTTGCAGTCCCAACTATAGATGAACAAAAGTTGAGTACTACTGATCTATTTTACACTTTAAAAAAAATACAGACTGTGTTTTGCAGAACATAGTTCAGGCTACTGCCCTTCCTTTCTACAGTATGTTGAAGTATTCTGTCCCTAACTAAAAGTTGATTTTAAACAAACACACACACATTTGGTCATCATGTAAATTGTGATGATTGCAATAGAGGGTGTCCGTTTCCTTACACATACTTGCTTTTCAGAATATTTTTACAATAGTTCCTATTTCTGTTCTCCCCACACCTCAGAACTCCTCCTATAAAGAAGCACTTAGGCAGAAAAAATGAAATGCACAGATATTGGATGTGGGATACTTGGCTTAACAGCAGTACATGTAAAAGGGATCTTGGAGTCCTATAGACCACAAGACGAACATGAGTCAACAATGTGTTGTGGCAGCTAAATCAAGCCAATGCGATTCTAGGCTGCATCAATAGAACTATAGTGTCTAGACTGAGAGAAATAATAGAAGCACTCTATTCTGCTTTGGTCAGTATTTCTCACTGTGTCTGGTTGTGAGCACCACAGTTAAAAAAGGATGTCGAGAAGCTGGAGCGTGTCCAGAGGAAGACAACCATGCCTTATGAGGAGAGGCTTAGAGAGCTGAGTATGTTTAGCCTGGAGAAGAGAAGGATAAGATATCCCTGTTTAACTATTTGAAATGATGTCATGTTGAGGATGTTTTCTGCTGCTTCAGAGACTACGGTAGGACACGGAATGATGAATTCAAAACTACAGGAAAAGAGATTCCAGCTCAACATTAGGAAGACCTTCCTGACAGTAAGAGCTGTTCAACAGTGGAACACACTCCCTCTGAGAGTGGTGAAGTCTCCTTCCTTGGAGGTCTTTAAACAGAAGCTGGATGGCTATCTGTCAGATATGCTTTTAAATTCCTGCATGTCTCAGGGTTGGACTGGATGGCCCTTGTGGCTCTTCCAACACTATGATTCAATGAAATTCATCATCGTCAATGAAATTCAATAAGTTCCTGCATGGCAGGGGGTTGGACTGAATGGCCCTTGTGGTCTCTTCCAACTCTGTGACTCAATGAAATTCATCATCATCAAAGCTGTAGGTTCCTTATGCTTGAACATAGGCTATCTTCTGCACATGGGTGTCCAATAGTTTCTTTTGGGCTATGAAAGCCTTGGGATTCTCACCAGGTGTGCTCCACTACATATAAGACACTCGCTGTCTGTCCTGACTACATGATCTGGATGAGCTCTGTCATCCAGGGATACATTTCTAGGGTAGCAAGGTCTCCGGCAGCTTGGTCTGACCTTTGGCTTGGTGAGTCCATGTTTGAAATGCACAACTCAGCAAGCTGTGTCAAGTCTTGGTTGTTGGCAGAGGGGTGTGTGTGTGAGTCATGGGGTTCAGCCACATAATCCCCAGTCTCCCTGTTCTTGGATCTAGCTGGTCTGCAATGGCTTTAGCCTCCATCACAGTCCATGCTATCCTTTCCTCCGTATTTGGTCACTGAGTCTGGCTGTTAGCCATGGTCTGGGCAAAAGTATTACTATGAACGGGGCAGAGAGAGCAGCGTGTGGGATTCCCAATAAGGATTGTAAGGAGTGAATAGGGATTCAAATAGAGTATACATGGGTAGCGAGGGAACTATCTTTGGAGAGGCAGGATATAAATAACATTATTATTATTATTATTAGTTATTATTATTATCTGGGCAGATAATGGAAATGATTGCTTCAACCTTTGTTCCAATTGTAATTTTTCTATTGCACACTTCATGGATGGTGTGTTTTAGCTCAGTTGGCCATATACAACTTCCCAAAAGCAAAAAGCTACTGTTTTTCTCTGCTTTGTGTCCATTATTTCACTTTGGGTGTCATTTTGTGCGATAAAGGTTTGGTTTTTTTTTAAATCTAAATCTCTTTTAAATCCCGTTTTTCTTCGGGATCTCTAGTATGGTAAACTCTCGATTTCGGCTTGGGCTTCCTGGGCCTCATTCCCACTACCTTTTAGAACTGGATCGCAAATTGGTTTGAACCAGTTTAAATGACCATGGTTCACAAGCATCTTATTTTATTTTATTTTATTATTGCAGCAAGAAAATACCACACTCTGCTGCCGAACCGATCTGCCAATTCGGATCGCAATGCGATTTATTTGTTAAGTGGGAACGTGGGCCTGGCCTCAAAGGCACTACAAGGCCTATACACATTAATTGTTTAGATGTTTTGAGGGGAGGGTGGGACATGAGGACATGGGGTTATATGTAATTTTAAACTTGCAAGCGAGGCATGATACAAATAAAAGTATGATTATAATTATAATTATTTATTACATGCTGGGAATTGTAGTTCACTGTGGCACCAGAGCTAATGCCTCACAAAACTACAGTTCCCAGGACTCTCCAACATTGAGCCAGGGCAGTCAAAGTGTGGATTGTTTCTGAAGTGTGTTTTTGGACCATTTATGGTAAAGAGTAAATAAGAGGAGGAAGCCATTTTGTCAGGGTGCAGTTTGGCCGGCAGGCAGCAGGTGGCGCTGGTTTGCCAAAAGGCGGAGGGGAGCTGCTGCTGCTTCCCGCCGCTTTTGCCTCTATTTATTATTATTATTATTATTCCCGCCATTCTGGGAAGGAACAAGGCAGGAAAAGGAAGGCAGGCAGCAACTAGAGAGAGAGATGGTAAGCCGCCTTTGGGGGAGCGAGGAACGGGGAAGGAACGCTGTGTAACTTATGCGTTCCCCGTTACTAGTAACGGGGTTTAATGGAGAAACGTTGGGACCTGAAGGTTGCAAGGTTTGTTTGGTTTTTTTACACACAACTGGGAGCAAAGTGACTTCAAACATGAGTGGATTAGGGGTGTGCCACTCAAAAAGGGGTGATGGACTGTAGCTCCCATCATCCCCAGTCTAGGTTGCAACAAACTAATTTTACACACACACCTGGGAGCAAATTGCTTTAAACTGAGCAGGAGTGGATTAGGGGTGTGTTACACTCCATAGACTATCACACTCTAACTCCCATCATCCCCAGCCACCTTGGCTAGGCTGCACCCTAATTTTACACACACCTGGGAGCAAATTACTTTCAACTGAGAGGGACTTGAGTGGATTAGGGGTGTGCCGCTCAAAAAGGGTGATGGACTGTAACTCCCATCAGCCCCAGCCACCTTGGCCAAACTGCATCATAACTTTACACAAGCCTTGAGTGGGGCTTGAGTGAGTGGATCAGAGGCTGGTGGACTGTACCTCCCATCAGCCCCAGTCAGCATGGCCAGTGGTGGGGGATGATGGGAGGTGCAGTCTCATCCCCATCCTGGAGTAGTATAACCTTTCTTACAGGTTCCTTTAAACTGACAGGGATTTGAGTGGATCAGGGATGTGCCACTCCAGAGGGTGATGGACTATAACTCCCATCAGCCCCAGCTGAGGGATGATGGGAGGCGCAGTCTCACCACATGTGGATATTATCCACTCCTTCAGTAAACTGTTTTTTACACACACCTGGGAGCATTTTCCTTTAAACTGACTGAGACTTGAGTGGATCAGGGGAGTGCCACTCCAGAGTGATATGGACTGTAACCCCCATCAGCCACAGCCAGCATGGCCAGATGGTTACCAAAATCCATGGATGCTCAAGTCCCACTAAATAGAATGACATAATGAAATTACATAAACTAGCTTTGCTTTTTGGAATTTTTATTTTAAAACTTATTTTTCAAGCCGTGGAAACTTGAATCTGTGGATAAATATTCCGTGGATACGGAGGGCCACCATGAGTGTGTCATTTGTCCAGAATCAGATCATCGTTGAGACACTCCCTTTGCCACGGCTAGTATCTATTGGAAGACCTGTACTCTGTGAAAAATGTCTTCATCGCCCCCACCACCTCAAAAAAACCTGTGTTCAAGTCACATAATAATGTTCCTGTGCTTTGGTTACTGTGTCCCTGGTTGCAAGTTTTGCTTTTCATACAACACACTTCTAACCTAGCTAGAAAACAGAGGCACAGAAGGAATTTGTGGCTTAATGTGTTCCAGTCTGAAGAAGTTCATCACAAACCTTCATGGAGATTATTATAGCCTTACTGCCTACCAGTCGTAGAATCATAGAGTTGGAAGAGACCCCAAGGGCCATCCAGTCCAACCCACCTGCCATTCAGGAATTCTCAATGAAAGCATCCTCAACAGATGGTCATCCAGCCTCTGTTTAAGACCTCCAAAGAAGGAGACTCCATACTTCAAGGGAGTGTGTTCCACTGTCAAAGAGCTCTTACTATTAGGAAGTTCCTCCTAATGTTTAGTGGAATCTCTTTTCCTGTAGCTTGCATCCATTGCTCCAGGTCCTGTTCTCTGGAGTAGCAGAAAACAAGCTTGCTCCATCCCCATTATGACACCCCTTCAAATACTTAAACAGGACTATCATATCGCCTCTTAACCATTTCTTCTCCAGGCTAAATATATCTAGTTCTCTAAGTGTCTCCTCATAAGGCATGGTTTCCAGACCCTTCGCCATTTTGGTTGCTCTCCTCTGGACACACTCCAAATTCAAGACTTAGGGAGCCTGGTAGGTTTAGCCTGGAAAAGAGACAGTTAATAGGTGATATGATAGCCCTGTTTAAGTATCTGAAGGGGTGTCACATTGAGGATGGAGCAAGCTTGTTTTCTGATGCTCCAGAGACTAGAACACGGAACAATGTATGCAAATTACAGGAAAAGAGATTACTGTTCAACATTAGGAAGATCTTCCTGATAGTAAGAGTTGGTTGACAGTGGAACACACTCCCTTGGAGAGTGGTGGAGTCTCCTCCTTTGGAGGGTTTTAAAAAGAGACAGGATGGCCATCTGTTGTTGATTGAGAGTTCCTGCATGGCAGGGGGTTGAAATGGATGGCTCTTGTGGTCTCTTCCAACTCTTACTCTATTCTATTCTAATTCTATTCTATCCTTTTTGAATTGTGGTGCCCAGAACTGGACACAGTATTCCAGGTGAGACCTGACCAAAGCAGAATAGATCGGCACTATTACTTCCCTTCATCTAGACACTATACTTCTATTGGTGCAGCCTAGAATCACTTTGGCCTTTTTAGCTGCCACATCACACTGTTGACTCATGTTCAACTTGTGGTCAGCATAGCTATAGATTATAGATTATTTCCAGTGACAAAAATTTTATATGTCTGTTTATCACAGTGGTGGGAATTGTGTGATCCTCCAAATGTTGGACTGCAATTCTCAGTACTTCACATTGATGGCTGTTAAGGCTTAGGGTTGCAGATGCTGGACCTTACAATCCAGCAACATCCAGAAGTTGCATGGTTCCCATTGTTTGTATATTAATTATTGGGAAACATGAGATGCTGGGTGTGTTTGCATTCCTGTTCTGTTTCTGGGCTTCCCATGTGCAAGAGGCTTCTTGGTCACTGCTTAGCCAGCACTTAGTTGCTGCTCCCAAGGCAAACAGCTGCCCAGTCGCTGCATGCCAGCTGCTCAGGTCCTGCTGCCTTTGCACCTAGTCACCCTGGGAGCCTCAACTAAGCAGCTGGCCAGTCAGCCAGCCAGTGTTCCTTTTGGTGTAAGGCTGGTGCAGATGAGAGGGAGGAGCCGCTGGTGTATTCACACAAGAAGCCGGGGAGAAGGAGATGGTGGCAAGCTGGGTAGATCTGCTGGCCAGCTGGCTGCTGCACAAACAATAAACCTAATACCAAGAAACAGACCTTGGGATGTGCTAGGATTATTACCCAAGAGCAAAGGGGGTGCTAGCCCACAGTTTTTGGGGACCACTGATCTAATACAACACAATTCTTATGCTGGAAGTGTCCTGCAAATTCAAACAGCTACAAAAATGAGTGGCTGACAGTCAGAACTATCTCTTTAGCCCTGTTGTCAGCAGCTCAGTTAAAATAGTTATTATGCTCTGATGTAACACCTGTTGCTTCCCACACATTTTCATAAACGGAAACAAAACCATGGTAGAGTAAAAATATATATAAATGTCGCCTTACCCAGAAAACTATGAGAGGTTGGTACAAATATATTGCATCCTGCCATGACTTTCTGTTGAAAACTCAGATTTAGGCATGCTTGTAGTAACTTGCTTTCCCAAGAGGCTGATATGAAGAAAAATGTGCTTTACTGTATCTGGACTTGTCTTCAGGGGTTATTTACTCTAAATTCCTTCCTGGGCTCACTGTGTCCTGTTTACATAATACAGGGCCAAAACCCTGAATTGGAGGCAGAATGTCTTGATGACATCCACATCTGACTTGACCTTTCTCTCCTAATCCAAATTTTAAAACCTTAAAACACTATGGTAATATGGACTTGTATACAGGTCACTAATGAGACACTGGCTAGGGAATGCCAGTGCACACTGGTAGAGCCCAATATGCACCAGGACACTCTTGCTGGTGTTGTGTTACACATCTTCACAGTTAACTTACTGCAATTCTTAGCATATTTGGTACGTAGCTAATTACAGTGGGACCTTGCCATCCGTCAGTTTGAGCATCTGTGGATGGCAAGCCCTATTTTCCCAAATGGCAGTGTGTGCATATGGCATGTGGCCATGTTAGCAGCTGCACACACATCACACAGCCATTGGGGACAATAGTACTTAAGGCTTAAGTTTTTTTGTATCTGTGGGGAGTTCAGAATGGATTTCAAACCCCCCCCATACAAAAGTTTGACTGTATACTTAAAGTGTAGTTAATTAAAGTTACAGTGATAGAGGATTCTGGCCAATATATGTTGAAGTGACACTGATAAGCTGTAGACGGATATGCTCATGATACTGAGAATACACAAGAAATTCACATGCTCAGAACATTTCCTTCTTAGTTTGCCATGTAAAAACCTTTGCCAAGCCCCTTTTAAAGCTGCTGCAAAGTAACCCAGGAGGTAGCTTACTGAATATGCATATCCGCTTGTCTTCTCTGGATTATATCCAGTTTGCATTAAAAATAATTGGCTCAACATGCATTTCTTTTGAAGAGCTGAATACGGAAAGCAATAACAGGGACATAAATCTGGTGTACATATTATAGCTGCTGGATCTCAATAGTCTGTGCCATGGATAGGAATCATGTGGCCCTCTATGATGTTGAACTGCAGCTTCCAGCATTCCTCACCATTAGCTAAATTAGCTGTGGTAGTCCCAACAGCATCTGAAAGACTGCAGAATTCCCACTCCCACTTGATGCCATTGAAAACTGGGTGGATTTTAATATGAGGTGGCCCAAAGCTGTTTTACAAATGGGAAATTGAAATTTTAGAGTAAATACATTAGCAGAGGCCAAGGGCTTCAAAAACAAGAGACTACTTTCTTGTGAAATCTGCCAGCCTATCAGCTGAATCTTAATAGATGCCATCTGGTAGTGACCACATGTCATTTCATCCTCCTTTCCTCTCCTTCATGTAAAACCTTTTCTTATGACTCATGCAAAGCAGAATTTAAGCCAATTCATGTACCTTCTAGCTCCAACTAGGGCCTGAGAGAAGGTTTTTGAGCACATGCTTAGTGGGTTAATGATCCACCACAACTGAAAGGATACCAGGTGCATTGGGGCAAGTCACATGCTCTCAGCCTTAGTGCAATGGAGTGGCAAACCTCCTCTGAACAAATCTTGCCAAGAAGATCCCATGATAGGCACAACAACAACAACAACAACAAACAGTACTCCTTGCACAAATAGCAGGCTGTAGTGCCAGCATTTGGTAGTGGTGTGAGCATTGCACTACAACTCTGGAGACCAGGGTTTGATTCCCTGCTCAGCTGTAGAAACCCAGTGGTTGACCTTGGGCAAGTTACACTTTGTCGTGCCCATAAAATCCTGTGATATGTCCCTTACAGTCTCCAAAAGTTGGAGATGACACAGCACAACAACAACAACAATCCAATTTATGTCCAACTTGTTTTGCAAACAGGAAGTATATGTGAGTGCAGGGATGGCCAACAGATATTTCTGCCTTGGCATATAGGTAGATAGGCACACAAACCTGCAACTACACTGCATAGTGCAAGAACCACACAGGTTATTGGAGCACACGAGGCAGAAAATACTTCTTCCCGACCCTGAAAGTAAAAATCCAACAAAAAAGTAAATGACTAGCAATTTGCTGCTCTTTGCTGCCTGAGATACTGGTAGCTGCCTTGCTGTGCTATGAAAAACAGCCCTATTTAGTAGAACCAAGGAAATTATTTCTGGCATTCCCTCTTGTAGCTTCAGTGCTTCTTCCAATTCTGGAGAATTCTCAGAACAGTGTGGGAAATGGAATGAAGGTTGTAGAGCTGCTAGTGAGTGCTGTCCATGAGCAATGGAATACCAGTTGAATTGGAGGGGGCAGGGAAGCTTTTAAACTTAATCCTTGGGGGGAAAAAACGAAAGGGAACTGGGAACCAGCCGGTTCAAGTATAACTGTCCCTAAGGGATGATGAAAATGTTTCTAATTTTCAGCAGCCTTTGTCAGCATAGCCAGTGGGAAGACATGCTAGGAACTGCAGTTCAGCAGTAACTGGAGGGCCACACATTTCCCACTCCAGTATAGGCAGAGGACCCTGACGAACCAATGTAAAACTTTGCAATTATTTTAGTGTTTCTTCATTTTATTTTTGATGGATAGAATGCTAAAAATTGGTTGTGTCAGAAGTTTCCACCGAGATGTGCAAGCACTTTTGCTCTAGAACAGAGCTTGGAGGAAATATATTTGGGAATGTACATAGACAGAAGAACTGTGGGAGATGTAATCAGAAAAATTAATTTTCCAAAACTCTGGTCCAGATGTTATTCAGATTGTTAGTTTTAAAAGTAATATTTACTTTTGTTTCATGTTTTCTCCTGTTTAGTCAAAGAAAAGGGGTTTGAGTGCTGAAGAGAAGAGAACTCGAATGATGGAAATCTTCTTTGAAACAGTAAGTCATACTTGTTTATTTCAGACTATATTGTGAATACTTTCATTGTGCACATACAGAGTCTGAACTGAAAACATGCATGTATGGGTGGGGTTTGAAGAAAACAAAGTAAAAGATGCCTATCCCTTTTGAGGAGTTTTCTCTGGAAGTTTGGTTTCAAATGGTTGCTGATGATGTAGTCCTACAGTAATACATACTGCTCACTATACACGTACTGCTGGCAGTGGTGAGAAGAGACAGGTACTGTGGAGTGCCTACAGTTTCAGTGAACACTATGAACAAACTCCAAATCTTCTTTGTTATACTCTTTTTGCGTTTTCTTCCTCAACCCACTCATGTAGCAGCAGAAAGGAAACAGAGCTAGCAAAAGCTATAGATATAATGAATATGGCTACAGTTGTAAAGTTGCTGCTGTGATGGTTTGAATGTTGGACTACGACTCTGTAGACCAGGGTTCAATTCTCAGCTTGGCCAGAAATGTGCTGGGTGACCTTGGGCAAGTCACATGCTCTCTGCTTCAGGTAAGGCAGTGCCAAACCTCCTCTCATCAAATTTTGCCAAGAAAACCCCATGATAGGTTTGCCTTAGGGTCACCATAAGTTAGAAACAGTTTGAAAGCACACAACATATTTACATTAAATATTTACATTGTTTGCTTGAATATGCCCTCTGGGAAGCATGGGGGAATTTCTTCCATGTGGTATGGCTCACCTGAAACAATTTAAGCCCAGGAGAAGCCTTTTTTGAAACAGGAAGTGACTTCTTTCCCCTTTCGGTTGTTGAAAAGGACCCAGGAAGACCAAAAGTAAAAAAGAAGTGATGAAAATGGTCATCATACGGTATTTGGGGACAAAAAATCTTTCGGGTGGTGCAGCTCCCTGGCCATCCACAGTTGCCTATTGCTGATCTACATCATGCCTTGCCATCAGTATGTTTTCTAGAACTGATGGAAGTTGTAGTACAACAGTAGAAGGCTTACCAATAGGTTAGGCAATAGAATGATGGAGCAGTTCACAATCTTCAGACAAGAGAAAACAAAACCCAACTGCAGGGATTGTTTTTCTGCTTTTAAGTATTATTAAAAGGTTGGGATAGTTCATTGTTTCCCATTTGTGCAGTACTTCACATTTATTTGCAAGGTATCACAAGAAGAATCAATGACTCCTATATGTGTAGTTTCAGAGGATTCTTGAGAAATTCTACCTGCTGTTAGAAAAGAGAAGATGGAAAATTAGTAAAAGGATCAACCAGTTCCTTCCACTTCTTTCAGTAAGCAGTCTTAGATGTACAATATTTCAAAAGTTATTGGGTCATAACTATTAAACCTAAACCACAGATCTTCCTCAAAGAAGGGATTCTAGAGCCTATTAAATGCCCTACATTTTATATTTGAAATGGTTATAATAATAATGTGCTTATTTCTCTCTTTCCCCCATCAACAGAAAGATGTATTCCAGTTAAAAGACATTGAAAAAATTGCTCCCAAAGAGAAAGGAATCAGTGAGTACACAGACTTATTTTCCACCGTATTTACTCTTGACAACAACATATTTTATCAGGTGATCAAATCTTCCCTAAGTTACTGTTACTAGGGGCTTTGAAAGTATGGTCTTCTGTAAGAAGCCATATGAGTGCTATGATCCATTTTAATTTCAGGGCTTGGGAGCTGTAGTCTTCCAGATATTTTAGCCTACAACAGACATCAGCCCTAGACAAGTCAGCCAGTGGTAAGAAATTATAGAGGTTGCAGCCTTAAAATATCTGGAGGGCCAAAGTTGTCCACCCCTCTCTTACTGTAACATGCAATAGATGTGTCAGGTGTAATGGAGAAACAAAATCTATTGATATTTTTGCCACTGAAACAGTGGTGGGCAACTGTGCAAGACTAGAGGGGCTCCATTAGCAACCCAGGACACCTTGGAGGACCACATTCCCACTGTACTGCCTCCCCTCCAAAAAAACAAAAACTCGACAATTATTTTGCCCCCAAGTGCCCTCTAGGGGACATGGGATATATTTTGGAGCCTTCCTGGGCCTCTAGAAGGCATTTTTAGGCCAAAACATCAAAAAGCTTGGTGTTTGTTTGTTTGTTTGCAAAATGTCATTTTGACCCCTGGAGAATCCAAGTGTGGTGGAAATGCCTTCCACATTACTTATAGATCATTTTTGGGCAACCTGGAGCAATCTTTTTTTTTTCTTCAAAAATACTTTTGCAAATACTTTTTTTGAAAAAAATAAATTGATGCTTGGAAGCCATAAAAACAGTCCTGTGGCCTGTTAGCTGCACTTTGCCCTCGCCTGATCTCAAGGAAAGTCAACTCAGCATTTCCATATAGTTGGAATGATAATTTTCTCTGAAATTATACCTGTATCGATATCAAATCCAGCAGAAACCAATGTTCAGAAATTCAGGGTTCAGTAGTTAAAACTCAGAAAACCTTTATTCATGTCCAGCCTAGAGACATTCATTGTCAGAACTAACAGTGTCTAATTAAACTACAAACGGTTTCAGGCTCATGATGGGCTCAATGCTCATTCATTACAATTTAAAATGCATTTGCCCGTCCCGTTCCCACAGTGCCCATTCTTACAGCCAGATTCTTTTCACTGGAATGGCCTAACTGGCTTGAATCATGCCTGCCTCCACTCTAGATTTATCTCACCACTTGTGTCTGAAATCACTATGCCTCTGCAGCAACTGTTGTGCTGTATTTGTTGTTGGTGGTGTTTTGTGTCTTCAAGTCGTTTCCGATTTATGGCAATCCTAATATTAACCTATCGGGTTTTTCTGTGGCTGAAAGTGTATGACTTTCTCAGAGAGGCTGCATGAAAAGAGATATTATTTCCATAAGTAGTAGCCTGTAGACTAAATTCTGTAATTTATTTCTGTTTTAGGAATGCAGAGTATGTTGTAGTATATCTGTCAGTGAGATTGACTGTACCCCTCTTACCCTTCATAGTAAGCTAGAAGAATATACTCCTTAGTTATGTCATCTTTGTGCTATGAGGTTTGAATAGTGGACATGCATGAAGAAATGTTCTCAGGCATTTTCGAACTGCTTTTCAATTTCTTTACTCTGAGGTTTTTCTGTAGTGTTGGAACAACACCTAGATATTGAAGATTGGATACATTTCCAGAGAGCAAGTCTGGAATTTTTTTTTTTACTGTTGTATTTTAGCTTGCGTCTAAATTGTCATAATTCTGTAGCTGTGACAGATAGTGAAATAAACAAATTTTGTTGAATGCATCCAAATGAAAGCTATCAAGGTAGCCTAGCTGGGCAGTTTCAGTATTTTGCTTGAAGCTCTGTAGAAATGGCATCTTGGTACTTACTCTGGCGTACCGTACAGAACTAGACTGTTGGTACCTTGTCTATAAAAGGGGTTACTGTGCAAGAACACTCAGTAAATTGCTGTGTGCTCTGTAACATTTAGTATCTACTATTATGTGGTGCAGTTACAGGAAGTGTGTGAAAATATCTCAAAAGTAGGAAAACTAGAGGTATTTTTCTAATGTTATCATATGTTTTAAACAATAATCAACTCTTTTGATCTTCCAGTGACTATAAATAATACAGTGTTTGTTTCTTTGACAGCTTCTATGTCAGTGAAGGAGGTCTTACAGAGCTTAGTTGATGATGGGATTGTGGACACTGATAGGATTGGGACTTCCAATTATTTTTGGGCTTTTCCAAGTAAAGCTCTTCATGCAAGAAGACGTAAACTGGAGGAACTACAGAATCAGGTAATTCAGGTGTAGTATTCTACCTGCTACATGTTTCAGATGGACATAGGGGTTGCTGTAGGCAAGCCCACTCATAGATAACAGTTTTCCCCTCTTCTGTTTTTGCATCAGTAAAGCATATGTACTTATTGTAAATGTGCTCAACTGTGGTCTTTCCCTTAATTTGAGTCTGCTGTCTTTTTCTCTAAATTTCTGTTTTATTTACAGTATTTCAAACTTTTCTTTAGTGTATAGATTTTAGAATGCTCAGAATTGGGTATGTACTTTGTTTACCAGTGTGCACTTAGATCCTTGATGTCTGTTTTGAACTTTTTGTTTGATAATTCTTCAGATATTTGCTGGGCAGAGTAATCATTTTACAGCTGTTATATTTTGAAGAATGTATAATCAGCCCTCCTTAGCCACAGATTTTTTATCCATGGATTCAAGCATCCACAGCTTGAAAATATTTTTTTAAAGTATAAATTCCAAATAGCAAACCTTGTTTTTCCATTTTATATAAGGGATACCATTTTGCTGTGTGATGGGACTTGATCATCCACAGATTTTTTTATCCACAAGGGATCCTGGAACCAAATCCCAGTGGATTACAAGGACCCAATATATATTTCATTATAGATTCTAGATTATGTACGTGTAAGAGTAGTGGAAGCAGTGGAAAAATAAAGCAGATGTTGCTCCCCTTTCAATCGATAGAGAAATTGAGTGGGGAGAGCAGGAGTTACACAATCCTGTGAATTATTCTTAATCTTGTAATTATCAGAAAGAAACAAAAAGCATTGCACTGATAACTCCCCTTAACACAGTTTGATTAGTCTTCATTGAAAGAACTAAGGCAAAATATTCACCTCTGTGGGAAATGACCTCAAACTTGTAATTTACCCAGTCTTGGCTGTTGTTAAACTGAAAGACACCACTGTTAGATTAATCCAAATTGGTTTGGTAATTATGTTTGTATATTAATAGAGAACATATTTATTAACAGAGATTAGCAGAGAGCCAGCATGGCATAGTAGTTTGAGTGTTGGACTATGACTCTGGAGACCAGGGTTCGATTCCCAGTTCGGCCATAAAACCTACTGGGTTTCCTTGGGCAAGTCACACACTTTCAGTCTCAGGGAAAGGCAATGGCTAACCTCTTCTGCACAAATCTTGCCAAGAAACCCTCCTGATAAGTTTGTTTTAGGGTCACCAGAAGTCAGACACAACCTAAAGGCACACAGCAACAATATTAATATTAACATTGGTGTCCCTGTTAAGTGAAAAATAAGCCAGGGTTCATATTACAGTAAGTGCAGTTTTTATACAGTAAACAGAATCTGTTTACTGTCAGGTGGAGAGTGCTAGCATAAAAGCTCGGAGATTGGTGCTGATGGAGAGCTGTTGTTAAGTTGAATTTTAATGTGCTTGAAATATTGATAATGAGATGTGAACTTCCAAAAAAACACCCTGGGGATTGGAAATTAGAGGAAATAAATGGTATTCTGGAAGGCTTTTTCTGGAAAAAAGTAAAAACAAATCAATTGTGGAATATTTTCTTTTAAAACAATGAATAAAATATTTAAGACAAGGTGTTCATAGTCTACCCAAATTATTCATAAAAACCATAAAACAGGAAGGCTTTCATGTAAGACTGTGTACAGTATCAGCACATTAAATATCCAGGTATGGTTTTCTTTTCTTAAGTCCATTGTATGAGAATGAGGACTAGAGGAATTTTCTTTGTTTTACAGTACTAACGATGATTTCCCCACTGTTTTTTGTACTCTCTCTGCGCCTAGTAAACTGGCAAAATCAAAGGTTTTTTACAGTTCCAGATCATGTAAACAAAATAAAAATTAACATAAAATAAAATAAAATTTATAACTATACTTTTATGCCAAACCTAATTATACAAAATGTATTTCAGGTTTCGAAGGTGAAAAAATGACTTCAGTCTGGAACAAATACTTCTATCTCTTGTTTATTTATTTAGGAAAATTTGCTGGGAAAACGATTACCCTCCCCATTGATTTCAGCATTTCTGGAAATTTTACATTTTTAATTCCAACCTATCAGATTTATTAATTATAGGTCATACTAGATAGTAAAACACATTTTAAAAATAGTAGAGAAGTTGGGGTACTTATTGTCAGGGAGCATTGTTTATGCTCAGTTGTATCTCTCACACACACAACTAAGTGGTGATTTTGCAAATGGGACAGCATAATGTAAGTCATTAAAGCAGGACAAAGCATTTAAGAGTAGGGATATTGAAGTAACCAACAATTCATTATGTTGGCTGGAAACATAAATTCTGCTGGAAGTGCTCAGTCATAGTCATTTGCTTGTCAAAATAATAACAACTGAAAAGGTTCCTATAACTAGTAATGGGTGCATGGGGCTTGGAAAAACATTTTTTAAAATACGTTTTATTAACAAAGCCAAACAGGCATATTTGCATAGTAAAACAAGATAGAGGTGAATACAAACAAAAAAGAACATATATACATGCATAAAACCACTACCCCACTCCCTCAACCCCTCCCTGCCATTGACTTCCCACACTGCTCTATCTTTAATTATAACACCCAATTAGGCCTCTATAATTGATCCATCTTTAACAAACCAACCTTTCTGCATTACCCTACAAATTCATGAAGAATAACTTTCCATTTAGAAAGGTCTTCCTATCTAACCATCAAACCATCTCAGGGCCCAAACAGACAGGCCAAAATAAAGCTGCTTTGGGTCACTTTGGAGGTATGCTGTTTAAATGACACAGGCATCTTAAGAGGCCAGAAGCTGTGGCAAAGCTACGCTTCAGCCCTTAGGACTGGAACATGTCTTTGCCGTGGCTTCCAGCCTCTTAGGATGCATGAATCATTTAAACAACATATTTCCAAACCTCCCAGAGGGCCTTTTCAGCTATAGCCCCCAAGCTGTGGAATGACCTGCTGGATGAGATGTGTCTTATTACATCTGTTGACGGCTTTAAAAAAGCCTTAAAGACACATCTCTTCCGGCAGGCCTTCCCAGATAGTATCTAATTTCCCAGCTCCATATCTACTGCCGACTCTTTCTCTTAGCTACTTTTCTCCCCTTCGAAATTGTTTTATGCAGCTTCTGGCAGTTACTTTTAAATGTTTTATTTGTATTGTGTTTTTAATTCTTAGCTGTTTAATTCTATTTTAAGGGGTGGGTGAGGGGGATGGGATTGTTGTATTTTAACCTGTGATGCTTTTACTATGTTGTACCCTGCCCCGATTGCCAGTTCAGAGGGGCGGGCTATAAATATTATTATTATTATTATTATTATTATTATTATTATTATTACAAAGTGACCCGAAGCAGCTTTATTTTGACCTTTCTGTTCAGGTCCATAGTCACATTATCTCCAGTTCTTTATTAAATGTAATTTATAAAAGGTTGTTATGTCTGCAAATATTTTTGTATTGAATGGCCTTTTAATAACAATTTAATGTCAATTTTATCTTCTGGAAGATCGGGGGAAATCTGTCTTATCACTACAACTGTTTTTGGATTTAACCTGATACCATTCTAAAGAGATATCATGGGAAATATGACAGTATCCTTTTCTTAAAACTGGCAGTAATTTTCCATTCATGTATTACATGTTGTGTACCCCTTATCAGAATTGCTTGGGACCCGAATATGCAAGTAGGATAGGATGTACCTGTAATGTATTTGGGAAGGTGCAAAGAGATTCAAAACTGGAGAGAAATGCCAGGATCTGTGAAATGGTGGGAGGCATAGATTCACGCTGAGCACTACACTTGGATTTCTGCCATTTCACAGATCTCTCTCCATCCTCGCATCTTTTTGCTGCCAGCCACCTTCTTCCATCTTCAAGGCAACAGTGGCACTTCTCATATTTGTTTCTCCATCCTCATGCCTCTCTCCAGCCTTGCTTCCCATTCATTCACTGTTTTTATTGGGTATGAGATGTGAGGCTGGAGAGAGGATCTTAAAGAAGGTAGAGCAGGAGCATTGCAGGCACCACCTTGAAGGTGGCAAAATACAGTTTTAGAGGTTTTTGCATTTCTAGATTAAGGATACTGAAGCTATGTATGCATTCATATGCAGGGAGTTAAGGATCAAATTTTCCTGTTCTTGGGGTGTGTCTGTGTGGACACACACACACATTTATGTGCAGCTCCCAGATAGCAGTGTTGTGCCCCTTGGAACTGAAAAAGTTGTGCATTCCTGATTTTTTAAGATACTTATATTAAAAAGGGTCCCCTACCTGCAACCAAATTAGCATTGTCCAGGAAGGTTGCATAACACGCATGCACTCTCTATGTCAGCATTCAAAAACACCAGCTCAGTTCAGCAACTACTGTACTTTAAAACCTTTATACTTTATTCAGCCTTTGAGAAATTTCTGAGCCACACCCAGAACAATTTGGACCAGCAGTGGCGTCTGACTCATCTACATCTAACCAAGAAAACAAGCCTCTTTGTGCTTGGAAGCTTTAACGGTGTGGCTAGAGTGACTAAAACTGTATGTATGCTGAGTTTGCAACTGAAATGGCCTCTTGTGACCCTGGAGAAGTATATATATATTTTATTTTCATCTTAATCTTATTTTTTATATATCCCATCTTTTTCTCAGTATGGGACTGAAGGCAGTTGACAGTTTGAGTTAAAACAAAATTCAGTTAAAGCAATGGATAATACAAAAGTTTTAATAAAACAATTAAGCAATCATACTGAAAACATTACAAGCTTTAAAAGGCCATAAAAATATAGTAATTATAAAAATGTAACACATCCCAATTAACAGACCCCCTTGCCTACTGGTGGGGAAAAAAAGCAGAGGGAAGGCCAACCTCACTTCCCATGGGAGAGAATTCCACGGTATGGGAACAGCCATTGAGAAGGCTGTAAACTCCCATGTCCTTACCGAGAACGCCTCTAATGGTAGTGAGACTGAGAGAAAGTTTTCTTCCAAGGATCTTAAAATTTTGGGATATACATTTTGGGATATACAGTCTTTCAGATAGACTGTACAGGGCTTTATAGGTCATAACCAGGGCTGGGGAGTAGTGGTAATTTTGGGGTTACTCCTTGTCCTACTCTGGAGTAAGATATTTTTCCTTAATGTTACTCCTACTCCTGTAAAAACCTCTTACTCCTTTACTCCTACTCCACAGCCCTTGAGAAAAGCCCCAGTTGCTTTGCAAGGCTGGTGTGTGTATGTGTGTGTATCTGTAAGTGTCTCTCTTTGCCATCCAGTCCCTTCCCAATTGCAATATAATACAACTGTTTTTTGGTGTTTGCATGTACAATATAATAACAGGAATAAGGAGTAACAAATATATTTTGTTACTTTTTATTCCTCCTCCTCCTCCTGTAAAAACCTCTTACTCTTTTACGCCTTAGTCCTACTCCCCAGCCCTGGTCATAACCAACACTTTGAATTGTTCCCAGAAGACATCTGGTAGCCAGTGAAGCTATTTCAGCAGGGGAGTTATATGCTTCTTTTAACTAGCTCCAGTCAGCAGTTTGACCGCAGAATTTTGGATCTATCGCAGTTTCTGAAAAATTTCCAATCATGGTTCAATGTAATTAAGGAATATAATCAAGGTGTGTGTCATGGACCCAGATCTGACAGGAATGGGCAGAGCTGGTTCTCTAGTTTTAACGACACAAACACCTGGTCACTGACAATACCTGGGCCTCCAGGCTCAAGTCTGTGTCCAAGAGTATGCCCAAACTACAAACTTAGAGTTCAGGGGATCATAACACCATCCAACACAGGCTGTATCCCTCTTTACTGATGGGGCATTCACCTTACCAGGAGCAGCTCTGTCTAATCTAGATTAAGTTTCCTCCTCCTCCTCCTCCTTCTTCTTCTTCTTTTGTTTTTGTTTTTTTGTTGTTGTTGTTGTTTTGTTTTTTTGGCCTCATCTAGTCCATTACAGACACTTAACACTGGTTTAGCACCTTCTTTTAAAATAGATGGAAAGGAGAATTGAAGTTTGATGTCAAGAGCATTCTAGTGACATCCAGCCCCCAAACTCTGGTTAGTGTCTCCCAATGGTTTCATGTAGATGTGGAATAGCATAGGAGAACAAAATTGAATCCTTGGGGGAACTCCACAAGTCAGTCACCATTGTGTTGAACAGGAATCCCCCCCCCTCAAGTCAGTGTTTGAGTTCACCTTCCTAAAATAAGCTAGAACCACTATAAAACAGTGCCTGTCAGTCCCAGAGGGGCAGCTCAGATGGATACTGTGGTCTGTGGTTTTGAAAGTTGCTGCGAGATCCACCAGAATCAACAGGGGCATACTCTCCTTGCCCAGTTTCTGGTGTATGTCATCCACCAAAGAAACCAATGGTATCTGCTTCAGACCTGAAGCCAGACTGAAATGGATCCATATAATCTGTTTCATCCAGAAACCTGTTACTAGAAACACTAGTAATACTGAAGCTGAGATGATATCACCACACTCTAGACCTTTACCTAAAAAATGAATATAGAATACCTAATTAAGGGAAGTTTCTCTCAAAAGGTGATGAAAATCCAGAAGTTGAAAATGAACTAGTAAATAAATTATTTGTTTATCTGTAACTGAGCAAGGGCAGAATAAAGTAGTTTGCCAAAGGGTTGCTGTCCTTTTCCCGCAGATATCGGCACAGGTGGATGCTAGTGGTGGACGTGATCTGGCTAATGCATAGCGGAAAGTGTTTTTTCCCTGGTCCCCTCCTGCATCAAAAGGTCTCATCATCATTGCAGTTTGTAGCCCAGTGTCCAAACACTTCACAGATTTCACAATAGGGGCACTCTTCTTTTCGGCTACCATGGTAAGTTGAATGTGGAAGTTCATCTGGTGCTTGTGCTTGAGTTGGACAATCTTCAGTGTCATGGAGAGCAAAACAGTCACAAATGTCACAGAAAAGACGAGGCTTGTTTTTGACTTGGGCCTCTTCCTCACTGTCATACTGAGTAACGTCTTCTTCGTTGCCATTGGGAGCAGCCTCTGACATCATTTCGACTTTCAATTTTAGTTCATCATTTTTCTTCTGAAGATCCACAATGACAGAAATCAAGAAATCAATCATATGCTGGTTTTATTGAGTGGCTTCATCCTGTGGGGCATCACCAGTTGTGTCATCTGTGGAACTAGAAGAAGATTTCTAGATCTCTTTGAGCTTCTATTCCAGGTTTTTTACTTTTAGCTCAAGTTTCAGCTTATCAGACTCCAGTGATTGAACTAGTGAATGCAAATTCCTTGCAGTGGCATTCTCTCCGCAGAGCACTGTGACCTCATCTCTGAGTTTTTCCAGTTCTTCATCCTTCTCTGTAATCAAGGCACTAGTAATACTGATGGATTTCTGTAAGAAAGCTCTTTCTTCATCAATTTCTTTTTTTAAGTCAGATTCTCTCCTTTTTTAACTCTAACAACTTGTTATTGAGAACAGATCTCTCTTCGTCCAGCTTCTCGTGACTTGTGACTTCCCCTTTGCCAAGCTCTTCAGCAAGTTTAATGTTCTCTTCTTGCAAGGCTGCAAGCTACTGGGACTTCTCAGCCTCTGCCAGTTTTAGTGCTTCTCGTTCTTCTCTAATCTCATCCATTTACCTTGGGTGATTTTTTTCCTCCATATTACAGACAGTATTTGGTTTATGAGTATGAAGTCAGTTTAAGGTAATTGTTTCAAATTTGGAGTTATGAATGTATAATAGGGATAGTTTCAAAAAAGCAGGGAAGTCAGTATTAAACTTGAGTGTACTGTGTCTTTAATGAAATGGTTATTCTCTTGCCAAAAAAAAAAAAGAATATAGAAGACCTAATGACACTGGGTTCAAGGAGGGTTTTTTATTCCCCAGCAGGACAGAACTTTGCCTTAATCCTGTAAGGCAGGGGTTCCCAACTCTTTTGACTCATGGAGACCTGGAGCACAGGTTGGGAACTGCTGCTGTAAGGTATTCACCATTCCCTTTGCCCACTCAGCCCGACCCTTTCTGACTTGCTTTTATAAGCTGTGTAGAGCAGAGGTTCAACATTCATGTGGGTAACTCTCATCTCTTTAAGAATCCTGTCCACATACTCTGGCAGCACAAATTGAAACCTGTCCAATAACATGGGACAAGCAGGAGCCAAGATTACATCTCCTGGAGCCATATCAACCCCAGCATTTATATCAGAGCTGATCCAAGTGATTTTATCTGTACCAAGTGTATATTCATCACAGTGGGCCTTGAGGAAGTTACAGTACTTCTGCCTAGCCTCACAGGCTTGTGAGAATAAAATGTGATATTTTTATGTGCATTACTTGGAGCTCATGGCAAGTGGGTTTTCTATCAAAAATTCAACAAATATGTCTACATAGAATGTGTTTCTAATAATGGAATGTACAAGGGGGTATCCTAAAGTTTTAACTACCACCTTTAAAACAATTTGATGGAAGGTTTGTCTTGATTTGTAGTTGTTAATTTATCTCTACCTAGTCACCATCCAGATTGACACATTTTCCCCAGTGTTTCTCGACCCTCCGAATACTGTTATTGTAGAAGTCTGCAGATTGCACCTTACGAGGATTTTACATCTTAGTCACTTCTGGCACAGCCTGTCACAAAAATAAAGGAGGCAATGAGCTGATTTTCTCAATATCATGCACTTAGGGACCAATTGTGACACTGACAAAATTTCATCAATATACCATAATAACTTCCAGGTGATAATTATTACTTTACAATGCTCCCTCATAAGGCGTAATCTGCAGACTTCTGCAGTATCAGGTATCCGGAAGGTCAAGAAACTCTGGGAAAAATGTGCAAATCTGGATGGTGATTACATAGAAATAAGTTAACAACTACAAATCAAAACAAAATTTCAATCAATTTTTTTAAAGGTGATAATTAAAACTTTAGGATACCCCCTTGTATCTAAGTGAAAGCATGTTTGTGGGCTTGTGTTTGTCATGGTTTTTAGAATCCCTCCATTTTAAATTTACTGTGCAAAAAAATGCAGATCATGAATAACTAAATACAGTAAAGAAAACATTGGAGGTATTCTGGTGCTATGAGAGTAAGAAAGGTGCTTCTAAAATGTGCATACCACTTCATATTGGATACAACTAGGGGAACTTGAACAGAAGCTAGCAAGATTACTCTTGCTGCCTTGTTAAATAGTCATCCTGCTGTGTCTTTGCTTCCCTCAAATACAAGCAGATTTTCTTCTTAGTTTGCTGTTTCCTTACTGTTCTGCTAATAACTGGCATTTCTTGTCCTGCTTGTGACTTCTTTTCTTATTTTACTTTATCATATGTAATCATGTTGTAGCTGGTAATGTTCTTCCTGCCATCAGGCTAGCTGGCCCTCATTTCTTTAAGGCACAACTTCTGTAACAGTAATATGTTTTGCAGGTGAGGTTTATCCCATTGTTGCATCTTTATGGTGGCAGCAGACTCATTTGTGAACTGTGATTTCTACCTGTTTTGTAGTTGTCAGAGGCACAGAAGTGCTGCTGGGGGGGGGGGGGGTGTTGGCAAACCTACTAGCTTCTTCAGGGAGGGAAAGCCTGAGGCATTTAGAGTTACCAGACACTGTTAAGACTAGCCAGGACATGAAGTGTTTGAGTGAGTTGATCAGCCTTCAGTTTGGGGTGGGGAAGGTGGATCAGAAGGTGAGTGAAGCATGTTTCACTGAAAACTGATACACATGAGTAAAAAGAAACCATAAATATGTGCAAAGCTTGTTTCTATGCAAGACGTACAGGAGGACTAAGCTTTCTGCTAGTCTGCAATGCTTATACAGTCAATAGAGAATTTGCACTAGGATTTTCAATTTGCCATCAGATTTGGAGGTATTGGTATTTTGTCCTTAAAGTAACTGCTAGAAGAAATGTTCTTTCTTTCAGTTAGTCTCAAAGGTGCTACAAGATCTCTCTGCATACTGATACTACAGAGTAACACAGCTATATCTGAATGCTAGAAGAAATGGCATCATTAATTCACATTCCATGCTTCTAAACAGCTCACTAGAACAAAGTCAACTTGCCTGAGCAAAGTGAATATTTGCAAATGCAATTCTGGTATGATTTAACCAGTGGAATGAAAGTACAGTACTGAAGTACTGACACTAGATTGCCAGTAAAATAAGATGAGAACATGACACGTTTCATCTGCAAGGCCAACATTGTATTACCATTTTGTGTCTTGTGTAGATTCTGTATATGCTCACAATGAGTTCTGCTATTAGGCTGTGTAGACCCTTAAGAATTAATTGCAGCCAATGAACCAGTTGGTTCATTCAAGTCTTTTCCAAAAGTAAATGTCAAGCTACTTCCCCTAATCTCAAGTTGAAAATTGTCTTCTTCTTTCTACAGGGGTGAGCAGGCCCTTGTGGTCTCTTCCAGCTCTATGATTCTATGATTCTATATGATGGAGAATGGAGGGCCATTTTTAATATTTCTGATCCCCACGTGGCTGCACTGCACAGCCAACATTTTCTGCTCCAGAAGTGATATTCTAGTCATTTTCACAGTGAATTGCTTGCTATTTCAGAGTGAAAGGCCCTTGAAACCGTGTTAAATTACAAAATGTGCTTCCAAAGACTTTTTAAAAAATGGTTGGGGCATTCTTAGGACCCAAAGGCCACATAGGACTACCCTCACCAAGGACTGGATGCAGTCCAGGTGCCTCACCATTCCCAAATGGCTCTCTAGCCACTCACCTTGCATATACTTTTGTAACTTTTGGTTACAAAACTGCTTCTGTACTGCTTTTTTTTAAAGGAAAAAATTAAAATTGAGTTGGTATATGTAGAATTTTCAGTGAGCCATGTGTCTCTCAGACCCAGACTGCAAGCTCAGTTATGGAGCCATTGTTACTGCCTGCAAATTATTCATTCACAATTTTGTCAATCTATGAAAGAAATATTTTGCCTTGGTTAATTATCTTCTTTATGCTAGCTATAAGGCTTTTCAACTGGAGAGAAAATCCCTTTCCTTTTCTTCTGTTGCATATATTCAGCATGAACAGAATTAATTGAGTAATAGAAGAGTTGAACATACTGTTCTTTAAAAGACTTAATCTTTTGAGTTTCCATACATTGTTGGTCAAATTCTAAATAACAGTGTTATTCACACAGAAGAAGCAACATAGAGCAGTACCTTTACTTTGTGAAAAGCAAGAACTGCAAGGTTTTGGAGGCATCTATTCCTGCTCTCTGCTTAGAGATAAGATGAATGAACCATTCACCAGATGAGACGTATTAATCTGTTAGTGTGTCACACGTGGAGGGCAGGTGCTCTACAAGAAATATTTGTAGAACAATAGCTCTAGGCAGTTCTTGCAAGCCAAAGAATGTTGATCAACTACTGTGTAATAGTGGTGAGAAATGGGTATAATGACAGGCTGAAGCTGGTCATAATACATATGCTCTGGGACCTATGAAATAATAGAATGATGCTCTAGGAAAACAACAGTGACAGAGCTCCTTCTCAGCTTAGATGTTGAGAGGAATAAAAGGAAACAAGCCAGCAGACTTTTCATTTTATAAAATATTGGAAATTTGAGGAAAGCCACTGTGCACCTATATAGTTTTGTACATGTGGATTGTTGCTGTCCTGCAAAATAAGATTGGTTTTGCAGATTGGCATGTTTGTTTACAAGTCGCACCCTAATTATATAAATTGATTTTCTTTTTTTAACTAGTAACATTTCAGATAGCTTGTTCTAGTTTTTTAGGAGTGTGTGTATTTCTATCTTCCTGTATGTATTTTTGGGAAAAGTGGCAGTAAATTGATGTTTACAAGACAATTTTTTGGTCCTGATTAGTAAGTGGATGTTAAGCTGCACTTTGCTGATTCAGACATACTGTAACTGGAATTCTAGTTTCAGTTTTAGGATCAAAGCTCTAAGAGCACACAGAAAAGGAAGGAATGGACGAATGGATGGACAGGATTTACACTTCATAAACTACGGTATCTTGTATGAAGGCAGGATTTTTGTTCCTGATTGTGTTTTTTACATTGTATAGAATGTACATTAGTTTTGAAGAACACCTGGGTATGACAGCTCCTTGGATTGTGTTTTTTCTTATAATATTGCAAGTCACGTTACATTATTGCATCTCTGTGTGTTTTTTAATAGAAAGTTGTTGTATAAAGAGGTATCTGGAAAGGGCTTTCCTCCCATCAGATGATGATGATGATGATGATCATCATCATCATCATCTGTGTCTAACCCACATCTTTCTCTGGATATATGCGGAGAACAGCTATAACAAGGAAATACTTGGGGTGCTTAAACTTACTGGTAATAGAAATTGACTTCTAGACATTGCATATATTAGGGATAACATATGTGTGGCCTGCACCATGATCATAAATATGCTTATTTTCAAGTAAGGTTAATTGATTTCAGTTAAACATGTTTCCAAGTCTTGTGTTTTGTAGTGAGATTTGTAGAAGCCTTTTATTTTATATAGGACTCAAACAGTAGTATAACAAGGTCAAAAAATATTTCTGGTTTGCATGCTTGAAGGATTGGGATCTGGAAGAATGAGATCCAAGACTGATTTTCTGACAAGAGAAAAAACAGGAGAGCAGCTCTATAAAGATATCCTTGTACGAGGACATCTTTTTGAAAGGTTTCACCATAAAAGGCAATGAGGACAGAGTGGGAGCTGTAAGTACTTGTCAGTGAGTCAGTAGAACAGAACCTTAGAAATGTTGCTTGCATGATAAGTTGTGAACCATTCTCTGTTTTCAAAAAGTGCTATGTAAGCAGAAGATCTAGAGGTCTTAGAAATACAGTGTAGCCCCACCCTGTCCATAATAGGCTGTACATTATAAATGTCATGTGCATTCCATGGTGTTTATGGTTGAAATGCTTAACAGCTTAGGAATATGTAAAGGAATTGTCCAGGAAGCGGATCTTTTTCTCACAGTTAGTGTTTATGCTTGCTGAGGGATTTTGGAAATACAAATGCAAAAAGATAATTTTTCCAAGCTCTACTTTACTGATTTAGTGATTGCTTTGTAGATGATAGCACCTGCTAATAAATGTGCACAAACTGGTTGAATCTTTAATATGTATAGTTGTTTTTTTCCTTCTTTGTTACTGCACAATTTAGGATCCACCAAACAGAACATAGCTCAACAGCCACAGATGGTAGCTGTCCTCCTGGGGTTTCATAAACATGTTGTTTCACCCCCAAGAGTTAAAATTGTCTTCCAGTGACAGTATATGGTTTGTAGTCCACATTCATCTTGTTGTAATAGATATTGTACCCCATGCCTTGGGACTGAATGTTGCCCACTAGGGCCCTCAGTCTCACCTTCCCCAAATGTCTATCTCTTTCCCTGTGACACTAGAATATGATGGTTTCCTAGATCCTTGGACTCAGTTAGGTACTGTATTTTCCTCTTGGTCTGCTGCAAGTACAGCATATGGGCTACATGTGGACACAGGGCCCCATTTCTGTGTCCCTTAAACACCCAGAATTTGTTTAAAGCCATTCTCAGGTGTGCCAGAACCACTCCTCCCAGAAGCCCCCAGGTTCACTCCAATGCTCCTTCTTTTGGCTTTATCCCACTCGAAATAGCAACCGGTAATGATGAGACCTTGCTTCTGGTTGCCACTCCAGCCAAGAAGCTGCAGATAAAAACTTGATTACAGCTCACAGGGAGTCAGGGAATTGGCTCCAGCCCCCATACAATTGCCCAGCTCTGATAGATAGGCATTCTTACTGTTTCATCAAGATTAAATGTAATGCTTGACGCAGCAAAATCTTCAAATTTACATTGGTTCCAAGTTATTAATAGCTGTATTGATCAACATTGTATCAACATTGTCTAAAAGAGGACATATAGGAGGCATGGACAAGAGTGTCCATACAGGATGAATGGAGTAGATGGCACAACAAGAGACCTACCAAAACAAAGTGATGATTGGGAGACATCTTGAAGCAACATAAGGTTCCAGGAGGATGTGTCTAATAGAACATATTATAGCCTCTATCACCATAGCTCAATGGTAGACACATGTTTTGCATGTGTATCCCTGTTTTCACTTGGTAAAGCCTGAGTCTAAAACTGGGGAGTAGGTTCCAATCAGAGTTAAAAAAAGTTCCATCATATGAGCCAGTAGTATGACTCAGTGAACGGCAATGTTCTTTGTTCCTGTCACTTTAAAAGTCATTGGTTATGTAAACAATGCAGGGTAGGCATAACCAGCAATGACTTAAATCAGTAAGCCACTGCTCTGCTATTTTCTGCCAAAAGTAAAAAAAGGAATTGCAAAAATAGACCTTTGTCACCATGGCAAAGGTTGAAGTGGTACAGTCTGATTGGAAACATTTCAAATTGTATAGCTGGAGAGAAGGGGAAATATTCCTAAATTGCATTCAGAATTGGGACTTTTTGTGGAAAAGATTACAGCAGGACTCTTTACCAAGCCCCCTACCTGAGTCCTTGTTCTCTCAACACTGCAGTCTGAAGCAACAGAGAGCTTCTCACTATCACCATTGCAAGATGCCTGCCTTTATATATTTGGCACTTTAAGCAAGATGGGTTTGCAATCTATAAAGTGTTGCAGTCCACATGCAGACTTCTTTATGTTTCACAACTAGACTCAAATTTCTGTAGTCAATGTCAATACATGTTTCTATAACTTCTTATGAGGAGATGTCTGAATACTGAATACAAATGTGTGGGGAAGTCCCTAAGGCATTTACTTGTACACTTAGCAGTCTATTTTAAATGGAGGGGTGGGGTGTGATAGGAATGGGAAAATGTGGTAGGCCTTTCTAGACAGAATGACATTTTAAAAAGAATCACAGAAAATGATCTTTCTATAAGACACAAACCAGCTTTGAAACTACATTCTGTGTATGAGCTTGGTGATTTTTGTTTCTGCTTCTTGGAGGGTTGCATGCTTATTTCCTGATATTAGATGATTATCATATTTATCCACTTGAAATTAATTTTCAGGGAGATAACTGTGTTAGTCTAACACAGTCTTTTTCAAGCTTTTTTGTCCAGGAGGAACCCTTGAAATAATCTTGAAGTCTCAAGGATATTAAATGTGACAGTGCCATAATAAATGCTTTGGACTTCAGTATCACAAATTATTTGTTGTCTTTGCTACTTAATGTCATTCCCCCCTCCCTTTAGAGGGAAAAGAAATGGGGGGGAGGATTAACTGAATTCTCTGCACTTCTGGTAATTGAAATCCTTAAACTTAAGAGAGTTGATGAAAAAAATCACATCTCAATTAGATTCCTGATTTATTGCCAAAGTCTAATTAAGATGAAAAAATTATAATTCACAATAAGATTAGATTTTTTATTGTTTGGCTTATATCTTTTCTTTTACTTCAGTTCTCAGAGTTTTGTCAGAAGAAAAAGATCTTAGAAGAAAGCATTGAGAAATCAAAAATTGGACGCCAAGATAGTGTAAGTTTTATTGCTTTAGAAATTATAGTTTATATTATCTGAAAACTTTAGGGTCTAAATTGAGCTACAGTAGACCCATTGCATCAGTAGACCTTATCAGGGTTGTAACCAAGTTACTGGCCCAGTTCAGAAGAATTTAATCAGCATTAACAACAATCTCACTAAGTAGAGTTGCCACTACCTCTTCTGTCCAAGGAAACCCAGATCTTAGGGGATGTCTGAGTTTTCTTGACAAACAAGCTCATGTACCTGCCCTATCTACTTTCAAAATACAAAGCCAAAACAATATTCAGAATTCAGTAGCAATAGCTAAGCAGCAAAATGCTTTAGGTTTAGAACCAGCTCTCCTAATAATTCACACAGTCACCAAATTATGGAGAGCTAGATTTATTTGTATACAATAGCAAAATAAAGATCATGCTAGCAAGGTAATTAAAGAACACAGCAAACAATATAGAAATCTGTATGGCCAAGTGAAAATAAGAAGGCTAATTATCTGAGTTGTCATACATACCAAATGCATAAGCGTGGATCTCTTAGCGAAGCAGAGCTCTAGACCATAGTTGTAGCACAATCAAAACAGAAGACAAAGAATTTTCAGTTTTATAAGAAAAACTACCCATAGCTTAGATGATTCCAACTGGCCAGTCAAGACAATTATAAGTCTAAAATTTCTGATATCTTGGTATCTATGCCAGTTCTTTCTCAACACTGTTGAAAACACTTTTCACTAATCTGCAGGGCCTCTGAACATGCTTGAACCACAGATAAACAGGAAATGACACATGTGCTTTGAATATCATACCATTCCAAGGTAGATTTTTTAGCCTACCATGCAAGCAGCCTTGTACAAAATGGAAACTTCTAACCAGGCACAGAAGACAGTGTTTCTTTACAGAACCTAAGTGTTGATTTCTTAGTTTCACTTGATTCATTGAGGTTATTCTTGTTGAAACAATTAGATTTAGATCTAGGATACTGTGAAAGTTTGTTAGGTATTTTGAGAATACCTTTAGCTTGGAGGAGTCTGGATAATTTGGCCTGCATTCTTTTCTCTGTGAGAGAGAAAATATCATTGATATTTGTATGGGAAGGGAGGACAAACAAAAATTTACTGGTCTACGGGATGGGAATCATGCTCCCTACAT
Organism: Urosaurus nigricauda; assembly: GCA_034509955.1. Classification (NCBI taxonomy): domain Eukaryota; kingdom Metazoa; phylum Chordata; class Lepidosauria; order Squamata; family Phrynosomatidae; genus Urosaurus; species Urosaurus nigricauda. The sequence goes on along the minus strand of JAOEGL010000005.1, from coordinate 154,442,464 downwards.
ATGTTATCAGTCTGCAGTTCATAGCATTCCTCATCACCGGCTGTCCTGTTAGAATATTCAGACAGCATCTGTATAGCATTTCAGCAGTATTTTGCATTCCAAGAGTTGTCTGGGTCTAACTCTTAGTCTAACACAAGGGTGCATATCATCTTCAATTTAAGGCTGCAGCTGGTATCTACACTGTTCGGACACTTCCAGCTGCACCATTACAACATTGGCAGAAACTTACTCAGAACTACTATAGGTGATACTTATGTCCTTCCTTCAGACCTCAAAACACATGTTTGCATAAAGTAGGGGTATGCAAAATGGGGCCCCGTGGACTCCACTTTTCTGGATCCTGAAGCCGCCACCAGTTCCCCAAAGCCTCTAGTCCCAATTTTGGGGGGAATTTTTTGGCAATTTTAACCTTAACATCATTCATTTCCCCCAAAGCTATGAAAACATGCAAAATACTCCCACTTCAACTCAAAACACTCCAGAATACATGCTGTCTCCAAATAACTATGGGCCAGAACAGACCAGCTGGAAAAGCTGGCTTCTTGGTGGCTTGAGGGCATGATGTTTTGACCCTGCTTGCCACCAAGACACCTGGAAGCTTCTCAGCCAACCAGATCTTTAAGATGCTCCGGGGTTGTGGTGTTTTGATGCCACACACTGCTGGATCTTTTCCGGTCCTATGTGGGCTGGCGGCAGAGGGCACCTTTTGTGTCCTAAGGCAACTTTGGCAGGGCTCCACCCTTTCCTGCTAGTCTCTTCCTGCCCTAAGTCTTCTGCAGTTCTTTTGAAAATGGTAATAGGAAAAGACACAGCTACACTTCTTATTGTCATTTTGAGAAGATCTGTAGAGGTAAACAATGGTGTTTGGGCTTGCTGAAAGTTCTTAAGTGGGGAGGATTGGCCCCTTCACTCTTCCACACAGTTGTCCCTACCTCGTATAAAGCCTTTCCCATTGTATTAGTACCATAATTACAAATGTGTTTGTGTTTTTAGAAGAGAAAAGGGGGTAGAATGCTACAATCTCTTCATAATTGCTTCGATTTAATTCTTCCAAAATTTTCTCCAAATAAAATGAACCCAGGCAGAACGTGCTGCACTAACCAAGGAACTTGCTGCACTTCGACAAAAGAAAGAGCAGCTAAAAGCAGAAATAGATAAATACAAAGAATGTGATCCAGATGTTGTTGAAGAAATCCGTAAGTAACATTTTTATTGCTGCTTTTTGTATATTGTGTATTTAGTGTTGTATGTGAGATAATTTGGTGTTGAAGACAGAGGCCCTTCTCTCACCTTCCACCAAACAAAAATAAACTGAACTTTAGTCCTTATGAAAGAACGGTATTCGTTGCCATGCTTTAAGACAAGTTAATGTAGTTCCTCCTTCAACAGAGGAAGAAGGCTTGTGGAACGTAGGAAGACTGTTTGGGGTGGAGACTACTCTGCTTTCCCCATCACCCGCTGCTAAGAGTGTTGGCTTTTCTCTCCCTAAGATAGAGGCAGTGCTGTGTGTAGATAATAATTGAAATTTTGTAGCATAGTCTTTGGTGATACATAAATATGGTCACTACAAGCAAAACGTTTTAATAACTTGGTAGCAGCAAGCAAGCAACTTGGTAGTATCTGGTATCTAGAAGAGTAGAAGGTTGGATAGTAATAGTATACAGTACTTAATAAGGACAAGAAACAGCAGTGACAGTAATCAAGGAAAGATTTTCCTGTATGATTTGATTGTGTCTTTGATTCCAATAAAAGAGACATTAATACAAATGACAACAAACTTTACCGAGGTATAAAAATGGCAAAGGTAGCTTTTGATTTGTTTCTAAGGAAGCTATGATTCAGGACATGGAATCTGAAATAAAAGAATGAAAAGATAAGTTGGAATAAGAGGAGAATCACTATTGTAGTTTCAGTTTCCATCTTAGAGGCTTTGAGGAGGAAAGTGAGAGAGATGATTTAAAATATAAAATAGTGAAATATAAAATAGTAATTCAAGACCTCTGCCTAAACTTGAAGAAATACTTTGGATAAGCTACAATATTATCATTCTAGGGGATTCTGGGAGTTGTAGCTCAGAAACAAATTTCCAAGCAGGACCATAAAGCCCAATAGCTATTGACAGACTCAGTGAATTTGTCTAATACCCTTTAAAACCATCTAAGATGGTAGTTATTGTCATGTCTTGGGATGTTACATGCAACAAATTAATTTCACATGGTGTGAAGCATGGCTTGCTTCTGTCCTGAATTTGCCATCAGTCCATTTTCATTCATGCCACATATAGTTGATGTTTTCAATGAGCTCATACATTTTTTAGAACTATGCAACATCTTAATTCTCTTATCTTTTTCCTGTCCAGTTAGTGCTAATGTGTGCATAGAGTTTGGGTTTGTCAAAATGTATGTGTGATCCATTTTCCCTCTGTGAAATTCATTGGTTGGTTGTGGACACATTGTGATATTTTGGCTTGGCCTATTTTAGAAGTTTTTTGTGGGGCTTCAGTGCAAGAATGGAATTCATATGTGACAAGTAATACTTGTAACTGATTGGGTGAATAGGAAAGCTAGGGATTCCTGGATGAGGCAGATTATCTTGATCCTTTTCAGTCAAGTTTCAGACCTGGATATGAGACAGAGACAGCTTTGGTCATCTTGGTGGATAATCCATGCAGAGAACTGGACAAGTGGAATGTGTTCCTGTTGGTTTTGCTGACCTCTCAGTGGCTTGTGATATCCTCAACCATGGCTCTATTCTTTCCTAGAGAGGTGCTTTCAGAGGGTGGTGCTAGGGGGTTACTGTTTGGCTCCCTGGCCATTAGCCTATGCAGTTTCTTGTGGTTCAGTCCTATCCCTTATGCTATTTAATATGTATATGAAACCTCTGGGAGAGTTTGTCTAGCATTTTGGGGTCAGCTGTAACCAGTATGTCCTTGATATTCATCTCTATTAATCCTTTTCACCTTATTCCAAGAAAGCAGTTTCTGTTCCAGTGCTTGGCTGCTGAGATGGACTAGATGTAGGCAAACAAATTGAAGCTTAAACCAGACAAGACAGGCATTCACGGTCAGTCAAAAGACAGATCTGGGAATAGGGATTAAACCTGTTTTATATGGGTTATAATCTTTCTGAAAATGCAGATTAACAGTTTGGGATACTCCTCGATTCAGTGCTAGCCTGAAAGCTCAAGTTTTAGCAGTGACCAGGAGTGCTTTTGCACAGTTAAAGCTAGTGTGCCAACTGGGGTTCCTGGAGTGCACGTTCCTGGAGAAGTTGGATCTGACCACAGTGGTACATGCTTTACGTTATGTTTACTGAAATATTCTCTACATAGGGCTGTCTTTGAAAAATGCTCAGAAACTTCAGCTGGCCCAAAGAGCCGCAGCCAGGTTGTTAATTGGGGCTGACCACAGGGAGCACATGGTTCCCTTGTTGCAACAACTCCATTGACAGCTGGTCCGTTTCCAGGCGCAATTCAAAGTGCTGTTTTTGACTTATAAAGCCACAAATGGCTTGTGTCCAGGCTCGTAGATTGGTAAAATAAGTACCCAGCTTCTTAGGGGCAATTGGCTAACACTAAGCAATTTGCTTAGTGAGTGTTCAGCACTATAAAGCGGTATAGAAATTAAAAAGCTATTGCTTTATTGCCATTGCTGTTTGAAGGACTATATTTCCCTTTATGACCCCACTAGGGTTTTATAATCATCTGGAGAGGCCTTCCTCTCTGTCCCACCACGTTCTCAGGCTCATTTGGGGGGAACAAGGCAAAGAGTCTTCTTGGTGGTTGCTCCCAGACTCTGGAATTTCCTCCCCAGAGAGACCAGGCTGGCCCCCTCCTTGTTCTACCTTTTTGTGCTTCCAGGTCTTTATAGACTGTTGAAATTGGGCTCTTAAAGGTGCGTGGTGCTACTTTTGAAGTGTTTAAATGTCTGCATAATTTTTGTAGTGTTTTGAACATGTATTGTTTAATATGTTGTTAACTGCCTTGAGTACCATTGTTGGGAGAAAGGTGGGATGTTAATGGATGAGGATGAGGATAAGGCTGATGATAGAAGCTTGCCATTTCTTCATCTGACTACATATTCAGAGGTGAAGTTTCCAGTATACATCTCCTGCCCCTTTTTTCTAGAAGTCTTCGTCCATCCATATTTCCTTTTGCTTCTGTCCATCCCTATTTTGTGTTTGTTTCACCTTTCATCAGTACACACATGCATAGTTTCATTTTTGTTGTTGTTTTCTTGCAAGTGCAGATGCTTCCAACTTTTTGTTAAAAGATATTGCTTTGGAATTTTCCACAAGTTTCCTTTCAACATACTGATAGGTTTTCCGTATTCTATGTTAGCTAATTCATGTATACGTATTGTTACTTTAATTTCCCCATCAGGTTTAGATGGGATACCTCACACATTACCCACAGAATCATGAAAAAGAGATTAAGCACCCCTGAAGCATCTCTTGAGAAGAGGCAAAGTCCATGACTTCACCATTTAAAATATATTGTCTGAAATGAGGCTGAATTTGAGTAAAATTCTTTTCTTTTTGTGTTTAGCTGCTTCCAAATTTTTGTGTTTGGATGCAGTGTGGTAATGCAGAAGAAGACAGATTTTAGATGCTCTCCATTACTATCCTCAATGAAATCCTTGAAAGAGTTCCATTGTATACCTTAATTATGCATTGTCTTTGGAACAACATCTGTGGAGGCCTTCTGTAAAATGAAGGAAATGCACACAACAGTGTTGCATCTGCCTGCATTCAAGAGGATATTAAACACTACTGTATAGCTGTGCATCTGTGAGGCTGCATTGTTAAAGCACTGCATCTTTGTGAACGTTTTTAAAAATGCTCTTGTCAAGTCCCATCAGTACAGGCTTCCTGTGTCCCTCACAGAAAGGTCAGACTGTCAAATCTCATCAGTCCATAAGTATTGTCTCTCTAAAATGTGTCTGATAGGGTTTGTGAGGACTAAGTAACAAAAGATGTCTGTCAGCTCTACAAAAAACATTTGGATCCCACCATATGCTGATTTTAGTTGAGCTGCTCATACACTATTAACCTGTTTTGGGGGGGGAGGGGGTTCTCTTTGTTCTAAATAAGAAAAGCTTTTGCTTAGAATTTAGCTCCACAGTAATTGTTGGAAGGTGAGCTGAAAATCTATTGCTTACATTAAAAAAATAAATCTCCCCTGAACATGTCACAACAGCCAGTTATTTCCATGTAGCCCCATCCTTATGTTTCTGTTGTATGGACAACAAATGTCTTTTCCTTGAGTGGAAGAAAAGAGGACAAAAGTTCCTTCTTAACCTTCTCAAAGCAGAGCAGCTCAGTGAATATACATGTTGCTTCTCATTGTATGTTCACATTTCCTCTTTCTAGGTAATATAAAATTCAGAAGTCCATTTCCCTTTCCAGTAAAATTTATTCCAAAAACCTAAATGCACCATTATCTATGATGCAGGTTTTAAATACAGTGAAATATTTCACGTTACTGAAGACCGAAAAGCTTGAGTTTATACACTTATCCTTCTTGTGTGTCTGGGGATGATTTATTTTACAAGTTAAGTAGGTCCTTCTTGTAGTACAAACTTTTATAACAATAGAATATTTTATGTTGCCTCAATTTCTCAGTATCCCTAGAGACAAGCTCTAGGCTATGCCTTGACCATTGCCAATGAATAATACTCAGCAAGCACTGGCAAGACAAAAGGGTGTGTGTGGGTGTGAGAAATATGACAGCTCTTTCAGGGTGTCAGTATGAGAATTTGTCTTGAGAGGAGTGCTGATAGGGATTTGCTTGCTTCGTCAACAAGTGGATTTTTTGTTTGTTTCAGCTGCAGTTCATATCTGGTCCTTCTGAAAAAATATTTTATTTTGCCATATGTTTATGAGATTTCCTATGGCTGACTTTTTTCCTTTGCCTTATTCCATAAGTTGTCTCTTTGTATGAGGAGACAAATGTGTCAGCATGGACTCAGGAACCTCAGTGTGGAAAGAATTTCATGAAAGTTACAGTGCTTTATGCCAGGAGGTGCTGGTTCTTATGTAACATTGGTTACTTGAATAAATTGCTGTCATGATGGAGAAGGGTGCCTGAAAAGAACACATAAACTGCTCTACAAAATGAGGTGTTTCCAACAATATAAAAATAATTTAAACTTAAAATAGAGAATGAAAGATTTTTGTAATTAATCTGTATTTTCCTAGAAGCATATATATCTCTAGTGAAAGAGAGAATGAGGACAGCATCCTTTTATTTTATTTTAAAGTTAGGTATCATTTTCTGTGGCCGTATTTGACTAATGATGCAAAAGTGGTACTCCTTAGAAGGCAGGGGTGTTATAGTATGGAGTGTAGCCTTATGCAGGATGTGGTGTTATGAATAAATGCAGTGGTGCAGTCAGGATCCAGCTGAGCTAAAACAGGATCTGATTAGTCAGAGCTTATCCTTATTGATCCTCATTTTTTTAATATGTATTTGATTCATGACAATTTAACACATTTGCAACTAAATAATTAATTTTCATACTATTTTGATCTCTTGTGTTTTCTGCTTAATTGCTATTTTTAATTTGCACTTCTGTCTGACTTGTTTGGCTGGCTGTTAAGCAATAGGTATTTGTAATTAAAGGAGAACACAGTCACAGTTCTGGATTTTTTCATTCTTTAGCACACTTGGAGAAACAATCTCTTTATAATGATGCTTCTCTTGATATTTGTTGGATGGCTAAATAGTCAGAAAAGTATTAAAATATTTTTAAGTCTTTGAAAAACAGGAATTTTTCTTCTTGTTCGTGGAACCACTTCAGTATGAAATTATAACTCTTTTTGGTGTATCACGTTAAGAATGTAGAAATTACCATACTGATTTTTTTTTCTTGTTCTTTTCAGGTCAAGCAAATAAAGTAGCTAAGGAAGCAGTCAACAGATGGACTGGTGTGTATTTACATTCCTTAGCAGAATCCTACCCTTGAGGATAGGATCTTCTTTGAGCAAGATTAAATTGAGAGGAAGAAGTAATCTTGCATAAAACTTTAAAAATTCTTATCTCTTAACTAAGGAGTAGGTAAAGAAAAGAGCCAGCATGGCATAATGGTTTGAGTGTTGGACTATGCCTCTGGAGACCAGGGTTCGAATCTCTACTTGGCCATTGAAACCCAATTGGTGACCTTGGGCAAGCCACACTCTCAGTTTCAAGGATTTATCACACGAGGCAGGTAAATTGTAATTATGCCAGGATAATAGTTGGCCCTCCTTATCCACGGATTTCTTATCCATTGATTTGAGCATACACGGCTTGAAAAAATTCCAAAAAAGTATAAATAACAAATAGCAAACCTTGATTTTCCATTTTATATATGGGACACCATTTTGTTGTGCCATTATATTGAATGGGACATGAGCATCCATGGATTTTGTTATACACCGAGGGTCCTGGAACAGGGGATAACAAGGGCCTGCTGTATCTTTCCTTGGGGCTTACCATGTGACACTGTTTCTTTTCTGTTTTTCACCTGTGGGAGACCATGTTGAAAATGTTTGTTTTTATTAACACAAAAAAATCCGTTATTGATCTCCTTTCCCGCTACTGTTCTGGTACAGTTTCCAGCATGAAAGTTTGATTGCACTTGAATGCCAATTTTGAGTGCTCAGGAGATGGTCAGTGGGTATGCTTTGGGTATAACTTAGATGTCCTTTGCTTCAGGTGAAAAAGAGAAGGGGTAAAAATTTCAGTTTTATTTCCTTTCTATTGGCAACTCAACTGAGAAGCTATTGGCAAATGATCACTCCCTCAACTGGGGCTTGTCAGAGATGCAAAACTGCTCACTGCAGCCCCACACCAACTTGTAGCCCCATTCCAGAGTCTCTTTCTCTGTCATTCTCTCATTCACACACACACACTTTCACACATACCTGGAAATGTATGTGGAAAGGAATCTTACAGTTCAAAAAAGCATTTATTTCATTTCCCCTCGAACTCTTCATTGCTGTTTGTTCTAGCTTCAGACTTAACTAACTGCTGGTAGATGAAAGCCAGCATCAGGATAGATCAGTCAGATAGATCACTATGCTGGTACCTTTCATTTGCCAGTGATTAGTTGACTCTGAAGTTAGAAGTCTGATCTATCCCACAAGGAAAAAAAGCCTTTTAAAATGTAAGTCTGTTTTCATTTATATTTGGGGGAGCGAAGGGAAGGGCAAGCATGTGTGCTAAACTAGGAAAAGGGCCAGGGATAATGTCTTGGAGAGGAGGTACTGGGTGGGCAGTCCCAAATGCTGTATATGATAAGCTTTTAGCACAAATGAAAGTTTCAGTCCCCAGAAAAGTTCCCTAAAGTGTCCCAGGAAAGAGAGCATACATTGCATTTAGAAACAACACTATTTTAGCAGGAAAAGAGCCTTGTTATCTATCTTGTCTGGTATAAACAAACCACTGTATGTCAAGCAAGTCCAGTTCATAAGATGAGGAACAGAGGGGTTGGTTCTTTCAGTTTCATTTGTTAACTGCAGAGCAAAGGTGGAGAACCTTTGGCCTCCTGGTTGAATTCCAAAACACCTCATCCCTATCAAATATAGCTAATGGTGAGGAAGTTGCAGTCATCAGTATCAGAAAAATCACAGGCTCTGCACCCGTGCTTATAAAGCAAAGGTATCTAACTTCAGATTGCAAAGCACTTGGATTTAAGTCAGTAAAACACTGACATGGGTGAACCTGGGGTCAGTGGTTGCTCTTAAATGTCATTGCACAGCAGCTCTTACGTCATTGTATGCTGTTCACATAAAACATTTGCTTTTTAATAAAAGTAGAATGGCCTGGTTAAGTTGTAATATACAGTGTGGCATACTGTATATTACAACTTAACATAATCAGTGCAGTGTAAGTGTGCCTGAACATCCAACATTTGGCTTGCATCAGCATAAGCCGTGGAAAAATGGAAAATAAAATTCCACTTACCAAATCAGGCTCAGGAGCTGAAGAGAAGTTTTCACAGGCTTTATTGCGTTGGTGAGTGAAATCAAGGATAAGAGACTAGGACCAAAAATAGCATATTTTTTTGCTTAAAGTGCCTACTTCCAGTACCTAAGTGTCAGAAGAGACATTTCATGGCTTTTTAGAATAGAACAAAAAAAAACCTGTTCACACTGCTGGAGAGTTTGGACTCTTTCACACTGGAGGAATTTCTCCAAACTTCGAAAGCAGCCAATGCGAATTCACGTGAATCCCCATTGCATTCGGAAGGCGTTTGGAATGACTTCCCATTACCCAAAAATGACCCCTCTTTGCCCAAAATTGTGTGAGAAGCTTTAATTCGCAATAACGTGAAACCTATGATTGCATTCAGAATGACTTCCCTTTTGCCCGAAATTGCGTGAGAAGATTTAATTCACAATAACGTGAAACCCCATGATTGCGTTTGGATTGCCCTTGGATTATACTTCCAATTTCTCACGTCTGAAAGAGTCTTTTGTTGGCAAATTACTGAACTGTGATGCCATTGCTTTGTTTGAGAATATCTGAGGAAGTGTGTCTTTCCGTATGAACCTATCTAACCTCTGAGATGTTCATGGGACACCCTTCTTCCACCCTAACAGACAGGCATGGGTTTTTTTTGGGGGGGGGGGGAGGAGAGGGCCTTCCCAGTGGATACCTCCAGCTCTAGTATTTTCTTCTTGTAGAGGTTTCTTCTTTGCTTTCCTTCTGTTGGGAGTGAAATGTTTGTGTTCCAAAAAGCTTTGAGGAGCTTGCTATAAGGGCTTTTCATAATGGGCTGTTTTAGTTCTGATCTGCACTGCAGAAATAATGCAGTTCAACACTGCATTAACTACCATAGCTCAATGCTATGGAATTATCGGATCTGCAGTTTTGTGAGACCTTTAGCTTTCTCTGTCAGAGAGCTCTGGTGCCACAACAGACTACAAATCTCAGACTTCCAAAGCATTGAGCCATGCCAATTAAAGTAGTCTCAAACTGCATTATTTTTGCAGTGCAGATGCAGCTTCTCTGATTATATCATTTTGAATGGATAAGTTTTAAATTGTTTAAATACTATAAATATCTAATATTTTGTCAATATTTTTGGTGTATTTTTACCTGTATGATAGCAGTAGCAGCAGCCATCTGGGAAACTGCAGAAGGTCAGATTTGTCATCAGTGCTTGGGATTTCTTAATTCTTGACTTAATAGTTCCTAAATTCTTATTTTTAAAAAGAAGAATCCCCTTTTATTTAATGTTAATGGTTCTTCCCTTTCTCATTTTGCCTACAGATAATATCTTTGCAGTAAAATCTTGGGCCAAACGGAAATTTGGATTTGAAGACAGTAAAATTGACAAAACCTTTGGTATTCCAGAAGACTTTGACTACATTGATTAGTTGTGTTTAGAAAAGATGGTAGATAATTTAATATTGTTCAAGAGGTTTTCATTGTGAAGTTTATTTCATTTTCTTTCCAATTGTTATTAGTATTTTGGTTAATAAAAGCTGAAAGTGCATTAAACCCTTTTTTTACATTCACTTCTTAGTCATTCTGACTTGAACCTAAGATTACTGATGAGGAAGCCCACAGATATAAGAAATGGAGGGGGATGGGGAAGGCAGAGACTCTGATATACTGTTGTAATACTTCTCAAATATGTTTGAAAAATGAAATTTAAGTAGAGTAGCTGTTTTGGAATGTGTGGTTGCATTAATTGGAATTATTGTTACCTCATTTATCAGAGAAAACCCTTTAAAAATGTTATACTCAAAAGACATGAGGGACAAAGGACAAAGGAAGTGAGAAAGAAAATTTGAAGGAAAAAAGGAAAGTTGGTGCTATTGTTAATGTTGAATGAATGAATAGTTTACTTGTATCATACAGGTACATATTTGTGAAATCTCCATATTCATTTCCTCAAGGAGATGAGTCTCCTTGTGCTTTAGTCATCTTTCCTAAGCAATGATGTAGGATGTCAGAATTATTTTAAAAAGCCAGGTAGGAGCAGATAATGAGACAATTCAAATTATTTGAAAGCAGAAATTATTTAGTAATTTTTTATATCCTCCCTTTTTCCTGATATAGGGACTCAAAATGGCTAACAACAAATTTAAAACAGTTCAAGTTAAAAACAATACAAATATATTAAATTTGTAGATACAGGATTTTTATAAACAATTGACCAGTTTCAAAAAGTTAAAAACACTACACCTTAAAAACTGACATGTAATACAATATACAGTCAATACAATCCCAGAAACTGCTATGTATGCTCTTGTGAAAAAAACTGAAGAGGTATTATTCTGGGACAAGAAAAAATGCAGTGAATATGTAGAAATCACAATCCACAGGCAAATGCATGGGACATGTAGCACAACTATTATACACTGCAAATAACTGTTTTACCTCATTAACTGTCCATTTCAGAAGCTATGCAAAGTAGTTACAAGACCTTGATGTGTTGTGAGTGTATGATATGAAGCAAAAAGAACAGCCTGGCCTCAGGCCATTAGGAACTGGGAGCAGCCTTCATTTGTACATCATCTGGGATAGCCTTCCATTTTTTGTCCCACTGTGCTATAAAAATATAATGTGCTTTGCATACTGAAGTGTCTACCTGGAAGGTCTCTAGAACTCCTGTATAAAAACCCACTAAGCTTCTGCAGAAACCATCTGCCTACTCCCGCAATCAGATCAGTGTGTCATGCTATCTGTGGAACTTTGGGAATAATGTAAAAATAGTGTAAAAAAGCAGTATTTCCAAGCTCTGATATGCATGTTACCATTATCTCTTCCCTTTACAATTCCCTTTCCTCCAAGGAGTTAAAAGTGTTTTCGTCACCCCTGTTCTTCTCCCAGAAATCCTTTGAGTAGGTCAGGCTAAGAAACAGTGGCCAGCAAAAGGTCACCCAGTGAATTTCATGTCTAAGGGGGGACCTGACTCAATAGTTTTTCTAATACTAGTCCTATAATTAACTGCTATACTATGCTGACTTGGCCTTCACAGCTAGTTAATCTGCATGTCCCTAAGTGCTTTTATGGTGGCAACGGGGAAAGAAGAAGATGGAGAGCTAGCTGGAGTGAAAATTGGTGCCAACAGGTTTTTCCTCTTCTATGCGTGTCTGAGAAGCAAAGAAGCTTGGATCAGCTCATTGACTCTCTTCATGCTTCACTGCAGGTTTTCTTGGCTGTTCCTTGCATACACTAATTCTGAACGAAACTTTATGGGATACACAAATGTGAATAATGTTTTGCTGTTTGATACATTTTATAGCAATCTGTCCCGTGAGAATATTAAAGTACTTTCTTTGCATATACAGATCTTAGCAAGCCTTGACAGGTAAGTCTTGGCATGTAACGTTTTAGGCGTTTTTAAGAAATTGAAGCCTGATCCTGAAAAGTACTCATGAAACCTCATCTCAGCTGTGGAGTTCCATGTGACTTTAGACTAGGAGTGGGTAAAGTGCAGTCCATGGGCTGTGTGTGCCCTTCATGCTGTTATTGTGGCCCCAGGCACCCCTGTAGGTTATTTGTTAATTTTTGGTCAAAACAGAAATTACTCTGAAATAGTCCAGAATATCCAACAAGTGTCACATTTCCACCAAATTTTCCTGCCCCTCCCAGGCCCAGTTTAGGCCTAAGAGAGGCCTTTTTAAAAACAAAGGAAGTGAACATTAAACAACAATGTTTAATAATAGGCCTTCTCCTGGGCCTAAAATGGCCTCTAGAGGACATGGGGGGATTTGATTTATTTTGGGGGGAGCAGATACAGTGGAGAAGTGTGACCCTCCAAGGTCTCCTGGGAGACTAACATGACCCTCTAGCCTTCCAGAGCTCCCCATCCATGCCATAGACCAGTTGTCATCTTTAAGCTTTAATTCCATAGCTATAAAATGGGAGTGGGAATAGCTTGACCTGGACAAGGATACAATGAGAATGAACATAAATAAGGATCTCAATCCACAGAGTGCTTTATGAGTTCATATATGGATGCTAATTTAAAATATGTTTTCTTAAGAAGATGAAAATCATGTAGAAATATTAACAAAGCCTAACATGTTATATAGTATATAGTACCTTCTCTTAAGTCTTAATAATACAGTACATTCATTTCAAAGCTGCATTCTGTTCATATCTAATACCCTTCCTTCAAAAGAAGTAAAACAGAGCCAGCTTCTTGAAATCTGTTTTTGTTTTCCTCTTTATTCCCAGCATTTTAATGCTCACAACATGTTCCATATTTTTAATCAAACAAGTCAGTGGTTTTCATGTGGATGTTAACTCCCCCCCCCCCCCAATAAGTGCCAACAGATTTATTAATTTCCAATGTTGTTTAGCACAAGGGAGGACAAAAGGGAGTTGGCTTTTCAGTGGTGGCACCATGCTTGTGTAGTTCTTGGCCAGATGGGTCCATCGGTCCTCATCTGTTCAGTCTTGAGAAGAGCCCTAAAAGGACATTCATTCTCATTGTCCTTACAGAGCTGCTTGATGCAAATTGTTCTGGTCTGTGATTAATCTTAATTTTTGCATTTGGTTTTAGTACTTTTTAAAATTAATAATTACCCTCTGAATTGAATTTTAATTACTTTATTAATGTTGTAAGCTTCCTTAGAAGAGCTCATTTGGTATATAGATGACCTATAAAATCCTTTGTAGTAAATGAAATAAACACTACATGGGCTGGCAAAAATGGCCATACGGATAACACTGACTAGTTCTTTCTAGACCTGCTTAACTATCCTGAAGCTTTATCTCACATGCAAATTTGTAGAATATTAGCAGTAAATTCTAATTCAATCTCTAAACTAAGATTAGTATTCTTTGGTTGGTTTTTTTAAAAAAAAAAAATCAGATATAGACCATACAGTCTAAATTTTCAATTTTGCTGTTATGCAAAACTTAAGTGCAAAAGAATTATCTGAACATCTGGTGAAGAAGAGACTTCTTTTCCTTCTTAGGACATGGTTGCAGTATCATCAACAAATTATTTGCGTGACCCTTGGATAATTTTTGAATCAATCATTTGTAATCTGGTAGCCATATCTAGTAAAACAAACCACAACTTCTATAATACTACTATACTTTTCCCCTTTTAATATGCTGCTCCTTTAACTGTTTGTGTAGTTATACATCTATGGCACCGTTCCCCACCCTCATTAGGTTCCTCTATATATAACAAGGCTGTAGGGCTTCTTTCAGCCTGGAAGCAGGAATCAAAGACATTTCTCAATCCAGCTGAAAAGTCTTTCTGCCAGTAGCTAGGCCTTTGAAAATGGGGAAATTCCCACTCAGAAGTGCGGAAACCACCAAAAGAAGGAGAGGCCAGGGAAGAATGTGACCATTTTGGGAAGATTAGGTTTGGTTCCAGAGCTGTACGTTCCCTATTCCAAAACTATAAACTAAATGGTTCAGACAGCATTACAATTGTCAGGATAAGCCTTTCCAAACATTACGTAGTAATCAGCTGACAATCAGTTTTGTAAACATTCATAAGAAGGCTGAGAGGGGTGTGTAACCATTAGCAATGATATCTGTGCTAAGTAAGAGACAGACTGGCATCCACCTCCAGGCTGGTTTTTAAAAAGTCAGATGATAAGCAGCAATTCCAGATGTGGCATTTGTTTCATTTTGTGGTGGAGTGCAATGAGTCCAGCCAGGTGATTTGAAATACTGGACTTAACTGGTCTCACATGTCCCTTCTTTCTTAAGGTGTTAATGTGTATTGACTTCAAGTGGCAAACCACCCTGCTGAGCTGGGAGCCACTCTCACTCATTCTGCTTAACGTGAGCCTGGCTCCCCTGCCTTAAAATGATCCCCAGATGACATCGCTGCTATTATATATGAGCTTGGCTCCTAGAGCTTTAGTTTGACTTCTCTTAACAGCTCTTAAGACAAATATTGGGGATTTTCTGCCTCCCAAGTGAACTACAGTTGGTCCTCCACATTTGTGGCTTTGACTTTTGCAAATTTGATTATTTGCAGTTTTGATTAATATGTGCTCCCTAAGAGTCTCAGAGTCCTCCAGTGCAATTCTGCTGGAAGTTAACCATAAAGTTGCACTGGAGAACCTGGAGAGGTGTTCTCTTACTAGGTAAAAAGAATAGTGGGGTTTTTTTATTTATGTTTTTTCCACTTCCACGGGGGTCCTTCACCCCTAATCCCAGCGAATGTGGTAGGACCACTTTATTTGCACGGTCTCTGACATGAATAACTAAGATCATATTGTGAGTCATTTCATCTATACAAAAATATCCTACTCAGAAAGTATATCCTTCTAACTTGTGTAAAAATAATGTAAATTCCTCATGTATTTGGATGTGGAAAATTTTCACATGGCATACTTGTACCAGAAGTGTACCCAGGGTAATATCCAGGGTAAATACAGTAGATCCCTTCTGATCTTGGGAGCTAGGCAGGGTCAGCTGTGATTAGTACTTGGATGGGAGACCACCAACAAATACTATAGGCTATATTTCAAAGGAAAGAGATGGCAAATGAGGATTCCTTGCCTAAGAAAACCCTATTAAATTCATGGGGTTGCCATAAATCAACAGGCAACTTGAAGGCATGTATTCACACAAAAGTAAACAGAATGGCTACAAGAAAACTTTCCCAGCTGTTATACATATTATTTCTCTAACACGGAGAGGCACATGTGAAGAATCCAAGTGCCAAGTCCCTTTATCCTGCTGCAAAGGGCCACGCCATGTCATTTTGACCCAAAAATGGCAACCATAAGTCACTTTCAGTTGTAGGTTTCTGCTTTGTTGGGCAGGTTTATGGAACCGGATGGTGTTTTGGTATGACTAGGAACTGTGACTGACGTATTGGAAGGCACAAAACATCAGGAAAAATATTTTTAAAATTGAGAGGATTTACTCTGTTTCCCCGAAAATAAGGCATTCCCAGAAAATATGACCTAGTAGAGGTTTTGCTGAATTGCTAAATATAAGGCCTCCACCAAAAGTAAGGCCTAGCAAAGTTTTTGTATATAAATATATATACAGTATATAATAAATGTTCAAATTTTTTTTGTTCAATAATAAATGTGAATTCTTCTTTATGGAAAAATAAGACATTCCCGGAAAATAAGACCTAGCACATCTTTGGGAGCAAAGATTAATATAAGACACTGTCTTATTTTCGACAAAACACAGTAGCAGCTTTTGGGGGAGCAGAGCAAAACGGAGTCTACGCCATTTCTGGGCTGCATAATAACCAACCCTGCTTTCACTGAGTTTTCAGTGTATCCTGTGAATGTGCAAAGGACTGGCAGTATTTTCCCCAATATATAAGAAAACAGGAATAGCCCAGTTGATTCAACCAAAGGCTGACATTATCCAGTAACCTCTTCCCACAGTGGCTATCCAGATGCCTATAGAAAACTCACAAGCAGGTAGTGGTTGTTATGAAACTTCAAGTCAACTCTGACTTACGGCAACCATATGATACAGTTTTCTTGGCAAGATTTCTTCAGAGGATGTTTGCCATTGCCTTCCTCTGAGATTGAAAAGAGTGTGACTTGTCCAAGATCGCCAGTGGTTTTCCATGCCTGAGCAGAGATTTAAACCCTGGTCTCTCAGAGTCCTAGTCCAGCACTCAAACTATGCTGGCTAACAAAAGCACAATACGAGGGCAATGTCATGTGCCTTCAAGTTGTTTTTGACGTATAGCTATCCCAAGACAAATGTATCATAGGGTTTTCTTGGTAAAATTCATTCAGAGGGGGTTTGCTTTTGCCTTCCTCCAAGGCTCAGAGACTGACTTGCCCAAGGTCACCCAGTGGGCTTTCATGGCTGAGCAGGGATTTGAACCCTGGTCTTCAGAGCTATAGTCCAATGCTCAAACCACAACAGTACGTTAGCTTTCATGAGTGCAATACTACCTTTCACTTATGTTCCCTAGAAATATGATGTCAGAGGAACATGCTGCAGATATGAAGGATAATATACAATAGCCTTATGCTCCAGGCCAGCTTGGCAACATCACTTGAAGAATCTGAGCCTCCATCTACTACATGCTACTTGAAGTCACTCTACTATGCTTTTCATCATTTAGCTTCATTGAATGGCCCCAGATTTATGTGTGATGTGTGATGAAGGAGAAAATATTCTTCCTGCCGATTCTATCCACACTGCAAACAATTTTGTACACCTCTGTCATGACCTTTTGCTTTTTTAGTAGACACTAAAAAGCCCTAAATCTTTTAACCTTTGCTCAGTCCCTTGATCATCTTAGTTGCCCTTCTTTCAGGAACAATGTGACAACTGAAATAAAGCTCACTGTGACCCAGTCAGTAATGCCAGGGAAGGAATCTTGGGTATTAAAATGAGCTTGTAAAATCCATTTTTTCAGCTTCTCTGTGACAAAAACCAATAGGAAATGTAAATGACTACCAGATGTGGACAAAAGCTTTCAACTAGCCTGTATTTTGAGTTCTCACATACTTTGTCTTACTGCTGTTTAACATTTAGCGATGTTGGTCGAGGACAGATAGTCATATACCAAATTATAATTTAACATGTGGTAAGCTGTTTTCTTGTAGTTTGATGCCAGAAAATTCGGGGAAAGCTACTCCATTCAGGTATCTGTACAAAAAAGCACAATATGTCTCAACAACTGGCATAGTATTCAAAGACCGGTTTACTGTAAGATTGCCAGGTTGCCATTTGGTGAATTATTGCCTGTATTTGCTATTTTTCTTACATATTTTCTTTACTGGATATTTATTAGATCCAATGGTGCTTTGAAGGATCTATCCAAGGTTGAATTTAAGGGTGATTGGCTGCCTATGGCAAGGATATGCAACTGCAGAGGAAATAGAGGACGTTTTACTTCCACTTCCATGGAGAGCCACAATGGACACCCAGTGTGATCAGACGTAACACCACAGAAACTTCCAATTTCATTTTCCACCTATTTTTGCCTTAGAAATACTTTTGAGATATATTGGGGAGTTCTGGGGGCAAAGGCCCAATTTTAGTAACTGTGGCAGGGGAACCACCCAGTTTTAAAAAAACAAATTGTGGGGATTTTGTGTAGGCTTCCCAGGTCTATTG
This sequence comes from Urosaurus nigricauda, assembly GCA_034509955.1. Classification (NCBI taxonomy): domain Eukaryota; kingdom Metazoa; phylum Chordata; class Lepidosauria; order Squamata; family Phrynosomatidae; genus Urosaurus; species Urosaurus nigricauda. The sequence goes on along the minus strand of JAOEGL010000005.1, from coordinate 154,424,437 downwards.
CAGTGGTTCCCAAATGTTGTTACCTTAGCTGTAGGCAAAGTACTCCCAGATTATTTTTGCAGCCCTGAATTCCTCTAAGTTTCCTGAACTACCTTTCAGAAGGGAAAAAAAGGGTAAATTGTGTCAGTTGGAAGCATCCGGGAGAAGCAGTTCACTCTTCACAGGGTTTTCAGGACTTTCTTGCATTTCAGATTTCATATTTTCTCCCCCCCCCCCCCCCAATATTCCAGCTTCAGCTCCATCCGCACTGCAAAAAGAATCCAGTTTAACACCACTTTAACTGCCGCGGCTCAATGCTATGAAATTATAGGAGTTGTAGTTTGGTAAAACATTTAGCCTTCTCAGTCAGAGAGCTCTGGTGCCACAACAAACTACAGACCCCAGAATTCCATAGTGTTAAGCCAGGGCAGTGAAAGTGGTGTCAAACTGGATTATTTCTGCAGTGCAGATGCAGCCTTTAGCCATGTCCAGGTTTTCAATTTTTGGCAGTTTCTACAACCTCAGAAGGTCACATGCAGCCACCTTTGAGATGGCACCTCAGATCACCTCTGACTTGCAGGTTGGGAATAGTGGCATCTGTAACAGCATCTGGAGATTTAAAATTGGGAGTCACTAATTTAGAGTGACGGGGTCACTATGGGGGCTGGTCTTACAGAGAAAGCCTGAGAAAGTTACTATTGGGGGCCATGCTGGTTTGGAGGGAGGTTCTGAGAGAATTGTAGTGCAAAAAGTAAAATTACCAGGTTTTGTTTTGTGGCTGTTTATTCAGCTGCCTACTTATCAACTGAAAAACAGTGCTACAAGCAATTCATCTTATTTGTAAAGCTGGCAACACTGAAATTTCATCAGCGATGGTTTACCGTTATTATTTGTTGGCAAATGTGCAACATCAGTGCCCATTCATCATACAATCTGCTGATGAGCAATTGCAAGCAGAACTATGCATGCAAATGGATATTTTAATATGTTAGGAGTAAATCATGCATGCAAAGCATGCATCAATCATGAAACAGGTTACAGGATGCAAAGGAAGAAACCCCAAGGTATGCAGAAGTTAAATAAATGGAGGGTAAGTGTCAGAGATGCTCCTTTTCTGAAGTGCCATTTGTTCTAAGGAGGTCTCTGGATAAGTATCTTGGAATGAGAATTGTTAAGGAATTAATGACCGAAGGTGTTTAAGTTTGTCATTACAGTAATATCAGCCAAAACACACTGCAGAAATAATCCAGTTTGAGGCCGCTTTAACTGCCCTGGCTCAGTGCTACAGAATTTTGGGAATTTGATTTTGTGAGACATTTAGCCTTCTCTGTCAGAAAGCTCTGGGGTTAAAATAAACTACATTTCCCCAGAATTCTCAAGCACTGAGCCAGGACAGTTAAAGAAGTCTCAGACTGGATTATTCTATAGTGTGTTTTGGCCCATTGTCACTGTTCGGCTAAATTTAGCTACAATTCTTATAGTATCTGGATTTTGCCAGCGATAATATTTTGTTGTGAACTAGCACTATTGGAATGAAAAATATTTCGAGGTGCTTTGGTTTTGAATAAGTAATTGAGACCTATTAGCTGTACAAAAAACCTGTCCCTAGTGGAAATGAAAATGGCTAGAACTAGTTTGCTAAAAGGGATCAGTAAAGCTGCCTGCATTTGTAGACTCTCCAAAGGGGCCCTGGATGTTTGGCAATTCTCCCCTGCCACCAATTATTTTGGGTCAGCATGGTATAGAGGGTTGAGTGTTGGACTACGGCTCTGGAGATTCCCCACACGACCATGAAACCCATTGGATGACCTTAGCAGGTCATATGCTCTTAGCCTCAGGGAAAGGCAACAACAAACTTCTGAACAAATCTTGCCAAGAAAATCCTATGATAGGGTTGCCATAAGTCCAAAGTGACTTGAAGACACAGAAGAACAACAAAATTTATTTATGCCCATTGGCTACAGTTGTTGGTTTCCTTCCTGGAAACTCTCCAGGAGGTGATATCTAATAGCTTATGGACCAGCAGCAATCCAGGGGTCACCATTTTAAGTAGCACTGCTTTACAAAGCCATGAGTAACTCATTCTTTAGAGTCTGGAGAACATTGCTGACATTACTATCAGGTTTTCTGAGATTCAGAGGCAGTTGATGCAATGGTTGCATTAAGAAAAAGGTGATTTACAAAGATGGTTACCTAGGGATAACAGAATTCATCCAAGAAGTGCTTCTTGCAAATATGATTATATGTTATGTAATTTATAATTAAAGTATTACATGTTTTCAGTACTTAAGATTACTCTGTCTATAAACATCAAGAGTAAATAGATATTATATAAACTTCAAAACATCTGTTATTAATCAGTTCACTAATCTGACACATCTGTAATTTCATCCCTGCACACGTTCTGGCCCAACCTATTACTGTTTTTCCAATATTTCTTTCAACATTTCCAGTCGAGTTTCTTTGTATCATCGTGTGTATATGAGTGAGTGAAAGCCAGTGTTGCGTAGTGGTTTGAGTATTGGACTACGGCTCTGGAGATCACGGTTTCATTCCCAGCTCAGCCATGAAACCCACCGGGTGACCCGAGGCAAGTCACATGCTTCAGGCTCAGAGGAAGGCAAAGTCTCCCCTGAACAAATCTTGCCAAGAAAACCCTGTGATAGGATCACCATAAGTCAGAAATGACTTGAAGGCACACAACAACATATGAGTGTGTCTTTAACAGTTTAATAGCCCTTTTTAGATTTCTACTGTATTGCTAACACTGCTAGTCCATGATCTGATATGGAGGGAACTCTTCCTGCCACTGTGGGGTGAGCTTAGGCTATGGGCCACTGGTGTTCCTGTTCACCTTAGTGCTGGGCTGTTCAAATTTGGCAGCCATTAACATATGTTAGATGTGCTCACTTATTAGTCTGCAACCTACCTGTTGATATTGTTGTTGTTGTTAGCTGCTCTCTAATTGACTTTGGCTCATGGTGGTCCTTTGAGACATCTCCAAGACCGCCATGTCCTCAGCCACTCTGGTCAGCTCCTGTAGGTTCAGGCCCATGGCCTCCCTGATTCAGTCTATCCGTCTTGCATTTCATCTTTTCATTCTACTGCCGTCTACCTTCCCCAGCATCGTTGTCTTTTCTAATGAATTGTGCTTTCTTATGATGTGACCAAAATAAAAGAAGCTCAATTTAGTCATCTTGGCTTCCAGGGAGAGTTCAACTTTGATCTGTTCAAGGATCCACTTGTTTGAGATGATTCCATTCCGTTTTTCCCCCTAACTAAACATGGCTACAAATTTATTACAGATTTCTTTTTCAACTATATTTTGAAATGTACTTGAAAAACAAATCTGTGATAAATCTGTAGTGATTATTCCATTTTTATTATTTACTGCAGGGCCCAGGGGTATCCAATATTGACTGTTTCTGTGACCATAAGCAGAAACATTGCTCTATTAGTTAATTTCATCTTTCACAAAAATCCCTCTCCTGTTCAATCCCTAGTGGTCACGTGCTTTGTCAGTTGATCAGTTTCCAGATGGACATCAAAAGACTATTGGTACATGAAGGAGTATGTATGAGGACAAGAAGGCAACCCACCCACTCTACTATTTTCTTGCAAAAAGAAATCCATACTGTAAGCAGTGGATGAGGCTGGAATGTTTCTCAGAGCCTTTAGAAAAAGTTCCTTATTACCTATTACTTAGAGCCATATGTGGACTCATCATCAATGTTATAATCTTTAACTGGATCTAAATGTCCACATATCATACATTTGGCTGGAAATTTCTCTTTCCCTTACTTTTCAGATAAAGATCAGTTGAGTTCATTATACTTAATTTACATTGTTCTATAAATAGAACACACCAATGTGGTGTAGTGGGGAGTCGAAGGCTTTCATGGCTGGCATCCATAGTTTTTTGTGGGGCTTTCAGGCTATGTGGCCATGTTCTAGAAGAGTTCTAGAAGGAACTCTTCTAGAACATGGCCACATAGCCCGAAAGCCCCACAAAAAATGTGGTGTAGTGGTTTGATCATTGGACTAGGACTCTGGAGACCAGTGTTTGAATCCGAGCTCAGCCATGAAACCCACTGGGTGGCCCTGGGCAACTCACATTCTCTCAGCCTCAGAGGATGGCAATGGCAAACCTCCTCTGAAGAAACTTGTCAAGAATACTCTGTGATAGGTTCACTTCAGGGTCACCATAAGTGAAATTACTTGAAGGGACACAACAACAATTACAATAAAATGTGAAGATCTATTAGATCAAACTGTGGGGAGGAAATCTTGGGTGTGGGTGTAAGAGTCACTCCAGGGGGGATGGGATGCAAGACGGAAGCCCTGATCTTTCTTCCTCCTATTCTTCCTCCTCTTCCTCTCCTGTTTCCCAAACATTTTTTTTCCTGAAGAGGAAGAGAAAGAGAAAAACAAGGAGGGTGCTTGGAGCCTCTGCCTGAGGGAGGACAAAAAGGAGGAAGGGAACTTGCCTTATAAAATGTTGAAATGTGATTATACATGAAATGTGATTATGTACGAACAAAAATATGCACACTAAACAAATAAAATTTTTATTCATATACTAGGTTGAATGGTGGTAAATGACATCTGCATATAGATGTAAAGGGAGTTGCAAGGATAAAATGTTGGAGAACCACTATGTTAGATTTCTCTGTGTGTAAAGAAAAACTAGACTTCTCTAAGCACAGCTAATTGCCCTAAACATTACAGTTAAATACTCTAAATACTCTTCCCATTTATGGTTTACTAATTTAGTGCTGTATTAAATCTACATATGAGTCATGCATGACCCCTCACTGTGGGAAAGAATCATAATTCTTAGTTTTAAACACAAAATATATGGCCCACTGGCTTGTTATAAACAATGCCAAGTAGGAAATGCTCTCCTGTTAAAATATATGGCTGCACACTTTCTCTCTCCTGAACTATTGTACCTTTCAATTTAAGGACATTTGCTGTGTGAAAGTATCTCATTACTTTCTGATTTGCTGTAATTGCAAGGATAATAATTGCGTATCCACAATCCAGGAGCACAAACTCTTGATTAATGTGTGCAGGTTTTCTTCACTCTAATTCCATGGTTTCCAGTGTCAGGTCCCCAAATGACACTGGTCTATTACTCTCCTCCCTCCCATTGGTCCTGTTGGCTGGGAGCTGATGGGAGTTATAGTCCAACAACACTTCGTTGGGAATCATATAAGAAAAGGTTACGTTGCAACTCTGCCAGCTCTCAATATGTATTTGTTTGTTTGTTTTATTCATTTTTATCCTGCCTTTCTTCCCATAATGGGACTCAAGGCAGCTAACACAATACAAATTACAAACAATACAAAAACATTAATAAAATATAAATATTATATATATTTAAAATAATCAATTTATGAAGTTAAAGCACTAAACCAGTGATTCCCAAACTTTGGTTCTCCAGATGTTTTGGACATCACCTCCCAGAACCTGTAAGCAGCTTGGCCAGCAGTCAGGAATTCTGGGACATGAAGTCTACAATATCTGGAGGTCCAAAGATTGGCAACGACTGCACTAAACATTATAAATATTAAAATGCATTTGAATACTACATATTGACCTTAAAGACAGAACTGCACAGCATTAAAAGCCCTGTAAAAGCTGGATGACACTGAAATGTTTTGAAATGCTGTTGGAAGAAGAGCAAGGATGAGGAAATGCTCTCCCATTTTCCCTATCCTTATTTTCCCTTATGATTTCCTGGAATATAAACCTTTAGAGTTTTAAAATTTATAGACCTTAGACGTTTAAAATAAATTACCAAACTTTACAAAACATGGCATGCAGTTAATACTTCAGTCTCTTGTCTTGCCTACAAATGGTGGTGGTGGTGGTGATGAATGATACCCTAGGATGTCCTTCACCCTAAGACCTCAGCAGCACAAGATGGCTATCTGTTCCACATTTTGAGATTGTAATCTGGGTTTACAATCCCATAATTTTGAGAATTTATGTTTGTGATTATTAATAGCCAAATGTGGGCCCCCAAAGCCTACTTGGCAGTGCCCCATCAAAGGATTTCCAAGGGGCATTGGGAAGTGATGACTGCAATATTATTATTATTATTATTAGTAGTAGTAGTAGTAATAGTATCAATAATCATGATGATGATGATGGCGATGACAACGACGATGATGATTTAGAATGCCCTTTTTACCAAAGGGCAGAACACCAGACATACATAATCAAGAACAAGAGAATAAAGCACAACAGTATAAATTTACTAAAAGATAAAATTCTCACCAGTTCTGTAACCCTATAGGGTTAAAAAGAATCAGCTTCTTGACACATTGAGAGCATCATTAACAAGGTGATAGAAGATAACTGCAATCTTGTGCTTAATAATAATAATAATATATTTATTTATTTGTATCCCGCCTCTCCCTGTGTTGACAGATCCATGTTTAAAGCATTGTTTGTACAGTTAATCATGTGCAATATTTCTGAAACCTTAGACTTTCGAAAGAGTGGGTGATAGAATTTTAGGTTCCTGCTGTTTGAAGAAGAAAAGTGAAACCCATCACAAGACATGCTTAAAGTAGCTCTTTGGATTTTGGCTTTTGCATCCTTTTTATTTCAGCCCCATTAATGATTTCCCTCTGTTCCATTAGGCCAGGGGCCTCTAGTCCAGTGTTCCTCGTATCCCCAAGGGACACTGCATTATAAATATCTTTCAAAGGCCTGTTTTCTTGATTACTGTAGGACTCTAACATGATATTAGAGGCTGAAGAATTTTGAAATCAGATAATTGCTACTCAATATTAATAAATAGTAATACTGCTTAAAATTCCTCTCAGGGATGGTGGACAGTGACAATAACAAGAAAGTCCTCAAGAGCCCTGTCATTGCTGACTGCAGTGTCAGTACTCCTCCAAATTAAAAATAAATAAATAAAATACTAAACCTCAAGCAAATCTAGTCTTGCAAGAGTTGATGCTTTGGATACAATCTAGCTCTGATTTATTTATCTAGTAGCACCTCAAATTTAGCACTGGGCCTATTGAATTTGATGATTAGATGCAATGTGATTAGTCTTGCTGCAGCAAACCTCGAAGTGAGACTGCTGTCTGACCTTGTGAAAAGCAGGTTACCAATATCTTGGCAACCCCAATAACTCAGTCATAACATTAGGACAGCTGTCCAGCAAGGGAAGCCCTTCCTTTGCCATGCTTGTGTGCGTTTCTCTTTTGCTGTTTGTCTATCTATCCATCCATACGCAAACAAAGAGAGCTAGAGTTAAGAGATAATGAAACACAATTATTTACAGATATAGGACTTTGATCTATAATAAGCGTAAGAGGTCTTTACAGAGTTTAACCTCAGACGGAAAGTTTGCAACTTGGATTATTTTGCTGTGTTTTGGGGGGGGGGGGCGGCTTTTCCCATGTCTCACATTTTAAAGACCAGGATGGGCTTTTTTTGCCAACAGGGACTGAGTAAAGATGACCCATGTAAAATTGGCCATTTGAACAAAAGATAGAGGTGAGTGGGGAGGAAATGGGGGGGTACAGCCCTTTATCATACATAAAGCATAAAGCCAGGGGGCTGATTTGGGCTGCAAGTAGATGCCAATGAGAAGTGAAATGCAAGTAGAAGACTGCACTCTTGTCTGTAACATTTCTCTCCATTCCTAATTGCTTCTCTTTTTTTATTTAAAATCATAAGCGAAAAAATAAACCTCTAAGGCTGTAAAGATAGATAGATAGAAAGAAAGATAGATGATAGATAGATACTGTACATAGGTTCTTTCTTTCTTTTGCTTTTTCTTTTTCTTCTTCTTTCTTTGAGAGACCTGTGGGATCAGTAGTGATTTTGATCACTACCAACCCCTCCTAATTTTCATCTTAGAGAAAGTATTTATGTGCCTTATTTCATGGATAAGGCACAGGTCAAATTCCTCACTATCTCCTTAAAAGAGGATCTGGCCACGGGCAATACCCGCCAACTGTCCTGATTTGGCAAGGAACGCCCAAATTAATCCTCTCTCCTCCCACTTTTTCCGCTACTTTTATAATGTCTCTGTTTCTTTCTCCTCCCTCTTTCCCCTATTGTCTGGAGCTTACTTCACTTGCTGCAAATTGAGTTCAAAGTGAAAAACGTAGTGTCCAGGAGATAGAGGGGGAAGGGGCGGTGGAATTTGGCCCTTACCGTTAGGCTTAGCCAAAAGCAGACTGTTGTTGCCTCTCCTGGGTTGTGTCTTCTTCCTCACTAAAATATTTTCCCATCTGGACCACACACTGATGCTGCTTGGCCACACGTGTTTCAATTAAATTTTCGAGGACAGGCATAAGTATCATGAAAGGCTTAGAAAAGAAAATATTTTCGAAATTAATTGAAAAGAAGAAAATTTCACATTTGAAACAAAACAGTAAGAAAATTTGACAGTATCTCTTTGCAAATTCTGCTCCGTTCTAGATTGTGGACTCTTTTGTGATGAAAGTGTAATGGAAATACGCATATGTAGTTTACTCACAATTTGATTATTTTCATTCAGTGACTGGAGCAGTTGCTGTGCCCCATTAATAGGGATTTTCAATCTGTTTGCTGTGTAAGATGAGAACATATGTCTTGGATCAGCAGCAGGAGAATGCTTGCAGCTGCATTATGTTTTCACTGAAGCTTACCTCCCTCCTCTAACAATCAGTTCATAAGAAATTCTAGCCTCAGGGTGAAGGTATAAATATATCTAATTAAAAATGAATTGCTATGTATGGAACCAATAACATGGCTACAATTTAGTCTGGAAAAGCCTACATGTATTAACATGGAATACATTTCTTGTCAATTGCATCTAGTAAAGCAGAGAAAGAAAACTAGCATTTATAATAATTTGTCGAAGTGAAAGTCAAATTTCAAATATGCATTTCAATGAGCCAGTGGGCAATCCACAGGATGATATATCATAACATGTAAATGAAATGGAAGAACTGGATTGTTTGTGCTAACAAGCCTGCCAGTAAACAACAAAAAGGGAGCAAATGTTTCAGTGCCTGTATATAGCAGAATGGTGAACAGGGGCAATGGCAATGGTGAACTGTATGACATCTTGTGAGTAACATTGTCATATTTTTCTCCTGTATGATTTTTAACATCTTTGCCTGATGAAGCAGCTAGTGGAGCTTCAAAAGCTTGCAAGATGTACTTTGTGTATTTTGGTTGGTCCAATAAAGATACCACTTTTTCATGGATTTTGGATGTTATTGCACTGTATGACATCTAATTTCCTAAATATGGAAAGGCAGAACTGTATATGAAAAGAGTAGTGATTATTTTACTATAAATATATTGATAACTCCATGTGCATATTAATAAGTAGGAGAAGGATGCTACATTTGTCTGAACAATATATATAATATGCACATACAACATGTATTTCAATGATCAAAACATGTAGTAGTACCGTAAATATTTTTAGAAGGGTCATACTACATAATCTAGTGTGATCAGACTGAGACCTTTGAAGCAAAAGGATCAATATGTACAAAACATGTTTAGTTAATATTTTGATGTCCTGTGTTACCTAGCCCCTTTGTTTGATGTTTAGGGTTTTTAAAAGGGCTTCAATACCCTAAAGGCACCAGATCCTGTCTGATCTTGGAAGCTAAGCAGAGTTAGTCCTGGTTAGTACTTGGATGGGAGACTGCTGAAATACCTGTAGGCTATATTTCACAGGAAGAAACTGGCAAAACAATCTCTGAGGATTCCTTGCCTAAGAAAACCCTATGAAGTTCATGGGGTCACCATAAATCAGCAGGCAGCTTGAAGGTACATGTACAGAGAGAGAGAGAGAATAAAAAAAGGCTTAACTTCTTAACACATTTGATGGTAGGATGATCAGCACTGGAATGTCAGATGGAAATATTGTGACCATTTGATTTCAGATTTACAGGTTTGATCCAGACTTGCCTTACTTAGAAAATAGCCATTGAAAGTTTGACTGATGTAAGTACCATTGGTTTCAGTGTGTCTGCTCTAAACAAGACTTATGGCCCTTTCACACTACATAATCTAGTGTGATCAGTAATCACAAAGATATAATTCCACTTTAACTGTCATGACAAGATGCTATATTTGGTGATGCACTAGAGCTCCCTGGTTGAGAATTTTAAATGCTTCTTCCTCAACTATGAGCTCCAAGACTGCATAGGATACAGCCTTGGCAGGTAAAGTGGAATTATAGGGCTATAACTGACCAGTGAAAGATCCCCAAGTCTAACCAGTCAATAATGCCACTTTGTTACTGCCAATAAAAGGGAGAATGTTATGGGACATTCTCCCTTTTCATTTGATTATTGGCGTAAGCAGTGTAGCACTTAGGTTTAAATATAATCACATCCAACATGGTATTAATGGAATTTGCAGTTGTATCTAATGTCAGACTATACTATGCACTTAGCATGTATTTTAGAGTCAGGGTCCATTAAGCGGTAAAATATATCTGTTGTCACTGCACGTGGTTTTCCTCGCCTCAGTAACTTGCATTTAGTTATGCTTTCAACTTGCATTTAGTTATGCTTTCATCAATGGAAGGTAAACACAAGTTTACTTTGCAAGTCTGATTACTGAGGCACAAATATCTTGAAGAAATCCTGTCACTGGAAAGAGAACATAATAATCACAGGGAATACTCATTTCTCTTGGCATCCTGTTTGACCCAAAGATATACTGAGGAGCTCAAAAATTAATAATGTATATTTTATACTGATGATGCAAATCACCCCAAGCTTGAAAAAAACTTCTTCTTCTTTTTTGGACTATAATTCCTCAGATCCCCTAGAAATCTTTCTCAGCTCTGCTGTCTAAGTTCCTTTATAACAACAGAAACGAGGGATGTTGAACCTTGTTTGGATGTTCTTCATTCAAAATGACGTATCTGTAGTTCATTTAGTGCATTTGATTAAGCAAGCGGTACACTATAAGAGTGCCTTTCCTTTCTTTTAACTTAAATTTAATTTGTATCCTTTCTTTCCACCAAAAGTGGCAGTCACAACATGAATGCAAATGAATTAAAATACAGCTTACAGTTCCACAACAATTCCACAGTAAAATTAGTCAGGCTGCCAGATAATTCTATTTAAAAAGTTACTCTTTTGGAATTAAGCACTAAGAAAAACAACAAAAAGTAGAAATAATTTAGATTAGCATCTCTTCTTAGAAAAAGCAGAACTGTTATTTATTCAAGACAGAAATGTTATCGAGCCAGCATTATCTATCAATTACAGGTTTCATGTTCTGACACATGGTGGGGTTTTTTGGCTGAATATTGCTGCCCTTAAAAGTGCAACAACAACATAACTTGACTGAATTCAGCATCATTGTTTTGGTAGGTTGCAAACTTTTGTGTTCATTTTCAATGCCTTCTTAAGCATGGACAATGCTCAAACAGGCATTTCAAAGTTAAATGAAGCTTACAAAGCTTGAAATGGTGTTATAGCACAGCAGACCTGTCAAGAGATTTTAAAAAAATATGCTTCATATAAATATCTAGCATGGTTCCATAGTGGACTGTTAATGCTGATTACACTGAACAACACATGCTGAGATGAAGGAAAGACCACGTTGTGTCATTGGTTTGGCATTTTCTCCTGTTGCTTCCAGTACTGGTTTCTTTTCAATAACGCAGGCCTGCAACATTGAGGGTCATAAACACTTTTTAAAAATTGTATGCTGGTTTTATAGGAATTTGACATCCTAAATCTAAAAATAACCTCAGATTTGCTCCATTACATCCAGGTTTTTTTTCACAACTTGCTTTCATGTTCTGTGTTGTAATATGTAACTGAATGAAATGATCCTGCAAAGAGTAAAAAAGGTGTTATTCTAATAGACTTTCAAAAAAACCTTATTTCGCTGATATGAAATACAAAAATCCATTCAAAAACACTAAAAGAAATTGCATTGGAACATCAGCATTCACACTTAATCAAAGCTGGGGGAAAAAACCTCAATTTATTTTAAAAAAATGAATGTGTGAACATTGAGATCATATCAGAAAATGATCACATGGAGCTCTCCTTGGTGCTTCCATACTGTCTGTAGACTCCCACTTGACACCTTCTTGTTCCATATTAAATTAACAAATACTGTATATTAAATCAACAAATATATATTAATATTAAATCAACAAAATTAGTCTAATAATGCGATGCTTTTTTATTTTTATGAATGAATACATGAAAAACAGCTACAATATTGAAAAAGGTTTTTCATTGCAAGCCTGGGTAATTAAGATGTCATGACCCAGGAGTCACTGAGAAGATAAGGAGCCAGTGGTACTGCAGAAGACGACACATGGATCCATCCATGAGCCAACAAGGCTCAGCATCCTTGACCCAAAGATCTCTGTCTCCAAGACAACATTGGCAGTCTCTGACCTGGTTCCAGCTGTGGGAGAGCTTGCCCTGTCCCAGTAGCTCCAGGGTCTAAAGAGCCAATGCACCCATGCCAACAGCAGACATGACAGAAGATCTTGGAGGAAAGAGGGTGTCAGATCATAAAATGATCCCTTTGCATCTTCCCACCACATTGGAAGGGAGTCTGGGAGGAGTAGCCTGGAGCCAGACGTTGAGATCATATCAGAAAATGATCATGTGCTGCCTTACTGCCTCCATAGGCTCCCACTACCAACTACCTTTTTGGTAGAAATGTTTACTCCTACACCATTTCTTCACACACTGTTTACTACAGGAAAACACACGATTACAAAAATGATAGTACAGTTGGCCTTCCATGATCACAGATTCTTCATCCATGGATTTAACCATCCACAGCATGAAAATCTTCAAAAATATATTAAATATATATAGATGTATAAAAATATATATTCATTGCAAAAAGAAAATGATCTTGCCATTTCATATAAGTGAAACCATTTACTCTGCCATTGCATTTAATGAGACTTGAGCATCCATGGATTTTGTTATCTGGAACCAAACCCCAGCGGACACCAAGGGACCACAGTACACAAAATATTATTTTTTCAAGGTTTTAGGTGAATATAGAGATATAATGGAGATAATTGACAAAATCAATTATCAAGTCTAATTTGAACCAGGCTCACTACAGTACAGCTTTACCATCTGTTTTGAATGCCATTGTCCAACAACAGATGCTTCCTTGTTGGCTCTTTTAGCAGGAGTAGTGAAGATTCTTTGACAATATAACACAGGATGTGGGAGCTGCAATGACGTGTTACAGTCTGGAGTACTGTTTCTTCATACGACTCCTTTCCACGCTCTCCCCCAAAATACTCGCTAAGCATATTCTGTTCACATGGGGCTGGTTTAAAGGTCATGGGGCTTTCCTTCTTTCTTAAGCCATTAAAAAGAAAACGTCTGCAAACCAGACGTTCCCTAAGCCTGTTGATATACCCAATCAGTCTTAAGGAAAGCCACCAGCAGAGGTGCCAGTGTTTCTGTTGTCTGGGCAGCCATTAGTCAGAGATTGTACAGTTGGCCATCTATATCCACTGATTCTTTATCCGTAGTTTCAACCATCCATGATGTGAAAATATTAATATTAATAATAATATTCCAAAAAACAAACCTTGATTTTGCCCTTTATGTGCAAGGAACACCATTTTGCTATGCCAATGTATATAATGAGACTTGAGCATCCATTGATTTAGGTATCCATGGGACAGTTAGTGTGGGCTTGCCAAAATGATTGGTAATCATATGATATACCAGAGCACATTACTAAACCTTTTGCCTTTTTTAGTTCATAATTGTGGTTTGCCGGACTTGTATCAGTGTATCAGTGGTGTCTTTGCACTGGTCATCAACACATAATTGAAGCAGTTTTAGTATACTAACTGCTAATTGTGTGCAAACTTGGCAGCAATACCACAGGCTTTAGTACCAGTCATGTTGGTTTTGTCAGTTCATTGTTTTCTTATATCAAACACTTTGTGCAGTTATTGGGGAAGCAGCAAAAGGAAGTTTACCTGAGAATGCAAAAGAACAATTTTAACCACTCATTTCAAGAAAGCTCATTAGGCACTTTTAGAACATGACTAATTCAAATGTTTTTGATTAGATTGGCCAGCTCTCCAGGCAACATTGATGCAGTGCCACCATTATGTACAAAGTATGACTCAGTATTTAGTCAAGAGGGGGTTATTTAAGGGGTGGCAGGTTCATGTGGCTATTCAACAAGGAGCCACACCTAAGTTTCTTAAGGTTGAGCTTTATTTGAGGGAGTCAATGGACAAGGAGATGGTCTAATCTTTCCAGTACCTTTTAGTGAGTAGGCCATGCCCATTGTGCTTGTGTATGCACATGTACACATCTTATCAGGATAGCATATTTGTTTGTATTTATTTATTTGTATTTATTTCATTTGTATGCCACATTTCTCCAGAGAGGGCCAAAGGTGGCCTAGACAGAGTCGGTTAAACAACTGTCATACTAAATGTTTTTAAAAAAAACAATTATAATCACCACATGAAACAGTATAAAATCATTTAAAGCACACACAAAGGTTTTAAAAGATAATTAAAACATCCTTCTAAGAGCTTACTCCTTACACAATCCGTTTTAATACTGTAATAATTTTATTCTATTTTAATGTATCATTTTTGTATGTTTTTAATTGTACTGTAAACTGCTTTAAGTCTCAGTTTTGGGAGAAAAGTTGGGTACAAACAACAACAACAACAGCATTAAACCCCTGCTTAAGCAAAAAGTTCTTTGTCTAATGAAGAAATGAAAGCAGGGAGGGGTCCTGCCTAGCCTCCCACAGAAGGGCATTGAAGAGGGTGGGAGCAACCATTGAGAAGGCTCTCTCTGATGTCCTCACCATGATGGTGGCCTGAGAAAGCCTTCCACTGTAAATCTTAGATCTCTGGCAAGTTCGTATGAGGAGATATAGTTCCTCAGATCATCTGGACCTAAGCGACATAGGACTGTATTGTCATGACCAGCACTTTGAATTGCGCCCAGGAATGAACTGGTGGCTAGTGGAGTTATTTTAACAAGGGAGTTATATGCTCCATCTAAATGATCCATTTAGTATTCTTGGACCCACTGCAATTTCCCAATAGCTTCCAAGGGCAGCCCCATGTAGTGCGCATTACAGTAATGCAAACAGGATGCTGATGCACTGGTTTTAATTGTGCAAATGCACACCTGGCCACTCCTGAGGCCTGGGCATCCAGGGTCAGAGTTAAGTCCAGGTGAGCACCTAAGCGAGCTTGATGTTTCAAAGGTCCAGCTCTTAAGGATTTCTGGATGAAACCATACCTGTGCATGCTTACTGAGAGGTCCAGCAGAACCAATAGGGACACACTCCCCCTGTGTAGGTCATCCACTAAGGCAACCAAAGCTGCCTCCATCCCATAGCCAGGCCTGAACCAAGATTGAAATGGATCTAGATAATTGTTCTCATCCAGAAATTCCTGGAGCTGGGAGGCCACCACATGCTCCAGGACCTGCCCCAAAATGGAATGTCTGAGACTGGCCAATAATTATTCAGAATGGTGGGATCCAAGGAGGCTATTTTTAAAGTAATGGCCTCATCACATCCTCTTAGGCAGGATAGAGAAACTTTCTTTGCTGCAGTGAGGTATTCACCACTCCCCCTATGCAACATGGCCAGTTCCCCTTTAGCTGCTCTCAGAAGCCAGAAAGGGCAAAGTAGATCTCACCTCTCCAAGGACCCTGTAAACATCCTCAGGCTGCACAAATTTAAATGTATCCAATAATGCAGAACAAGAAGGTGCCAAGATTAGATCCACTGGACCTGTCTGAACAAGAACAGCCAAGTCAGAGTGAACTGGAGCAATTTTATATGTAAAGTGTTGCGAATTCATCACAGTGGGCTGTCAAGTGGTCTTTGTTTTCTTCTTGTGGTCCAGAGTATAAAAGGCCCTTGACAACATGAGACATCTCTGTTGGATGCACTGTGTAGATGCAATGGTGGCAAAGAAGTATAACTTCTTTTCTACCATCATGGCCATGGCATAGGCCTTCCAATGAACTCTATCCCATATTGATTGGACTCATTCCAAGTCTCCCATCCTGGTCACTCTAGTCTCCATCCCGATTGTTTCATCACCACCAGCTCTCTAGTGAACAAGGTGACTCATTTGGCTCCCCTTTGAGAGAGGGGATGCTTAGGGAAATTGTGTCTACTGCCATTTCCCTATTCCAGAGATCAGCCAGGGTTTCAACAGGATCACCTACCAAGGCAACAGGAAACTCCCCAAGAGCTGTCAGGAATCTGTGAAGATGCATAAGTCTCCTGGGCTGGACCATTTTAATTGCACCCTCCCCCAAATGTTTTGAGTCTCAGTGAGCATAAACCCCACCAGGTAGTTATCAGTCTATGACACTGGAACTACGGAAAGTTCCTCCACACACAGATCACCACCATTATGACCAGAATAGAAAATCTGATCCAGAAAATGTCCTGCAGCATGTGAGGCACCAGATATTACTTGTGACATATCCATGATTGTCATGGCAAAAATGAAGTTTGCTCTTTACAAAGCAGACTCTGCATAGATCTCAAAGTTCCCCAGTATAAAAAAGTGAGGAGATTTCAGCACCATAGCTAAGACTAACTCAGCTAGCTCAGGAAGGGAGGCTGTGGAACAGTGGAGTGGGCAGTACACTGACAAAATCCCAGTTCTGTCCCAGAGCCCACCTTCAAAAGCATGCTCTCAAACCCGGCATACAGTAGGACAGGGAACCTGGTGAAGGAGATGAAATCCCAATAGACCACTGCAATTCCAAATCCCTGCCCTGTCGTCTGCTGCTGTACAGAGAACCCAGATGGACAAAGCTGAGAGACATTGACCCCCTAACCCCCCCCCCCCCCCGGTTTCATTCAGTCAGGTATCTGTAATACAAGTCAGGTTGGCATGCTCATCCTGGATCAGGTCCTGGATCAGGGATGTTTTTCCATTCTTCAACCAGGCACTGTACAGCAGCATTTTCAGCCCAAGGGGCTTGTTGTCAAGACTATTTGAAGTGGGGGACAGCTTGGGTCTAACCAATACTCCATGGCTCTCCCTTCTACCATGATAATAGGAGTATCTCTGCACACTATATTTTTCTCCTGTCCATCATTGATGTAATGGCTGCTCCCTTGGCATCTTCCCCTCTTGTGCTCTTTGTATAACACATTTTCTTTTGCTGACTGGCAAATTATTATAAAAGTTACAAAAACAATGCATACATTCCCCTCCGAAACAAAGGGATTGGCCCACGCCCTTGTTTAACATTGATGTGGCTCCCTTGAAAGGGGCAACTCTGGTGGGTGCAGACCCACCATAACAGGAACCCAGTTGGTCTTCTGGCTTATTAGCCAGTAGCTGGCTTGAGTACCTGGGCCCATGGTTTCCATGGCTGATCTGGGAGTCAAACCCTGGTCTTCAGAGTCATAGTCCAACATTAAAACCACTGCACAATGCTGGCTGTCAGTGTGGAGTAGGATACTTTTTTTTAAAAAGCATCCTCCATGTATTACAGTTGGCATGAGAACCTGCTGACTTGCAACATATCAGTCAGTTGTGTCTAGAGCTGGGGTTTGGGAGGATAATGTCTTAATCAAACCTCTTAGATATCTGCAGTTCCTCCTGAATAATTCAGTATTTGCTGCTAATTGTAGTTTCCTATTTGGAAAGCTTTTCATATTGCAAATGACATTCTTTAAAACATTGCCTCTGATGTAATGCTCCAGTTGGCTATGAGCATGTACTGCCTGTGGCCAATTTTTAGTCATAAGGTAAGAAGGAAGATAAAATGTTCCCTGTGGGTTATGGGCAGTTCTTGCTCAGGAAATAAAGCTGAAATAAAGTGTCTTTAACTTTAACTTTAGTTCAATAAACTGAAGTAAAGCTGAACACATAAAGAACACAAACAAATTTATAATAGAATTAAACTATCAATCATATAAAAACAATTTAAAACATATGATTAAAAATAAAACAAAGCAGTAAAAGTGGTAAAATCAAAACCATACAATACCCTCTTAAAGACACTTTCATTTCATTTCCCTTTTTTTGAGCTTTCCCCCAATCCCCAGGCCAGAGAGCAGAAAAAAGAACAACAGAAAGGGATGACAAAAGAGAACAAGAGTACAGACATAAGCAGGAGGAGAGACCAACAAGTGGATCTAAGCCACAATGGAAATGTGACACAATAAGAGTAGAAACACATGTTGGAGCCAAAGCAAAATGAATTGGGCCAGGTGTAAATCTTACTTATTGGTAAGCATACTAAGCATACAAAGCAATGCTTCATTCCATATGTATCTACCCAGGAGTAAGCCACAGTGCCACAGCATTTGCAGGTACATAGCTTAGCTATAGAGTCATGAAGACCTACTTTAGCTGTGTTTCCACTATGATTTAAAGCTAATTGCTGATCAGATTATATGAGCATCATTCCCATTTGAAACTGGTTCCAGTCCTACTGTGATTGGTTTCAATTGCGATGAAGTGAGGCAAACACAAAAACCCCACTCTTTCCTGACACTAGTTCTTTGGCAGTTCTTTTGGGAAAAAATCGATTCCAAAGCATGTTCAACAAGTGGGAACAACAGATCTGAACTGCATCATTCTGGAGGGGAGAGACTAGTGGTAGAGGGGTGTTTACCTTCCCTCCTCAGTTTTTGGTATTATCCACCATTCTCTCCCCTCCCCAGTGCCTTTGTGCTTGTGGTGTGATCTATGGGTGCGTGATTTAAAAAAAAATTGATAGAAGATTTGATTCACTGATTTTGCAACTACTTGCAATTACTCGGGTGGCAAGCTGGGTAATCAGGCCAACAGCAATTCAGTGAGGCAAATAGTTGCAAAACTAATGAATCAAATCTTCTATTAATTTTTTTGTAAAAAATTTTAGTTCTCAAGCGGGGCTACTGCTTACATCACTGATGATGGGCAGATGATTGACATGGATTTTGAAGTGATACAAACTATCGTGGATGACAATTGTGCCAAAAAATAAGTGATTACAAGGAGATAATGAAGAGATCCACTTACATAGTGAGAATGACAGACCTTCTAGAATCGATTCACCAACACGGAGCCAAGGTGAATTGCAAACTAATTTAAATGTAAGTGGGAATAGGGTTTCCTTTCCATGCTTGACCAAAGAGGGATAATTTTCTGATCCTATCTGCCAATAGAGTTACAGAGAAGGGAAACAAATTGTGCTGCAGTCAGCTGCTCTTTGGGGTAAGAAAGTAATGTGGTATGAGACAAAGGGGGTATTGTAGAAGTGGCCTGAATCTTCAGTACCAGAGACAGCAAGCTGGCAAGTTTGTTACCACTATTGGTGGGCATCGGAGCAAAATACAATGTCAGCTGGTGGTCCCGTTGTCAATGGATTAGTTAATTTGCTTTGGGTTTTAATTTGAACCAGAAACGTGCTATCCCAGGTACGGAGCTTAATTCCAGTGATTTGGTTAGCATTTTAAAAGCAAAAGAAGTATTTGTTGAGATAAAAAACCCTAGTAGATTCATTACTCCGTTAATAGTGCAACCATCAAAAGTTAAAATTTGAGCACAGGTCCCCTCCCATTCAAACCCCTAACTTGACTCACTAAATTCTACAGCTGAATTCTACAGGTGGGTTAGAAAAGCAGGAGAGATCTTGGCCTCAAGGTTCTTCTGGCAAATGCAGGGTGGTGGAGAGAAATCTCATGAGTCCCCTATCCATTCTTACAAGATTTCCATCTTCCATACCCAGCAGAAGAGCTGGTAGGTGCTACACCAAAGCAAATGGTGGAAAAGGATTTATACAACTTGATCTTCACAAAATTGTCTCTCTTCAGAAATAATCCCATCCATTACCCTCTGTTGCAGTGGTTCCTAAACTTGGATCCCCAGTTGTTGTTGGACTACAGCTGTGAATATGATACTGTAGTTTAAGGGTCTGATTTTAATTTTGCTAGTTGTTTATGTCACAACTAGTGCCATTATATTCAGTGGTGTACAGGAATTATGATTTTCTGAGTAACACTAGTACTAAAACATTACGAAGGATTCTGTATGTATGTTTTGTGGGATGAGATCAATGGTGTGTGTGTGTGTGTGTGTGTGTGTGTGACAACATGAGCTAACATTGGGTGATGCCAGTGGGCCCAAGCATGGGAATATGAAGGGTTTATTTTACTGGGCACAGAGATCTGACAAGAGGCTGGCCGAGACTTAAACTCCATTACTCTGAAGAGGAAAATGAGTAAAAATTATAGATCACCCTAGAGGATATTTATAGAAACACATTTCCCTGTTTCTATGTATTTATTCTCCTGATCTTGTGAAATTTGTTGGCACCAACTGAAGTAGTGTTAACATAAAACAAACAACATACTGAACAGTGAACTACTTGTCCAGAGCTTTCTCTAGAAGAGAGAGTATGTGCCTGTGCAGTTAATACTGTGACTTTTAGTTTGAGAGACAGAAAGATTTGTGCTTATTTATGTTGCAAACTCTCTTAAGGGTTATCAGTTTCTAAAACCCTTGTACTTTGGAAGGTGGGCAGGAAGGACAATTGGTAGAAAGGGAAAAAAACAAAACAATAAAGTGTCTTGATCCCAGGGGCAGTGGAAGTCACTCCTGGTAGTAGGACTTCAATGCCCCAAATATATGTGAATAAATGTCTAGTGTTCTCTCACACAGATATTATAGTGATGTCTGGATGTGCATACAAATCATGAGATGGGACAGTGGTATGTGTGCAAGAGGAGGTCCATATGAGTGCTTCACTAAAGCTTGAAAACATTTTTTTAAAAAACCACAACACTCAGAAACCTCTGGCTAGAGCATTATGGCAACCAGAGCTGTAGTTTAAACAAACATTTGCCCAGAGTTTAAAAAAAGAAAGCGTCAACGGGAGAGATTTGTCATAAGCATAGGTCTTGCAAGGCACTAGACTTGGGAACTGCACTGGACTATCTGCTCCCTTTAAACCCTTTAACAGAAAGGCCTGGTGTGAATTCAAATAAGCGGTTATGTAGTTACTACAACAGTACTGGTGCTGTGTGGATCTTATAAAAGAAACAAATGACACAAAAGTCATAAAACTAAAATTCAATTTTATCAAGAGCTTGTGCAGTATGATAGATGAAGTATCAGACAAGGGAAAGGGGAATTCAGGATAAAATTTGTACTGTGGGCCCAGTCTTATCTCTCAATCTCACCTATGTCACAGGATTGTTCTGTGGATAAACCTGAAGGACCACGTAAGGGACAAGATCTCCATGAAAGAAAGCAGTCTTCCCAGAAACCTATTGACTTCTGTTAATTTCATGAAATTTCCCAAATGTGTTCTTAGGCAAGGCATACTCAGAGATGGTTTGTCATCGCCTTCCTCTGAAATATAGCTTAGAGCATCTGGTATTCCTTGGTGGTCTCCGTTCCAAGTACTAACCAGGACTGTCCCTGCTTAGCTTCCAAGATCAGGTGGGATCTTGTTCCTTGAGGATATTATACAATCATAATTTTGGGCGTGGAGGGGGAGAATGATTATGTTATGCTATTATTTGCTATGTCTTGTATCTTGGATTATCATGCTATGCCATGTATCTTTCATTTTTTGTACTTTTTATTATATATTTTTGACTTTTAGTATACTTAATTCATTGTTATTATGTTTGCTGTGATGTAATTGGTGGTGGGGGGGTATATTCTATATTTTTGTATTTGTATTTTTTGTTGCCTCTGTTTTGTAATCTGTCTTGATTCCAGAAGGAAAAGGCGGAATATAAATAAATAACCTCCTCCTCCTCCTCCTCCTCCTCCTCCTCCTCCTCCTCCTCCTCTTGCCATTTTTTTTGAAAAAGAATGGATAAATTTAAAAAGAAAAATGTACTTTTACATATGTATTTGTAGGTTTAAAGGAAGTTTAATGTCCACTGCAGCCTAGAAGGTAAATTAAATACATGTATTTAAGTTCTATTTATTTCAGCAGGAATTATAACTTAAACATTTGTAAACATTATATAAGAGGACTTACCTGTCATCTAGCATTTTAAAAAGCAAATTGGATCCACATCTTTGAAATATGCTGGAAACTATCATACAGTGATAAAACAATAACTCTGAAATGTGAAGCAACATGAAGTAATGGCACAGTGGGTTAAAAAATGCTTGTGGTATCCACCATGTGGAATAATCAGCCCTGGTGGCGCAGTGGTTAAATGCCTGTACTGCAGCCACTCACTCAAAACCATAAGGTGGTGAGTTCAAGACCAGCAAAGGTCTGAAGCTCGACTCAGGCTTGCATCCTTCCGAGGTCGCTAAAATGAGTACCCAGATTGTTGGGGGGCAAATAGCTTACAGTTGTAAACCGCTTAGACACTCCTTAAGGGTATGAAGCGGTATATAAATGAAGTTGTTTGTTTGTTTAATCTTGTTGTGGGGGCTAGTTGAGCTTCCAGTGCTGGGTATTTTGGCCGTCAACAAAAGCTTTATTGGTTGGTACAGGTAGTTACATTATTATTTACCTCACTGGTTCTCAAATGGTGTGGTGGGGAGACTCAAGAGTTGAAAAGTCAGAGTACCACTGATTTACTTAGTTCTTAACATTTTCACTTGCCCATGTTTTCTAATGTTTTTAATGGATTTTCCTGTTTCGTTATTTTTAGCTTGTTGGTTTTATTTAATCTGTTTTTGTTGAAAAAATGAAAAAGAACAGTGATCTAGAAATGTTTTTCAATCACACAGCATTTCAGGGAACATAAAACCAACAATATTTGCTTTTAAAGCAACTCTCTTTCTTTATCACTTTTAATTTTTTGCTTTTTCATTCTACGGTACATTATCTGAGTTCTTTCTGGTTATATTTTTTCTTCCCTTTAAAAAGAGAAGGAAAAACCAAAGCTGGCCTTTCCCAAATATTGTTTCTCTGCATGCTCAGAGTGTTTCTTTAAACTGAACACCAGCAGTTAAATCTTCACATGGTAAATTTAAATAACAATAACTTAACAACCTTCCACAGACTGCTGCTGCCCTAGCAAAAGGGGTATGAGGCCTCCTGCTTCTGCAAGAGGGCAAAGAGAACTTGTGTGTTTTGGGAGCTTACCTACTGCCTTCTCCTGCACATTGTTGCTGCCGGGCATCAGAAAACACACATCTGGCTTTAATACTGTGGAGGACCCTAGATGAATAAAAGGGTATGTAAGGCAGAAGAAAGAGAAAATCCCACTCCAAACAATAAGAGAGAAACACTTCAACTTGAGAGTGGATATAAACCAGGGTGACCTGGTGTCATAACCGCAAAAGAGGACAAGGCACTGGAAAATGTGGGACATTCAAGAAAAATGGAGGACATTACCAAATAATCTGAAAACACTAATATAATATAAAATACCCATATAAATTCATTTCATATGGTTTATTAACAGCTATATTACATATAGCAGTATTTTATTATGCACTCAATTGTATTTTGCTGATGAAGTTATCATTATTAAAATGCATTGTTGGCTTGCTCTGAGCAAGGCTAATGATTAAAAGTTTACTTTACTAGCAACATCCCCTTGACTGAATCTACATTTAAAGTATTCCTTTCATTTGTCCATTGTATTGAAATTAAAGAAAAATCCCTTTCAACATTTGCATTGTGTCCTCAAGCAACCCATTGCCTAACATGTTTGCTGTCCTTTTCCTCTCCGAGAAACAAATGTGTTCCGAGCTCTGGGGGCAAGTCTTGTCTGCTGCTGCTCCCAGGAAAAAGGAACGTTAGAAGAATCCATCCTATCCCCCTATTTGCTGTGAGGCAGGCTGCCGAGTAGATTCACTTCTCAAAGTGAAACAGCAAACATGGTGTTTCTCAATGGGTTTCTCAGTCATCCTTAAATGGAGTTTATCACACGACAGGAATTGGAAGTATAATCCAATGGCAATCTGAATGCAATCATGGGGTTTCACGTTATTGTGTGAAAGCCGATCACATGCATTTTTGGGCAATGGGAAGTCCTTCCGAACGCAATTGTGGGGTTTCATGTTATTGAGTGAGAAACTATCACACACAATTTCAGGAACTGGGAGGCAATTTAGAGCAGTTCTGAACATGATGAGGCATCAATACGCAATCACGGAAATTAGCTGAACTAGCGAATTGACTCAATTCTGAATTGGCCCCACTTTCATTTCTTTCAAAATTAAGAGAAATTCCTCCCATGTGATGGAGGACAATTTGGAATTCCTCCCTGAATTATAATGTACAGGACATTATAATAATAATATAATAATATATATTTATTTATACCCTGCTGTTCAGCCTTAAAGGCTATCAGAGCAGTTTACAATTATTATTTTAATTAGACTGTTCCCTGCCCTAAGGCTTACAATCTAAGAAGACATGACACAAAAGGAGAAGGAAATGGTGGTGGGGAAGAGGATCAGGTCCAAAAGTTCTTCTCTCCCTCTGACACCTGGACCAAGGCCGATGGCATGGAGGGAGGGCTCTGCTTCTTAATCTAGGACAGGCCCAATGGAGTTTGGCCTGTCCTTTCACTCCCTCCTAGGCCAGATGGTGTTTTCATGGAAGGAGGCTCTTCAACTTGGAAGCTGAAGACATGTCCTTGAAAAGGCAGACATCTGGTCACCCTGATATACATTAATTCCTATGTGGTGGTGAGGAGCAGGAGAAATAAAGGAAGCCCATTTTTTTCCCTCAGATAATGATAAATAATTTAGTTTTCATGGACAGCAGCCTACTTCATCACATGATACCACCCCATCTCATCTGATTTGGGCAGTTACACAGGCTTAGATCTGGTTAATAAAAGGAACAACCAACCACCCAGTCACACTACACAAATATAGTGTTATATTCCACTTCAATTGTCATGGCAACATCCCATGGAATTCTGGGATTGCCAATTTAGTGAGGGATATTTAGCGTTCTCAGCCAGAGAGCACTAATCCTTTACCAAACTACAAAACCCAAGATTTAGCACTGTATCTACGTAGTATGAATGGCCTTCCAGGTAAGGTAGAGAGATAATCCTATCTGAAACCTTGGAAGTTTCCTGCCATCAGAATTGGACCAATTCTAGATGGACCCACGCTCTTAGTATCAGTCAGCTTCTTTCACCAGATGCATGTTTTTTTGTTTGTTTTTTTTACAATTTTTATCCTAGAGGATTAAAAAAATTGGCACTGATTAACAGGGAAGAAAAGGTTTAATTTGTCATGAATACACTGGGCCCACTATGTTCAGTGATAATTGACTTCAGAATGAATATATGTGTACTGTACTTATAATGTGAAGCTGGGATGGAAAATGGCCCTCCAGATGTTTTGCACTCAAAATTTCAAAATCCCTTAACAATAACCATACTAATTTGAATCTGCCCCAGGAAAAACAACATATTTGTGGTTTTAGCCATATACATACATGGTTTGGGTGGCAACAGGGGTGGGGAGAGATGGTAAACAGTGAGGTCAGAAGAAAGAGAAATCAGAAAATACAGACAGTGGTAATGATGCTATTAACAGCGGCTGTTCATAACAATTGTCAGTAATAATGATAACACAATTGTTCTTACATTGGTAAGTTGATTAACATGTAAGCTGCATGATAAAGAAAGAACTCCTTGTCCCTATTCAAGCTCCAGGAGATAAGGCTGAACTTCTTGATTCTCTCTTCAACTATTTGTGTCCTAGCCTCTCCTCTGAGCTTCCTTTTCACTTTCTGGTCTGTTACAGCACGGATAGAGAAACATTTTTTTTTTAAATTTACCATTTCTAATGTCATCTTTGTGCCCATTTAGGCCACAAACATAAACTTTTCAGGCCTGGGTGTGTGTGTCACATTTGGCTATGTCTGTGCCCCATATATATATATCTGCACATACAAATGTGCACGCATGACTGGGGGTGGATAGGCATTAACCTAGATTTTCTCCCAGCAATCCTGCACTGAGGGAGAGAGAGGCTAATTATTATTATCTATTTAATTTGTATGCCACCTTTCTCCCAGGAGGCACCCAAGGTGGCTCATAGATACAAAATATTGTAAACTTTCAATAAAATTCAAAGCAATTAAAATCATCTACAACAATATAAAATCATATAGAATATACAAAAGTGAAAAACATAACTAAAACTCACCTGCTCCAGAGAAACCACCCTGATATGAATTATATATCAAATGGCTACTTAAATAAAAATGTCATGACTTGCCAATGACAAGCAAGCAAGGAGGGGACCAGCCTAGCTTCCTGTAGAAGAGCATTCAGAGGGTGGGAGCAGCCACCAAGAAGGCTCTCTCTTGTGCCCTCAGCAAGTTAGCCTGTGATCTTGGTAGGACTGAGAGAAAGTCTTCTTTGAAAGCTCTTAGAGGGCTGGCTGGTTAATATAGGGAGATATGGATGGGGAGGCTAACACTTTTTTGTTTCCTGCTTTAGCAAGGGGAAACAGCTCCGTCAGTGCATATGGCTTCATTGAAGAATAGTGGAGGTTGTAATTCCTCCTCCGCCCAGATTGACCCTGACCGGCACTGCTGGTTTCATGCTGGCTTCAATGGTATGGGTGGAAGCAGTGGACCTGAGTGCTGTGCATTTGGTGATGGAGAGACACAGAAATTGCATAGCTGTTCACTGGGAACCATGCAGCCTATAAGGAATGAACTCCTGATTTATGACTGTTGCATTGTGACTGGCCTGTTTTTCCTAGGTAGAAAGCAGGAAAGGACTGCTTGGAAACAATGACATATACCACATTGGATTGTGAACAGATGAATGAGTCTGCCATGCTGTGGACCATAGGTCCTCTAATAGAGTTACAAGAGTAGGGCCAGAGTTGACACCTGATTGTTGTAAGTTGCCATGGATTGTTCTTTTGGAAACAAAAAAGGTTGGCTTGTAAATAAAATCCCAAATCTTCTACTACAGAGGGAAGGAGTAAGCAGTGGCACATTATTTGAGACTAATATAGTTGATTATATGGGCTTGTCAGGTCCTCTGGGCCCCCAAACTCCTGTCCAAGCATCCCATACTCCTTCTATGTGTGTCACTTATTGTGGCATCTATACAATAAGTTGGGTCCAAAACACACTAGAGAAATAATAATAATAATAATGACAACAACAACAACAACAAATCATCTTTATTTATATAGAACTGTAAATTTACACAGTGCTGTACATACAATCTTATAATTAGATGGATCCCTGCCCTCAGGCTTACAATCTAAAAAAGACAACATAAAAGGAGAAGGGAAGGGTGGTGGGAAAGGGGATGAGGTCCAGTGGTTCTTCTCTCCCTCTGGGGCCTGGGCCAAGGCAGATGGACTGGAGGGAGGGCACGGCTTCTTAACACATAGTTAAAAGGAGGCATCCTGGGGCAGACGGCACAATCCTGGGAAAGCTTCCCTAAACTATATAGTCTTTAACTTAATTTTGAAACTGGTTAGAGAAATGATGAGGTGTATATGTGGGGGAAGGAGGTTCCAGGAGTGAGGGGCAGCAAGTGAGAAGGGACAAATCCGAGACAGGGCAGGGGGAATCCTCGGCTGGGACAGGAGACCTTGACTACCAGAACGGAGGGTACAGGAAGGAGTATGAGGAGAAAGAAGTTCAGACAAGTAAGGAGGGGCCAGTCCACGGAGGGCTTTGAAAGTCAACAACAAAAGCTTGTACTGGATGCAGAAGAGGAAGGGAAGCCAATGAAGGGAGGATAAAAGAGGAGAAACATGGTCAAAGTGGTGAGCAGATGTGATAATACGTGGAGCTGAGTTCTGGACAGAGATTAAAGGATGGAGGTGAGAGAGAAGAAGCCCTGTCAGAAGAAGGTTACAATAATCTAGTCGTGAAACCACTAGGGCATGGACCAGAGTCTTGGCAGTGGAGGCTGAGAGGAATGGACAGATTTTAGCAATGTTGTAAAGAGAATTTACAGGTCTTGGCGGTGGCCTGAATCTGGGGAGTAAACGACAGAGAGGAATAAAAAATGAAACCAAGAGTGCGGGCTTGCTGAACCGGTTGAATAGAAGTGCCATCAACAGAAACAGAAAAGGAATATTGGAGGGTGGGCTTAGGTGGGAAGATGAGAAGCTTCCCAGTTTGGTCCGGTTTGTGACCGCTTTAATTGCTCTGGCTCAATGCTACAGAATTCTGGAAACTGTAGTTTTGTGAGACATTTGGCCTTCTCTGTCAGAGACCTCTGGTGTCATAATAAACTACAATTCCTGGGATTCTCTAGCATTGAGCCAGGGCAGTTAAAGTGGTCTCAAACTGGATTATTTCTACAGTGCGTTTTGGACCTCAGTCAATCTTTTAATGTTTGCATGCCTGTTTAGAAGAAAATTTTAGACTTCTCTAACAGCAACAGCAACTAGTCTTTAATGTACTAACAAGATTTTTCAACCAGGAGTAAGAACTGTGTGGCACTCCAAATGCTGCTGGACTGCAACTCCCATCATTCACCATCATCAGCTACATTGGCTAGCAATGAAAGGAATTGCCATTCAACATCTGCAGGGCCACACAATTCTTGCCCATTTTAAAGGTTGCCTCTGCCTTGTTGCAGAACTTGACAGAGGAACAACACATGAATATCCTTATTTCAGAACACTGAAGTTTAAGTGTCTGGAAATCCACACAGATTCCAGAGTGTCCTTCATTTATAAGTTGTGAAACTCTGTGAAAAAGGCAATCTTGTACAGCCAGGCAAGCTGTTGTTTATTTTTGAGCTGTCACCCAGCCCTGCTACTAATGTGTTGTTTGCCCATGGTATTTGCATTCCAGGGCTACGATACCAAATGACTAATAAGTCCCTTTTAACTCAGTGGAGCTTACTTCTTGTAAATATGTATAGTACTGGTCTGCACATGGATACATTATTCATACACTGATGTAGGAAAGGGGCTTCTTTAGTGGTACATACATTCCAAGCAACACTTTCTTTCTTTTTTCCTCCTCAAGTATATAAATGCCCCTTGTGTGGGAAGATAAAACTAACATTATCTGGAAGTGGTTACAATCTAGATACTCTGTTGTTCATCTGCAACAGACTAGCACAAGATAAAGGGCCTCCTACAAAACCCTATGAAATTCATGCGGTTACCATAAGTTGACAGGTGACTTGAAGCGGACGCAGACACACATACAGAAACTTTAAAGGCCCAACCTAGAATCATAGAATCATAAAGTTGGAAGAGACCACAAGGGCCATTCAGTCCAGCTCCCTGCCATGCAGGAAATTTCAATCAAAGCATCCTGACAGATGGCCATCCAGCTTCTGCTTAAAGACCTCCAAGGAAGGAGACTCCACCACCCTCCAAGGGAGTGTGTTCCACTGTCGAACAGCCCTTACTGTCAGGAAGTTCCTCCTAATGTTGAGGTGGAATCTCTTTTCCTGTAGCATGCATCCATTGTTCCAGGTCCTAGTCTCTGGAGCAGCAGAAAACAAGCTTGCTCTCCCCTCAATATGACATCCCTTCAAATATTTAAATGGGGCTATCATATCACCTCTTTTACTCTTCTCCAGGCTAAACATCCCCAGCTCCCTTAGTCGTTCCTCATAAGGCATGGTTTCCAGACCCTTCACCATTTTACCTGTTGTGGTCTAGGAAGGCTGGGGCAGTCTTTACAATGCCACCACCCTCTTTGTTACCCAAGAAAAGGAGAACCTTGCCAAACCTATCATCAAGCACCAGGAAGGCCACAGTTTGCCCAACCTGTGAAGATGCACTGCACCAATAAGTGGAAAATCACCATGGCCTGGAGGTTAAGTTAGAGTGTGGGGCTAAGATCTGTGAGAGCACGCTTTAAATTCCTCCTTTTGCCATAAAGCTCAGGGGCCAATTTGGGGTCAGTCAGGTGAACGCAAGAGCCCAATTCATCTCCTCCTGGAAGAAGGCCTCTCTGTGTCTCTGTCAAAACAGGGGAGGTGGCAGAAGCAGAGGAGAACCTAAAATGCCACTTTGGACTCTCTGCAGAAAGCCAGAGTTAAAATATCAGAAACAAGCCTGGAAAGGCGAGCACAAAACAAAAGCCTCTGCTCTGGAGAGCATAAAGGCCGGCTTAGAAGTCCTAGCATGATGTAGGTGTGAATGTTGGACTACAACTCTGGAAACCAGGGTTCAATTCCCTGCCTGGGCATTAAAAAACAACAACACAACAACAACCTGGGTGACATTGGAGTCATGTTCTCTCAGCCTCAGAGGATGGCAATGGCAACCCCCCTCTGAGGAAAGTTGCCAAGAAACCCCACTGATAGGCTCGCCACAAGAGCCAGTGTGGCACAGTGGTATGAGCCACAGATGTTGGCGAAACCCACAAAACAACTATGGGGTGCCGACCATGAAAGCCTTCG
Organism: Urosaurus nigricauda; assembly: GCA_034509955.1. Lineage (NCBI taxonomy): Eukaryota > Metazoa > Chordata > Lepidosauria > Squamata > Phrynosomatidae > Urosaurus > Urosaurus nigricauda. Next base: position 154,394,137 of record JAOEGL010000005.1, on the reverse strand, counting down.
ACTCCACTTTCCAGGGTTCAGCTATTTGAGTGCTGGGTTTTAAGAGAGCAATGTCGAAAACCCCTCCTTTTGCCATGAAGCAGAAAGAGAGGCCAATTTGGGGGTTGGTTTGAGGAGGAAAGTGTTGTGGTGTGGCATTTTCTTCTTCTGTCCCCTTCAGGGGTTTTATGATATCTGCTTCAACCCCTGAGGCCCATGTTGATGTTTTGGCCTTGCTTTGTCCTCTTCCCATGGGTGGGCAGCAGTTGAGAGAGGGTCAGGAAAAGAGCCCAGGGAGGAGAGCTGGTGGGAGAAAGAAAGAAAGAAAGAAAGAAAGAAAGAAAGAAAGAGGGCTGCCTGCCTCTCTGTCTTGACCAGGCTCCACCCTGCCCAGGCCAGCCTTGCCTTGCTGCCTGCCTCCTATCTCTGTGGCGCACACACAGGCGCAAAAGGGAGGGAGGGAGGTGGTGGCTATTTTGCTGCTGCTTTTGCTTTTGCAACAGCAGCTGCAGCAGCCTCCCTCCCAGCAGCCCTGAGTGGAGGAGACACAGCAGGAGGAGGAGGAGGAGGGAGGGAAGCAAGCAAGCAGAGCCACTGCAAAAGCAACCAGAGAGCAGCCAAGGCAAGCAGCAGCAGCAGCAGCAGCATGGCGGGGCTGCGGGGCCCTTCCCAAAGCAGCAGCAGCACCAGCAGCACCAGCTACTGCAGGGCAGCCACAGCCTTCAACCTCCTGCTGGGCGTCTTCCAGGTCCTGCTGCCTGGAGAGGCCCAGAGCCAAGGTGAGTGTGAGGAGGGGGGTCCACCCTGCAAGAACAAAAAGGAAAAGACCCCACTCTCTTCGCCCAAGGGACTTCTGGGGTGGGTCTTTTGCAGCAGGCGACGTGGCAGAGGATGGTGGGGTGGGGGTGGTGGTGGTGGTTGTTCTCCTTCTGGGGTCCCCTGGGGGCTCTGAGGACTAGGAGGCTGGAGAGAGACAGACCCCCCCCCCTTTCCATTCCCCCTCAGCCCTTCTTGGCTGCCTCTCTCTTTCTCTTTCCCTTTGTGTGGCTGCTGCTGTTGCTGCTGGGAGCTGCTTTGCTGCTCCTCCTGTGCTCCAGTCACAAAGGAAAAGCTGGATCCCTTGGCTTGGATTGTTGATTATTATTGTATTATTATTATTATTGTGAAGTCGAAGGCTTTCATGGGGTTTTTTTTTTGTATGTGTCTGTGTGTGGGTTTTTCAAGAACATGGCCACATAGAAAAACCCACAAAATAATAATAATAATAATAATAATAATAATTCTTTGAGGCACCTTTTCTGCACAAAGCTTCCCCCCCAGGATGCCCAGGCGTCCTCTTTTTCCAGGACATAGCCCTCCATTTCAACCCTCCTGCCCAGGAGGGATTCCAAAATGTCCTCCATTTGCAGCATGCCCCTTTCCTTTCCCAGGACATAGACCTCCATTTCGACCCTTCTGCCCAGGAGGCATTAAAAAGGTTCCTCCAAAGAGGACCAGAGATCCTCTTTTCCCAGGACACGGTCCTCCATTTGGACCTCCCTGCCCAGGAGGGATTCCAAAATGTCCTCCATTTGGAGAGCATGGCCAGGGTACCCAGAGAGGTCCTCTCTTTCCAGGACAAGTCCTGCAGATCTTGGAGGCCTTGGCCTCCTTGGCAGTGTGGCCCTTGGCTTTCCCTCCTTCCTCAGGCTTTCTTTCTCTCAGCCCCCTTTTCCTCCTCCTCTTCCCAGGCTGGCTCTGCTCCACAAGGGATGCCTCCCCTCCCTGCCCCTCTTTCAGGGAATTGAGGAGTGGGATTTGGGGTGACCACTGGGCCCCCCTTTTTCAGCCCCCTTCTCCATGCGCTGCTTACATGGGGGCAGGAAGTGGGAAGCCTTTGAGCATGGCATGGTCTCCTAGGCTGGAGGTGAAACAAAACAAAAAAGCCTCCTCTTTCCTCCTCACAACACACAAACACACACACAGGCTGCACCCACACTGGACATAACCTGATGTGGCACTGCTTTAAAAGCCCTGGCTCGAGGCTATGGAATTCTGGGAGCTGAAGTTTGTTGTGGGGCCCAGAGCAGAGCTCTGGGCCCCACAACAAACTCCAGCTCCCAGAATTCCATAGCCTCGAGCCAGGGCTTTTAAAGCAGTGCCACATCGGGTTATGTCTCCAGTGTGAATGCAGCCATCGAGGCCTCAGTGTTGCTCTTGGTTGGGAAGAGGCCAGGGTTTTGTTGTGAGCCTGGCCTAGCTTGACTCAACCCTCCCCTGCCCCTTGGCATGAGGGCCTCATTTTGTTTTGTTTTCTCTTAGCAATTGACCCCATCCCCAATGTGGTGGAGCTGTGGCAAGCCGAGGAAGGGGAGCTGCTCATGCCTGCCCAGGTAAGGAAATGGCCGAGGGGTCTGGGGGGGCAGAAGAGTGAGGTTGCCTCTCCAGCAGGCAGGCTGCAAGGAGGAGGCCATCTCCACCCAGCGTTTGCCCTCCCAGCTCTGGTCCATGGCCACCCATCATGGCGTTTTCTTGGCCAGAGTTGTTCTGAGGAGGTTTGCCATTGCCTCTCCCTGAAGGTGAGAAGTATAGTATGTGACTTGCCCAAGTGGGTCTCATGGCAGACCTGGGAATCGAACCCTGGTCTCCAGAGTCACAGTCCATCACGCAAACCACTATGCCATCACGCAAACCACTATGCCCACTATGGCTCATGATAGGATTTTAGACACTTATGAAATGGTTGTGTTTGTTACACCCAGTGGGTTTCATGGTATCAGTCTGTTCCTTGATGCTTTTGCAGCCTCTTTAGCCATCTGTCCCTTGACGCTTTTGCAACCTCTCTTTCCATTTTGCCAGTCATGCCCGGATTCAGAGCCTGGGGGCCAGCTGAGGGAGCAGCACTTCTGCATCACCTTGGCAGGATTTGGGCTATGGTTGCAGTCTCTTGTTCATTGGGATTCTGAAAGGGAGGTGCTGGCAACGGCAAAGTGTATATGATGCTGCAGATTTTTTTTAAAGTCTAGTTGCACCTGATCTTTGTAAGGGAAAGATTTCTAACCTACCACTGCAGTACTGTTCCTACTTGAGAGTAAAGCATCCTTCAAGTCAGGGCACAGTGAACATAGGGTAATTTTGTCCATTTTTGGGGGGGGGGGGGAAAGTTTCTTGGTATTTTTAAAAGATGCATTGCTTCAGGACAAAGTCTAGGTACACCCAAGCTTCGTAAGGGAAAGATTTGTAACCTACCACTGCAGTACTGTTCCTGCTTGAGAGTAAGCATCCTTCAAGTCAGGGGCAGGCTGAACATTGGGTAAATTTGTCCATTTCCTTGGTATTTTTAAAAGATGCATTGCCTTAGGATACAAATTTATAATATATATCATTTTATATATTATTATTTTGAGTTTTTCCCTAAAAGAAACATGCTAGAACATAAATATATAATTTTCTGGAATTGTCCATATATGCAAAAACAGATTGATTTCTTAGTAACATTTTCTTAAAAGACAATATAATAATAGCATTTTCAAGTATCTTATTGTATCAGCATGTCAGTTGTTTGTACATTATTTTTAATGTCTTCAGACTATTTTTTTAAATTGAAGGACAGTTAAGATACTGGTTTCTTTTTCAACGCTTTAGTTACAGATATGAATTTTTTCTTATGTAAATAGCTATCAGTGTACATTTCTTTTTCATGGACTGTCTGTAGTTGCACACAACCGTTAGCAAACCGTGCAGGATGCAGGGAGATATAATTGGTGCATTGAGATTTTCTGAGTGTCAAGAAGCAGCAGACAGGTCCAGTGTAGCCTTGTATAGTTATGCCAGCATAGTCAGGCATCATTTCCATTGAACTCAAGATGATTTGATCTTTTAAAAAATGTGCATAGATTGTATTGATCTGCAGCAGTTTCCAGGGAAGGAGTAGTCACCATGCTGGGTAAAGATGGTGGAATAGTAGGCCACTGCCCAACACATCTAGAGGGCACCAGATTGGCAAAATCTTTCCTACCAAATTCCTCTGTAACCATTACTGGACTCGAACTGGGCTTGCATCTGCCAGTAGCAGATACAGGGAAGTAGTTCTCTTTCATGATGCATTCTGCATGGGTTTGTCTTGTGAGAAGACAGTATTTTAGAATAGCATTTCTCATCTGCTGGTCCCCAAATGTTCTTGGACTTCAGCTGCAGGAAGGGATTTGGGGAGTAGTAGTTGAACAGCATCTGTGGACCCATAGGTTGAGAACTGCTTTTCTAGAGTGCCATATGTGAGGGAAGGGAGGAGATGGCTCTTGCTAGGCATGGGGGAACCTCCAAGATAGCTGGACTCCCAGGATGTTTAGCTTATTCTTTTGGAGTTTGATTTGTATATTGTGCAGGGAATGCACTTGCTATTTGTGCTATGTGAGCAGAATCCTCACATTTATTTACTTTATATTTATTTACTGTTTGTTAGTACTGTACTTAACTGATCAGCAGTTATCTTTTTATCTAAGGCTTTTGTGAGTAATTATATGTATCCATATGCCTTCAGTTACCAATTGACTTATGGTGACCCCATTAATTTCATAGGGTTTTCATAGGCAAGGAATATTCCGAGATGGTTTGTCATTGTCTTCTCTGAAATCTAACCTATCATATCTACTTATCTTTAATATTGCACTTGGAAGTGTGTGATGGGCTTTTAAAAACTACTAATGTTCTTATAGATTATTTGTTAAATCAGGACTAGGCAGTTTTTTAAGTCTCAAGACTGAATTCCCTTAGCTGTAATAGGTGAGGCTCAAACCAGTGGTGGATGATTCCAAGATCTAAGGAAGTTGGCCCACAATCTGTCATATCTCTGTCTGCCATCCCCTTTCTTCCCATCCCTTTCTCCTCACCTTACTTAGAGTGGGATAGGGCACTCTTCCAAAGCCCCGAATTAAGAACTTTTGAAATTAGACCAAGGCCCACTTGAGTTCTGGTCATGGGATACATTATTTGTATGCTCAGTAGGTCTCAGGCTTTGGTCCTCCAGATGTTTCCTGATACCCTAGTCCCAACATGGCTAGTGGTCTGAGTGTTGAAGTCCAAATCACCTGGAGGGCTAAAGGTTGAGGACCACTGTTAACTTCATTTAGGCTAACCATATTTCCCCGAAGATTGTAGGTAATGCAGAACTGCTGTTTTTAGGTGAAAACTGGAAGATTGGCACCTGCAGAGAAGGAAGAAAGGGAGAGGATTTGTATTCACTCAAGTTTAGTTGTGATTCTAAGGCCCAAATTCAGGTTTGGGAATACAACTTCCAGTCCTAGATGGAGTCACACTCTCCTTGAAGGACTCCGTTCGCAGTCTGGGGGTGCTCCTTGACCCGTCGCTTCACATGACTAGTCAGGTGAATGCGATGGTCAGGAGTGCCTGTTACCAGCTTCGTCTGATACGCCAGCTGCGCTCTTTCCTGGAGATGAGGGATCTGGAAACTGTGATACACGCACTGGTAACCTCACGCTTGGACTACTGTAAAGCACTCTACATGGGGCTACTCTTATGCCTTACCCGGAAACTACAACTGGTCCAAAATATGGCAGCCAGGCTTGTTGCTGGAACATCTAGGAGAGAGCACGTAACACCTGTGCTTAAATCTCTCCACTGGCTGCCGATCAGTTTCCGGGCACAGTACAAGGTGTTGGTTTTAACCTTTAAAGCCCTACATGGCTTGGGTCCATCCTACCTAAGGGACTGCCTCTTCCCGTATGACCCCCCCCCCCGCGCGCGCACTTCGGTCCTCTGGGAAGAATCTGCTGCAGCCCATAAAGACCAGGCTGGTCCAGACCTCCCAGAGGGCCTTTTCAACTGTCGCCCCCAAGCTGTAGAATGACCTGCCGGATCAGATGCATCTTTTTCCATCTTTAGAAGGCTTCAAAAAAGCCCTAAATCCGCATCTCTTCCGGCAGGCCTTCCCAGAGAATGTGAACACCTCCCGGCTGGAAACCTAGGCCCTAGTGTCTTCCAGCCTTCCTTTCCTGTGTTTTTTCCACCCCCTATACAACCTAGGTTCTTCAGGCCCATTTCCCTGTTGCTGCTTTTTATTGTCTTATTTTGTTTTATTCCATGTTTTTAACGCTACTGTGAAAGCACACAACAACAGCAGCAGCAGCAGCAACAATAATAAAAGCCCAAACCAGCAAGGGCAATGCCCAAGGTTTGTGAGAGTTGTAGTTCAAAGCATCTGGAGGGTGCCAGTCTCAAGCTAGACATGTGCATGCTGAAAATCCATAGTGACAATTGGTGTAGAACATTGTTGTCAAGGGAACTATGGGTGAAGTACTTCAAAACAGATTCTTTGGAAGTTGTTTTGTGGGTTTTTAAAACAAAATTACTGTATAACCCTTGCCTGGCTGCTTGCCTGCCTGTGAGGCAGCAGTATCTTTAATGCACAGAGTTCCCCATTGTTGCACTACTGTCCAACATGAGAGTGCTGTATGGATAAGACAAAAGCTTATCTAGTCTAGCATTCTGTTCACACAGTGACCAGTCAGAGGTCTGTGCAAAGCCCATATCCTGAAGCAGATTCACAGATGAAAACCTTGTCAAATGCACAGCTAGGTTTTATGCTGAATGTCTTTACTGGGACAAGTTAGTCTTGATGAAAGGAAGACATCATCATGTATTTGGAATATCCTTTACCTGAAGATTACTGGAAATACTCATTCTGTTTTGCCATTGTGGTAAAAATTATTTTATTCATAACATAAAATATTGCCCTTTTTCTATCTAGGGCCTTTTCTAAAATTGTGGACAAGTTCCCCTTCTGATGCTTTCGCCTCAGTCTCTTCCTCTTAGTTCATTATGAAATAATAATTTCCAGGTATAGACTAGTACTTTCAGAACAGAATTGGTCTGGTTTGGGCATTTCCATTGCTTATAGTTTGAAAGGAGAAGTGAATTGAGGATACATTTTTATAGCTTGTTGCTATATCTGCTATGAGAGAACTTGGAGAAGTGGATTCCAAACAGAGTCCTGAAATATGTTTATCCATATTTGGCTACTTCTTAAAAGCCCTTTAAAGGAAGGAGTTACATTTTAGATTCTTATTGTTTGATCTCTCTAGTGGCTTGTATTTTTTTCCAACCTGTGTGAAATCCTGATGCCAAGATATTCACAAAACTATTTCATTTGGCTAAAAATGTTTTTTTAAGAGTTACTTGGTTTGTTTGTAAACTATTGAGATTCCAAAGTCTTTATTTAAGACTTGTGGAATTTAAGACATCACTGGATGATTTTGAAATACCCATTAAAAGATAGAAGGCACTTTTCCCATATTTTTTAAGAGTAGGATTAAGTGCAACAGTGAAAGAAGTAAAGACTATTATGTTTAGGCTGAGTGAAGCAGTAAAACAACCATTCTGCTGAAAGAATGTTACTCTTCTTGCTCCTGTTATGCCTGTTTTAAAAGTCTATAACTTAAGAGGATCAACTTCTTTACAGTTTGCTTACCTGGTCAGACAGGGAGTTGCTTGAGTACGCCTGTATTAGGAAGAAATCACACTACAGTACTGGCAAAAATTATTCTCATTAATTAGAAATTTGTACCAAAATTCTAGCTGTTCCCAAATATGCTAGTGATTGTCTGAATTCCTTTGCATACAACTATTTGGAGATTTCTACAGGAAAACGGGGACTTCTTTGTGGGGTTAAGCTGTAGCATGGTTAAGACTCTGACAACCACAAGATTGTGTGCATGTGACAGAGTGAGCTCCTGTCACTAGTCCCAGCTTCTGCTAACCTAGCAGTTCAAAAGCATGTAAAAGTGCAAGTAGATAAATAGGTACCACTTTGGTGGGAAGGTAACAGCGTTCTGTATAGTTGTGCAGCCACATGACCATGATCTTTGACAGTGTTGGCTCCCTTGTCTTAGTAACAGAGATGAACACCAACCCCTGCAGTCTGACATGACTAGACAATTACATCAAAGGAGAAATCTTTATTTTTACCTTTATCTCCCTTACCACCCTGAATGCATCTGAGTGCCTCAGATTTTGGAAGCTAATCAGAGTTGGTCCTGCTTATTATTTGGCAAATCACCATATATAATATTTGGGAGACAACGTATCTGCAGAAAGGGTAAGGAAACAGTCCTGTCTGCCAGTCAGAGCTAACAAGTACTTTGTTAAATAGATAAATGGATTTAATCAGTACAAGGATTTTTCAAATATTTCTATATTTGATGCCCCTTACAGTTTCAAAGTCTTCCTGGATTAGCAAAACCTGGATTGTTTTGGTGTGCTTTAACCAACCATGTTTTGTTTTTGTTTTTACCCACTTCAGCAGCAATTGCTGTGGGTGAATGTAAGCCATCAAAATGCATATGGAAATGACCACAATTGCTAGTTTGCTTTGAATGTTCTTTTGTGGAAGTCCTGGTTTATCTGTCTTCAAAGGGGCAGTATTTCCTCTTCTAATTGTGTGTTGCTTGTGGGCATAGATTGAAGAAAATGGAGTAGCTGTAAAGGGTGTTAAAATAGAGACTTATCTCAATTGTTAGAAAATTTCCACAGATATTTCACTGAAATTACTATGCACTATTTCAAAACTATTTTGACTGCATGTGACATGAATGAGATTATACAGCATTAATAAAAATTGATGCTAATTAAAGAAAAGAAACCTAATGAACCAAGGAAAATTAAGTCACATGAAATCAAGACTGAAAATCTGAAGTATCTACTGCCTAACCAAATATGAATGTTTCCCCAGATAATGAAGAAACTGGTGCAGAGAGTGTTATTTGTCAGAATCTTTATTTTGGCTTGTTTCATGATGGGATCTGATCTGATAAAATTAATCACTAGCTTGACTAGGACTGCTGATGTATCTTCTCTTTATTTTGTGATCCTGTGCTACATCTGTGAAGTGGGCAGATTACTTTGAGCACTTGTGATATATTTTGCTAAATATAGATAAGAGAGCAACTGCTGGTGGTGATACTTTTTGATAGCTCGATAAGTCCAAATACTGAGAGATCCATAAGACAGTCTGGATTACTATAATACAGTTACAGACCTGGAAAGTTTCTGGACTTTTTAATCTTGATGTGCTAAACCACATTTATATCTCTCATAAATCAAAAGCAGAGATCAGGAGCTTAAAATCTGCTTTGTTCCTTGTCTTCACTGTAGCCAAAAAATGGAAGAAATAATTTATTAGGATAGTTGAATATAGAGAAAGCCTAGCAGCATTCCACCGGGAAATAGAAAACTTCAACTCTCGATGACATTAACCACCATTCTGAGAACAATAATATAGCCAGCTATAAGAAAAGCACTCCTGCTCGAATACACAGTTCTAGATATCTTTTTTTCATGGGAATACACACCTGTACTTCCAAGCCATGGATTCAGCTATTACAGACCTGGGGTTGCACATAATTTGAATTTTATGGAAAAATGAAATTAACCATCCCTTGGATTTTATGTGGATGTATCATAAATAAATAAAGGTAGAGGTGGAAGGATATATTCTGGTAGTCTAAAGTACAAAATTATAGTTTCTTGGTTGTTTTTCCTGCCATGGATAATCTTCACAGGAACAAATGAAGCAAGCAGTTAGAATTGTGCTCCTGAGGTATAGCCTGTCCATAGAAATTCTTAAAGTGAATATTGAAAGTCTATGTATAATTTTAGCGTATCTGTCTAGATTTCAGAATTCTGAATGATATTCACTTGAATAATTGTCAGTGAGTGTTTTGGGGGACCATAAGTGTTTTTGGGGACAATGCTTTTATAGGCCTGGATGGAATGCTACTTTTCATCTCTTATATGAAGCAATGATTTCTCCCAAGAGTCTTTAAGGAGCTAAAAATGCCGCTCATGCAGTGGCTCTTAGAGACTGCTGCCCCTGAATGGGCTGGGTTGTGGTGTACAGTAGGCAGCCGCACGCCATGCCCCCAATCCGGTGCAAATAGCCGCAAAATGCAACTCCTATTTGCACCCTAGAATGGTCACCATAAGGGCTGCAGTGCGGCCTTATGACACCCTTATGATCAGTACTTTTGGTCAGTTGGCTGATTTTAATTGTGGGATGTGGGATAACTTTCAGATGTACTTGAGATCTAAATGATGGTATGTCATAGGATACCCATTTTATTTGTAGCCCAGAAATATTGAAGGATTAAAAAAAAACCTCAGTAAATCTAATAAACCGATACTTGCAAATATATGTATTTCTAGTGAAACATATATATGGAAACTGGCTTCACAAGAGTGCAACAGCTAATGAAAACAGATCTGCTGCCATGTAGACCTAGCTTCTATGTAACATTTTAAAATGTTGGTGTATTTTTGTAACTCCCAGGGCTGGGAAATGGATAAAAATAATTTGAATATATATGCATGATTTATGACTGTGGCAGCATTTTCTTCATGGACCTCTTTGTTGGTTTATTGAAGACATCTACTATAAGTCTAAGGTGGATTGTGAAGGCATATGAAGCAAAATACTAATGCATTTATGCCATTACAGTGGAGGATGGCCTTGAACTGATACATCTGCTTTTTGGATGCCAAATATGGGTTTATTTTTGGTAAAGGGAAATATTTGTTCAGACAGAAATGTGGTTAACACTGCACAAATTGGTTAGATGTGTGTTATCCTGTTAACTTTTTCTGAAGGAAATTATAAGAAGGAAGTACCTACCGGTAGGCATTGTTTACTTCATGGTCCCACTCTCTGTGAAACTCTGAAGGCATTTGTAACCATGAATAATATGCCCCTGCATTTAAGACACCTGGATTTGATGGAAGCTTGTAGCAAAACTATTCAAAATATTACTATTTCTTTAATGCACATTCATGTGGTAACCAGCTTATGGGATTCTCTAAGACTGTATTTGGAGTTCCATATGGAGTTCATAAAGCACATCTACATATGCTTCCTTGTGAAAAGAAATCTTAAATTAATTTACTTCTCACAAATACTGATATATGCTTGTTTGGACATCCTTGCTTTTTAGAAAATGTGCTATTGTTACTTGTGCTCTTCGATGTATTTATATAATTTAGGATGGTATATTGCTAAGGTAATAAAATTAGCCAGTACTAGCCAAGGTGAATGTTCCTCAATGTTCTTATATTTTATATGTAGAGGTTTGCTGATCCTCACTGGTTTGTAAAATGCATAAGGCTGCTTAAAACATCTTGCAGTACTAGAGTCTCATTGAAGTAAGTGCCATCCAGCAGCTCTGGAAGAGAGCTTTTAAAGAATTGTACTGACAACCTGTATTTGTTGCTGAAAGCCTTTAACTGTATATTCTTTGTTCTCTAGGCTGAATCAGAGGAGGATGTGGAAGAACATCCACAGGAGCAGAGGTAAGAAAAATTAAGATTTTTTTGGGGGGGAGTGGCCCACTTATGTACCAAACAAATCTATGCGGACCATAAATCTTGTTGGAGCAGGTTCTTTATTAGTGATTAGCTATCAGTTCTTTGTAAGGAAAAATAACTGTGGTTTATCATTTAGTCTGAATTATGTAAAAATCTATTAACCAATGTGCTTGAACCCACTTCCTTTTATAAAGACAGATTGGCTGGATGCATGCTTCAATACCCAGGCAGTGCTTTACTATATAAGATGTGATTTTTTTATAACATTGACAATGTATTTTCTTTCAGTATACGTAATATCACCTTCCAGCGTTCTTCCAGACTAGGGATAGGCAAAAAGATTAAGCCAATTTTTTAAACAACAGATTAAAACAACCTAAAATTGATTTTAAAAGTCAAAGGTCAACACAGTCTTAGCAGCCCATTGAAAAACAAACAGGGATAGATTCTGCTTTCTTTCTTTTGGGAGAGAGTTCTGTGGTTGAGAATCTGCTATAGAGGAGCCCTGTCTTATGTACTCTACAAAACATGGCCTCATGTAGTAGTCTGCAATACTCAAAAGGGTCTGTATTATCTCAGATTCTGGATAGACTTGTATGGTATGAGCAGAGATATATTTTCAGTTACTGAACCATTTAAGGCTTTTTAGATCAAAAATAGCACCTTGAATTTGGCTTGGAAACAAATTAGAAGCCAGTGCAGTTGGTACAAACCCAGTGCTATGTAGTCTCTAAAACATACATCAGAGAGCATTTGGGCTGCTGCATTTTATGTGAGTGGTAGCTTCCAAAAGGCTCACACTAAATTGTGTTATAGTAGTCTGGAAGGCATATATCACAGTGGCCAAATTTGCCTTTCCTGTGTTTACGTCTTTATGTATTCTGTGTTTTCTTTTTTGCCTTCTTCTAATTTTAGATTATTAATAATGGCACACAACTATAGTTCATGAAGTATAGGTACACATATTCTCTACATCATGGAAATTACTTTGATCTTGTAGAAAAGGTTCTTTCATGGTATGGCAGCCCAATAACAGAATATTTATAGATATTTTCTTTCTTTTCTTTTTTTTAAAATCATGTCCAACTCTTTTATCCCAAAATCTCATGCTGTGCTTTTAGGTTCATCATAGCTTTAAGATCAAATTTCTGTAATTTTACAATTCAACCTCCGAGCTTAAATCCACTGTGTTGTAGGCTTTTTCTGTAACAATCTATCAGTTCTTGGAGCTTTAGGAAGGAGTTGATACAATTAATGTAATGCTTCTGGAGGTCTGAAGCAATTTTTAAAATACTGTTTACATAACATATCTTTATTTAGTTTTTGTGGCATTTATAACCAACATTTCCTTTTCTTTTTTACATACTGGTATGTTACTTTATTACTGATGTACTCGTATCATATCATATGATGTATTCATATCAGATGAATTCAGCATAATAGCACTTCTGAAGCATGGTCATTTGCTCTTTTGACCTATAAGAAGAAACTTTCTTTCCCTTCACATTGTAAATTAAGTACCCAAAGAGACAGGCCAAAATAAAGCTGCTTCGGGTCACTTTGGAGGTATGTTGTTTAAATGATGCAGACGTCCTAAGAGGCTGGAAGCTGCACCAAAGCCATGCTCAAGTCCTAAGTGACCCGAAGCAGCTTTATTTTGGCCTGTCTCTTCGGGCCCTGAGTCTGGTTATCTAATACATGGGCCCTAATACAAACCATAGTTAAATGTGAGCCATAGTTACAATGAAAGTCTGTGGTCTACCCTTCTTCCCTGAACCAAAATTTGAGCCCAGTATGTTTCTTCCAAAGCCTTTAAAAAAGATTAAAGCAAAGTATATACTAACAAAATATGCAAAACAAGTCTGTGTGGTACAACTTACTATACTACCACACTTAACAGATTGGCCAGATTTATTATCTGCAGATGTTATGGCCTAGCCCACTGTGAATATTCTTTAGATCTAAACATTGCATTGTACTGTTGCACTTAATGCTGTAACTTTCCACTCCATGACAGCACAAGCCCTTCACTTTTGCAAATTAGCTATAAACAGGTTTCCATGTTCACCAGACAAAATAAGTGTTTGTCGGGGAGTCCAGGAAGCCTTGTTGTTGTGTGCCTTCATGACACTTCTGACCCTAAGGCAAACTTACCACAGGATTTTCTTGGCAAGTTTCTTCACAGAGGGCTTTCCATTGTCATCATCTGAGGATGAGAGACTGTGACTTGCACAAGCTCACCCAGTGGGTTTACATGGGCCAAGTCAGGATTTCAATCCTGGTCTTCAAAGTCATAGTCCAGTACTCAAACTGTTACACTACACTGACTTTCAGTGTGCCTTAGATATTGACAAAGCCTAACTTCTGTCTATCATTGTTTACAGCAGTGCAGCTGTAACAGTAAAGCATAGATGACAATTAAAAACTGTAGCTCACTGAAGGAGAGACATGGGTTTATTTGATTAATTTGCAAGGACATGCTAACCACTGCAGTGTTAAAAACGAGCTAGAAGACAGATTAACATAGCAGATAAAGTTTTATGATGTTAATAGACAGCTATTACTCACCCCATATGTCTGCTTAGTGTTCTGTGTCACCATGGACCTTATCACACAGAGGCTATCAAAAAAATGGCTTCTCCGTGAACACTTCATGGACAGAAGGAAAGCAGGAAACCTTAATGACATTTTAGAAGCGTTGCGGATGATTTCACCTTTGCGCTTCTGCAACATTTCAGCAAAGTTTTACCCACATAAGTGCCTTCGTGTGATAAGAGCCTATGAGAAGACTCTGTCTTTTCAACAAGTTTGTTTGTTTTCTCTTTGAGCCATTGCTTTACTCTTCAAAGTATGCTTATGGTCTTTGAATAATGCTTGAGGGGAGTTCTGATGCCTTAATTTTGGCCACTCCCAAGCTGACCATGAAAATGTCTGGGCCAGGGTTTCTCAGCCAGGGTTTTCTGGAAGGTTCTACAAGAGTCTCTAGGGGTTCCATGAGACATTGTGATTGGGTGAAAAATAAACTTTTTTTGAGTTGTAGATGTAATAATTTTTTTCTCTGAGACTTGAAAATCGTTTCAAACGTTTTTGCAGATTAAAAATGTTGAGAAAGGCAGGTCTAGGGAGTAAAGCTACCGTTATTTGGGTCTAAGAGGTAACAGAGGTAACTGACAGTTTATAAGGAGCATGATTGGTGAATGTCTCTTGTTAAGGTAAAGGTTCCCCCTTGACACAAATGTCTAGTTGTAACCATCTTTAGGGATTGATGCCCATCTCTGTTACTAAGGCAAAGAGCTTTAGAAGTCCAAAGAAGACTTGGATGGTCATATGGCCAGCATGACTGCACAGAATGCTGTTACCTTTGCCTTTACAAGTCTGGGGACAGTAAGTGAGATTTCATGGTGGCTTATTGATGGGGAAGTTAACAAGCCTACTAAGAGGACCCACATGGATCTCAAGATTGAAACTAGATGCTGAGGAGGTGGAAAAGCATGTAGCAAGGTTGTGGTAAAGCTTCAGGTAGCCCCAGCACTAGCAGATTTCTACCAAAGTTTGACCAGAAGGACAAATGCGCCTTAAAATAAAATAATTCCAGAGGCTGGGGAACATGAAAAATGGAAGATAGAAGAAAACTGCTGTAAGCATCTGTTTGTGATGGTGAAGGATTGGCTGGATAGTTTTTAGGGAAAACCATTCCGAGGGACAAGCGGTTGAGAAGGTTTTTTAAAAAAATCTGACGAAGACTCCTATTAGGAAAGCAATTAAGAATATTCTAAATACATTTATATAGTAAATCTCAGCTTGCTATTCAGAGCATGACAGCTTATTCCAATTTGTAAATAATTCCCGTAACAAATGTGACAAATGTGTATGCTTAGTTCCCTTGTTTCATTTTCTGATGCCAGTCACCTGCCTGCATGATAGATGTCAGTATGGTGGGTTTCTAAAACATACAGTGTGTTGAATTTCTGTATGGCACCAGCCGTTAGGTTGTGTTAGGTGAGGCAGCCAGTAGTGAGGTCCATAGAACTGAATCTCAGAGGTCTAAAAGAGAAAATAAGAAAGAGAATCTGTGTAGTTTGCCCACATTTGGTGACGAGTGATGAAATAATACACAGTGATTTTCCTCCTGAATTGGTGGCAGGAGTGAGATAACCCATGGATTTCTTCTGTGATCAAATTATGGTATGCTCAGTGAACTTGGATCACTGTTTTCAGATAGTTGAAATTTCTTTATTTTGTCCTTTGTCCTTGTAGTAGACTAGATCTGAGAAACTTGCAAAAATTTCAGTACATTCAGTGGCCTATTTGAATTAATGGGGAAAAAATGAATGTGTTGCAAGTTTGTATTCCTTAAATCTGAAATAATAGCAAAAGTTGAATTTTTATAAAATCGGTTAAAAAATCCTGTGAATAAAAGTATAGATTAGTGTTTCTTAACATATAAGATAGCAACTCCTAATGCTTTAATTAAAAACAAAACAAAACAAAAATGTCATTTTAGAAACTAGTTCTGATACACAGATAATTCAGTTACTTTGTGGTATCTCAGAATTTCTAATTTAGGTATTTCAAAATGATGCACAGATAAGGTGGTGAAAGTGTGTATACCAAATGTCTTTCTTTATACCAGATGACTGTCTTGGGCTAGAAATAAATAAGTGCAAGTATAAATATGTCCAGGATGACATCATGGCAGAGCTATAAAAGAAATATTTCCTAGGATTTATTTCGTCATTGTGATAAATGATGAAGGACCATAAGACAAATTTTACTCATGAGTCTGCCTGTGCTTAGTCTTCAGCTAGTTGCCATTTTAAGTTGGAAATCTAACATGTGAATATATTTTGTAAATTCATTCACCTATTTTCTCCATAAGTTATCCTTTGTAATGTAATAAGCTGAAAATTGTATTAAATTGTTACATATTGTTAAATGGTTTTGTTTAGATACAATAAAAAAGAAAAAAACTCATCAGAGATTAATGTCATCTCAAATAGGCAAAACATTCTTACAGTTTTAAAGACAAGATTAGATAACAACTGTATTGCAGCATAGTTAAAGGATGTGACACTGTTACACATCATGTGGTTTAGCTTTTTTAAAAATTGAGTGTAGGAACAGAATAAACTGTAAAGCATTAAAGTAGTATTTTTCCCCCAGAAATGTGTTTTTAACAAAGATGTTGTATCTTTTTTTAAAAAAACCCAGTTAAATATGAGAACAAACTAGAAATATTTAAATATGACTGGAGTTAGCAGGGTTACACTGGATGTATTTCAGTAAGAGAAGTAAAAACTAGTTGCTTTAATTTATACCTTTTCTTTTCTACTGTACACTTTATTTGTATTTTATATTTTTATTGCCTGATATGGTCTGTAGACTTATTCAGTAAACTTTTTATTTACTAGTTTATACACGATGTGGACTCTCTGAGTGCCTGATTTCCACACAAATGCACTTGCTGCCGTACACGTGATCTTCCTAAAATTTACGTGGTTTGTGCTAGGGAAGATTTATGCAAGATAAGTAAAATGTGCTTTGTAACTTTGGAGGAAGCATAAGCCATGCCACACATGAAATAGTGTTCTGTATATCACAGCCTTGTGTATTGTAATACAGTGAGACCTTGATCTTTGGGGGGGGGGGAATCCATTCTGGAGCCACCACCCCACCCCCCAATACCAAACTCCATGGATGCTCAAGTCCCATTGTCTCCATTGCTGGCATGGTCATGCAGCCATAAGGAACAACAGGACCTCCATTGTCCCCAGTGGTGGTGCAGCCATGTTCACATGCTGCCACTGGGAACAATGGGAGCTGCCTCTAATGGCAGTTAGCCACATCCACACTCCACCATTGGGAACAACATGGGCTTGCTGTTTGCAGATGTTTGAATCCATGGATGGCAAGTTCGAGTGTACCAAGGTCCCACTGTATGTACACCAAGGAATATAATTTAACTGTTAATCGATTGAATCATTAACTGGTAGTTGTTTGCTGGTAATTCAAACATTGGCTAAAACAGCAAGTTGGGCAATATTGGGCTACTAATCACCTCTCAGGCCAACCTTTCAGAGCTGTGGAGGACAAAGTGGGGGGAAAAGGACATAACTGCTAGAGCCAATGTGGCTTGATTATTACAGCTTTGGACTGTGACCTGGCAGAGGCAGATTAAGGTCTCTGTTGAACCATGGAACTTGGTGAGTGGCCTTCAGCCAATCCTGTCCTGCATGATAATTATGTGGTACATATAACATGACTAGGGCTGCATCCACACTGCAGAAATAATTCAGTTTGACACCATGTTAACTGCCATGGCTCAATGCTAGGGAATGCTGGGTGTTTTAGTTTAGTATGGCACCAGAACTCTCTGGCAGGGAAGGCTAAATCGCTCACAAAACTACAATTCTGAGAATTCCATAGCATCGAGCCATGACAGTTAAAGCAGTGTCAAACCAGATTATTTCTGCTGTGTGGGTTCAGTTTAGGAATACTTTATGTTATCTAGTATTCATTGGTGGAAAAAGTAGGATGCATAAATATCTAACAATAAACATTGTCCTGAGCAACTTCAAGAGGCTAAAATAAAAATGAAGTTTAAAAAATTTGTGGATTTTTAATTTTGTTCTAGAAACCTCTTAACATGCAGTAAGAGTCATTAGATTTTTTAAAATTACAGAGGTTGGAATTGTGTGGTCTTCCAGGTGTTACTGAATTAAAACTCTCAACAACCCTAGCTAGCAAACCAGTGGTGAAAAAAGCTGGAAGTTGCAGATTCTGCATGATTGCTACGCTTGCCATATTGGAACTCTGTCCTCTGCATCACAAGAGATGTTGTCTATATTCTGGTATGATGATCTCTTTTGGTTGGGAAAGTAGTGTGGCTTATTGGTGATTCATTTAAACGGACAGTAAATCTTGGACCAATATCCAGAATTCCCTTCAAGACAAGGAGTTTCTGGTTCCAGTTGGATCAAACTTATGAATAGGTTTCCAGATTAATCAAACTTATGCCTACAGAGCATTGTTGTTTTTCCAGTTGAGATGACATGCAATCTACTGATAGTCTTGTTTTGTTTTGTTCTCCTGTCTGTAAACACAACGCAGACCTATTTGCTTAGGAGAAGAGTGGTTCCATGAAGTAGAGTACAGAATATACCAGTAGTAGTGGCTTTAGTAGCTTTCAAAGCAGAATTTATTAATAAATCAAGCCTATTCTGTCAGCGCTTGATTGTCATTCTTTTGCTCTATATGTTATCATTCTTTTGCTCTATATCCTGGGAAATTTTGCCGGTACAACCAGAAAAAGGAAGTAGCTGGGAGTTCAAAACAAACTCCCTGGGGAAGTACCTCAGTGAATATAGGATGTATATAACAGCTGTCTTTCCATGTGGACAGATTCCATTCTAGTTCTTGATACTCCTCGGGAATGTCAGTAAGGAACAATGTTGTTTCTTGTGGATAGAAGTAATTATGTAAATCCATAGAGACATGTGACACATCCCTTACTAGTGGATAATTACAGTTTGTATTCTTGTATACTAGCATGGAAGCAAAATAGATTAAATATGTTGTAGTTGTGCTTGTGTTATATATATTCTTCTTAAACTCAGATGTGAATATATACCCTCTTGAGACTCAGGCCAGTTTCTAAACAAATAGTTCAGTTTATTTCCCCTAGAGGCAGTTACAGTAGTTTGACTATTTACTGAATTAAATGGTGGTCAAATGAAAAGGATTTTAAAATGAAATCATAATGGAAATGGTGCAAAACACATTGAAACGAATGAGAGTTTTACAGAAGGACAGCTTCACACTGTATCTAGCACTGTCAAGTGTAAGGGTTTTAGTTAGTTGTCCTGTGACTTGACCAGTTTTTATTAAAAATGATTTATTTACTGGATGATCCCCCCCCCCATATTGAGTGCAAATATCAAAAGGTAGAATTTATAGCTTTTAATGATGTTGCTATAGCTTGCTTAATTTTTGCCCAGGACACCTTTCAGCCAATTGTGCATTTTTGTGTGGAATTTTTTAAGGCTTAATATTGCAGTTTTTAAGACATGAATAGAAGTTCAAATGTTAAACCAGCCATATATGTAAATAAAATGTCATTTGTTAAAAATGGCTCCTGTTCCTGGCAGATGGTGAATCACAGTAGATGTGACATGCTAATCATATTCTATATATCAGTGTTACATTGCATGGTTATATGAAGCCCACAATAAGTGAACCAGAAATTTGCTTGTGCCCTGCTTGCAGTTTATGTTTCGTTTTGCATGACTTGTTCCTTAGTATTATTGGTTAGATATGAGTCACAAACTTTTTTAGTAAAAGGAAAACCAGAACTTTATTTAGAAGGAAATGAATGCAAAAAATTGTTTGGTATTTCTCAAAGCTTATGCCATTGGCCATCCACATTTGCTGTTTCAACATCCATGGTTGCGATTATTCATGAGTTTGCCATAACTCCACCCTGGTTCACTCATGTACCTTAGCCAATAGAGACAGGAATGTAGACTAAAGACTAAGGTAAGACCTGCCAGTCTTGGCTCGAGGCTGCTGTTTACACATCCCCATAGCAGTGTCAAGCTCTGGGGGTGGCCCACTGCCAGGTGCACATTCTGCATTCTCCAGGTTCCAAATATTGTCAGTCTTGGGAATGCCTTTCGACACCTTCTTCATCCATTTTTTTCTTGGAAAAAATGGGGAAAAAGCAAAACATTGAAAAAAGGAAGAAAATCTATTATGGAATGTTTTATATTAACATGATTCAGGAAAAACATAAACCAAAATTGTTCTCTCTTCCCCCCCCCCCCCCCCCAATTTTTCTCCAGGCCTTCACATCTCTACTCAAACCATGATGACCATGATGTCACATAGTGCCATGTAAAAAATAATGGATGCTTTTCTCTAAAAAAAAGCTTCACACTACTTAAAATACTACCTGTGATATATTGCTCAGACTGAGGAATAAGACGGAGGCAATGTGTATATGAAGCTTTTATTGCTTCACTAGATCATGTATGTATCAGGTGGCATAATGCATTGAGTGTACTAAGATTTTGGGAGGCCTAGGTTCAGATCCCCTTCTTGACCATAGAAACTCACTGGGTGACCTTGGGCTAGTCACATTTTCTCAACCTCAGAGAAGGGTAATAGCAAACCCTCTCTGAACAAATGCCTCGTGATAGGTTTCTTTAGGCTGTCCACAAGTCAGAAGTTACTCAAAGGCATGCATCACACAGATCTGTACTTGTCTGGCCTGATCAGCTGTAGCACCATTTTCAGCCATTAGTCCCTCTTGCTTGTTCAGCTTTTTGTAAGTTTTATTGTGTTTAAACTGTGAACTAAACAAAGTCCCCAAAATACGGGACTTCAAGCATCTCACCATTCCTCTTACATGGATTCCCTTTGTCTTTACATGGATACTTTCAACCTGTACCACAGGTTAAACCTTTTTTCAAAGGTTTATGGAACAATATTCATGTTTCCACAATCTGTCCTTTTTGGTAAAATAGCTAGGGTGGTTATATTAACTTTGCTTTTTATTCCTGGAAATTTTATTCCTTGAAATAGCCAGTTCAAAGTAAGCATCACTTTCATTGTAGAAAACGTAATTCTATCTAGGGAATCAGATAATTACTGTATGTGGTTTATTTTTTAAAAGATTATCTGAAGAGGAGCTGGGAAAAATAGCATTCTTGAGCAAAAGAGAGAACATATTCTTCTAAGCTTATCAATAATGACAGTTGCTTTGTCTCTGTATTCATGAAAGAGCAGCCAAGTGGCAGAATAATTATCCTCCTCTTTCCTGAACTTTTTATTGTGCCACACTTTTCATTTTTTCGCTGGCTAAGTATTTTCTAAGTTATTAATCATAATTAATCTTAAAATCAGTTGTTTTACAGCAGAAGTAATATAGTGATACTCTTCACTTGCACTAAATTATACAGATGAAGTGCAGAAAGCTTGGGGTAGTCTGTGTGTGTGTGTATAAACAACATGTATACAAACATGTATGTGTATAAACAACTCTGTAATCTCTATTCAGTTCTGGGAAGTGCAAACATAATTCCTAGGACAGAAATCTTGAATTCTGTTTTTTGCATGGTCAAGGTTTCCATAAAAAATAAGGTAAATCTCACAAACCTGAAGTTTATGTATCCCTGCCTAAAACATTGTTCCATAATCTAAATAGATTAGGATAATACAGTATAATGGAAGATAATACATGCAACACCTTCAGGGATTTAACAGGGATGAATTATTAAAAGTGAAATTAAAGAAAACAGAATGGGAAGAGGAAGTTTGATATGTAAGTTTAGATACTCAGTTGCTGTGAGCCATTTGGTGTTTGAAAAAACTACAGATCGCAAAATTACCTAAATGAAATTTCTGTTGCCTTACAATTTCTCATTTTGCCAGTCAATCTAGTCTAGTTTGAAAAAGAAATAAAAGATTATTTTATCATAGACCCAGGTTTTTTTTTTTAAATGTTTCAAAATATATGCTGCCTTGAGAAGGTCTGGTTATATGTTGAAAGGATTTTCCACAATAAATTATTGTTTGTCATTTTTCCCAAAGCCTTCTTCCTCATATGTAGCAACAATATAGAGTTGAAGGGTCTCTGCTTGACCAGCTCCTTGACCCGTGGCTTACATGCTTTGTTGCTGCTAACTGTTTTTCAGTTCCAATTTGATTTCTTCTGTAGGGTTTCCACTTTGATTCTCTTGCTTTTTTCTCTTGTTGTATAAAGCTTGTTGGCCAGTAAGATTATTGATAATGAATGCTTTTTTTTTTTTTTTACAGTTTTACTCCATTGTTGAACCTGCAGGTTTTCTGAATGCCTCTCAATGATGCCATTCTTTTTAAAATTGAACATAACTTAATATTAAGCTGCATCTGGGAAATGTTTATGTGCCTTTTTATAAAGAGATATATTATTGTCCAGCTGTTTGTTCTACTTTTCTTAGTAATAATAATAATAATAATAATAATAATGTTTTATTTATAGCCCGCTCCTCTGTATCCAATCGGAGCGGGTTACATCAATTAAAAAATGCAAGATAAAATATACATGACCCATACCCAACCACCCGCCCCTTAAAATTAAATTAAACTAACATCAATTAAAATGACATAATAAAAATTTCAATTTAAAACGGCAACCCATTGCATAGAGATCAGGGTCAAGATGTTAAAATGCTAATGGGAGAGCTTAACCCAAACAGAGCCGGGAGGTTAAGAACTTTCTGGGAAGGCCTGCCGGAAGAGATGCGTCTTCAAGGCTTTTTTAAAGCAATCAGAAGATGTAATAAGACGCATCTCGTCTGGCAGGCCATTCCATAGCCTGGGAGCGACAGCCGAGAAGGCCCTCTGGGAGGTCTGCGTCAGTCTAGTCTTCATAGGCTGCAATAAGTTCCTCCCAGAAGACCGGAGTGTGCGGAGGGGTTCGTATGGGAGGAGGCGGTCCCTCAGATAAGATGGACCCAAGCCATGTAGGGCTTTAAAGGTTAAAACCAACACCTTGTACTGCGCTCGGAAACTAATCGGCAGCCAGTGGAGAGATTTGAGCACTGGTGTTATGTGCTCTCTCCTTGATGTTCCCGTGACAAGCCTGGCTGCCATATTCTGAACTAATTGAAGTTTCCGAGTTAGGCACAAGGGTAGCCCCATGTAGAGCGCATTACAGAAGTCCAATCGTGAGGTTACCAAAGCATGTACCACTGACTCCAGGTCCTTTGGCTCCAGGAAAGGGCGCAGCTGGCGGATCAGCCGAAGCTGATAACAGGCACTCCTGACCACCGCATTCACCTGACTAGTCATGTGAAGCGACGAATCAAGGAGTACCCCCAGACTGCGAACAGGGTCCTTCGAGGAGAGTGTGACCCCATCTAGGACCGGGAGGTGTATTCCCAATCCTGGCTTCGGTCCTGTGACAGTTAGTACCTCCGTTTTGTCCGGATTGAGCTTCAACCTGTTTTCCCTCATCCAATCCATTACTGCCGTAAGACAGTCATTGAGAGGAGAGACGCCATCTGAAGTCTGAGCCGACGATCTTGTCATGGAGAGGTAAATCTGAGTGTCGTCAGCGTACTGAAGACACTGAGCTCCATGCCTCCGAATGATCTCACCCAGCGGCTTAGTGCTAGTATTCCCCTCCCTCCTCATACTGTAAGCCACAGCACTGTCAAGTGGACGTATCATTAGATTTTTCTCCATGTTAGAAGAGAAGACTCAATAGGCTTTAAGTATATGATATCACTTATTATAAAAGAATTCTCAATTTGGTTTCATCCAAGGAGACACATGGTGGACAGGCTGCAAAGTTGCTAAGACGTATAGGTATCATTCTTCAGTTAAATGTGTTCATATGTGTTTCTGAGCATTACTTCTTGAATAGAAATTTTGATATCAGGGGCAGAATTAACATGGAAAGTATAGTAGTCCCTACACCAATGAAAAACAATAGCAGTTTAATATGTTTCAGCAAACCTTTTATCCAAAACTAACAATATTTATTTGTGAAATGAAGCAACCAGGTCAGATAAAAGCAAAACAAAATATTTTTTGTATTTTTCTAGACATACCTTGAAAATATCTTCCAAAGTACTACGCAACCATGCCATACATGGGCTCACCATATGTGGACTCAAGGTCACACAGAGGGTGAAGCCTGGTCCTCTTGATGAGATCCTGTGGTATTTCCCTTATGCAGGGGTGGGGTCCAGAATAGATCCCCCATGTCAAACAAGGGTCCATTTTACTGTACATCAGGGGATTACTTTTTCTTTTACCAGCCTCCACTTTTATTAAGATTTTCATTTTGCTGGGTGGTCAAGCTGATCGCTCTGTTTTTTTTTTTTTTACATGCTGGATGGAGAGCAGGAAAAACAGGCTTACCTGTTCTTCCTTTTCTCAGTAAGGGATTCTGGAGATTGCTACTGTTCACCTTGCCTGTTGTAGGGCAGACACACACAGCTACAGTAGGATCAGCTACAGCAGACTCCTGCTCTTTTCCAACTCAGGTTTTATTGCACAGTTTATAGCAGACAGGCTGTTGTGTCCTAACACTTAAAGCCTGTGATTCTCCAGGCCTCCAACACCATTCTCCCAGTATTGATGCTGTCAAAAAATCTCCAGCTAGACAAGGAGGTTTATCACACTAGAGGGCAAACAGGATTTAAACAGGAATTAAACAGGAATTAAACAGGAAATGCCCTATGTTAAACATAAGGCATGTTAAATGCCCTGTGTTAAACATAAGGCATTTCCTGTTCAATTCCTGTTTAATTCCTGTTTAAATCCTGTTTGCCCTCTAGTGTGGTAAATGCCATGGAAACAAAGAACAAAAGGGGAATGGGCAGGCATAAAAAGGCTTTATAAAAAGTACCTTCTCAGAGGCTTTGGTAACTGGTGTATGGCTGTACTAGAATTGTGAGGACATACTTACTAATATTGTGTGTGTGTGCTGAAATATCTTATATAGAAGATAATTCTTTACAATGAAGAGATTTGAGTTTTTTAGTTAAAAACATCTGGAGGGTGCTGCAACCAAGTGAGCTGTAGTGAGGTTTTGAGTAGTCAGGGATCAAAAGTCTTCTTGATGAGAAATATTTACTTTGGTATTAACCTCAGTAAAAATTGCATGTGCTTGAAAGTTTTTCAAGTTGTATTTTTTTTTTCTTTTTAAACAGTATGCTTTAAAACTGGTAGTGTAAATTTCAGTAGTACTGTAGAACATTTTGAAAAGGGTTTCTGGTGGGCCTCCCAATCATGGTGGAAATTTCCTTCACATCCCCAGAGGGAGTTCTGTAGCAATGGAAGGAGGGGGTAGCATTGCTGACTTGATATAGCATAGATTTCTCAGACGAGAGTGCATGTCCTCAACAACAATGTTCCACCAGCACACTTTCACTCTTTATAATTTCAGTTCCCTGTTTAAAATTCATACTGAAACCTACTGACAGAACATCACACTGGTCTTGAACATAAACAGTCTTACCCTTTTTATAGAAGTCTGCAAAGGGCAGACTTGAATTTTTGCATTGCACATAACATTTAAAATTACTCACTAGAGCTGAGCTGTATCATACAAAATGACAAGACCATTTGGGAATGAACCATGGTAGAGCTGAACCCTTGACTCTGCATTCTTCAACCTTTGCTTACCTTTCTTTTGCTAGCTATTCTTTTTTGAACAAGTTTCAGGAAAATTGAAAAGGGTTACTTTGTGTTTGCATGCACTAGGCACATTCGAAAGTTTCATATGTGCCATGTTTTGGGATTTCCTGAGTCTCTATTATTTCATTTAAGAAGAAGCAGATAGGTCCAGGCTATCATTTTCATGCAGAAAGAATAATATATGACAGGGTTGTAGATCATATAAATGATATCATTCTGTGCAGCCAGGCCTACAGAACCAGACTCCTTTAAACAGAAGGCAGTCCATCACCTTCCTGATGTTTTGGGATGTCTGTTCCCATAATAACTGACCACTGGTTGTGGTAGTAGCATTCCCAAACATCTTAAGAAGATCAGGCTGACTAGCTCTTCTTCAGTCATGCATTGTTAAATGTCCTGTTTTAAAGTACTTGGATTAGAAATGAGGTTACGTTAGTAGCTGAACAAAGAACATGTATGTAATGATGTTTAACAAGTGTGTTAACTTCCTATTACTTTGTCTTTTGCAACTTCATTTTACTTCCTTTCTTTCTCTCAATTTCTACCAAGAGATAAACTAGTTTCTGCGTGGTTGTGGATTACTCTACAAAGCACCCACAGATGAAAGTGAAACATTAAAGTTATTTTTGACTTTGCAGGAAAAGCTATTTAACTTCAAACTATTGAAAACACTTAGACAAAATGATCCTTAAGGCCAGTCATTATAATCCCTAGTTAATACAGAACAAAGCATATCTGGAGACTATGGTCAGGATCCCTCATTTTCTGCTGCTGGGGCTGGAGGTAACTTTCAACAGATACCTTCTTTTGCCCCTGAGATGGGGGGCCCTTCTAGGACAATGGAGAAACTCTGGGGAGGGGCAGAGAGACAGACCCCCAAAACACCTTTCCTTCCCCTTTGCTGTCATCTATTACTTCAATTCACAGAAAATTAGTCTGGATTCAGTCAGTGGAGCTTAAGTTAGTCATGACTTAAGTTTTCACATTAATGTCAATGGAAAGTAACGGGAAA
Source organism: Urosaurus nigricauda (assembly GCA_034509955.1). Classification (NCBI taxonomy): domain Eukaryota; kingdom Metazoa; phylum Chordata; class Lepidosauria; order Squamata; family Phrynosomatidae; genus Urosaurus; species Urosaurus nigricauda. The sequence continues at coordinate 154,367,607 of JAOEGL010000005.1, read as the reverse complement.
AAGAAGATCTATATGACCATTGGTGTTGCCTCTAAGGCAACGGTGGGAAACTTCTAGAGGTCCAAGGACCACTTTTTTACCCGGGAACCCACTGAGGGTCCCACTACATTTAGAAAAGTCAGGTGACAAACAAATCTTGGGATCTTTTTTGTTTTGGGTTCTGGGAGAACATTTTTGTGGGCCCTGTGACCCCCTTTTAGCATGGAACCACTAAGAATGGAAAAGGGAACCTCTTTGTTGAAAATCCATTTTCATGGGGAAGAATCAAAGGGTTTTTGGAGGATAAGTCAAAGTGAGAAGGTATCTCGGGAGACTTCAGATTTTCACCTCTTCCTTTGTCTAGCTTTTTAAAAAATAAAAATAATGTATGTATGTCCTTGTGGTGATGGACATGCATGTTCATATGATTTTAACCACAGTCACATTGCACATGGGCTGTATTTTCCTACCTTGCAATTTGTTGCCTTTGATATATGCACATACAGTGGGCCCTTGTTATCCCCTGGGGTTGGTTCCAGGACCCTCCGTGGATAACAAAATCAGTGTATGCTCAAGACCCATTAAATATAATGGCACAACAAAATTGTGTCCCATATATAAAATGGAAAAAAATAAAGTTTTGCTATATACTTTTGGGGAATATTTTCAAGCCGTGTATGCTCAAATCTGTGAATAAAATAATCTATGGATAAGGAGGGCCAACTATATATATCAGAAAAAAGTTACTTTTTGAAATGGAGTTCCTAGAATCCTCTGCCAGCATGGTAAATTATAGACTTTACACATTGTAGTGCCAAAAGTAAATTCTAAGCCCTGGGCATAAAAGTCCATTCAAGCTGTGAGCAACATGTAGAAATGGTGTTAATGTAGTATTAATAGACCTTTAGTGTATCAGTTCCCAACCTATGAGTCATCCTTCCAACCAATTATGCACTTTGGTTTTACTTCTGTTAAGTATTTTATTTTATTTTCCTTTTTTGGACAGTCATTTTCTGATCATTACATGTCACCTATTAAAGTATTTCACTTTCTCTTGCTCTGAAACCTTAGATATGGAACAGTGTATAAATTCTATGGAGAGCAAGCATGGTGTAGTAGTTTGAGAGATGGCCTACAACTCTTAGGCACAAGGGTTCAAATCTCAACCCAGCCATAGAAACCCAATGGCTGGAGTCACTTTCTTGCAGTATCAGAAGACAGTAGCAAACCTCTTCAGAATAATTCTGGCCAAGAAAATCCTATGAAAGGGTTGTCTAAATCAGAGTTGACTTGAAGGTACATAACAACAACAAACAATTTTTATAAATAAGTAGATCTCAGATATTTCAAAAATCTACACATAAACTGAGCTCTTGTGAAAGGGGTATGATGGAATAGGACGGAATGTGGCATTCTTGAATTCTACAGTTTTTATAGGCTAGTGGTTTTGATACAAACTGAAAATGAAAGAAACTAGATGGCAGGCATAAATCCAATTTGCTAATCACAACTAGAACGGATTGATTCAACTTAGGGGATTTACATAAATGCAGCATTCAAGAACTTACCATTGCATCTGCTCTAATTAGAGCTCGCAGTTGGATTTAGAACTCTGTTTTCATCTGTTTTTAACAGATACATTTATATATATGCTTTTTCTTCTTGTTTTTCAGCTTCTCTGCAAAAATGCCTAATGGGAGGGTCCTCCATTTTCACCCCTCAATTCTCCATTTTGGAATGCAGTGAGTATATTTTGCACTTTAAAAATGTAGGGCAAACTTTGACCCCAAGTTCACATTAGAAAGAAATTTTAATGTCCTGTTGTTTTATTCATTGTGGCCAATGCACACAGTTCCTTTTCACTGTCTTGTTTGTGAGGAGCTTGGAGTCCATAACTGCTTAGCAGTCCAGTTCCAATCAAACTATAATTATTCAACACTAGAGTTTAGAAGAGTTGCTCTTTGGGAATACAGATCCCAGAACCTCCCAGCTAGCATGGCAGCTATAGTTTACAAACAAACCAAATTCAGAAATAATCTTGGCTTGTTCACTAAACCAGGTGTGGAGATCATGCAACTGATGGACTGCATGTGGTTCCAAGGCCATTTTCCCCATCTTCTGGTCCTAATAATTGTTTTGCAGACTGATTTTCTCCCAAGATTAAGGAATCAAACGTCCAATCTCCTCTAAAACAATGCTTGTCCCCCACCTTATTTCAGCTGAATCCCTGCCCCATCAACATCTCTTCCAAAGCAGAAATTACCTATCACTTTTAGGTGGAGAGGGTTGGTATAGCCTTTGTATCCTCATTGGGCTGAAAAAACAGCCACTGCTGCTGTAAACCATAATTGAAACAAATTATAGTTTGTTTATAATGACAAATTCTGATTGGATTAAATTAGCTAAGTGAAGTTTCCAGTCTTTTCATGGCCATGTTAGAAGAGAGGCAAATAAGACTCTTGAGTATTTGGTAATGAAAAGGTGTTTAGAACCAGACCAGGTGTGGGAGTTGCGTAATTCCTTTGCTGTCACAGACCATTGATGTTACGTCCTAATAATGGTTTGGAGGGCAAGCACAGAGTATAATTCGCCTGCACATCGAAACTGACAACTTATTTCTTGAGAAACTTTTCTTCAGGGAGCTGTGTGGGTTGGTGGTGGTGTGGGGGAATGGGAGGGGGAGTTTCCAGATTAATAATATATATATTGGATAATATAATTTATGTAGTGTCTTCAACTCTGCATGTGGATAAGAAAGGTTGTTTTTTTTTTTAAGATTGCATTTTGTTTTCATTATCTTTCTTGTTTCCCCTAGGTTACTGGGACTGCCTAAAGCTAAAATGCTATATGCTTACAATCCTAGTAGGGATAGAGACATTATAGTGAATTCAGTGTTTACAACTACTAGACATTTTCATGTGTCTCCTGTTCATAGCAGGGTAAGTGTCGATGTAATTTTGGAAACTATGCTGTGGTAAAGTGCCAAGAGTCTCATGCTTTTCTTGGCCTGAAGCTTTAGTTGTTGGCTCTCTCTTCCCTACTGTCCCACCCATCAACTTGTTCTTGATTTTCCAAGATTTTCCATATTTCTAATATGGCTGAGTTGATGATTCTCCTGCAAACATTTCCAATGCAAAAAATGGCCTTTTACAGCTGTGACAAAGACCCACAGGAACTTCTCCTTTTCATAGTAGTTTGGTGATTTTTACAAACTCAATAGGCTGCAGCTTCAGTTCATTTTTCTCCCTAGGGAAAATATTTTCCCCCCTAGTAATAGTGATATTTGTCATGGAATCCATCAGATATTTCTACATGGTAGTGCTACTGCTACTTGGAAAAAGAATAACTTGAATGCCCATTGCTTTTTAAAGACAAGTTTGCAGAAGGTGTAAGATGGAATGCTGCCAGTACCCGAGGATTGGGTAAAGAGAACATGTGTTAGGAATTATGTTTTCCTATCTGAACAGAATCTTCTGAAAGGGAGAAAAAATGTCTTGAAGGTCCCTCTCCCTAGTATGCTTAGGAAGGGAAGGGACATTTTGTGTTAAAATTAAAAACTGTGCAATGTACACAGCATGTTGATTCAATCCTAACTTCTATTGTTAGTATAAGTCCACGTATTAAAAAAAGTAAGAAGGGTTGAAAACATTACTCACAAAGATAGAATACATAGTTAGTCTGCAGCTTTGGAAGGAAAAACATATATTATCAAACTTCTGTTTTTCTCTGAAATAAACACATAAAAATTACAGTATTACGTGGTGGCTGTACATATTGTAAAAGTCTTTTTTTTTAAAAAAAATATCTTTAATTGTTTGTCTTACATATTTCTTGTAAAGGTGAACTACAATAGACCTCTTTTAAAAAGGATATCTGCTTTGTCATTTTTGATCATAATCTCATGTCTGAATAATTTTTCAAAGAACAATATTGTTGTATCAGCATAAACAAAATCATGTAAGGTCTGGATGCAAACAGTTGTCTCTTGAAAAGTAGGTGAATATAGGTTTCTCAGTCAACATAGGAAACTGCTTTTGATATCAAAAGATGTATGCTGTGACAGAAGGAAAACTCTTCCCTCCCCGTTTATCCAGTGCTCTGCAGCCAAAAATCATTAATCTATATTGCCTTTTTAAATTGCATGATCACCTTCTTTAGATCCCTGTATGTTTAAGTGTAGCACAAGCTCCTTAGCCCTGTCTTCATGGTCTTCTCCTGCCCTCGTCTTATATTTGCACTGTCCCTGCAATATGTCCTCCTGTATGTCCACCATGTGACACCATCCAAGGGTGTCTTGCTCCCTTGAAATTATTCTGTTCTGCCTTTATGCCTTACAGGTTTAGTAATGTCTTCCTGAACACCAGTATGATTCTTCCTCTTTTGCTTTATTTAATTATTGCTCAAAATAAATCTTGTTTGCTAAACCTTTGGTGTCACCTTCTATTTCCTGTGTCATACTGAAACAGTGCTTAAGCATGCTTAACTGTGTGGGTTTGTGTACAATATTGTTTTCCTTTTACCTTTGCCTACACTTTCTTTCTTCCTCCTTTTATTTTCTCACCAGTATAGCATTTTTAGATTGTAAGCAAGGGCCTGTCTTGTACTTTGTAAACTCCTTAGGGACCTTCTTCTTGTACTTCAAAAAGTGAAAAGTGATTAAGAGAAAACTGTTAACATTAATCATACTATAGAAATGCCTTCTCCATAACCATCATTATTGTCATTATAATAGGCATGCTGCTTTGTGGGGGTACTCAAGAAATCCCTATTAACTTCACCCATTGAATGTTACAGTTCACTTGTATAGTTGGCATGTTGGCAGATCTAGACATCTTAATATGTGAAAGGAAGTTGGATCATGACTGCTGACTTTCTCCTCTGACTTGCATGTGGTCCTTATTCTTGACACCTGCATATTGAATGGAGTCCAATAATGGGACCTGTGTGGATTTTGGAACCCTGGTTGAATTAGATCTTTTATACTCACTCTTAGGTTCTTGCACAGTACATGAAGATAGAAATAGCAGATGCACAGAGGTTGTATGGAGGGAAACAGATGTGTACCTGTTGAATAGATTACTTGAGCAACCATATATTACTGTCAGAAAAAGAAAGATTAGTAACACTATTTCTGTAGCTTAATCCAAAAAAATTAAATTTAGGAAATTTCAATAATTTTCTTACAGCTGCATATGTATGAAATAACATACATTTGTGGGCAGTGAGCTGGGACTAAATTCATTGCTAATGAAGTGCTTCATTTTTTAAAAAGCATTATTGTGAGAATTTTCCAACTGAAAATAAAATTTGTCTTACAGTGCTTCCTTATTCTGAGGTAAATCCCATAAATTCAATAGGATTTACTTTGAGGCAAATGTGTAAGGATGGCACCTTTCGGTATTCTCAAAGTTACTATTCAAGTACCCAATATGTTCCCTGGGGATCATTCTCCTCAGGATGCATTACAAACATCTTTAAAAGTGCCCTCTGCTTCAAATGCAATTTGTTGTGTGGTATAGCAGGTGTTATCTGAGAAACACAAGTAGAGTATTTGAATGTATTCACATGGTGGCTTTTTGCATCCTGGCCTTGCTGTTAAATTTAGTTTTAAAAAATAAAATAAAAGCAAGCTTCTTTTCATGTTCATGCTTATTGTTGGTGCAGTAAAAGTCTCTAGCAGCCATGCATGTTGCATTTTTAACCTGTTCTTTCTCTTTCTGCTAGAGAGAAAAAGAATGGCTCATTTCAGATGTAACAGTAATCTAAATGAACCTCATGTTTGCATGCTCTTTCTGCCCTCGCTTCCAGTGTGGGGGCATGGTGGAGATTGGAAATGCCTGATTCCTGTTTTCAATTGACTGTGGTTTAGCTTTGTATTTGAAAAGGGCAAAATGTGGTTGACTGAAATTATGGAATGCAGAAACAAATGATTATGAAATGGTGGTTTCTGGTCATGGCATGTTCCACCTCTCCCCCATAGTTTAAACTATCCAGAGTTCCCCAGTTCAAATGCAATGAAAATTTCCAGTTAATTTAAACCAAGAAACGAATGATCCCAGTGTCATCTGTGCTGGATAACAAGAACTCAATGTTGAGTGCATGAGCTTGAGGCTACTGTTATTTATTCATGATATCCTAACCGTGATTTATTGTTGTATCCAAAACACTTTGTGACTCAGGTAAACAGAGACATTTCTGGCCGCACTGGCTGGATTTGTAGTTTGTATACAGTGGGCCACTGGGGTTTGGTTCAAGGACCCCAGTGGGCCACTGGGGTTTGGTTCCAGAATCCATGGATGCTCAAATCCCATCATATACAGTGGCATAGTGAAATGGTGTCCCTTATATAAAATGGCAAAATCAAGGTTTATGTTCTAGAATTCTTATCTTTTTGAATAATTTTCAATCTGTAGATGGTTAAATCCATTGATAAAGAATCAGTGGATATGAAGGACCAACTATGTATTTTACCAGGTTTAGGGCAAATCATGGTTTTCTACTAATCATGATTGGAAACTTCTAATTATGGGGGGGGGGGAAGCATGCAAACATGAGGCTAATAACGTCTTTTGCATGCAATACTAAGTTAGAGTATAGTGTTGCATTTCAATCCAGCCACTTTCTCTGACTACTATGACTCCTTTAAAAAGAAGGAAAGAAAGAATTGCCAATCTTAGCACTCTGCTATAGAGACTCAATGTACTGCTGCATGTTGACTCTCCAGATTGGTCTTCAAGCTTTGCGGAGGGAGACCTAAGGGGATATCTGTTCCCTAGGTGTAGGGTAATTGGTTAAGGAGTTTTAATTTATAAGTCAGTAACTGAAATTATTGCAATTTAAATATATTGAACATCAGACACTTTTATTTTATCTGTAGGTGATTCCAGCAATGGGAAAAATTTATTTCAGAGTTCTGTTTCTTCCAATTGAAGAAGGCAGTTTTGAAAGTTCATTATTTATAAATACCTCATCTCATGGAGTATTTTCATATCAGGTAATCTATTACTCACCAGCTTGAGATAAAAGATAATTGTTTTTGAATAATGTCACAGTTGGCAAAAAGAGGAAAAAGACTTAGCTAGTGTTTCTTGATCATGAATAAATAAGTTTTTCAGAATGCTTTATGATATATAAGTGGCTGAGCTTGAGGGTCTCTATCCCTCTGGTTTGTACTACCTTTGGTGATTTCTTACATTTATATTGGAGAGAGAAAATGAGAGCGTTCTCCCTCTGAGAACTGAGGACAAGAGTTTGCATGTTGTTTTAATAAGGCACTGGTAAACTGGGATTTTTGAAAAGTTTATATTTTACCTAACTTTTCCGTGCTTTAACCCTGAACATAAATTGTTTTAAAAGGAGACGTAGTATTGCTCCGGCATAATTTGCTCCTGCAAGATGTATGGTCACAATTTATTTGTACAGGTCCCAAGCTAAACTTCTATAATGTGCCCAGACTTTGGAAAGTTATTTTGGAATCAGAATAACCATTGTTAGCTCGTTTTTCTAATTATTCATCTAGAACATGACCTTTCTTGCTCCCTTATTAACCCAAAAGCAAGATGTTACAGGTAGTACTGTTAAATGTGATACATTTTGATGGGACTCAGAAATACAGGGTAGGCAGGTATTGTCTTGCAACATGTCACATGTGTTATTTTTCTCGAGTCACAGTGGTTGTAGTATGCTACACAAACTCTTTGCTCTCCTTCCAGCTTCGAAACATACCACAATGAGTTTCCCATGCAGGTGCAGAGAGTTCCATCCCATCAGACTAGAGAGCAAAGCAAAGCTTAAATTTTGGTATAGCATCTGTTTTTCAAGTCATGCAGAATGTCTTGCATGTTGTGGTACTGCTGCATGCTACATTAGGGTGTAAAGGACAGTGGAACTTGCCATGCAAGATATTTCATTAGAATGGATTGTGTTCCAATCAAATTACATTATACAAATGCACATTTACACTGAAACACAATCCCTTAAATTGATTTATTTAATACATAGACGGATGTATAAATAAATAATTTAATTATTGCATCATGTCCATTTCAAAGGTCAGTGGGTATCTTGCACTATCAACCTATGTGGGTGACATAAAAGAGTTATTGAAGGCTTCATTTTTGGTTTAGGAATGAAATGGTTTGTAGTCCAGCTTCTGTGAGAGAAGGGAAAAGGCTTCAGTTAAAACCACACCGATGAATAGGCTAGTGTGATACTTTTCTCTTCCTTTATTTTGCTTCCCTTCCAGGTTTTCTGCAGGGGATTTTTGTGAGGTTCATATGAAGTAGTACCACTTGTCAAAGAGAGCCAGAGCCAGCAGGCAGATGGATTTGTGAAATTCTGATCTTTTGGTCAACACTATTCTGTTCTGTCTTTATTCTTCTCTCTTCAGAGCAAATTCATTTTTATGTAGCACTGGGGAGCTATCTCATCAGAGAGTTGGATACTGTCTTGTTTTCTTGGGGAGCTCATCTAGAAAGCTGCTTTCCAGTCTTACATATTTTCATCTAAACAGCATAAATTATTATGAATAAACTTGTCTTTCAGACTAATTCCCTCAGTGCTTTGTCTTGAGAGTTCAGAACCTCATTTAAGTTCTGTGCATTTTAAATAAGTGTTTTGTTTGGGTAAAAGGTGTGTATTCTTAACATTTTTTTTCAGACAGTGCATTAGATAGCTATGGATGATAAATGGATTTAGCTAATTTGCATTGCTCCAGGAATTGATTGTATAATGTTTATACTTAAAACTGTCTGACATAGGTATATTTTGCTGATAGATCAGTTGTTTTCTCTTTTATGTTGAATGTTCACAATAATCTCAGTCAGAATATCTTTTTGTGCACACAGTCACTTTTTGCAGCCCAGCCCCTCTTCTTTGGATATTGCACAAAATCCAAGAATGGGATAAGTTGCCTTTGCCTATTGGGGAAAAAAGAATACATGTCCCAGGATGCTAAAAAGATGGTCTTTCATTTGTGGGCACACACACAAACATAAGAGATTATCAAACAGGGACAGAAGCAAAGTAGATGGCTCTCCCATTCTTATCCGTGACTGCAACCGTGTCAAAGACATTCATACATGTCACACTGATCCTGTCATTATCCTGTCAGCAAAGTAGAATTGTATTAACAGGTTCTTCCATTACAGTAGGCCCTCCTTATCCATGGATTTTTTTATCCATGTATTCAAGCATCCACAGATTGAAAATATTCAAAAAATTATAAATTCCAAATATCAAACTTTGATTCTCTATTTTATGTAGGGAACACCATTTTTTGTGCCATTATATTTAATGAGACTTGAGCATCCACCAATTTTTTTTTTTTATCCATGGGGGGTCCTGGAACCAAACCCCAGCAGATAACAAGGACCGACTGTATTACAAAATGAAGGGCAATGAAGGGACAATTCCATCTCACTGACAGAACAATGCCAGGATCAGTGCAACATTGTATAAACATCTTTCACACCATTGTGGTCACTAGGACTTCACAGATGTGAAAATATCCAGTTCTGTGTGACATCATGTGAAAGCCTTTCCTGCAACTGCGGACAAGGATGGGACAAGGATGTCCTTTTCTCTGTCTGATAATCTCCATTGATGAGAAAATAATTGTGAGAAATCTGTACTTAGGACAAGAGACTTCTGTTAGAACAGAATATGGGGAAACAGAATGGTTCCCAATTGGCAAAGGGATCAGGCAGGGATGCATTCAATAACCCCACTTGTTCAAATTGTTTGCAGAAAGTATCATACACAGGGTAGGCTTAGACTCAGAGGAAGGGTGAAGATAAGAGGAAGGAATGTCAACATAAGATATGTGGACGACACTATATTACTAGTGAAAAACATCACAGACTGAACAATTACTAAGGAAGTCAAGGAAGAAAGTGCAAAAGCAGTCTTACTGCTGAAGATATAAATAATGACCATGGTGAGGCTAAATAAATTCAACCTAAGTAATGAAAAAATCAAAATAGTTAAAAGGCTTCTCATTCCTTGGATCAAACATTGAACAAAATTGAGACTGCAGTCAAGAAATATGAAATGGGCTAGGAATGTGAAATGCAGTTATGAAAGGGCTAGGTAAGATCCTAAAGTGTACCAAGTCATTATATTCCCCATCAACATGTATGGATTTGAGAGCTGAATGAAAATAAACTTATTTGAGATGTGGTGTTGGATTAGAGTGCTGAGGATCCCGTGGACAGCCAAAAAGACAAACAAATGGGTCCTTGAACAGATAATGCCTGAACTCTCCCTGGAAGCCAAGATGATGAAACCGAGAATGTTGTCCTTTGGTCACATTGTGAGAAGCCATGACTCATTAGAAAAGACAATAATGCTAAGGAAGGTGGGGGCAGCAGAAAGAGAGGAAGAACACATGTCAGATGGATAGATGCAAGGTCAGTTAACACCAAAAACACACATACATTGTAGATCATAGAATCATAGAGTTGGGAGAGACCACAAGGGCCATCCAGTCCAACCCCCTGCCATGCAGGAACTCCAAAACAAATCAAAGCATCCCTGACAGATGGTCATCCAGCCTCTGCTTAAAGACCTCCAAGGAAGAAGACTCCACCACTGTCCAAGGGAGTTTGTTCCACTGTCAAACAGCTCTTACTGTCAGGAAGTTCCTCCTAATGTTGAGGTGGAATCTCTTTTCCTACAACTTGCATCCATTGTTCTGCTTTTTAGTCTCTGAAGCAGCAGAAAACAAACTTGCTCCCTCCTCAATGTGACATCCCTTCAAATATTTAAAAAGGGCTATCTTATCACCTCTAAACCTTCTCTAGGCTAAACATCCCTAGCTCCCTAAGTCTTTTCTCATAAGGCATGGTTTCCAGACCCTTAGCTATTTTAGTCGCCTTCCTTTGGACATGCTTCAGTTTCTTCACATTCTTTCTAAATTGTGGTGCCCAGAACTGGGCACAATATTCCAGGTGGGTCCTGACCAAAGCAGTATAGAGTGCCACTATTACTTCCCTTGATCTAGACACTATACTTCTATTGATGCAGCCTAAAATTGCATTGGCCTTTTTAGCTGCTGCATCGCACTGTTGACTCATGTTCAACTTGTGGTCTACTTGGACTCCTAGATCCCTTTCACATGTGGTCTCATTCAGCCAGGTGTTCCCCATCATATATCTGTGTATTTCATTTTTCCATCCTAAGTGCAGAACTTTACATTTCTCAGTCTTTTTTCTTTTTATTTAGGAAATAAAAGACCATATTTTTAGCATGCTGGGATTTGACTTCTTTTTTCTCCTGTGGATTTCACTGGAATGATTTCCAGTTTTTTCTCTTTCTGGTTTTCTTTTCTTCTACAAAAAACAGAAAATGTTGCCCTTCTTCTGAATTGGCTTTCCCATGTAACTACATTGGCTTTCCTATGTAACTAAATCTGATTGGCTGTGGACATTGTGACATAATAGGATTGACTACTGTGCCAGATTGACTGGGGATCACCGAGTCAAGAAGAATCTCAGGGTGTTTTTAACTTCTTATAGCAGGCATAAAAGTTTGTAAAAACATTGGGAGCCTTTGCATATTGAAAATGTTTGCATATGGACATTTCATGCATCCCTGGTGCTTAATAATTTTAGCATAATCTGTTTGTCTTTATATTTTCTCACTATTTTAGTACCAGAATGTAGTATTTTATATTTGTTGAATTGATTAAAAAATAGTTAATACAATATTTTACTTTACAATAGGTCTTTGGAACAGGAATTTCAAGGACCATTTCAGAAGATTTTAGGAAACAGTTAGCAAATACTTACTTACTTCTTCCTCATATCAACAGTATCCAGATCTCACAAACACTGGTATAGTATCTCTTTAAAGATAACCGTATACGTTGGGATATTCCCCCTCCCCCCAAAAGAACTGTATTTTGCTGTTCTGTATGATAAGCAGAAAATTATGACAGAGATTTAAGTGTTGCTGTTGATTCTTTGGAGAATGGAAGCTTTTAAAGAGTTAGGATGGAAATCAGGCAGCATTTGGAAGTAGCATTTGCAATCACGTAAATGGAGAAGTAATCATTGCACACAGATTGTCATTCCTGTGTGTTGCACAGATGACCAGTAAATAAAACTTTTGACACTAAATGTTCCTCTATTGTTCCACTTCCCAGAGAGAGGTATGCAGAAGCAGATCTGTGTTTTTAATCCCATTTGTCCATCAGCTTAAATTCAGATTTCAACAGAGATTTGTTTCTTTCACATCTTGTAGACTGTGAATAGAAATAAATCTTAACTTTGACTTGATATTCTGCAGTAAGCTAATTATGTCTTGGATTGTGTATTATACTTCACTATATAAGGAAACATATCTGTTTTATAATAGCCCAATTCACACATTTACAAAGCATCTTTGAATCAATTCATGAAGAAGGAAGCACATTATTCTCTGTCCACCATCTCCTGTGTCTCTCGCTGGGACGCTTATGAATAGCAGAGTTTCTTCTATATGTTGGATACTCTGCACGCAATTGGCAGCCTTAGGTTTATTGGGAACCTGATTTCACATGCTTTGTAAATGACAGAAGAGAAACAAGTACCATATATATTGGACTATACGTTGACCTCCTGTATAGCTCGATGGCAGATTTTGGGGCCAAAATGATGGATTTTGATACTGACCCATGGATAAGTTGAGGATAAAATTCAGGAGTATGTAACAAAGGGTGTAAAGAACAAAGCAAAGGAAAACAATGCCAAAGAACAAAATTCCAGCAAGCATAACTCTTTGTGCTCATACTAAAGGCTGGATGGATGAGAGAATAGAGTGGGATCAGTTTTCCAAGACTGATTCCACTCTTGCCTTTCACCAGGGGATGGTTCCTTTTTAAAAAAATAAGAGTTAAAGTACAGTACTTCATTGAACCATGGATAAGTCAGCTCAAGTTTTTGGGGTCATTTTTTAAAATTTAAATTTCTAGACTTATACATAAGTCATATACAGCAGTTGCAATATCTGTAAATGGACCATGACACTTTCCAGATTCTCTGCTTGATTTACTTGTTGAAAACTGCCCACTTTATATTATTGTTCTTATGATATTTAACAAAGTGAAATTGAATAAATTTGAGGTGAGGGCAGCTTCTGAGCCTCTTTTCTAGGCAAGTGCCCTTGTTATTGGTGAACTGCTTGTGTTTTTCCAGACATTGTTGTGCTACAGCCCCCATCTTTTTTGCTTCCAAAGATGCGCTAGGTCTTATTTTCAGGGGATGTCTTATTTTTCCATGAAGAATATTAACATTTATTGTTGAGCCAAAAAAAAAAGAACATTTATTATATACTGTATATATATTTATATACAAAAACTTTGCTAGGTATTACTTTCGGGGGCAGCCGTATATTTAGTAATTCAGCGACACCTCTACTAGGTCTTATTTTCAGGGGATGTCTTATTTTCAGGGAAACAGGGTACAGTCAACAATATCTGGAAGGTCACATATAGTCCAACCTTCTTTTCTACAAAATAGATGTAGCAATGAAAACACAATCCCACCTCAACTGAGCCCTTAATTGGTCCTAATTTTCTTTGCTGAATAGGAACAGAGCTACCACCTAGGTCACAGTGTACAGTTTTTTGCCCCTCCATGTATGGTTGGATAGCAATTCCCATCAGCCCTTGACAACATATTCTCTAACTTCATTGGAGGGTCCACAAAATAGTAGGAACAAATTAAGTGTTTGTTTGAGTTTCTTTTTTGTTGTATCTGCTTTGAACACAAGTAGTTGTGTTTTAAAAAGCTTTTACTCTAGAAACATAGAAGAAAAGGATGGTGCTGGATTTGTTTAACTCTTTAGTTATTTAAGTACTTTAATAGTAACTGCAAACTCGATCACTGGGTCTGCATTATGTGGCAGAAGCAAGGGGAACAGGTTTGCTACATTAAATATGATGACAGAGCATTTGGCTTTAGAAATAATTCTAAGCTTGTTTATTCTATACCATAACAACAACAACATTATTAATGTCTTATCATTTTAACATTTGCACTAAAGATGTAGTTTCAAACTTAACTACTGTAAATTCTCATTACATGGATTTGCTAAGCAAACATCCAGTGTGAATGGAAGATTTTGCTTGTTTGCCTTTATTACACTATAAGAACATGAAATTTCAATGAAAATTGAAAGTTTTTTTAATGCATTGACTGTGCAACAGAAATAGGTGTTGTAAAGGGCAGCAATGTTTCTTCTGCTCTTCACTGTCCCACATAAGACTTCAAAATTCTGCCATACATTTTCTTTTTTGTATATTGTATTGAGTGGAATCTCTAATGTTTTTCCTTATTAAAAACATTGCAATATACAGACTGTACAAACAAGCTGTAGTAAAAGCAACTCTCCCTGGAAGCCAAAATGAAGCTATGATACTTGGCCATATGGTGAGACAACATGACTCAGTGAGGAAGAGGATAATGCTTTGAAATGCCAAAAGCACAGGAAAAAAGAAAGTTTGCATTACAGGTGCATTGACTCAATTAAGGAAGTCACAGCCCTGCGTTTATAGGGTTGCCATAAGGTTAAACTAATTTGATAGCAATTAAAAACAGTAACAAAACCAGTTATCAACATATGTTTCAGCCTTGAATAAAACTTGATTTGCAAAAAGGTGATAGTTAAAGCAGATCTTTCTTACAAAATGAGCCAGAATGAAATTGTGCAGTAGCTCCCCCTTGTGGCAATTTAAAAGGTTTTGTGAACCCAAAAAAGACAGTGTTTACCATTAGTGATTGAAATACTGTTTGTTCTTGTTCTGTATTGATACTCTTCCGTAAGTATCGTTGAAGGCCTCATCTGGGTGATAACATGTGGTACACATTTGGAAATAAAATAGTGAAAGCATTAATATAAATAAATCTGTCCTCTATTTGGTATGTAGTTGTGTTTGTTAAAATGTTTGGCATCTTCAGGTACAATCAAGAATGTAAAGCACAAGAGGGCAACTTCTTTAAGAAAGTTCTCAAATGTATATAAATTCTAGTGTTTGTGCTAAAAATAAAGGATGCCATAATATGTCATATTTTGGTGTGAAATGTTTCCAAGATGAAAATACTGAAATTATTTTCTGGAAGGCTTCTCCACTTTCTCAAAATAAGGGGCTATGGATAATTCTGGCTAAGACAAGAGGCATTTCTGATTGACCTCAACGTTTTGTGGCATATTCCTCTGTGCAAATTAAAATATTACCAGTTTATCTTTATTTTTGTCTATTATTACCATTTCTGTATCTCGATTTCTACTTTTTAAATCTTTTTTCCCCCAGGCAGAAGCTAGGAATGTCAGTCATTTAAAAGTTCGTCTTGAATGCAGTTTACACAACAATTTGTATGAACATTTTAAGGTAGGATGCATTCATTCTGTATTTTTAAAAAGCACATAAACATTGTATATATCAGCTAAGTTAATTCACCAAGTTTCATCTTTGGGCTGCAGATAGCCTTGACTCATTATTCTGTGGCCAAGGCTGACTCTTCAGGGCTAAATTTTTTGACATAAACTTGTGTAATAATTTTAGGTTTAATTATGCCAACATACATGCCAGAAAACCGTTTAATGTACTACAGTTGAATGTCATGGTGAGATAACACTGCCAGATCATTAGCTCCTTAAAGTGCTATTTCTTCCTTTCTGTGGCTTTGCTGCTGTGATGGAGAAGTTTGAATGGTACATTATATATTGAGGGAGTGCCAACATACAGTAGTGGTTTGATCATTGTACTAGGACTCTGGAGAACAGGGCTCAAATCCCTGCTTGGCCATGGAGACTCATTAGGTGACCTTCAGGTCACTCCAAGTCACACTTTCTCAGCCTCAGAGGAAAGCAAAGGCAACTCCCCTCTCAACAAATCTTGCCCAGAAAACACTGGACTAGGGTCAACATGAATTGGAAACAAATTGAAGGCATGCAACAACAGCAATATTGAGTTCTGTGCAAGGTGAGGTCTTATTCATCTTGACTATTGAGATCATGTTGTGAGTTGCAGGGCATTAATACAGTTCCACTTAGTTTTTGCAGGCACTCAAAATACAACCAGACAGGTGGTGTTGGCTGCCACCCGCACTATAGTTCTGGCTGAAGCTTGGACCAGTTACTTGTTTGGACTATAGTTCCTAAAAAAAAAACCCAGCCAGCATGACCAAGCTGGTTACTCTCTCTCACATACTCTTGCATATATTTTTGTGTGTATATGTGTAAATCCAACATTTACCTTTTGTTTGTTTAACATAGTGTAAATGGAATATTTTCAGTGCAGAATGCATTGGGATAGTACATCAAGGCTACTTATCCCATAGAGGGATACTATTTACCATCACTCCTCGAAAGATATTTCCTGACCTAGTGAAAATCTCAACAGATCAGCTCCTTTTCACTACCATGGTGGCCACAATGGCCATTATCAGCAATTAATGACAAGTCTGAATAACACATTCTGATTGTTCTGTGATCAATGTTTTGGGTTTTCCTTTTATTTTATATTAGAATTGCTGCTTCGCTTCTGATGGACTGCTGCTACTAGAAATAAGCTTGATGATCAGAATTGAAAATATGCAGCATGAATTTGTGGACCTTAGGCAGTACTTACTGGAAAATCTTTTTGTAGTTTACGTAGCAGTGGACAAAACACAGACCTCAGGTAGGTCGACGATGATGATGATGATGATGATGATGATGATGATGTATTCATTAACACACAAGCACTGACCTTTCAATTTGTCTGTTTTGTAACAGATGATTCCCCAGTAACCTTGTATGTGTTACATTCAGGGAAAAACCTTCTGTATCTACAGGTAATTATTATTTTAGCTTTTACATGTGCATATGACTATTTGGTTTTTTTTAAATAGGATGTTAGTGAGTATTTATAATTTGTCAGGAAAAAAATATAGTCGGATGAAATACTTCCTTTGGGTGAAGGCATTTAAATTGGGATTTGCTATTTTTAAATTGAGATTGCCTTACTAGTCTGTTTCAGCACAAAATAGAAAAATGGAGGGAAAGACAGAATTTAGCAGCAGCTTTATTTTGGCATGAGCTTTCCTTGATTTCAGTCTACTTGTTCAAATGAACTGATAGTGTACAGAATTAATGTCACGGGCATTTAAGCAATGACATTGTTGTAGGGGTAGAATTAGAGGTTGATGGAAAACAGAATCATGCAAAATGTGACACTGGCCATAAACCTTCAAAGAGTTGGGTATGGTCTTCTAGTCTTGAAGTGAGAAGGCAATAAATTCTGCTTATCTGAATGTCAGTTTTCTTGCAGTAGGAAATCTTTCTCAGAAGAATTCTTTAGCTACATGTGTAACTATGATTAAAATCCTTATGTTAATATATGTAGTATGCCAATAAACCATTGTCTATGTTTAAACCTCTGCTAAAGGATTAAAAATTATCTATATATCCCAGTTCAGCTGTTTCCCTTTCTTTTCTTTTGATTTTTTTTGTTCAAGAACAGCTAATTACAGGTCAGAGAATGAATGTCCAGTTTATGTATTTTTGTTAGTAAATATCTAGCTATTGGGATATTAGAGTAATTTGTGTAGTTTTTTTCTGGAATTCATCAGTAGGATGTGTAGCTAGGCTTCTGTAAAATGTGGTGATGGACCATTGTCTTTCAGCTTCTTGTCCCTGATTACCATTACACCTCCTCCTTTTTCTGTTTCTTATAGTTACTATAGTTTCTTCTGAGACTGTGGATACTATAGTTGTTTCTGAGACTGTGGATAGCATCTTATTTTGTATGATTAAGACTGTGTGGAAAATTTTGTCTCTTGTTTTTTTAAATCTGGGGTACAGTGAGAGAATCATTCTATGTAGAAATCCAGTTCTTTGTCAGGAGGAATCCATTTAGAATTTTACTTTCTGTAGTTCTGAGAAGTATTTTTCCTTGTGTTGGTGCAATGTTGGCTCTCAGGTTGTGGAAACAAAGGTGATGTTGTGCCACTGTTCCTGAAATATTTCTTGAGTTCTAAAGTACAGAATGAAGCCTCCAGATCACCACAGAATTTGTTGTGATATTCTAGTCCCAAAAGTTTAGTGTAAGATAGGTATGAGGCAGAAAATGCTCAAATAAAAGGAAGTAATAAATCTGAAAATTCCACAACTGTAAGAATGATTCATCCAGAGTAATGGTTCAAATGCCCTGGCATTTGAAAATATGCGCTTACATATGTGGTGTAATAGTACAGCTTGAGTACCCTTTACTGGGATTCCAAAATCAAAAACACTCCAAAAAATAAAAATGGCACCATTGCTTTCTGATGGTTCAGTGGGCACAAACCTGATTTCATGCACAAAGTATATAAATTATTGTATACAATTACCTTCAGGCTACGTATGCAAGGTGTATATAAAAATAAATAAATTGTGTTTCATCTTCAAAATATATCATTATGTATGTATATTCAAATACAGGTATTCCAGAATCCAAAAAAAGTCTGAAAGCCAAATAAACTAGTCCCAAGCATTTCAGATAAGGGAGATTGAACCTGTAATGGTAACTCATATACTTCCAAATAGTAAATCCTGTAGTGATATAAAAGCTCTTTTTTCTTCCTGGACAGCAAGTTCTGACAATGTTCACATCTCTATGCTGCCACTGTGACGACCAATAATTCACCTAGATTTTTTGTGGCAGCTATTAGAACAAGGTCACAAATGCTAAGAAGGGTTTATTTATTTGCATTAAGAATGAGAATTTTATTTGTACTATAATATGTATAGACCGATTAGTACAGTAAAATCTCTAAGCACATTATACAAAAAGTGTTATTAAATCACAGCTAAAAACATATAAATAGAATATAAAGAAATTAAATTACCAGAACAGCAAAGTTCTAATTAATTTTACAGTCTAGGAAAAGCTTGAAAGGCCAGTGATGAAAGGACACACATGTCAGTCCCATTTTCCCCCTGCTTTCTGGATTACTTGGGAACGTGGTGTGGAAGGGCAATAGGACATAATAAAATTCTGTTATTGTACATAAAGAGGGGGCTTGTGTAGTACAGTCCCACTTATGGGATTTTGTGGAGTCGAAGGCTTTCATGGCCAGCATCTATAGTTTTTTGTGGAGCTTTCAGGCTATGTGGCCATGTTCTAGAAGAGTTCCTTTCTGACGTTTTGCAAGCATCTGTGGCTGGCATCTTTAGAGAAAATTAAGGGATTTTCTTTACATCACCTGATTTTATTGCTTCTTTTTGAGTTCTGTTGTATATTTTTATAACATAACATCTTGGGAAATACAGGATTAAATGGTTGCTGGTATTAAAATAGTATCTTCTTTTGGTTGATCAAAAGTCTTTAGAGAAGACTGTGTATGGCATGACCATTGAAAATGCTCGGGAGAAGGTCCCAGGGGGATTCCAGTAAGTTAAGGAGGACAGGTGACGAGGAAGAGGCTTTATTTACAGATTTTGTGTGTGTGTGTGCAGAGAATTTTATTCTTGGGAATTGGGGGTGAAGTTCAAAAATGGTAAATACAAGACTGTTGAGTAGTCTTGCTTTCGTTTTGTTGTTGTGTGTATGCATGTGCCTAACTATGTGAGAGATCATATTTCTAGTCCTAAATTCAAATCTTAAATCCAAATAACCTTCATATGTACTTGCACTATTGAAAATGAACACTGAGTTGTGTTTCTGTGGTCTGTGTAGTATTTAAACAATCAGCCTAAAGACTGATGATATTTTGCTGTTTTTTTAAACACCATGTAGCCTATTTATTCACTTGCTAAACCCTCAAGTGAATGTCCAGTTTCTATTTCTGACTAGAGTAGACTGCCTCCACCCCATCAATGGAATTTATATAAGTATTGACTTACCCTTGAGCAGTTGTTACAGAGGTCTACACTAGTTGGGAATCGCAAGTGAACATAAGCATTAGTGTTTCTAGTGATTATTGGAGAGAGGAGCACAATATACTGTTGAATGCTTTGTGTCTGAATAAATATATTAAATTATTGTCCTTTTTTTAAAAAAAGCAAACTTTATGTGTGCTGTCTGAGTTTTAGTGGTCCATTTAAAAATTTAATGGACCACTAAAATACAGGTCCATAAAATACAGACCACTAAAATATTATTGTTTTTCTACAATAGTACAAGTACCTATAAAGGTTATTTGTAAAAGGTTTATTGTTATTTCTAGGTAAAGACAGCTTGTTGGAACAACCTGTAGAAGCTTACAATTTAATTTTGTCATGAAGATGAATCATAGATAAAATAAATACATTTGTCATGAATAAATAAATTTGTCATGAGGATAAATGCAACAGTAATAGTGTCATAGTAATGTAATGTGATTTCTTTGCAGGACATAAAACACTTGTCACAGGAAGGAACATTTTCTGTGCTATTTGAGCCAATATTGTTGCCATCACTGACAATGAACTTCACAAAAGTTGCTTCTATTTTTTGTAAAGGTATTTACAAGATGATACTTACAAGATGAGCTACCTTAGAGTGAATGGTGGGGGGATACATACAGCCCAAAAGGGGTTACTTGGAGCCACCCCTTTTAGGTTTGACTAGGGCCAGGGCAAACAGATGCCTGGCCCCAGTCCAGCCAGATTCTGTCCCAAAAAGGAGTGGATAAGATCTGCTCCTTTTGGGTGCAGAAACAAGCCTCCCCTTCTCCCGAAGAGCTAACTTTTCCCTTGGAAAAGCTGGATCTGGGGAAAGTGGCCTCTAGGTGCCTCAGCCCCAAGCAGGAGAGAAGCTGACTGGAGTGTAATCACCGGTCCAGCTTCTATCCTGCTTAGAGGCATGGTTCATTTAATGCCATGCCTCAAAACCATATCATATGTAACAGAAGAATTGTGCACATTTTCATTAATGCTTCTGACAAATGTGAGGTGGAGGATAAGAACAAATACTCTGTAGCAAAAGACTTAATGGACTTACTATTTATTTAAATAAACAATCTTACCACAGTTCCCAGAATTCGATAGCATTGAGCGATGGCAGTTAAAGTGCTGTCAACCTGGATCATTTCTGGAGTGCAGATGCAGGCTACATCTTAACTTTAAGTGATCTGTGGTAGTTTAAATCTGTGGTGGTGTACATTCTTCTGTCTTAATATATATTCAGCTTATGGTCTTAGAATGGTAGTGTTTTAGAAGACTTTGGACTTTATCACACCCCCTTCGGTGCCTGACTTACCTCTTCCGAATTTGAGCCAAATTCAGAAGTTTATTGCACAGACGTTTCCCTAAAAATGTCTTCCCTTTGCTTCCAATGTTAAATTCAGGCCCGTAAGACGCTCTGATGGCCATTTTTTCCAAATCAGAAGCTTCAGAATGGGAAAAAATGGCTGCCAAAGCAACTTACAGGGCCTGAATTCAACACTGGAGGCAACAGGAAGACATTTTGAGGGAAAAGTTTGTGTGATAAAATCAGCCTAACTTCCAAATTTGGTTCAAATTCAGAAGAGGTAAGTCAGGCACTGGAGGTGGTGTAATAACGTCCCCAGTGTCCATCCATGGTTTCAAAAAAACTTGAGGTTTAGGGAGAAATAAATGAAGGGGCTCATGATTTACAATTCATTTTCTAGGATTTTCTTTTCATTTTGGACTTTTGCATCCCTAATTCCAAATATTTTGGAAAGAAATATCATTTTAAATTACTGCATATACTGGTGTACAAGTTGACCTCATGTATAAGTCAAGGTCAACTTTTGGGGCCAAAAAAGGGAATTTCTGTATGACCCATGTATAAATTGAGGGTCGGACTTAAGGGGACAGCTCAGTGGGGGAGAGGCTCCGGAACCATCAAGATCTCTCTAGCCGAGGTCCCTCCAGAACAGAAAGCCCGGCTAGAGAGACGCTGAAAAGGGCGTGCGGGGGGATGCACATCCTTCCCTGCATCTCTAGCCAGGCTTTCTCCTCAGGAGGAGGGAGCCTGGCTGGAGAGGAGGCTGAGGGCAAATGCACGCCCTTCCCTGCATCCCCAGCCAAGCTTTCTCCTCAGGAGGAGGGAGCCTGGCTGGAGAGAAGGCTGCTGGGAGAATATGCACCTTCTCTCTGGCTGTGTTCTCTCCTCCGAAGGAGGGAACCAGGCCAGGGAGAATGCACCACCATGGGCCTTCTCCGTGGCCAACTTTCCTCCAAAGGAGGGAGCCCGGCCAGGGAGAAATCACCGCCCTGGGCCTTCTCCGTGGCTGATTTTCCTCCTCCGACAGAGTGAGCCCGGCCAGGAAGAACGTGCCGCCCTGGGCCTTCTCCATGGCTGGTTTTCCTCCTCCAAAGGAGGAAGCCTGGCCAGAGAGAACGTGCTGCCCTGGGCCTTCTCTGTGGCAAAGTTTCCTCTTCCGAAGGAGGGAGCCGGGCCAGTGGGAAAGCGCCACCCTGGGCCTTCTCTCTGGCCGGGTTTCCTTCGGAGGAAGCCTGGCTAGAGAGAAGGCTGCTATGCGAATGCGCATCTTCTTGGACTTCTCTCTGGCCAGGTTTCTTCCTTCTCCTCCTCCAAAGAGAGCCAGCCCAGGGAGAACACGCCTTCTTTGGCCTTCTTGCTGGCCGGGTTTCCTCCACTGAAGGAGGAAGACTGGGCAGGTAGAACTCGCTGCCTTTCCAGCCTGAGGTAGACTTATACCGTATTGCCCCGTGTATAAGTCTACCCCAGGATTTTGGAGGCCATTTTGGGGCAACAATTTCTCAACTTATAGTTGAGTATATATGGTAGTCTGGGTTGAAGTACAGTGTGAATTTTCCATGGAATCTTCAAATTATATTTTTAATATGTGTTAAAATAAGATGTCATTTTTCTTGAATCAGGTACAATGTGTGGACATGGAAATAGTCATGACACTCATGAGAAGACAAATCTGTTGGATGGTACATCATTGCCAAAGGCATGTCTATCCCATCCAGTGGTGGAACGGTGAGTTTTCTTTATGCTCAAAATTATTACATGAAATCATAAACATGTAGTAATGCAATCATGTAGAAATGAATTACATAATTTAGCTAGTATTTTTGATTACTTGAAAATATGAATGTTAGGGGATCTTCTCTTTCTATGTATGAGAATTTTAATATTTTTAATATTTGGAATATTGATATCACAATTTATTCTGACAATAATTACAAATGGAATGTACTTTTTTAAAATGAACATTTTTTTTCTTACAAGTAAACAAGAACTGTAAGAAACACATGAACTGTAGGTAGCTTCAGTGGTTTTGAAGAGAAGGGAGCTAAAACAGTAAGGAGAAAGCATTAGCAAAACTAAGAAAACTATTCCATAGTGTCAAGCAGGTATAAAGTATTCATTCCTGTTAAGAGAAAAAGAAAACAAGGGCAGGAATAACAATGTAGGCCTGAAACAGATGCTGCCCAAAAGTGCAGTGCATCCAATTGCAGCAGGGCTGTGGCAACTGCATGCGCCCAGCCCTGATTCAGACCACTGCCATGACGCTGAAACAGGCCACCAGAAGTAGAGGATCCTATTCACCCATTCTTTTCCTGATTTTTCATGGATGGTTCAGTGTCATTGTGGCTTCCAGCTGCTTTCAGGACCTGTGTCATCTGAATACTATGCCCTGAATGCAGCTGGAATCTGCATCATTTGACTCATGTGTTTCGAGCTGTAGTTTCATAAAAAAGTCTTCCTGTTCCATAGCTTTTGGAAACATTTTATTTGTTAATCTAAAAGAAAACATTATACTGTATAGTTCATTCTCTCCTCCCACTCCATTTTTTTAGGGAAGAAGCTTTGGAGAAAAATTAAAAAAAAAGGGGGGGGGGACCAGTTTTCTTCTAAATTTTTCCAGTTTCCTCTCATATCTCTAGCCACAGACCACGCAGAGCTTATGCACATGTAGAAAAATATGTGGTTGTGAAACCAAATTGCAGCAGAATCTTGTAGTGTCAAATCTAGTGATGAATAGATTGTACTATTACCTTTGGTGCAGGGAAAATTAACCCTTTATTGGAGACCACTGTCAGACTCGGTTTAATGTTTCTTTCTCTGTCTGTAGGTATCTTGGTATCGATTCATTTGCGACAGTATTCCACACAGAGCCACATCACACTATTTCAGATTCTTGGTCCATATGGTTTACAAACAGTTTTGATTTTAGTATAATCCTAAATGATGTTTATGTTTCAAGAGAAACTGAGGATATTCTAAAGGTGAGTTTTTATTTTAGCTGTTTTTCCTTACAAGAATGATACTTTTTTTTTTATACAATAGGATGTGCATATTCTGTAGTAAAAATAAATGATGCACCTATGAATAAAAGTTTAATTTTGTGCCCAGTATAAACTGTATTGAAATTAGTCTTCATGTTCTTCATATATACTTTTATTTGTGCTAGTTTTGTGAGATGAAGATTATAGTTCAAAGTACTAAAGCCCAACACAGACCATAGAAAGGACTCCTTTTCTTTCCTCTTCCTGTTGTAGCTTAACAACTTTTGCTTATACATTTGCTCATTATTCATTATGGGTACTTATCAGGATGCTGTATTCTGCACTCATTCCCAATTTTGATTTTAGTTCTATATTAAATGACATTTATGGGGTAATACAGATCGGCACTTTGTGCCAGCCTGTGGGTGTAGCTAGGGCATGCTGGATGCCCTAGCCCCAACCCTAGGGCCCCATTTTGGTGTGCGCTAGTCTACACGTCGCACACCATGATGGCGCCTCTCCGGTGATGCACAGCACCAAATGGGCATCATAAAGCTGTACTGCCGTGGCTGTGGTTCCCTTCTGTGATCTCTGAAGGCTGGATTGGGGCTGCGCTATGAGGTTGCCACAGCCCTGATCTGGCCAGTAAAGGGGCGGCTGCATGCCACCCATCTGTACAGCCCATATGTTTCAAGTGTAGTAACAGCATTGAAGAGTATCTGATTTTATAGAAAGAATAGAAAGAGGAGTTTATGTAGCCCCTCCCCAGTAATGTACCATTAGATATGTTCAGCACTCAGTTATTGGTGGACAGAATCCTATCAGTGTCTACTAAGGAGGTTTCTAGAACTTCCTTTTGCAAGATGTTTAATTGCGACCACAACAGTTACCAGACAGTGTCCAGGCACAGCTCTAAACCCTGACTGAAATCACCAGTTGGCCACAAGAATGTTCTTTCATGACACTACCATGCTGGCTGTTCCTATCCTTCCTGTCCAGCTTCCGGAAGTCCACATAAGTATGCTGGTTGACCTTTATGCTCTACCAACTTTGTATAGGATCATGGAGGCTACTGATGGGAGAGGGAAGGTCTGCAGTGTTTTGTCATTGTGTGCCTTCACATCATTTCCAAATTATGGTGACTGTGTCATGAAGCTAAGCGTGTGTGACTTGCCCAAGGTCACACAACAGGTTTCCATGGCCAAGTGGGGATTAAACGTTGATCTCCAGACTCCTAGTCCAACAATCAAGCTAGTACTCTTATGTCAGAATATCAGGAAATGGTGTGATTCAGTAGCTCACCCTTATCTTTTTGTAATGCTTAGGAGTTGGGGTTTTTTTGTTGTTGTTAGTTACAGCCTTTAATATATTGTGGCAGTGGCGGAAAAAGATGTAAAGCATAATAATATTTGTGCATATGCTTGCTTTATGTGCAGTCAGATTTGATCTTATTTTCCCCCATTAGGTTTTGAACTTCACGGATCCTTTGACTCTACCTCCAGGCTGTTGGAATGTTTTTTCCTTGAAACTTCACATCCAAGAATCTGTAACAAGCTTATTTTCCAAAGTCTTTGTGACCACAAATATTGGAGTGATATTTGAGATACCATTACAGATTTATTCTGTTTTGTCCCAGGTACAATATTGATCAGAATGGCTCCATATATGTATGACAATAGCATTTCCAATGTGTTATCTCTTCTACTAATATTATCTTTCATGAAAGGTTATCTGTGATACTGAATGGTAGGAAAACTGCTTCAGGTCTAATTAACTACTAATCTGTGCAGGTTTGCTGAAGCACTGAATGTTCCTTTCAAAGTTATGTTGGCCCCCCCCCCATTCTGAATAGGGTACAAATCTAAGTTAACAATGCTCTGAATTGTTGTTTTTCATATGCTTAAGTGGCAGAATATAAAGCATTAATGCACAAATAATCTATCATCCACAACCCTTTCTCTGTAATTGAAATTGTGTGGTTTGTAAGAAAAAGCCAAAAGTGCAAGCATTTTCTCATCACCTAATCTAGTCTACAGTGGATTGCAGTTTGTGTGTTTCTTCTCATTGTTTTTCTTAAATTACTCAGGGCATTGGGGAATGGAAATTGCAGCAGGATGTAGAGGTGTTATTGATATGCTTATTATTATTATTATTATTAGTAGTAGTAGTATTACTGAAATGAAAATGTGCAATGCTGATTTAACATGGTTTTGATTAATGTTTTTCAGCAGGGAGTTGTTCACTTTGAAGCCATAGCACATCATGATATTTATTGTTCCTTGAGAATGTCAGACACAGGTAAATAGATGAAAATGGGTATGTTTTCCCATTGCTTTTAGTTCTATTGATAGTTTAATATTTTAGATTGTAAATCTGTGGGGAGGGAATTGTCAAATTAACCATTTGTAAGCCTCTCCGGGAGCCTTTTTGGCTGAAGGCCAGGATATAAATACTAACAAACAATTTTTAATTTCATATGATGTGAACAGAGCTGTCTCTGTTTCAGATTTTTAAAATCATGGCTAAATGAAATGAAATGAAACATGACCACCCTGTTCTATACTATAAAATGTTAAATGCAGCATAGATACAAGTTTGCTGAATAAGCTGGTGTTCAAAAAAGTTAAGTTTACTAAATCTAATATCCTCCCAGTCCTTGTATTTTATACATTAGCACTACAAATAGATTAACAACACACATTTTAAGAACAATAAATGTAGTACATTGTTAAAGACCCTTTCCTCATGAGGCATCGGTCCTCAAAGATCTGTTGAGACAGAAAAGTCCTTCCCTGCCTACAGAAGGCCAGCAAGGAGAGTGAAAATCTTGCCTCTCTTAAGGAGGCAAGAAGACAGTTCCTCATGTTCGCACCAGATATACCTATGAGAACTGTGGGACAGAGAGAAAGGCATCCCTTGAAGATCACAAAACACTAATAGGCTCACATGAGAAAATATGATCCTAAAATCATAGAGTTGGAAGAGACCACAAGGGCCATCCATAGAGGAACACAGAACCAAAGCATCCCCAACAGATGGCCATCCATCCTCTGTTAAAAACCCCCAAAGAAGGAGACTCCACCACACTTTTGCTGTCAGAAGATCTTCCTCATATTGAGGTCCTACAAATAACCTCTGCGGTGCATTAAACACAATTTTGAAACCTCTCAGCCTGGTTTAGGAAAAAATGAAAGTGGGAGGAGAGAAAGGAACAGCCAGATTCTTACCTATTTTTAGACTACTCTTATTCTACAAGGAAATAAGAGTGTATGTTTAGGAGACTGGCAGGGATACTAAGATGCTAAGCCAGAAATGCAGCTATTAAGAGAGAGCATCAGGGGACCTATTTTAACAGTCAAAGGGTGCATCTAATGCTGTTTGATATCACTTTAAATGCTGTAGCTCCATCCTGTGAAATTGTAGGATTTGTAGCGTTACAAAGTTTTAGCCTTCTCTGCCAAAGAATGGTGGTATTGCCTAAGAAAATTACACAACCCAAGATTCTGTAAGATGAAGCCTTGACAATTAAAGTGGTTTCAAACTGAATTATTTTTACATGGTATATGCACCAATAATAATGATAATAATAATAATTTTTATTTCTAGTCTGCCCCTCTGAACAAACAATTGGGGTGGGTTACAGCAAAGGTTAAAAACAGTACTAATTAAAATGTCCTATCCCATCCCCTACCTCCCCCCCTTAAAAAAGAATTAAATCACAATGAAGTTAAAACAAATATATAAACAAATAAAAAACAGCTCAAAACAGCAGCAGGAATTCCGGGCTGAGAGTCCTAAACTATATAAGGGTGGAGAAAGCACAGGGGAAGGGTTGGAAAAACTCCAAAGTCTAGGTTTGGAGCCGGGAGATGTTAACCATTTTCTGGGAAGGCCAGCCTTTAGGGCTTTTTAAAAGCCTTCAACAGATGGAATGAGACACATCTCATCCGGCAGGTCATTCCACAGCTTGGGGGTGACAGCTAAAAAGGCCCTCTGGGAGGTCTGGACCAGCCTGGTCTTCATGGGCTGTAGCAGATTCCTCTCAGAGGACCGGAGTGTGTGTAGAGGGTTCATACGGGAAGAGGTCGTCCCTTAGATAGGGGTATGATTCTGTGCATCAACAACATAGTTCTTGGTTAGCCTCAGCTGCTGTTTTTATAGACTGGTCAGCCTCTTTTGAGTTTGTTTTCATGTTGTTTTCTTGAAGGTGAATTTTTGAATTGATGGAAGTAACATCCAAAGACAATTCATAGAAGAAAATAATACAGGTTTCAATTATTATTTTAGCAAACCTCCTTTGGGAAAAGAGCCTTTCTCTGGACAGTTCAACATGGAATGTGGATTCTGATCTTTCACATGAACTTCATGAAAGATGGCAAAAAATTAAGGACAGTGAAATTTGCAGGTTTGTATAAAAATGTTTATGTTTTGGCAGTAGTGATGATGTTTTGTCTGTAGTAGGATCTGTAAGATTTGTCTGTGTTTGGGGATCTTCAGTGAATGACTTTCATGTTTTGCTATTGTACAAAAATAGGAGAGAAAAAACACCTCTTATTCTATTTCCTCCATAATTTTAATTTTATACATTCTGTCATAGTTCCCTTACTCATCTTTTTTCCTAAATGAAATAACACTAAACATTTTAACATGTCTTCTTAGGCAAGGTGCTTCATCATCTTCTTCAAACTGAAGAAGGCCTTCATTGCACCTTTTCTAGCTGTAATGTGGTAACTAGCAATGTACCAAACATAATCCAAGTGTGATTGCAATATAGATTTATATAAGGAAAAGGCAGTTGACAGTCACTCTGATTCATCCACGGAATGTGCCTTTTTCATAGCAGCTACTCTTGGTTAATATTTTAATCAATCCTCTGTTTTAGTCAATCATCACCACTTCAGACACCAGTTTTTGTGTTAGTCTGGGATTTTTTGCTCCAATACCTATCACTACTGCAGACTGATCTGCATTTGTCTTTGTAATAGCCATTCCCTCCCTTGTAGAGATCTAATAATTTGTTTTTATTTAAACCTCTCTAAAAATTGGCATCCTCAAACTTGGTCACCTTGTTGCTGCTCACTTCTAACTCTAGATCATTTATGGGCTCTTGTAGCACCTTTGAGGCTCACTGAAAGAAAGAAGCTGCTGTTCGTATGTATGTTTTCACACACCATTATTTCACCTTTGGTAATAACATATACAGTGGGCCCTTGTTTTAAGTGGGGAATCCGTTCCAGACCCCCCTCCCCTGTGTAAAACAAAAACCACGTATGCTCAAGCCCCATTATGACCAATATAACCACCTGCAGGCTGTCTGTGAGCCCCATTGGATGTAATGGGGCTCGTAGTCGCCACAAGTGTGCTCGCGCACGCTGTGTGTGCAGCTCCCTTTCCACTTCTAGGGTGGCTTCTGTGCAAGCTGGAAGCTGCCTATAATGAGCCCGCATATAGCACGGGCTCACTGTACCTTCAAGTTAATGGTACTGTCATGGGCATGCACATAGTTCCACAGTATGCCAACATAATGGCTGACCTAGAACTCCTGCATTCAGAAACCATTGCTTTACCTGAGGTTCATAACTGCATAATTTGGACTCATGGAGAAGACTCACTCAATCCACCAGAGTTTCAACAACTTCCACCCTACCATCCATCTCATACTGAAACTATCAACAGAATAAATTCATTTTTGGATACCACGGTATAACAACAAAACAGACATCTAAGCACCACACTATATTGTAAGCCCACTGACTACTATACATACTTACATACCTCCAGTTTCCACCGTGAACACACAACAGATCCATAGTCTACAGCCAAGCCCTCCACTACAGTCACATCTGCTCAGACCCACAGAAAATGACAGAACCCCACTAGTGGTCACATACAACTCCCAACTGAGACCACTCAGACATATCATCAAAGAACTAGAACACATTCTGGACAATAATGCTGCCTTTTCAAGGACTCTTCATATTATCTAGAGACAGCCTCCAAACCTCAAACAGTTACTTATCTACAAGAGGACACACAACGCAGTGTAGAGACTGGTTCAAAAATACACAACCAAACACAAACCACTAGAGCCCTCTGACTAAACAGTAACAAACCACAATTACAGGTGTATCATGTAAATAAAAATTACCTAATTCAGCTGTGCATAGCTGTTTATATGCACATGTAACAGAAAAACTATGAGCATAACACTGCTCAGTTCAATCTGTATATGGATATTTCTGTGGCACTTCTTAAACATGAGGTTTTTGGGTATACAATGTCAATACTGTGGTTCCTTGTGGCTTAAACGACAGATGGATTTGGCCTGTTTTTATAGGTTGCAACACTTACTGATTCTGATGTTTTTATCTGTGGCCACTTTAAATAAGTTTAAAGTGTTAGTTGGGGTTAAATTACTTTCTGTGTTAAGAACTGTTTTCTGCCAGTGCCTCTGTCTTTACAGGTGTTTTACATTCAATTTTGTCATTATTTAGTCAGTTGCAAGACAGTTTGTAACATGCCATCTTGTTTGTAAGAATTTTGTGTCAGCAAGCTATAGGTATCATAATTAGTGCTTTGTACATTGCTGTAGTAATCGTAAATATCGGTTTCATTTTAATTGCTTCTTCATTTCATTTTTTTATATTAGCTTTATCTTGTTCGTTATATAGTGGGCTAAACAGCTGAAGAAGCTTATCTTTGGCAGAACAGAAAGGAAACAACCCAAAATACTCTGTCCTGCTGTCTGCTACTACTGTCAGCCCATCACATTTGTGGGTTTAACAGTTTTTGTTATTTGTGAATGTAAAACCTGGCAAGCATTTCCGGGATGTGAGGGGTAGAGGAAAGGAGCAGGCCAGTCCTGGCACCTCTTCCACCACAGAAATGCTTCTCTGAGTGCTTCCATTTCCTGTGCCCATCTCACCCTGGGAATGGCTGCCTTATGGGGGGGGGGCAGTTATAGTTTTTCTACATTCACGGGGTTTTGGTTTTCAATGTGGAGGCCCAACTGTATTTTATTTTCAACAATTGTGAAGAATTCCCTTGATAATGCATGTGCATAGTCTTGTGATTAATTACTGTATATTTACGAACTTGTTTTTTTCTAAACTATGGTAGCAAGATCATGTATGTTGAACCAAGTGGTGTTATGGATGTTTTTCTATTACATAGCACATAAACAGCTATACACAGTTGAATTAGGTAAATTTTATTTACATGATACACCTGTAATTGTAGTTCAGTACTGGTACAAATCCTTGCCAGAAACCTAGATGTCCTTATATCTATTCAGGAAATATCATCACAGGACCTAACGATAGTACCCACAATATTCACTTGCTCATCCTCCAGTGTGATGTATGCCATACTGTGTTAGCAGTGCCCTTTAGTACTCTATATTGGGCAAACAGGCCGGTCCCAGCACCCAAGGACATAAATCAGACATTAGAAATGGAGGTAAACAAAACTGGTTTCAGAACACTTAAATCTTCCAGGGCATTCAATCTCAAACCTCAGAATAGTCGTCTTTGAACAAAAGAACTACAAAGGGAGACTGGAGAGAGAAATAGCAAAATTGGAATGTATCCACAGACACCAGTCTATCAGCAGTGGGTTGAACAGAGAGATAATGGTTTTCTGGCACACTATAAACATTTGAACATCCCCCCCCCCCCATCTTCATGACAAGTTCATCACATCTCCTCTCTGGTTCCCACACTACATTCCAATACTATTCCTCCTTGGCTTTGGGCAACATCCTTCCTCCTGTCCACCTGCCCCCTCCATGACCATAATTAAAACTGAATTTGCCACCTTATCTCCATACCTACAAGGTTTTGAATTTCAGTTGACATTCTCATACACAACCAGTTTATATACCTTGTTTCCCTGAAAATAAGACACTGTCTTATATATAAGACAGCGTCTTATATTAATCTTTTTCTCCCAAAGTTATGCTAGGCCTTATTTTCAGGGCATGTCTTATTTTTCCATGAAGAAGAATTCACATTTATTGTTGAACAAAAAAAGAAAAGAAGAAGAAGAATATTTATTATATACTGTATATATATTTATATACAAAAACTTTGCTAGGTCTTACTTTCGAGGGAGGCCTTATATTTAGCTATTCAGCAAAACCTTTACTAGGTCTTATTTTCTGGGGATGCCTTATTTTTGGGAAAACAGGGTTGGTCTGTTTCTGGAGTCCATTCCACCCCATGCATCTGAGGAAGTGTGCTGACATGTACAAAGGTTCATGCTACCAGCATCTTCCTTTCTTTCTGTTAGCCACAAAGGTGCTACCTGATCCCTTTGCAAACTCATGACGGTTATTTACAAATGTTTCCTGGGTAACAGTGAATCATTTGCTAAAGCCAGTAGTTAGTCAAAACC
This sequence comes from Urosaurus nigricauda, assembly GCA_034509955.1. NCBI lineage: Eukaryota > Metazoa > Chordata > Lepidosauria > Squamata > Phrynosomatidae > Urosaurus > Urosaurus nigricauda. The sequence continues at coordinate 154,335,081 of JAOEGL010000005.1, read as the reverse complement.
AAGTGGGTGTGTGCAATTGAACTGTGAGAAAATGGAAGGCACCTAAGCATATCTTCATGAGCATTTAGAAGACCTGATAATGCAGTGCACATTTTCAGCTTGAAATAGTAACAATAATAATACCAATAATAGCTTTATTTATTCTCTGCTCCTCTGTCCAAGGACAATCAAAGTGGCTTACAATTAAAAATTCATACAATACATGCATAGTAACCCAATTGTTCCCTCCCTCCCCTTAAAACATAAATTAAACAAAATAACAATTAAAAGATATACATTATAATGATCAAAGAGGGTTGAATGGGGTTTCAGAAAATTCATAAGGTGGTGGATTCAGTTGTAAAATATTGATATGTTGTACATTTTAAAATGAAGTCAGGATATTTAAATACACACACACACACACACACTCGTCCCTCCACATTTGCAGTTTTGATTATTCATGTATTTTATTAATATGTTCTCTCTTAAAATATTTAGGCTCTCCAGTGCAACTTTATGGTTAACTTTAACTAAAAGTTGCACTGAAGGACCTAGAGATTACTAGAGAGAACACTGCACTAGGCATTTGTAGTTCCTCCAGTGCAATTGTGTGGTCAATGTCTGTCAGATGTTGACCACAGAGTTGCACTGGAGAACCTAAAGATTCCTAGAGAGATGTTCTCTACATAATCCGCCCCGCACCCTCAGGACATCAGGTAAAAACCTATTGGAAGGTATTAATGTAAGATTGTCATCTACTTCCAAGAGAGCATTTTCCTCTGTGGCTCCTCAACTCTGGAATGCCCTACCGGATGAGATCCGTCTTCTTACCACCTTAGAGGCTTTTAAAAAAGCACTGAAGACGGATCTCTTCTGGTGGGCCTATCCATCTGATCTGTTGTGATATTGTGTGCTACTTGGAGCGCTGAATTTGAGTAAATAGCAGACATTGTGGCTGTAAGTTTTCACTGGATTGTTTTAATCACATTATGGCTGCTATGTTGCACATGCTAATTGATGCTTTTAAGGAATGTTTTTATTTAAGGTTTTATTGAGTTTTTATAAGAATGTCTTATTGTTACCGTTTTAATTGTTGTAATACCACCTCGATCCAATGGGAGAGGCGGGAAATATAAATAAATTATTATTATTATTATTATTATTATTATTAAAAACATAGTGTTTTTGTTATTTTCAGTTTTCCCACATTCGTGAGGGTCCTGTGCCCCTAACCCCAGCAAATATATATTCCAACACAAGAATTAAAGTGTTGGACTCCTGAAGATTTTTCCTAGTACATCACAATTTGCAATAGATTTTTAACAGTTTCATTTCTTCTCAACTCAACAGGAGAAATCTAGGGGAAGTTATTCAAGCTGCTGATCAAAAGAATCCTGGAGAAGAGTCGTTTGGGTTGTCTTTTCCGCACTTGGTTACAGAACTCGGTCTTACACTGAATTTCAGTGCAGCTGCACCCATGAATAGCATGGTGAGGCCATGTTTTGACAGGGTATTTAGACAAGACCTCCTCCCCCTATTCCTCAATAGTCTTCATTTTTATTCTTTAAAAAAAGAAAAATGGAGACTTACATTTCTTCTGAATTTAAAAGATAATTCACTTTAAGAGACTTATGGCTGGTCATATCTGTCATATCTATCAGCTGATGATTAAGACTGAAATCTGTGAATAAATTTTCACCATGTAATCCATCAACAATTTTGAGCTTCTGTGGGGGAGGTTGAGTTGTAACACATGGGGCATTAATGTTGTTGTGTTTGGACTATTTAGGTAAAATACTTTACGCTAAGAAACCCATCACCTTTCCCAGTGATGTTGCAACTCCTGCCTCTGTCTTTCTATCCTGATCCTCGAGCCCCACTGACTCTTCTCAGCAAATGGTAATGACCAATCAAGAACATCACTTTTCCTTTATCATAAGGATTGGAGAACATATGTTCTTCAAAATGTAATTAGACTGCAACTCCCATCAATATTAGCATGCACACTAATGATGATGTGAATTGCAGTCCAACAACATCTGCAAAGCCATGTGTGCTCCATCCTGGCTTTAGCTGGTTATGCATTCATTTTTTTTTTTTTTGTGCTGTTGGAGAAAATTGTACAGATTTCTATGGACTCCCAACTTCCTGCCTCCTTACTCTCCTAGTCAGCTTCAGAGCAGTAGCCATGCCAAAAATGAGGCATAATATCATAGATAATATGATCATAGATAATATCATAGATCAACAGCTAGTCCTCTCAGGTATTCAAATGGTGTATTGAGAGAATATCAATGAAATAATTTATTTGCTCCTAAAGTGTATTTAAAAGTAAACGTAGGCCTTTCAGCATCTTTGTTTTTAATTAAGAAGTATTGCATGACATTTTGGTGAATTAATGGACTCTTTTCTGTGTTTGAAAGGTATATGCAGGAAGTGTATGCCACACAGATTAAAACTTTGTAACAGTGCATCCTGAATAAACATCAGTAACATCAATATGTTTAAAAATTGGGCTTTAAATCTAATGCATTCCATAAAAAATTTAAATGTCTTATATATTATATTTTTAATCTTGATTTATATAGGTTTGGCGAAAGTGTACAGTCTATTAATTTTACAACCACTGAATTTAGATTGACAGAAGCAACAGCACCTCATAGGGTAAGCTATGTCTTACATTAGCCTCATTGATACTTTCATCTCTAAAAAATAGTGCTTATGAGTGTATCTATATTAAATAATAACAGAAATCAGACTCTGGCAGCATGTGGGAAATATTTTTGAGGATGAAAGGAGCTGGCACTTTTTGTAGAACTTGTAACTTTTAGTCACTTTTTTGGATTGCAGAGTTATTAAATTGAAAACACATTTGAAGTGTTCAGAATTACAAATAAATGGATGATTTTCTGGCAGAAAGGATTTTTAATTCCTACACACGCATCCAGCACTTAATGTTTTAAAATGTTTTATTCGCCAGCCCCATCCTCTCTGAAAATACTGGTAAGGCAAAGCATACCTTGATAGGATTGAACAGGGCTTTATTCTCTCCCTGGGCTGGAAACCTCAGAACAGAGGAATGCTGGTTCATCTGTATTTTCAGTGTCCCTATCCACACCATATTCCTATAAACACCATGGATCTTTTTATTTTCATCCTTCTCCAGTTGCTCAAGTGTCCTGGCATGCACATCCTTTCTCTTCTACAGTGTAGAATAGAATGTGCTTGGGGGTGATGGGAAACTGCAACCTTCACCCCAACCTGACACACATTTTTTCTTCCCCTTTCCCCTTTATTTATGGTATTTATACCCCGCTCTTCAGCCCTAAAGACTATCAAGTTCACTCTCCCTCAGCTGTTCGGATATGCTTTCAGCCAGAAACTGCACTTAAATATTCTTTTGACACCTGTTTTAAATTGCAATGGTATTCTTATTTTGACTAGATATTTTTTGCCTTTTGCTAAAAGTTGTAAAAGTTATATTTTGTAGAAGTTAGATTAACAATAGTTTTTAGTTTCTGTAGTCACTGTAACCATTCTCAAGAATGTGTTGTTGTGGGCATGTTTGTAAGTGTCTAAGGCTAGAGGGTGACATCATGAGAGATAGATGGATAGACAGATCACACTCCAGTAACCAAAATTACCTGGACAATGGATAGTACATTAAAAACAAGTACAAACAGTGAACAATGTTAAAGAGGATATAAACTAAAATAAAAATGGTAGTAAATAATAAAAGCATTGCAATGTGAAAACCAGAAACATGATAGAAGAGTGTGAAGCACTAAGAAGGACTAGCAGCAATTCATAAAGTGCCAAGAAGATTTCTTTTTCTTAAAAAACCCCAAAATTTGCTTGACACCAAAAAGATGGTGATATAGGTGCCAGGTGAATCTCTCACACCTACATACCACAAAAGGGCATTCCACATCCAGGGCATACCTGACAGTATTATCTAAGATTCTGTTTTTATAAATAGAACCTCATAATTTAGATGAAGTCTTTTTATATATAATATTGTATGTCATGTTTTCCTCTTTCTGAGTTCTGTTCTGTCCCTTATCTGTTCTTATAGCTGTTATTTGGAGTTTCAGTTGTTGTTGGTTTTCCTACATTAAAAAGAGGAATTAAACATTCTTATCAAGCAGTTCACTTTCTCTCTTTCTCTCACTCTCTGCCTGGCTTATCTCATAGAGCTGCGAGGAAAAGTTATGTTGGTCGACAATCTTGTCTATCTCCTTCAGCTGTTTTGACCAAGAACAAAATAAAATATGAATTATATTTTTTTCTAGCTACCATGACTAAAAAGATCTAGTCTGTGTTACTTCCAGGGTGATAGGTGAAGTGTTTATGTTACGGTTGAACAAAATATATGTATACCTTCCTTATTTACACCAGGTGCATTTGTCTTAAATTCTAAAAAGATGTCCAAAGATAGCTATTGTGGTTATTTTTTTTATTGCTTTGCAGGATGAAGTACAAGAGGATCATGATTTTATCAGCTCTAGTTCTGAGATGCTCAACTTAAAATTGCAGCCCTTGGAAGCTAAGAGAGTTGGTGTAGTTTTCACACCTCTTGATTACAAAAGAGTAACTTCTGTTATATTGGTGAGGTAGGTTCATTGAATTTTTGTAGAAGCAGTGAGGCATAAACTTGTAAAAACTCATTTTGCAGCTCATTTCTGAAACTTTCTACAAAATTCTCAATGTATTGTATTGGAAGAAATGGATTGATATCCATGAAATGCTCATAGTAAAATACAAATCAGTATGTTAAAGGTTGCTAATTTCTTTTGTCTTCCCCCTTTCTTTCTGCGTTTTTCATACAAAATATGAGCTTTCATGAAATATATAATTATTTGTCTATGTGGGTCACTGAAAATGCATGAAACTAAAGGGAAAAGGCATTTTTAAAAATAAATAAATGTTGGGGTATGGCAGTATCTTGAGTTACAGAAAATACTTTGTGTGGGAGAATGAAGAGGATCCTGTCACTATAGGACAAGAATATACATTGAAGGCCTTCACAGATGACCTTGTGATAATTTTGGAAGACCCCCAACTCTCGAATAGGAAAACTGTTTACTATTATTGGGGACTTTGGTAATGTATCAGGTTTTAAAATTAATGGACATAAGATATCACTCATAACCAAAAACATACTGAAAAGGGGAGAGCAAAATATTGAAAATGTATCCAAATGTCAGATAGAAAAGAAAGTTAAATGCCTAGAAATATGGCTGACAAATAAAAAAACCTGATCTTTATGACAATAACTATACAACTAGATGGAAAGAAATCAGAAAAGATTTAATTAAATGGAGTAAATTGCAGTTATCTTTATCAGGGTGAATTGAAGCTATCAAAATGATGGTCCTATCCAAAATGAACTTTTTCTTTCAAAGTATCTCAATTTTGAATGATGACAAACCCTTGAAAGAATGGCAGAAAGATATTAGAAAATTTATCTGGAACAATAAAAAGCCATGAGTAAAATGGACAACTATGAAGAGACAAGTTGAAAAAAGAGAAGGTGGAATACCTGATCTGAACCTGTACTACAAAGCGAATGTGTTAAATTGGATGGTAGATTCAATCACCCTTGAGAACACAAGACTGCTCAATTTAGAGGGGTTTGATAACAGTTACGGATGGCACGATTTTCTCTGGTACAGCAAAGTGAAGGCTCACAGTGAATTTAGAGAACACGTAATAAAAAGATCTCTTTTAAGAATATGGGAAAAAACTAAGATGAAGTTCTACAGGAAAATGCCTTTCTGGATTTCACTGCAAGAGGCTTTTATAGGTAGATGGAAATCTTTGGATATATGGCTTCACCTATAAAGACCCCAACTCTTTTTTTTTTTTTGCATAAACCAGGAACTAAAAAATTTGAAATGAAACTGACAGATAACCTGACATTACTTGACCCTAAAATGCATTTGTTTCTATATATACAATTAAAAGAGAGATTTAAAATGGATGAGAAGACAGAAGAATTTGGAAAAGACTATTTGGAATTAGATAAGATTTTATTTAGTTCTGAAAGCCAAGAGAATAGCCAAAATACATAAATTTCCAGAAAGTTATGCTCAAGAAGAGAAACTGATATCAGAGGTGATGATCAATTGGGCATCAGATTGTGGTTACTGCATAGGTTCAGAAAGCTGGAAATATGCCAGAAACAAAACTAAAATTTACTGAATTACAAAATCTAAGGGAAAATTACTGGAAAATGGAACAGAGATTATATTTAACACCCAACAAAATTGTAAAGATCTACAAATCTGCCTCAAATATTTGTTGGAAATGCTGCTCAGCTATTGATTCTTGGTTTCATATTTGGTGGCATTGTCCAAAACTTAAAATATTCTGGAAACAGATACATATAGTCATAGAAAGGGTGTTGCAGATTAAATTTGACATGAGACCAGAAGTATACCTTCTAAACATGTTGAATAAACTTTCACCAATGACTGAACAGAAGTATTGGTGTACCATGTTATATATGATAACAGCAGCTAGAATGATAATAGTACAAAATTGGAAGAGTCCTGAAATCCTACGAGTAGAAGATTGGTTAATGATACTATTAGAAATGATAGAAATGGATAAATTGACCTGTCACTTGAATCATAAAGACATAAATACAACAGAGGAAGCATGGTTCCCAGTTATGGAATTTTGTAAACTAAGATGGTTATAAAGTGTAGAAAGATTGAAAGCAATGAAAACATTATATTGAATAATAATAATGGAATATATTATGGAATTTAAGTTAAATGCTCTAGGGAAACTGTTTTAGAATTATTTTTCTATTATGTAACTTCTATTTTTCTTATAATAAGTCACTGGTATATATGGATGATATTGGGTTTTGTTTCTGAAGACATTCAGGAAGTCAAATTTTATGTAATGTTTCTGTTAGGGGCTATATTTGTAACAACCACCTTTTCTGTATATAACTATAGGAAACATATGTTTTATGTAGTTATGAAATAAAAAGTATAAAGTTAAAAAAACTTGGTCATGCTGTATAGCAGGGATGGAAATTATGCAACCATCCATATATTGATAGATGATCTGATGTCTGGATGTCTGCATAATTCTCATATAGAGTAGAAATAGCATACAACCATAGGAATTTCATTTCGCTTCAGCAGTGCAAAAAGCTGATTTTTTTTCCCCAAGAGATGCATACATATTGAATGAGGGGTGAAATGTCTGGAAACTGACTTTCCTTTTCTTAAATTTAGTTGTAAAGGCCTCCTTACTTTGTTGCAGGAATAATTTGACTGTTCTGGATGTGGTTTATGTTGAAGGCATTGGAGCCAGAGAACTATTGAAAGTAGGGGGAAGGTTGCCAGGGGCAGGAGGATCCCTTCGGTTTAAGGTGCCAGAGTCAACCCTTATGGACTGCAGGCAACGTGAGTGATAATCTGTTTGACAGGAAGGGACAGAATGATGTGTGCATGGTAAGAAAAGATGTGTATGCTAATGGACAGTCATGCATCAGAATGATTTCTATACGTATCACACATGAACTCAGGAGCCGAGCATTCAGATGGTACATTGATAGCTACCTAATGGCATTTGAAAGGGATACATTTCCACAGTGGGAATCAAGTACTGAGAAAGTCCTGTTAGAAGCTGCAGATATTTTATTTGTGCCAGTGGAAATGACATTCTTAGTTGTCTTCAAAAGAAATATTCTTTCCCAATACAGTGTCTTTTTGCTAACACAACCATATTTTCTGCTGTAAATACTTGAGTGAATGTAATTGTACTGTCATCACATTGATAATAATATGTTAATGCATATATTCCCTACATGCAGGGAAAATGTTGCATGAGCAGCAGTATTACGTGCCACCATGTTGTCCCCTATCTCTCGGCCATGATATATATAAATGTGTTTTAATACAATAGTGGAAAAATTGAATTTTTCTCATTAGCAAATTGGTACTCCAAAACAGCTTTAAATGATTAATGTAAAAATAACTAATGTTGGTTCTTTTTTTTTTTCAGAACTGAAAGATGGCAAGCAAATTTTATCTATTACAAAGAACTTTAAAGTTGAAAATATTGGTCATCTTCCTATTACTGTAACCTCTATGAAGATTAATGGATACAGTTGCCAAGGATATGGGTTTGAAGTACTTGAATGTCATGATTTTTTTCTGGCACAAAATTCTTCACGGGAAATTAGCATTGTGTAAGCATTTGCCGTTAAAGAACGGAACAACTTATTTTAATCTCCTTAGCAAGCAGGATGCTAGTTCCTTTAAATGGTTTTCTGTTTCCTCAAAAATACTACAAATTTCTCATTCTTCAAAGAATTTTAAGATACTATTTCTATGTCATGGTTTAAATTGTGTGCAGTATAATGATATTATTTTTATGCACCTACTGAAAAGGAATTACTTTCCTCATTGGGGGAAGTGCTCATAATTCTTAATATTCTGGGCAGCGTTGTTTAAGAATTTTTAAGAATTTAAAAAATGCTAGATTTGTGTCAAGGATGAAATGTTGTCCAAAATTAATTTTTTCTTCCAAGGTGAGGTGATACAGTGTAGACCATTTACCAAATTGTATGATCCTGCACCAGATAGCTGGCACAGCTCTCTTTTTTCATCTTATTCATTAGTAAGTATAATGTAATATCATTATCTAGGGCAGAGATGGCCAAACATGAATAATGTGAAAGCCACATATGATAAACATCAGGTATTTGAGAGCTGCAATACATAAACTAATATTACACATGTTGTTATTAATATTACATTCATGTTGTTACAAATAAACTGAAAAGAAACAATAACATCCAACACATGCAATGCACCCAAACTGTACAGCACCCAGTATCACATTAAAACCCTGATAATTTCACCATCAACAACACAGCAACACATGCCACAGTCACACAATTGCAAGTTACATCCATTACAACTAACATTTTATTGATTCTCCAGCACAATCATTCTGTAATCCTTACCAACCCAAAATATATTTATTCTCTGACTCAAATCTAGCATTAAGATTTAAATTCTTAAAAATGTTGAATCATCACATACATTACTGTTTACAACTGGTAAATAATTATAAAGCTTGAACTTTTTTAAATTAACTTTTTGTATGAATTCTAATGCAAAAAGGAGGTAACATACTTCTATGAGTGCACATTATATGTCAAAGAGCCACATGTGGTTCGTGAACCACAGTTTGGCTCATCTAGGGCTTCCAAACTATTTTACAAGAGTCCTTAAGCCTATAAATCAGGGTTCGTACATGAGTTAAAATCATTTAATTATAGCAGATATGGTTTAGCATGCTGCTCCAGATTAAGTCTAGTTTGTTGTTGTCGTCGTCATCATCATATGCCCAGTGCAACTCAGTAAAGCAGTAATAATCATAACAATTTGAAAGATATAAAAATGGCCATAGTTATACATACAGTAAGTAAACATGTAATAAAATATTGATCAGTCCATACTACCGAATAAATAAACTAATGTAATCCAACAGTTGTAAAATGAAATATGAGAAAGAATAAATCCTAATGCATAAGTAAAAGTGTATCACATACATAGCCAAAATTTAATGTGATTTCCACAAAAGCAATGCAAGATATTTCAGAGTTAGCCTTCACATGCTGGCTGACAGATGAATCTGTCATTAATGGCTACTGTCTCAAAACTGTAGTTCCTACTCAGGGAGCTAAAGATTTCCACTCCTCTTTCAAGGACACTGCATTCCATCCTGTTTTGATATTACGGATTGTTCTTCACCAAACACACATTGTGGTACAGCCTGCAAGGGTGAAGGCTTCAGAGTGCTGGTTTTGGGACAAGGCAAGAAGAGGTGTTCCCCTCTTTATGTTACTTCCACCAGGAAGAACCCCTTCCAGCACTTTTCAGACCAGTTAGACCTGGGTTTCTCAATAGGAGAGTTGAATCTCTGTGGCCTTGTTTGGACATGAGTCACAGGGAGTCTTGGTTAGACACAGGGAGTGAGGAGGAAGTCAGTGTTCAGGATGCTGCAGCTGGCTGAGATGGAGAGAGAGGTGCTGGAGTAACAAGCACTAGCCACAGCAGCTTGTTGAAACCACATACCGGTAGAAGATAATCATCTTGTTAAATGTGTTCCAGTATTTTTTCAGTACTTTAAAGCTCCTGCATTAATCCTGCTTCAACAAAAGAGAGATAGGATATTCTTGGGGAATATATAGAACTGGATAGCTGTGACTGTGTGAGAAGCATTCTTTATGAGTAGTAGTTGCTCCTATGTGTTAGAAGAGACACCTGTGAATCAAGCAGGAGACTTACTCTTTGAGAAAATTTCTATTTTTATACAACCTAGACCACCACATAGATATCTCAGCATTAAAACAAGCTAGCGATTACATTAAAATGTTGATGGTGTTATTGCTTTGTCTTTTCCCCTCATTATTTTTTGATGCAGGTTTACCCCAGATTTCACTTCTTCTTGGGTTATTCGTGAGCTGACCTTAGTAACGGCTGCTGGTGTTGAGTTCCACTTCACACTCAATGTGACTCTTCCTCATCATCTTTTACCCCTGTGTGCAGATGTGGTGCCAGGACCCAGCTGGGAAGAATCCTTCTGGAGGTTTACAGTGCTCTTCGTTAGGTAAAATGTTTCATTCTCAATTTGATACCAGATAATTTATCAAATACTTAACCAAAGCTAGAATAACTTCTCAGTTAAGCTCTTTTTATCAGCTACTCTTTGTGAAATGCCACTGGAGCATTTCTTTTTGTTGCTTTTACAAGCTAGAGTTTGGAAAAGTTAATATTTTGAACTACAAGTCTCAGAATCTCCAAGCCAGCATGGTCACTGCTATTATAGTAAGAAAGTAACTTTTCCAATTTCTGCTAATAAGATTAGTGTAGCTGGCATTAAATACTGAAGCTGTGGAACATTCATGAGTGGAAAAATTGCATTGATTTTGGTGGTGGAGTAAATCTTCCAGATAGTCTTAACAACTAACTGGTTTACTTACCAATATAAATAACTGTCCTCTGAGCAACTGTTAAAGATAGGGGTTTTCTCAACTATCCACTTCTGTGCACCTAGCTTTGCAAAAATAACAGGAAATGAAGACATTGTTAGAGTAGGCTCCTAAGTGGAAACTGAGAACTCTCTGGGTGAATATTTTGCTCTCATTTGGGATAAGAAGTATACATTTTTGAAGGGATGCTGTTGTGAAGTCTTGTGCCTCAGACATATTATGCTTCAGCTTCCAACTGGTCATTGTGACATGTCAGACTTAGTAAACTAGATGAAGTCCTCACAGACTCCACAGAAGCCTATAACAGAGTATTTAATGAAAGATTTTCCTTTGGTTTATTGATCTGTACTATAGACAAATGTTGGCTGTAACATTTTTAACTATATTCACAGTCACCCATTAAATTGAATATTCTTTGTTGGGTGTTTCCTCTAACATCTTAAACAGCTTATCTTTGCTATAATATTTTATCTGTTTTTCAGTTTGTCTCTACTTGGTGTGATTTTGATAGCTTTCCAACAAGCACAGTACATTCTAACAGAATTTGTGAAATCAAGACAGAGGACAAATCCTAATTCTTCTCCATTGCAAAACAATAGTTCCGTGGACATCATCAGCTCTGACTCTTACAAGTAATAAAATCTTTTCTTTCTGTGAAAACATCTGAGGGGAAAACTAGTGGGTGTTGCTTCAGTTTGAGTCTGAGAACTGGTAGGTGTAAGAAATAATTATAATTATAGGGGGGGGGGCGGCAGCTCTTCAGATTTAAACATCCAGTTGGCATGATAAACATGATAATAAATAGGGGAATGAATGAAATATGAGAGTTATATTCCATAAATGGCAGCCATTCAGAGGGACAGGAGGTATAAGGTGCTTGTGCTTCCTGTTCTTCAACAGTCTGTTATGGAAAGCCAACTCAGGTATATTGGTTAGAATTATAAAGTCTTATAAGAAAATACGTTTTTGGCAGAGAAAAGCCAAAATATTATCCAGCTTAATCCTCATGGAGTTGGGGAGCATAGTACTCTTTAAAAATTATCTTTGTTATTTATACATGGCATTTTTGTACAATAAGTATTCTAATTTTATTTCAAATCCAGGAGCAGCTGCAAAACCTTTACAGATACCTACAGCTCTTCTGATAAAGGAAAAGGAAAAGGATCTCTCTCTGTAGGCACATCAACCAGTCGTAGCCAGAATGCTGCCAAGAGGAGTCCAGCAACATATAGTCATTCTCAGAAGAAACACAAATGTTCAGTATATTATGGTAAACAGAAATCAAACACGGCAGCTGGGAGCACCATTCTCACTACTGATGACAAACAAAGCCAGACGACGGAAAATCAAACCTCAGCACCAAAGGAGGACATTTGCACTGTAAATGATAGCTGGCTGAGCCTGAAGTATGCAAATAGCATAAATGTAAACCTGCAAAAGAACTTGACACAACCAGAGAACTTTCTAGATAAGGAAGAAATTGCATTGAAAAATGCAACACTTATGAAAAATTCTTCTTCAGAATGCAGTTTGAAGGAGAGTCTTCGAACAAATATGTTTCCTAAGGAAACGAATCTTAAGACTTCAGAAAATGTAGCTGAACTCAAAGAACCTGATCTGTGTTCTTTGAAGTCATCAAAAAAGCTGTCTGAAAGTCGTTTTCCAAGACATTCACCTCAGCAGCAATCAGAATATCTAGATGTTTCCAGGAAGAATAATGGTAATTTTTTAATAATGAAAAGGGTTGTTTTGAATATATGCCAGTACGTACTAGTCAAGATTTTTCCATTCTTTGAGCACCAAGCTTCTCCTAAATCACCTGGTGTTTGGATCCCTGCAAAAAGATACAGATGCATTAAGTTATCAAACTTAAGATAACTTTATTATTTTATTATGTATTGCATGTTATTATGAATTATGTCTTAATGTATTTATAAAGATCAAAATGCTATAGTCTATGGTAATTACAAGACAGAACTACAGATGGAACTGCAGCATTTGTGCACCCTACAGTACAGTAGGCCGTTGATATCCATTGGGGTTTAGTTCCAGTAGCCCCATGGATACCAAAATCAGTGGATGCTCAAGACCCTTAAATATAATGACAAGGTGAAATGGTGCCTCTTATAAAAATAGCAAAACCAAGGTTAGCTTTTTAGAATGAATATATATATATATATATATATGGAGGGTTGACTATAATGATGGCTTGTTTGTTTGTTTGCTTATGGCAGTTGGGAAAATTTCATCTACAGTTCTTATTTTGAACTCTTATTTACAGTGCGGCTGCATAGTAATATGTGGCTTCAAGCATACTCTGAAGCCACATGGCAATGAAACAAATGGTGTGCATGGCTTTGGCACGTGTGCCGCGCTGCAAGCAAGTGCCCCATAGTTTGCAATGGGGCGTGAGCATATGCAGGAATTCTCTTACTGGGGTGGGGGTCCTGGAACAGATCCCAGCATAAGAGAAGGACCGATGCTAGGTAATTCAACATTTTGTCTAGTTAAAATCATTATAGTGAATCCAGAGATTCACCCCCCCCCCAGGGTATTCTCCTCTGAAAAGAGCAGCCCTTAGAGAAAAATAACTTTTGCATAGTTAGAGATTGGAAAAGTAAACCTTTTTTTACTACAGTTATTAGAATTCCTTAGCCACTGTGGCCAATGGCCACACTGCCTAGGAATTCCAGACCTCAATGTCTAAAATGTAATTTTTCGGTGCTCTCAATCTAATTCACTATTTAAAACTATTTCTAGTTTTAAATTGTATTTTTGAAAGTTTATTTGTATGCTGAGATGCAGTTTCTTAAGAAAATTCTATAATTTTCAGGAATTAACTACTAAACAATATCATTATTATTATTATTGTTATTATTATTATTTCTAGGCCGTCCCTCTGAACCGGGGCGGGTTACAACAAGGTTAAAAAACAATACAAGTTAAAATATCCCATCCCATTCCCCAGCTCCCCCCTTAAAATAGGATTAAATCAGAGCAAAGTTAAAATAGCTAATTTAAACAATTAAAAATAAGCTAAAACAGCAACAAAAAGTTCCAACCCGGTGATCTTAGCTATATAGGGTGGAAATGCTGGAGAGAAGGTAGAAACGCACAAGACCAGCGTCAGGAGGTGTTAAACATCTTCTGGGTTAGGCCTGCCAGAAGAGATGCGTCTTTAGGGCTTTTTTAAAGCCTTCAAGGGATGGAATAAGATGCATCTTGTCCAGCAGGTCATTCCACAGCTTGGGAGCAACAGCTGAAAAGGCCCTCTGGGAGGTCTGGACCAGCCTGGTCTTCATGGGCTGTAGCAGGACCGGAGTGTGCGGGGGGGGGGGGTTCCTATGAGAAGAGGCAGTCCCTCAGATAAGATGGCCCCAAGCCATGTAGGGCTTTAAAGGTTAAAACCAACACCTTGTACTGTGCCCGGAAACTAATTGGCAGCCAGTGGAGGGATTTAAGCACTGATGTAATGTGCTCTCTCCTAGATGTACCGGTGACGAGCCTGGCTGCCATGTTTTGGACCAGTTGCAGTTTCCGGGTTAAGCACAAGGGTAGCCCCATGTAGAGCATGTTACAGAAGTCCAGACGTGAGGTTACCAGTGCGTGCACCACAATTTCCAGGTCCCTCATTTCAGAAAAGGGTGCAGATGGCGTATCAGCCGAAGCTGATAACAGGCACTCCTGACCGTCGCATTCACCTGACTAGTCATGTGAAGTGACGGGTCAAGGAGTACCCCCAGACTGTGAACTGAGTCCTGTGGGGAGAGTGTGATTCCATCCAGGACCGGAAGTTGTAATCCCAAGACTGGTTTCAGGCCAGTAACTGCAAGTACCTCTGTTTTGTCTGGATTGAGCTTCAATCGGTTTTCCCTCATCCAACCCATTACCGCCGCAAGGCAGTCATTAAGAGGGGAGATGCCATCTGAGGTCTGAGCAGACGATCTGGTCATGGAGAAGTATATCTGAGTGTTATCAGCGTACTGATGACACTGAGCTCCGTGCCTCCAAGCGGCTTCATATAGATATTAAATAACATCGGGGACAGAATGGCGCCCTGAGGGACGCCACAACTAAGCTCGATTTTGGAGGAGCAGCTGTCCCTGAGTCTCACCCTTTGGGATCTGCCAGAGAGAAAGGATCGGAACCACCTAAGAGCGGTGCCACTAATCCCTAATATCATAGAATGATGATGCAGACAGACTGACAAACAGACTTTAACCTGTGGTGTTAGGCTCATAATGCATAGAAACAAAAATTGTTCTAAAAGATTTACATTGTAAATTTGTAGATTTGATACCTTATTTATGTGAAGGTAGGGAAATAGAAACATTAATGTGAAGTGTTGCATAAGAAGTGTCCCTGGGCTGGATCCAGGCTTCTTTATACTTCAAATAGTCCCACTGAAATAATGTGTAAATCTCATTGATTTCAGTATATCTTCTCACTGCCTGGATACTACTACTTCTCTTCCAAGCCTGGATCCAATTTTATGTCTTGCAAGCCTGGATCCAATTTCATGTCTTCCAAGCCTGGGTAATCTGAGGGTAGTGTTATCTTTTTTCAGGAAATAGTCAGCAAGTGCCTCTCAGGAATGAAACAGAAAACTGTGAGACTTTGAAAAAACAGATTAACACAAAGCCTTCCACAGAGAAGATGATAAATAAAGGACCTAAAGATGAACCAGTGTGTTGTAGAAAAGAGGAACTTTCTTCTGCTGAGGTTTGAATTATTGCATACTTCTGCTTTTAATACTTGCATGCAAATTTTGACTAACATGAGCATAGTTTCAGGAAGACACAAAAATAAGAAGTGGGATGACATGCTAATGGGGAAGAGTAGTTGCATTTCTCGGTATGTAACAATATGAGGGAATACAACCTGTTGCAAGCACGTTGGTGGCTGATTTCTATGGTGGTGTTTTGAGATTTTGGTTTTGTGTGTAGGATGTGGAGAATTCTGGTATACTGGGCACTTTTTTGGGTCTTAAATAAGATGAAATGCCAAGACTATATATTTTCAACTCCCAAAACTGAAATATGAATTTGGCTTTCTGATACTGCATTTAGAGTCCAAGTACATGCCAGCATTTGCTGCAGTGCTATCCAGTATGAGGCTGCTTATATCCATTCACCTCAACTTGTGTGGACTTGCAACTCAGATGAGTTCTTAAGGGCAGTCAGAAACAAACTCTGGTTGCAGTCTTACACCCGCTTGGTAAGAGAAAATTCCACCGAACTCAGTGGAGTTTACTTTGAGGTGAATTATACTATATAGTGTACTTGGTCCTAATATTTTAGTTATTCTAATTGTTTTAGGCTATGTCTGCACTGCTAAATTAATCCACTTTAATTGCCATAGCTCCATACTATAGAATGCTGGAATTTGGAGTTTGTAGTGAGAGATTTATTTTCTCTGTCTGGTGTCACAACAAACTACAGATCCTAGGATTCCATTGGATTGAGCCTGATAGTTAAACCAGTGTCAGACTACATTAATTCTGCAGTATAGCAGCAGCCTGAGAAGAGTTAAGCTTTTCTGTAGCTGTATAATTTAAAGCTGAAATAACTTTTTAGGCAACTTTGCTTCTTATGAGAACAGCAATTCAGGTGAATGGAACAGGTATGGGCAGGGAAAAAGAGTGAAGAAAGGCATGATTTATAGTGGGTGAGCTTATAACTAAACTGGTCATAAATCTGTCAGATGGTTCTGGTTTTAATCCAGCAAAAACTGTATAGACCATTGTTCCTTGGGTTTCAGCTTTTTATGTCTCTATGGCATTTAGTTGAGGAATGAATGAAGAAAAATGAAGGGTGAAGAAAATGAAACTTTTTTTTTTGTATTTCAGTATCAGAAGGCCATTTGCCAGTCCTTAAACTACACTTTTTGCTTGATTATTATTTTCTAATTATAGTGCTGTGACATTAAACTCTACCAGACTGTTAATTCCTCATTCAGTCCTATTCATGGGAGAAAGGCAGGATATAAATAAAGTGATTGATTGATTGATTGATTCATTGGTTGACTGATTGGGAGATGTTCACACAGACGTACGGTTTTAAGCTTAGAATGAAAAGCCAGAACTCTATAGAATTTCTGCCTTCTGGAAGCAGTATGCTGGTATGCATACTGTCCTGTTGCTTTGCCGTGATCTGGACTGGCTGAATAAAACCATGCACCTTCCAAACCATCATTTGTCACTGTGTGTGAAAATGGCCCACAGTGCAGAGTTGATGATTTATGCCTCCTCATGGTATTGCACTGCAACTTCCTTCTTCCCTTACCAGTGTGAGTTTTATCTAGATGTGACAAGAGTTGGCCCCAACAACATCTAGAGAGCCATCCCTTTCCTAGGATTATTTCTTTGTGCTGCCATGGGAGAGACAGGGAAGACCAATGAGTTCTGAGTTCAGATGTCATGGTAAACCAACAATGGAAGTTTTACAGTGGGAGTAATTGGGCGGCATTAATTAGACTAGACTGTCTCATTCCCAACATAAATGTTGTTCTACATGAAGGGGGCATTGAATAATGTGTTGTATGACCAAGGCTAGTTTTTGCTTTCAGCAGGAAGATGTTCAACAGAAAAGTAGGTCTCAGGAGAAAAGAGAAGGACACTTACCAAATACAAGTTGGATTCGACATAGAACAAACAGAAAAAATAAGAAGAAACATGTTAATATATCTGCACGGTATGTATTGTTACCCTTATCTGTGCCAATCTTTTATTACAGGAATATATTTCTACTAATTAAAATTGGGTTACGTTCTCAGAAGGCCCCTGAGGTTTTGCTGATTTTCTACATATCAGTTGTTTCCATACCTGCTATTTAAAATGCATCATGGTTGAAAGAGAAAATAATATCTTGTACGTACTGGTCTGTTCTAGGGTTCCAGAACAGACAGAACTGAAGCATGTATGCAGTGAATTTGAAAGACCAGAACTTAGAACAAATATTAACATAAGAAATTGGTGCGTTCAGAGCAATGGGGAAACTTGTAAAGGAGATGAGAAAATGGGCTTGTCTACACAGAGAGAAGCAGGTACGTAGCCAAACATGAATGAAAAGCAAGTATAGTTGTCCCTCCTGATTTGCAGGGGATCTGTTCCAGACCCCCCTTGAATTTGGAAAAAAACCCCACACCTATATTAGAGTCACCATTAGTTTGAGTGGTGGCACGCTCCCTCACACACATCATTTTGTTCTTCCCTGCTTGCCGTCCGCGAACGGGCAGGACCATGGACTCCAAGTCCATGAATCGGGAAGGACGACTGTAATTAGTATTAGCTCTATGTCCTTTTTTGGGAATGCACATTCTCACCTTGAGAGGATCACTTGTGGAGTGCAAGTTAAAGTACAGTCAGTCAAGTTCTTGAGCTGTAAGTACATCTAGGAAATTGGAATAGTTACTTTTTTAGACTTGAATTCCCATACATGTGTGTGCTGAGAACTGTATCCAAAAAGTAACTTTTCCAAATTGTGCTATCTGTCTGTTTGGAATTGAAAATCACACAAAAAAGAGCAATTTATCTTATCCCAAACTGTTAGCCACTGTGAAAATGCTGTCATCTTGGACGGATTACTGAGGGGGAAAAAAGAATATGATAGAATGTCCAGTGTCATTGCAATTATATGTCTGCCTACTAGCTGTAATAAATTGACAAGACTCATATGGTTTAGTTTTGTTAACAATTTCTTCTCTATTTCCCTTCAATTCCTCCACTAGAAGGTTTCTACCAGTGGCCGAAAAAGAAGTGCTTGGAAAGATTTTGCTCAGATTCAAGCTCGGACTGTGGAAGCTCTTCTGGGGGTGTACGTGCCAGTCGGGGCAGCTGGGGCAGCTGGAGCAGCACCAGTAGTTCCGATGGGGATAAAAAGCCAATGATTCCCAGCAGACACTTCCTTCCTTCCAGTAAGTGGAATTGGATGTCTGTGTCTGGGTGTTCATCTCTGTTTATTTGTTGTTGTTTTTTAAAAGCACCATTGCACACCCACATCAACTATATTTCACGAGGACCATGTTTTAAACGTTAAAATTATTTTTAAAAATTATGCATAAGGGCTACTAAGTATCACAAAATAGTGTCCAGCTTCTTTAAATATTTTAACTGGGTAACAAAAATTTTCCTACTTAGTCTTTCATGTCTGTTAACTGTGTTGTCATATTTCAATATTGGGAGATTACTTGAATATTGTATAGGAAATAAGTACCTATGCTACAGAGTTGAGGGGAACCCCAGATGTTAATTTTAAATCTCATTGGTTGAGTCAAAGTTACTATCAATTACCAATAAAACATATCTAGGGGTAGTTGTGTTGGCCATAAAGCAAAATACAACACACCCAAAATCCACAGAATAGCAATACTTATATACCAACCAAAATGCAGAAAATAAATCATGTGAGTTTTCAAAGCTGCACTGGCTTCTTCATCAGGCAAAGGTGTTAAAGATCATACAGGAGAAGGGGAAGGGGTTGTAGAAATGACAGTGTTAGAATTACAGACCTACATTTTGAGATGTTGTTGTTGTCAGTTAAGATGGTCTGGAGGAGTATCAGTGCAGGTAGAAGCCACTCCCCACTTTGGCCACCTGGGCACTGGGACACAAAGACTCATAACACTTGTGCAACAAAATGTTAAATCCATTAACAATAGAAAAAGTAACTTCCCTTGAGATCCAGGATGTTTCTGTCCTGGGCGAGGCTATTTACCTCTTTCTTAAACAGAGAAAATTAACTTCCAAAAAATCCTGTAAACTGTTGCATCTGGAAAAATGTTTAGGTGCTGTATAAGTAAAATCTGCCAAATGCAATCCCAGTGAAAATGTTGTACCTTTGTTGGATGGAGAAACCTCAAGGAGTTATGTCTCAGTCTTTTGGCTCCCTCTTGTTTAGGATTCTCATGTTGCAGCTAAAATGCTGCATACTCATTTCTTTTAAGATTGTATGTGGCTCCTTAGAAAGTATTTGCATATTTGAGAGCTAATATGTTATAGTGGTATGAGTAAATATAGTGGTGTGTCTTAAGACTTTTGTGAGATGAGCCTCTCAGCCTCCACTGCCAAGACTCTGGTCCATGCCCTAGTGGTCTCACGACTAGATTATTGTAACCTTCTTCTGACAGGGCTTCCTCTCACCTCCATCCTTTAATCTCTGCCCAGAACTCAGCCGCACGTATCATCACATCCTCTCGCCACTTTGACTATGTTTCTCCTCTCTTATCCTCCCTTCATTGGCTCCCCTTCCCCTTCCGCATCCAGTACAAGCCCTCCATGGACTGGCCCCCCCATACTTGTCTGAACTTCTTTCTCCTTACATTCCTACTGGCACCCTCCGTTCTGGCAGTCAAGGTCTCCTGTCCCAGCCGAGGATTTCCACTGCCCTGTCCCGGATTCGTCTCTTCTCACTTGCTGGAACCTCACTCCTGGAACCTTCTTCCCCACATGTGCACATCACTTCTCTAACCAGATTCAAAATTAAGTTAAAGACTATGTTGTTTAGGGAAGCGTTCCCAGATTGTGCCATCTGCCCTAGGATGGCTCCTTTTAACTAGGTATTAAGAAGCCAAACCCTCCCTCCAGTCCATCTGCCTTGGTCCAGGCCCCAGAGGGAGAGAAGAACCACTGGACCTCATCCCCTTTCCCACCACCTTCCCCTTCTCCTTTTGTGTTGTCTCTTTTAGATTGTAAGCCTGAGGGCAGGGAACCATCTAAATATAAGATTGTATGTACAGCACTGTGTAAATTTACAGCGCTATATAAATAAAGGATGATGATAATAATAATAATAATAATAATAATACCATAAAAACCCAATGGGAGACAAGTCACACTCTCCTAGCCTTAGGGGAAAGCAATGGCAAATTCACTCTGAAATAATCTTCCCAAGAAAACTCTGTTATAGGATCACTCCTGTACTCCAGACTGCATATAGCCCTAGTAGTTAATGGACTATTAAACTTGACTTTAACATGAATATACTTGTTAAAAAATCTAATTTGTTGTCACTGCTTTTTGTAGGGGAAACCATTACATGCAGTGATTTTCCAGCTGAAACACCCATCACATTAAACTTGTCTCACAACATCTGCAACACCAGGTAAATGTTTTAATAATCATCCTTTTCTGTAAAGCAGTTTGACCTCCTTCAGCCACAAACTCACTTAGTATATGAAACTGAATGGGAGGGGAAGTAATTATTATAATTCAATTTATACGGCAGGTTGAGTATCCATTATCTGGATTTTGAAAATCCAAAACGCTCCAAAAACCACCCTTGTATAATGGGTGGCTGCGGTCGTGACATCTTTCCTTTCTGGTGGTTCAGTGTACACAGATTTTGTTTCATGCACAAAATGTACTACTTTATTAAAATTATTTTATAAAATTATTTTTGGGCTATTATTTGTATAAGGTGTATATGAAACATAGATTAATTTTGTGTTTAAACTTGAGTCCCATCTCCAAGGTACCTTATTATGCACATATATGCAAATACAGATATTTCAGAATCCAAAAATTTCAAAATCCAAAACACTTCTGATCTCAAGCATTTGAGAGAAGGGATTTTCAACCTGTATTTAGTTTATTTCTTTTTTGGAATTTTATGCAAAAACCTAGAGAAAACAGGGCCCAATATTTTTTACTTGTAGTAAGAAATTAATTGCAAAGATAGATCTGTGGCTCCTCTTTCCCATTAAATGTTAATTTAGTCCAGTTTATACTTCTAATATCTGCCTGGATCTGCATTCCTGTTCATGTGGAGTGTATTTTCCATGCTGAAATGAATGTGGATTTATCAGAACTATCACCTTTGCAGAGAATCACTTGATGGCATATATATCTTTCATACTGTGACAACTGTAATTGGTCATTCCAAATATAAACTTGTTTATAATTTGTCTTCAGCAGGGATATGAATGTCACCCAGTATCCAGAGAATCTGTGCCCTAACTTCACTGACATAACTGTAGATCCAGATAAAAATAAAGGTCAGTTGAGTGAAATTGCATCATTGATATTGGGGCTTGACTGATGTTTCATTGTGTTATTCAGGAGTGTTGCAGCCTTTATTTATTTTTTTAAAGGAGATTTCCACTCAAGTTTTAAAATCAAAATTTCATCTGTCCATTTTTTCATGTTTGAGAGCCTAGTGATCATACATTTTGTGTGTGTGTTGTTCTTATGCTTGTTATCAAAATGGCAGGATCTTTTCATTGGAAAAATGTTTATAACTAATGAAGACAGAATGTCCCAAAGTGTAAAGAAGAACTTTGAATTTATTGTTTATTGGCCCTGCATGTAGACTGTGTTGCAGAAAGCAGCAGTGGATTGCATCCTATTGCTTATGCTTGACTTGCAGGTTAAACAGATGACCATTTTACTTGCCTTTCTAGGTCTCTATCCAACAGGAGATCTGTGGCCACCTCAGTCTGTCTGCCTGGCTAATAGTGTGAACTATAACCTTGAGAACAACATATCATGCATGATTCAGGAGAACCCTTCATTACACAATGGGTAAGTTGCCTCCCCCCTCCTTTCATACATATTGTGTTAAAACAATAATGCCAATTTATGGCACTGCAAGTATTTTTTCATAACGGAGAAAGGGTTTTAATTTATTAGTGTTTCTGAAATCAGGCTTTAATTTATCTTGTTACAGCTTCATTGATTGGAATGCATCTTGTGATGGCCAGTTTACCAGCATGTACTGTCCAGTAGAAATGAATGAATACAATAGTTTTCAAGAAGGTGAGTCCCCAATGATCTATAAGCAGTTCTATATGAGAGGAAGTGCACTTGGCCTAGGGCTTGTCATTTCCCATCTGATGTTATTATAGGGAGTAGCTTCAGACATTAATTGATCGTTTTTGAGTATCATCTCAGTTTCTGTACATGCTTTGCATTCTGCCTTTGCTTGCCAGTGTCTGGCAAGCTGATCACTGTGACCTGGGCAGCCATAGTACTTACTTGATAAAAGTTCTACTTGGACTCCTGTCAGGCAGATGATGTCTATCTGCAGGTCTACATGTCTACATATTCCCTTGCTTAGCACAACATCCTGTGTTTCTCTGTCTCTCCCAGATGCACTTCCGCACCCTACCCCCACAAATCAAGATATAGGAGATAACCAAAGACTATTTAAATAAAACAAACTTTTTTCCAAAATATGAAGATAGGTAACAGTGTGAATTATACACTTGCTTGACCAATACCAGAAACGTTGCTTTCTTCTGAATTATAGAAAATATGAACTACCACAATGGTTTTCCATGCCATGCAGAAGTTCAGAATACAGCCTTCATTGATCACAACTGTCAGTCCACTTGGAACACCCCGCCCAATCTCCCTCCAACTTGGGAACCCACCCCTTATATCAACCCAACAGTGAGTGTCATATGTGTTATGTTAATATGATCTGTTATGGTTGCAGTTATCTAGCCATTTGTGACTGTACTTTGCATACATTTTGCTATTCATTTCTTTTTCATAGATGGTTTAAAATAGACATATTTTGACGTTCAACCCAAATGTCTTCAGTTTTGATTTCCACCTGATTTGGTACTAATGTTGTTGCAGTTTATACAAATATTCTGAATGCTACCCTAGTTATGAATTTAGTTTGCATTTGAGTGCATTATCTATGGAACTTGAACAAATGTTGGAAAAATATTGCATGGAAATTTACTTTGGAAATAGACATTTTAGCTGGTTTTTGAGCTGTGCCAGTTTGCAACTGAAGTACAAGCAGTTAACAACTATCTACTCATGGCACCCTTCAGACATTTAAAAAAAGAGGAACTAGCATTAGATAGAGAAGTGTGAAATACTGTAGTATAGGAAACAGACATGTGGTGAGGAAAGTTTTTTCAGCTGCAACCACACTAAGCTTCATAACTAGTGCAGCATGCATAGATTATTCAGTTTGTTGTTTCTTCAGTCCTAAGAATGAAATCTTTGTTTTGTAAGACAGTGTGCATGTTTGTTTATATGTGTGCATGTATGTATGTGCATATGTATGCATGTATATGAGAGGGAGTGAAAGGAAATGTGTAAGCCAATCAGTCTAGTGCTTCTTTCTCTGTCTTGTGGGTTGAAATTACTGGGGAAACAGTTTGGGTGATGGTTGATTGCACTGCATACTTTTCGCCCTCAAGTATTAACAGCAGCAGGCGTACCTTACTAAGACTTTGGCCTCACTACTCCATATGTTGCAACATATCCCACTCCATATGGTGCAGCAGGCTTAGTTTCATCACTTTTTGTGCTAAGGGCAAGTTTCCATACTCTTTCAAAGACTTAAGGAGACGAATAGAATGTATGTCATCATTTTTACTTCCTGGAGGCGAACTGTTGTGTCAGTTCCTTCCATTAATTTTCTGCAACCAATGCACTTTTCCTCTGTAGTTCCATATGGGCCATGCAGTAAAGGGTTTAACGGTAGCCTATCATTTAAAGGCATATGTATATATTGTTGAATATGAACGCTTCAGATCAATCCCTTCTGTTTAAGTCGCTGGGTTTTTCATCTCCCTCCTCCCAGCATTATTTGAGTTATTAAGTGATATGCAAGACCTCGCTGCTCTAATATTACAGCTAGAGTTATTCATGGGTTTCCCACTTTCACAGGGGTCCTGCAACCCTTAACCCCAGCAAATCTGGAGGGCAGTCTGTATAACCTCCTCCTGTCCTCAATTTCTTGCTGTTTCTGTTCCTGGGTTTCTGAATTCCTTTGTATCTATGCTATTTGAGTTATTAAAAAAACATGCGGAGTACATGACTCTAATATTGTAATTTCCCTCTGTCCCTTATGTGCTTTTTATTTTTTAAATCTTTGCCCAGGGAAGCAGTGTGTGGTTTTGAAACCTTGCCACAATTTTGTGCCTTTTTGGCTGGTGTAATGAAGGTATTCTAATAGTGTGGGTTTGGGTAAATGTACACATGTATATCACATTCTCCATGTTTTTTCTTGTCTTTCAGTCCTACCTCTCAAGCACCAGGAGTCTCTCACCCATGTCTGGACTGTTTGGTTCTATCTGGGCACCACAGAGTGATGTCTATGAAAACTGCTGCCCAGTCAGTGCTACAAATCAGCATTCAGCTCAGGTGGAAAACCAGGCAGTTATTTGTAAGCAGGAATATTACCCGAGATTTAACCCATTCCGTGCCTATATGAATTTAGACATATGGACGTCAGCAGCAAACCGGAATGGAAATTTCCCTCTTTCTAGGGACTCTGGTTATTGTGGAAATATGTGAAAAGGATTTTTTTTTTTTTTTAAAAAAAGTGAAATAAATATGCTTTCAGTTTTGATTACTAGAATAAGCTGGTTGTTGAACTAGAATTCAATGTTGGTGGATATTTTGGCACTTTTGTATGGAAAATAAACTTTTTTTTTTACTGAAGTATTTACATGTTCTGTTTCCAAAATATGAAGATTTTTTTTAGTAATAAGCTTGAGGTGGTGCTTGAAACCAACAAACCTGCATCTGTATATTTGTCAAAATGACAGTCACTGTGGATGCTATAGCTACTAGGACAGTGATACCCAAACTTTGGTCCTTTGGGTGTTTTAGATTTCAACTCCCAGCAGCCACTGTCAGCTTGGTTAATAGTCAGGACTTCTGGGAGCTGAAGTACAAAACATCTGGAGGACAAAAGTTTGGGAAACATTGTACTAGAATATCATGTGCTTGGCAATGAAGGGAAAACTACTGGGTTCTGTCTTGTTTGGCTTGGGAGGATGCTTTCTTCAACCAGCACTTGCTGGCTTAACAGTTACTAAAAAGGCACTGCAAAATAGACAATCTCCCCCCGATGGCCCAATGAAATGCCGGTTGGAGTGCTGTCCATTGACATGTGTAATCAGTGTCTTTTCCAGTTCAATTTAAAAGCATAAGAATTGGATTCACTTGTTTGACCAGAGGTTAAATGACCATCTGTAAGGGATGCTTTAACTATGGATTCATGCTTTGCCAGAAGTTTAAACTAAATGATCCTTGGTATACTTTCCAAATATTCCGTGTTTGGGCTGTAAACTCGCTGATATGTCTTCAAAGTTTTGAGTGGATGCTTCGATTTTCTGGAATGGCACAGAAAATAAGACCCCTGGCTAGAAGCTCACTGAAAGGACAGAAAATTAAACAGTCCCTCCCAGATGGTACTTATAATGGGACATCCAAGGCTGATCTCTAGTGAATAACATCAGTTCCCTTCCAGGAATCCCTCACTTTACACTGAATTACTTCCCTTGCACTACACAAGGCAAACATGGTGGGTTACAATTTCAGCTTGCAGGCTCACTTCCTCCTTTCTCTAGGCCAAAGGCTGAAATGAGCAGGAATATGTTTAAACTGTATCATGGCTTTAGAGAAGTGTATACTTACGGGAGGCTGAACAAACACAACCTCAGTTAACTCTAATCTTGAACAGAGGTTATGGTCATCTTGTGTGTAAATATGGAAAGCAAAAAAAAAAAAAAAAAGGGGGGGGGAAGAAAGCTCATTAGTAATAAGCTTGAGGATTTAAGACTTCAGTAATAAGCCTGAAGCATATGAAATGCTAGTTTTTATATTGTAACAGAGTTTACTGTGGCCTCTTGTTATTGAATCAACACATGTAAGATAAATAGATCAGGCTGCGAGAACACAAACTTGACTTTGCAGCAAAATGTAGAGGTAGGAAATGAGTTGCTACCATGAGTAACAGGAACAGCAATTGTCAGCAAAGACTACATCACTTGGACAGGTCTCTCTCCCTGCCACTCTACTACTTGTTGTGTACACATGCTGATGTCAAATAAACATATTGGCATACAGTACCTCACAATTCATTCTTCTATTGAGATACATGAGAGTTTGCATATCTTTCAGGATGTTCTTGATAAACAATGCAGTTAAAAAATCACTACACCATGCTGGCATTTCCAATTGAAGTAGTTTACATCATATCTACAGACAGTATGCCAGGTTCCTTTCATTTTGCAATTCCTCTACAAACCTGTAACTCATTTAATTGCCTGACCATTTCTTAATTGAAGTATTTATTGCTTTTCAGTCCACTATTGCTGAAGCAATTGACAGCAAATAAAAATGTAAAAAGAATTTTACGAAACCAGACTAAAGAACTTCTTTTAAAACAGTATTTCAAAATGTATAGGAAAACCACTCAGTTTTTAAAGTCTTGATTGTTAGCTTTTTGTGGAGCTTTCGGGCTATGTGGCCATGTTCTAGAAGAGTTCCTTTCTGACATTTCACCAGCATCTGTGGCTGGCATCTTCAGAGAATGATAGCCTGGAAAAGGATTGGAGATATATATCCTGTGTAACCCTGGGAAGGAAGGAGTAATTTGCAAATGTATTGTTCTGTTGCTAATGGCAGTCCTCAGGGTGGGAGGATATGGAACCAAGGATTAATGTCTGCTAACTGGTGCTCATTGTCTGCTGGGAATCCCCTGGCCTTAGGCTGTTTCTCATTTGCATAGGTTGAGTCTTGACCTTGCTGTTCTTCAGGACTGGGAGCCAAACCTTGTTTACTCTCAGGGTTTCCTCTTTCCTGTTGAATTGTCCAGGGTTTCCTCTTTCCTGTTGAAATTGCCATGAAAGCCTTCAACTCCACCTTGACTGTTAGAATTGGATACAGATGGGAGCCAGCTTGATTGGAGGCTCCACAGACAGGGTGCCACTATACAGAGAGCCCTGTCTTGTATCCTCACCAACTTAGCTTCTCAGTGTGTTGGGACACACAACAGGATATTTGCTGAGCACCTCAAATTCCAGACAGAGTGATGGAGGAAAGGCAGTCTTTCAGTAAGTTCTAAACCATGTCAAAACCAGTACTTCAAATTGATATCAGAAGCAGATTGGAAGCCAGTATATTTGGTACAAAACTAATGGGATGTGATCTCTAAGGTGCATACCTGACATTATCGCTGCTGTATTTTGCTTGAGCTGTCATTTTCAAAAGTGGTCCCACATACAACACATTGCAGGGGTTAATCAAGATGTAAGTAACACAGTAGAACAAATGTGTCCAGATCTGTTCTCCCAAAGAAGGTTGACAAAGCACCAAGCAAACCCTGGGAAAAGACAGTCCTGGCCAGCATGCTAGGACCAATGCTGGACTGAAGAACATCACAAGCCTGGAAACCTGGTATTACCAATAAAGTGAAACTCTATAGAAAAGGTTGTAATCCCAATCTCAGGTTTGCTTTTCCATCAGTCAACAGAACATCTGTTTTGTCTGAAGAGAGAGTGTAAGGTTTGTTCCATCCATCTAGCATGCAGTCTTCCTCTTTTTCTACTTCCCTTCATCTTTCCTAGTATTATTGCCTAATGAGTTGTGCTTTTCATGATGTGACCAAAGTATGATGATAGCCTCAGTTTGATCATGGTTTCCGGGGAGATTTCAGGCTTGATCTGAGCTCCACTCTGGGCCACACAAATCTCAGAATTCCATAGCGTGGTGCCAGGGCAGTTAAAGCTGGACCAAACTGTTTTATTTCTGCAGTGTGGATGCAGCCTCAGAAATTTCAGAGCCTGGGAGCAGCTGTACGAAATGCCCAGATGCATCAGCGAGGGTCCTTCTTTTGACTGACCCAACACGTAATTGTTTCTCTCTCTCTCTCTCTCTCTCTTTCTTTTTTGTAGTAGTAGTAGTGTTTACTGTTACATGCAATAGCATTGTTTAATTCACAAGAAGTTTATCTAACACTGGGTTTGCTGGTACAGTCTCCAAATGGATCAGTTGAGTCTTGATCATTGTACTTAAAATATTTTTTGTATCTTTGTTGGGTACTGTTCCAGGAACTGCAGTTAAATGAATGAAGTGCTGGGAGTAAAGCTAAGACTTGAACCCAGTTCTTTCAGATTAAAGGGCAACTTCCTACCTTTACCACTTTGTCATATCTGCTTTACTATCAACAACAGCTCAATTGGTTTGGTCATAAGCTATTAAGAAA
Organism: Urosaurus nigricauda; assembly: GCA_034509955.1. NCBI lineage: Eukaryota > Metazoa > Chordata > Lepidosauria > Squamata > Phrynosomatidae > Urosaurus > Urosaurus nigricauda. The sequence continues at coordinate 154,306,110 of JAOEGL010000005.1, read as the reverse complement.
CACTGAAACACTAATATAAAATAAAATACAAGGGTACATACAAAACCAGAGGTTATGACAAAGAACATTAACACATAGTAACTTATTACTATATTTTGTATCCAGTGTTTTTACTGTTGCAACCAAAACAGGTTACACCACAAAGACATATCTATACAGAAATGAATGAGTTTTTATATTAAGCATTCTAATTTCTATATAGTCCATCATTTTCCCATCCCCGCTTATTATGTAACAAAACAACAACAACAACAATACTTTGTAATTTTCCTTTGTCAATGTTTTTTTCTGATTATTTCTCAGGTCAGCTTAAAGGTTTTAATACAAATCAACGTATATTCACTTCCACAATTTATCTGCCTTTTCCCATTTCCTCCAGAATTTCTGTTCCGATTTCCCATTTAGTGCCATAGTTAATTTGTCCATTATAGATAACTCCAATACTTTTAAAGTCCATTCTTCAAATAAGTCCATGTTACTGAACTTTCAACGGGCTGCAGTGATCAAATATAATAGCACTCCTTCTTCTTCTCGGTTCAGATTTCTCTTTATACTTTCCGTAATGTTTAATTAAAAATAATTTGGGGTTTACTTCAATATCTATTTGCATAATTTCCTGGATTTTAGCCTGAATCTTTTTCCAAAACCTAGCCACTTCAGCACATTCCACTTCAGCACCATCTTGAGGGGAGAGAAAGGCAGGCCACCTCCTGCTGGAAGCAAAAAGAGCCCTCCCTTCAACCACCATCTTGAGGGGAGAGAAAGGCAGGCCACCTCCTGCTGGAAGCAAAAAAAGCCCTCCCTTCAACCACCATCTTGAGGGGAGAGAAAGGCAGGCCACCTCCTGCTGGAAGCAAGAAAAGCCCTCCCTTCAACCACCATCTTGAGGGGAGAGAAAGGCAGGCCACCTCCTGCTGGAAGCAAAAAAAGCCCTCCCTTCAACCACCATCTTGAGGGGAGAGAAAGGCAGGCCACCTCCTGCTGGAAGCAAAAAAAGCCCTCCCTTCAACCACCATCTTGAGGGGAGAGAAAGGCAGGCCACCTCCTGCTGCAAGCAAGAAGAGCCCTCCCTTCAACCACCATCTTGAGGGGAGAGAAAGGCAGGCCACCTCCTGCTGGAAGCAAGAAGAGCCCTCCCTTCAACCACCATCTTGAGGGGAGAGAGATGCAGGCCACCTCCTGCTGGAAGCAAGAAGAGCCCTCCCTTCAACCACCATCTTGAAGGGAGAGAAAGGCAGGCCACCTCCTGCTGGAAGCAAGAAGAGCCCTCCCTTCAACCACCATCTTGAGGGGAGAGAGATGCAGGCCACCTCCTGCTGGAAGCAAGAAGAGCCCTCCCTTCAACCACCATCTTGAAGGGAGAGAAAGGCAGGCCACCTCCTGCTGGAAGCAAGAAGAGCCCTCCCTTCAACCACCATCTTGAAGGGAGAGAAAGGCAGGCCACCTCCTGCTGGAAGCAAGAAGAGCCCTCCCTTCAACCACCATCTTGAGGGGAGAGAGATGCAGGCCACCTCCTGCTGGAAGCAAGAAGAGCCCTCCCTTCAACCACCATCTTGAAGGGAGAGAAAGGCAGGCCACCTCCTGCTGCAAGCAAGAAGAGCCCTCCCTTCAACCACCATCTTGAGGGGAGAGAAAGGCAGGCCACCTCCTGCTGGAAGCAAAAAGAGCCCTCCCTTCAACCACCATCTTGAGGGGAGAGAAAGGCAGGCCACCTCCAGCTGGAAGCAAAAAGAGCCCTCCCTTCAACCACCATCTTGAGGGGAGTTAATTGTCTAATTAACAAATTGTAAGCCGCTCTGATAGCTTTGGCTGAAGAGCGGGGTATAAATAAAATGTATTATTATTATTATTATTATTCCCACCACATATGATAAAATGTCGCATTAGCTTGCTTACATTTCCAACAATTGCTGTCATTACTACCTCTCATCTTTGCGAGTTTTAGTGGTGAAAGGTGCCATCTATAAAAAAGTTCATAATAGTCATCTATTAGATATGCATTTTTAGTAAATCTTATATTTTTTTCCACACTCTTTCCCAACTATCTAATGCTATTTGATCAAATCTGACGAAATTAGAAATTAGAATGCTTAATTAAATATGAAGGATTTATCTGTAATTGTACACACTATGTAAACAGAGCAAATAAATGAATAAATAGTTGAAGAAAAATATGTGCAGAGATCTTGCATCACCTTTCTTTCCGTTAGTCTCAAAGGTGCTACAAGATCTCTCTATGACATACACTTTGTGCATATTGGTTGGTCAATAAAAGTATTACTACTTTGTGTGTGTGTGGGGGGGGGGGGACACAAATATATGCAGTACTTCCTAGGTATTAGATGTTCTACAAATCACAATATGTGTCCACATAACATATAATCCTGCTATCTTTTTGTTTCAAATGGCAAAAGCATATTAGCACATATGGAACCCAAACATTAAATACTAGTTTCAGTTCAAGAAAAAAAGAAAAAAAAAGAAATGAATATGAGTTAACAATAAAATTACTTAAAATATTGGCTAGCATAAGAATATAATATAATGAGGCCAAAAAACAAAAACCTGATGGCAGTGTGGATAAATGAATGGTGGTAACTCCAGACACTCTTATTTGCAAGTATGCATTATTAAATTCAGTTGAGATTATCACACTAAAGGTCAAATCCAGAACCATCCCACAATTATCCCATTATTGGCAATGAGTATCCCATTATTGGCCATGGGATGATTGTGGGATGGTAATGGGATAATTGTGGGATAGTTCTGGAATTGACCCTCGTGTGATAATCTCAAGTGGCACATTAAAGGGAGAATCAGAAGACCCTCCAGTTGTTGGAGGGCAAGTTCCAGTAGCTAGGAACTGCAGTCCCGCAACATCTGGAGAGTCTGGATTATGACCGTCTGATTTAGACAAACATTGCCAGGATTGTACCATAAACATTAAAAGCTCCTCAAAACAGGGATCTGTCTGTCTGTCTGCCTACATACCATGTTTCCCCGAAAATAAGACAGTGTCTTATATTAATTTTTGCTCCCGAAGGTACACTAGGTCTTATTTTAGGGGATCTTTTATTTTTCCACAAAGAAGAATTCACATTTATTGTTGAACAACAACAAAAAACCCTGAACATTTATTATATACTGTATATATATTTATATACCAAAACTTTGCTAGGTCTTACTTTCGGGGGAGGCCTTATATTTAGCAATTGAGCAAAACCTCTACTAGGTCTTATTTTTCTGGGGGTGTCTTATTTTTGGGGAAACAGGGTAGCTGTCCTTTCAAAAGCACTGGTAACTGTGCAGGGAGGCAGCCCTAACCACTTGGAAATTCCACTGTTAGGAAACAAGGTTGGCAGAGAAGATGATTTTGGAAAGTCACTCAGTAGCTGAGCAGCCAGTTGCTGCCAAATGAGTATTTCCCACAGCCTTGAGCTGCCAGAAAAGAGTGCCAAACCGGGTTATTTCTCCAGTGTGGCTGCAGCCTTGGTGCCTTGCCTTCTAACTCCCAGTGAAAGAAAAGAAAAGAAAAGAAAAGAAAAGAAGGAAGCTGCTGCTCTTGCCTTGTCACTCTCAGGGGGAATTCCAGTCAGGGAGGGAAGGTTTATTTTTAGGAGAAGAAGCAGGCAGCATTTCTGGTTTTGGTTCTCGGACAAGGAGGAGCCAGAGAGGCGGGTGGGGAGTTCAAATCCTACCCTCCACCAGCTGTGGCTCAGCCCAGAAGCCTTGGAGTTTGCCTAAACACGGATGGAAAGCGGGTTTTCTTCAAGCTCTTCCGCCTGTTTCTGAAGCCAAAGGGTAGGCCTTTCTTCTTCATAGCAGCCTTCTTTGGTTTTCTTCTCCCTTTGGCCCCCTCTCCTCTCTTTGGGGCACCCTTTTTCAGCCTCCCTTTTGTGGATGTTTAGGGCCTTCAAGTATGTTTTCTCAGGTGAGGCCATGCTGGGCCTTTCTTCTGGGCAAGACTGGTTCAGAGGTTTGCCATTCCCTTCCTTTGAGGCTGAGAGAGTGTGACCTGCCTATTGGATTGCATGGCTGAACCCTGCACCCTGGTCTCAAGGTTCCCCAAAGTCCCACATATTATAGTTTTTGTGGGGGGTCTTTTTTGGGCTATGTGGCCATGTTCTAGAAGTGTTTATTCTCTGAAGATGCCAGCCACAGATGCTGGCAAAACATCAGGAATAGACTTTTCTAGAACATGGCCCCATAGCCCGAAAAACCCACAAAAAAAAACCTAGGGATGCCGGCCATGAAAGCCTTCGACTTCCCATATATAGTTTTGCTTATGGCACTGGGTACAGCCTTTGAGCATTGCAAGAAATAAGACAAATGAGAGATGGTCAAGTCGGCCTGAACCGTCTGATTTTAAGATTGTATAATAATAATAATATTATCAGCAGCTCAGGTCTTGCAAACTCAGGGCAGTGGCATGATTCATTGAGTCGAGTCTCCTGTAACGCATGTTTTTTCCTCTTTTCCCTCTGCCTTCTACTTTGCCAGATACTGGAGTTTATCACATGAAGGAGATTTGTGAGTTTATCCTGTGAACATCCGGGGAAAATCGCGCAATTAGGCGAAACGATTTCGCACGATGTCGCACGAAACCCGCCATTAAAGTGGCCACAAAGAAGCGCTAGCACGCATCTTTGTACTTTTGGGATTTCAGCGACAGTGCACTTCCGATATCGCTTTATTTGCACAATTGCGTGTGATAATCGTTCGCGCGATTACTCGCCATTTTCACTTTATTTGTGGGGTGCTTTAAATGCGCTTTAATCTCTTTTTAATGCCGAAATTAGCCCCAGTGTGGTAAACTCCATTGCTGTCTTTTCTACTGAGCCATGTTTTCGCATGATGTGTCCAAAGTATTGAGTATATCACACAGGAGGCTAAGAGCCCAAATCCCATGCAGAAATGGGATTTCAATCCCGGAAAAATCCCAGAAAAGCAGGGTCATTTTTAGACACATTGGGGGCATTGAGCATTAATTCAAGATTAACCTGTACAGAAAGTGGACAAAATCGGACACTTTTTACTTTTGGGAAAATCCTGAAAGTAAAAAGTGGCTGGTTTTGTCCACTTTCTGTGCAGGTTAATGTCAGATTAATGCTCAGTGCCCCCAGCATCGTTTGAAAATTATCTTTTGTGGGTTTGTCCACTTTCTGTGCGGGATGCCATCCAATGTCGTCTGAAAAAGATCCCACTTTTGCAGGGTTTTCCCAATTGAAATCCTGTTTCTGCACAGGATAAACAACCTCAGTTTAATCATCTTGGTTTCTAGGAAGATTAAACCCTTGCTGTGCTTTTGGACCTGTTTATGTGTCATTTTTTCAGTCCATGGTTCATGTTTTTTTTTTCAGTTCTTAGAACTCTCCTCCAGAAGCACATGTCAAATGAATTGATTTTGTCTCAGCTTCCTTTACTATCCAGCTTTCAGAATGGGAATCCAGTGCATGCAATGGCAAATATTGTGTATCTTCCAAGTTATTTTCTCTGGGGCTGAGAGTGTGCGACTTGCCCTAGATCACCCAATGGATCTCTATAGCTGAGAATCAAACCCAGGTCTCCAGAGTCATCCAGTGCTCACACCACTACACCACACTAGCTATTTGGAAGGCAAATATTACTAATATTAACCCCCTTTTTTGAAAGCCCACTTAGAGATGAAAAGGCGCGGGGGGGGGGGGGACATGAAAATGTGAAAAGGGTTTTTTTTTCCCCATCAAAAAACCGAAACAAAACTCCAGATAAATATTTTAATAATTTTTCCAGGGTATTTTTAATACTTGCCCCCTTTTCCCCATCTCTCCCCCCAGGCATTCACCTCTCCAAGTCCACTCCTTTGTTATTGGACAAAGTCTGTAGGGAAACTGTTCAGGGATGAAAGCCTCGACTTATTAGAACTGGCTAATTAACTGGAAGCAAAGAATGCAAGTATCTTATTATACTGGGCCCTTCTTATCCGCTGGGGTTTGGTTCCAGGAGCCCCCCCCCCCCCCAGATCTCAAAATTGGAATTTATACTTTTTAAAAATATATTTTCAAGCCGTGGATACTTGAAACCATGGATAAAGAATCAGTGGATATGAAGGGGTGATTGTATAACACTTAGTTGTGGTTTTGGAATTTTGTTTGCCCTAAACTTGTCAAAATATTACTTATGCATCTCTGTAGATGCTTTGTTGTTAATTGACAACAGGTCAACTTTGACTTATGGTGAGCCTATGAATGGGAGACCTCTCAATCACCCTGCCATCAACAGTCCTGCTCATGTCTTGCAAACCCAGGGTTATGGCTTCCTTGATTGCATCTATCCACCTGGGATGTAGTCTTCCTCTTTTTCTATTGCCTTCTGGGAATAAGTTCCACAGGGTTGCCATGAGTTGGGGCTGACTCAAGGGCAGTTAACAACAACAACAAACCAGATGTTATTGATTCTGAACATCCCTACCCAGCACAGTCAGTGGTGAGAAATGCTGGGAGCTAGCTCAATAATAACTGGAGGCAAGGGTGTAGCAATACAATTTTACTGAGGGAGTGGAGAGGTCTGGACATTGGTCACTGTGGGGCTTTACAGACTGCCCAAAAAGGGTGTTCTGGCACCACCTCTTTTTTGTCCGCACTGTCACCACAGCAACCAAATGGAGCGGCGAAGGTGCGGACAAAAAAAAGGAGCCCGAAAAATGGCTCCTTTTTGTGTTACACTTGCAACGCAAAAAGCACCATAGGGACATCCATGACGTCGCAGGTACGCAGCTCCGTTTGGTTGCTACAGACCTATGATGTCATTGCTCCGTGCGCCATTTGTATGGCATTGCGGAGCAAGGACTCCCTCATCATGTGCTAGGGTTGCGGAGCATCTATTGGCTCCACTCCTGGGCAACCCTAGCATGTGTATCGGGCATAAAAACAGGCATGTGTGAGGGAAAGATAATTTTTAGGTGATGACAAAAATACTCCCAGTTAAATGAGAAATCATGTTTTTGAAACTTCCAAAAAACAAATCAGTATTTTCCTGATGCAAAACAGTTATGTAAACTAAGTAACAGCAAGTAGGAATAAAATGCATATGTCATAAATCATCCTAATATAATTATGATTTTAAATGTTAATAAATCCTAATCAACTGTGATTTCTTGGCAGACTTGTAGATAAATTGTCCATTTGTAATTCTTTCAAATAGGTTATGCTCAAAAGCCAAGATTTGGTTTCTTCTGATGATGTCAGCACATGTCAAAGTTGAGAATGAATTTTCACACACAGCTGAAGATTCACTGTGTGCACATTCATGAAAAAATGTCCTTACGCACTATTTTTAAAAATATTTTCATTTTGTCTTCTTTAGACAACAAGGCTACATTTCTAAATGCTTGAATGTAGTACTAGAAGTTGAGGGACAGAAAGAAAATTTCATGGTTGGGAAGAATTCTTATGAGAAAGACATTTGCCTTCCCACTCACCAGACTCCTGTCTCAAAAGTATCATGATTCCCATCCGTGCTCAAAACCCAGATGCAAATGTATGATGTATAATTCTCTTTAGGTGTCCAACGTCAATTAATGCTTTTCTCCAGGTTCCTACTTGATAACAACAAACTAGAAAAAGGTTTATTTGTTCTAAGGACACTATTGCCATGTGGTACTTTATAAATGTGACTGGGAAATTCCAAACAAAAACATCTGGGATGAATCACTTTGGCCTCTGTTGCCTGAATATGCAAGTGGGAGCAGTGGCAAAGAACAATGAGAGGGATTTTCCCTTCTAACATCCAGTAGTGGGAGAGCAGCCAAATGAATTGGAATTGCACAAAGGAAAAAAAAAGTTACTTCTGAACAGCCTGGCCTGTAAATTTCTTTAGTTTAGTTCGGTCTCCAAGAGGCCTGAATTTCGCACGAAACAGCTGAGCAGGGAATGACTTGCCTCCCTTAGGTTGGTAAAACAGTAGCCTATTTGTCAGTGCTTATGAAAATGTATCAGTCAAAATGCCTGGAATGGAAGAATACTTTCACTGAATGCCCTACTAAAAACAACCACTACCCCCTCCTGAAAGCCCACCTCCTTCAAAATATAAATAGTAGCATGGTGCATGGAAAGGTTCTAGCCCCAGAGCCCTTTCACCTTATACAGTTATGCCATGGCTGTCTGCTATGGATTTTTGTGTTTGTAGTTTAGGGAGGACCTGCACTTCCTGTATTTGGGCTTCGACAGGACTAAGTGAAAGAATCAGATTTGAAGTTTGTAGCAAATCTCCAACTGTTTTTGTTGCAGTCTGACCTAATCCAAACAAAAGAAGTATTTTATCTTTGTAATGTTTTAAACATTTTTATTTGTTCTTATTTGTTCTTCATCTCAGGCGCCCTATCCGAAATATATAAATAAATAAATAAATAAAATACAGATTAGATGACAATTGGTAAAGAGCCCTCAGTCCTGCAGTCAGAAGAGTCAGAACTGGGGAGCTATACCTATTTCATAATGTTTATATTTCTATAGCAATATTCAGAAATATCTGATCCAGCTAGCTACTAATCTTAGCTATTTCTATATTACAAATCCAACTAATAAATAGCAGTAAATTTAAGATTTTACTATTCACATGTTCCAAATGGATCATTTTTTTTTTCATGAGTTAGATGTCTCAGTTACTACATTTTGATTTTGTACCATTTACACCTGATTTAAGGCTATTCATTGCAATTTATGTTTGTTTTTTTTCATCATCCTCAGTAGAAATTCTGTCTCTAGGTGAGGAAAGCAGGCATTGCTTTACCAAAGATTTATGTTCTTGATTGTCAGGAACTAGTTGAAATTCTGTTCTTATTATCTTGGCATTCCTTTTTTACTAGGATGAGATTAATTTTTATGTTTCCATATAATTGCATTTTTATTCTCTGCCAGTGAAAATGTACTCTTTTATTAGGGATCACTGTCCCTAATAGTTCAGGAACGTTTTAAGACTTACACATGCTATTGTAATTTTTATTATGATGCCAGGTATGCTTCCAGCTTAAATGATGATTCTTCTTACCATAGTGCTCACCTTTCTAATGAAAAGCTAGATTACACTCCTGTTGGCTGAAGAACAACCCACAGCATGGAATTCAGTAATGCATAGGGGGCAAGTAAGTGTACACAGGATTGCAGTTGTGAACATTCTTCCAAAATCACTGTTATGCTAAGTACAGCTGCTTAAGTATATTTATGTGTATATACACAATCTCATGATGAGTGCTTCCTTTTCCAAAGCTACTGCAAGATTAAAAAAGATATTGAAACTACTTTGTCAAAAACAGATGTACTTTCCCACCATGATAATTTCTGTCAGGTTCATTGCTACTTGGGCTAGGACATGCTTGAGTCCTGTTGACTGAAATGCAATTTACGTTAACGTCTCAAGATTATGGACATACTAATTTCAGTTTCAGGGATACTACTTCTCTGTTTCCCCGAAAATAAGACATCCACAGAAAATAAGACCTGGTAGAGGTTTGGCTGAATTGCTGAATATAAGGCCTCCCCTGAAAGTAAGACCTAGCAAAGTTTTTGTATATAAATATATATACAACCTATAATAAATGTTCATTTTTATTTTTTATATTTTGTTCAACAATATATGAATTGTTCTTCATGGAAAAATAAGACATCCCCTGAAAATAAGGCCTAGTGCATATTTGGGAGCAAAAATTAATATAAGACACTTCTTATTTTCGGGGAAACATGGTTGTAGTAGAGAATATGCTTATGATAATCCTAAAGTTAAAATATTGTTGGTCCTATTTATTTCCACGAGGAATTGCTTAAACATATACTTAACTCTGGGTCAGTTGGCTACAGTGTACACCGTACTTAGAAACAGGTGTTAACTTGACTTTTGATGAAAGGCCCATCCTGTAGGATGATTTGTAATTCAGGTCTGGTGTGAAGCATCAGATATACATTTAGATAACAAGACTTTTTGCTATGTGGTCTCAGTTGGTGTAGAGGATTATGCTTATTGTATTGTACAATACAACTTCAAGTTCAATTTTAGAAGAAAATTTGCCACCCAAATGTATGGGTGGCTATTACAAGCTATTAAATGTAATTCATAGACATTTTCTGCTTACCAGACCACTTGTTTTGCCATGGAGATGTTTGGATGCATTAACGTCTTCTTCTGAACATACACAGTACTATTATTTTCTGAAGAAAAATATAATAAATAACAATAAAACAATAAAATTTTATTTCTATCCTGCCTCTCCCATAGGATCGATATATAATCCTGCCTTCAATATCTGAGCCAAAGGGCAATGAAGCATTTCTACCTGGTATAGTAGTTGAAATCTTTAGGCGTTAGAAATACACAGTGAAAACGCAATACAAAACCCTGTCTGCATCCATAGGCTAACTGCCATGGCTCCATGACTAGATGAACATTTAACTCTGTAGTTATAGTATTGGGACAATGTCTTCAGTATATTATTTCAACCTATCCAAACAATATGGGGAGAAAATGTAAGACTGATCTGTTTTTAGCAATATCTGTAGAACTGTACTCCAGCACCATGTTTCAAATGAGTTGATTTTCTTCCTATCAGCTTTCTTCACTGCTTAGCTTTCACAACCAAACACAGAAATCAGATATATGATAGCATGGACAATCCTGACTTAAGTTTTTAGTTACAATGGTCTCTTCCCTTATGCGGGGTATCCGTTCTGGACTCCCCCCCCCCCCATGCAAGGAAAATTCTGCAGATGCTCAAGTGTGCCTACAGCAGTGCGCATGCCATTGCTTCTTCCAGTGCATGGCACCACTTTTTCCAGCACCGCTTCCAGCGTATGCTGGAAGCCACGTAAGGCAAACCCGCGTATGACGCAGGTGCACTATAAATATTTTTACACTTGAGGATCTTGTCAAAGCTGCCTTTCTATAGAATCATAGAGTTGGAAGAGATCAAAAGGGCCCAGTGCCAGTGCCCAGCCATGCAAGAATATACAATCAAAGCACTCCCAACAAATGCCCATAATCCACATCTTAATATTTTTCTGATTTCTTGACTGCAGTCTACATTCAGATTAATGACAAGCTGAAGGTATGGAAAATATTTAACTATTTCATTGCCTTCATAGTCTTCTTTAAAATGATGTAAATTCTCTGTAATCACTATAAACCTGCCTTTGTACTTTCTCTCTTTGTACATTCCAAATCTTTGCAATTTTTCTTTTGGTAGTATGGTGTCATCTTCATATCTTAAATTGTTGATGTTCCTGGAACATCAGTACTTCTGAGGACTTTTTTTCTTTCTGGATGAGCCCTTAATGAAACATTGAGCAAAGTTAGTATAAAGCATATCAAAGTGTCTCAAAATAATGACTTTGTGATGCAGGCTTTTTAAATCAGTAAAACCATGTAAATTAATAAATAAATTCTATTAAGCTTCTCTTGCTTTCTTTTCTTTTTTTTAAATAAAATCTTTCAGATAAGCATGATTCCTGTTTGGATGCTTTGGATCATCTCTGTTAGTGGAGCTGTGAGTCTTTCTGCCCAAGAGAACTGTCTGTTAGAAGCTGCCTCTCGTTTATGGAACTGTTCTTCAAAGGCTTTCAGTGCCGTTCCATCTGGTCTAACAGGTGATGTCCTGGGTCTGGACTTGGCCTTTAACAAGATTGAGCAAGTGAGAGAATCAGACCTGACGTTTGCAGTTAGTCTCCGGACACTTTTGCTCCAATCTAATCTAATCCAAACAATAGAGGAGGATGCTTTTCACACACTTGTAAGGCTCGAGCATTTGGATTTATCAAGGAATAAGTTGATTCACTTGTCACCCTCTTGGTTTAGATCTCTTTCTTCCTTACAGAAGTAGAACATTAAAGGGAACTACTATTCAGAACTTGGGGAAACCCCACTGTTTTCTGGCCTAAAAAGCTTGAAATTTCTGTACTTGGGAAATGATGCTAATTTTTCTACTTTACGGAGACAAAACATGGAAGGGATTTCTACTTTTGAGGAACTGGAGATAGAAGGACCAAATCTCAACCAATATGAGCCTGGAAGTCTTCAATCAATTGAGCTCATAAATCACCTCATTTTGAATGATCCCTCGACCACCTCTTTCCCTTTGCTTATGAATGATGTTAGGACTTCTGTGATGTGCCTGGAACTGAGAAATATTCCAGAACTAACCCACTTATACTATCAGTCATTTTATGACATCACTGCACAAAAGCTTGTGTTCAGAAATGTTGAAATTTCAGATTGGTTTGTTGTTCATATTTCTCCCATCCTGGCTTCTATGAGTCAACTGCATGACCTAGAATTGGCAGATTGTAGATTTCAGGGTATTGGTGATTTCAGTGGTATTCAAAAAAGTGTAAGTACTCTGCAGAGAATAGTAATCAGAAATATATCAGTTAAGACATTTTATTCATTTTCTGCTCTTACCACTGTAATGTCTCTAGTGGAGAGTATTACTAGTCTCACACTTGAAAATGCAAATGCTTTTCTGATGATTTGCCCACTTGCAAGAAGCTTCCGCTCACTGCAGTATCTTGATCTCAGTGTGAACTTGTTCCGAGATGAATATTTAGAGCATACACTGTGTCAGGGTGCATGGCCTAAGCTACAAACCTTAAATGTCAGTCAAAATATTCTGAAAAAGATTGAGATAGTATCGCGAAGTGCAGCACGTGTGGTAAATCTTTGTAACTTAGATATAAGTCGAAATAACTTTGAAACAATGCCAGACACTTGTGAATGGCCAAAAAATCTGAAATATTTAAACATATCAGGGTCTAAAGTGAACAGACTCACCGAGTGCATCCCTCGAAGTCTGGAGGTGCTGGATGTTAGCAATAATAACCTCCAAGACTTTAGACTGAGCCTTCCACATCTCCAGGAGCTGTACCTCCAAAACAACAAATTGATAGCCCTCCCACTTGCTGCATTCATCCCCAGCATCAGAGTAATGAACATTCAAGGAAACAAAGTATTTGGCTTCTCTGAGCAGGAACTTGAAAATTTTGCCAACCTTCAGACATTGGATGCCCGTTCCAATAGTTTCCAGTGCACATGTGAATTTCTCTCTTTCATGCACTCTCAGCCAGAAAAATCTCACATCTTTGTGGATTGGCCAAATAACTACATTTGTGATGCTCCTGATTATGTAAGAGGGGAAGAAGTGGGAGTTGCCCAACTAAACCTGACAGACTGTCACCTGGTTTTAGTGATTTTTTTGTTCTGTTGTTTGATGTTCGCGATCATCCTGATGGTAGCAGTTCTTTGTTACAAGTTTCATGCCATCTGGTATATGAAAATGACCTGGGCCTGGCTTCAAGCAAAACGCAAGCCCCAAAGAGCCCCTAATAAAGAAACCGAGTATGATGCCTTTGTTTCCTACAGCGAGCAGGACTCTGAGTGGGTGGAGAACGTCATGGTGATGGAGCTGGAGCAAGCCCATCCACCATTTAAGCTCTGTCTACATAAAAGGGATTTTATGCCTGGCAAATGGATTGTGGACAACATTATTGACTCAATTGAGAGGAGTTCCAAAACTCTGTTTGTGCTGTCGCAGCACTTTGTCAAAAGTGAGTGGTGCAAGTACGAACTGGATTTCTCTCATTTCCGCCTTTTTGATGAGAATAACGACTCTGCAATTTTGATCCTCCTGGAGCCCATTCCTGCAGAAACAGTTCCCAAAAGGTTTTGCAAACTGAGGAAACTGATGAATACCAAAACCTACCTGGAATGGCCAAGAGATGAAGACCAGCAGACAGTCTTTTGGTTTAATTTGAAAACTGCCATAAAATCCTAGGAGGAGATCTGAACTTCTTCATGAACTTAACTTTGTGCTAATTTTAGATACATGTAAGTCCAGGCAAGCTGAGCCTTAAAGATATGTTTACCTGGCCCTATAGTAGCCACTCAAACCAGTGTTGTCATCCTCTGGTCTGCTTTCCCCTGAACCCAGTCATATAATAGATGAAATACAACATCTGTCTATAACAATATTTGTACAGTTACATCCCAGATACTTGCAGCTGTCAAACCTCAGAATATCTGATGAATACCAAAACCTACCTGGAATGGCCAGAGACGAAGACCTCAGTCAATCTTTTGGTTTAATTTGAACACTCCCATGAAATCCTAAAAGTGGATGTGGAATTCTTGATGATATGAGCTCTGAGGCATATTATGTCACATTATGGGTTTCTCCTGAAAGAATGCTGCCTCTATTTTACCATGAATAGGCTGAATGATAAATGAACATATCCAGTCTCTCCTCAATGTACGTCAGTCCTGAACAATTGCTATGATATACCAGAGTATAGACACACCAGTTTGAGAAATATAAAGTACAATTTCTCAGTCAATGATACAGTTCCTTTAATTGTAAAAACTTTATAATATACAAGAGAATTCAAAAGAATTTAATGGACAGAAATTCCATCACAGTATAATAATAATAAGAGTTAGAAGTATAGCACTTCAAATAAATAGAGTAGTCACTTTTATCAGATCTAATAGTTATACAGCTCTCATCTCACAGGTTTTTAAAAGACTTGCTTCGGGGTGAGTGCAGCACTTTTAATTGGTGTGTGTAGACAAGCTCTAGGTTTGAGCTACTACATCTTCTTTAGAACTGCAGTTAGTTACCAGACCAGCAGTGGCATCTCTTTAATGTTATTGCCATTGTGTTCCAATATCTTAAAAATAATATTTTTTAAACAACAAGCAATTTCAGATTACTTTTCATAGAAAATGTTATTAATAGGTGAACTGGAAATGTTTTGTTCATCCTCCCACCAGTGACAGTTCAGGAAATATGTAACAATTTGTTCTTTATTCCCCCGTGAAAGTATGCCAGCCATATTTTTGCAATTCACAGTGATTCCTAGTGGAAGACTACTGTGTGCATGAGAGTAAAATGTTATTCAGATAATGGATTTTGTACAGCATGTTGTCCAAATTGTCCCTGTATTCGCGCACTGCACTTTATATGTCTTTAAATTGGAAGAGCAACACTTCTCCTGCTTACTAACACAAACTTAGGGCTCCTCAGGGTCAATAGCCCCAATAAATGTTAAACTATTATGTTCCTAGGTTCAATCAGGATTCGTCCATGTCTGAATATGCTTGAGTTTTGTCCCTCTTTCTTTATTTGGCTTCATTCATACTATGAAATAATCTAGTGTGGGATTACCCAAAAACAAAGAAAGAGCTGAAACAATGGTACCAAATGTGGGAATTAACCCCTGCTTGTATTGGAGTCTCCTGGGAATAAAAAATAATAATCTCTTGCCTGAGTTTCCACAGTCACAGCTCATCCCAGAAATTCACCAGAAATAGACTTGGACAGGAGTTATGTCAGATATAATTCCTACTAAATCCTGATGCATATGGTAAGGATGAGTCCTTAGAAAGGTTTTATGGTAAGGTATACAAATAACAGTTCTGCACAAGTATCAGCTGCTTCATGAGAAAAGATGAAAGCAATTTGAAACTTTTAAATTGCTTGAGTATTTTCTGTTTTTGCACTAATAAGAAGGGTTGGGGAGTAGTGATTATTTTGGGGTTACTCCAGAGTAATATATTTTTCTTATTCCAGAATAATACAGTATATTTTTTCTTAATGTTACTCCTACTTCTACTCCTATAAATACCTCCTACTCCTTTACCCTTTATTCCTTACTCCTACTCCCACTTCCCAGCTCTGGGGAAAAGCCCAGTTGCTTTGCAAAGCTGGTGTGTGTGTGTGTGTGTGTGTGTGTGTGTAAGTAAGTAAGTAAGTAAGTAAGTAAGTGTCTCTCTTTGCCTCCCAGTCTCTTCCCCAGTGCAATATAATAAAATTGTTTTTTGGTGCTTGCATGTACAATTTAATAACATGAATAAGAAGTAACAAATATATTTTGTTACTCCTTATTCCTCCTCCTCCTCCTGTAAAAACCTCTTACTCCTCTACTCTTTACTCCTTACTCCTACTCCCCCAGCCCTTCTAATAAATCAATTAAGTAATCATTGCCATTTTGAAACTACTTTTAGAAATATCTCAAAGTCTGTGTATATCACAGCTTTAACATACACTTAAGGTACAAGTTAATACTTTAAGAGATCTGTTACATGGTCACTGACAATCATGATCATTATGCATAAGTTAATGCCACTGTAAATCCTTGAAATGGGGAAAGTAATGGCAGCTGGTGTAAATATTAAATGAAGTCACATAGTCACTTTAGATTTCAGGGGCCAAAATGTTTGCTGGCATTGGTTCATTGAACACAACAAAGCCAACTTTCAATTTGACTCAAAATAGTCTTGTAAACTCAGAGCTCAGACTTTACCGAAATCTCTAATGAGAGGTTTAAAAAATGAAAAAGGACTGTGTAGTTCTGAAAGTCTTCACAGAATGATCATTGTCCATAGTTATTGCACCTATACCTGAAATATCATCTGTCATTTACATGGTCTTTTTTATTTTGGGGTCTTGTGCCCAAAATAGATGGCAGGAAAGAGCAGCTTCTGGCTGCTTTGGGAGCGGGATGTACAGACGACGCATGCCCCGCATCAACTGGAAGCTGCTCTGGGGGCACTGAAGGCTGTGCGTTTGCCACGGTCCCCAGGTACCCATCAGGCAATCATGGACAGAGCTGGCCACCTTTTCCTGCCCATCTGCATGACCCCATGGTTTGTAGAATAAGAATTTCCATCTGGTTGTTTCTGGATTACACTGGTATATTTTAAAAAATATTTTTCATGTTTCCATAGAGATTCTCCATCCTTCATAATTGTATTCAGTAAGTATTTCCTTTTGTTGAAGAGCAATGAAATATCCTCTAATTCAGATTCCAAATTGTTTCATTTATAAATCAGAAAAGTAATCTCTTCTTTTTAAAATTCTTCTTGGGCTGTCCTTCATCACATTCAATTCCTTACCTTCTATTGTCATGTTTTGTTTGTTCCTTTCTTGTGAGACCAAAACTCAAAATTATATTCCTCCTTATCTCTCGTGGGAGCAGCAGATTGGCCAAGATCCTAAGGTCAAGTACAGCATAGGAGCTCCACATGCATGACTCCACTATAGCTTCCCTGTCACTACTATAACACTGCAATAGTCTGCTCCTCAGATCATTTCATGTAGAGTAGGACTGGAAAATGTGAAGCTATGTTCCAATAGTCAGATGCAAACTGAGGGCATCTTCTGCCAAGACCTGCTGGGATCCTCTGGCGGTCTCATTGGATGATATCATAGATTGGTATTTTGGCTACAGTAACTGTCCAGTCCCCTCCACTCCCCACCAGAAGTGGAATGGCCATAGAAGGGGGTTATTGCAGTGAAATAGTGAGTCTGGTGTGGGGAGGGGGATGAGATTTGGTTTTTCACAAAGTGGAAGAGAATACCAACTTTCACAATGACCAAAACAAGACATATAACTTTATCATGTGGGGAAAATCAGGGGCTTAAATGGATATTATCCCATGAAAATAGTGTGATCGTATTGAAGCTTTTCACACACAATGCGATTAAAGAGGACTTATCCTAGCAATAACCAGCAACAAATAATTCACAGGATTTGTTGCTGGTTATTACCTGGTTATTGGTGGATAAGTCCTCTTTAATCGTGATGCGTGCAATTGTGCAATTTTAATGGGATAATGTCCATTTAAACCCCCATTTCCCTCCATGTGATAAAATTTGGAAAGGTGAACTTAACACTTGTATATGTTACTAACAGGGTGCCAGCCTTTGTGTGTCTGTTGAAGCATTGAAGTCTTCACCTGTGTTCAACGTATATGCTTGCAAGTAAACACAATAATACAAAATGTGTTGCATGTGACTCTGCTTGTCTTCAACTATGTTCAACATATATGATTGTAAATAAATACAAGTACTACAACATGCTAATAAGACTCCAGTGATCTCCTTTGCAAAGTAGCCAAACCAGAGGATATACTGCACACTCATGGAATGTCTTTCCATCTTGTAATTGTGTGTGTGTGTGTGTGTGTGTGTGTGTGTGTAATCCAATTTAAGAAAAAACATGGTGAAGCAACCCAGGGGAAGGGGAAGGGGAAGGAGAAATGGCAACAGGCAAGGATAGGCACATGCATCACCCTACCCCTTCCATCTGCCTCCCTGCCTCACTATCCCAGCTCAGCCCAGCTTCTGGACACACTGCTACCTGCTTTGCTCTGCAGGAGGGAAGGGAGGACGAGGTGGACAGTGGTGTGCCAGGCATGTAGGAAAGGTAGGAAAGCTGATGCTACCTTCTGGTTCTGGCAGGGCTACTGTCTGGGCAGGGAAAGGGAGGCAGCAGTGATCACTGCAGTGGTAGCAGTGGATTCCTTTTCTTCTGGGGAAGGAAAGGAGTTTGTGGCCACCACCATTGGCACTTCTCTTTCCTGGCCCAGCCAACAACTGTGTCA
This sequence comes from Urosaurus nigricauda, assembly GCA_034509955.1. Lineage (NCBI taxonomy): Eukaryota > Metazoa > Chordata > Lepidosauria > Squamata > Phrynosomatidae > Urosaurus > Urosaurus nigricauda. Next base: position 154,287,708 of record JAOEGL010000005.1, on the reverse strand, counting down.
GACCAAGAAGGGAATACCAGGGAGCAAGAAGGGACTACTATCACAAGTGATTTCACAAGACAGATAACAGAGGCATCTTGGCTGGTGGAGGTGGGCAGCCAGGGCATCTTGAGAAGGTTGGTGAGTGATTGTCCCATTGGGTGTCCTCTATGCTGGTGTCACTTGATTTGGTCTGCACCCCCCATGACACCCCTGACAGGCATGCTTATATAGGGAGATACAGTATTTCAAATAATTTGAACCAAGCCATGTAGGTCTTTAAAGGTTATAACATAACCAGCATGTTGAAATCTGCCCAGAAACAGACTGGCAGCCAGTCAAGTTGTTTTAACAAGGAGGAGATATGATCCCTATAACCTGCCCCACATAGCAACCTGACTGGAGTTTCTGAATGGTTTCCAAAGGCAGCCCCAAACAGAGTGCATTACAGCAATCCAAAGGGGATGCATCAAGGCATGTGTCATCATAGCCAGATCTGACATCTCGGGGAATGAGTGCAGCTGGTGCACCAGTTTTAGCTGTGAAAATGTACTCCTGGCTGCTTCTGAAACCTGGGCATCTAAGCTAATATCTGAGTCCAGGGGCATGTCCAAGGTGTGAATCTTAGATTTCAAGAAGAGTGTAACTCCATCCAATACAAGCTGGATCCCTAGTCCTTGGTCTGTCTCTGTTTTATGTTTCAATTTGTTTGCTCCCATTGAGTCCATTACTGACAGCAGATGCTGGCTTAGTAAAGAAACAGCTTTCTTGGAATAGGATGGAAAAGAGAAATAGAGGGTGGTGCCAGCATACTAGTGACATCCAGTTCCAAAACTATGGATTGGAGTGAAAACAATAGGATTTAGGCCTATGAGAACTAGAGTAATATAGGAAATCATAGCAGATGACTTGGTGAAGAAATACTTTTTTTCTGCAGTACATGCCTTTTTTCTATAGTAATAACCTATACAGTACTTATTTTTCCAGAAATATATAATTTCATGAAGTTTAATATCACTTCAGCTAATATATGACAGTGTACCTGAATCAGAATATGGGTGTTTGCATTGCACTGCTAATTCCAACCCTATGGTATTTATTGTCCAACTTAAGAAAAAACACCATCTTGTTGTGAACTGTAGTGCAGGACCAAAGCTGGATTAGGGCAGTTACTTTTATAGAGTACAAACTGCTTGCTTGGCTTCTGATATTTGTAATAGTTAGGATGAAATTAAAGACAGTAGCCTTTCCTTGCAAGCTGAAATTGAGATTGCTCAACCACGACGCACTACATTTTCTATACTAAGCACAAAATCAATTTTAATTCTGATAAACATCTATCTCACTGTTGGTTGCCATCCTGAACTGTGTCTGCATATGAAAACTTCCTTCTTGCATTTGTTAAAATCTTTCTCCAGGTCAAGTTATTCCTCTCTCATTAGAAGAAGGTATAACACTACATTGTTATTGCACTTGTAATGGTAGTGTTTCTTTTTTAAAAAAAATCTCTGAAAACATTTCTTGATGAGAGAAGGGGAAGTCTTGCTTAATAGACACGATTTCCATTTGGTAAAGAAGGGAACCAGTTTGACAAAGCATTTTAAAAGTAATAGTTTTTTTTTTTTTTTTTTAAGGCTGCGGAACTCAAGTTGTTCTTTTCTTGGCAAAGCTGGGCAGAAAGCAGGATGTACACAAATAGCTACACACTGAACATTTCTGGTAATGCAGAAGGAAATTGTGCTGAGCTTTCCTTATTGAGGGAGAAGTTGTGAAGGCAGTGCACAAAGTTTTAGACTTTACATTTTAACCATTTCTCTTCTAAAATGAAAAAGGGCAAACAGAGACCATTATTTATTAATTTTTTTATTAAAGGGACTTATTTATTATTATTTATTAAACGGACTAAAGGCATTGTCATTGGTAAACAGGGACAATGTGGATTTTTGAAAATCTCATTTATCCCAACATTTTCAGCTGCAGTTCAGTATAACTTGAAGTGGACCCTGCTGATCTTTGGACTTCACCAATGTATGTGTGTGTATGTGTGTGAGGAATCCCCAAAGGTGGTTTTGCCAATTCCTCCCTCTGAAATTTAGCCTATAGTATCTGGTATTCAGTGAAGGTCTACCATCCAAGGATTTAACCAGGGCTGACACTGCTTAGCTTCCATGATCAGATGGCAGCTAGTACTTTTAGCATAATTCAGCTCAATTATATCTACAATTGTAATTATATCAGAATTTGATTGATAGCTATTCATTTACTAAACAGAGAGATCCACTTTGGCATAATTTTGATGAGAGGTTGGAAGACTAATTTTGCAAAGAAATTGTAACTTTTTGTATGTCACCCTACAAGTAACGTAGTGAATAAGGCACAAGGCACTTTGAGTTGCAGAAGTGGGAAAAAGTGAGATATAAAATAATGGGCAGGGGCCCTTCAAGTTGACCCCCTCAATCTATGGCATTGGCAACCCTATCACAGAGTTTTTTGGGCAAGATTTATTCAGAGGAGGTTTGCCATTGCCTTCCTCTGAGGCTGAAAGTGTGCCTTGCTTAAGATCATGCTGTGAATTTCCATGGCTGCCCAGGGATTCATGTCCTAGTCCCCCAGAGTCCCAGCTCAGCACTCAGTCCTCTATACTACACTGGCTTACTAATGTACTACTTTTGAAATGACTTTTAATTTATTTTTTTATAAAAAAATTGAAAAATACAAAAACGACCAAATGTTTCCCCAAATGAAGTAACAATTATTACTAATCACACAATGACTATTATCACTTACTACATTAATTTGTAAAAATAAAGTTGCTACCAAGTTACTCCAAAATGTTACATATTACAGATGATATCATTACTTAAAATCTGTTTCTCTCTAGCTCTGATTTGTAGTGTCAGTACTGCTTTTCCCAACCTGGCGTAGTGGTTTCAGTGTTGGACTATGACTCTGGAGACCAGGGCTCGAATCTCAATTGGTCAACCCAGGGCAAGTCACATTCTCTCAGCCTCAGAGAGGCTGTGCAATGACAACCCCTTTCCGAAGAAAATTTTGCTTAGAAAATCCTGTGATAAGTTCACCCTTGGATCTCCATAAGTTGACAACAGCTTGAAGGCACACAACAACAACCAGTTTTCTCCAATAACATTCTTCTTCTTCTTCTTCTTCTTCTTCTTCTTCTTCTTCTTATTCTTATTCTTATTCTTATTATTTAAAAAGATAGACTTTATTCATTCCCCCTAGTAAAATGATTTCTTCGATTATTTCATGTGTCAGTTACCTAAATTCTTTCACTCTTGTTTCATACTGAGTTAAATCAGGGCAAAAGCTACAGGAGAAGGCAATGGCAAACCTCTTTTGAATAAATTTTGCCAAGAAAAACCCATGATAGGTTTGCCTTAGGGTTGTTATAAGACGGAAACAACTTGAAGGCACACAACAACAGTCATATTGAGACATTGCATTTGCTTACCAGAAAGCAAAATGTCAGCTCTTAGACTGCCGCCTGCTGGATAACATACAGGCTGCTACATGCTAAAAAGTGATAAAAACCAAGATTTGCAGAACCTTAAAGAGGTACGGTATAATCAGCTGAAAGGAAGCCATGCTTGGTTGTTACAGCAAAACAAAAAACAGGCTTCCAGTACCTTAAAGATTAACATGTTTCATTAAATGCATGTATCCAATAGATTATGCAGTAATAACCTTGTTAATCTTTAAAGGTGCTGCAAGTCTCTTTTTGTTTTGCTGTAATAGCCAGGCATGGCTTCCTTTCTGGAAAGCAGATTGCATGCCAATTATGCTTCATTTGAATGCATAAAATAAAGTTATGAAAACCATACCACTTAGTTTTTTATAAAGTGTCAGTATCAGAGAACATCATTATGCCCTATTAAAATTTTCAGGTGGTAGCCATATATATATGTTTATCAAACCAAGTGATTCAAATTAGGAGATTCTAACTAAACCTCAGGAAAACCATCCTCATGGTGAGAGCTGTTCAACAGTAAAACAGAACAGGGATTTTCAGGATATCTGATATGGAGGACCAGCACTTCCTGCCCCCCTCTCCAGTGTGCCATGGTCCAGGGATCCTCACTGTGAGTTGCAATGTGCAGTGGCATACCTATCATATTTGATACCCAGTGTGGATTATTTCTAACATTCCCTACTATCTACAAGTTTATTTTCAGTTATACAATAATTATGCAATGAAACTATTAATAATACTTAGAAAAGAAACACACACAGTTAAAAAAATACAAAGGCGTGATAATCTGTTGGACTAACCTGGTACCATCCCTCCCCATATTTTTAAAAAGCAAAAAATCTCTCCCATCCCCCACACCCATGCACCCACTAACCCAGGTCAGCTTAGTTTACCAGACCTGTCACTGTTGTTGTTGTTGTTGTTGTTGTTGTTGTTAACTGTCCTTGAGTCACTCTTGACTCATGGTGACCCTGTGGATGAGACATCTCTAAGATTCCCTGCCTTCAATTGCTCTGCTCAGGCCCTGCAGGCTCAGGCCTATGGCCTCCTTGATCAAATCGAACCATCTGGTGGCTGGTCTTCCTCTCTTTCTACATTTCTTTACCTTTTCCAAAATCATTGTCTTTTTAAATGATTCATGCCTTCTCATGATGTGGCCAAAGTATGACGGTGTGAATTTTGTCATCTTGGCTTCCAGGGAGAATTCATGCTTGTTCTGTTAAATGACCCATTTGTCTGTCTTCTAGGTTATTCGCAATATCCTCAGCACTTTCCTCCAGCACCACATTTCAAATGAGTTGTTTTTTCTATCAGCTTTCTTCACTGTTTTGCTCTCACATGCCATACATGGTGATGGAGAATACAGTGGCTTGAACTATCCTCGCTTTTGTGTTCATAATTATCAGTTCTGAACAGGAATCCAAGAAAAAGTGGGGTGTGGCTCAGATGGCCTCTGAGAGACATACATAAAGAGGAAACTCTGGATGGTCATACAGATGGTTGTACAGGCAGCTGTATGCACAGAATGACCATGTGTCAGTTGGATATTTATATCATGTTCCATATCCTCAAGGGATACTTAACATGCCCATGTGAAGTACAAAGAGTTTCCCATGGAACTGACAAAAAGGAAAATTTTGGTAGATAGTCTGAATTCCAGATTAACAAAACAGTAATTGTATATGGGACAACCCCATATGGGTTGGCAGGGAACACACCATGGTAGGTAGAATTTGCCTTAGTGCAATGGGACCACCTTTGTCTCTAATGCAAGAGGATACACAGAAAGCCTGGGGGGAGAGAATGGAGTCATCAGCAAACCCATTTAACCTTTATTTAGAATCATGTTGATCAGTGGTTCCCAAACTTTGTTCCTCCAGATGTTTTAGACTTCATGACTGTTGGCCAGGCTAGCTGGGGCTTCTGATGTAGATCTTCCACATGTCTTTGGGCCAATGTACCTTTTGCCATGGGAAACTTCCTAGTGTTCCAAAGGTCATTGTGACCTGTTAAAACATACCTGGCTCCAGATATGAAAATCTGAAAATATGAAACCTATATACAGTGTGTGTGGGGATGTCAGGCATGCTAACAGTAGTTCTGACAACAAATATCTACAGTGAACATCTGCAGTTTCTGAATAAAGGTTTTTGAGTTTTCACTATTGAAGCCTGGTTTTCTGAACTAAGGAGTTCCGTAGTCAAAACATTTTTGGATTTCAATGAGCCTGATTTAACAACAGGACTAAACTGGTCATAAATTTCTACATTCTATATTATTATTTTTATGTTATTCATTTATATCCTGCCTTTTTCTTGATAATTATTCTCAAGATAATTTACAAATGATTAAACCAAAGACCTGTGAACACATTTCAGAAACAACAGGTCTGCTATTGTAACCAGGAAGCTAGAGCAACCAGTGGCCAGACATTTCAACATGGAACATCACCACCTTTCAGACTTGTCTCTGTTTGGCATCAAGGTGCCATCTCCTACATTTTGGATGAAAGGGAGAATTTTTGGATTTATATGCTAAAAACTTGAACACTACATACCGGTAGCTTCTACTTAGAGAATAATACCATCGTCCACAGAGAATCCTGATACTCATGTTATAAACTGCCACCTTGTATGTAGCTTAATTTCTTCTTTGTTAACTGAAGAAGGCAGACACTGAAACATTTTGCTCATGATATATATTTTTAAGTTCTGTTTAACTGCTTCTACATGTGTGTGTGAACATGCATGTGTGCAAAACACATATGTGTGTGTTATTTAAGAAACAATTACATCCTATAGAGTTTAAACAATTTATAAATCATTAAAGGGCTATGGCTAAAATTCACTTGGGCAGTTACAAATATGTAACCACATGTAATTATGAAGTAATTCCCAGCTGTCCCCACTTACGTGGCAGTAGCCACTGTGATTGACACAGAGCCATTTCCCTGTCACTTGGGAAGCAGCTGACTGACATTCTTACCCCTTTCCTGCATTTGATCTCCATTGCAACAGTCAGAAACTGTGTCACTCTGGCAATCCCCCCTTGTGTTGCAGATTGTTTGGGTGAGGTGGGATGAGAACACGAGTTAGCTGTTTCTTGAATGACAGAGGAACAGAACCCCCTGAAACAGTTACTATTCACCTGTATGCTGGGATTCAGGAACTTTCATGGTCCCTATGTTTTCTGTAAATTAGGAAATCTAGTGGGCCCTTGGTATCCACTGAGGTTTGCCTCCAGGACCCCCTTTGGCTACCAAAAAACTATAGATGGTTAAGTCCCAAGGAGGTAGTAGATTGGTGTCCCTTATATAAAATGACAAAAAAGTTTGTTTGTGTGTGTGGTTGGTTTTTAAAAAAAATATATTTTCAATCAGTGGATGTTTTAATGGAGAATCTGTGGTTATAGAGGTATGTAAGGATCATGAATACTATTTCACATTCATACCTAATTGTGGATTCCAGTCAGGATTCTAAACAAATCAACAAAACCGCACACCACACCATGAAGAGCCCATTATAGTCAATTCTCAAAAATCTGGTGGAATAGGTCTCCAGCAGGAGTGCAAAGACAGAACCATCCTAGCAATTGCTAGGAAAGAAGTTCAAAAGTTTGGAAGCAACCACTGCGAAGATCCCTCTGTCTTGTTCCTGTTAAAACATATTTGAGGTGGTGATGGGACAGAGAGAAGGGCCTTAGTTGATCTTGGTTGATCTTAGTTGTACAGGCTCATGTAGGGAGATAATCCTTAAAATGCTCTGAACCTGAGATGTATAGGTCATAAGTAGCACTTTGAATTGTGCCTGCAAATTGACTTTTAACCTTTGTTGGAAGCAACAAAGGGAACGAGACTTAACATCTAAAATGCACCGGGAAGCATCTATGGGGGCAAAGGGGAGTATGAACTTCTTTCCGGAGAGAATCGGTAATGCCATGCACGTTCTCATCCGGATCTAACCAGGGCAAATGGGCTAGTGTGGATGGGGCCTCAGTGATAACCTCTTCTCAGGTGGAGATGGTGCTCATTTGACTGCATAAGCACAGGTATGCTTTAATACCAGAAGTAGAAAAATAACAATGAAACCAGTACAGAAGAAATGATTATATAGGGCATACCTGTAATGAAATTATTTTATATTTTATGTATTGTTTGCCTCTCACCAATAATTTCAGCCAAAGATATTCAGTAGATTGAACATTTTCCACAGATGATATGCAAGAGAATGTTGCCTTTAACACTAACTGTGACCATATGTAATTTCTTAAAATATCCTTTCCCAAAACTGAATGCACGGACAGAGAAATAATTTCACCTATAAATTTATTTTCATGCTTTTTCTATGTAATGTAAAAGTTATGGGAGAAGGCTGATGACTTCTGAATTAGTGAGTTAGTTAGCAGTCCATTTAATTTTCATCTTTTATTGTTTCCTTTCATAACCTTAGAAGAAAAAAGATGGTATAAATAAATAAAAAAAGAAGGATTCATCAATAAGGTCTGTTGTGCTTGTAATGCTCGCATGAAAGGAAGCTGTCAGGGAAGTGAATGGAGCAGCCCCTAAGCAGGCCACAGCAGGGAAATAAATGACTTGGCATTGGACGGTTGCAACCAGCGGGGTGCATTTGCCGAGGAGAGGGACAAATGATGGTTAATCTGGCTACTTGAAGATCTAATTGAGAAGACATTGTTTAACTCTTTACCCATAACTAAATGGTAACTTGAAAAGACTTCATACACATCTGGCTGCTACCCAACTTCAAAAGCCTAACAGCTAAATAGTAGATCTAAGGCTCAGACAGAAGGCCAAGATTTCAAATACTGCTTGTGAACACAATACACTTATCCTCTTATGCAGATTAACCACATTGCAAGGCTATTTATATAGCAAAAATTTAGGGCTATGGTTTGATATTAGTCAGAATTTTGCAAGATTGGCTTCCTTGGCAAGGAAGCACTGCTGGAAGGTAACTGAGCCGTGTCTGCACTTTGCACTATTGCCTTGCTCCTGGCTGGAAGCATTATCTTCTCTGTTTTAAAAGGGCACTGATGAAGGGCTTCTCAAACTTCATGAAGGGGATCTGCTTAAAATATTTGAGTGTTATTCACAATCTATTTGTGCCAGCCTATGACCTGGAAATCACCCACTGATTCACAACCCATGCGACTTTGTTTCTGGAGACTCACTTCTGACAGACTGGTGACCCAAGTGCAAGCCTCCCATGACCTATACATCCTTTGGGACTTACTGGCTTAAAATCCCCTCTTGCTTGAAAAGAAAGAAAAGATTGGAAAGGCATTTTCGGGGTATATCTGTTATTATTGGAAGAGTATCCTGCCTTTTGGCAAGAATTGTTACTACTAAAAAAATCCATAGTTGCCCCCCCCTCCATGAATTCTGCGAAAGCCCATGATTTTTAAATGTAATAGGACAGACAGACGGATGGACAGATAGATAACTTTCTAATGTGAAGTCACTCCTTGGTACCCAGAGTCACACAGTGGTGCGTTTTACATTGGCAAAAAAAGGTGTTTTGAAGGCTGGTTGAAAACCCAGCTTTTACATTATAAAATGGGAAAGTGTGACATGAAAACGCCATTTTGGCGTTTTAAGGGAAAAAACGCGCTTTTAAAAAGTAGTTCGGTTGACCCACTACTTTTTTAATAAGTGCGTTACAGCGCTAGTGCATGTAAAGGCTAAGGTGTACTTGCGCAGTTAAATGGGGCTCTGTTTCCTTAAGGCGCCCATTTAAAGGCTGCGCTGCAGATGCGGATCAGAATGGATCGTGGGTTGGGAGCATGCGTGGTGTGGACTCCACTCCTAATTAAAACGTTCTATGTCCTCCAGGTGTAAAAGCTGGGGTTTAACTGCGCAGTTTTTTAAAGCTCCCAAACCCTAGCTCCGCCCGTAATCCTAACCCTAGACATGCGCAGTAGCGCCTCTGGGATATTGACAGTTTTGGTGGCGGATGTTTTTACAGGTGCAGTGATAAGAGGAAACTTTCAATTTTCACACAAACCCCCCACACACATTCCAGCGCCATTTCCCACTTGCATTTGTCCAAGTCAGCCGCTCCTAGGGACACTCTTGCCGAGGCTTTGCTGTGGCACTTTGCACAATGGCAGAGACTTCTACAAGTGGCCCAAAAAGGGGGAGAGGGATGTCTTGGTCTCATGCAGAGACCTCAGACCTCATTTCCATCTGGTCAAGGCCCAATCGGACATAGCAATGCCACCGGCTAATTCACACTGCTCAAGCAGTGAGACACCAACTGCAGCTATTCTCTCTTCTGTATCATCACTGTCATCATCAGCTATCATTTCAGTGGTCACATCAGTCATTTCAGTGGTCACAGCAGTCATTTCAGTGGTCACAGCAGTCATTTCAGTGGTCACAGCAGTCATTTCAGTGGTCACTTTGACGATCCTGGCAGCACTAGCGGAGGCAAAGGCGGCAGCTTTGGCTGTGCTTTGAACATTGACGACAAGTGCCGACCACAAAGGAGAGGAGGCATCCATGTTGGTGATGATGCCCACAGTGACCCTGTGCTGACGAATGCCAACGTCACTGGGTCAATGGCCAGCACTCCTCCTCCTTTGTCTTCTTGCAGATGCTCGGTCTGTGGCTGCTGTCAAAATCAATTAGGAGCCCCCTTTAAATCATTTAAAACTGCGCAATTCGTAGCCTCGACCCTATCAATAGCGCAGTTCAAGCCTCGACCCTCGCAATAGCGCAGTTCAAGACTCGACCTTCGCAATAGCGCTGTTCGCGGCGGTACGAACCGCGCAACAGCGCAGTTCGCAGCCGGCAAGGAAAAAAAAATTAAAATCGCAGTTTAAAGCTGCGTTTATTGCTGCCCATGTAGCAGCTCCGCCTGTGTTTGTAACTGCTGAGCCACAAAAAAGACCACTCAGATAAGTCGTTCCCACACCCCTCAATGTAGCAGCTCTGCACTTTTTTAATGCAAACCTGAGGCTTGCTATGTAGCTGCTAAGCATTAACATAAAGGCGACTTCAGATCACACTTTCTTGCCAATGTAAAAAGCCCCAGTATGTGTATGTGTGTGTGTGTGTGTGTGTGTGTATCCAACTCTTTTCCATGCCAGCATTCTCTGAAGATGCCAGCCACAAATGCAGGCGAAACATCAGGAATAAACTCTTCTAGCACATGACCACATAGCCCGAAAAACCCACACACAAAAAAAAAACCCCTATAGATAAATCTATATATATCTATATCTATATATCTATACAGTATACTTGTACTTATGGACATTTAAAAAAATCAAAAGTTGAGAAACTTGCCTTCCAGATGATGTTGGATTAAAATTCTCATCATTTTGGCCATGGGTTGGTTACAGTGAGACTTGGAATCCAATATTATCAGATGGTCTACTAGATTCCCTTCCCTACAGTACACATCAGTATTATGTTCTAGCATAAAATACAGTGGGGCTAACTGGATTGGTTCTTTATGTAGACGTAGCTACATGAGACTGCCTTTTGTTACTTTCCATCTCTTTTTCTGATAAAATGCTTTAACTACTGGGTTTTTCAACATATATTATGGGACCATTGCAGTAATCCCTTCCATTTTTATGAGAATGCTGGTCCCCACTTTGAAATCTCCTGCCACCATACAACCCGTTAGCAGGCTTCCTCTAGATCAGAAGTAGGCAACTGGGCTTGGGGTGGAGACAATTTTGACCCCTTACTCTAACGCAACTGAAAACTTAAGTTCAACAACTTCTACTGAAAACAGTTTTGACAGAGGACGTTCTAGGAACCTCACCATTAACATTTGTGCATGGTTTTCAAATGAAAAAAAAAATCTATAGAATCACAATCTTGGGGCTTTGGGTAGTACTGGGGACAGGAGTCGGTGTTCCATGAACTATAAAAGTGGGGCCAGGACGCCATATGCCAGCCATAGGATGCACTTTCTGTAATGGTGGTCCAGATGCAACTTTTCTTTACCAATGAGTTGCTGATAGAGAGGGGAAAATTAATCCATGCAGGACATTCCCATGGTCATCTGACAGATACATAATGGTGAGGGTGTGTTGGGTGTGTTGAGATAATGCATCAGTCCCTCTGTATTTGTAATACCAATTGTTAAAGCATTTTGTTACAGGCAGAAAAACAATAAACTAAATTAGCCCTTGTTAGGCATGCATTTCCTCACATGAATACATAAGATATGCATAGAGCTTTGGGAGGAAAACTTTTTTGGAATGTACCAACATTACCTGTCTGGGGGATTCTGGGGGTTGTAATCTTTATAAAGGGATCTCTTCCCCCCCCCCCCCCCCAAGATTCTGGGTATCTGTGATGAAACATTTTGTTGTAGCAGTGTGCCTTCAAGTCATTTCCAACTTATGGCTACCCTACGGTGGGAACCTGTCATGGGGTTTCCGTGGCTTGATTTGTTCACCCTGTCATCCTGTGAAGCCTAAATACCCTGAAGCACCAGATCCCATCTGATTTTGGAAGCTCAGCAGGGACAGGCCTACCTGGATAGGGGACCACCAAAGGATACTAGTTGATGTAGGCTGCATTTCAGAGGAAAGCAATAAGAAACCACCTCTTCGGTTTGCCCTAGGAAATTCATGGGGTTGCCATAAGTGCACAGGTGACTTGAAGGCAGGTGTATGCAAACACCTTTAGCCCTGCCTCCCCTAAATTGCATTGTTCTTGTGACTGTCAATGTATAATAATAATAATAATAATAATAATAATAATAATAATAAATTTGTATCCAGCCCCATCTGCACTCAGGCACTTGGAGCGTAATGGTGAAATGAGTTGCTTGCTATATACTCACGCTGCCTATTTACACAATTTAGAAGTCCTGATGAAGTGTCCCACCTTCCATGAGAACTGGGCCTTATACAGAACATGGTGAAGGTAGGGATGATTGGAGCATTCCAGGCTTGAGGAAGGCCAAGCATACTGTATAGATAGCAATAGCAATAAGATTTCTATACCACTTATCAGTGCACTTAAGCATTCCCTAAGCAGTTTACAAAGTGCAAGCTAATTGCCCCCAACAATCTGGGTACTCATTTTAGCAACCTCAGAAGGATGCGAGCCTGAGTTGAGCCCTTGGCTTATATTGAATTCACAACCTTGTGGTTTGTGAGTGAGTGGCTGCAGTACAGGCATTTAACCACCACGCCAGCAGGGCTCTTATCCCAGATCCTCCTCTTATCTCAGATCTCCTATTAATATCTGTATATATGTTTTTCTTTAGGTGGTAGTTAAGTTTTTCCTGTTGAAATGAATGAGATTTCTTCAACTGACTTCCAAACAGTATTTCTGCTTAATAGTATGTCAATCAATTTCCTTCTTTAAAAATTATATATATATGAAATTTCATATATATATGAAAATTAATGAAATAATCACAGTGTGAGTAGGTTGGTTTTGGTTTTGTTCATTGTTGGGTTGGGCTATGATTGTTATTTTGAAAGAGGCTAGCCTACTTTGCTTCCAAGGTGGCCTAAAGAGGGAACAAAACATTTTCTACACCAACCTTCTCATCCAGCCGGCCCATATGGTCCACTTGCTTTTTCAATAACATTCTGAATGACAGGTTTGTGTACTAGCTCAAGCAATGCAAATACATTTTTATTTATCCTTTAAAAACTATCTTTTATTGGAGGCAGGTAGATCTCATTATAGGAAGAGCACTATATGAACTCATTTTTCATTGTTGCCATATAATCCTTTTTTACATTGCTATGAACCACACTGTGGTACATCTAAATGGGATGTACAGAGAGATTACATTCAAGGATAAACATGTTTAAAATGTGGTAAATAGCCTTTGGCCAATGTCAATACCATAAAGGTTCTAGTCATATGGATAAAATAAAAATAGCTAAATGCCATGGAGGGGAAAGCTTTTCCCACAAATATTATTGCTTCCTCAGAGACATCATTGATCCCGCCAAAAAAGACAAAGAGTAAACTACGATATAAAGTTTATGTACAAGAATATAAGGTTTATCTGGAATATTTACAGGTTTGTTAAAGTAATATTTTACAACTCTTTCAGAATAACCACTAGTTATATTACACTTAAGCTAAAGAAAGGTTTAATTTGTGAAGCCAGACATATCACAATAACACAAACAGAAATCCTCCTCACATGTGTAGGTAATGTAAAATGATCATTACTGGCAAATTTGTATAAAATACTGTGTGCAGTATGGTTAATATGCCTTTATTGATGCAGTTTCTGCACAAGCAGCACATGCACTAATGGTATTTTCTCTATACGAATAAAAACAGTCTGCACGTTTCATACCAGAACAAATTCCGCACCATAGTGGCCAAAACCCTTCTCTCTCTCCTTGGCCACTATGTAATACAGACTTATACCATAATCCATATTCACAGGATTAAGTCCCATTAAGTGAAATGATGCTAAATCCCAAGTATGTGTGCAAAGGATTTTGTGCTCAGGTCCACTGAAATCAACAGACTAAAATGTGCCCAACACTACTGGACGGTGGCCAGTAATAATAGGGATTTCAGGAGACTATCTTTAGTTCTCTTTTCCCTCAGATTCATACTTTCTAATAGCAGTAAAGCCATTAGGTGACTTGACTGATCATTTTTAGGCAGGAACCATTTTTTTTTAAAAAAATGTGTCCCAGGCAGTGATATTTGGGTTTTCATATTTTCTGGAGCCCTGTCACAGAAATGACAGGGCAAGAGTATCTCATGATGGCTTTCTTACCATGTCAAAACCAAACCTGGAAAACTGGGCTTGATACTTGACAAAGTGATGCCTGATACAGTAGAAAAATGTAAGCCACACAGAACTTACTGAATGATCGTTCAAAATGGATGCCCAAAATGAATTATATCCAAAGTCACACTTTGCACCATTGCAAATAACTAGCTCTAAGCAAGATACTTTGATAAAGTCACATTAAAAAATCATGATTTTGTAATTATAGTTTCACTATATGTACAGAATTGGGAATGGCTCCCTCTTCTCCCTTTATTATTATTATTATTAATTATTATTATTATTATTATTTTAAAAAAAGCAATGAATGGCTCTGCCTCTCCCATGCCTACTGTGCTTTTGAGGCTGAAGCAGGAAGGTGCAAGAGGTTTGGAAGAGCTTGAGGTGCTGACCAGACAGGACCAAACGCAACAAGGAACTAGCACTGCAGCTTCCGGATGCTCCGGGAGAACCTCTTGAATGCCCGCTGACCTTTCTGCCATCGCTTGACGGAGGTAATCACCAGCTCCCCAGACAGCCTCTGTCCCATCACTAAATAGGGGGCATTGATATCATTCATTTCATCACAGGTACACTGGAGGCCACCTTTGAGCCAAAGCACTGTCTTCTTCAGATCTCTTTCTGTCACCCCATTCAGCTTGTAGATGGTTTTGCTCTTTGTCTCTGGAGTAATCTTGGTGTCCCCATTGATGTAGGTGATCTCCTTCACTTTTATCTTCAGGGCTAATAGGGAGGAGGGGAAAGGGACCACATCGTCAGAAAGAGAGTGAGAGAGAGAGAGAAAGAAAGAAAGAGAGAGAGAGAGAGATAGAGAGAGAGAGAGAGAGAGATTTCCCCCCATTAGTGTAAATAAAGAGAACCTGGGGAGAGAAGTCTTCTATTGCTAATTAAATTGTCAGGGTCTGACACAGTGGACAGCAGGTGGGCTCCATTTCTAAAGCCACCAAGGGCATGCAAGTCATTTCAGTTTAAATCTACCTTTGGATGTGCTTTTTTCCCCTTTTTTTCCCGAAAAAGAGCAAAAAGAAAGAAAAAGAAAGAAAGAAAGAAAGAAAGTTTTCTTAAAGGATTTTCTTCTCTCTGTTTTCTATCATTTGCAAACACAGAAAGGGCCTGTTTCGTGCATTAATCATGCTTTTAAACCTGGCAGGATGCATTCTCACCCAAGCTGTAGAAGAAAAGGGGGAAAGGTCTACTCTTCTTAGGAAATTTAATCTCAGTGGTTGCTGAAAATGGTACACTTAATTTATGAGGATAGACAGATTCTTAGGTGAATCTCTACGGAGTCAATACGGCTGATGTATTATATTTGAAGGAACGGGTTAAAGAGAAAGAGAATTGGTTTAACAGCTGTGTTTGATTTGGTACAATAACTGGAAGAGGGGAAAACACAAATCTCATTAAGAAACCTAGCCATAAAAAAAAATTATCTAAATACTTCATGCTGGACGTGCCAGATGAAAATGTATGACTAGTTATATGAGCAGTAACTCATTGTCTTTGCAATTCTTTACTGATAACAATACTAATCCCTGTAAATTCCACTGCAAATACTTCTACGGTTATAATCTGATAAAATTGTAACATGTGTTTATAATAATAAACCTTCTTTCTATGCCAACTATTTTTCTCATTATCTTACTTGTTCAAGAGGGCTTTCCAATCACTTGCAACCCATATACGTTCATCTTTTTCCAAAGATGCTCCAGCCACCTCACCTCTGCAAAGTAATCCTCAGCCTGCTTTCTCCAAAGTACTTGAGCAATAGTTCTTGGAATGTGCAATTTTCAAAGGCAACTTTTTAAAAAGGGTGTTTCTCCCTCTCCCAGAATGTTTTACTCTGATTATTGTAGACTTGGTTGTACTTTGTTGTAGATTAACGTTAAGATCTGTAAATCATGTTGCATGCCAGAAATGCAAAACAAACTAGAAAGTTCTGGAAGAAACTGGAATATGCCTCAGCCTCTTTCTTCTCCTAACTTCTCAGTTGTCTCACCACCACAAGAGGTCAGGAGAAATCCGACTGCCTGAGTGCAGATGGGGCGGGATATAAATAAATTTAATAATAATAATAATAATTATTATTATTATTATTAAATCTCTGCCTCACTCTTGGTTCTCAGCAGGATGGGTGCTCAGCACTCCTCCTCTCCTCATGAGGAGTTGGAAACTGAAGAGAATAAATCCCTCCACTCTCAGATTCACAGCAGGACAGGAGTTCAGGCCTCACTTATTATGCCTCCCCCACTGTAAGATGGACAGAACTGGAACAGAATAAAGCTGATATCCTTAAAAAAAACCTTCCTGTCTGGCTTTACTTTGCATGCTTCCAGATTTATCCATGTATGGGTATCAGTGTGGCCCAAAATCAGCGACCAGAAAGTTACAAGCACAGGTCATGACAACCTTTAGCATTTTATGTTCTAATTCTGGGGTAGAGTTTCATTAAGCCCATAAAGAAAGCAGAATTCTAAATGAGTTCACTTTTGCATCTTGTAGAAGTTTAACTTTTAACGACAGAAATCTCTTTATGTCTTCATTTTTATTGTTATAAATATTTTTAAAAGACTATACGCATCTATACATGGTTAGCTAGTTTGTGAGTTCTGTCCTTTCCTAAAACGATGATGAAAGGGAAACCAGTGGAAGCTGCAGCAGCATGCAGAAAGAAGACCCTGAGGGCTAAATCAATCTTTGCTCTGGCATCATCGGAAAGAGCAAAGGAGATGCACTTAGACTAGGCAGAAACTTGCTGCCTATTCAAGACATGAGCTATCAGGGCAATTTTGACTTCTCTGGGTGCATCTGCACTCTAGAGATTATGCAATTCAACACCACTTTTACTGGCATGGCTCTATCCTACGGGATCCTGGGATGTGTTGTTTCTGTGAGGCACCAGCGCTCTTTGGCAGAGAAGGTTAAAGACCTTGCAAAATTACAAATCGCAGGATTCCATACGATGGAGCTACAGTGGTGTCAAACTGCATTATTTCCACAGTGTAGATGTATCCTGTTTTAGAGTTTACCTGTTTCCTTGTTCATATAAGTGAATGGCAGCTATTCTAAAGGAGAAGAGTCCAATGTCCTAAGGAGCATCGTTGCTGTTTCTCCATTATTCCCAAATGGTAATCAGGACCAATAAGGATTGTATGGCGAATACCACTGCCCATGCACTACCAGCCATAGTGACAGATCCTTTGTTAATTTTAAATTGAGCATGATTGAAATGTTCATGCCAAAGAAGTAGTTTCCGCCACCACAGAATTTGTTGCTCCACTGGACTAAGAATCATTTCCCTTCCTCATCACCTATGGTCGCATGGATTCTTTGCAGACATAAAAACATCAACCCATTTGATTTGTGGGGCGCGGGTGGAACGGACTCCTTCAGCTGCGCTTCTGTCTTGCAAAATCAATTTTTAAATCAGTCAAAATACATTAGCTTACAAAGGATCAGACCAAACCATTTTGTTACAAAAACTTACCAAAGTCATTTTTGCACAGGTTTTCCACAATCTCATTGTCATCCTCATTCTTGCTTTTGCAGGCATCACAGACTTTTGGTGCTGGAAGACATGCATTTTTAAAGAGAACTTTTTCAGCAGGGACATGCAAAAGAGAACAGCAGGTGGCGTTGGGAGATAAAAATATGCCCCTTCTAACATATAGCTACATTTATATCTACAGTACATCTGCATTTATCTTAGGATACCAAACCCTGTCTTATTCTTAGATGTTTTATTCCTGTCTTTCTTCAGTGACTTCATGGCAATGAGTAAGGCATGGCAGAGATGGAGATGGCAAATGTGTCCGGTAGAAACAAAAGTCATGCTAATATATATCAAAAGAAATGCAGTGGGAACTCTCAATGGGATAGTGGAAAAGGAGATGTGAATTCCTTGAAGGGGATTAAAGAATTTTCTCCCCCTTCCCACACCCCACAGGCTCTCTCCCCCAGGAGGACTAGAAATCAATGCCTTGATGGGAAGACTGCAAGAAAAAAGACTTGACAGTACAATACAGAAGGTTTTCCTTGACAAGTTTGCTTCACCAAATCTCTCCTTCCCACTCCTGGCCTCTTTAGTCCTTCACATTAAAAATCCCGGGGAAATGTCGTCTCTTCTCCACATTAGTTCCCCGAATTAATCATAAGTTTTTCTGCAACTATTAAACTGGTATCAGACTAATACAGTGGAACAATGAACTATGTAACTGATGCTCTTTCTGTTTATTTTTCCCATCGATGAACATATTTAGACATCAACAGCATACTCCCTCCTTCCAGTTCTTACTAATGGAAGAGGGGAAAAAGTCTCTCACCAACTCCTACCTTATTTATTTATTTTTGGAACAATGCTTTCATGGTGGCCAAAATGACGCCAACCTGTTTAAACAGAAGATGAGCAACTCAAAAAGTTAAAGACTTTTCTTCTATTTGCAAAGCAGTTGCAGGTGAAAGGGCTCCGTGGATGGAGTCCCAACAGTTAGAAAGCAAAGAGCCTTGCAACTCCCAGGCAGGTCGACTTGAACGCAACTTCCATGAAGTTCACTGCCACTTTCTTTTGGACACTTCGTAAGTGAACCCTACTTGAATACTTTTGAGACTTACTTCCAAATACACAGACAAAGGGGTTGCACTGGTAGAATCCACTTAGGCTGCATTGCTGAAATAATGCAGTTTGACACTGCTTTAACTCTCATGGCTCCATGCTATGGTACTTACTCTGACAGAAGGTTAAATATTTCACAAAATTATAGATCCCAGAATTCCATAGCACTGAATGGCGATTAAAGTGGTGTCAAACTGCATTATTTCTGCGGTGCAGATTAGATTAGACTTAGATTGATCACATTTTAAAAAAATTCCTAAGAGATTTGAAGGCAATTCCTCTGAACTAACCTGCCTAGGAGAAGACTACATAGACGCAGTCCTAAATGCACACAAGCATAGCATGAACCCATTCACACTCAGCTGTCTAGGGCTTGCCTTTTTGTATATTAGTGTTGCACTGCCAAGCCTCGCTCAATACGGTTCAACTCCCTGTTTTTAGGATTGATCTGGCGGTTTCAAAATTTAGGAGAGGTGCATGTGTGACTTCTCCCACCGCACTTTTTTTTTTCCCTGGCAAAATGGTTTAAGAGAGCTGAATGCTATGAAAAATCTTCATATAAATCTGCCAGTCTTAAAAGGCACCACTGGATTCTTTGTTGTTTTGTTGCAAAGCAGGTACCCACTTGAAGGTATCCATGGCATAAGTCGACATGTGACTTGAAGGCACAGAGAAACACACATGGTCTCGCACAAAGCTCTGATGTGCCAAATAAGACATCTGTTTTGGTTGTATTATAAGAGGAATCTATAACCTTTTCTGGAGCTTTGCAATTTGTAGCGCTCCCTTAAAAGTGTGTGTAGGGTGGCAGGATGCTCAGGATGGGGTGAATCGCTTTTTAAACTACAACTCCTAGAATCTGTCTAGGAACGATTAGTAGTTGGGGCCCCCAAAACAAAAGAAAGGAAAAGATACATTTCCAAGCTCTGCCTAAGGTTGCAAACCTAATGGTACCCATCAAAAAGACCCACTCAACCCACTGCCATTGATGCCCGAGTGAAGCCGAGGCTGGTCAGCTGCAGTCCCTTGGCTCATTTACAATGGAGTTAGCCCACTGGGTGCTCTTGGGCAAGTTATATGCTCTCAGCCTCAAGGGAAGGCAATGGCAAACCTGCTCTGAAGAAAGCTTGCCAAGAAAAACCCCAGGATAGGGTTGCCATCAGTCGGAAGCAACTTGAAGGCAAACAACAACTACAACCCCCCCAGAACTCAATGAGAGTCAGTTAAACATACAAAAGAATCATTTGCCCTGAAGTCAGCCAGTTAGCAGCTTACAGAGCAGCAGCTTACTTCTCAGCGTGATCCCCTCCATCCTAAGTCTCCCAGCCATGCTACATCTTGACTCATGGACCCAGGGTGACCCAACCCATCCTATGTCTCCCAATCATCCTGTCCCTTGGACTCATGGATCCCCTGTATCCTATGTTTCCCTGCCACGCAACTCATGTGCTCCCTCCCGAGAGTGATCTCACCCATCCTATGTCTCCCAGCTACCTTATGGACTCACTTCCCTATATGTCATAGTGGCATGGAGGGTGATATCACCCATCCTATGTTTCCCAGCCACTGTACACTTTAGTGGCACTGGAGACTCACGGACTCACTCCCAGGGTGATCCCCTCCATCCTATGTCTCCCAACCATTCTATATGTCTAAACTCATGGACTCACTTCCCAGGATGTTTCCTTCCATTCTATGTCTCCTATCACTTGAACTATGTCTCCTATCACTCCCAATCATCCTATGTCTCCTACCCACCCTAGCCTTGAACTCATGGATCTCTTCCCAAAGTGTTTCCCTCCATCCTATGTCTCCCACCCACCCTATCCCTTGAACTCAGGGACTCACTCCCAAGGAGTGACCCCCTGCAAACTATATCTCTCAACCATCCTATTCCTTGGACTCATGTATCCCTTCCTTGGGTGATCCCCTCCATCCTATGTCTCCCAACCACTCCTATCCCTTGGACTCATGTATTCCCTTCCTAGGGTGAACCCCTCCACTCTATATCTCCCACCCACCTTGGACTCCCTTGAACTCAGGGACTCACTCCCAAGGGATGACCCCCCTCCATCCTATATCTCCCAACCACCCTTGAACTCAAGGATTCACATCCCAGGCTGTTCCTCTCCATCCTATGTTTTCCAACCGCCCTATTCCCTTGATATTGTGGACTCACTCTCAAGGCTGTTCCCCTCCACCCTATGTCTCCCAAGCACCCTTGAACTCAGGGACTCACATCTCAGGCTATTTCCCTCCACCCTATATCTCCCAACCACCCGAACCCTTGAATTCATGGATCCCTTCCCAGGCTGTTCCCCTCCATCCTATGTCTCCCAAACATCCTCACTCCCACCCACCCTATATCTCCCAACCACCCAACCCTTTGAACCCAAGAACTCACATCTCAGGCTTTTCCCCTCCATCCTATGCCTCCCAAACACCCTTGAACTCAGGGACTCACATCCCAGGTTGTCTCCCAAACATCCTCCCTCCCACCCACCCTATATCTCCCAACCACTCTACCCCTTGAACCCAGGGACTCAAATTCCAAGGCTGTTCCCCTCCATCCTATGTCTCCCAAGCACCCTATTCCCTTGAACTCAGGGACTCACTCCAACCCATCCTGTGTCTCCCAACCACCTTGAACTCATGGATCCCTTCCCCAGGCTGTTCCCCTCCATCCTATATCTCCCAAGCACCGTACCCCTTAAACCCAGGGACTCAAATCCCAGGCTGTTCCCCTCCATCTTATGTCTCCCAAACACCCTCCCTCCCTCCCTCCCTCCCATCCACCCACCCTATATCTCCCAACCGCTCTACCCCCTGGAACTCACATCCCAGGCTGTTCCCCTCCATCCTATGTCTCCCAACCACCCTATTCCCTTGAAGCCAGGGACCCACTCCCACCCATCCTATGTCTCCCAACCACCGTATCCCTTGAACTCATGGATCCCTTCCCAGGCTGTTCCCTTACATCTTATATCTCCCAAACACCCTTGAACCCAGGGACCCACATCTCAGGCTCTTTCCCTCCACCCTATGTCTCCCAAGCAGCCTATCCCTTGAACCCCTGGACCCTATGTCTCCCAACCACCCTATTCCCTTGACCTCAGGGACTCACTCCCACCCAACCTATGTCTCCCAAGCACCCTAACCCCTTGAACTCATGGATCCCTTCTCAGGCTGTTCCCCTCCATCCTATATATCTCCCAACCACCCTATTCCCTTGAAGCCAGGGACCCACTCCCACCCATCCTATGTCTCCCAAGCACCCTAATCCCTTGAAGTCATGGATCCCTTCCCAGGCTGTTCCTTTACATCTTATATCTCCCAAGCACTCTATCCCTTGAACTCAGGGACCCACTCCTACTCATCCTATGTCTCCCAAGCCCCCTATCCCTTGAAGTCAGGGAGTTTGTCTGGCTGATGGCTGTGGAATCCTGGGAGCCGGAGGGCGCTGACCTTCTCTCGGGGTGGGGAGCGGGTGGAGGTGGGCCTGCTGGGGCCCTGCGGGGGGGATGCAGAGGTCGTTGTCGGGGGGGAAGCGCTGGCAGTCGAGCATCTCGGGCCAAGGGAAGCCGAAGGCGGCCATGACCGGGGCGCATCCCTCCCGGACCTGGGCGCAGAGGGAGCGGCAGGGCTGGATGGGCTCGTCGAGGTCGTCGAGGCAGACCGGGGCGAAGAGGGAGCAGAGGAACTTGCGCGTGTCCCCGTGGCAGCGCTTCTGCACCAGAGGGATCCAGGCCCCGGCTTGCTCCAGGACTTCTTGCAGGCTCTCGTGGCCCAGCAGGTTGGGCAGCCGCATGGAAGGGTACTCGATGCCCCGGCAGAGGAGCAGGGAGGGCGGGATGGCCTTGCAGTTGGAGGAGCCCTTCGAGGAAGAAGAAGACAGCGAAGAGTCCGGCTGGCCGAAGAGGAAGAGCCCCCGGGAGGCTGAAGCAGAGCCCAGACACAGAAACAGGGGACCCAGGACCCCCAGCATCATCCTCAGCATCATCAATGCAAGAGAGGCGCAGGCGATCCGACTTCGTTCTCTGAGTCCCGACAATAGCTTTCCACCCCCCAAAAAAGTTTCAGGGAACTCAGGGAAGGGACTGGGAGGAGGGCCAAGGGAGGAGCACCCCCCCCCAACAACACCCACCACGAAGGGGATTGGATGGACCAGGGAAGACCCCTCCTCCAGCGACTAGGGACCACCCCAGATCGCATCCGCACTGGAGGGATGATAATGCGACCTCATCCCGCCTGAACCTGCCCAGAGAGAGAGAGAGAAGGCGTACACGCCCCATAAGGCATCATATTAGGGAAAGACTTGCCCATAGGGAGGCATTGCCCAACGGTTCCCCCGATGGTTTTCTATGGGCAAGGGTTCCTCTGTGCTTCGCGATCGAAAAAAATACGCCCCAATCCTTCCCTATAGGAAAGTCTTCCCCGATGCTTCTCTATGGGCGAGCATTCCCTTGTTATTCTCTATAGGCAAGTGTTCCCTAATGGTTTCCTATAGGCAAGTGTCCCCCAATGATTCTCTATAGGAAATTATTCCCCAAGGCTTCCCTATAGGAAGGTATTCCCCTATGCTTGTCTATGGGCAAGTATTCCCCAATGATTCTCTAAGGGCAAGGAATCCCTTATTATTCTTTACGGCCAAGTATTCCCTTATTATTCTCTATGGCCAAGTATTCCCAAACGATTTCCTATAGGCCAGTATTCCCCAATGATTCTCTATGGGAAAGTAATCCCTTATGATTCTCTATGGACCAGTATTCCCTTATGCTTCTCTATGGGCGAGTATTCCCCAATGGTTCTCTATAGGCAAATATTTCCCTATGCTTCCCTAGAGGCAAGTATTCCCCAATGATCCTCTATGGGCAAGTATGGTTTCTCTATGGGCAAGTACTGTCATGTTAGGGCTTCCTTCAAACTACCATGCCCAGAATCCCCTAGCCTTCAGCCATGGCTGTTAAAGTGGGCTCAGGTCACATTCTTCTTTCAGGACACATTAACCTTAGGCTTGGTGTCACCCCACTCCATTCACTTTAGGTCCAAAACACACTGCAGAAATAATCCACTTTGACACCACTTTAACTGCCCTGGCTCGGTGCTAGGGAATCACACGAATTGCAGTTTATTGTGGCACCAGAGCTCTCTTTGACAAAGAAGGCTCAATGGAGTTTATCACACAGGAGGAATTTCTCTCAATTGCAAATGGAGCCAATTTGCAATTACGTGAATTTGCTCGTTTAGCAAATTTACATGAAATCTGATTGCGTTCAGAATGCGTCCAGAATGTCTTCCCATTTCCTGAAAATGACCCCCCCCCATTGCCCGAAATTGAGTGAGATCCTCTTATACACATTAACATAAAACCCATGATTGCGTTCAGAATTACGTCCATTTTGCCCAAAATTGCATGAGATACACTCATACGCAATAACGTGAAACCCTATGATTGCGTTCGGATTGCCATTGCATTATACCCCCAAATTCCATCATATGATAAACTCCAATGTCTCACAAAACCACAGTTCCTAGGTTTCCTTAGTACTGAGTTAGGGCAGCCAAAATTTTCTCAAACTGGATTCTTTCTGCAATAGTGTTTTGGACTTTAGTCTCCTTTTTTTTTGGCATGAATTTTCCCCCTCCATCCTCCTCCCCCACTGAAGGTCAGGCTCACAAACAACTCACAACACAATCCCTTCCAATTGCAATCTCATACCTAAATGTATGGACATGTTCATAGTGATGATCTGATTCAAGTGTGATTTTTTTAAAAAAGAGAATAGATTTAATTTTTTTTAAAAAAAGTTTTGAATTTTGAAATTTGAATTAAAAAAAAAAACCCAAGGCCTCTCCTTTCTCCTCTTGCTGAGCTTTTACCCCCCCCCCCCCCAAAATCTCTTCTGAGTTTCTCACACAGGGATGACTGGAAGTGTTTTATCAAGTGACACTAAACTAGGAGGAGTAGCTAATACCCCAGAGGACAGGATCAAAATTCAAAATGACCTGAATATACTAGAAAGCTGGGCCAATGCTAACAAGATGAAATTCAATGCAGAGAAATGTAAGGTACTGCACTTAGGGAGGAAAAATGAAATGCACAGATATAAAATGGGGGACACCTGGCTGAATGAGACCACATGTGAAAGGGATCTAGGAGTCCAAGTAGACCATAAGCTGAACATGAGTCAACAGTGCGATGCAGCAGCTAAAAAGGCCAATGCAATTTTAGGCTGCATCAATAGAAGTATAGTGTCTAGATCCAGGGAAGTAATAGTGCCACTCTATTCTGCTTTGGTCAGGCCTCACCTGGAATACTGTGTCCAGTTCTGGGCACCACAATTCAAAAAGGATGTGGAGAAACTGGAGCATGTCCAAAGGAGGGCAACTAAGATGGTGAAGGGTCTGGAAACCATGCCCTATGAAGAATGCCTTAGGGAACTGGGGATGTTCAGCCTGGAGAAGAGAAAGTTAAGAGGTGATATGATAGCTCTGTTTAAATATTTGAAGGGATGTCATATTGAGGAGGGAGCAAGCTTGTTTTCTGTTGCTGCAGAGACTAGGACGCAGAACAATGGATGCAAACTGCAGGAAAAGAGATTCCACCTCAACATTAGGAGGAACTTCCTGACAGTAAGGGCTGTTCGACAGTGGAACACACTCCCTCGGAGCGTAGTGGAGTCTCCTTCCTTGGAGGTCTTTAAGCAGAGGCTGGATGGCCATCTGTCGGGGATGCTTTGATTGGGAGAAAATCAGTGTTCTCCAGGTGCCTTAAATGAGCAAAGCCCTCCCTTATCCCAGCTGTTCCTTATCTGCCCCATGCTTGTCTGCCAGTCTCTTAGATCTCCTTAAGCAAGCCTTTTCAGCCCTCCTTTGGCTGAAGGAAGGGACCTGCATGCCTGGATCTTCCTCTGGAGCAACCCTAGGCTGCTGAGCCTCTAGAGGAGACCCTATAGAGCTCAGGTCTTGCTGATCCCCAATCACTGGGATCTGGCAGGGCCAAACTGGGACCTGGCATGGCCTCAGATTGCTCCTGCACCTGAGTATTCACGGCCTCCTCCTCATCCTCCTCATCCTCCACTGGGCTGGCCATGACATCAGGCAATAAACAGCAACAAATCATTCACAGGGAAATCCTGGGAATGACTTGTTGCTGTTTATTTCTTGGTTATCCCTGGGATAATGACCGCTGTGTGTGAAAATCTTATTTGCATTTTAATAGTAATTGCACAATTTTCATTGGATGAACCCTATTTAAATTTCCACCCCCCCCCCCCCGTGTGATAAACTCCTATTAAATTAAACTCCTATTAAAGCATTTTAAGGGGAAGCAAGTGAATGCCACAGCCCAAAGGCAGGTATGAGAGGAGCAGTGGTGTCAGCCCTCCTTACAGTGTCACCTGGTGTGGTCCACACCACCCTAGTGATGCCACTGTCCAATCAAACCCACTTCGGCCATGAATTCCAAGCTATAGCCATGTTAGTCTGTAGAATAGAGAGAGATCTTGTAGCTCCCTTTGAGACTGACTGAAAGGAAGAAGTTAGCAGCATGAGCTTTCCAAGGAGTTTATCACACAGGGAAAAATGAGAGTTTAAACAATGATTAACCTCATGCAATTGACATTAAAACATGCTTAAAATGACATTAACGCAAGTGCCATCATCCTGTGAAGAACCAGGGAACCACCAGGCAAGAAACAGCAAAAAGTCATTCAAGAGAACATTCCGTGAATAAGCTACTGCTGTTTCTTGCCTCGTTATACATAGGATAATGGCACTTTAATCACTCTTTGAAGTTTATCACACAAAGGAGATTGGGAGTTTATCCCGTGAATATCCTGGAAAAATCGTGTTATTATGTGAAACGATTTCACACGAGGTTGCACAAAACCTGTCATTAAAGTGGTCACAAAGAAGCATCTACATGCATCTTTTAACTTTTGGAATTTCAGTGACAATGCATTTCCGATATCACTTTATTTGCGTAATTATGTGTGATAATCATTTGCGTAATTACTCACCATTTCTGCTTCATTTGAGAGATGCTTTAAATGTGCTTTAATCTATCTTTAATACTGAAATTAGCCCCAGTGTGATAAACTCCTTTGTCTCAATTCGCACAGTTGTGAGTTACTAATGGGTTAGTCACAGGATAATTGCACTTTGCATGTGACAATGTGACAACCATTTGCACAAGTGTGGGTTAATCATGGGTTAATCACCATTTATACTTCCAATTTTCCTCTGTGTGATAATCTCCCTAGATTCAAGTCTACTTCCTCCAAATGCATATGGAAATGCATACGCCTCAGATGCATTAGGCCAGGAAGGAAGACAATCAAAACACTCCTGACACATCTGTATAAAAACCTCCAAAGAAGGAGACTCTTTTGTTCTCCGAGGGACTATGTTCCACTGTCCAACAGCTCTTAACTGTCAGGAAGTTCTTCCTCATGTTGAGCTGGAATCAGAGTGATCGAAGGTCTTCCTTTCCCAGGACATGGCCTCCCTTTCAACCTTCTGTCCTGGAGGAATATCAAAATATCCTCCATTTTGAGCATGAACAAGAAGCATGAGTTTACATACATTTATATACCTGTTTTGAGCTTTTCCTCTGGTCATGTCTTCCATCTTACTAGCACGTTCTACACAGTTGACAGTGGAACTCAGAGTGTGGTAGAGTCTCTTCCTTTGGAGGTCTTTAAACAGAGGCCATCTGTTGGGGATGCTTTGATTGGGAGGTCCTGCATGGCAGAATGGTGTTGGACTGGATGGCCCTTGCGGTCTCTTCCAACTCTGTGGTTCTAGCATTTGGGGGAATTGCAGGGGTCAGCTCACCTGAAGTGCAATGGATGGGAAATGCCTTGTCCTTCTTGGGGTTGGGACATCTGGTCATCCTGAGTGGAATCTCTTTGCCTGTAGCTTGCAGCCTTTGTTCCAGGACTAATCCTCTGGAGCAGCGGAAAAGAACCTTGCTCCATCCTCAATATGACACCCCTTCAAATACTTAAACAGGGCTATCATTTCACCTCTTAACCTTCTCTTCCCCAGACTAAACATACCCATAAGTCTTTCCTCATAAGGCATGGTTTCCAGACCTTTCACCATTTTGTGCACCCTCCTTTGGCCATACCCCAACTTCTCAACACCCTTTTTGAATTGTGGTGCCCAGAAGAAGGGTGTTGCATTTTGATTTTTGCTCCCCATGCCTCCCTTCTTCTCCCTCTTCTTCCTTGGCAATATGCAAAAGGGATAAACCCCCACCCCCTTGGTGATCTTGGGCAGTTTCCAGTCTCTCAGCCTCAGAAAATGGGCAATGGTTGAAGAGATCTTGCCAAGAAAACCCTAGGATAAACCCAAGAAAACCCCCAAAAATGACTTGGAGGCACACCATGACTGCATCCACATGACAGAAACAATCCAGTTTGGCACTTTAACTGCCATGCCCCAGTGTTACGGAATTCTGGAGATTTGTAGTTTCTTGTAGCACCAGAGCAGAGCAGAGCTCTGGTGCCACAGCAAACTACAATTCTCAGAATTCTATAGCATTGAGCCGTGGCAGTTAAATTAGTGTCAAACTGGATTATTTCTGCCATGTAGATGAAGCCACAGCGACAATTTAAAGGGATCTTATAGCACCTGAGATGCCTTTGATGGAGTGGAAAGCCCAGGGACTATATAGCAGTCTGTGTGTGAGACTGCAGGAATGTAAAACTTTGTGGATGCTAGGGTGACCAATATCCTCCTTTTCCAGGACCTGTCTTCCATTTCCACCTTCTGTCCAAAAAGAATTCTAAAATGTCCTCAATTTTGACCAGGACTAAGCAGCATGAATTTACATTTCTGTAAGTATTTCTAGCTTTTATTTGGCAATCTCCTACATTTTTCTTGAATGTCTTGCATTTTGTAGTGCCTTGTCCGCCTTCGTGGTTAGGACATCTGGCCACCCAGTGTGGAGATGAGGTGACAAGTTCAGTTTTAACTATGGAGTTTATCACATGAAGGGAATTGGAAGTATAATCCAATGGCAATCTGAATGCAATCATGGGGTTTTGCGTGATTGCATGAGAAACTATCACACGCAATTTCGGGCACTGGGAGGCAATTTCGGGCAGTTCCGAATGCAATGCTGCATCAATACGCAATAACGTATTACTCAATTCTGAACTGGCCTCACTTCCATTTCTTTCGAAATTGAGAGAAATTCCTCCTGTGTGATAAACTCCTATGGTCCTTGGGGGACAAAGGCAAGGATGTTGCCTAAAGCCTTGACAAACAAGGTACATAACTGTATATAACATATACATTAGCTGATTATTTTCATGCATGTTTGCATGAACATATTGCAACTGGTTTATTATACCACATAAATACACATTTTAAGTTGCCCTGAATAAACACATTTTGAGTTGCCCTGGGTCCCATGTTGGGAGAAAGAAATAAAATACATAAATGCATAAATATGGGTTTTGTTCACAGGTGCTTAAATATAACTTGATCTGCATTTGCACTGCAGAAATAATACAGTTTGACACTGTTTTAATTACCATGGCTCAGTGCTATGGAACTGTGTGATTTGTATTTTTGTAAGATTCAGCCTTCTCTGTGAAAGAGCTCTAGTGCCACAACAAACTACTAATCCCCAGATTCCTTAGCACAGAGCCATGGCAGTTAAAGCAGTGTCAAACTACATTATTTCTGTAGTGCAGATGCAACCATAGTTTCTTTGCTATCTTTACATGATCCCTTTTCAGTTGTGATTTGAGTTCAGTGAAAGTGTCAGTCTACCTGTCTTTCTTTGGGATACAGCCATATGACAGGCTGTTCTCTTGACCCACACACTTTCATGGTAAGATGTGAAATGTTTATCAGATGAATGTATGGGAGAGTTTGTTTGTATGGAAAGCATCTGTCCTTCATATACATACTTGTTGGAGATAAGGATGTCAAACATACAGCTATGAATTGTGCTTACAAACAAATGAAAATCAGTAAAGACAATACTGTACAGTTGTGTGTCTTCAAGTTTTTTCCGACTTGGGGCAACCCTAAGGTGATCTTATCATCAGGTTTTCTTGGCAAGTTTCTTCAGAGGGAGTATGCCATTGCCATCCTTAGAGGCTGAGAGAGTGTTGCTAGCCTAAGGTCACCCAGTAGGGCCAAGAGAAGATTTGAAACCAGCTGTCTGGAGTCAAACACTCAAAGCACTACGTCACGCTGGTTCCCAGACAATACAGTACTGGATTCATTTAATCACATATACAGTAGTATATAAGTTTCAGTATTCCTAAAACCCAAAAGTTTTTCCAAAATCTTCCAAAGGCATCTCACAGAGAATACACTACACTAGTCTAACATTACAGGGAATGTTGTACATTTTAGGTAATTTAGAAATATACTTTCCTAAACATACTTGCCTACTTTGTTCTAGTTAAACTTTGTTAAATATTATATTTTAGAGACAAGCACGATGCTGGCTTAGTTTTATATCTCAGTTTTCTTCGATCTTCAATCTTTTTTCTGTTCCCCCATAATTTAAGGGTGGTTAGGAAGATGAGACATAGCAGACCAAGCTAAGGGTTACGTTGGGGGCGACCTTTAATATGTTTGCCCCTTTACAGGGATACCAAGGAGGTCTGATATCAAGTTACATCTTCTAGTAAAAGGATTTTGCAACCTCTGGTTTATTATGATGGCTTCAAGGTTTTCTCCCTCTCTCTTCCCTTGCCCTGTCTCCCATGAAATGATGTCAAGAATAGGATTACATTTTGGATGAGGTTCTAGTTTCACTTTGGAAAACTAGTATTGTGTTTCATTCTCTCTTAAGTCAAATAGGTGCTTCAGTACTGGGCTTTTTAAAGCATAGGAACAATACTGATACATACCACTTCGCAAGACGAAATCCAAAAAGAAGCTTAGCTGCTGCAGGGAGAGACCATCAGCATTGCTTATTTTGTTTGTAGGCAAAGACATTGGTTTTTAATTGTACCGTTTTTTTAATGCTGTGAGCTGCCCTGAATCGCAGTTTTGGGAAAAGGGAAGAAAAATAATATTATAATAATAAGCTGAGATGCTATATCACTGAGTATAACAAAACAGCTCCATTTCAACCTTCTGTCCAGGAAGAATTCCAAAATGTCCTCCATTTTGAGCACAACCAAGAAGCATGAATTTATAATGAAATGAGTGTTTTTAGCTTTTCTTTGGTCATGGCCTCCATCTTTCTTGAGTGCCCTACATTTTATGGTGCCATGCCCTCCTTTGTGGTTAAGTCACCTTGCATCATCCACCAGGATCTGCTGAGGTTCTGCTGAGGTTCCAACAGATGATGTTGAGTGGACATAGCCAGAGCTTCTCTAATCCTCCACGACTGTTTCCTGACCACTGAATGAACATGGATGGGTGTGTATTGTAGCAACACAGTGAGTTGTAGGGTGGGATTGGTCATGGATGTGGGAAGAAGAGAATACCAACCTGCATTATTTACCATACACTGAAAGTGCACAGGATCTTGGCCGTTGTGTTTAGTATTACCTTTTTACAAGTGAACAGGTGATCCATGGTTTGAGTGATTGGTAGAATGGATAATCAATTCCATGATTTTTCTCATCCTTACCTCACTAGTCTCATAGGAAAAAATACATTTGTTATTTATTTATTTAATATGCCACCTATCTCCTGGAATGGGACCCAAGGCAGCTCATGGATAAAATTGGTTAAAAACTAACATTTTAAAATCATTTCATTTAAACAGTATAAAGTGTAGCCAAGAGCCTAGTTGGGGAATTATACTATTAGCTCAAATTGCGAGATGGGCCGGCTACAACAACCCTGCGAGGTCGCCTCCCGCTGTGTATACCAAGAGGGGTTCAAGGAATTCTGCAGAGACAGGCTTGTCTAATTAATATTTACTTTATTAAAAGGGGGGAAAAGACACTCACACAATGCACTTACACACACACACACATACAAGGCTGAGGAAAGTCAGTAGTTAGCGTTGGGAATAGGTTTGAGGCTTGACTAATGGTGATGCTTACCAAAGCGGGGATTCTCCTCGGGGATCCGAAAGAGACAGTGATTTCTGGGACAAGTCTGCTCCGCAGCCTGGGTTTGAGCAGATTTGTCGGTGTCCAGTTCAGAGATCAGACCGACGTGGAGTATGCAGACCTCTGGGCTGGCACACTGAGTGCCAAAAATTGGGGGTTTTTATAGGGGAAAAACCCCTTCTGGCAAAGGTGCCTAATGGTGGACTAAATGCCTGGACAATAGGGTCTGATGCTCTTAGGAGGATTAATCTATTGTGGTGATATCCTGAGGAATGGTATCAGGATATCAAGAATCCTGAGGAAGAGGCGAGTCAGCGGATTAAGGAGGACAAACATTACACCTCCTAATGGCTAGGTGATGATCCCATTGCGACTTCCTAGACTATCTGGTGATGGTATTGTCTGAGAGGATGTGTCCACTATGCTATAATCCTCTCTTTCCTGCCTGACCAGTCCTTTCTGGTCTGGCCAGTATCCAGGCTTGACCAGCAGCCAGGGTTCATCTAGGGGTCATGTATTAATATATATAAAAATTATACAGTGCATTTCTGGTAACATAAAGTTACATCCCAAAACCTGTTGATTGTTATTATGTTAACTGTTCCCATTTTTTGATTATTTCTATTTTAATGTCATGAATAGTGTTAGCAATAAAAATTTAATTTAAAAAATGCAAAAGTTAAAAACATAAATAAACGCAGTGGACACTTCAGCAACAACCCTCTCTGGGAGTGATTACATATTAAAGGCCTGCTTAAACAAAAAGTTCTTTGCCTGCTGGTGAAAGGAAAGCAGGGAGGGGGCTTCTTGCCTCCTGCAGAAGTGAATTCCAGAGGGTGGGAGCAGCCACTGAAAAGGCTCTTTCCTGAGTCCTACCAAGTCCTCACCAAATGAGCCTGTGATAATCCCCTGATAATCTTAAAGCTCTGGTAGGTTCATATGGGGAGTTGCTGTCTTTCAAATAGTCTGGATCTAAACCATATAGGGCTTTATGGGTCATGCCCAGCACTTTGAATTGTGCCTGGAAATGAACAGTGAAGCTGTATCAACAAGGGAGTTATATGCTCCCTATCACTGGCCTGGATCACCATTCTGCCTGCAGCATTTTGAGCCCGGTAGTTTCCAAGCAGTTTCCAAAGGCAACCCCATCTAGAGTGCATTGCAGTATTTCAGACGATGTCTCAAGGAATGGGCACTAGTTTTAGCTATGCAACTGCACTGCTGAAACCTAGGCATCCAAGCTCAGAGTTGAGTCCAGGAGAACTCTCAAGGCCAAGCTGTGGGCCTGAGATTTCAAGGAAGTCTGCCTTATAACAGACTAGGAACACCTCTGTCTTGTCTGGATTAAGTTTCAATCTATTTCCCCTCATCCAGTCAATGAGGGAACACTTGTCAACACTCATTCAGGATGGAGGCAGTGTCCTTGGAATCAGTTGGAATGGAGAGAGAAGAGTTGGGTTTTATCAGCACACTGGTGACTATGAACTGAAAAACTCCAGATAACCTCTCATAGGATTCATATAGAAGTTAGACAACATGGGAGACAACACCGAGGGCATTGGACAGGGTATTGAACAGGTGTCTCCCAGCACAACCCTCTGAGTTCACCCCTCTGAATAAGACTGGAATCGCTGCATAACAGTGCCCCCAGGTCCCACCCCAGAAAGGCAGTACAAAATGATACCATGGTCGATGGTACTGACAGCCACTGAAAGATCCAGCAGAACCAAAAGGGACACACCTTCTGTCCACTTCCCTGTATAAGTCATCCATCAAATCTGTCTCTGTCCCATAACCAGGCCTGACCAAATCTATCTCTGTCCCATAGCCGGGCTTGAAAATAGAATGAAATGAATCTAGATAATCCAGATAAATGGATCTAGATTTGTAATGGCAGTTCTGTGATGAAAGCGATATTTTATGCTGACCATTTTCATTGAACAATTTTTTACAGTTACAGATAAAAGTCAGAAATAAAGTTTTAAATATTTATACCAGCAAGTCCTTGTCTAGCATGTCAACTTCAGTTCAAGAACCTTTTCCTAAGACATAGCAGTGGCTAGTGCAAAGAGAGTCACTGATCACTTATCAGTTAGTCACTGCACTCACTCCCAGTCTGAACTCTACTGAACAGGATTGTTTTGACTCGTGAAGGCTTTTCAGGCTTGGGACCAAGTTACCTAAAAGATGACTTTCTTCCATGTGTGACCTTGTCAACAAAGATCCTCAAAAGAGAATCCTTTTCAGAAATCATTGATATCTGAGGTGCATGAAAGGGGCTAATGCAGAATGGATGTTCTCACTGAGGGAGCTCTCTTTCCGAAGACTCACACCGTGCATTTTCTTAAGTCAGTTCAATGCTAAACAAAGCCCTTTATGTTCTTCTGAACATTAAATCCAACATGTTCTTTCTGTGCAGATCACTTGCATGTTACTCTTTTAAACCATGGCAATTTTAGGGTAACATTTTTCATTGGAGCTGACATGTTCTCCAGGATATGTTAACTTTTTATAGAAGTGTTGTCATGTAACTAATATTGTGGTGTAAATGGCAGTGATATAGGAGTTTATTGCACGGCCATTTTTGCCTGATCGGGGCACAAGACAGGATCAGGACTGAATAGGGAAAAACACATTTTTCTGTTATCGCACAGAAGAATGCATACTTTGTTGCAGGTTGACCACAAACTGTCCCCCAGATGCGCTTAGCCAGCAGATTTTGAGGAATGGAAATCGGCAGGACAGGCGTGGCTGGGGGACGGCTTGTGGTCACCCTGCAACAAAGTACACATTTTTATGTGTGATAACACCCGTTTTCCCCCATTCAGTCCCGATCCCGTCCCATGCCCAGATTGGGCAAAAATGGCTGTGTGATAAACTCTATAGTGTGTGTGTTTCTGTGTAGGGAGGAGAGAGATAATCGTGTAAGAGATTATTATACAGTTTAGGCAAAAAAGAGTAGAGCTGGGATGGAGTGGGAGTTGCCACTGAGTAAGACAAAATGTAAGCCTGGAGAGAAATATGGATGCCACCCAGAGGAGATAGACAAAAGGGAAGGGGATTTTTGTGAATGGAAGGAAGGTCTTTGCCTAACGATTCCTTCCCAAATGAGTCCTTCCTGCTTTCACTCTCCTCC
This sequence comes from Urosaurus nigricauda, assembly GCA_034509955.1. Taxonomy (NCBI): domain Eukaryota; kingdom Metazoa; phylum Chordata; class Lepidosauria; order Squamata; family Phrynosomatidae; genus Urosaurus; species Urosaurus nigricauda. The sequence continues at coordinate 154,252,685 of JAOEGL010000005.1, read as the reverse complement.
ATGGCTTGACCTGTTCCAGTCCCCCTTTGCTGCACATGTTCACTCCAATAAACAGCCACTGTTTCACGCTTAATTGGGAATGAAACTAATGAGATATTTATGGCTCTCGGCTGCATTTTCCCATGTATTTAACACACTAGAGCCACTCCATCCTCAAGAGCTCTTCTTTGCTTGTTCAAAGAGGCTCTGGGATTCATTTAACCCCTTTGAGAAAAGGCAAGGAACTTCTGTTTGCATAGCACTGCCTTTTAGAGGATAAAAAGCAGGCTGAATATTTTTAAACTTTCTTTTTCTATTAGGAGAATCCTTTCAATCAGCCATCTCCTTCCTTGAACCCTATTGTTGGAGAAAGGCAGGATATAAATCCTTGAAATAAAATGAAATAAAATAAAATAAACTATTAGGACTGCAGTTATTGGAGCAATACTTTTAATGGGACCAATCAAAATGTGACAAAACCATGAGTAAACTTTCATGTTTTCCAGAATTCAACTCATCAAGCTACATGTTAAACATAAAAGGGAAGGAAACAGGGAGAGAGAAAGCTGCTCACTCTTCTATATGACTTTGGTTGCTTCTCTAGTAATGGTACTGTTCCACTGGAGTTTATCAGACGGGAGGAATTTCTCTTTATTTCGAATGGAGCCAATTGGAGCCAATTCGAATTCAGGTGAATTCGCTAGTTTAGCGAATTTATGTGAATTCCAATTGCGTTTGGAATGCATTCAGAATGACTTCCTATTACCCAAAAATCACTGCCCATTGCCCAAAATTGCATTATTGCATTTGGAATGACTTCCCTTTTGGCCGAAATTGCATGAGATACTTTAATATGCAATAACGTGAAACCCCATGATTGCGTTATGATTGCCATTAGATTATACTTCCAATTTCCATCATCTGGTAAACTCCATAGTGAACTTTGTTTCCCATGAGGCAATATAACTCAATTGTTTTATCATGGTTCTTGGGTTTATTTTATTTTATCTACTACAGTCTATGAACAGAGCTAAACACGAATAGGCTGCAATCCAACATCCAGCATAGTATAAATAACCACATTGCAGAGGTACACTACAGGAGAACTACACATCATCCATACAGAATAGCAACATTGTGCAACACATTTCATTGGCTGGGTGCCATTTTGCATTGAGCAGCCACAATGCACAACCATAATGCACAATGTGGAACTGTGATGAGCAATGCACAATTGCGATGTGCAGGTGCAGTGCTCAGCATTGCTGTATGCACAACTCCACTTCTGTTGTTGTTAGTGGAATACATCTGTTACTTCATGATGCTTTATTCATCCTGCATGCATAGCTTGAGTTATGCTTGTGTGTGCTCTAAACAGGATGCCAATTTTTACTTGAGTATGCTCTTCATCTTTCCCAAGGATGTTTGGGTTCATTTTGATCTTAATTCATGTTAATGTATGGGTTCATTTTGATCTTAACTACATTTGTGAAAATGTCATCCTCATAAAGAAATATGAGATGCTATGTCCATTGTGTAGAGATGCTAATTCCACCTTTTAGAGATTCACTTCAGCTGATTCCCCTTATTTGAAACAAATAAGTTGTAGCTCAAATACCAGCAATGGGGATAACCCACCCAGTCAGTTTCAAAACTATGTTTATAGGGGAAAACACAATTACCCCAAATCTCAGAAGATAACTTGTTCTGTTCTGATCATAAAGTTGTCCATTTTCATGTGTCATGATGGAGCCTACCCCTTATGAGCCTCCCTTCTCCTCAGGCCCTATCCATCTCCTGCAGCCATTCAACCATCTTGGGTAATAATAGCCATGGACTAGAAGAAGGGAGGAAAGTCTTCCTCCTGTCACTTGTCTTTGCTGCTTGGTATACTGATCAGGCTGCATGTCAAGAACTAGGAGTGCTGGGAAATGTAGCGATATATCCAGCTATCTGGTCCTCATCTAAGGATCTCCTCCAGGTGCTTCCACAAAATAAGACAAGGTAGGTGGCTGTGAGGGAGGACATTATACTTTGAGGCATCCATTTGGTTGAATGCTATTATTGGTCCCAACTAGATTAGATCTATTGGATCAATACGATTTACCTACATGATATGTCACTTCTAAATAATTATTTAATGGGCCTGTCTAGTTGGGACTAACCAAGAGCATTCAGTCCATTACATGCTTTTTAAATATGGTTGATTGTTAGCATTTGGTTTTTATTTTTGTTTTGTTTTGTTTTTTTACGTGCTACATGCCAAATAAAAGATTCTGGGTGATGAGAACAAAACAAAAACAAACAGCTTCATTTATATACTGCTTCATACCCTTAAGGAGTGTCTAAGCGGTTTACAACTGTAAGCTATTTAAACTTGGAGAGAAGCCTAAATGTGCTATAGATAGACAGACAGATACTGTCCTTAAGATGATGTAAGAATTTACATGTGCACCCTATTAAATATGAATTTCAGCAACATCATTAGAACAGGGCAAATTTCATCTGTCCTTTCTCTCTCTATTGCCTCCTGAAACACAACATCAGGACCATGTGTCACTTGACTGTTCCAGAACATCAGAACAATCCAGAGCTGAATTTGGAAAATCTGGGTCAATTGGGCAAATCAGATGTGAATGTTTAGATAAAGACACAAATATATGACTCCACTAGTGGCTTGCTTCTCAGCACCCATATAATAATAATAATTAAAAACTAATAATGATAATAATAATAATAATATATTTATATGCCACCTCTCCTGCAGGATCGAGGTGGCTTACAACATCAAGTTGTATACAAATAGAATGAGAGTAGGTTTAAGTCCTCCTCGTCATCCTCCTCTTCCTCCTCCTCTTCTTCTTTTTAAGGCTCAAAAAACCTATATGTACTGATTGGTAGATTACTGGGCCTATTCACCAGACAATCTGGTGAGCTCTTTTGGAGAAAGTTCTGGTTCCTATTTTTGGATAACTTTTAGAGTCTTCCAGCCACCATGGACACCGATAACGTCCTGGCGGATTCTGGCAGTTGCAGTTCTTTTTCAAGCTCTGCTGCTCAGATCTGGGGAAAAAGTATTATGTGAACCAGTATGTGTGTAGAGAACTAAATCAAATGATTTGGAGCAGAAAGGGTAGCATTGTGATCTGAGATGTATGCAAGTTAAGTTTTAACCAGCAAATATGTTTTCCTTCTATAGATCTCTGTGTGTTCACTTTAAAATGACCTTGGGTAAAATTGTTGTTCATTGCTGTTTAAGATCAAAATATTACAATTTCTTAGACAGAGTTTTACTGAGATGTCAGTGACTCTACTGTTCATTTCCTAAATGTGAGCAAACATGTTTTGCCATCTCTGGAAAAACCATCTTTGTTGGTGAGTTCTTTATCCAAGAGCCAGATACTTCTATGTGGTTCAACTGCATTTAGCCTTTCACCTTAACCCCTTCTCTTCTTCCTTCCCTCTCCCAAAATTTCCACGCTCTCTCTGCTTCTGAAGAGGCAGTAATTTATTGCTCCAGTGATCTGTTGCGACCCCATGAGGTCCCTTTAAACAGAGATGCTCTCTAATTGCACACAGTCCAAACTCCTGAATGAAAATGTGCACAAATGAGGCTTAGAAATTGCTGAAATGTCTGCAAGGACCCCTTGCCATTGTCTGCCAGGCTTGGGTAATAGGGGTCACAGGCTTAGTTGGTGTTCCACTCTAGTGGAAATTTATTGCCATCAGATAAGCGAGTAAAGTCAATACAAAAAAAGCCAGTGGTGGCAGAGGCAAACCATGGAAATTGCATTTTTTCAATGAAAAACTTGGAGAGGAGCCCAAAATACATGCAGAACCAAATGAGAACAACAGACACAAGAGCTACATTTTTTTTTCTGTTTCTAGATCTTGAACAAAATGTATGCACAAGGAAATTTCTTTCCCTTTTGTCTTTCCCCTTTCTATTTTTCTTTTTTGTTTTTTGTTTTTACTTTTTCAGTCTACTCTTTCTTGAATAATTTAGAAGATAACCAGCATTAAAAGAAGGGTATGCATACTTTAATGTGAGAACGTAAGTGCAGCAACATCAGCGTTTGCCCTTTGCTACGTTGACCTATGAATTCAAATTTAATTTACTGGGAGAATTTTAAGACAGGCAGAGAACAGAAGAAAGCCTTACAACATAATAATTTTTAAAGCTACTCTATTATTACTTTACAAGGGCCCATAATCTCTTAAACTGCTATAAATTCATAAAGGTGACATATGTAGTTAAGCCACTTTAAGCCCTTAAAGTAGCATAAGCATTAAGTCATGTTTAGGTCCTTAAGGCAGCCTAGGTCATTAACAGTGCAGTCCTCTGCATGTCTGTTCAGAAGTAAGCTTCACTGAGGTCAGAAGAACTTACTCATTGGTAGGAGTGTGTGGCATTGCAGCCTATGGTACCTTAATCCTTAAAATCCATTAAAGTCTCTTTCAAAGTGAAATTGAAAGCAGAGACTCTACAGTTGTATTAAGATATCACAGGAGCATAAATTACATGTGGCAGCTGATTCCATGCTTCAGAAACATTTGTTATATATAGCATCCTCATTGCCATGAGGCTGATAACAAATTCATTTATACCTTTAAGTATATACAGTACTGCCCCATGACATTTTGCTGTCTAAGACAACATTATTTTTGTTCATTCTGTCCACATAGGTCCATGGACAAATGTGAACCTGATTGGCAGTTGACTCTTGCTTGAACTTTGGCCAAGAGTTAGCATCTTTTACCACAGTACTACTCAAAATGGTTGTCCCTGGGCCAGTGCTTGTTCATGAGCCTTTGGCTGATGGCCTGCTGTGAGTTTCCAGTAACGAAAGAAACATTTCTAGCTTATGGCCACAAATATAGTACAGTACCAGCCTATGAGCATCAGACTAATATAAAGAGCTACCCTGCAGCACCTTAACACTGTTAAGGTCCTCCAGCATCTTAACACTGCTCTCTAGCACCCAGTGTCTGCCGTCTGAAGTGACTGCATTTCTATATATGGTCCTCATGCACAGAAATTGGTTTGTATATTGCTCAAGAGTGTAGAAACTGAACTCCCATAGGCAGAAGCATGGCACTTTAGGTGTTTCTGTTTGCATTACACAGGCATGCCACTTCCACAACTGTTTACATAGGTTGGTTCCATGTTGTTCTGCACAAGGTATTCAGGATATCAGGAGAAGCCAATGCAGACTTTTTTGTTCTGTATTGCCTTTTCAAAGGAAGTCATTTTGCCCTTTCCTTGTGGTGACCAGAAATCCCAAATGAAGAAATAAATTGAGCACTGCTGACAGATTCTCATGGGGAAGCAACAAGTGTGTGGGGGAAGGGAATGTGAGCATTACTGTCCCCTCCCAAAAGAATTCTGGCCTCCCACATGAAATTGCCATTTGGTCCCTAAATTTCTAGCATTGCAGTAACCTAAAACTTCAGTTGAACATTTAGAGACTGGTGTGTCAATAGCTTACACTGGCTGCTTAGTTATGGATGCATCCCCCCAGCTCTCCTTAAAAGCCAGCAGCAGGACCTAGGCTGCATCTGCATTGCTGAAATAATCCAGTTTGACAGCACTTTAACTGCCAGAGCTCCATGCTATGGAATTCTGCAAATGGTAGTTTGTTGCTGCAGCATCCCCAGAATTCCATAGCATGGAGCCATGGCAGTTAAAGTGGTGTCAAATCAGATTCTACTCTTTCAAACGGGAGGAATTTCTCCCAACTTCGAATGGAGCCAATGCGGATTCATGTAAATTCGCTAGCTTAGCGAATTTACATGAACCCCTGCTCCGTTCGGAAGAACCCCTGCTCCGTTCGGAATTACTTCCCATTACTCGAAAATAACCCTCTCCTGCCCGAATTTGCATGCGAAGCTTTAATTCGCAATAACGTAAAACCCATGATTGCATTCGAATTGGCTTCCCTCTTGCCCGAATTTGCATGCGAAGAGTTAATTCGCAAGAACGTAAAACCCATGATTGCATTCGAATTGACCTTAAATTATACTTCCAATTTAGCCTCGTATGAAAGAGTCCATTGTTTCAGTAGTGCAGAAGCAGCCCAAGTGAAGAAGGAAGAGGGTGCAAGGCTGTGACAAGAATTGTGATAGTGATCATGCTTCTGATTGCCACAGTCTTGCTTGCTGGTGGAAAAGGGATGAACGCATCCTCCTCCTAGTGCTGCAGTTGGTAGTTGAATTGACCCCTTTTGCCCAATCTGGCTGCTTCTTCTTAAGGTGGGCTGGGATGGCACTTACGTAGAATTACAGCAAGTCTACATATTCTTACTGAATCCAGATCAGTTACAGACTTACAACTCGAGGCAAATCCGTAACTGCAGAACTGAATGCCAGCCACAGTTTAGGCATCCAAAGAAAAGGGGCAGTCAAGGGAACAGCAAACATAGCCGTCTTTGGTATGATTTATTTTTGTTTGTATTACACTCTCAACAATGGCTAAAATTGGGAGACTGAAGGAAAAATTCATTAGGGGGCCAGAATTCTCCTCTGGAGGGGCAATGCCCTCACTTTGCCATCACCACTCTGCCACTTTCACCACTGCTAAGATGAGGGTATACACTCTTTAAAATAGATACCATACTCACTTTAGCTAATCTTTAAGGCTCAGTTCAGTCAAAGGCTGCTTATATCCAGCTGGATTTTATATTTTGACCATTTAGACAGAAATTAAATAATATTAGTAAGGATGAGGTTATTATGAAAAGTGTTGTACAGTTTCCTGTAGGAGCATCTATTAATGCATGCCTGCGTCACAACTTCAGTCTTAATTTACTTGCAAAAGTGTAAGTCCTATTGGTCACTGGGATTTGGGGAGTAATATTCAGAGCTGACAGGCACCTGGTATTTGCTCTAAGTACTACTATATTGTAGCAATACTGATGTAAGAGATGAACATGCACTGAGACGATGAGTAATGTCACGCCAAATATGCAATGTAGTTTATGTCTCCTCAATATTCTAGTGTAGACCAGGATTAGGGGATGTGTGGCTGTGTAAATTTACAGCGCCATACAAATAAAGGTTAATAATGATAATTTTCAGGTGTTCAAACTGCAGTGCCCAGCAACCTTCAGATGGTTCCTTGGTGTTCTCATTCTGATTTTCCATATAGATTCTCCATACTTTCCCCTTTTCAGTTTTTGTATGAGCCTTAACTTTCCCCACATCCAAATTGACCAAGAAAAAGTGATAATAAAATCCCCAATACTTGCAATCCTAGCAAAGATTGTATGACAGAATCAAGCATTTCAGTATGTTACTTGACTCCAATTGGCTATATTTTCATAATATATCCTAATAATAGAATATGGATATTATGAAAAATCCATAATTCCAGACCCTAAACCTTACCTCTTTCCTGGTGCTTCCCCCTCCTGCAATTGTTTTTTAAAAAAGAAAGCAGTTCTGGCAAAGTAATTGGCCACTCTTTACATATGGAAAAGCTAGCTAAGGTTATTTTATTACTTTAATCAAATTAAAGGTATTGCACATGAATAAAATGAAAGGCATTTCCTGAAGGTTTTACAGTTTCCTCAAACCAGCCACAAGCTTTAGCTTGTGTTAATGCAGCAGAAACTCATATGGCGAGCATCAGCGTAGAATGAACATATACACCAATTACTAGTCAAATAATTGTGGTTTCGTTCTTCTTGCACTCTTTGTAATCTGTCACTTTGTGACAGGGTTCTGAGTGCAGCAAGTAGATCAGGGTGAAATTCTCAATGGGTCTTACAGACATTTGGGAGATCACCCACTAACAGTTATGCGAAAGGCCTTGGACTGAAATAATTAAGATGAAAGAACAATCAGATCTGTTTGTTTAAATTTTTTGGTGGGAACCAGAAAGTCTAAAGAGGAAAATGGATTTCTAGGTTTAAAGAAACATAAGCCTTCATTGTTTGAAACAGGAAAAGCTGATTGCAGCTAGTCACCCATTCTGTGTGTAGTAGGCAGAGAATTATACATATGCAAACTTTGTGGCCTTAATCTCTGGAATGTTTGCTTTATTGTCCCTTTAAAATACAGATCAGTATATGAAAGCAATTAAAACACTATAGCCTATATTTTAGGGCTATTAAAACAATTGGTAAAATGCTGCTTTCCCACCCCCACATCCCCTCTCACTATTTTCAGACTAACTGAAAAATATCTGTTTTTGTTTTAGATTTTTGTGTAGCACTTTCCCAATTGCTTACATGTTTGGCCTGTTAAACAGAGCTCTTCTTGGCATACACTTGGCATACAATGGCCACTGAATGCAGAGGAAATTACAAGTACATTGTACAGTTTCCACAATCAAAAATGTTAGCAGGGTAATCTTACCTATAGCACTGGGGCTACGTTCGCACTGCAGAAATAACCCAGGTTGACACTGTTTAACTAGCATGGCTTAATGCTATGGAATTCTAGGAGTTGAAGTTTATTGTGGCACCAGAGCTTTCCCAAATAGAAGGCTAAATGCACATTGGGGTAACCTGAATGTAAACTAGATTTCCCAGTCAGTGTAGACATGCCATTCAATCCATACATCTGATGTAGTAGGCTTATGTCTATGAAGGTTTTTCTATTAGTTAATCTCAAGGGTGCTACAAGATCCCTTTCCAGACATATCTCAGTTAACAAAGCCTCTTGACAAAGAAGAACCTTTCTACAAAGTCAATTTGTGCCTCCCCAGCCCACTTCTTGTCCTCCAGCAGAAAGGGTGGAAACGAGCAAACTGTGAATGTGCACACAACAACTAGCTTTGGGAAAGTTTTGGCAGCCATGATCGCTCCTTTTCCCCCTTCTTTAAGCATCGGGCTGCTGTATGCATATTCACACAGCAGCCCCACACAAGCAATCACGGCCACCTCCTGAAGCTGACTACTGTGTGAATGTGCACACAGCAGCCAGCTTTAGGAGGTGGTTGACAGCTGCGATCACTCCTCCTCCTAGTTGTTTGTGTCTATAAATCTGCTTTTTTACTTACACATAAAATAAACATCATATTGAGTATTTAGCGAATCCTGTGATGTGAATTTAAATATTATTTCCTGCTATGTCTGTGTTACAATGATCAAAGATGTTCTTGGCCTAGCCATGGGAAAATGTCTAATAGATAGTTGTATAACTGAACAGACCTTTAGAATAATTAGTTTTCATTAATATTGTAGAGCCTTCTAGACTATAGAGAGGTGATACACTTTATATCTAATATGGTGAAGCAGGAATTGCAAGCAGACTTTGGACGTGAGAGGCAAAGAAGCTACCGAGAAGCTGATAATTCTTGGGAACAGCACTAAACACTGATTACCTTCTCAAAGATAAGTCTTAAAGAAGCCAGTTGGGTGTTGTCTTAAATATTTGAAGCTTACATATATTTTATTTTTTAAAACTTTTGCTCTATCTGATGGAAGGACCAGTCATGTTCTATGAATTATGCCATCTAGTTCCAGCCTATATCCAAATTCTTTTTTTAAAAAGTGAAGAATAAATAATTTCAAAAAGGCTGGGCAATCTTTAGAGTATGGCTAATTTGAAATACAAGGATGTTTCATGAATTAGTCAAAAACTCATCAAAGTTTTGTTTTCTTTATGTTATGGTTTCCTAAAACCTTGTTTAAAGCATGGGCTTGATAACACTTCAGGGGTTATGTTAAAAAATTCTAGAAATGCTGATGTATATGACAACACACATAGATGCAAAATCCTTGGAGCAATCAGTGAAAACCACAACCAAGGTGAAATGCTTGTCCTGTTCTCCTTCAAGTAATCATAGTATGCAGTGAATGAATTCCAGTGGGCTTCAGTGCTTTAGCAATTCCGCTTGACAAACTTCTCAAAGGTAACACAATAAACTTGACATTATGTCTTAATGTAATATGCTCAGCAATACCTTAATGTAAACTGTAAAATGCTACAAATTCCAACCAACTGTTTGTTTGAACATCTTTGAGAAATTCATGGATCAAGCCAGTGACTCTTCAGAAAAGTGTTCCAAATGCAGCATTTTGTTGCAGCTTGCAGAATTTGGACAAAAGCATAAGTGCATCTACAGAATCCAACTGTGGACTCTTCTAAATTGATCTAAAGAAATTCAAGGTATATATATCACACACACATATATATATCACCTCTGCATCTAGTCATTTCATTCTTTTGTGGAGGAGGAGGTCTGTCTGTAGTGATTTCTTGGATCTGTACTCTTCCAAAGGTTTTTTTTAAACAGTCTGAAGCTGAGAGAGTGTCACTTGCCCAAGGTCACCCCGTGAGTTTCTGTGGTTGAGCAGGGATTCAAAAGATGGTCTCCCAATGTCCTAGTCCAACACTCAGACCATTACATCATGTTGCCTTCTGCAATTACTTTAGTGTCCCAGAAATGAAGTATATCTATGGTCCAAAAAACACTGCAGAAATAATCCAGTTTGAGACTGCTTTAACTGCCCTGGGTCAATGCTAAAGAATTCTTGGAACTGTTGTTTTGTGAGACATTCAGCTAGCTCTATCAGAGAGCTCTGGTGCCAGAATACAATTCCCAGGCTTCCCTAGCACTGAGCAAGGACAGTGGTCTCAAACTGGATTATTTTTGCAGTGTGTTTTAGACCTAAATTAAATCATAATGAGGCTGTGTAAACCTTCTCATGGCTATTTTGAAGGCTCAGACAGGAATTGAGCCTGGGCAGCTGTCCATGGTTGCTGGCCAGTGTCTTCTTCCCAGAAGGCTGCATGGCTCCTGGGAGCAACTGACACTGGTGAGAATTTGCAGTTAATGGGGTTTGAGCAGTCGCTCAAGCCTCACTGGCTGCTCCACTTGGCTGGTTGAAGCCAATGGTGTTCAGGCCCCTGCTTGAGCCCCTTTGGCTGCTCTGTTCATCCAAAGTGACCTGTTGCAGTCTTCATTGTAGTCAGGCAGAAAGGTATTTATTCTGCCACCCTAGCCGGCCAAAATCAGTTCCATGGAGGCTCCAACCGCCTCTCTGGTCAGTTGCATTGTTCTGGCTGGGCTACATGGAGTAGGCTGATAATTGTTCCATGTCTCAACTATGTTTTGTAACAACTATGTGAGTGGTACATGGGTTCAGGATCTGGCAATGTTTGCAGGACCCTGGAAGGGGTAAGGATAGCTGTCTCCTTAGGGGACCCAGGATGGAGAATTTGGCAGAAATGGGTTGCCCAGGCAAGGGCTGACACATTTTCAGCACCGCAGCCCTCCCAAGGGACAGGGAAGAGGTTCTTGTTGGGCTTGAGCTCCCATCCAGGTGAGTCCTCACTTCCCTACTTTCATTTTCCAGAAAAGGCTGGAAGTTGGTCTCATCTGGCAGCAGGTGGGCTGGCTGATGCTTGGATCTGATCCCATGCATGTGCCAACTCAACTGCAACTGCAATCAATAAATAGTTGTGGCCTGTTTTATTCTCATCATGTGTTTCTGTGTTTTGTTGGCCCCTGGTCACACAATTGTAACAAGGGATAACATCTCTCTCTCTTTCTCTCTCTCTTTTTTTACAGTTTAATTTTAACTAACAAAGCTTGATGTTGTTGTGTGCCTTCAAGTCCTTTCCGACTTATAGTAAGGTGACCCTATCATACTGTTTTCTTGGCAAGATTTATTCAGAATTGGTTTGCTTTTGCCTTTTCTGAGGCTGAGTGTGACTTGCCTAAGGTCACCCAGTGGGTCTTCATGGTTGAGTGGAGATTTGGACTCTGCTCTTAAGAGTTGTAATCCAACACACAAACTACTACACCACACTTTATGGAATTGTAGCCACACTATAGTATAGAGGAGGAATATCCCATGGTTTAAGTCCTGGCTCATGTGGCTGCCTCATGTGCCATTGTGGGTGTTAAGGCAATAAGAGGGTGGATGGCAGAAGAATGTGGTTTGTAGCACAGGCCAGTAGCTTGTAGCATTCAAATTCTTTTGCAAATAAAGGAAAATAATGGGTTTAGTTACTTTAAGGAATAAGCAAGTAAATGTCTACTTTTTTTTTTAAAAAAAAGTAATAACTGTAACAGTAATTTAACTACTTGAGCAAAGTTAGAAGTATGCCTGGAAATGTTTACCTTTTAAAAGTAGTCTTTCAAAATTGGAAATGTACATCTGGCTCTTGATCTATAATATTTCACATTTTACTAGACCCTAGTGGAGTTTTGAGTCATTAAAACAACCTGTACCATCTACCCAATTACCTATTTGAAACACATTTTTTCTCCCTGTTTAGTCATATCTTGGAGTCTAATTAGATAGAAGATTTAGGCAATTAAATATCTCTGAATTCATAACCAGTGTTGTATTCTGTATACTGTCTACATGAATATAATACACAGGGAATGTTATAGAATAATGTGACTCATTCCAAGCTTTGGAACTTGCTACCTAGGAAGTCTAGGTTGTTTTCCTTCCCATTGCTTTCCCATTAGCAAGCAGAGATCTTTTAATTCAGGTGAGTGTTTGGCCATTGACCTCATTTCTTCAAGAATGTAGCTGAGGCACTGTCTCCTTATGCTCATGAAATTTTCCTTCAGTCCCCACATTTTTAGCATAGCAGTAACATAACATTTCAGTCCAGCATTTAGAAATATAGGAGCTTATCAGATGAAGAAATAAGCTGGCTTACCTCTTCTGCATTCAGTTCAGGATCTGGGATGTTTCTAGATGTTATCAGACCTAAATCACTGCTGATCTAGCCATGATGCCGCTGCCCGGATGCATCCCAGGTCAAAGCCTCACTCAGCCTGCACTTTTTCGAAGTCAGAGAGTTTCCAACTTCAAGAAATGGCCGGTTGCGTGGGGCTTCAATCTGGGGTGCATCTGGGTGGCGGCATCGTGCCTAGATCAGCAGCGATTTAGGTCCGATAATATCCAGGGGCATCCTGGATCTTGAATTGAATGTGGAATAGGTAAACCAGCTTATTTCTTCATCTGATAAACTCCATAGTTTAGGCATCCAAAAAAATGGGATGGGGGGGGGGACACAAGTTACTGAAGGAACACAAACAAAGTTAATAACAATAACTATTAAACATCTAGGGGTAGCCATGTTGCCATATAGCAAATCCAATAACATCCAAACAATGATACTTTTATTGGTCCAACCAAAATGCAGAATTACCTGTTGCAAGCTTTTGAAGTCACACTGGCTTCTTCATCAGGCAAATAAAAGAAAAACATTGAAGATGTTAATCATAGGCCTGCATTTTCTGTTACTGGTCATAGTTCAGATAGTAGGGAGGGCTATCTGCAGGTTGGTACCTCCTTCTTTGGTGATGGGAGATTCTCAAAGTCAAGGAAATTTAATGTCTATTTGCAACTCAAAGAAGATGTTTCCTTGGAATACAGCATGTCTCCTCCATTTGTGAAGCCACAGAGAACACAGATAGTCCTCTTTAGCATCTGAATTAAGTTAGTCCTCTTTAGCATCTGAATTAAGGCCAAGAAAAAGAAAATGCAGGCGTATGACTAACATCTTCCATCTTTTCTCCTGTTTGCCTGATGAAGAAGCCAGTGTGATTTCAAAAGCTTGTAACATGTAATTGTACACTTTGGTTGGTCCATAAAGATATCATTGTTTGAATAATATTTATTAGATGTTTCTAGGTGTGCATTATTTTCAGTCTCTCTCCGCATGCCAGAAACTTGAGAACTGAAGGAAAGTTGGAGAAACTGAAGGAGGGACAAAACGAAGTCCTCTTTGATAGCTGTATCCCCAGCATTTGTTGACTGGTTAAGTGTTGATTTTCCCCCCCGCACAGGTGTGTTTTTAAATTGTATTTTAAATTTGCAATACTTTTGTTCATTTGTGGCTAAATCGAAGTGGTAGTCCCAACTAGAGTCGACTCACTGAATCATTGGGACTACTATAAGTGTTGAGCTAATAAGTCTCATTTATCAGATGGGTCTACTCTTGTGGGAACTAACAGTTACTTTTAGACTGGGGTAGGACTTATATGGTCCCCTAAATGTTACTGAAACAGGTCCCAGAAGCACTATCCAGCATTGCTAATAATATCTACCCCTGTTTAGCCACTTTAAATCTAATTCATGAGTGAAAGGTGGGATTTAAACTTAATGAAAAAGTAGTTAAAAAAAGTGACTGGACATAATAAGCCTTTTCAGTCACTAAGTACCTACATAGGTTGAGATGTATATAAAATAAATAAAATATTCCCTCAATCCTCAAATTTATAGCATTTCAGTAAGTTAAAGCTTCAGTGGAGCATTTAGAAATGGAGAGCAGACATCCAAAGCAAAGAGGTCAGGCCAACTTAACCATGGGAATATTAACGTATGAACACAACAAATATAGAAGATCTAGGTGCAAATGATTTTCAGTGTCTCATTGTCTGCAATGACAGAAATTTGAAGACTGGGGAAAATATCATAGGTGGAGGCAGAATTCGAATTTGGGGGCCTGTATTCGTATACCCCCCCCCCCCCTTGTAGCTACACCCTTCACATAAAGCTACCAAAGGAAAATCTCTCTAGTAAACTGATGCTCATAAACAATGAGAAGATGAGATGTTTAGGTGTGATGGGGAGGGAGATATCTTTACAAAAATTTACAAATGGCACCCATATACAGTAATTTGCCATTGTTTTGAAAGAAAAGGTTTAAAAAGAAGAAGAGAGAATGACCTCTTGGTGGCGCTTGTGCACAAATATAATTTCTGCTAGGTTTATTAAGTTCCTCTTAATTTCTGTATTGGTTTGCTACTCTACAGATTATCTAGAGAGGCTTTGAGGCTTGTGATGTTAGAACTAGATGGTCACTTGTCAACATAATAGAGAGTTTAGATTGTTCAAAGAAATAGTTGAAATGACAGAATATTTCAGGGGCTCCACCAGGAAAAAAGAACACAGATATTCCTTTTGTTAGCAAAGAAAAAAAAGTTTACTAAAACACATCCGCTAGTGGCCAAACTATATGCTACATTACATGTGTGGTTTTAATGGGTTTCCCCCACTAATCCTTACACAAATGCTCTCTCCTAGCTTTTACTACTCTGAGAAAGAAGCAGTTTTTATGATCCCACTTGCTTCGCAATGGCTCTTACTTGGGGTGTAAAAACTATTTGCACATATATTGTCGTATCTATTTTGGCTTCTGGAATAAATATTTGGCCACAGCTTTAAACCCTTCATCCAGATCCCTATGTGATTAGCTGCCCCATTTATTTCACAGCCACCTTTCCTTCTGATGCATTTGTGGAAGTGCTGCTTTTGTCTTTGTGAAAAAGAAGCCAAAGTGTGATTTGATGCTCCATATGAGTTTTGGAACCCTCATGCTCATAAGGAATACCAACCTCGCATTAAAAAACTGGGGAAGAAAACAAAAGCTATTTAGTAATATCACATTTTGTAAGGATATTTAAAGTACTGTGTTCAAAAAGGATCTAGTTAAACATCTGGATAATATCTTAAATACATCTTCGGTTTGCATGAGTTTATGGCTCTAATGTGCGGCAATGCTGCCTATGCTAGCCAGCCAATAAAACAGCTCGCCACAAGGGATTATGGTACAACCACTACCAAACATCCAGTTTATATTACTTGGATCATGCCTTCTGAGATGAAATTGGAAAGGAATAGGCTTTTTATTATTTATAAAATGACCCATTCTTAGTAATATTTAAAGAACAAGAAGTATGAAATTGATGAAAATGAACAGTCTAAGCTGAATCCAGAGGGGTTTACCTCCAAGTGAGACAGCATCTTCCTCTGCTAGAAGAAGCTTTTCTGGACCCAACCATTTGCTTTTGAAAACATTTATAATGAATGTCCATTGATTGGAATTGCTCTCCTTTCCTTTTACCATGTCCCGTTGGATTATATACAAATTTCAAAGTCAATACATTTTTTTTTTTTTTGGTGTAGGGGAGCAAACTCTTAGGCAAGGTACTGACCCCATACACAATCCATAAAAAAAATAAACCTGAGTCTGGCATTCTTCTATTTGACTTTGCCTTGTTTAAGTTTTAATTGATCATTTGATTGATTCATTCATTCGTTTAAGACTACACCATAGTATATATTGGAAAAGACAGATAAGGAGAAGAAGCACCTGGTATTTTGAAAGAGAAAAAAATTCTATGCGTAAACTCAAAAATATAAAGTATTACATACTGAGGTCTTGATACACTGATTTTGTTCTTAAGGTAAGCTGATTGTGTATTGGCTCTTGGAAACCATTTACTATTTGGAGTTACAGTCAGATGATCTCTTACCACATCATGGAGGTTGCTTACAAAGCCTGCTGTGTATATCCATTAATGTGACTGAACTGGCATGCCCACATGCTACCTTCACCTTCCTTTTGTGTATTTTTAGAAAGCTCCCTTACTCCGGACTTACCATGAGGGATGTTTTTGAGTGGTTTCATTGCCATCATCTGGCTTGTAGTCCAGACAACAGTTTGCCCTTGCTGAACAGGTACCACAACATTTGTGATCAATGAGTGCCTTCTGTGTTCAGAGATGATTAGAAATTCAATAGTCTTTAATTTAAGTGACAAAACGTCAGCTTCTGGGACCATTACTTTATGAGAACTAGAAACTAAAGTTCATTGAAAGGTCTTCTGTCAGATTTTATTTTATTTGTAATGTGGAAGGACCAGTAGTCCACCACTACTCAATCCTTTTTTGTCACATGTAGCTTTTGGAGAGGTAACTGCCAGAATTCTTCAGCTGGTGTGAGCAGTTTCTGGAATTTGGGGAGTTGTGGTATACATCCCCATGAATCCCCTTGTTCTCTGACAACATGGAAATGGGTGTACTGGCAAGGGTGTGTACATTGCTTAAAAGATGAGCTTGGGGTGGATTTTGGTCAGCTGGAACACGATTCTGACTTTTGAAACCTGCTGCCCCAAAAATGAATTGTGCTGGCAAAACTCTGACTTGTGTGTGTATGTGATTTTAAGTCCCTTGTTTAATTAGAACATGTTTTTAAAACATTTAATCAATTAGAACATTTTATCACTGAGATCAACAGGATAAAGGACGTCATTCAGTTGAATTGTTCCCAGTACTGTAGTTTTAGTATATTCTAGATTTTAATCATTTTCACATCTGACTGGTGCAGGTTTTGCATCTACCTTTTGCATATGTGTGTGTGTTTGTATGTGTATGTGCCTTCAAGTCACCTGTTGACTTATGGCGACCCCATGCATTTTATAGTGTTTTCTTAGGCAAGGAATACTCAGAGGTGGTTTTGCCAGTTCCTTCCTCTGAAATATAGCCTACTCACAAATCACAAACAGGAAACCAACCGGTATTTGTAGAGTTACAAAATGTGGGCAGACAGAAATATTTCATGGAATTAGAGAACTAGTTCTGTCCAACGTAACAGAAAGAAATTGATTTCTGCATGGAGATGACCCTGCTTGTGCCCAGGTATTCCCAATATAATTCTCGCCTGTCTTTGTCAGCTCTTTCAGCATGAGTTTCTCAGAAGACAAACTTTGAGCCAAGGGTCTGCTTTTAGTTTTATTAAGGTTAAACTTCAGAAAAGAAGACTGTTTCAAAAGCATTTGTGTGCTTTTTCCTTTTGTACAATAGTGATATCCCTGTGCCATTGATCAACACAGTGAAAAAACACTGTCACACAGACTTTTCTGAAAGCAAATGGAGTTTGACGAGCACACAGCTGTTGTGTTGTTAGTAAAAATGATTTGAG
Organism: Urosaurus nigricauda; assembly: GCA_034509955.1. Taxonomy (NCBI): domain Eukaryota; kingdom Metazoa; phylum Chordata; class Lepidosauria; order Squamata; family Phrynosomatidae; genus Urosaurus; species Urosaurus nigricauda. The sequence continues at coordinate 154,235,022 of JAOEGL010000005.1, read as the reverse complement.
GTGGGCGAGTGCAGGGAGCCAGACCACACCACTCTTCCTCCCTTGGATCTCATTGTCATTCCTGACAGGATCAGAAGTGATGTTGCTTCATTATCAGTTATGAGTCTGAGGTTGTTTTTTTTTGAGGGGGGGTGTAGTGAGGTTGTGAAGTGGAAGGGGGCCCAGACTTGCCACATTGCTCTGAAAAGTCACAGGTGTTTTGGGTTTTTTAAACTATTTTTTTGTGCAAAATTTTAGCCAAGTCTTTTTGGGGGAGGAGTAGGGTTTGGGGTGACTCTTTGGGAGGTTCAGTGGCAGTGGAGTTGAGGCCTGGGATCACCATGCAGCCCACACACTGTTCTTTCCCCACCCTGAAGAGTCACTCATTAGCCATGAGCTCTGGTGGCGCAGTGGTTAAATGCCTGTACTGCAGCCACTCACAACCATAAGGTTGCAAGTTCAATACCAGCAAAAAGGGCTCAAGCTCGACTCAGTCTGGCATCCTTCCGAGGTCGCTAAAATGAGTACCCAGATTGATGGGGGCAATTAGCTTACACTTTGCAAACTTCTTAGGGAGTGCTTAAGTGCACTGATAAGTGGTATAGAAATGTACTTGCTGTTGCTATTCCTATTGCTAAATGGAAGATCCATGATGACAATCTCTGGTCACAGCATTCTGGATCCATTGCAGTTTCCAAACAGTTTCCAAAGGCAGCTCCAATAGAGTGTGTTACAGTAGGATTACTGAGATGTAATCCAGGCATGTATCACCATAGCCAGATTTGACATTCCAAAGAATGCATGTAGCTGGCGTACTAGTTTTAAATGTGTAAATGCACTCCTGACGACTGCTGAAACATGGGCATCTAGGCTTAGAGCTGATTCCAAGCTGTGAGCCAGAGATTTGAGGGGGAGTGTAACTCCATCCAGCACAAGCAAAGTGTCTATTCCCTGATCTGCCTTTCAACTGACCAGGAACACCTCTGTCTTGTCTGGATTAAATTTAAATTTGTTTGCCCTCATCTAGTCCATTACTGATAGCAGACATTGGTTTAGTAATGGGACAGCTTCTTTGCAATTCGATAGAAAGGAGAGATAAAGTTGGAAAAAGCAAAGATCTAGTTTGCAAACTCCTGCATCGTATTCCGTTTATTCTCCTTCAATACATCAGTTGCAGAATTAGTCATTAATATAGTTGTTCCTGGGAAATATTACATATGGTCTGAATGTAGAGGATGAACAGGAATACCTGGTTAACCTAAATGAATATAAGTCTCTAGGACCAGATGAACTACATCCAAGGGTATTAAAAGAACTGGCTAATGTAATATCAGAACCATTGGCAATAATCTTTGAGAACTCCTGGAGAACAGGAGAAGTCCCAGCAGACTGGAGGAGGGCAAACGTTGTCCCCATCTTCAAAAAGGGGAAAAAAGAAGATCCCAACAATTATCGTCCAGTTAGTCTGACATCAATACCAGGAAAGATTCTAGAGCAGATCATTAAACAGAGAGTCTGTGAACATTTAGAAGCCAATGCCATAATCACAAAAAGTCAACATGGGTTTCAGAGAAACAAGTCATGCCAAACACACAGGGTAGTGTGACCCTGCTGGTGCTCTTGGATCTCTCAGCGGCCTTTGACACCATAGATCATGCCATCCTTTTGGACCGGCTGAGAGGGATGGGGATCGGAGGCACCGCTTTACAGTGGTTCCGTTCCTTTCTCTCCGGCAGGACCCAAAGGGTGAGGCTCGGGGACAGCTGCTCCTCCAAAATTGAGCTAAGCTGTGGCGTCCCGCAAGGCGCCATTCTGTCCCCGATGCTATTTAATATTTACATGAAGCCGCTGGGTGAGATCATTCGGAGGCATGGAGCTCAGTGTCATCAGTACGCTGATGACACTCAGATATATTTCTCCATGACCAGATCATCTGCTCAGACCTCAGATGGCATCTCCTCTCTCAATGACTGCCTGGCAGTGGTAATGGATTGGATGAGGGAAAACAGATTGAGACTGAATCCAGACAAAACGGAGGTACTGAGAGTCACCGGCCCGAAACCAGGTCTGGGAATACAACTCCCGGTCCTAGATGGAATCACACTATCCTCGAAGGACCCTGTTCGCAGTCTGGGGGTACTCCTAGACTCGTCACTTCACATGACTAGTCAGGTGAATGCGACGGTCAGGAGTGCCTGTTATCAGCTTCGGCTGATACGCCAGCTGCGCCCTTTCCTGGAGATGAGGGATTTGGAAACTGTGGTACACGCTTTGGTCACCTCACGATTAGACTACTGCAATGCGCTCTACATGGGGCTGCCCTTGTGCTTAACCCGGAAACTTCAATTGGTTCAAAACATGGCAGCCAGATTAGTTACTGGGACATCTAGGAGAGAACATATAACTCCAGTGCTTAAATCTCTCCACTGGCTGCCAATTAGTTTCCGGGCACAGTACAAGGTGCTGGTTTTAACCTTTAAAGCCCTACATGGCTCGGGCCCATCTTATCTCAGGGACCGCCTCTCCCCGTACGATCCTCCCCGCACACTTTGATCCTCTGGAAGGAACCTACTACAGCCTATCAAGACCAGGCTGGCACAGACCTCCCAGAGGGCCTTTTCTGCGACCGCTCCCAAGCTCTGGAATGGTCTGCCGGATGAGATGCGTCTCATGACATCTCTAGATTGCTTCAAAAAAGCCCTAAAGACGCATCTCTTCTGGCAGGCCTTCCCCTGAAATTCCTTATCCCCGGCTTCGGTTCCAGACTTTGATTTCCTGCCTACTCCCATGCTTCTGATCCCCACTTATGACGTGGCCGCATAAGGAAGGGTTAGGATGTAGTTATATGTTTTTAAATAACTGTTTTAATCATTGCTGTTTAATCTATTTTTAAGGGGTGGGAGGTTTGGAAACGGGTCATGGGATTGTTTTAATCTATGTGTTTTTTTTTACTTGTACCCCGCTCCGAGTGTATGTACAGAGGAGCGGGCTATAAATAAACTATTATTATTATTATTATTATTATTATTATTATTATCAAACCTGATCTCTTTTTTTGATTAAAATTACCAGCTTGGTAGATGAAGGGAATGCTGTGGATATAGTATATCTTGACTTCAGTAAGGCCTTTGACAAGGTTCCCCATGACATTCTTGCAAACAAGCTTGTAAAATGTGGACTAGACAAGGTAACCGTTACATGGATTTGTAATTGGTTGACCGGCCGAACCCAAAGGGTGCTCAACAATGGCTCCTTTTCAACCTGGAAAGAAGTGACCAGTGGGGTCCCACAGGGTTCTGTCCTGGGCCCAGTGCTATTCAACATCTTTATTAATGATTTGGATGACAGAATTGGGTGCATACTTATCAAATTTGCGGATAACACTAAACTAGAAGTAGCTAATACCCCAGAGGACAGGATCAAAATTCAAAATGACCTCAATAGACTAGAAAGCTGGGCCAATGCTAACAAAATGAAATTCAACACGCAGAAATGTAAGGTTCTGCACTTAGGGTGGAAAAATGAAATGCACACCTGGCTGAATGAAACTACGTGTGAAAGGGATCTAGGAGTCAAAGTAGACCATAAGTTGAACATGAGTCAACAGTGCGATGCGGCAGCTAAAAAGGCCAATGCAATTTTAGGCTGCATCAATAGAAGTATAGTGTCTAGATCCAGGGAAGCAATAGTGCCACTCTATTCTGCATTGGTCAGGCCCCACCTGGAATACTGTGTCCAGTTCTGGGCACCACAATTCAAAAAGGATGTGGAGAAACTGGAGCATGTCCAAAGGAGGGCAACTAAGATGGTGAAGGGACTGGAAACCATGCCTTATGAGGAACGACTTAGGGAGCTGGAGATGTTTAGCCTGGAGAAGAGAAGGTTAAGAGGTGATATGGTAGCCCTGTTTAAATATTTGAAGGGATGTCATATTGAGGAGGGAGCAAGCTTGTTTTCTGCTCCTCCAGAGACTAGGACCCAGAACAATGGATGCAAATTGCAGGAAAAGAGATTCCACCTCAACATTAGGAGGAACTTCCTGACAGTAAGGGCTGTTCGACAGTGGAACACACTCCCTCGGAGGGTGGTGGAGTCTCCTTCTTTAGAGGTCTTTAAGCAGAGGCTGGATGGCCATCTGTCGGGGATGCTTTGATTGGGAGTTCATGCATGGCAGGGGGTTGGACTGGATGGCCCTTGTGGTCTCTTCCAACTCTATGATTCTACTGGAATGTCACCTCTGGCTTGGAATAATGAAGGTGAAGATTGCATCTCCTTCAATTGCTAACTGTAATATCAAAGTAATCAGGCATTTGATCAGAATGGAGCATGTGGTACTTCATTTCTGATGGTCTAGTAAACATTTTTCTATGACCATTTGCTATAGCTGAGGTCATACCTGAAGGAACACTTGCTGCATGAGAAACTAGACAAGTCTACACTTAATAAAATAGTACAATAACTTCCGAAACCCACAAAACAGTGGTATCTTTATTTGGCTAACAGTTAGGTATGTATGACATTATGCATTTGTATATGGCAGAGTATGGCAAAGGTATCTTTTTGGGCAATAACTTCCCAGCCAGCATGGCCACTGGGAATGGTAGTCCCAAAATGTAACATCTCTAAAGTTTGGGTATGTGTGCATGCTCACACATATGTGGAATCAATAATGAGAAATATGTAGTGATGTGTTGGAAAGGTTTCCTCTTCCTTGAAGCATTTGTTAGATCTATTATGTGAGAAGTTCATTACTTCTATAATATAACTTTTGTCAGAGCACAGTGAATTGCCTGCAAGCAGACCTCCCTCTCTTAATGGGTGCCTGCCATATGATAATGGGCCAGCTTTTACTGTTGAAGGCATCACCAATATAGCTGTTTATTCTCTGAACCTGGATGAGATCCAGTAGGATCTGATTTTATGGGGTTTAATGCAAAGGTGTTGTATTTCATGAGATGAAATCATAACACAGTGGGTTTGCAAGAATTCTGAAAGATTATTTTTTCAGAGGGCTGGCAAGAACTATTCTCTTGATAAATATGTGTCTAAAATAGAAATATAGATCTTCTTTCACTGGTTTGAAATGATAACTAATCTTTAATTCTTCCTAGATGTGCATTTTGAATGTATGTGCCTGGTGATGGTTTAAATTCCTAAATGCTGAATAATATCATCCTTTTCTTTAATCTGCATTTCAGCCACTATTGAGGCACTTCCTTAAGTTTTTATGGCCTGGAATTTTGGTCTTGGAAAAGATTGTGAAACCAGATTTGTTTTATTGATCTATCTATAGACATAAAGCAGATTTAGAAAATAAGATCAAAATTCTGATTCTTTGAGTGTGTTGGTACAATGGCTGAAGTGCATATTACACTGTTGTTTTTAATGTTCCAGGTTACATTGAGCCTAGGGAGAAGCACAACTGAAAAGGGACAAGGTAAAGAAGAGGCAAGTAGAGAAAGTAGAGGCCTTGGAGGCCTCTGGCACAGCAAGAAGCTATTGTCCTTAGCTCTCTTCTCAACTGGTCAGAGATCTTGAAATTTATTAGTGAGTTCTAGTGCAGGCAGGGGACCAGAGTTGGAAAAACGAAGTGCATGGCAAGTGCCAATTTGTGCAACTACAGGTAAAGTGCAAATGTGGGCAAAGGAAGGATGGGCACCATGTTCTTGGTGCTGCTTCTGCCTCTAACTGTCCTAATTTGGCAGGGACAATCCCAGTTAATCCCGTCATCCCACTTTTCCATCTGATTTTAAAATGTCTCCTCCTCCTCCTCCTTTTCCTCCTTCTCCTCCCTCCTCCCTTTCCCCGTTTGTCCTCTGGTTACTCCCATTGCTACAAACTAAGTTCAAAGCATAAAAGTAGTTTGTACAGTGAAACTTCACCATCCAAGGACTTTCAATCCATGGATTTGAGCATCCACAGACAGGAAGACCTGTTGTCCCAAATGGCAGCGCATGCATGTGGCCACATAAATGTCACACTGCCAATAGGGACAACTGGACTTGATGTTCTGCATTTTTTTGTATCTGGGTGTGGGTGTTCCAGATCGGATCCCAGCAGATATGAAGGCCCAACTCTACTCCCCTAACTGAGCAGGGAAGAGAGTACAGGAGAGAATCGAATCTTTCCCTTCCCAGTAGGCATGGGAAAAAGCAAACTGGTGCGGCCTCTCCTAGCTTGTGTGTTCTTCCTCATTAATGACTTTTGACCTGACTTTGGTGTTCCTTGGCCTCATGCATCCTGATTTCATCTGTGAAACGCTGGAGGGTATGAAACAGAATTCACGAAAAGGGAACTCTTGGAGCTAGATCTTGAGAGGCTAAGATAGCCCCATGTGACCAGAAATACAAAGAGTTCCTTAACAAAACTGCCTTTGTGAAGTGATAAGAAGTCTCTCTAAACTTTCCCACCAATACACAAGCTAAAGATGATAAAGCCCTTGACAGATGGAAGGTGAAACATTCATGGTTGATAGCAGTATGTACTTCAGACATATATTTGTTAAAACAAATGCCACCATATGCAACATTTCCCCCTCCTTTTAAAGAGGTACAAAGGGTAAACTGTGGGTTATGGATAATTTCATTTTGATTTATAAGCTGTGAAATGTATGTAACAGAAGCAAAATGACAGATCAGACTATCTCAAAGGCCTCAACAGGAATCTCTCTTTCCCTGTCTGTTCTGCCCCCCCCCCTTTTTTTTTTGCTCAGCGAAAGAAGAATGAATCTGAAGGAAAATAGCTGATGAATCATATTTCAAAATTTGCTTCATCAAATGATAAATACATTAGGGTTTCAGCTTTAGTATGGATGTAGCAAAATGGACTCATAATGGACTCTACCAAACATACCATATAGATATCAAGGATTCCCATGTTCCCTTCCCTGGTGGAGGCTGGAGGCTTCTTACCCCAAAATAGACACAGCCCTTTGGATATCTCCTATAAAGTTGGACTAACACCCAGAGTGGATTCACCATTTCCGATGAAATCAAAACTTTGAGCCTTTGCTGCATTCCCTTTGCTGCACTCTCTGAAGGGCCCACTTCTTTCTCCATTACGCTTCTAGCTGTGTGTTTTATTTAAATGCTGAAAGTGTAGTATGTTCATCCATGATTTAAAAAAAGTCTGTGGTATCATTGCCAATTCTTCTGTGCAGAGATACAGTGCTCGTTCTAAATGCCTTGAAGGCAAATTCAAACTTTTTAAAAACAACAGCAGTGCTTTAATGAAACCATGACAATCTTTACCAAAACATTTGGCATGCATATTATAGAAAATGCCATCATAAACATTACAGTAAGGCTCCACGTATATGTTTTTTAATTTAAAAAATATGCTAAAGCTTGTAAAAATTTGTCTCAGCTTCTAAAATATTTGAACATTCATATTTCCCTCACAGAATATTTTAAATATTGTTTCCCTAGAAAACCATACTAGTGATTCAGACTGAAGAATGCTATAAAGTCTTTGTCTAGAAGGTCATCTCGTAGGCTTCTGTTTTAATTATTGGTCATGGGTGCAAGGTTTTGGAAGCAGTCACAGTGACCTCCCATAAATCATGTGAATGACTCACTCCAAGTGCTATTACTAGCTCTGTGCATTGAGTCAAGGCTTGTGAAAACCAATTTTAGAAATCTTTGAGAAATATAAAATCATGTAGAGACAGCTGTGGCTGTGGCTAATCAGCTCTGTAGGAATGCTATTTTTCTTGGGAGTAGTGGACTAATGGTAAAATTTGAATTTCTGCCATCCACCATGACAGCTCCCATGATGTTAATGCTCCTACTTTTTTTTTAAAGGAATTTTGACTCTTAATGATTTAGTATGCAAAAAGATCTTATAGCACTTTTGAGACTATGGGGCTGTGCAGACCGCCCTTGAAGGAGCAGCCTGCAGCCACCTCCATCTTCACCAGATTGGGGCCGCGGCAACTGCATGCCGCAGCCCTGATCTGGCTTTTCTGTAGCATAAAAAGGAGCTGCTTTATGGCACTCCTTTGGTGCTGCATTATCATGTGGTGTGGTGTATGGCACCACGCCGGCCTGGGGGCACAGTCAGAATGCGTTTCATGTGGACGCCATGCCCTTACTCCACCCCCAGCCCGGCCTTTCCCACTGGTATGCCCAGCCCCTGAGTGAAAAATGTTACAGCATAAGCTTTCATAGACTTGGTCTACTTCTTCAGATACATGGAGTCCTACATGTTAGAGAAAATAGAGCAAGTCAACAAGAGTGTATGCTACAGCATCTTTTGCTCAGTAGTTTCAAAGGTGCTACAAGATCCCTTTGCATACTGATGTTTCAGACTAACATGTCTGTCTCAGAATTCTACTAAATCAGTCATTTAGCTAGGATTGCACTCCTTCTGAGACAGCAGGGAGTACTCCTAGCAGAAAACAAACATCGTTGGGGGTGGGGGTGGGGGGGAGAGTCTGATATAAACTTGTAACAAGCCCCCCTTCACAGCAACAATACAACTGCTCATTGCTCATTGTATATGTACAATCTCATGTATGACAATTTGTTTTAATTCTGAAATTACAGTAAGGTATTCTGTATTTTTGAAAAATGCCCATCTTTGCTTCATAATAGCATCCAAATGGAAAGTCCAATCAATTTCTTATCTATTTTGTAATGTTTGGTCATTAACAAAGAGCTTATGTCTTGATAACACTCCCCCCCAAAAAACCCACAATTTCTTTTGCGGTTACCAATGCATAAGCTAGAGTTATACACTTGTGGCAGTGATTGCTTTAATTGCTTCCATTAGCAGTAGCAAATTTTATATTTTATACTATTTTCATATTCAAGAAGTTTAGTATGTAGTTTAGACCGTTTTGGCCACAACATTGCCTCCCTCTGGAAACAAGAAATAGTATTTTTTGTTCTTATGCTTCTTTGTGAAAATTGGAGTATCAGTTGCTTTTCTATATCACTGAATTGCCTGAGATCTTGTCAGCATATTAAAGGAGAGGGAAACAACAGGGATGTTACTGTGGGAGTCTACTACAGACCCCCGACTCAGGCAGAGGAATTGGATGATGCCTTTCTAGAACAGATGAGCACACACTCAGAAAGGAGAGATGTAGTAGTGATGGGGGACTTCAACTATCCGGATATTTGCTGGAAGTCAAACTCAGCCAAATCCTCAAGGTCTAGCAAATTCCTCACTTGCCTGGAAGACAATTTCATTGTCCAAAAGGTGGAAGAGACAACAAGGGGATCAACTATTTTAGATCTGATCTTAACCAACAGGGATGACCTAGTCAATGGGGTGCAAGTGGTTGGATCCTTAGGGGGAAGTGACCATGTTCTCCTGGAGTTTGTTATACAGCGGAAAGGGGAAGCCAGGCATAGTCAGACACGCATTCTAGACTTTAGGAGAGCTGATTTCAATAAACTTAGAGAAATACTGGGGGAGATCCCATGGTCAAGAAAACTAAAAGAGAAGGGAGTTCAAGACGGATGGGAGTTTCTCAAAAAGGAGATACTGAAGGCGCAATTTCAAACAGTTCCAATGAGGAAGAAAAATGGGAGGTGTCTCAAGAAGCCAGGATGGATGACTAAGGAACTTTCAACTGAGATAAGCCTTAAACAGAACATGTATAAGAAATGGAAAAATGGGGAAATCACGAAAGAGGAATTCAAACAAATAGCCAGCACATGTAGGGGTAAAGTCAGAAAAGCTAAAGCACAGAATGAACTCAGGCTGGCTAGAGAGGTTAAGAACAACAAAAAGGGCTTTTTTGGGTATGTCCGAAGCAAAAGGAAGAAGAAGGAAACAGTAGGGCCACTGCGTGCAGAAGATGGCAAAATGCTCAAAGATGACAAAGAAAAGGCAGAATTACTCAACACCTTCTTTGCTTCAGTCTTCTCAGAAAAGGCAAAGGGTGGTCAACCTAAGGATAATGGAGCAGAAGACAGAATAGGGGAATCTCAGCACAGAATAAGTAAAGAGATAGTACAGGAATACCTGGTTAACCTAAATGAATATAAATCTCCAGGACCAGATGAACTACATCCTAGAGTATTAAAAGAACTGGCGAATGTAATATCGGAACCATTGGCAATAATCTTTGAGAACTCCTGGAGAACAGGAGAAGTCCCAGCAGACTGGAGGAGGGCAAACGTTGTGCCCATCTTCAAAAAGGGGAAAAAAGAGGATCCCAACAATTATCGTCCAGTTAGTCTGACATCAATTCCAGGAAAGATTCTAGAGCAGATCATTAAGCAGAGAGTCTGTGAACATTTAGAGGCCAATGCCATAATCACAAAAAGCCAACATGGGTTTCAGAGAAACAAGTCTTGCCAGACAAATCTGATCTCTTTTTTTGATAAAATTACCAGTTTGGTAGATGAAGGGAATGCTGTGGATATAGTATATCTTGATTTCAGTAAGGCCTTTGACAAGGTTCCCCATGACATTCTTGCAAACAAGCTCGTAAAATGTGGGCTAGACAAGGTAACCATTACATGGATTTGTAACTGGTTGACTGACCGAACTCAAAGGGTGCTCAACAATGGCTCCCTTTCATCCTGGAAAGAAGTGACCAGTGGGGTCCCACAGGGTTCTGTCCTGGGCCCAGTGCTATTCAATATCTTTATTAATGACTTGGATGACAGAATTGGGGGCATACTTATCAAATTTGCAGATGACACCAAATTAGGAGGAGTAGCCAATACTCCAGAAGACAGGATTGAAATTCAGAATGACCTGAATAGACTAGAAAGCTGGGCCAACGCTAACAAAATGAAATTCAATGCGGAGAAATGTAAGGTTCTGCACTTAGGGCGGAAAAATGAAATGCACAGATATAGGATGGGGGACATCTGGCTGAATGAAACTATGTGTGAAAGGGATCTAGGAGTCCAAGTAGACCATAAGTTGAACATGAGTCAGCAGTGTGATGCAGCAGCTAAAAAGGCCAATGCTATTTTAGGTTGCATCAATAGAAGTATAGTGTCTAGATCAAAGGAAGTAATAGTGCCACTCTATTCTGCTTTGGTGAGGCCCCACCTGGAATACTGTGTCCAGTTCTGGGCACCACAATTCAAAAAGGATGTGGAGAAACTGGAGCGGGTCCAAAGGAGGGCAACTAAGATGGTGAAGGGTCTGGAAACCATGCCCTATGAGGAACGACTTAGAGAGCTGGGGATGTTTAGCCTGGAGAAGAGAAGGTTAAGAGGTGATATGATAGCCCTGTTCAAATATTTGAAGGGATGTCATATTGAGGAGGGAGCAGGCTTGTTTTCTGCTGCTCCAGAGACCAGAACGCGGAGCAATGGATGCAAGCTGCAGGAAAAGAGATTCCACCTCAACATTAGGAGGAACTTCCTGACAGTAAGGGCTGTTCGACGGTGGAACACACTCCCTCGGAGTGTGGTAGAGTCTCCATCCTTGGAGGTCTTTAAGCAGAGGCTGGATAGCCATCTGTCGGGGATGCTTTGACTGGGAGTTCCTGCATGGCAGGGGGTTGGACTGGATGGCCCTTGTGGTCTCTTCCAACTCTATGATTCTATGATTCTATGATTCTATGATTCTACTATTATTGTTACAAAGCTTTATCCCTCTAGAATAGAGATGAGGAACCTGTAGTTTTCCTGATTGTTAGACTAAAGCTCCCATTGTGTCTGACCACTGACTATGCTGACTAGGATAGTGGAGGCCTATTTGTATTAGAGCTTGCAACATTAGCATGCCTATACAGTGGGCCCTTAGTATCCACGGGGGTTCAGTTCCATGCCCCCACATGGATAGCGCAGATGAACAAGTGCCTATTAATACTATGGAGACAGCAGCAAACCCTGGCCGCAAGGTGTATATTCTTTGGGTTTCTCTGCCTCCAGGGAGCAAGTCAGTGACTACTACCTTGGAGGTGACGGATATGGCATTTCTGCTCATTCATTTCAAAGGTAGAAGTGTATGGCTGTAGGTAGGAGAAGAGTCACAAAAGCAAGGCTGTGTAAAGATGGAAGGATCTTTTAATTGCTGGGAGTTGTGGATTCATGCCAAGCACACTGAGGATCCTGGCATGTCACAGATCCTCACATCTCTCTCCAGCCTCACATTGGTGTCTCTCTTCTGTGCTTCTGGGCAGCATGCCAACCACTTGCTTTTGTTGCATGTCTATTTGCCAGCCTTGTGTCTGTCTGCAGCTTCTTCAGGCTCACAAACTCAGTACTGTCCATACCATGCTACTTCTATTGTGAAAAGTATTCAGTATTCAGTATTGTGTTCTGGTTTGGAACTGGTTGTTATTCATCTTCTGTTTGCAAATATGAATTACTCTACTTGTGAGATACACTACTATCTCTCACATCCTCCAACAACATGTTACAAATCCCTGTGGATTCAGGAGACATGGAGGTGTGTCCAGCTCCACTCCTGTGGCTGGATGTAAAACAATAATGTCACATTCAGTTCAGTTACAGGAACAGAGCTGGACATTTCTCTGCACTCCCGACCTCTACCACCCAGTAAATAGCCATGTTGGGCAGAGGTTGCAGCTACTAAAAGTGGGCCAAGTGTGTTATGCAATGGAAGGAGTTATGCAGTAGTTCCCACCAAAGGAAATTTATATGATTTCTTCCTGCTCTAGGATCTGTTAATGATCAAAGTTACAGGACCCCTGTCCTGAAGTCAGTTTAGCAACTCTAGTATGGATGAACATGGCTGCCACTTATTTTGGACTCCTGGTGTTGTTGCTGCAGTTGCTGCTGCTATTTTATTATATTCCATCTTCTCCCCAATTCTGGGATTCAAGGCACATACAAAAATTAAAATAGATACAGATAGAACTGACATTGCTAAAACATGCAAAAGTTAAAATATAACTAAACTATCAGTAGACTAAAAATGGTCTTGTGTGCGCTGGGGTGGAGTGGGGAATGGCTATGGGAACCATCATGATGAGTATCTGTAATTAACATTTACCATTACACCATCGGTTTGGAAGCTTTGCACTCATTCTTTTTTCTTTTCTTTTCAGGTTGGTTTCTGGCTCATGTGGTTGCCAAAGACAAATAAGTGTAAGGTAGTACCGTCAGTGCACAAGAGACTTCCCCCAACATTTGAGTTAACATCTAGTCTTTCCGCTTTAGTGCCTGGAAAATTTTCTACAGATTGTACACAAATTGCTTGAGGGTGAAGGCATTATTCTGATTGCTTTCTCACTGTCTATATGGGAATATGGTTTAAATATTAATTTTATGGTATATTTCCCAAGAACCAAATGTAATGTTCAATTATGCATTCCATCTGCAAAACTCTGGCTGTGGATTCCTGCATTAAATAAAAAACACAATGTGTCTAAAGGAAGGAAAAGGGCGGGTGCGGGGGGGGGGGAGACGCAGGATTAAAATCAAGGAAAAATGAAAACTAGCTCCCAATAATTCTCTCTGCCTTCTCCTCCCCCCGCTTAACACTTCCTCTACCCAGGAGTGTTTACAATATAGGTTTTAGGAATTAAATTGACTAGAACAGAAGCTGCTTTCCTGGATCAGATGACAAAAGATAAGGTATATTTATTAAACTCACATTTCCTAGTGTGCAACCAGACTAAGCGCTATTGCAATGAAAGTTGCCTACTTTGAAGAATAAGGAGTAGATTTTTCTCTGGTACAGGACCACAGACAAGAATGATGGTAGCCAGTTTGCCACCTGAAATGACAGCTTGGGATGATCTACAATAATTTTGGTGTGGCACTGTTCCTTGTCATATATTTAAATGCACTAGCAACAGATCTATGAGTGAAGACCTAATAGAAGCACAGAACTTGGTTTTATTTATTACTAGTTAAAGGCCCCATTCCCACTACATTTTGATTCGAAGTGCGACGCGGGCTATATGACCCTCGTTCACACTCGAATCGACTTCTGATCCTCATCAGATCGATTAGTGGAGGAAAGGACTGGGTTAAAAGCAAATAGCCTGGGCTTTCCTGACACTAGTTTTAAAGTGGTCTTTTTTGGAAAACGCGATTCTGAAGCATTTCCAGTAAGTGGGAACACTGGTCAGAATCGTGGGTTTTTTTTTTTTTTGTTTTGTTTTGTTTTGGAGGTGTGTATTGATCCAAAATCGATCTTGTGCATTTGCAATCTTGTGCATTTGTGATCTTGCGCATTTGCAATCTTGCACATTTGCGATCAGTATAATGAAGAAAAAGAAAAAAACCACACACACACTTGCTCCTGGGGGTCCTTCCTTTCTTCCTGCCTTCCTTCCCCGCTTCCTTCCTTTTTTTTCCTCTCTTTTTTTTCATTATACTGATCACAAATGCACAAGATCGCAAATGCACAAGATCACAAATGCACAAGATTGTATTTGTGATCTTGTGCATTTGTGATCAGTATAATGAAGAAAAAGAGAAAAAAAGGAAGGAAGGGGGGAAGGAAGGAAGGGAGGGAGGGAGGGAGGGAGGGAGGAAGGACCCCCAAGGAGCAAGTGTGTGTGTGTGTTTTTTTCATTTTCTTCATTATACTGATCACAAAGGCACAAGATCACAAATGCACAAGATTGATTTTGTGATCAATACCCCCCCCAATAAAAAAAAATTCCCCTGTGGGAAGGGGATGGGGCGTTAAGGGCTGTCACCTTACATGGCAGCTCCAGTGGGAATGACAAGCATTCCTAGCTAAGAAAGCAGTTCCAAACAAGGTCCCTTTTCATAGTATGAACGAGGGGCCTTTTGGAATCGCTTTCAAAAGCTGAGCACAGCCCGGTTCCAATGCGGGGTTTTCCACAAGTGGGAATGGGCCCAAAGTATATCTAGAGCTGCTTAGGTCAACATTTAATATCCCAAACAGGTATCCATGTAGTCTCCTGTCTCCACTACCCATTTCTTTTAAAAAGTCCGAGGAATCTTTGCTGCAGTGCCCCAGAGAGACCTCTTTTGTTTTCTAGCCCTTAGGGAAAGAATCCCATTGATTTATGGCATGACTACCTTTTCATTTTTGTTGGAAGCCCTCAGTTTGGAATTTTGACATGAAACTGGCCACAGCAACTTGGGTGGCAATACAAAACACTCCGTCAAATTTGAGTGCCTATTCAATGAGTTATAGTAGACCCTCCATTTGTACTATGAATTCCCTCCTTTGAATATCAACTTTTAAAACTTAAAATTGGGCACTGCATATTGGGTGATAACTTAAAAAACCAGTTTGGCAAATTTTGAAGTGTCTTAATTGAGCTGGCATTCTGTACATTAATTATGAGATCATATGCTGGACTTACGATCTTGCAACTGCTGAGGATTCATATTTGTGATCTTTAATGGCCAAATGTGACCCTCAGAACCTTTGAAATCTGATAGTGCTTTAACCAAAGAATTTCTAGCATGCTGCAGATTGACATGCCTGCAACACTCTTTCAATCACGGGGAGTGGGGGGGGGGGCTTGAGACAAGTAGTTGAAGCTGGGCCCTGAGGGATCTCTCCAGCTACTTGTTTTCAATGCACCCCCAAGACTGGAAGAACATTGCAGATGTGGTTTCCCAGTGCCCTGATCTGGAGTACCTTGGAAACCCTTTGGAAGAGGTACTACCAGGCTGAAATGGTAGCTTTTTAGAAGGTGGCATCATCAGATATAGCTATGATGACAGAACTCCATCATTATAGTTATGTATGAGGATGCAGGATCTCAATCTATATACAGTATATCTCTTTCATTTCTTCCAAGAAACTCAAGCATTCCTTCCCATTCTGTCTTCCTAACAGTCCTGAAATCCATTGTTAGGCTGAGAGCTTAAGACTGACCCAAAGTCATCCAATGAGCTTCGTGGCCAAATAGTCCTAGTATGACCTAGTAGGACTGCTACACTAGGAGTGGGAATCATGCCTTCTGGATGTAGTTGGACTGCACCATCCAGAATTCCTTACCATTTGCTATCTTGACTAGGACTGCTGAAGTTGCAGTCAAAGATATCCTGGGTGATTTCCTAGGGGTCCTTCAGAGCTCCAAGAGATGACATTTATGTCTGGCTACAAACATAAAGACAGGCACTGCTCCACCATACTGTGCTTCCTACAGCCACTACATAGCCATTTTATGGAGACCATGGAAAATGTCAATTTTCCAGAAGAGGATATAGGACAAGTGGCATAGTTCTGCTAGAAGGAACTTTACACTATGTCCGCTTGAAGCAAGATTTCGGCCAATGAAATATTTTCTTTGGATGACTAAATTTCAAAATGCTCTGTAAATGCCAGCAATGCCAGAAATTTGGAAAATTTCATTTGGGGACAGAATTCTTATGGAAGGAGCAATGGCCTTATTTTGATCCTCTCCCCATAGCTACATACCTGCCAATTTCTTTTAAGAACAGATTTAAAAGTTAGCAGAGAATGCTTGAGTGTATAATTCCTGTACTGAAACAACTTCACTAGCTACCGGTTTGTTTCTGAGCACAATTCAAAGTGCTGGTTATGATCTATAAAGCCCTACACAGCTTAGGTCCAGACTATTTGAACCGCCTATGAACCGCCTAGAGCCCTAAGATCCTCAGGAAAAGGCTTTCTCTTGGTCCCACTGCCATCCCAGGCTTGCCTGGTGAGGACATGAGAGAGGCTTTTCAGTGGCTGCTCCCACCCTGTGGAACTCCCTTCCACAGGATACTAGGCTGGCCCCCTCACTGCTGGCCTTTCTCTGGCAAGCAAAGACGTTTTTATTCCAGCAAGCTTTTAAAATCACGCAGGGCTGGTTTTATCAGGGGATGGGGAAATAGTTTAGATTATGTTAACACTGTATATTTTAAATTTTGTATGTTTAAAATGTTTTACTGTTTTAATTGGATTATTATAATTGTTTTAAAGTGCTGTTTTAATATGTTTATATATATGTTGTAAGCTGCCTTGGGTCCCAACTTGGGAGAAAGGTGGAATAAAAATAAAAAATAAAATAAAATAAAATAACTCCTAGCCAAAAGGCTGAGAAGCAAAATATGTGTCCATTTCTAAGCAAGCATGGCTCAGTTTGATGTTTTGAGAAAGATATAATAGAATATTAAACTTTGTGAGAAGAAATACATAAATATTCTACATTGGCTACTTAGGTGCGGTACAGATGGGAGTGTGCAGCATTCCCACACTCCCCAGCCCTAACACATATGGATGGCACCATTTTTAAATGGCGCTGTCCATACGGGCGCACTTTGATGACGTCTCAGCGTGCGCTGCATCCAGATGGACCACGCACACCTGACGTCATTTCACCACTGCAGGGCGCCTAGGGCACCCTTTCAGCAATGCTGAAAGGAGCTCCGAAATGGAGCTCCTTTCCTTCAAGTGCGTCATTCGCGTGGCAACCAGATTGCTGTGGGAACAAAGCAAGGGAGAAAGGGGCCAGGAGGCCTCTTTCTCCCTTGCTTCCACTGGTCGGGCTGTCCTTGGGGCTTCATGTCCCAAGGACAGCCCTTTCCAGGCTGCGGAGAAGGGGTGTTTTGCCCCCTTTCCACAGCCTGGATAAGCGGCAGATTGGGACCTGTGGGGCTGCCGGTGAGGGGTGGCTACAGACTACCCTTTTTGGGTGGTCTGTAAAGACCCTTAAGTTATAAATGCATAGAAGTAGACCAAGTCTATGAAAACTTATGCTACAACTTCCTTTGACCAGTTATTTAATCTAGGTGCTACAAGATAGTTTTCCATACTAAACTATAGAGTTTACATACTAAGAGTAAGAGTAAGACAATAAATAATGATGCCTTATTATTGAGTCTGACCCAGGACTTGTTAGCTAAATAACTCCCAGTAAAACCAGCTACCCGACTCACTATTACCAGTAGGCCTTCTGGTTAGAGGAAAATCTGGAAGATCTAGTAACCCTCCCCCCAATATTAGTCAGACCGTTGGTCAACTTACCACTGTATTTACTGCTCCGGAGGTAAGAGCCATGCAGTGTTCCAGATTTTATGGGAATGCAAACCCCAGAAGCCAATAGTGAAGCATGCTGGAAGCAGCAGTCCAGTAATATTCAGTGGGGCACCTAGTCTACTCCATGCCTACACTGAATGGTAATTACAGTACAAGGTTTCTCCTAGTGTTTCTGTCTGAGATCCTTTACACTGTGGATGCCAATTATTTTAATGGACTGTAACTCCAAGAATTGCATAACCTGTAGATCTGATGACCATGATAACCCTCAACAGTGGGATATATAGTCCAAAAAACCCTATCTTTCTCAAGCTCCTGAACACTGAACCTTTGGAGATTAAAACCTGTATTTCAGCCATTGCATCTTCTTATACAAAACCATTTGTTTTCTTTAAAGAAGACTGAAAAACTCAAATAATGATACAATTTTATGCCTAATACACATGTTCAAATATATCCAGGACTTTAAAGTAAATTTAGCTTTAATGCCATTGGAGAAATGGCAGCCTAAGTGGAACTGGCTGAACTGAAATAAGCAGATAGATTTCCCAAAGAAATACACTGTTAAGAGCTAGGGAAATGGAATACTGCTGGATTGTTTTTGGACAAATCTAATTCCCTCCCAGGAGTTGACATCAAGCCTAAATTTGTCGCCTCATTTTTAGTAATGATGAGACTTGTTTAAAGCCCCAGGTCAAGAACCAAGGCCCTTGAGAGCTACTAGATGCAACAGAAGGCAAATGAAAGGCTAATATTTACAAGAAAATAATTATCTCTTCAGTTTCTTCGATTGAAAAGAAACAACATTTACAATGCAGCTGTCCTTAATGCTCCTCAACAGGTGACCAGGTGCTCATGAATCCAGACTTAATGATGGAAAACTTAGTGACGCTATTGCGATGTAGTGATGACAAGCTCAGTAAAAGAGCAGACCTCTGCATCTCCCCTGAGACATCCAAGTTTTTCCAGTCCAGGTTTGCTAGAAGCAGAGTTTCAAGTAACACTCCTGAGCAGGTCTGTTATTTCAATACCCAGAACACTAACTTTCTTTGGCCTCTTGTTAGCACTCTTGGCAAAGTCACGGTAATAGGAGACATTATAGCAAAAGTTATAGCAGTAAGAATTGGCTGGGACACTCTATCAGTCTTCAGGATTGAATTTCGGAGGCCTGATGGCAGAATGATCTCAGTGAAAATCACTTTCTTTGGCTGTCTCTGGCTGCAAACTCACAAGTCAGATAAGACTTGGAATGAAGTCCATTTAGCCTCCTTGGCTTCATTGAGGATAAATATTCATGACTTTTGGTGCTCTGGTTTGCCTAGTTTATGAACTAAGTTTCTCCCTCCCCCCCTTTTTTTGGGGGGGGGGGGAAGAGCTGTACAGGGTTAGGTGCAAGATATATTTCTTGTTTGCATGCATTGCTTCCAGCTTGGTTGGCTTTTCTGGGAGATTAAAGATGGTGGAACTGCATCTCCTTCTGAAGACTAATTTCACTTATCGAGTTATTAAGGAATCTTTCAACTAAATATTAACTGGATACATATGTCTGATTCTGACTTCCATATTAATCTCTCAGTACCAAACACTATCTATATATTACAAGTCTTTTCTCCTTGTCCATCATGTGGACATATTTTCTTTCACAGACTTTTGTACCAGTCTGGGTTTTTTTGTTTTTGTTTTTTTGGCATGTACTGTATTTCAAGAGCCATTCCTTTGTTGGTATGAAGAAAAGCAATTTTACCCAAATGTTTCAGGAGACAATTTACATAGGATTGTGTAAAGTGGAGTTACTGTTTGGACACAATTGCACTCATGTAGCTACTAGGGCTACTACCAGGAGAGGGGAGTAGCATGAAGGCATTACCCTCAATATGAATTCTTTCCCCTCATGAAATTTTCCTTCCATCCCCAAATTTCTAGGATTGTATTAACTTTTAAAACTTCAGTCGAGCATATAGAAATACAATTTATTCATTCAAAGAAAAAGGGGAGCAAAATTAATAATGGAATATGAACATAGTAAATGGAGGAATTCTAGGTGTGAACAACTTTAAATTTGTCACTTTCTGCAATGCTTGGTATTGGTGGTCTGAGGAAAAATTTCATTTGGGTTAGAAAGATTTCATATTTGGGGGGCAATCCCCACATTTCTCCTCTATGTAGTTACATCCCAGGGAACAAGTCAATCTCCTCAGAACAAAAAACCAAATAAAGCCTGTAACTATTCTTACATTTTCTGATCTTTCTGAGAAATGAATCAACATTCTGTGATTTGAGCCCCAACAATTTTGCACATCGCCATTCAAGTGTTACTCCCACAGTGCTTGCCACATTCTTCTTCCACTCCTTAAAGGGCTTGCTATGATACTTGCAATGGTGAGGAAGATGTTCCCAGAGATATGGTAGAGTTTCTTCCCCTTCCAGAGCCCAGAATCCATGGCAGGTGTGCCTCTGTTGAAGAACTCCCTCTGCTATGGCTCAGACAGTGCTTGCACTGCTGGCAGTATGCAGCAAGATGATTTGGGTAAAGGGATGGTTGGAGAGCTGGAAATGGCTGTAGCAGCTTTTGACTCTTTTCTGAGTGCTTAAACTGGATCACTTGAATCTAGCCATGGTTGTTGTTGTTCTAGGAGTGCTTGCTACTTTCACCACTGCCACCACATTAGTTTCCAATATTTAAGTGACTGAACGATGAATATGCACAAGAGAAGCTATGCTGTTGTTTCCAGATCTACCCCATTTGCCTAGCTTTTATTTAGACCATTCACTGCCACAGGAAAGGCACACCCGCTGACATTTCATGGATTAACACTGGGGCAGGTGTGGGCAACATCGTAATGTGGTGAAGCTGGCAAAAGTTCTCACTGAGAAAGAACACGTAAGCTAGGGGAGGCTGCAGCAGCTTGCTTTTGCCTGAATGTACTGGGAAGGGGCCAGATTCTGCCCCATCCCTCTCCTGCTCCCTACTGAATTGAGTTTACTTTTGTACTTTGAACTCAGTTTGCAGCAATTGAAGTAAGATGGGGACAAAGAAGAAAGTGGGAGGAGAGAGAAACCTGGACACTTTAAAAACAGCTGAAGAACAGGGATCATAGAATTAATTGGAACTGTCCCTGCCAAATTGAGACAGTTGGAGGGCATGAAGCTAGTAATATACCCTGAACTTAACTATTTTAAATTCCGTTGACTTTAGTGGATCTTAGCTGATTGTGTGGACTAATCCATTGGGTCTCTGAAGTGGATTACTTCTCGTGTTAAAACTATTTAATTAAAACATATTTTTTTAAAAAAATGAAGGGCAGAGTACAATTTGGATATACTGTGAGATTGTACACCCATTAATTTGTATGGAGAGATTTTAACTGTGATCTTATCACTGAAAACAAGATTAAGTCCTTTGTTCAGTTGAACTGTGCCCAGTAGTTTTAGTCTGTTCTAGATTTTAATCATTTTCACACATTGGTGCAGGTTTTTACACCTTTGCTTAAATGTGTGTGTGATATGGGTATGTGCATGCCAGCAAGTCATATATCGACTTATGGTGACCCCTTGAATTTCATAGGGTTTTCTTAGGTAAGGAAAATTCAGTGATAGTTTCATCATTTCCTTCTTCTGATATACCACCTATAGCACCTGGAATTCATTGTCAGTTTCCCATACAAGTTCTAACCAGGGCTGACGCGGCTTAGTTTCCAAGCTCAGGCAGACTCTCCTTTAGGGTATTCAGACCTGGTAATCAAAACCTCAATTTTCATCTAATATTCAAAATGCATACACCTCATTTTCCCTTATCAGAATAGCTTTTGTTTTGAGGAGAATTAAGCCTTACCTTCCACTGTATGCACTGTATAAGGAGATATTTTTTTTGTCAGCATCTTGCAATACTCATCTGTTTTTAATCTACATGATTCCATTGAAATATTTTGTTTAATTTAATGGTATCACAAACTGGGTGATCTCAGTTAGGGGTATACCTTCATGGGAGTGGTATCCCTTTGTACGCCATTCCATATTTCCATTCCACTATTAGTGCCATTAATATAATCCATTCATTTTTGCCAGTGCTTTGTTTCTCATCTTAAAGAATGCAAGTGCATGTTATGATTACCATTAAATATTTCCATTGCCTTAGAAACCATTTTTCTCCATTAATTTCACCAGGATTAAGTGCAGTTAGGTTTGAACAGAGAAATATGTCTTCTGCAGTCTTGGCTGTGGTCTAAAAAGCCCTTACAAGTAGTCCTATTTCTAATGAGTGAGTGGTTTCTAGATTGCTTCATTATTTAATGTAAACATTGCTAAAATAACATACAAAATCAATAAGAAGTCCAGTGTATACACAAGCTGCTTGAAACAATTATTGCAAAATGCTCTGAAACAATGATGAAGAACTAAAGTAAACCAGGCCACTAGTACTGTGGATTTCATGTTTTCAGTATTATATCATGTGAAGTAGGCCTGCACTTCACATTAGGATGATACTGTATCTATAGAAACCATCTGTTTCGATCTCTACCCCAGAGACCTCTTTAGTGAAGTAATGGAGGAACAAGAGGAAAATACAATCATTGTATTTTGGGTTTCTAAACTTAAAATGGAGTAAAACACGAAACAGATTTCCTGATAGGGATGATGATGATGATGATGATAGTTTATTTATATTCCACCCCTCTGGGTGAGCAATCGGGGCCGAGTACAACATTTAAAAATACATACAGTTAAAATAACAATTCAGTCTCCCCTTCCACCCCTTCTTCAGAAAAACAAGTCACAGAATCATACAACTGGAGAGGTCATGGAAGTTTAAATCCCTGTTCAGTGCATGCGGTAGAGCCACATCATCCCAGACAAATGGCCATCCAGCTTTTAACTAAATACTTGCAGTGAAGAGGAGTCCTCCTCGTACATGGGGGATCCATTTTGGACCCCTCCGTGTAAGGGAAATCCCATGCATGCTCAAGCCCCATAGGAAGTAATGGGGCTCGTACATGTTGTGCACTGCGTGCATGCACACACCATGACCACCTGCCCCATTACTTCCTATGAGTGCCGCGCAGCAACTTCCAGGTTCCAGCTTCCAGCATATGCTTGAAGGTGCGTATGCTGCGCCCGCTTATAAAGTGGGCACACTGTACATATTTTCATGTGATTGAAGTGAAGTTTAGTAAAAGGTAATGTTTTAAAAGAAAACGTAAAAAGAATATTTTTTAAAAAATTAAAAAAATGTTTTTCTTCAGGCTACAATATCAAGAGTTACACAGCATTAAGCAATATGAGAAATAAACAGGTGCAGCACTTCTAAGGCATCTTTTGAGCCAGAATGACATCATGATGATTTTCAGTACCATTTTTCATTGCTTTCCAGCTTATAAAAATAGAATAAACCTACAGAAACATTGTAAGCATTTTCCAGTTGGCCGACTATAATTTCCTATCTGGCTGTTTATCATGTATCATAATTATATTCCTAGTACAGACTTGCCAGTATAACATGAGATTTCTCACTTTATGTAGAATGATCCCATACAACAACACCAACATATTTCCTGCCTCTCCTCAAGGCTCGAGGTGGTGTACAACATGTTAAAGCACAATTAAAACTGCATAAACCCACAGTTAAAATATAGTACTATAAAATCATTAAAATACACTAATAAAAGTTCATATGTAGATTAAAAGTTATGATTTAAATTGACTGGATATGTCTGCCAGGAGATATATGTCATTTTCTGTTTTAAACACAATCAGCCTTTTCAGCTGTCATATCTCTTCCAGCAGGTCATTCCACAGTCTGGGATACTGTTGCCAGTCTAGTTCTGGTTGGATGAAGCAAACATTTCCTAAAGGTCCTGAGTGAACAGGGCAAATTGTACAGGAGAAGACAGTCCTGGCGGTAAACAGAACCCAAACCATGTAGGCTTTAGATGTAATATCCAACACTTTGTACACTGATACTGCCTCATGGATTCTTACCTGACAACATATGAAGGAACTGCCACTCGAATCTGGAAAGGGAGCCAGTACCTATCTCTATTTGTTTCATCCAGAGCTTTGAACTCTAGCTCCCATAATCTCGCGCTGAGCATCCTTAAGTTATCCCAAGCTCTTCTCTCAGCTCTAGTTGAAGATTGGTTTGACTGGCAGAGAGATGTACTATGTCCCTCTCACCCTATTTTTATAGGTTTTTGAGGCTCTATTATTATTTAAGAACTGTATCCAAAGATTCTTGCATGCAGCAGGTGATACGAGTGTACAAAGCTGCCTTGGGTGGTGAGATGGTGGGCCCATTTAGGTCAGTATTATCTACACCAGCAGTGGAAAATTCTGGCCTTCTAGATTTCATTGAGCTGTTACCCTTAACAGTCCTTGCTAGCAGAACCAATGGTGAGGGATTATGGGACTTATAATTGACCAACATCTGAAGGCCCACAGGTTACAAACCCCTTGTCTACACTGACTGGCAGCTATTCTGGATTTCTAGCTGTAGTCTTTCTCAGTTCTGCCTGGGATCTTTTACATGCAAAACATGTGTTATAAGCTAAAACCCTTCCCCATGACTGCCATTATTGTTTTTGCTCAATTGCTTGGCAAATCTGGGAAGTGATCCAGAGGTCTCGCTCATGAATCACCATTGCTGGACTAGGGACATGAATGTTCATAGTTATGGTCAGCAAAATGAGCTCTTTCTCAGCTGTCATTGGCACAAATTAAGAAATAAGGTAGCATAATGAAATCGTATGCTGTAGCTGTACTTTGTGAAGTTATTTTTATAGTGTGCTCAGGAATTATGTAGTCTAAAAATTGTTTTGGCAGCTCTCTGGGCAACATTAAGAGCTTATTTAACTTGTTTCCCTATATCCAGACTTGATTTAGGTACTTCATGTGATTTTTTAATTAGCATAGTTATAGTATCGGATGTGAATGAAAATTAGGATAATGCTGCAAAAAAGTAGGATAGAATACAAAATTAGATAATTTACTATGTGTATGTCTCCAGCTTTTATTATACTAATCAATTTCTTAATAATGCCGCATTAACCTGGGAAAGTATGTCTCAAGCCCATGAAATTAAGGCATGCATTGGAAAAACTCTTACAACAATAAAAAGGGCATAGCTTTATGGCTATGTAACAAATTGGCCACATCACCTGCTCATAAATTTAGCTAAAATAACCAAACTAATTAGATAATAAGGCATAATTTATGAGAAGAAATTAAAAAGCCTAGGTGAGGTGAAGAAATGCTATGCATTAAATCTAAAATATATGTAGTTCAAATAACACCAAGACACTGAGTCATTCTCATGAAAAAAAAATTGGAGATGGAGAGTTTAATGGCAAGTCTTCAACTTAACCCAATAATAAACCTTGGGAGTAATGTTGAAAAGACTGGGTCAAAGCTAAAGTATTGAAAAGTAGGATGAGTGGAAAGTTAAACTTCAATCTGCTTTTTGTACAACAAAGTTGTTTCTTTTTCTAAAGGACTTTCACAACACATTCCTATGCATGTTTCTTAAGATGAAATCCCCACTTAGTTTCATGAGACTTATTGCCAAGTAAGTATATACAGGATTTCAGTTTAAATCCCAAATCTAGGGTACAACATAGATTAAAACCTGTTGAGGTCTTGGAGGCTTAGGTCTGTGGCTATCCACCTGTAATGTGTTATTTTCCTCTTTTCCTGCTGCCTTCTACCTTACCTAGCACTACTGTCTTTTCTAGTGAGCCATGCCTTCTTATCATATGACCAGACTATGGCAGCATGACTATCCCAATACCTGAGATTTCAGGATCTAAACTTGAGACCTAGGGATAATCCCTTGTTATGCTGCAGGAAGCAGGCTTTAGTGATGCCATTAACCACGTGGAGGCTAGAAAAATGGGATTTTAACAGGATAAAAGCAGCTTTGGAGGTACTTATCACATGATGTCGTGTCTATCTTGCTGCCGCCTTGCATTCCATTCGTTATTGTAGTGCACCTTTTCATTGATGGTCAAAACCCATCAATAGGCTCTCAATCTTGTTGCTATACCATTACTTCCTTTATAAAATAGGTTCCTTTTGCTGCAGTTCCACTTCTTAGGCAGTCACATGGAATGAGTGGGCTTGATTCTGTTCCTCTTTTCCTCCCCTCCACTGCAATCATGGTGTGAATCTTCCCAAAAGCTGACTGCTATTCATCCTGCATCAAGTTTCGGGAGCAGTGTGAAGTTGAAGGCTTTCATGGAGTTTCCATAGAGTTTTGTGGGTTTTCTGGGCTATGTGGCCATGTTCTATAAGAGTTTCTTCCTGATGTTTCACCAGCATCTGTGGCTGGCATCTTCAGAGTAGGGAGCAGGTTGACAGCTGTGATCGCTTCTATCCCCTTCCTCTTGAATTGCAGGGCTACTGTGTGAACCTGTGATTGTGGTGGCCAGTAAATTCATATAGCAGCCAACTCAGGGAGGCAGTGTTTCCTCCCCCCCCCCACTATTCCTCCCGAAGGCAACATTTGACACAATTACTCCTGAAGGCAACCATGAATCGCCAAAGCACTATCATGTGGTAAAGACTGATAAGAAAGATGCCAAACTGATATTCTTAAACTAGTGTGATTGTGATGGGACAAAAGGCTGATGTGATAAAGTCCTTAACCATTTTAGCATCTTGGGAGATTCAGGCTTGATTTGTTCATGTACTTTAATTACATAATCAGCAGCTCAGTTTTATTTATTTTAACCATAACCCAGAACCATATGAAACTAAAAGATTGAGGGAATAGGGAAACTATAAAACCATTGAAAACAATGAAATCTTCGCTGGTTTTTCTAATAATAATCAAGCCAGGTCTCTTCATGCAGGTTAACTTAACTATAGCCACTCTTGTCCATTTCTGCTCTGGAGGAAATACACAGAGAACCCAGGTTTGCAGGACTTTTAATTCGATAGGGTTGTATAATAGTAAATGTTTTCTTGACATCTAGAAGAGGAGAAATAGAGGAAGTTAGTAGACAGTATACTTAGAGAAGAAGAGGTTAAGAATGTTGGAAACAAGTGACAAAAAGCTAGATGAAGTTGATTATCTGGCTAGCTTTGACTGGTTTATATTTTATGCATTACAAAATCATGGACTCTTGATTTTGTTTTTGTTAGATTAAAAAAGGAACACTGGATCCTATGGGAATATTTAAAATGTGTTTTAAAACCATCAAAACATACAGTCAACTAGACAGGACACTTATAGCAATGGGTCAGGGAAGCGCCTAACCACATGAAGAGCTGAGGTTCAAACACCCGAAGGACCAGAGTTTGGGAATCTCTGGTATACAGTTTCCATACTCCAAATGTATACATTGTTGCTAGGATTGCTAGGTCATGAGATTTCAGGGTCTAAACTTGAGACCTAGGGATAATCCCTTGTTATGCTGGAGGAGGCAAGCTTTGGTGATGCCATTAATCATGACACTTTAAGCATCAACTTGCATAAAATATTGTCATTCAAATAAAAATAAAACCAAGTCTAACAAATGAAGTATGCACACACATATTTCTCAAGGCTGTACTCTTGCCTTGAGATTTCTCTCACTCACCCAAGCAGCAGAAAAGATGGGCTAAGTGCTGAAATCTGGTTTCCCCTGCAACTTGCTGAAGTGCACATGGGCAAGATAGACCTCTATACCATTTATGTATACCATTTATGTTCCATGCCACTGGCTCTGCTGGCTAGGAGAGATAGAAATTGTAGCTCACCAATATCTGGAGGCCCCGAAACTGTCCACCCTTGGTTTATCACAGCATACCAATGAGTAGGTACAATGTAGGTACAATGAGTAGTACCAAAACAAAGACAAACACAAACAAACAAAAAACAAAACAAAACCAGACAGCCTGTGTTGTTTTAAGTTGTATTTGGCTTTCAAAGTGACCCTCTGGGAAGCCAAGCTCCCCATCCCCTTAAGATATTATTAACTGGGATTGTGAGTAAAACTTAGGCAATACTTTTATGCCTACACTTTCCTACCGGGGGGGGGGGGGGATGCTTGAATATTTATAGTGTAATTTCAGGCCCCTATGTAGGAGCTTATAAGGAAGTTCAAATTAGCAGAGCTGTTTTATTTGGATATTTTCCACTGCTCTGAATGTGGCAGACTCAAAATTTTGGCACTGCTCTGCTTGGATCAAATCTCTGTTTAGAAGTGCAGATCAAATATCACCTGGGGACAAACATAAAAATCTGTGTTTGTGTTAACTAACTCTCTGCCATGGATTAGGACTGAAAGACCACAGTTAGTTCAACTTCCAATGATCAGATTTAGCCTTATCATCACTTGCCTGAGTGAAGTGTAGCCTTGCAAATTTACCAATGGTTACATTGTTTCACAAGCCAATTTGCCTGTTTTAAAGTGATTTTCCCAATTCCGCATAACAGGAATAATCCATTTTGACACCACATTTTGACACCAGTTTTCCCAATTACAAACAAAGAGCAATTGTCAGAGCAAGGATAACCATACAAGATCTTCTCTTACTCCTCCCCACAGAGATTTATACACTCCCTTCATTCTTCTTGAGATACTGTGCTGAGCTGTGCCTTAAGAAACAAACTAGATGTGATGTTGCATGAATGTGATTAATATGCTTTTTAAAAAGTTAAAAAGAGCAGCATAGGAAAGTATATACGGTTGACAGATTGAAAACTGGGGAAAGTCCCTGTAGAAGAGTAAATTTCAGCAGGTCACAAGAAGCAACAGCTAAAACGTCCTCTTCTACACAGCTATTAAACATACAAGACCCCTTGTCAATTTTCACTCTGTGCAGGGAAGGAGATCAAAAGTGAGGCCACAGAACGCAGATGCACAAAAGTGAGTTGCTAGGTTCAGCAGCACAGACAAGTTTAAAGTAAAGGGAGAAACAACTTTATTATGGGAGCTGAACAAGTAACTTTGGATGCTATTGGTTAGCTAACTATGGCTGCATCTGCATGGCAGGAATAATCCAGTTTGATACCACTATAACTCCCACAGCTCCATCCTATGGAATTGTGAGAACTGTAGTGTGGAGCTGTGGCAATTAAAATGGTATCAGACTATATTATTCCTGCTATGCGGATGCAGCTTAAGTATTGGGAAACAGAAGGAAAAGGGCTAAGAGGGAAGGAAGCAAACACAGCCTGAATCCTATTGTTAATCTCACCTACAGCAGACCCGCTGAATAATGGGGTTTACCTTTCTGGTGACTGGTGATTCAATAATTGATTTGGTCGGGATTAATTTATGGGATTCAGGACAGTAACAGTCTACATAAGGCCTCCCTAGGGTTGGCATCACCCAGTGCAGTAACTGTCCCCATGAGTTTGGCATTGACCTCCTCCCTTACCAAACATACAGAATCCTTAGTAGTGCTTTTTTGCACTAATGTTATTCATAAATCCTAATTCCCATATACCACTGAATATAATGCTAATAGTTGTGACCATAAACAACTAGCAAAACTAAAATTATAGCTTCGAATTACAATATCATATACTCAACCAAAATGTATTTGCATACACATAGTGAAGATTTGGCTAAAATGTGATGTTTTTCAAGAAAATTTTAAAATAATAAAAAAACTTAAAATTTCTAAATGTAATTTTGTAAAAAATTAAAATTTGAAATTTTAATTTTAAAAAAATTCTGGGGCTTCTCCTTTTTCCTCACCCTGAGACTCACCCCACCCTAACCATCTCTCAAAGTATTTGAAAGGGAAGCAGGTGAATGCCACAGCCTTAACACTCTTAACACTCCATCATACCACAATAGCTTTCTGTATGCACATGATCTTCATTGCAAAATGCTGTAACCCCTTTCTCCACTGCAAATACAAGGAGGACCAACTTTCCTTCACCACTAGAGTTCCAGCAGAAACATATAATACACAAATATGCTTATTTTAAAAGCAGTCCCAGTTTCAAAAGTGCCAATTCTAAAAGTTCTAAAAGCATGTAAACCAAATGGCCCACTGACACACAAGAGGGAGAATCCATAGGCACCAATATCTGAAGACATTTTTTCAGGAAAAATAGAAACTTTTAAAAGGAATCTTCTCCTTTAAAGAGGCTGTGGAAGGAGAAAAATGTTTATTGGGTATGGAATGATGTTGGAAATCTGGAGTGGAGAAAGAGGAAGTTGAAGAGACAGTTGACTGAAATGCAGTATTTGGAATCCTTAATAACAGCACTCCTTACTGCAAGATTTTGTTGTGGGTCTAATTTGTCTATTAATTTCACTCATCATATATCACTCAATATGCTCTCACTATACAAGAAATTTGTGAATTGGCAACCCACAGCAAAAGCCATGTGTTCCTCATAGCAGAGAACTCAATGAAACCTGAAATAATCACATCAATTATTAGTGCTTGAAGTAAACAAAGGGAGTCCCGAAACAAATGCCAGCAGTAGACCTAGGAGTTTTGTGTGAAAGCTGATCACACAGATTTTCGGGCAAAGGGAAGTCCTTCCGAACACAATCATGGGGTTTTGCGTGATTGCGTGAGAAACTATCACACACAATTTCCGGCACTGGGAGGCAATTTTGGGCAGTTCTGAATGCAATGCAGTGTCAATACGCAATCACATAAATTCGCTGAACTAGTGAATTTACTCAATTCCGAACTGGCCTCACTTCCATTTCTTTTGAAATTGAGAGAAATTCTTCCCTTGTGATAAACTCCCTATACACGTGGTATTGAGATAGCTTGGGAATTCTTCTTTTGGACAGAAGCTTCAAAATGCCATGCCATACCCATACCTGTTTCTGATTTCTATGTTTGTGTATGAAAGCTGGACAGTGAAGATAACTGATTGGGAATCAATGCATTTGAAATGTGGCACTGGAGGAGAGTTCTATGGACAGTCAACAAGACAAATAAACGTGTCCCAGAGGAAATCAGGCCTGAACTCTTGTTAGAAGCCAAGATGATTAAACTGAGGCTGTTGTACTTTGGAAATACCATGAGACAACATTACTCACAGGAAAAGATGATAATGCTTAGCACATGGGAAAGCAGCTGGAAAAGAAAATGATTGCCTTGCAAAAAAAGTCACAGCCCTGAGTTTGCAAGCAGGGCAGTTGATGGCCAGGAGTCTGGAGGTCTCAGATTCATAGGGTCACCATAAATCAAAGCTGACTTGATGGCAAATAACAATACAAATTTCAAAAAAGTAATTTTCCCAAGCTGTGGGTAAACCATCAATTGCCACAGGATTCAAAAAACCGCTACCTGGCTGGCTATTTTATTTTATTCTGCTTTCTTGCTGGTATGAGCACCAAAGCAGTTTAGAATACATTGAAAAAAAGTACAGCTAAAATGTATTCAGTAGAATTTTTTTTTAAAAAAAACACTATTAAATTATATATATATATATATATATATATATATATTAAAAACTGTAAATTATTTTTAAACACATTAAACAAATAAAAAAGATACAGGCACAATACAGCCCATTAAAAGGCCTGCCATACTGTATTATTCTTTATTGTATTTATTCATTTAATTTACATCCTCCATTTCTCCCAACATGGGATACAAGGCAACATGCAGTAGGCCATCCATATATATGGATTCTTTATCCATGGATTCAACCATTGATGACTTTAAAATATTTAAAATATTTAAAATTATATATTTTTCAAAAAGCAAACTTTTATTTTGCCATTTTATAAAAGGGACACCATTTTATTATGCAATTGTATTTAATAGGACTTCAGCATCCACAGGTTTTGGTATCCATGGTGTGTGTGTGTGTGTGTCCTGGAATCAAAACCCAGGGCATACTAAGGACCCACTGTATAACCTTTTAAAACACAAATCAAAAGTGTTCAGTATGAAATTTAAAACACAAATAAATCAATTGCCTATTTAAAAAATACTAGTTAAAATGCAGTTTAAAAACTGCTTTTTAAAACATATCTAAAATATGTTAAAATAGAAACAATGTCATTAAAAGCTCAGCCTGCCACACCATATTAAAAGCCAAAAGCTTCCTTAAATGAAAAGGTCTTTAAGTGCTAGCAGAAAGACAACATGGAAAGGTCCAAGTGGACCTCCTGCAAGAAGGAGCTCCACTTCCTGGAAGCAACCATAGAAAGGGCTTTCTTAAGAAAGTTAAGAGCCAATGACTTGCCTAAATCATCCATCATCATCATCATCATCATCATCATCATCATTTCAATTCAATAATGTAAGAGAATAAGAGGATAAAACTTTTAAGCAGTTCTTTAAAAACCCTGGGAAGAATAAAATCTGTTCAGCAAATGAATGAGAAGGGGACTCTTAAATGTTACCAGAAACTTGATTATTGGCAGCAGAAGAATATTAGCCACATTATAATGGATTGTCAGACTAAATCCTTATTTCTATAACCTCCCAGGTTCTCTCCACTGAGTCAGCATTCAGCTATTGAAGTGGAAGGAAAGAAAGTCTGGCTGGAAACATAATGGAAAAATCAGTGAGATGTATGTTTCTTCCATAAATGAAGAGGTTCCTGGAAAAAAACCCTAACTTTTCCCTTACATTTTAAAGGTTTTTGATGAAGTGAAATAGGTATTTCATAATTATCTCAGACCACATTATCTGTGGCATCTAGTTGACCCCTGCCAGGTTCTAAGGCAGGGCTGGGCAAAGGGGGCCCTGAGAGAAAAACTGCATCCACAGTGCAGAAATGATTACCATGGCTCCATGCTATGGAGTTCCTGGAATTGTCATTTGTTGTGACAAATGACAATTCCCAGAATTCCATAGCATGGAGCCATGACAACCAAAGTGGTGTCAAAACAGATTATTTCTGCAGTGTGGATGAGGCCAGAGTTGCTCTTCAGGGATCCCCCCCCCCAGCTCTTTAGACTACTCCCCAAAACTACTCCCACCCTTTCTGGCAAAAAAAGATGAATTGCCACTTAGACTGCACAGCTGCTCTGCCATTTAACATTGATTCTCTTCCCTTTCTTCAAATCCTAAAATTATCTTCCAGCCACATCTGATTTCTCCCAGACCTTTTAAAGAATGAGATGAATACTCCTCGGGGACAGGTCTGTGTGATAGAATCCATCCCTGTGCATTTACATCTTGCACCTAGCACAGGAAAAAAAGCAGGTGCACTAATCTCCTAGGTCTCTGAGATTTGAGGATTACTTCCTAGTCCTAGCTGAGGAACCTTTATATTCTCTAGTAGGTCTATCATCTAAGGGCTTGTCTACACTCAGGGAGGAAAAAAGTCAAAATCAAACCCCCAAACCAGCACTGGCACTCTTCATGACATACAACTACTTCCGGGAGATAACACAATTTATGGCCCATAACCTGACTTTACTCTGAATTGAGCAAAGTTAGGGGAAAGCCCGGTGTTCCCCAGAACCAGCACAAGCACATCCTAATCTCCCTAGTGCCAATCAGAAATGATAATATTAGTTTATGGGGACCAAATATCCATCTTAGTATGAAGCATCTTTCTATGCACCTTATCTTAGTATGAAGCATCTTTCTATGCAGCTTTTTTATCACACACACTTGCATTTCAAATTTAGTTGCGCTGTCACTATTGCTAATTTCTAGGCCTTAAGTAGTTCTTAATCTTTGGTCATCCCACTGTTTGACCTTCTGGCCATTGGCCATGTTGGCTGAGGCTACTGGAAGTTGGATTTCAAAACATCTGGAGGGCCAAAAGTTGAGAGCCATTGTTCAAGGAAGATTTAGGACTCTAGCATTCTGTGCTGTAGAAAGACCTACAGTACTTGTCTCTGTTGGACAAAGGATAATAGTTTCATAGTTGGTAAGCTGGGATGGGAAGTTCTTACAGCTCAGTAAACTTTCTCTAATTAATTTTGAGTTTTAACACTGATCTTTCCTTGGTGGGTGGAATCCAGAACTCCCTCCCTCTTCCATTCCGTGCTGTGTAGCTCTGATAGTGAGTTGAGTTGCTCTTGCCATGATGCTAGTGGATTTGGGTAACAAAATGTTTCATAAAACCAAGGTGATACTATTTAGCCAGCTGTTGTTATTAGGCATTGAATTTTTGTGCATGATAGAGATTTTAATGCATTACAAAATAAAACTAAATTGAGCTAAACTGGAAAAGGGAATCATGGAAACTTTTGAAATTAGATGCTCTTATGTACTCAAAGTATATGTATGTAAGGCTGCGGTTTGGTTTCAAATTTTTCCTTTAGAGATTGATCTGCAGGGAGGCGGTGGACTTTGACTCATGAGAAAATTACAGAAGGAAATAATTCCCAGGACATGTCTATATTTCACAGGTGGAATTTGCAAATCATTTCCACTTAGGGCAAACCTTTTTATTCATTATTTCACTGTCTGCTTGGGAAGGATTTCAAAGCAAGCATTTATTCCTTTTTCTCCTCCTGCACACCTTTAATTTTCACAAAAGACACCTGGTAAATCAGAAACAAAGCTTTCCGACACATCCAGCTGCTGTGATCTTCATTATTATTTACGTTTGGCAAAGACCCAGTTGTTTCTAGTCTAGGGACCAGTTTTGGATTACAGTTCCCAGATTCGCACAGCGGTCATGATTGTGCTTGTGCTGGTTTGGGAATTCTGGAAATTGTAGTCCCAAAAGTAACCTTTTCATGCTCTACTATAGTGGCAGTACCTGTTATTTTTGGAATCATGCCTACAAATTGGTCTCACTTGAGAATCTAGATATGAATGTTGCCTGGCATTCATTATTGTAGTTATGCATTTGTAACCTAGAGTTACAGCTCCATAACAGTGCTATTTAGTTGATAAGACTATGTAGTCTTACTGTAAAACTATGTAAATACTCCCCACAAACTGTTTTAACAGCTAGCAGCCAGATTGAGTGAAAGAGGTCTGCTCTGCTTGCTATTGGGATACAAGGAGGATGGTGTTACAACCCCCTTCTACCAGTGATTTTGAATGCACACAAAAATAATGCATTCAGATGGACTTGAATTTGTTCTGATTTAAAATCTTTATTTATTTACAGCGCATGGCATACTTTGAAACAAAACCCATTGTGTCTAGTGCAGCATACCCCCGTGTAAGTGTGAGCAATATTGCAGTTTTATCTAGAGAAGATGAGAACCACTCCCTCCTCTATAGATCTTTTCTGTGGTTTAGGTTAAGTAGAAGCTGGTTTATGCCCATTTAAAAAAGATAACTCCCAGATTATTCTGAATCTATTCTCTCAATCATTTTTACCTTTTCCCCAAAATGTTGTTTGATGACTTGACCATTGGAATTTGTTATAGGTCCTCCACATTATGCAACATCTCCATAAACCACTGGCAGTTTAGGATTTGTTGTACCAATATGCAGATGACACCTAGCTCTATTTCTCCTTTTCATCCAGGAAAGCTGACTCTGGATAAGAGATAATAATTGAGATTTGATCCAGAGAAGAAAGAGGGACTTTTGATAAGGAGTCAGATAAATTCTGGAATAAAAATTCAAACTGATTTGGATGAGACAGCATTCCCTTGAAGAAGCAGACAATTTTGGATGTTTTTGCACTCAGCTTTACACCTGGATATGCAGGTGGAAGCTGTAGCCGGGAGTGACTTTGCTCAATTTAGGCTGCTGCACCAACAATATCCATTCCTGACATGGTCGCACATGGCCATGATAACACTGCCTTAACACATCTGGACCGATATACTGCAATGTGTCCTACCTGGATTCCTTTGAAGAGTCTGGAGAAATAGTGATTGGTCCAGGATGAAGCAATAGAATCTGAAAACATAATATTTTTTTTTCAACTACAGATTCCAGAATCTCCCAGCCACCATGGGCAGTCTAGACCCATTGAATCAATGTGATTTACATAAATGTTAATTTACCTATTTAGCACTTGATTTAAAAGAATACTTTTGTTGGGACTAGCCAATTACAGTATATCAGTCCAGATGTGTTAAGGTAGTGTTATCATGGCCATGTATGACCATCAGCTGAGATCCTACATAGGGGCTGAATAGCTTGCATGCAAAGTTATGCATTGGTTGTGCTGTGGGGCTGTTGTGTTGAATGACTGAACCAGAACATCAAATATGAAAGTGAATTCACAACCAAATATGTTCATTGTGTATCCATGCACAATGTGTATCCATGTGCATTGGTAATGCAGGCACAATTCTGTTTCTGCAGCCTTGGACTGAATGCAGACGTTGTGCCTTGAACAAAATTCTCCGATGTAATGGAACTCACACATATTGATAAGACAGATTTCTGGCCCTTATTTTTTAATAGCATTATGCAGTATCAAATACTAAGGTTCCACAAGACACTCCTGAGTTTGGAAAAATTACTCTTTCTCTCTCTCTCTTGCTTTGCAGCTAATATGGCTTTAAAAAATAGAAATGGTGGACCCTCTGGCACTCGTGAGGCCAAGCAGTTTCTCCACCGTGGAGTGTACAGATGTCAGGCCTTCATATTTGTTTTACTCCCCCCCTTCTGATTGGACCCATGTGCATCTAACATTTAGAGAGAGAACGTTACTGCTGGGCCAGTGGGTTAAACCAGATGTATTTGTACATTTTCAAGCATTTCCCCAAAATACATTTTGAAATAGAATTTCAGGCTACATTAAACTCAGTCGGTTGCTTCTGGACAAGAAAGTGGCATTGTTTCATTTTTAAAACTCATGTATTTCCTTTCTCCCCCACCCCCTCTATTATTAAATACACATGTTTCTAACTGTTAGAATAATTGAATATATACAATTAAATAGCTTTATATCATCTCTTTAAAAAATGATGCAATACATTTAAAGGTAAAGTGATAAACAACCTATCAGCTGTTTGTTCTCCCAGGTAGAAAGCTTCTTCCTCTGGAGGCTTGTAGTACTTGCCTCATTTGTTCCTTGTTTTGATTTTTATGGGAGTAATGGGTTGAGAGAAACTGCATGGTTATAGGGATTTTGAATAAATCATGTCCCATGTTATTCTAGTCCAATATGATTGCTTTCTGGAAGATGGATGGTTCTTGTGAAGCAAGCTAGGAATAAGGGGAAGAGACAGGAAAAGGGGATACAGATAAGGTGGCAGTTCCAAGGTAAACTCTTAGGAATTCAGACCACCTATGAACACAGTGGCCTGAATCTTACTGGTTAGTAAGATTCATACATAGAGCCACTGTGGAGTAGTGGTCTGATCACTGGAGTATGGCTCTGGAGACCAAAGTTTGATTCCTGGCCATGAAAACCTACTGGTTGACCTTGGGTGAGTCACACACTCTCAGCCCCAGAAAATCCTTTGATAGGTTCACCTT
The DNA here is from genome assembly GCA_034509955.1 of Urosaurus nigricauda. Taxonomy (NCBI): domain Eukaryota; kingdom Metazoa; phylum Chordata; class Lepidosauria; order Squamata; family Phrynosomatidae; genus Urosaurus; species Urosaurus nigricauda. The sequence continues at coordinate 154,197,903 of JAOEGL010000005.1, read as the reverse complement.
AAGTCAGAAACTATTTGAAGGCACCCAACAACAACAACAAGTTAACACATAGGTAAATTCAATTAATTAAATGGGCCTACTTTAGCTGGGATTATAAACAAGATCTGGGCCATGGTGGGATTCTATATATTACTTCCTCCTCCTATTCCTTCTTTTCCATCTAATTTATATTCTTCCTCCCCCTCCCCTCTTATTGTATATATGTATCATCATCATCATCATCATCATCATCATCATCAATATCCATGTACCTAACTCATTACAAAGATTCACAGGCCACACAAAGGACACAAAAGAAGAAAGGCAGGGAGCAGCAGCAGGAATATCTGGCTGATAAAGTACAGTAACTACAGAGTTAGCCTATTAAAAATTATACTTAGATTAATTAACAAATCATATTACAAAGGCCAGGCTCTCTGGATATGTTCATGAGTCGCATATGACATTGGAAAGAAGGCCTTATATTTATTTTATTTTATGAGTTATATTTATACTCTGCCTTTCTTCCAGTGGGCTCAAGGTGACATACATGCTGCTCTTCCTCCCCACTACAACAAACCTATGTCAAATTAAGAAAGATGGTAGGCTTTTGTGCCAGTGTATGAATAGGTTGTGGACTACTTGGTAGATTAAATTTTTTCCTCATTGGACTCCCTCAGGACATTTCACCTTCTTAGTGCCTTCAGTTCCATTATGGAAGAAAGGCAGGATGTACATGTACTAAAAATACATGAAAATCTTTAGCTGTTATAACAAGGTTGGAGCAATAGCAATAAAAGTCACTAGAAAAATCACCAACACACTTAGAATTGTTTTATTGTGTCTGAATGACTGCACAATAAAGTCAAAATAGGCCCAATGGGCATTTTAGATGTCTGCTAATGGCACTGGCATGTATTAAGGTCTGTGCACTAGTTTGGAATGTGCAGTTGTTGTCAACGTTCCAACAACTGAGAAGTTAAAAAGGGGATTGTTTGGTCATATTGTGAAGAATCTCTTGCACTTGTGCTTATATGTGAAATACAATTCTAAACTTTGATTCCTTGAACTTAGACCTTAGTTAGGTGGAGAAGAAGGTCAGAACAAAGAACAAAACAATGTATTTCCAGGACAGTTAAGATTCTCAGTATGCTTCTGTCATGAGCAGAAAACTTTAAACCGTTTCTGGGCAACAACACTAACCAAGTTATTTTGACACTTAAGGCAAGGAAGACTAATATTCCATGAGAAAGAAAGTGTTTGTGTATCTGGTTGGGAATGATGCCTACCAAACTCACACACACACACACACGCACATGCACACTCAAACTCATATTTCCCTTTCTCAGACTAGACAATGGGAATCTGTTTGTTCAATGGATTTTGTGAACCACAGGAATCCCAGTATATGTTGCAGCAATGTGGTCAACCATAAGGGTGTCCAGAGGAGCATGACCAAAATGGTGAAGGGTCTAGAAACCATGCCCTATGAGAAGAGGTGGGTATGTTTAGTCTGCAGAAGAGAATGTTTAAGAGGTTATATGATAGCCCTGTTTAAATATTTGAATGGGGTGTCATATTGAGGCTGGAGCAAGCTTGTTTTTTGCTGTTCCAGAGATCAATGGATTCAAACTAGAGGGAAAGAGATTCCACCTCAACATTAGGAAGAACTTCCTGACAGTAAGAGCTTTTTGACAGTGAAACACATTCCCTCAGAGTGTGGTGGACTCTTCTTCTTTGGAGGTTTTTAAACAGAGGATGGATGGTCATCTGTTGGGGGTGCTTTGATTCTGTGTTCTTGCAGGGCAGAGGGTTGGACTGGATGGCCCTTGTGGTCTCTTCCAGCTCCATGATTCTATGATTCTAATTGAATAAAGAGAAGACTTTCATAGTCGCTGCTCCCAGGCTCTGGTACTCCCTACCCAGGGAGGCTAGGATGGCTCAGTCCTTACTATCCTTCCAGCAGCAAGCGAAAACATTTCTCTCCCAACAGGCTTTTAGAAAATGGCTTCTATGGACTTTTTAAACATGTCCCGTCTTGTTGGTTTTTTAACTTTCATCTCAGTGGATTTCTAAATGGTTTTCAATACTATAGCTTATTCAACTGCATTTTAAAAGTTACTTGTGTATGTTCTTACTGTTATTTTTGTATGTACTTTGATATGTCTTTGTTTTAAAAAAATTTTCACCTTGAGTCTCAGTCATGGGGAAACATGATATATTACAGGATGATACAAGAACAGCAAAAGAAAAATGTTACAAGAAATGCTACAGTGAGGTGTTCTTAAGCTGAAGTCCAGAGCAACTTCATTATAAATAATATATGTATGTATATTTAAATTCACTGTCATGCATCCAATTGCTGTGTTTCAACAAGTGATCTGCAATTCTTGGATAGAGTGCTACTTAATCCACAGTGCTGCATAGTGTTTGAAAGTAATAGCAATAGTTTAATGGGACAATGTCTTTTCAGACTGATTGCTACTTTGAGGCCTATAAGAAATGCATTTGGTGGTTTGGCTTAATCATAGCTATTCTCTGTGCCAAGACACTTTTAAAAAAATGAGCACTCTTTCTGTTTCCTTTTTCACATGATTTTATTATGCTGTGATTATTTCATTATCTGCCCCCCCCCCCCGATGGAATTTATTTTTTGTACCAAAATTTGCTTGGTTCAAGATTTTACTCACCAGTATCTACTCTCATGCACAACAGGACATTGGCCATGTTGGCTGGACAATTCTGGGAGCGGCAGTTCAAAAAATAAACTTTATACGTTCATTTCACATTTGCTCAACTTCCACAGGGTCAGACTACACATTACTCTCTCTAAGGGCATAGCTAGCAGCTATGTAATTTTTCTTTTGTGCCCTAAAGTAAATGAAGGGGATCAATCAGGACACTAGAGCATTCCTGTTCTTGTCTCAGTCCAAGTTCTTGTCTCAGTCCAAGTTAGGGACCCTGTGCCTGTAAGTTACATTTACTGGTATATTATGTTTCAGCTTTAAAGTCATTAGTGTAAATATCAGGTATAAATCAACATCTTCAACACCTAGCAGTGATGAATTCATCCTGAAAATCTAATTGTGGAACTGGGTCTACATTACAGACCCACATGGCCACAATATTATGGACAAAATGTTTAGCTTTTCTGCTTCTTTTTCCATCCCTTAATTATACCACTTAATCAGTGGAGAATCCAAAAGCTTGTACATTTGCTTATACAGTACTTATCAACTTTATCTCAACTGTGAATGTAATTCTTTACAATCCTGCACATATTCACTAAGAAGCAAATCCTATGAACTCCAGAGTGTTCAGATCTATCAGCTAATGGTATCTAACTGATCGATGGCAACTGCTGGTGGCAACTGAGTGACATCCCTGCTAGCTTGTGGGGCCCATGTGTGTTTTCTTGTGCAGGTGGTGAGAAAGCATCCAGGTCAAAATAATAATAGAAATAACAATAATTTATTTCTATTCCACCTCTTCAATAAGATCGAAGTGGCTTTTGTGGCATTCAGTAGGCTATTCTAGTGGGTGATGGCACTGCCTTCTAGAACAGTAGCCTCTGGCCAAATAGCTTTGCCAGTTGTATACCGGTGGCAGGACCAGCAGGGAACAGTTTCCTCTCTGGTCTGCCTCTCATACATTTAAATGAGCCATCACATTTACTTTCACTTCCAAGAATTGTGTTTTTTTTATCATTTTTTCTGTTTCAACATTACATTTCTTTCAACATTAGTAATATTGCACATAATTTATATTCATATAACTTTTCTTTTTTTCTTTCTCTGTCAGTCTTATTTTTTTTTCCACTTAACTTCTTACTGACTTCCTTCATTCTGTTCTCTGAGAGCTGTCTTTCTGTGTTTAGTTTTTCTTCTTCTCTTCTTTAGAGTCTCATTTTTCAAATAATAAACATCTTTACATCTCCAGCAATTTTCTATTATTAATATTCTCTTTCTATAAATTATCTCTTAATAACATCATGAAAATAACACTTAAATTCCATGTCCAGAATGCCCTTTCTCAACTTTCTATTACCTAATGTCTAACATTTCTCTTCTCCTTTTTACTTTAGTATAATTTCTCTTTTTGCCCTTTTCCATCTGGGGTAATAATACCAGTTAGTTCTTTTATAATAGTTTTCTTTCAGATCTTGTGACACTGTGAATTTATTAGTTCTTCTTCTTGCTATTTTCCATTTTTCTAGTTCTACATTATATTATGCCCCAGTTCCTTAGACCATTTTATCATATAATCTTTTATTTCTTCTTTCTCTAAATCTTTTTTCAACAATATCTTATATATCTTACTAATCTTTTTTTCTGGTGCCCATAATATTGTATCAACTTAATTTTCCTCTTCTTCAAATCCTATTGTTTTAAGAGCTTCCTTAAATTTTTCTTTCATCTGCCAATAACTCATCCATTGCACTACTCTATTCTGTTTCTCTAACTCTTCCCTTGTTCTCATATTTATTTATTTATTGCATGAGAAACTATCACACACAATTTTGGGCAATGGGAGGCAATTTCGGGCAGTTCTGAACACAATGCAGAGTCAATATGTAATAACGCAAATTCACTGAATTAGTGAATTCACTCATTTCCAAACAGGCCCCAATTTCATTTCTTTCGAAATTGAGAGAAATTCCTCTCATGTGATAATGCCCAATTTTAGGAAGGCTGCTAAAAGGTGGGTTTCCAAAAGGCAGCACTTTGAAACATAGCTACAGAGATGTAGCTACTTGCCAGACATATGTCTACTGATCCAGATGCAGGATTGCAGCTTGCATCTTTTAGAGATGGAAAAGGAGAGATGCTTTTGGAGGACCAATAACTGTTAGTGCTTATATAAAAATTTAAAAGTGACTGAGCCTATGTCCAATGTAACATCCAGCACCATCAGTCTCTGCACAATAACATGGAAACATCATAATATTAAAAGTACACAGTGGATTTTAAGAAATGAAATTAAAGGCACGTGAGGCAGAACATTTGAAATATATGCCTCTACAGCTTCAAGTCTCCATTCTACCATAAATAAAAAGATAAAAGAGTGACATGCTGGAGGGGGGGGGGTGCAGACACATTTCTGCTTGCAGTTTTAAACCACTAGAACTCAGATGGTTTTCATCTGATTTCTCTGAAACATCAGCAGCTTGCATCCCTCACCCAAAAGAGTCTCCACATTCAGTTTCATACTGATAGAACAAATCATCTTGAATTTATAAGTGATAGAATTTTTGTGGTTTTAACAGAATGCCTCAGACCAAAAGTGTAGCGCTGCTTCCATAATATGTAGATACATTTATAAACTCTAACGCAAAAGGTGTCATAAAAGCTCAAGATGGTTTTTACAAGGCAATTTTTTTGAAAAAAGATGAATGTTTTGATAAATGATTACTATTTATATGTTATATGATATTTGCATATAAAATATAATTGCATTTATCTTAGCAAATTTGAATAATCAGCAGATTTATGTCATCAAGATTCAAATAACAGACTATATCTGACTACGAGTCCCATCAGTTGTGGTTTGGCAAGCACAATGACAGCATATAAAATGAATAAAGATCCCCTCGCCAAGTCGCAGCCTTTTCACAGTTTCCAGAACTATTTTTTTCCTCCCACTTAACAAGTCTTACCTTTCACACAAAGCAATTAATCATCCACTGAATGAAAGGGGAGGGCAGTGAGTTTCATATTTTCTGACTTTCCCCCAGCACATTCCATTTCAAAGTTATTGTTTCTGAAAGATTATGCTGAAATAAAGAATGAATAAGGTTTCATCATTTTTCTCTTTCCCTTAAAGGCCAGTTCCAGGAAAAGAAAATCATCTTGAGCCAGATTTTTTTTCAGAGGAGAGGGAACATTTCCAGTCTTCCTCCATATATTATATATATTGGATAGCTGCAGTTCACATATGCAAAATGGTGCTCTGCTGTCCCTCACAGCACAAGGTTTTCTGTCTGTCCAGAACTGAAGGAGCAATTGAAACCCTCTTTTGCATGTTCTCCCAGAGTGGGAAGGTGGAATGGGTGCAATTTCTCTCTCTGAAGTACATGATCCCCCGCTCAACCATGTCTTTTGTTGATTCCAAACAACAGCTTCTAAGTTAGTGCCTCAGATTGTTTACCAGCCTCGCTGATGTTCTGATCACATCTTTGTTTCATGCTTATTACACTCACTTCAGTTGCAAGTGGACTGAACATTTGCATTTGTATATAAAGTACCATAGGCTATATTTCAGAGGAAGGAACTGGCAAAACCACCTCTGAGTATTCCTTGCCTAGGAAAACCTATGAGATCTCCATGAATCAACAAGCGACTTGAAGGCACATACACATTTAAAATGTTTAAAATCCAGATCATTGTTCTTGTGGGTTTTCCCACCACCTCAGACTTCTATTGTTGTTGTTGTTGTTGCTGTTGTTATTTATATAGCACTGTAAATTTGCACAGTGCTGTACATACAATCTTATAGTTAGACGGATCCCTGCCCTCAGGCTTACAATCTAAAAGAGACAACACTAAAGGAAAAGGGGAAGGTGGTGGGAAGGGGATGAGGTCCAGTGGTTCTTCTCTCCCTCTGAGGCCTGGACCAAGGCAGATGGACTGGAGGGAGGGCTCGGCTTCTTAATACATAGTTAAAAGGAGGCATCCTGGGGCAGATGGCACAATCCTGGGAACGCTTCCCTAAACTATATAGTCTTTAACTTAATTTTGAATCTGGTTAGAGAAGTGATGAGGCACACATGTGGGGGAAGAAGGTTCCAGGAGTGAGGGGCAGCAAGTGAGAAGGGATGAATCTGGGATGGAGCAGTGGAAATCCTAGGCTGGGACAGGAGACTACCAGAAAAGAGGATGTGAGTAGGAGTAGGAATGTAAGGAGAAAGAAGTTCAGATAAATACGGAGGGGCCAGTCCATGGAGGGCTTTGGAAGTCAAGAACAAAAGCTTGTACTGGATGTGGAAGGGGAAGGGGAGCCAATGAAGGGAAGATAAGAGAGGAGAAACATGGTCAAAGCAGCGAGCGGATGTGATAATACATACAGCTGAGTTCTGGACAGAGATTAAAGGATGGAGAGAGGAAGCCCTGTCAGGAGAAGGTTACAATAATCTAGTCGTGAGACCACTAGGGCATGGACCAGAGTCTTGGCAATGGAGGCTGAGAGGAATGGATGGATTTTAGCAATGTTAGAGAGAATCTACAGGTCTTGGTGGTGGCCTGAATCTGGGGAATAAGTGACAGAGAGGAATCAAAGATGAAACTGAGACTGCGGGCTTGCTGAACCGGTTGAATAGAAATGCCATCAACAGAAACAGAAAAGGAGTATTGAAGGGTGGGCTTAGGTGGAAAGACGAGAAGCTCTGTCTTAGACATGTTGAGCTTCAAGCACCGATGCCGCATCCACTGAGAGATGGCAGCCAGACAAGATGAAACTTGCTGTTCAAGCCCTGGTGAAAGGTATTTTCATTCATTCGGTCTGTGGTAGAAAGCAAGAGAGCATTGAGACAGGTGGGAATTTCAAAAGCAGATTTATATCCTGAGCCTCCCAAAACCTGTTAATTGCATTTATCCACTCTCTTGTAACTTCCAGGAAGGACTACAGCAGAATGCTGTCTCATGCACAGCCCTTGAAGTTTACTTGGGAAATCCAAAACAGAAATCCTAAGCAAGTAAGTGGGAGTAAGCAATGGAGACATAACTTTCAGGGGCAAAACACCAATTTATGGTAACCAAAGTGATCGCAAAGTTTAGAAAGCATTGACTTCAAAGTACCTATGACACTGGAGCGGCTTAGTCACAGGTCTAGGAAGACTCACAGATGCATAAGAGATACTCTAAGTTATGTTAGATTTTTCTGTATGGTGGAGAGTTTTTGTACATTTTATATTTGACAAAACTGGCAAAATTATTATTTTACAGGAAATCAGTACCTTCACTATGTTACCCCTTAAATACCCGAAGAGTGTGCACACAAGATGGACTTGAGTGTTTAAACAAAAATTAAGATAACTCTGTGTTCAGCAGAGTGCTTTAAACATGGACTCCATTCAAACATACTTACCTTTGCAGCTAAATAAACAAGAGCATTAAACAATGGACGCATTCTTTGAAACAGATATTTTATTGGGTAAAGTGGGCACAGTGTTATGTTTTCTGGCTGCGATAGTCTAACCATACAAAGATTCAGCTATGGCTTTTTTCTTTCCCCCCTGACCAACAATTTATGAAGGGAAGGAGCTCTGGAATAATCTTTTTTCTGACTCCCCTTCCCCATAAAATGATCTTCAATTCTGTTCTGTTTAAAATGGCAGGAAAAAAAGCTAGCATTGATGGGACAAAAAAAAAGAACTCTTCCATATCATGATAATCTAAAGGTTATTAGTTAAAAAATAATAATGAGAGTGAAACAATATCTGTTTGCAAATTGTGGCACTTATAGGATACAGTCCTTTGTATTTTGTGATTACTTTATTATGGGCAAGAAATGTCAAACATCTTTATCCAATTTATTAAGCTGTATATTATCCGGTTTTGCTGGAAAATGAAAGGGGCACACTTGCTCTTTTATAACATTATATATTTCTTAAAGAAAGACAGAAAGAAAGAAAAACAAAAAGGGAAAGAGAAAGAAAGAAGAGAGAAAAAAGAGCAAACATGCCTTCAGTCCTTCTAACTTTATTACTAGTTTTGTAATGCCACATTACCTGTTAGTAGAATTACTATTCTCACCCTACCCAGATTTGTGGGTACCTAGAACGTTGAGAAAGTAATGATCCCATTCTGTAGCCTATGTGTTCCTCCTAATTAATTGGAATAATTTCCCATGGTAAACATCAGATTTTATTTTATTGGCAAACTGGGTACAAAGTAAGCCAATACCATGGGCATATGGCCAGTTTTCTATTCAGTGTGGCCATATGGCCAAATTCTGCACTTGATTGCACTGCCATTATTATCAAGGAAAAAAAAACCTTAGTTATGAAAAAATGGTAAAGCACTGCAGCAGACTTTATGGTAGCTTAAGTACTTAAAAAATGGGCCCAGTTACAAAAGATTTTTTAAAAACAAAAAACAAAATCCGTTCTCTTTGATCTTATTTTTTGAAATGGTATTATGTACAAGGGGGTATCGTAAAGTTTTAATGATCACCTTTTTAAAAAAATTGACAGAAAGTTTGTTTTGATTTGTAGTTGTTAACTTATCTCCATGTAGTCACTATCTAGATTTATACATTTTCCCCAGCATATCTTGACCCTCCAAATACTTGATATTGTAGAAGTCTGCAGATTGGACCTTACGAGGGGTATCGTAAAGTAATAATTATCACCCAGAAGTTATTCTGGCATATTGATGAAATTTTGTCAGTGTCATCATTGGTTCCCTAAGTGCACATTGCTGGGGAAATCAACTCATTGTGTCCTTTATTTTTGTGACTGGCTCTGCCAGAAGTGACTAAAGTGTAAAATCCTTGTCAGGTGCAATCTGCAGACTTCTACAATAATGGTATTTGGAGGGTCAAGAAACACTGGGGAAAATGTGTAAATCTGGATGGTGACTACATAGAGATAAGTTAACAACTACAAATCAGAACAAACTTTCTGTCAAATTTTTTAAAGGTGATAAATAAAATTTTATGATACCCCCTCATACTGTGTGACACAATCTGCATACTGAAACTTTATTTAAGAAAGAGTAGAGATAGAGATTAAAAGTTAGAAGCAGAGGCTAGAAATTAACTTTCTGAGAGGAAAGAATATAATAGCATGCTGAAGCCATCTATAGCTATAGTTATTTTGCTAGTTATTGTTATTGTTAATTGCTATCTGATTTTATTGTTATTGTTTAATACATTGCCATTTGTTTTTTTAATTCATGTATATTGTTATTGTGTGTATAATCCCCTCTGTTGTAACCCGCCCCAATTGCTTGCTCAGAGGGGTGGGCTAGAAATAAAAATTATTATTATTGTTATTGTTATTGTTATTGTTGTTATTATTATTGAGCAGTGATGTGGTGCACCAACATGCCTGGTAGGTCCTTGTAGAGAAGGAGTGTCCCCCACTCCTTCAAAGTCGGTGTGGGCAACTGTGGATGGGACCAATTTCCCCCCATGCCTCCTTCAGTAGGTTGCCCCCAGGTTCAGCTGAATGTTTTAAGAAAAAAATTCCAAGTGATTCCTCACCTCACCCCCCCCCAACCACTTAAAATTATTGCAAAATGCTGCAGTTTTGCTTGCTCACCCCTCCCCCATGACTTCACACATTTTAAAAACCTGCCAAACCAGCTTTAAAAGGAGGAGGTTGAGGGGAGCAGAACCATTGTATTTTGCAGTGGTTTTGAGCTTGTGAAGGAAGATTGGCCCAGAATTGAATGAATGAAACACACACACATACATATTAGGAATTTTCTAGAGCTGCATTTGGGGAGTTTCAGGGGCTGCACTTTGGTGGCCCAAGCATTGCACACAGCCTACAGTCCACACTTGGTTCACCATGTTTAAAGCTTCCCACTTCATAGGCAGGGATGAAGGCAAGGAAAAGTAGCCTGAGGCCAGGCATATCAAAGGCCTAACTGAAATCTGGAAGCTCTAGACTTTGGAGCTATCCTTGGTCCTGCACCTTTCTGCTGGTCTATGGGCTCTTCCCACTGCCCTGAACACATGTATACACACAGGCATTCTTCTCATGTATTTGAGGACATCAGAAGTGAATGGACAACATCACATTCTCGATTTACAGGGCCAAAGTCCTATACAGTTTTTTAAAAACATAGTGGGAATAATTACATCATCTGCCACCCTCCCCCCATGGCTTCTCTGTTGCATCTCAGGCTGAAATGGCTTTTTTCCAGTAACAGTGTATTGATCTGAGCTCTGCCTGTTGTAATCCAATGAGTGTTGGGTATGTCTTGATTCTGACTAGGCAAAGAAGATGTGTTAGCTTTACAAAAGGCTTACTACTGTACTTCTGGGAGAGATGAAAATGTGTATATTTAAAAGATAGACTCTTAAAGTGAGAAGGAACTGTGAGAGGCCCACTCTTCTAGCCCCTGCCACTAGCTCTTAAAGATGTTCTTCCTAATGTTCAGACAGAATCTCTTTTTTGCAATTTGAATCCATTGGTTCATGTTCTAGTCTCTGGAGCAGCAGAAAACAAGCTTGCTCCATCTATTACATGACAATCCTTTAGATATTTAAAGATGGCTATCAATTACCTGCAAGCCATCTCCAAGCTAAATATGTCTACCGATCTAGGTCATTCCTCATAAGGCTTAGTCCGCAGACATTTAATCATATTGGCTGTCCTTCTCTGGGCACATTCCAGAGACTTTGGGCATGATTTGCCATTGTTGGCTGTGGACTCAGCACAACCTGCTCGCTTGTCCTACATTGCTGATTGTTGGCACTTGGCATCCCCATGCTTCATGGGGAAGTTGCCCTTGGGGGCTGGCAAGAAATTTTCCCTTGTTATAGGAGCATGGGCTTTTTCCTTCCCTGGGGGTGTTTGCTCAACTGATTTATGGGCATGTGTTGGTACTCAGAAATGAATTCCAAGTGTACCCTTTGTTATGTATTTTCTTTTGATTTGGGCATGATTAGTAGCAGCTCATGGATGACTACTGGGTTTGGGTTCATAATAGTGTGGGTCCATGTACTAGGCTATAGGTTTCTGTTGTTGAGGGGAGGGGGGATTTTTCAGACTTCTTCAGTATGGGGTATGGGTTAGTAGGATTGTGACAAATAGAATCAGATGGGTCAGGGGGGTGGAAGACAATAGGAGCAGTTGGACTGCAGTACTCCAGGCAGGCAAGTGATGTTCAGTAGGGTGCATAGGGGGCTTGGTAGAGGGTCCCTGAAGTGGGGGCAGATGCAGGTGACGACCACACTGGACTACATTTTGGCTTTAAGCAGTGAGTGGCTACATTTGAATACCCTGCCTGCAGGTTTACTAATCTACAGAGGCCTATACACCCAAATAATGTAGTACTGGATACTGACTGATCAGGCCTGTGGCATTCCACCTGGCTGGTGCATATACATTGTATGTTGACATGATTTATGACTTGATTTGTGAATCTGATATTACAATTAAAATTGTGGCCTATTTACAACTCTGAACAGCCTCTGGTACTGGTGTAACGGCACTACTACTTCCCTTGATCTGGACACTATGCTCCTGTTGATGCAGCCTAGAACTTTGTTAAATCTTTTAGCCTCTGTATCACACTGTAGGATTATTTTAGAGGTATAGCGACTGTCATAATGAGGATCTGCACTTCAAAATCAGTCATCATGCCACTGCTCATAGTGTAGTAACAGTGTTCAGTGGCTGCTCACATATGGTAGAGCTTTCTGTTGAAAGAGGTTAGACTGGCTCCTTCCCTGTTGGCCTTCTAGAGGCAAGCAAAGATCTTTTTATTCAGGCAGGCCTTTGTTACACTACATTGCTGTGGAAGGGATTTTTAATCTGGGTGACAGTTGTTCTTTCTTTTGTTGATATGTTTCTGCTTGAATTTTAAATTTGTTTAATGCATCGATTTTTATTTGTTTACACATTTACCTGTCTCCCATTTTCTGGGGAAAAAGCAGGAAATAAATCCAAAAAACCCAATAAAAGTTATCTGTTTCAGCCGTTGTCTTAGACATAACAAGTATGAATGTAATATTTTAGAGCTCCAACCTAGATGAATATTAGGTGTAGTTTAATGCTCTCTCTATCAATAGATACAGAAACAGAGATCTAAATGGAACAAATGCATGAGAATTCAAAACTGTCAAGTTGTGTAACAGCAAATTCTGAAAGCATTCCAGTGCCAGCCATGGAAATTTGTCATCATAAAGATCACAGGAGCAATCTCCACTAAAAGCACATCATATTATGTTGCTACTGTGAACCGATGTTTTGTCAACAGGTTTTTGAAGCAATTAAATTAGAGTGTAATTAAAGGCAAGTTTAAGTCATGCAGCAAGCCAATATATGACAACATATTCAAAACAATACCGTTTTGTAACTTTGGAAACTACCCATCTGGAAAACAGAGAGGGAGAGAAGGAAAGAGATTTAAAATTAAAAATGTCTCTGAAACATTTGTTTCCCATTACTTTCTCTGCCATGGCACTAGATATATGCTTACCATAATCTCTCTGATTATACTACACTTTTCAGACCAATGGTTCAAAGAAGCTTACAGTAAAATAAGTCATATAACAAAAGTATAATACAATCACAAGTAATGAAGTAGGTATTCTAGGTATTTCAGACATTCTGGAAAAGATAGTATTCTAGGTAACTTGATAAATTCATTTTTCCTTTACAATTCCATGAGTGACATGCATTCACTCATCAAACAACGGAGGTCTAGTTTATTAGACAGAAGAACATTTGAAAACATAATGTTACTGATTTTAGCAAGTTTTCAATGTTTATTTTCTTTAGGCTCACTTGAACAAAGACCTCATTGTTCTGAACAGGAGAGGGGAAGAGGCTAGGCATCTGCAGATGGTATGAAATTGGCCAAATATGGACATTTTCATTTTTATTTAAATGTGCACAAGGCAAACAGAGAATAAATTCTTGGGTGATTTTGGACTTTCTGCTAGATCTTTGGCTGTCTTGCTGAAAGGCTTATTTTAATTGAAAGCTCTGCCAGGAAACATAGAATGTTTTGATTGTTAATTCAAATGTTCTGTACAAGAGGAGACATCATATCCTCAGGATAACCTTTTGCCATCCTTGAAATAACTTGGCAAGTTAATAGCTTAAGCCTTTTGGAAGGAAGCACCATGATTTCTAAAATATTATTAATAGATTTCTTAACAATTCTGCCAAATACTGCAAATACAGTCCCATCCGTCTCATGTATTATCCCTCCAAGGCTTTATATAGCCCCTGATAAAGCCAGGTCAATGCAAGATTAGGTCACCAAAAAGAGGAAGTGCCATACCTCCAACCATAGTTTTTATTTTAGCATGTTATATTTTACTTTTTAACTATTTTAAAATTGTTTAATTATTTTTAAAATTTTATATGTATATTTTAATATTCTTGTACCATTTTTAATTGTATTGTTTTATACTTATTGTTTGCTGGCTTGAGTCCCTATGTTGGGAGAAAGGCAGGATATAAGAAAATAACAACAACAACAACAACAACAACAGCTCCAATTAAACAGGGATAGTCTTTATTAATCCTCTGCCATCCCATTTTTCCAACTGCTTTTAAAATGTCCCAGTTGGTCTCTCATCCTCCAAGTTTCCCCTTTCATTTTCCATTTATTTGAATTAGTGTAAACTGAAATCAAAATATAAAAATAGTGTGCACTCTGTTAACTCAGAGGTGGTGTGGATAGGAGAGAAAGGCATGGAATCTTGCCCTTCCCAGTGAATAGGAAAGGAAGGCACAACATCTAGCTCTGTAAGCAAAAGCAAACTGCTGCAGCCTCTCCTGATTCGTGTGTTTTTCCTCATTGATACCTTTGGCCATCTTGACTACACTCTGAAGAGGCTTGTCCATATATATCTTGGTTTTATCTGTGAAATGTTGGAGGATATGGACTGTATTCATATCCACATGACAAGGGACTTTTAGTGGAGCATGGAGATGTAGCACAGAGCGTAAATAACTACACATATAGCATCTGTGCACACAGGTGCTTTAGACAATGTATTTCCCTTGCTCAATTGGAGAGAAGCCATAAGTTATGCACCTACACATATGCATACAATACCAAAGTAAAAATGAAAATAATGTGACAGCATTGGTTCTGGCTTATGAAAGAAGTTATGCGTCCTGCCGGTTACATCTACACTTTGCACTGGAGCTGAGATCATACTGATAAATCTATCATAATGAAGAAAAATGTAGGGTGGGTGGATTGTTGCTGTTTTTGTTGTTGTGTGTTTTCCAGTTTACGAAGACCCTATTATGGGGTTTTCTTGACAAGATTTGTTCAGGGGAGGTTTGACATTGCCTTCCCCAGAGGCTAAGAGCATATGACATGCACAAGGTCACTGAGTGAGTTCCATGGCTGAGCAGGGAACTGAGCTCTGGTCTCCAAAATTGTAGTCCTACACTCCAGCAAATACACCACACTGGCCCTATTGATACACATATTGAAACATTAAAATAAATTATGATTTACCACAGTAGACTGCGGTACTACCTGTTGGTATTTCCGTGACAGGAACAATTTTTTAAAAATAACTTCTCTGTATGAAAATTGCTTCTGAATTAATTAGAAAATCATATATGCAGTAGGGAGGTTTTAAAAATCAATCCATGTTTTTAAAAACCAGAGCTTGGAAAAGTCATTTTTTGGATGACAGTTCCCAGAATCCCCAGGCTGTATGAGTTGCATGACCAATGGTGCTAGTCCAAAAAAGTAGGTTTTCTGGATAGAGTCAAGGAGTGTAATTTTGTACAGAGCGATTTGCTGTGAAAGTGATACAAATGGGAGCAATGCTGCTGGCAAAGTATTGCTGTGTAATTAATTAACAAGAAAAGGTACAATGCCATCGTTTGAAATGATGAAGTGTGATTAGATTACAATTTTGAGAAATCCCATTAACCCAAAGAATTTGTGGAATATCAACAGATGGCCCAAATCTGTAATAAAACACTGTCACATCAGTCCAAGGGGAAGCTAAACAATTTTACTGAAACCAATGGAAGCTAAAAAGAGTGCCAATGAACAGATTTATGAAGTTATGAAATGAAGATGAGAAGCAGATTGATTTGCAGTTTCCTGGTCTTTTAATCACAGTGTCTTCTTAAATTGCTGCTTCAGTATTAAGTAATTCACTTTGGGCCTCAAAGCAGGATGGAATTGGACATTATTGTGCCCTGTTGAAATTATTACTTTTGGAACATGCTTAACACTGCAGTCCTCTACATATATACTCATAAATAAGCTTCACCTAGTTCAAAGGGTCTTAATCACAGTCAGTCGTATAGGTTAGTATGGCTGGCAGTTCCTTCCCCTTTATTGATATCACTGTTGGGGGTTCTATTTGCATTGGCACTCTGCATCTGTTTACTATTAAAAGGAGCAATTTCTATGCTATGTACACTCTGTGTGTGTGTGTGTGTGTGTGTGTGTGTGAGAGAGAGAGAGAGAGAGAGAGAGAGAGAGAGAAGAGTTGGAGTGAAGGAGGGATGGAATGCAGTGTAATCACTGGGATATCTTTTTGTTTTTTTAAAAATTTTGATTGCAAGAAAATAAACAAAGGCAAGCAAACAATAATTATTAGGAATGCAGATATGGTCTGTTTCTGTCAAGTTGGTATGTTACTCCAGATCCTACAAAATCAACCAGTGACTAAATAGAAGTTATCAATGGGCTAGTGAAAGGGCCTAACATGAGTCCATGTAACCTTCTCTCAGAAGGAGGATGCCCATCCATCCATTTTTAGTTGTACTGAAGCTCTGTATGGTGAAGTAGCCATAGAATCTATGATTCTATGATTCTATGAAGTATCATCCTTGTTTGTAATAAAATAAAACAAGAATACTATCTAGCAGTGAAGTTGTTGTTGGTATTATATCACTATTTTTCACAAAAGTGTTTCTGTTCTGGATCAGCTGTTCATAATGCCATCACTGGAGTCTTATGTGCTTAAGAGCCCTTAATGGCTAGATTGTAGATGACAGGTATAGTAGATTACCAGTCCTCATCACTTTGATCATTGTCTAGGCATAGCAGAACCTACTGATACTTAATAGATCATATGTCCTGCACTATAAAAAGGTGTGTGTTAGGATTGCCAGAGTGGATATTGGTTGGGACTCCTGTAACTTGAATCCTTATCAGAGAAGGATTAGGTATCATAAAGCACCATCACATGCTCCTTCATCTTCCAAACCTCAACTTTCATCTGCAGTCATCCCCTCCCAACATGGTTATTGCCTTACCAGTGGCGGTGAATGGAGGTGGCATGGAGACCCATCTGATGAGAGGAGCAGAGCTTGGCACTCCATCACATCCCTCCTTCCACTCTCCAGGGAGGCAACAGTTGTGTTTGCAAGGGATGGGTATGGCTGAAAGTTGGAGTTTGGAAGAGAACGAAGGACAGGTACATTCCTCCTGCTTGGCAGACCTGTTCCAGGATCTGTTAAAGACTAAAGTTACAGAAATCCTGCCCTATATCCACCCTAGTGTCTGTGCTTATTGTATTACATATATATATTACAGAGAAAGGAGGTGGGACATCATGTAGTCCCCACATGGTGCTGCAATCAGGATAGATGTGGCTTCCTGCCAAATGTAAGCATAGATGACTTTCTCACAGCTTGGAAAGTGAGTGACTAGCCTGTGGTCACCCAGTGGGGTATTCAGAGGTATTTGGAGGGTCAAGATACGCTGGAAAAAATGTGTAAATCTAGATAGTGACTACATAGAGATAAGTTAACAACTACAAATTAAAACAAACATTCTATCAATTTTTTAAAAAGGTGATCATTAAAACTTTTGGATACCCCCTCATACCTTCCTGTTATGTCTCCAACTGGACTTACACTTCTGTGTAATCTTTCTCTCTCTCTGTTAAAGAGAGAGAGAGAATAATGATGTAAATGGATTCTCTTCATAAATCCAGAAGCTATGAATATGTTATAAATCTGATTGTCTGTAGGGTTGTTTTTCAAGTAGGCCACCAGGTATTAAAAACTGCATGATACCATTAATTCTGAGTGATAATGTCACTGTATGACCAAATAGTAAGATTTTTTTTTCACTGAGTGAAGGGATGCAATGAAACTAATTCCTTGCAGACTCCACTTACAACTGCTTTGATTGCAATCATTGATATTAGTTACCATAGCTACAACAGTTGACAAAGAGGCTGTGTGAGGTCAAGGTAGTGGTAGGAAAGGTTGCTATGATGTCTCTTATATGAAAGTACTGCACTTCTAACCAGATTATGAAAACTTAAATTCTGAGGTACAACTGAAGTCTTTGATTTTCTTCCTTGATTTTTAAATGTTAAAGTGCTGTTTTTTGTTTGTTTGTTTTGCAAGATGTATGTCATGTCTTGTTTACAAGGTAGAGATTTAAAAAGTGAAGTAACACCACTATATGTTATTGTTTTGTCCCCATTTGTTTTGGAATAAAATCAGGATTGCTAAGATTAATTTTCCCAGGGCATTTTTTTCTTGTTAACGAAATAAATGTGTTAAGACGGAAGAATCTGGGTTCCAGTTTTAACTGAGCTCTAGATACTAAAAAATACTAAAAATAACTTCACTTTCCCACCATACTAAGGTAACATTCACACTCATTTTTTTGTCCTGAAGAGGTGCGGATTGGGTTTGTTGTTCCCATTTTGTTTTGGGTTCGTGAATCTCTTTGAGTCATTGTAACCCTTGTGTTATTCAAACATGCCATCATTTTGGGATAAAATGGAGCCACTTCCTTTCCTTTGAATGATATGGAGCAATCTGAATCAATTCAGAAGTATATTCACACTGCCGATGATGTGGATTGATGTGGATCTTTCAGGAAAATTGGGGGGGGGGAAGCTAGTTTTGAATATCCCTGTAGAACTTCAGTCCATATATAGGTTGCAAGGTATAAGTCATATTATTCTGATTTAAAAATATTAATATGCATCATTTATTTTTATTTCAATTCGACCTGTATTTTCCACCATCAAATATGAGGAAAAAGTTGGCTTGGGGAGAAAGGGTCTTTTATACATAACTTTTATGTTGTCCTAGCCTTGAATTACATTGATCTATAATGGCTTTTATGTAATCAACAGTTGGAATTGCCAGGATATATAGGCTATATAGTATAAGACTCCTGTAACTTTAATGCTGAAGAAATCATGGAAAAAGTCAAAGGTACTATAAAATCTGTATTGTTTTTAAATATATTGTAAGTCTTGGGCCCCACTATTGGGAGAAAGGTGGTGTGTGAATGAATAGGCAAGGTGGTAACATAGAACTGGTAGGAGGAAAGGACATTTTTTAACAGACACCAACATGTCACCAGTGTTGATGTGATTCTGGCTAGGGTTTCCATACTGCATATCCTTACTTACAGAACCCATGACATGTGGGTAATTTTTCCAGGCTCTTTGATGCTTCTGGCAGTAGTGGAAGACTCAGCATTAGACCTTGGTGAGCTTGTACAGGCTCTGTAAAGGCTCTGTTGTAATCCTGCCAGGATTCATGCAACAAGAAGGTTTATCCACCATGATGTGGTGTTAGTATTCCCTTCCTTGTCTTACTCATGGCATGAACAGTCCAAGTGAACCGCTCTCTTCTCAATCCCCCTCCCTTCTTGGCAAGTGCAGTCCCATACAGATCTTTGTGCCAGTCCACAGTGGTGTCACTATAGTTGGCATCACTCAGTGTGGGAGCTCACAGTGTCACCTCCATTGATCTCCTCCCATACTACACCATACAGAATCCTTAGTAATGTTACTTGTAAATAGTAATTCCCATATATCACTGAATGTAATGGTAATAGTTGTGACATAAACAACTAGCAAAATTAATATTATACCTTAAAATTACAATATCTTATGCACAGCCTAAATGTATTTCCAAGTACTGTACATAATTGGTTAAAGTGGAAATTTCTCCTTCCACTGAGCGTCTCCCCACTCACGCCTTCTCTTCAGTGTTTTAAAGGGACGCAGCAAGCACCAAGCCTGTTTCTGCCTAAAGGGAGATGTTTGGGGAGCAGTGGTATCACCCCCCATTAAGGTGTCACCTAGTGTGGCCCCACTCCCAGCACCACCACCACCTGATGACACCCTTGCCAGTCCATCCCGAAAGTAAGCCCTGGTGCAAAATAAGAACTGATGGTTCACACGCTCTGTCTATTGCAAAGAAGAACCTATTATAAATTGTTGATCTGCGCCAATGAGAGGCACCCACAGTGTTTGTTCTCCTGCTTCAATACGCTGCTAAAACCTTCCTCTTCCCCCACCCCCTGTCTTCTCATCATTTTCCCCCACTGACTTCGCCAACCACTGCATCACAAAAACCATTACTATTCGATCTGAAATAGTTCCCCCTGATTTGCTCCTTACCACTAATTTCCTGGTATCTTCTACTAATAAACTCTCTGTGTTTCCACCTGTTTCTCTGGATGAACTCACTATGCTGCTAAACTCTTCCAAACCTACAACCTGTCCTCTTGATCCTATTCCCTCCCATTTTCTAATCTCTATAACCTATACTTTTCTGCCCTCACTCCTCTATATCTTTAATCTCTCTCTCTCTGCCGGTTCCTTCCCTTTGGACTTCAAACATGTTCTTGTTTCCCCAATTCTGAAGAAGCCCTCTCTCGACCCCTCTTCTTTGTCTAGCTATTGTCCATTCTCTCTTTTTCCTTTTCTCTCAAAGTTTCTGCAACAGGTCGTTTATTCTCGCTGTCTTGAGTTTCTCGAAGCCAATTCCATCCTGGACCCATTTCAGTCTGGTTTCCACCCACGGCACTCTACAGAGATGGCCTTCACCAAGATCTCAAATGATCTCTTGCAGGCCAAGGTGAATGGACTCTACTCTATTCTCATTCTTCTAGATCTGTCTGCGGCCTTCGACACTGTGGACCACTGTCTCTTGCTTGACTTACTTTCTGACCTCAGGTTCTCCGACTCTGTTCTCAACTGGTTTAAATCTTACTTGTCAGACCGATCTTTGGCAGTGGTCACAGGTGGTCAGACTTCCTCCTCTGTTCCCTTATCTGTTGGAGTTCCTCAGGGCTCTGTCCTGGGTCCCCTTTTGTTTTCTCTATACACATTGTCCCTAGGCAAACTCATCAGTTCTTTTTGTTTCTCCTATCATCTGTATGCCGACGATACTCAGCTTTCCACCCTTGAACCAGGCCTTGAACAGCAAGTTTCATCTTGTCTAACTGCTATCTCTCAGTGGATGTCTAAGACAGAGCTTCTTGTCTTTCCACCTAAGCCCACCCTTCAACACTTCTCTGTCTCTCTTGACACTTCTGTTCAACCAGTTTAGCAAGACTGCAGTCTTGGTTTCATTTTTGATTCTTCTGTGTCATTTATTCCCCAGATCCAGGCCACTGCCAAGGCCTGTAGATTCTTTCTTTACAACATTGCTAAAATCCGTCCATTCCTCTCAGCCTCCACTGCGAAGACTCTGGTCCATGCCCTAGTGGTATCTCAACTAGATTATTGTAAGACTAGATTACTGTAACCTTCTTCTGATAGGGATTCCTCTCTCTCACCTCCATCCTTTAATCTCTGTCCAGAACTCAGCTGCACATATTATCACATCTGCTCACCACTTTCACCTGCCTTCACTGGCTCCTCTTCCCCTTCCACATCCAGTACAAGCTTTTGTTGTTAACTTTCAAAGCCCTCCATGGACGGGCCCCTCCATATTTATCTGAACATCTTTCTCCTTACATTCCTACTCATATCCTCCGTTCTGATAATCAAGGTCTCCAGCCTAGGATTCCCACTGCCCCGACCCAGATTTGTCCCTCCTGGAACCTTCTTCCCCCTCATGCATGCCTCATCACGTCTCTAACCAGTTTCAAAACTGAGTTAAAGACTATATTATTTAGGGAAGCATTCCCAGGTGTGTGCCCTAGTCCACCCCAGGATGCCTTGTTTGGAGCCCTCCCTCCAATCCATCTGATGAGAGATGAACTGTTAGACCTGATCCCCTACCCCACCACCATTCCCTTCTCCTTTTGTGTCATGTCTCTTTAGAGTGTAAGCATGAAGGCAGGGAACCATCTAATTAAATGATTGTATGTACAGTGCTGTGTAAATTTACAGTGTTATATAAATAAAAGTTAATAATAATAATAAATGGGTAACCAGGCTTTTAATCCAGCTCACATACAAAAACCTAATTTTCTCCCCCTTCAATGCTGCCCATCCTGAGATTTGTCTCTCTGCCAAGAGAACCAGAGAACAAATCAATTCTTTGAGGGGGGCCCTGCCCCTAAAACCTGGCAACCCTATGCATTTACAATGACAACATCTCAGTATCAACATATCCCAGAGATGGATGGTTTGCTGATATCTTGTACCTCCAATATATACAGCACAGACTATCCGCATCCCCTCACTAGATTGACTGATATGTTTCTCATGTAACTAGCTGCACACATTCTAACCTTAAGCAAATGCAACTCTCAGTTTCTCATAAACCAACATTTTTGGTTGTCCTCCAGACCACTTGGAAGGATCATACTGTAATATTTGCTTCTAAGAAACAAAGAGAGAGGTGGTTCAGACCCTCTGGGATTTAAGTGTTATAATGTGCAGATCAATCCATCTCTGGTAACAAACCTAACTTCAAATAAAAGTATACATACTTAGCTTACCATGGAATTCTATCTTGGAACCAAATGCGCTGAATCTCCGTGGGAACCTCATAGGATAGAAACGTGTGTGGGCATGGCCCATCAAGATGTTCTCATGTTAAAGTTCATCATAATGAGCAAAAGCTGGGTAAGAACACCCAACCTTTAATAGAAAGATCTCTCAGGAGATTGTGCCCTGTACTTTCTACATTATCATTTCTTCTTCCAATAAAAATATTAAAACTTTTTAAAATTATTTTTTTACATAAATACATAACTAAATGGAATTTTTGAACACATATTTGAATGCTAAACTTTGGCTGCATTTACACTGCAGAAATGATGAACTTTGATCCCACTTTAAGCTCAATGTTATGGAATTCTGGAATGTGTAGTTTTGTGAGATATTTAGCCTTTTCTTCCAGATTGCTCTGGTGCCACAACAAACTACAAATCCTAGGATTCTATAGGATAGAGACATGATAGCCAAAGAGGGGTCAGATTCCATTAATTTTGCAGTGTGACAACAGCTTTTCTTTCCAAATACCTTTTGTTGACATCAAAGCACAGTTTTGAACCAGCAATGAAGTAATGTTGAATTAACATTGCAATAAATGCATTTTCTGAGAAAAGGGAATGCATCACAAATGCTTTTTTAAAACAAATGCAAGAGTGAGAGCAATACATTCTATACTGCACCATCTACTGGGAAAACACAGTGTAAATTGGAAACGTATGGTGTATGTCGGGAAGGAAAAGGCAAAGGTCTTGTAATGTTGTAATGTAAGGCTCTGGCAAAAGTTAATGTCACCAGGAATAACAATATTATGCATGACATGAAGTGACTGTCCAAATGAGCTCTTTTTCTTTCCCTCAAATCTCTGCCCTTGTGCAGAGAATTTGGGATTATTTTTTAATGTGTTTATTTGTCCTGGCAAATAAAAAAAAAACCCACACATGATCCACTGCAATTTGTTTCTTTAAAAGTTAGAAAAGCTGTGTTTTCCCATTGCCGGCAGGTATAATTGTTCACTGAGCTGTGTGATGTCCCATATTTTATATAGGGATAAAAGTTTGAAAACCAACATCTCATTTTCCTTTTCATTCTTGCTTAACAAATGTAATGTGAAAACAATAAAACGAAATCAATGTCAGCAGTGTGGACATCACTCAGAACCAAAAACTGTGTTGGGAATATAACACTTTAGACTGCAACAAGAGAGAATATTTGAATATTTCCCCACATAAAATGTAGGGCACACAGAAAAATTGAACTTTTATTTTATTATTTTGTCTTGCTTTGTTCTATTTTAAACTTTTCCCTCTAGAATTGGGACTCAAGTCAGCTTACAAAATTAAAACAGAAACAGGTACAGTAAAAACAATCACATATTTTTTTTAAAAAGCTAATGTTAAAATATAATTAATTCATTTCTAAGTAAGTGTGGTGTCGTGGTCTGAGTCTTGGCCACTGGGTGACCTTGGGTGAGTCACAAACTCTCAGGCCCAGAAAAAAAATCACAGTAGTGTCACTGTTAGTCAGGAACAACTTGAAGGTACACCATAACAACAGCCTTTAACCACCAGTGACTCAAAACAGTAATGTGAGGAGGGGAAATGCATATCATCGCATGGGAGAATGCCACTGATGCCACCAATCCATTCCCCATCCATCCCATAGCAGCCAATTTTGAAGAACTGTTCAGAATCATTCTTCAAAAGTGGATACTTTGGGACAGATGAGGAATGGATTGGGGACTCCTGGCAGCATCAGCACATTCTCCAATGTGATAATATGCATTTTCCCTCATTCTGTTCCCTTCCCTTCCCATTCTGCTCCGTTCCCATTCTCCAAGCCCTGTGTGATAACCCTAATACATTCAGAAGGTTCAGACATTCAACTCCAGGTCTGTGGTCCAAAACGGGGCTTGACTTTAGATCAGGGATAAGGAACTCATGGCTCTTCAGAACTGTTGAACAATAAAAATAATTCAGAAGTATCTTGTTACAAGTAATAAGTTACTTTCAATTAATCCCCTTTGCTTCTAGTAATGATGTTAAAATTACATCACTTTGTATGTGTAAACTGAGGACTAACAACATACATTTGGCTATTGTAAAAGTAACATTTCAGTTTCATTGCTAACTGGGGGGGGGGGCGAGATGGTTTGGGCTCACAAAATGGTGGAGGAAGACTAAGTATTGGCTGTTGTGGCTGCTTTGTGCTCCTTTGTGGATGTTGAAGTGATGGTGGCATGAATGAGAAGAGAGTGCAGCGTGTACCACAGACCAATAACCTTGTGGAGTAAGGTGACTTTAAAAAAAAAAAGTAAGAAAGAAATGGGAAGTATTTTTGAAAATTGTAACTATAGTGATAACTACCTTTGGAGTCTGGAAACTAGATGTCTAACTAAATACTAAAAATGTAATTCTGTTCCCGTCATCACTCCCCATCAGCTATGGTGTCTTAGGCTGATAGGAACTGTGAATCTACCATACCTATAGTCAGCATTTAAACTTTAAAAAAACATGTGCTTAATTACTTGAATCACTGCAAAGTGCTTGGATTCTTCTCATAAACACACTGTTGTATTCTGCCTAATATATAAACACCACAACCCATGTCTGAGAATGTCGGGAATTTTATTAGCCTCATAAACTTTTCATTTGAAGTCTAGTGCCATAGGTCCAAAATAAATAAACACAGAGAGACCAAGAGGAACAATTATTTATCCCTTTTCCCTTTCTCCCCCTTTCTCTTCAGCCCGGACCATACTAGTGACTCTGAAAATAAATTTTGCCATTGTGTTTGTTATCTGAGTATTCTAAAGGTAAACCAATAAATAAAATGTTCAAGGCTGATCAAATAGAAATGAAAAAAAAAAAATGGAAATGGAAGAGCCATGGTGGTGGCCCAGAAATGGCTACACTGAGTTGTTTTTAAAATAGCCACCTGCTCACCAACCAGTTTCCAAAGCCAACTTGAATCAGAATGGAGTTTATCACACGACGGGAACTGGAAGTATAATCCAATGGCAATCTGAATGTAATCATAGGGTTTTGCATTATTGTGTGAAAGCTGATCACATACATTTTTGGGCAATGGGAAGTCCTTCTGAATGCAATCGTGGGGTATTATCACACATAATTTTGGGCACTGGGAGGCAATTTCGGGCACTTCCGAATGCGATGCGGCATCAATACGTAATCACGTAAATTCGCTGAACTAGTGAATTCACTCAGTTCTGAACTGGCCTCACCTTCATTTCTTTCGAAATTGAGAGAAATTCCTCCCATCTGATAACTTTCAATGGCTTTCCCACCAACAGAGGTCAACAGAATAAGGACCAACTGATCTTCTCTTGGGAGAACATTCCCAAACTGGGAGCATCCATAGTGATAACCTTTTCTAGATATCTGCTACATTTATCTCTAAGTGGTGTGGAAAAGAAAAGAGCAGTTTAGAAGATCTCAGAGACCAAGCGGCTCATAGAGGAAAGAATAGGAGATCTAGCCCTTTAGAAAAACTGTACCCAGATTATAGCTTGGATGCAAGATTTGAGTTCTGATGTCTGCCAGTAGCAGATTACTCTAAACAAGTTGCACATTTGAATGTTCAATCCAACCCATAGTGAGCCATGCATACCTATGAATGACTAGAACTAAACAAAGAGGACAGGAAGGCAAAGATTATTATGCAATGTAAACAAGGTGAGGGGAATTAAATGTACATCTGGCATTTTCCTGGATGGTCTATTCATATGTGCTTATAGATCCTAGTAGATTTTTATGTGCAGTTTGATGTGTGCTTGCAGAGCTTTCCCTTTTCTCAAACACCATGTTTCAAAGGGCAATTTATCAAGGCAATGGTCCAGTCTACCTGAAGGACTGAGTGGGAAATTGAACTGTGGTCTCCAGAGTCATATTCCAATGCTCAAATCATTACACTGGGTCTCCTAAACTGGCTATCCTTCTTATTTAAATAAGCTTTGGCACTGACTGATGAGGAAGGATTATTTTTTAAATGGAGGATGCTGCACTCCCCCCCCCCCCCACACACACACTATTTGTTACATTTTAAATGCTTTTGGGCTATTTTAAATTTGGTGTTGTTTTAATAAAATAGCATGATTGTAATTGTTTTTAAGACTAAGATGGATTTTTGTTGTATTCTGAGCTGTAAACCACTGTGGTCCCATTTTAGGAGAAAGGCTGGATAAGAATTAAATTATTATTATTATTATTATTATTATTAATTATTATTAACTTTATTTATATAGTACTGCAAATTTACACAGATTTACACATGGACATGCACATTACTTTGTCTCGTTCCAAGATCTATCAAAGATTAAAGTTATAGAAGTCCTGTCCCATATCCAGTATGGCAGTCCTAGTTTCATACCTGCCAACATTTCACAGATCAAAACAAGATATATGTTACCGAACTATATCACAGTATGGTGAAGATGGCAAAAAGGCTTCAGCAGTTTGCTTTTGCCTGAGCCTAATGGGAAGAGCAGAATTCTTCTCCCTCGTTTTCTCTTTTCCACTGAATTAACTGAATAGAAACTACTTTTGCAGTTTGAACTCAGTTTGAAGCAATCGAAGAAAGCTGAGGACAAAAGAGGAAGGCAAGAAGAACAGAGAGAAACTGAGATACTTAAAAGCAGCTGAAAAAGTGAGATTAATTGGGACTGTACCTGTCAAATTAAGACAGCCAGTGGGAATAGTACTTATATTTATGCTTATTATGTTCATGTGTCCCATGTTCATGGAAAGGGGTGGGATAGAAGTCTCTGATCCCCATTTTATGCTGCGAGCAGGATAGAAATGGCTTCTTAGCAAACTTGTGCTTAGGTTCTTAGGTGGCTTGCACAAGTATTCATACATTCTTTTGGACTTTACCACATTTTCTTGTATCGCAACCTGAAATTGATATAGATGTTTTAAACCCCTGGAAGTCCAGGGTATTGAACTTATGGCTTTCTAATTTTATTATGGAGATCCTTATGACCATAATGTTTAACTAGCGTAATATTGCTGAAGTACTTTAGCACTTTGACTACAACTCGTGAATAATTTCAAGAAAGAGAGTGGATGCCACTTGTGAATAAGCAGGTAGGATCACAACAAAACAAACTGCAAACTCTAGAGACTTCCAGAGACTTTTAATAAGCCTTCTGGATGTTCCCTCAATTGGAATAATTGCCACTTGACGCACAGAAAATATTTTTGTTATGGCACAAATGTTAACTAAACAAAAACAATTCTGGCATTTGCTTTTCTTTTTGCATGACAAGCTTTGCTCTTCAGTGATTGCAGAAGGAATAGGTTCTGGCCACTCCAAAATAGCTCAAGTACATGTGATAGCTGATTTAAACTTCGGGCTAAAGACTGGATCAGAATCATTGCTCTACTGACATAAGGGCCAGCAGCTACCATTGGTTATCGGAGCTTTGGAAAATTACTTTTTTGGACCCTGCTTCTCAAAATCCCACAGCCAGCATAATGGCTTTGGGGTTCTGGGAGGTGTAATCCCAAAACACAACTTTCCAAGACTCTAGCAGTTACTCGTGTGAATATGTCTCTGTGCAGCTTAGATTGTAAACACCTGCCTGGACACATGCCAGATTTACAGGTCTTGATTACTGGGCAACTGCCAAACTTTGAAAAATCATTCTTTTTATGAAACGTCTACTTTCTTACCTGTCAGAAATACTTTTTCTGCCTAAGTTAGGGAAACCATCCAGAACTCCTGTCAAACTGAAATGGAAATAATGGCTCAGAACAGCAACAAATAAAACCATTTTGAACTATTGTCAATTTAGTAATTGCAGCCCCCAAGCCAGATAGTGTTCAAATGAATCTGCAGCTAAAAACAATAACTGAGGTAATATTTTTTAAAAAAAAAAATGACATGAAGTGGGTCAAGAGCAAGAGGAACTGGCATTTGTTTGCATAATGCAACCATTCCTTTACCAACTTTTTCATAAAATAATGACTGGAATGTAGTAATTGGCAGGTTCCATGTTCATAGAACCCATCTTTCCTTTTTTCTTTTCTTTTTTTTGCCATAAAGCTTCCAAATCATGCTTTGTGAATATAATTCTTCTTATCATTAAGAACTTTCGGTAGAAGATAAAGATCTTTAAAACATTTGAGAGACCATGCTTGATAAATATCTCAGCACCAATAATCCACTTTGGGAATGTTTGTCAGTAATGCAAAGCAGCTTTGATTTGTGAAGAATTAATTTGGGCAAATCTCATGTTCCTTGTTCCCATTCTTCTTAAGATCCTGTTTTACAGTGCAGCTTTCTATTTAAACATTCAGGCCCCCTCTTTTCTTGCCAAATATAAATATGGCTTACTGTACATGAGGTACTTCTTAACTAAGGCCAAACAGATTGCAGAGGATACATTGCAAACAATGAGCTTGAAGTTTTTGCCTAATTTGCACAGTGTGGATATATGTTGGTTGTTGTGTGTTTCCAACTTACGGCAACCCTAAGGTAAACCTATTGGTTTTCTTGGAAAGATTTGTTCAGAGGAAGTTTGCCATTAGCTTTCCCTAAGCCTGAGAGAGTGACTTGCCGAAGGCGGCCACCCAGAAAATTTCTATGGCTACGCGGGTATTCAAATGCTGGTCTCCCAGAGGTGCAGTCCCAAACTTAAAATACTATGACATAGTGGCTGTCAGTCTGGATATGATGTACTTGCATATGAATTATTAAATTCTTGTGGGACCTACAGCAGCATTATGTTCTTACCCTTAGAAAACAGTGAGGAGACAAGCTCCACATGCTCTTGGATGGTCAACTGTTTATTCCGTTCAGCCATCCTTTTTGCATCTCATTGTTTCTGAACTCCTATTAGTTTTGAGAGATCAGTTCAAGTTCTTTCTTGTTGTAGGCTGGCCTTCCACAAAATACAGGACCATGGAGATTAATCTCCATGGGCCTGTGTTTTGGAGAGTGTTTACAACTCCATTGAATTCTTTGGAAGGCCGTTGAAGGATGCTTTTTCTCATTGTAGCAGATAATAATAATAATAATAATAATAATAATAATAATAATAATAATAATTTTATTTATACCCTGCTCTTCAGCCAAAAGGCTGTCAGAGTGGCTTACAAATTGTTAATTAGACATTTTCCTGCCCTCAGGCTTACAATGTGTTGGGTTTTTTTAAAAAAACACTGAATAAACATCTGACCATCCTAGAGCACGTGGAGTTTGTCTCCTCACTGTTTTCTGCATTTCTACGTGCTTTCCAGTACTCTTTTCATTATTGCTCTTATTCCAAGGCATTTTGATTGTGGAAGGTTGGCCTACAACAAGAAAGAATTTGAACCAATCTCTCAAAACTAATAGGAGTTCAGAAACAATGAGATGCAAAAAAGATGGTTTTCCATGTAATTGCAACTTCAAATGGTTGAGTGACAACAGGACCGGAGTCAAAATACAGCCAGTAAAAAACAAGAGGCAGCTCCTGGCATGTCCTTAGCACTGCAGAACATTATTCACAGTTCCATGAATGTGTGCTGGGCTCAACACCAGAAGAATGGCCAGAAGCTTATCAACCTTGTGCCATGTAGGACTTTGTCACAGTGCTTTTTGTGAATAAACAGGTGGTGGCAATGTGGGTCCACATTGCTTAGCCATAAATCATTCTCACCCTTTGCTATTTATTTCATCAGAAATCATGTGTCACCTCTCCCTTCCTCTGCTGCACCTTCCAGTACCATGGTGCACCTTATGGAATGTGGCCTGTGACAGGCATAGATAGATATATGCCGAGAACGATGGCAGTCTCTTTGAATTTCATGCCAACATGGTGTGAATATTTTGAAAATATTTTGCACCTTTACTTACATATTTCAACGTGTACTCAGATTGTTGGGGGCAAGTAGCTTACAGATGTAAACCGCTTAGACACTCATTAGGCGGTATGAAGTGGTATATAAATGAAGCTGTTTGTTTGTTTTGTTTTGTTTGTTTTTGTCTGCATTTGGTTTGATTTTGGTAAGCCACTTTGAATATCAGTTTTGGGAGAAATGGCATATAAACAAATAAATAATCATCACCATCTGCCATTTTTTAAAAGATCGGCACAAAGTTTTATGCTTCAGTACATTTTTTTTTTTACAAAATCCACATTTATTTAAAATATTTACTATTATCTCTCAGAAATAAGACTCATTGTTCTTTTAAAAATGAGCAAAACAACTCTTACCGCATAGAAACTAAAATAAGAAAAGAAGGAGGTAAGCACCAAATAAGAATAGGATCGGCCTGTTATAGCCTTAGAATAAGAAATTTTATTTTCAAAAACTATAAATGAACAGGTAAAAATCTGTGTGGGATAATATGCCATTTGTAAATATATCTAAAATAATAGAAATTGCAACTAATTCCTCAACTACGCATATTATTGAAGAAGGAAAGGTCAAATTTCTACCTTTATACATTTATTTTATCATTTTCTACTTTTTTGGAGGGGGGGATGGCATCACAAAAGTTGAAGCATGTTGTTGTTGCTGTTTTGCATCTTGTTCTGACCCCTAGAACTTGGATGATATTAGTATATTTGAATCTGCACTCTGAAAAGTCCAACCAAAGTCAGTTTCCATCAGAATTTTCAGGATCAAATTCCTCAAGCATTGCTACCTGGTATATAATATAATAAATAGGTTTTACACAATGGAAAAGCAAAAGGAAGGAAAATAGAGCACATTACGCATAAGTGATATTTATTTATTTATGTAGGTTGTATCAGCACTGAGTTTTAGTACCTTTAAAGACATCTGACTTTTGGGAATTCAGCTTAGCCTGTTGTTCCTGGAACTAATATTCTTCATTCTTTTTGATAGACTTCAGTAGACCTTTTAGCTCAGCACATAAAGAATTCTTTTACAAATACTTTATGGAGTTGGAAAAACAATGACTTTCCCTTCAAAGGAGACTTGAAGAAGTGAGCCAACAAATTTTCTAGCAATACCCCCATATATAATATATAGTAATAGAAGTGGTCATGAAATGAAAAAAAAAATCTTTTTGCACTGGAAAAGCCAGAACTCAGATTGCCTTAAACTTTAATTACACAACAACCTGATTCATATCTTGACTTTAAAAGAAGTACTCAGATTTATATAATCCCATTAATTTCAGTTGACTTTTGCATTTGGCAGGAAAGTTGTACAACATTCAAGAATTTATTAATGTGAACCCACTCTCATGATAAATGGAATACTCGAACCAGGACTGTAATCCTGAAATACATAATAATAATAATAATAATAATAATAATAATAATTGTACGCTGAAATGCCAAAAAATTGATGTATGCAATTTAATAGCTTGATTGTTCCATAAAATTTCTTAAATGTAAGACCACATCCTATAGTGGTGAACATGTACTAAATGGTAATTTAAATCAAAAGACAAATTATGCATCCTTTTCTATCTCTTTGCTGCCAGTTCTATTTTCCATTTCCTGCTTTTCACACATCTATTTTTCCAACCATGTATATTTCCACCTGACATCATTCTCAAACTTCCTCCAGCCTGTGCCTTCCTTTCAAGATTCTCCCTCTCTGTTTATATTTCCTGAAGTCCACTAGCAACTATGGCCCAAAATGCACTGCAGAAATAATCCAGTTTGAGACTGCTTTAACTGCCTGGCTCAGGGCTAAGGAATCCTGGGAATTGTAGCTTATTCCAGCACCAGAGCTCTCTTAACATATAAGTTTACTGCATTGCATTCTCAGAACGGTACAAAATGGGAGCAGATGGGACTAGAAGTGGCTGCTCCTGTTTTGTACCGTTCTGAGAACACAATGTGGTAAACTTAACTTGAAGGCTAAATGTCTCACCAAAGTCCAGTTCCCAGAATTCCCTAGCATTAAGCCAGAGCAGTTAAAGTGGTCTCAAACTGGATTATTTCTGCTGTGTGTTTTGGACCTAAGTGGATTTCCTCTAGCCACTCTCTCCTGCCTAGTACCATTCTACCTTGTTGCTCCAATCATGTCTAGGACCACCTGCTCCTGGATTTTGTTTAAGGTTATTCAATACAACCTGACCTTTCACTTTCCCCACAGAATATACACTATTTATTAACAATTTTCTCCTGGTTGCACTCCATTACATTTCATTTTTATGAACATTCCAGAACATTATAGAACTGTTCGGCTGATTATATTGATATCACATGATTAGGAGTCTTCCAGTTCAGGAATGTGCTTGTACAAACATATGGACTCTTGTAAGAGACTTTCTCTTTATGGATCTTTATGCCAAAGTGACCTTGAATAAGTGCAAATATACACACACATGTGAAGAGGTGAAACAGTGGAACAAGTAGATAATTAAAAACACATTGGGGTTAAATTTTTTATTATAAGTATTTATGTACTAAGCTTCTTTCTTATTCTCCAACCTGCTTACAAGGAGTAATAAAACAATCAATAAACAATTAAAATAACAGTAAAACAAACAAGCATAATAAAGTACAGGTGTGCAGGATTACAAAAGAAGCACAAAGCAAAAAGCAAGATAAATTGTATGTAAAAGCACAGAAAAACAAAATCTTTACCTGCCACCTGAAATAAAATAATGTTGACATCAAGTGAATCTTAGCACATTCGAAATTTGGAATACAACCAATGGAAAGGCCTCCTTTTAGCTTACCCAAGTAGCCTACCTGCCATATTTCAGATTGCATGGGTCCTCGCACAAAGTCCTCCATTTTACACTTTAATACATAATTTGGTACCCAGAGAGACAGATGATCCCATGAAACACACTGATACTAAGCATGAAGGCTTTAAAAAGTCAAAACTGGCACAATAAATAGGTAGTTGACTTATTGACTGATAGAAGGTTAGATGAATTTATTCCCATTGAAATCAATTTAGTTCATAACTAGAACCTGGAAAGGTTACTTTTTGGATTATAATTCCCCAAATCTACACTAAAAAAGTATATTTTCAAAGTTCTAGTTATGAACTAAATTGATTTCAATTTTTCAAGTTTTCACATTGTTTCCAGTTACTCATGACCACTGCATGGAAAAATTACGTTTTCCTTAATTGGTGGGTCAACCCAACCAATTTAGGATAAAGCCAACCCACCAGTTAAGACCCAAAGGTTCTTGCCAATAACTGGAAAGATCTGCCATAGATAAGAACCTGTTAATATAGCACCCATCTCGGTAAAAAATCTAGGCTACCTGACACAATAGCCTGCCTTGCCCATTACACAGCAGTTTGCATATCAGATTTCAAGGATTCTCCTTGCACACAGAGTGGTATCCCACCCAGTGTCTCTGTTTTGTTGTGTACCCTCACGTCATTTTTGATGAAATTATCATGACATTTACTGAAGCTGAGTCTGTGACTTGCCCAAGGTCATCTAGAGGTTTTCCATGTCCAAATAGGGATTCAAACCCTGGTTTCCAGAGTCATAGTCCAGTATTCAAACTACTATGCCACACTGGTTCTAATGGTTCTATTTACTATATTGGAAAATGTTCACACATCTCACCTTTTATTTTCATATCTAAAGTTGTTGAAAAGTTCCAGTGGCCCTTTCTGTCTCTACACGTTAGAAGTACCATGTTCCAAGTGTCAAAACTCTGTTCCTAGGTGTTTTCCCAATATCACATGGTCACATTTTATTGGATGGTTCAAAGTCAACTCCCTCATTTTACTGCATGATGTTAGAGGCTGACAAAATTACTTTTTGGAGTACATTCTTGCCTCAGTTTTGGACTACAGTTGCCTTGGGAGAATTGAGCCAAAGAAATTACCTTTTCAAGTTCTGCATAGGGATAAAATATGGGGAGCATTACCTATGAAAACTTGTTATCTATTGAACATCATGGGTGATCCATGCTCCCCACATATTTGACAATCAATTGAAAGACTGTCTCCCCTATGTTGCTAGCTGACACTTCTGTGCTACCTGCTTTGGCCAAGGGGAAGTAAGGGAAACTTTTATGAAGTTGCTCAGCAGTAACTGGTGCAGAAAGTTGGTGGGTTTTGGCTTCTTCTTATGGTGATGAAAACTTTGAAGTCTTTTCCAGAAGTGGGGTGAATTCCGAAGTGGCAGTAAACATACATTGGGGCTGTGCCCTGTTTCCAATTCAGGTGCAGAAATTGGGGGACTTCTCAGATGGATCACTGGCTGTTATGATAAAGAGCAGTGCACTGGCCCTGTTAGGTAGTCTCTCGCTTGGGGAAATTTTAATTAGCTCAAAGTCTGCAGAGAGGAGGTACTAGAATCGGGTCCCACTGTGTTTACGGAAGGTCACCAGGAAATCCCAAGAGGGATGACGCGGATACCAACTGTGCCCAATTAAATGTCTAAAGTTTATTAGGGCACAAGCATACATACAGCAAAGGGGCCACACACACACACACACATGTCTCAGGAAATCAGGAGTGGCAGTACTAGGGCTATACTTACTCCAGTAGGCTTCTTCAGGAGTCCAAATGGAACATGATGGAGATTGCATGAGGCTCAGCGAAGAATGATTGGGCCAGGAGTCAGGAGCCAGGAGCCAGGTCAAGGTTCAAAGGGACAGAGCTTTCCTCTGAAATCCAGACTGGCCCCTCAAACAGACAAATCTGGGAGTTATTATAGGCAAAACCTAGCTTCTGGCAAAGGTACTTAATGGCTTGGCTGAAGCCTAAACAAAGGCGTCGGATTACTTGGGCATTGTAAACTAAGGCTTTGCATTGTCTTGTTTAGGCAAAGTGGTCTGACAACAATCGAGGGGAGATGTAGATGAGTTAAGTTAATCACTGGCTCATCAAGTGTGAGACCTAAAACAAAGATTTTACTCTTGGAAATGATGGCTGTCCCAGTTAGCAACTCCCAAACATTCCTTTGGGGAATTTCCAAAGTGTTGTTTTCCAGGGGTCTTGTGTGAGTATGACTCATCTGCCTACCTGACCCATTGCTTTGAGGATTATGTCTGCTAGCCTGGCAGGTCAGTTTGGGGTCATGAAGGAACGCCACACACAGCCCAAAGTGTACTGAAATCCATACTTGGTAACAGCCCTGAGTCCCTGGGTCAGCATGGGAACAACTGGTTGAATAGCTACCCGTCCCTGTGCTGACCCAGGAACTAAACCAGGTGAGCACTGGGGCTAGGAAAGCATGGGCTAGGCTTGTGCTTTCCTGACCCATCTTCTCTGGCCCTGAGACTCACTTGTCCTGTACTTCTCTGTTCTTCTTTAGCTGTTTTTCTGCTTCACAGACCCAGCCGTTCTCCCCTGACCTGGACTCTTTTCTTCCTGCTCCTTTCCCCTTTTCCTTTCTTCCCAAAGAAATCATACAGATTATTCTGCCTAAAAACAGAAGACTAGAATGTGTTCCCTCTGTTTCTATTTTTTCTTCTTCTGAGGTATCAGGTTTTCCTGTTTTCCTGAATGGGGCAGAGGGAGAGGCCTTAATGAATTCTAATGAACTGTAGCAAAATAATTTACCTGAGTTTATTTTTAACCTCATTGTTAACTAGGGACTCTAGAAAAATATAGTCTCTTTTTACAGTTGTGGATGATGTACAGCTACCAAGAGATTGGGATTGATTTGTCTGATTCGTTAATTTGTCTGGATTTCTAGAAGTTCATTTCTAGAACCTCTAAGTCAGAAAATTAATAATTGGATGAGTTAAACAAATCATTCCCAAGATCTGGGGAGGTATAAATCATCCTCAACTGTGAAAAAAAAAGACTAAATAAAAAAACACAGAGCATGGTCATAGTTCATATTTAGCATGAACAAACTTTATTCTAAAATATTCAGAAATAGTAATTCAATTGATTGCGAAGGTAATTTAAACTGAAAGCTGCACTCTTAGAATATTTTTTGTATGTGAAAGTCCAAGTTGTGCTCCTTGTGAGTACAGCTGTCAAAATTCCTCCAAACTATGGGGAAAATAACAATTTGTGCTTATGTCCTGATCTGAGACTTGGGAGATCTGAGCTAAATTTTTATGTTCCACAGAGTTTTTCCATGACCTTAAGCAAATTATTTAAATTCTTGGTCAGCTTATGTTTCTCTGAGGAACAGCAGGAAAGAACCAACATTCTGCTTTTGGACTGGTTCTCTTATCTACAGACAAAACCAGAAAACCAGCACTAACTAATAAAACTCCCTAGCCACAGATGTAATCATTCCATGAATCAGAAATGATTGGACTTTTAAGCATAATTCTGTGTTATCATGCACAAGCTTACTCCATGCAAGTATTAAAAAAAATATGTGAAATATTCCTTGTTTACTGTTTGACATGGTTACTTCCATATTGCTAATACCAGACATGGAAGTCTTTAACCTTTGTTTCTGGAACTAGATCTTGATTCTCCAATGAACATCTTTTCCAGCTGGTACTACACACTTCTGTCTTTCCACAGTTTCCTCTTCCCTACTTGTTCTGCCTCCTTCCATTTTATTGATGCTTGGTTGGTCACTGAAATCCTGAATGCCATGTTTTGATATAGCGTGCTCTGTAAGATTGGGGGGGGGGGTAAACTTATATTTGTTGGATTATCTGATTATTTGATTGTAAATACAGCAATGGAATTAAAAGTTGCCACATCAGAGATGCATCAGAGAGAAACTACCTGACTTCAGGGGTAAATCATCTAAATAATAACTATTTTCATTAATTATGTGCAATTTTCCCATATAAACTTTGGGCATCCACTTCAAACCAAATCTTGACATTCAAGCAGTAGTAATAGTTGATATGCTTTCAAGTCATTCTCTAAGGTGAACCTATCACCAGTTTTTTTTGTGGGTTTTTTGGCAAAATCTATCCAGAGGATAGATCCTCTTTTGAGGATGTGGGAGTGCAACTTGCTCAAGGTGATTTAAACCCTGATTTTCCAAAGTACTAGACCAACACATAAAAAATAAAATAAAATAAGACATGATGCTATCACCTTATTAGCAATTCATATGTAGTTAAGACTAAAAGTCTTGTTTTGTGTAACAGAATAATTTGTCTTGCCTTCTGGTACTGCATTAGAAAGTATAAAGCAGAATTTTACCATTACCTGGTGATTAATCTTTTCAGGAGAAAAGGTTTAATTACTGAACTTATTCTCATTGTGGCTTGTGGGCAGCTTTTGCTTTTGGGATGTTGGGTCTTAAGTTGTAGGGTGGATGGCTCAAGGCTGGAGAGGTAAGAGTTCTCTAAAAGGGACTGGTCCACATGTCTTAAAAAGACTAGTTGTTGGCAAATGTATTATTGGCTTTATTAAAATAACAGATGTTGAGAGAAAGGGTGCCAAGATGACTAACACAATCTCAGCGGGAAGCTGTTGGCATGTAAATGTTAATGACCCAACAAGGCACCATGAAGGAAGACGTTTGCTAGAAAATCAAAAATGTGGATGAAGTTGTTGAGAGTAGCATTCCCAGGAGATGCAAAGAGGAGGAGAGAACCTAATAAATATGTGCAACACGAACAATGTAGTGTTTAAGCCTTAAAATGTTTGGCTAAGGAAATTAGAATTTATAAGTCATTAAACTAAAGATAAATCCAGGAGTTAAAAAATCCTGCCAGAGTATAGAAGTAAGGAAAAAGTATAGCAGTATAGAAAGTACAGCTGTTGAATTTTGATGGACTAGAGATTTTATTTATTTATTTATTTATGTATGTATTTGGATTTATGGATGTCTCCTCTCATGTTAATCCTGCCTATGTGATTAAATTGCAATAATGAGATGCATAAGTGAAAATTCAGGGGTGTAATACAATTTTTCCCCAAGCTTTGGTTTTAACCATTATCA
Source organism: Urosaurus nigricauda (assembly GCA_034509955.1). Taxonomy (NCBI): domain Eukaryota; kingdom Metazoa; phylum Chordata; class Lepidosauria; order Squamata; family Phrynosomatidae; genus Urosaurus; species Urosaurus nigricauda. The sequence continues at coordinate 154,159,803 of JAOEGL010000005.1, read as the reverse complement.
TATGCTGTTTCTACAATAACCAGACCTTGAGGGAAAATTGTATTACACCCCTGAATTTTAACTTATCCCACCCCCCAGGCAAATATCCATTCTAAGGCCCTCTATTATAATTCTATTCTGTTCCAGAGCATCTCTCAGTCCTAATGGCAAGCTTTTTTGTGCTGAGCAGAGCCGATGTGGTATAGTGGTTTGAGCTCCGGATTATGGACGTTATCAAATGACGGAAACTGGAAGTATAATCCAATGGCAATCCGAACGCAATCATGGGGTTTCACGTTATTGCGTATGAATTTCGGGCAAAAGGGAAGTCATTCCAAATGCAATCATGGGTTTTATGTTATTGCGTATTAGAGTATGTCATGCAATTTTGGGCAATGGGAAGTCATTTTGGAGCAATGGGAGGTCATTCTGAATGCATTCTGAATGCAATTAGAATTCATGTGAATTCGCTAAACTAGCAAATTTACGTGAATTCAAATTGGCTCCATTGGAAATAGAGAGAAATTCCTCCCGTCTGATAAACTCCTATGACTCTAGATATCAGGTTCAAATCCCTACTCAGCCTTGGATGACTTTGGGCAAGTTACATTCTTTCAACCTCAGAGGAAGGCAAGTTGCCTCTGAACAAATTTTGCCAAAAAGACCCAGTGATATGTTTGCCTTATAGTTGCTGTAAGTCAGAAAACACTTGAAAGCACACAGAAACAACAACGATAATGGAGCTTAAATTGATAGGGGGCAAATGATCAAAAATCTGGCACAAATGGAAACATTTTTGACTGAAGACAGAGACACCATTAGATACAATCCATTAAATGAATAGATTATAAATCAAGTAGGACCTAAATTCAAGATCAGAAAATTAAATTAATTTCCATTAGATAACAAGGGTAGAAAACATCATTATATTGCCAGGACAAATACATTACACCATGAATCATTAAAACAGGATACACACCAGCCCAAGGAATGTAAATGGCTTTAGGTGCATATATGATAAAAACCAATCAGCATCTTCTGAGGAGTAACTCCTAATTGGTTAACATTTTCAACAATGATGCTTAGAACAATTTTTAATTATTAATTAGTTTAACTCAGCACAATGATTGCAGTTTCTCATGGCCCTCATTGATTATTGGCCATTTTAAGTATTTTAAAACAATTGTAACCATGATGAATTAACAGACAAATTAATTTAATTTTTAAAAATATTTTAATGTTAATAAATTAATAATTTAAGTTAGTAACTTTAGCTGGTATCCATACTGGTGGGCATACTCTGGTAGTCCAAAAATTAATTTTCACAAGCTCTGTACTGTTAGAACTGGCCACTGGATAAGATGGACACTTGATATGATCCAGCAGGGGTTTTCTCAGCTTCTTGAACCTGCTACCATGACCAGTTGCATGTATGACCAGAGTCTTTCAATACATAGTTTGCTTCGGCTGTGTTCTCAAAACCTGTGCTCATGCATCAATCATTTATAAGTAATCTCCTCAAATGTCTAGCTGTTCTTTGGAACATCAACCACAAAAAACATTTATTCACTCTTGGTTCTGAAGACTTGTTTCCTTCAAAAAGTAAATAAATCTAAGAGCCTCTGTCTACTAAATTGCTCTTACTGGCAATATTCCATATGATATCCATGTGGTCTGCTTTTTCTTTTCTAGATGTTGCAGTTGCTTTGTAATTTCCTCTGGAAGATACAAGAAATAGTACTGATGCCAAAAGGAAGTCTGTAGAATCACTGAAAACTAAAAAGAATATTAAAAAGACTACTTGGCCTTTTTCTGGATGCAGAAGTTGCCAACATCCATATGAAGCTCTGAAAGGGAAAAATGCCTGAACATTAATCTTAGAAAGATATTATTCAACATGACTAGGATATGCTGCAAGATATATAGTTGGTATTTCTTCTGCATTGTGACAGCTGGCTCTTTGGTCTGTTATTTCCCTCTCATTTCATGAACAATTGAGAACAAAATTATATTTCAGCCAAAACTGAAACTCTTCCATCATCTAATAAATATTTCTTCTTCAAATCTCCTAATTTATCACCAATTTTTTTAAAAAAACGATCCAGCTGAGTTATGTATCTGACAATGATTCATAAGATGAAAAAGCTCATTTTTATAGAAGCTCCCATCAGAATATCTTTGTTCTTTTCCAGCTTTTATATACTGGAAAAATCAAAAGAGGGTATTGCATTTAAAGATTTATGTCTCACTTTAATTCTGCAGTTGCAATCTTGTTTGAGTTTAATAAGTGGACATGACATTACAGACCATGACAAACATATTTCAGTGACTCCTGAAATCTTTTAACACCAATCTGTAATGTGATGCGTTTACATTTTTAATTATATATATTATTTTTCCCATGTATTAAAAATGTAGATAAAGTCCGCCACTAAGGATTAACATTATTTATATTTGTCTCGAACATGCTATCTTTTTAGAACAGTCTCATGCCTTTAAATCTAATCTACTTGTTGCCACAAATGTTCTTCTTAACACAATTTATGCAATTACACAAATTATACAAGGGATAAGGGAACTTGAGATCAGTAGCAAAGCTCAAGTTATGCCTTCAAGAACTGAATCTCCTTAGGAATGATCCCTGGAAACTTCAGACAAAAATGAGAAACAAGAAGTTGTATTGTATATTTCTAAATGCAAAGCTTTACTTATTTCAGTCTTTGTATTGGAGATACTTCAAGGTCAAGATGCAATGTTATATTATAAAGAACTGGTCAGCTCCCTACTCATAGTAGCACAACAGGAATTGTGCACTGGAAAATTCTGAAGGGTCTTTCCATATGTTGACGGCTAGGCAGGATCTGGAATAAAGTGTCAAGCAGAAAAAAATTACAAGAAATTATAGACATTTTTAGAGGAATAACTAATTGCCAGACACATTTGAACCAACTTGGTATCAATTTATTATCTTTGCAATGAGAAAATATTCTCCATATGGAATTCCAAAAAGCCTGAAATATTTTTGAGAAAAGCTAATTTTAATATACAGTGACCCCTTGATATCTACTGGGGTTTGGTTCTAGGACACTCAGTGGACACAAATATCCTTGAGTCCTATTATATACAATGGGGTATTAAAATGGTGTGCCTTATATAAAATAGCAAAATCAATGTTGCTTTTTGGATTGTCTGTATGTGAGAGAGTGTGTGTGAATGTTTTCAAGCTGTGGATGGTTGAATCCATGGCAAAACAATTCATCGATATGGATGGCAAACTGAATACATATGCAAACAAAATGCAAAAGAATAACTAAATTTACCCTCATATCACAAGATGATTGTTACGCTTTTATATTTTCTTGTTCAATTTCTCTCCCCTTACTGTAGTCTTGAGGAAAACAGCTCCTTTGAAGATGCTTTTGCATAGGAAGGAAATTCCCTGCTGGAACCAATGACAGCTTTCCAGATAGTGCAAATAACAGCTTCAGAGGAGTACTTAATAGAAGCATAGAATCATAGAATCATAAAGCTGGAAGAAACCACAAGAGCCATCCCCAGTCCAACGCCCCACCACACAGGAACTTACAATCAAAGCACCCTTGACATATGGCTATCCAACCTCTGTTTAAAGACCTCCAAAGAAGGATAGTCCACCACTCTCTGTGTTCCACTGTTGAACATCTCTTACTGTCAGGAGGTTCTTCCTAATGTTGAGGTGATATATTTTATGTTTTATACTATTTAAATTATTCTGGTGTGATCTGGAATTTTTAAAAGCTGTTTATATTGATTCAATTGTATGCTACTCTGATATATCGCAATAGAGGGCAGGATAGAACTATTTAAATAAATAAATAGAACAACATTGACTTTGCTTTTTCTCTGTACAGAAGACCATAAACTGCTAATATATATATTAAAAAATCAGAGTAAAACTTAAGAAGAAAACTAAACCAACAGTTGTGCCAAAATTCTACCCAAAGAATAGCCCTGTAGAATTTAAAGGTAATGTTTAAAAAATGCACTATGGAGCAAGAAATGCCAGATGAAAATCAACCTGTGCTTTATAAACTGGAGCAAAGCCTTTGATTGTGTAGATCATGAAAAACAATGGATCTCTCTTAAACAAATGGGTGTGCCATAGCATTTGATTGTTCTGATGCACACTGTACTCAGGATGAGAATCTATTGTCAGGACAGAATGCAGAGAAACATAATAGTTTTCAATTAGCAAGTGGGTCAGGCAAGGCTGTATTTTATCACCCTATCTCTTTAATTTATATGCTGAACATATCATAAGTAAAACAGGATTAGATTTGGAAGAATAAGTCGTTAAAATTGGAAGAAGGAACATCAGCATACCTATACCTATCTGTGCGGCTTCATATTTGGAATGAAGTCAATCTTCATGGAGGGAGGAATTTTTCTGAAGACAGTCTATGAAGTCCAAACCTGAAATGATGGTGGTGGTTCGGCATATTTAGACTCATGTCCCAATCATGTTGAAAACGAGGAATGGAGGTTCAATTTTATCAGCCGTTTGTGTGTGAGGTGCTGAAATTCCCCAAACTTGTCACTTAGTAACCTATACTGATCTTTGGTATCTGATGTCAATTAAAAATCAAAGCACTCAAAAAGAGAAGCTGTGGGGAAATATTGTAAACCAGGAGAGGTGAGTAGAATTAACACTCAATGGGGATTCTCTTCTTGGAACTATAAAATTAGGTAAAAATATATTCAAGGGTACCAGTGTTGACAGTGCAGCAAAATACAACAATATCCAAAACCCATAAACTGTGATGCCTTTTTTGGGCCAACTCCAAAGCTTAAAACATTTTATGCAAGCTTTCAAAGCTTCACTGGCTTCTTCATCAGGCAAAAATATTAAAAATCATACAGGGGAAAAATGTTGGTAATGTTAGAATCACAAGCCTACATTCTGTCTGAGCTGTTCTTTTTTCTCCTGCATGATTTTTAATATATTTGCTTGATGAAGAAGCCAGCAAAGCTCAAAAGCTTGCACAGTGAATTTTGTGCTTTGGAGATGTCTCACAAAAGGTATCACTGCTTGTGGATTTTGTTATAAAATCTAGGAGTTTATTTAGATTTGTCACTAGCATTAATCAGAACATATGGACTTTTTGTAGTCTCATTTGAAATTGCCAAATGGACTGGAGGAAGAGAATTTGAATGACTGTGTTCCTTGATATCTGCTTACCAAGAAAAGGCCTCTTCAGACACTAAGCACTGGACAACATGAAGCAATTTCAGACAGTAAGCATTGCACCTCATTTGACCCTGCCCGCCACCCAATGTACAAGAATATTATACTGACATTTTAAAAAATAGTTGATTTCTCTCCCCCCCCCCCCCCATTCTCTTCTCATCAGCATTTGGTAATGCCTTTATATAGCTGCCAAAAATGAGAGAGAGAAATATATATTCTAAATGATTCCTATGAATAAAGGAGAAAAAAAGAGGAGAATTATGCATTTTCACAGTTCCTGAGAACATTTACATGGAGGTGTGGAGGGAAGAGCAGGAAACAATAAAGCTTTAGCTAAATAAAGCCCAAGGAATTTTCTTAGAGAATCCATCCATCTTAACCTTCAGAAGTAAGAATGCATAATCTAGCAGTGCAAACATAGCACCAGACCCAGGCAACCAAATGGGTGTAAGCACAAAGATCAGATGCACTTTTATTACACTCTCACTTTTTCTCTCTCAAAAACAAACAAACAAACAAACAAAAACAAACCAAACAGCTTCATTTATATACCGCTTCATACCACCTAAGGAGTGTCTAAGAGGTTTACACCTGTAAGCTACTTGCCCCTGTAAGCTACTTGCCCCTTGTACAATCTGGGTACTCATTTTAGCGACCTCGGAAGGATGCAAGCCTGAGTCAAGCTTGAGCCCTTTTGCTGGTCTTGAACTCACAACTTTATGGTTTTGAGTGAGTGGCTGCAGGACAGGTATTTAACCACTGCGCCACCAGGGCTCTCAGGCTTCAAACTGGTGTAGTCTCATACCTGTTCACAGCTTTGCTTACAAACAAACAAACTGCTTAGTCCATGTACATCTGATTTGCTGTCATGTTAGAGGTGGGTAGAACAAAGGTACCTGCCTTTCATCAGGCCATTTCCTGAACTGGTTCTGGTCTGCAGAAGAGGCACAGGAAGCTCTCGTCTAGATAGGGGATAAAGGGGCATAACTTGGTTGAGCTGTCCAAACTTAGATTGCGGGGCCTTTGCTGAGTAACAGACTTGACATGTATAAGATACTGGGTAGAGTGCATTCTGTCTCCACTAAAGCATGACTGATAGGCTGAAGAATATTTCTGACTGTGACTTTAGGGTGCTATTGCTGTCAGGGTAGACAATATAGTTTTGGTTTTTACTCTTCTATCTTGATATTCTCACCAGAGTATGGATCTCATAAATGCTTAAAGATTTTTTTTAATAGACAAAACCAGCCATTCAACTGGGCCAACACACATCTTTAACAGAAAAAAATCTAAGAATGTCTAAGAACAAACATTTAAAATAAATCAGTAGGCACATGTCTTTCATTCAATCCAAAGGGATGAAGAGATCTCATCACAAACAAAGTCCAAGACCTTTGTTGTTGTTAGCTGCCCTCGAGTCAACCTCAAGTCATGGTGACCCTGTGTATGAAACATCTCCAGGACTCCACTGCTCTGCTCAGGTCTTGTACATTCATGCCCGTGACCTCCCTAGTTATTAAGATGGAGATTACTGAACATTATAATGCACACGAACCGCTGGCCGCCATCAGCCCGAGTCCCAGCCAGGACCCAGCCATGCTCCACCAGCACTTTATAGAAGCCGGAAAGCTTCCCAACCTCTAAAAAGTGCTGGCGGAGCGCAGCTGGGACCCAGACTGATGTGGCCAGCAGTTCGGTGGTGATTTAGTGTGTGATAATCCCCGCCTCCATCCCGTGTCCCAGCTCCAGCACGGGATGCTGGAGCTGGTTTAACATGCTGAGCAATAAGCTCCTGAATCTATCCATCTGGTGTGCGGTCTTCCTCTCTTTCTACTGTTTTCTACATTTTCTAGCATTATTGTCTTTTCTAATGAGTCATGCCTTCTCATGATGTGACCAAAGTATGATTATCTCAGTTTGATCATCTTGGCTTCCAGAGAACGTTCAAGCTTGATCTGTGCAAGGACCCACTTGTTTGTCTTTTTGGCTATCTATGATATTCTCAGCACTCTTCTCCAGAACCACATCTTAGACCGTGATTTCTATTTCAATAAATTAGGAAATACAAACAGCAAGGACTGTTCAATGCATCTAATAGTTCCATGAATCTAATAGTATGAGAGGGAATGTCAGTGTTTGACCTGACTGAGTGTATGTCATTGTCTCCTTATAGGCTGAAATGCTTCATGTGCAAAATAGTATATCACATTATAAAGGCTGGCATGTTGGATTCACTCAGTTCGATCTATGGTGCCTCAGACAAGTTCACACCTGGAATTTGTCCTGGTGCAATGGGGGTAGTTGGGAGGTTTCTACTCCAGTTGATTGCTCTTTTATTGATATTATAGCACCTCAGCTTTCTATTGAGAAGTCTTAGAAATAACATTTTTTTTGGCCTTGATCTCTGGCACTGCCTTTAATTGGGATAATTTAAAGTTCACACTCATCTCCCAAAAGAGTTTGTTTTAAATAAAAAAAAAGTGTAATTTGATGTTTAAGATTATTTATTTTGATTGGAAATACTTGGAAACTTTCCTCTCCATTGATTTTTTTTAAAAGGTGTCATTGTTTTATTAACATTGAGACATTGATTAATAAAATTCCAAAAGCATTAACAAAATTGAGTAAACTCCAACCTTTTTATGATTGTGTGTGTGTGTGTGTGTGTGTGCATGCACAGGCATGTGTGAGTGCGTAAAAATGAATGTAATAAAAAAGATCCCAGCAGCTCTGTTAAACTGTATGCTTAGCAGTCTCCTTCTTGATAGTTCTACCAGATGTTTTACAATGCAAGACACAAGACTATTTGCTCCCCCACCTCGCCTTGGGAGAGTACAAAGACACATTGGAAACTTCGGGCTTGAATTTCTGTTGGTCAGGCACACAACAGAAGTTGCTCAGAAATTTGGATCATTCAGAAACATTCATTTTTCTGTTTTCCCTGTTGACAAAGATTTAATCTCTTTCAGTTTAATCCTCTGCATGTTTACTGTTGGAAGTAAGGCTTGCTTGCTATTCATAAAAATATGAATAGGACTGCAGCGTTCAAAAGTTATTAATGAGATTACATTTCCCTTCCCTAAGAGATTGGCCCAAGTATTGCTTTAGTGAAACATTTGTCCCAAATATCTGTTCTAAAGAAGATTTCTTCCCTCTGTGGATTAGATAAAATGTTTCTCTAATTTTTTTGAAAACAAATCACCAAAATCTACATGTTTATTTTATATTAGAGAGGGAAAGAATTTGAGATTTTAAAGAAACTGAAAGGTAGGAGAATCCAAAATCATCAAATTCATTCAGTCAGGAAATGGTCTTATCCATGCTGAGAATGTGAAAATGGATTTTGGAAATGCTTCTGTTATTTTTTGAAGAATTTACCAAAATGCTTCTCTATTTTGATACTGGAAAGATTTTGAAGGGCAGAATAATTAGCATCACTGGGAAATTTCTGCCTTTATGGGTTTATGCAACACACACACAAGGTACATACACAATGTAGAAATAATGGGGGTTGACGCCATTTTAAGTGCTGTAGTTCCATCTTATGGAATCTGGAGATCTGTAGTTTTGCAAGGTCTTTAGGCTTCTCTGTCAAAGAGTGAAACAAATCCCAGGATTTGGTAGAATGGAGCCATGCCAGTTAAAGTGGTGCCAAACTGTGTTCATTCTACAGTGTAGATACAGCCACAGGTATTTACTGGCACAACTATATGTTGAGACAAAATGTGAAATTTGGACTTGAAGGTATCCTTGTAGTTTTGTCTGTAAGGACAAAGACAGTGCTTGGGCATGGGGTCCTTTTCTTCCAGCTAGATAACACAAGTAAGAATAACTGCTATATGCTTAAACTAGCCCTGGATGCTGACTCAAGGGTTCCTTCTATATCTTGGGGAAGGAGAACACACTGAAGAAGACTAGAGCTGCAGCTCTGTCTGCATATAGATACAGTCTGGCCTGTTCCATGACATGAAAGGAAGGAAAGGACTACTTCAAATTGTACCACAGAGATGGAGTGTGCATGACATTCCAAACATTTTTGGATTGAAATGTCTGAAATCAGTTGACCAGGCTCCCAGGGGTTGATGCCACAGGAGTCCAACAACATCCAAAGGACTACATATTCTCTGCTGTGAGTGTAGGAGGAAGCCCTTTCTCAACATCTGAGTCTTGAACAGAATTATGGAGACCAAAAAACTGAACAGATTTTTGATTGTGTAAGTGTACCTGTCCATAATATCACAATTCTATCTTTGCAATATGTATGTATGTATGTATGTATGTATATTTCCTATGGGCTTTTCAGAGATTTTCCTCTCCAGTTACCTCAGGATTACTGACTTTTACTACTCTTCCAGGAACTGGAAACAAGCAAAGTGATAAAATAAAATAATAAAAGATCTCTTGAATTGCATAGGCGGGAGGAGAGATACTGCTGTTTTACAGTTTTGTAGAAGTTTTATAGCTCCTGCACATGAAATTCTGGAAGGACTTATGAATTTGGTGATGTTTGAGATGCAGGCTGTTTGACATACAAATGGGGGGGGGGGGGGGGGAGCTCAGTTAGATACTACTAGAGATCCATTGCCAAACTATCCTAGCCTGTATTTTTATATAAACCAAATCATACCACTCCAGCACAACAAGGCCATATAGTGAAGCTAGAAGTGGTTAAAGAATTAAATTGGCTAAGACAAGGGAGAGACAAGACAGAGTGATTTATTTGCATCAAACTACATAGTTATATTTCAGTAAGATATCAGGAGATCTGAAGTCAATATTAAAGGCTCTCTGGATAGAGAAACTATTTTTTATAAATCAGGCTTTTGAAAAATAAACCAACCAGCATAGCTTTGAAATATTCATCCCTAGGCAAAATATTTTAACACATCTGATGCACAAAGAGAACCAGTGGAAATAGATCTCACCTCAACCATTTTGAAAAACGAGAGCAGACTTAATTAGAAGAGCAACACATTTTTCATGATTACACATTTTCTTCTGGATCTTTTTTTTCTCGGGGGGGGGGGGACGGATTATATAGCACACAGTGCAGCTGATTCAATGCAGATGGCTTTATCTCTTTGGCTGCTACTGCACTGCAGAGATAATACAGTTTGAGACCACTGTAACTGCCATATCTCAATGCTATGGAATTTTGGGATTTTATTTTTGTGAGATGTTTAGCCTCCTCTATGAGAGAGCTCTAATGCCACAGCAAATGACACTTCCCAGAATCCCCTAGCTTTAAGCCATGGCAGTTAAAATGGTGTCAAAGTGCCTTGTTTTCGCTGTGACTTTGGTTCAAATGGCAGAGATCCATTGAATCAATTGTCTGGACTTTAAGAGAACTACAACACCAACTTGCATCAGCAGTTAGCCATGTCAGTTTCAAGTTCTGCCAAGTCCCAGGGAGACATTCCAAGAATAGCCCACACTCCTATGGTCTGGAAAGCCTTATTGCGCAAATGAAGATGTCAGATCATTTTTCTATTTGACCTGATTCATACAGCCGGGAGAAAATTTATCAGCAGGGTATGTGGTGTTTAAGCAGAAGAATGTCATCCAACCCCATCTACAATGGATTGTACATGGACATACCAGGAAACATCAAAATAAACTATAAAGCAGCCTTATAATCTGACCATAAGAATTCTTGATAACAGAGATTGAAAATGAGATTATTATCACAATGATAATAAAGATCTACCAAATTAAACCTCTGAGAGTGGAGTCAGAGAAAAGAAAATACTGAATATGTATGTCCATAGAAATATATGCAGAACAAAGATTTTTCATGGACAATCATAAGTCTACCTCACACAAAACTGCATTAAGACATTGCTTGTAGTTAGAGCCTCACAACTGGAAAAAAAAAATCTGTTAGCTTCAATTTCAATGGCCACCACTTCCCTTATATTCATATTAATCCAATAATCAAATCAATGGGACCATGTTGGAAAACTGTCTCCCAGTTTACTCATCAGGAAAACTAATTTCTAGGCTACTCCAAAAATTGGTGATGTATTTCTCTGCTATTTATCATGGTTGTCATCTGGTAGGTGCCACTATGAGATGGAACAAAATGTACACTTCATGATCTGTTTGCAGCACAGTGGCTTTCATGTTATGAGTTTTTCCTTGTTGTTTGTGCCTTTAAGTTGTTTCTGACTGATGGAGAACCTAGGAGTGGCATGGTGGCTTGAGTGTTGGACTACAACTCTGGAGACCAGGGCTCACTTTCCCTCTTGGTCATGAAACCCACTGGGCGCCCTTTGGCAAGTCACATGCTTTCAGTCTCAGGTGAAGGCAATGACAAATCTTTTCTGAACAAATCTTGTTAAAAGAAAAAAAGAAACCATGAAAGGGTCACCTTAGGGTTGCCATAAGTTGGAAAAGACTTGAAGCCTCACAACAACAACAACAACAACAACAACAACAACGGTGAACCTATCACATGGTTTTCTGGGGCTGAGTGAGCAACCTTCACGCAAGGTCACCAAGTAGATTTCCATGATTGAGCAGGGAATTGAACCCTGATCTCCAGAGTCATAGCCCAATGCTCAGACCACTGCATTGTGCTGGTTCTCTCTGTTTTCCTAAAACATCTGCAGAAATCCACCAAAGGAAAATGACTACAGACTGACATAAGTTAGAGTGGCAAAAAGGAACACTGTCTTCAGCTCTCTAGAAAACTATCTCATGTGCATGACCTAACAGTTCAGTTTCAACCAAGTTTATTTGGAAAGTAGAATTGTTTTTGGTGGGGTGTTTTTGTTGTTGTTGTTTTGAGAGGGACACACTTTAGCTGTGCTTAGGGCTGAAGGTAAACAGTATGATGGAGCCAAAATTAAGTGTCCTCAGTATCCCTGCTGGCAGTGCTTTCTGTGCTTGGGTATTTCTTGGGATTCTTGACATCTGGAGTGGCTATATCTTCTGGTCTTATCTTTTCACTTTGTTTATCTGGACTACTAGCTTCATGCAACAGATTCTAGGCTGGCTGAGACCATGCCACTCCAGCTCCCTTCATCTTCTGAGAACTTCCTGGATTACCGGTGCATGACCATGACTGGCTTGTCTTAAAATGTAACAGGTTCCGGTGATTCCAAAACTCTGGTCCTCCAGATGTTTTGGACTTCAGCTCCCAGAAGCGTAAGCCGTTGTGGCCAATGGTCTGGGATTCTGGGAGAATCTGGGAAGCCCAAGTTTGGGAATTACTGCACCTATAATAATCTGTCTCTCTGGATGCATGATGCCAGCAGGCATAGGACAATTGGTCAGAGGAGTGGGTATGAAAACAGAATTCCTTTAGTTGCCCAGAACATCGCTTTACTCGGGGAAATGGGAATGTGATTGAATATCTGACTGGATGTTCTATTTTACTGATGTCCAGGAGGCCAAGTATTACAAACTTTAGAAATTGTATACATGTGTCTACATTTCACAAATATTGTAGGAAGCCTTTATATCTTTCAAATGTATACACCTGTGTGTATGTGTGTGTCCCCTCAACAGAGCATTTACAAGACGTGTGATATGCTCACAAGTTCTGGTACTTGTTAACATTTGGTGTTTGGCCACTGGCAAATGCTAAATCCAAATTCTGTGCAGAACACAGTGATACAGAATGCATACTAATATATTTCACTACTCCCAGGGAGGTAAGCAAGAGCTGTGTGCTTTCAGTTGTGTTTTTATGATTCTAAATGCTATACAATCATGGTCTGGTTAAGAATGATAGCAAAAGTCTAAAACTGCTGGGCCCTGGGCTTCGTTTTGGAGGAGCTGCCATTTTCATTAGCAGGTTGATTTACAGCATCTAATATATGGCTTTTGAAAGTGTATTTGACAACGTTGGAGTGTTCTTCAGGCAGGATTCTAAAGGTGTTCAGCAGTCAGGCTTTGAATTCCTGGTGAACTAGGCCTCATGGACAATCAGGAAGGCAGTATTTGAACTAGCATTAACTCTGGAGTATATAGGCATCTGCTTGCATCCTTCATTTATAACTGCCTCTTTTCCAGTTGCTTTAGCAAATTACACATCAGAGAATTCTCTTAGATTTTGGCAGCCCAGCAATGCTTCTACAAATGACCTGAGCTTTTGCCAACTCCACAGGTAACCTCTCTCCCATTCCCCTCACTGATCTGCCATAACACCTTTGGGAGACTTGACAAAGACTTAATTTGGAGCTCCCCCATTTTTAGAATGCACTATATCACATGCTTTTCTACGCCAAGATCTTTTACTGGCTCTCGTAAGAATAACTTGCCATATGCTAACATGTTTACTTGTTCAATCATGTTTCAAAGGGCAATACATATTCCAAATGGCACAGCATGGGATATAACCGATTGACTAAACCCACAACACCTTTAAGAAAACAGCTCAAAAGATACATTTGTTTGGATTTGTATAAGTTTTGCCTTTTCTTTTCCCTCTCTTTGCTTTAGTTACCACATTACATGGGAACATGGATTATACCTATTCCAGACATCACCTGTTACTCAGATCTGTTATCTTGTCTGCATGTGTAGGATTAGCATTAAATTTAGAGAACGCACCAAAACCTCTAGTCACTATCCTTGATCTTGATTCCTAAGAGCACTAATTTTGCATGTAGATTGCCCTACACCCTCTACCCAACATTTCTGAAATAAAGTCAACAGGATTAATTTTTGTCCCTGTTCCCATACAGGGCCATCTTACAAACAGTCATAGTTAGGCAGCTGCCTTGAGCAGCAGATTTTGGATGTCAGATGTGTATGTGCCTTCAAGTCGCCTGTTGACTTATGAATGTCATAAAATTTTCTTAGGCAAGGAATACTCAGAGATGGTTTTGCCACTTCCTTCTTCTGAAACATAGCCGACAGCACCTAATATTCATTGGTGGTCTCCCATTCAAGTTCTAACAAGAGATGACCCTGCTTAGTTTCTAAGATCAGATGGGATCTGGTTCATTTAAGGTATTTAGGCCCCAGGATATCATGAATGGGCAGCAAATTGGTACTTGTTTATATTATTGTAATTGTAATTTTACTGCAAGGGATGGGAACAAGTGATGGTGAGATTTTCTGCCTATGGTGCTAAAATAACCTGGTTGGCATTTAGAACTCCATACTTTGGATAAAGAGGTAAATGTGCTGCCTAGTTTGGGCAGCAGAATTTCTTGGATCAGGGTTGTTTACATATTAAATATTTAATTCATGTCCCCATAATCCATGTATGTAGGAAAAGAAGGTACAGCACCTGTGGTTAAGAAAAAGTCTAGATAATGTTAGGAAGTTTCTAATTAGGGGAATTTTTAATTAGTTCAAATTACCAAGAGGGAAGGGTAACAACACCCACGAGAAACCGTGTCCCTTAATGTATACCAAAGGACAAAGTGATTCCTTAAGAGATGACGTGGAGACAGATGTCTCCAATTAAGTTCAAATATTTATTAAAGGGGGAAAACACACATACATGAATGAACACACATGCACACACACATTCAAGACTCAATGGAAATAAAGCAGGGAAATTGGGAAAAGTTCGAGAGGCAGAACTACAGGTGATACTCACTTCAGAAGGCTTCTCCAGGAATCCAATGTGGAAAAAGGGATGATGGATGAGACATGGCCATCAGAATATTTATGTGTGTGTGGTGAGGGTGTTGGCCAGAGTTCAGTCTGCCGTGGAGGCAAGCTGTATTCTGAGACTAGCACACTGAGTGGTCAAATCCAGGGGTTCTTGTAGGTGAAATCTAGCCTCTAGTGATGAGCCTCACCTGAAAAGAGGAGGACTCTTCCCTATATCCACCACCTGCTTGGAGGAGACAAAGACAGGCTTCCTCCCTCCTGCCTTGCTTGAAGGAGGAGTAACCCTCCCCTCACCCACCATGATCCAGGAAAAGAGAGGGGCAGGCCAGCTCCATCCAGTCTTGCTGAAGGGAAGAACAGCCTTCCCTACACCCACCACCATCCAGGGGAGTGAAAAGTAGGCAAGCTAGATCCATCAAGCCTTGCCTGATAGAAGATGAGCCCTCCCTCCAGTCCATCTGCCTTGGTCCACGCCTCAGAGGGAGAGAAGAAATGCTGGACCTGATCCCCATCCCCTACACCATTCCCTTTTACTTTTGTGTCGTGTCTTTTTAGATTGTAAGCATGAAGGCAGGGAACTGTCTAATTAAATGGTTGTATGTACAGTGCCGTGTAAATTTACAGCGCTATATAAATAAAGCTTAATAATTAATTAATTAATTAATTGCTTGACAAGTAGATGGGAGGGTTGTTGATTTGATCACCAGCCCATTAAGTGTGAGACTAAGAACAAACACCCAGCATTGTATTAGTCTTGGAAGTGATGGCTTTCCCATTTAGCAACTCCTAAACCTTCCTGTAGGGAAATTCCAGTGTTGTTTTCCAGGGGTCTACCTGATCTCTTCACCTCCCAATAATGGCAGGCCCTCCTGGGAGGTCAGCTTAGGGTCATGGGGGGACTTCACACTCCAAAATTTTATAAAAATCCAGATGTGCTAACAATAAGCATTACTATGAAGACACTGCCTGGCATCCTGTTAGTGACATATGAAAGCATAAGTTCACCTTACACCTGAATATGTGTTGTTACTGTTGTGGTCACTGTTGCTGTGGGGGTTGGTATTATCTTTCACCACCTTCCAAAAATCCCCCAGTACTCAAGTTTTTGCTTTGCATTGCAGTGCCATGACTGGTGGAGACTGGGAAACTGGAGTATAATCCCCCTAGCTTGATGCAAATGATTTCATTCTCTGCTGAGCCCTCTGTATGACTCCAGCAGATCTCAATGGAAGATGCCATTGGTCTGCATCTGGAGCACAGCAAGACACTTATGTGATTAATGAAGCCATTCAGGTGGACAATCACAACAAAACTGTGAGTCCCGGGGGTTCTGAGTGGAGACTGTAGTAGAGTTCTGCATGTGGTATGCTTGTGATGTGCTGGACAATGTAGGATCTCAGCCATCTTTTGGAAGAGATAGGAGTTTGATTCCACCCCCTTGTTTGGAAAATCTATTGCCTTTTGTTGAGGGTAAGGAAGTTTCCATTGAAATTAAATTTGAAATGACTTTCTTGACTTTCCAAATGGCTGGACGGAAGGCCAGCTTTCTTTCCTGTGGCAAATTTCATGGATTCCATGGAACACATTGATGAAATTTAATGTGCCTCTCCATGAAATTTGTCTCTCCGTATGCACTTTCTAACACTTTCTAGTTCTTTTCTAAGAGGTCTTTCAGGACTTCCCCACTCTCCAATAAATAGTCTCTCATGTCGATAAGCATAACATAGCCTGCACTTCTGCTGCCAAAAACCTGGCCTATTTCTGATACATTAAGCACCTAGCTCTTTCATTAGCACACCACCAGTCCTTGTATCTTTTTTGGTTAATGAGAGGCATTTAGAGGGCAGCACCTGGAGCATGTCCTAAAAGGCAGTAACTGAAGTATTTAAAATCATACTAATAACCAGATGCTGATTTTAATAATATTTTATTAAGAGTCTAAAACTAAACTCAGGGTAAAATGAAACAGGAAGTGAAACATAATGAGCTGAAAGAGATTAAAATTAAGGCCTTTTTTTTCCTTGAGAAAATTCACCTGATAGCCAAAAAGGTTAATCTCACTCGTCATTTTACACTCAAAAAAGGGTTAACTTGAGGCCTGTGGTCACTGCTGGATGTACACAAAAGTGAAGTCTTCCATTATGAGGGACCTCAAAATACAAAATGAAATGAACAATCAAATCTCAAATGTTAAACAATTGTTTAAGTAATACACTTTTGGGTGTAATGATTTGGGATCAATTAAACAAGGATAAACCTCCTCTGAACAAATCTTGTCAAGTAAATCTGATGATAAGTAAGAATTGACAATGGTAATCTCTCTACCTTTATTATTATGTGCATTATTTTATTGAATATGTATCAGTGTCACTATGCTGTGCACCTTTAAGTCATTTCTGACTTATGGTGACCCTAAGGTTATCACAGGGATTTTTTTGCAGGTTTCTTCATAGGGGGATTGCCATTGCCATCTTCTGATACCGAGAGAGTATAACTTGCCTAAGGTCACCCAGTGGGTTTTCACGGCCAAATGGGAATTTGAACCCTGTTCTCCAATACTCAGACCACTATACCACGCTAACTCTCACTTCAGTGTCACTACAGCAATCAAAATAATGGCTTTATTCTTATTATTAGTCCCAATAAGCATAGATTCACTGAATCATATAAATATACTTATGTGATGACTTATCATTTAATCGTTGGTTCAATGGGTCTACTCTAGGTAGGATTAAACAGGTTTCTAGTTAACATTGGAAGAAGAGGAGAAGCTGCTAGTGAAGAATACTAACTTCCAAGACTGGCCTATGACATATTGGCTCTCTGAGGCAGTGTATCAAATGGCAATTCCTCATAACAACCAAAGCAAAACAATTATTTTGTCACTGGAGACAGAAAAACCACACAAGCTCCTCTCCCTGTCCTTGCCAAAATAAAATAACATGCAAGAATAACAAATAACCATTTTCTGCCTTTTGGTATCTTCCAAAATGTGACTGTGTCAGTCTGCCTATTTGTACAATCAGCTCTGCTAACTCCTGTTTCAGATTTCAATATAGACCACTGATAGTGAAAATGGAGTTCAGCAAACTATTTAGAAATACTGAATTAGTTGTCTGATCTACAAACCCTTACAGAAAGAGGGAATTATGTCTCTAATAAAGGACAGTGCAATAAAACAAACAGAGAAAGACTGGAAACTGATCACAGTCTTCTGGAGAAAGAAATGACCAGGCTTAGCTGTCACTGATAATTGAATGTTAAATATTCAGAAGAAATAGAAGATCACAGTGTAGTAAAGATATAACGATACAGTATTAGGTTCAGCATGGCGTAGCAGTTTGAGAATTGGACTACAACTCTGTAGACTAGGGTATGAATCCCCACTGAGCCATGAAACCCATTGGGTGACTTTGGGCAAGCCACACTCTTTCAGCTTCAGAGGATGGCAATGGTAAATCCCCTCTGAAGAAATTTGCCAGGAAAACCCCATGATAGGTTTGTCTTAGAGTTGCTATAATTCAGAAATGACTTGAAGGTACACAACCACAACAAAGGACTGGAATAATGGTGTTATATGCCAGTGTGGGGTGGCATGGGGGCATGGCGTACGCATGCCAGCTGCCCCCATGCCGGCATCATGTCATGCACCCAACCACACAGTAAGCAGCATCATGGCACTCCATTGGCACAACGTTTAAATGCACTACGCCAAAGAAGTGCTGAAAAACCACCAAGGCAGCAGCTAGGCCACTCTGTGGCACAAAAAGGAGCTGTTTTTTGTGGCTTCTTTTTGTGTTCCAGAAAGGCCAGATCAGGGCCGTGGCATGCGACATGGCATGCGGTTGTGAGGAAAGGTCTGTTGAGCCCCTAAAGTTCCAGTAAAAGCAGAAGTTATAGATGAAGTCAAAGAAAGAGAAACTCAGGAAAATAGAAAAATTAAAAAGTTCAGCACAAACTGAGAGGAAGTAAACAATACAACACAACATAATGCAAACCAATTGATATGAATAAGTTACATTTTATTTTTAAGAAAGGTTACGATTAACACTTGTACACTTGATTCTGTATATGCTTTACAGATTTATATATGTGATCATATTACCTTAAGTGAGAAATGGAACTATCTTAATTTAATTTTTTTTAAAGGAGGAGGAGGGATGTACAAAATGTTAATCTACATGTGTGGCTTGATATATCCTGACTCAGATTTTTTTATTTTCCTAAAAGCAGCTGGAAAGAGAAAAGATCTACAAACAATGTAGCAATCAAAGGTACTTGTGCCAAAATTTAAATGTGAAAGAAATAGTCCAACAGAACATGTACTGAATTATATGCAATGATACCAGAATGATTGAACTTCATTATCAGTTTTCCAGAAAAGCTGAATTATCTTAGACTTTAATGCAAGACAGATCTGCATGGTTTATGCGAAACAAATAAAAACATCTTTATTAAAGGAGTTCATTCTGTTTAGCATAAAACCAAACAAATCTCTGCTTCCTTTTGTAATGTATGGGGGAGCTGGATGCTGGCTATTTCATCAAAAAACTAGTAAATAAACATTTTACTTGTATGCTAATCTTCCCTCCTTGGCTTGAAATAGCTAGCATTTGCTGTGGTGGTATATGAGGAATAGAGCAAAATCTGTTGGGTGGAGAAAGTGCCAGAGCATGGGAAAAGTTACTAGAACTACCAGAAATTTCAGCAAGCTTGATCACTGGCCATATTTCTTGTATCTCCTTCTATGAGTTTGCCTGAGTTTTAAGAAGGAAGAGCTTCACTCATTTTTACCAGCTTCACAGGCGTGATTTGTCTGGACATTGAAGAGAGCCTTTGCAGTGGCTGCTCCCAGGCTGTGGAACTCCCTTCCACAGGACACAAGGCTTCCCTTCCCTGGTCTCCTTCTGCCAGCAGGTAAATATATATCTATCTGTTTCTGAACAAGCATTTGACAGCTGAGTGGCTATTCAGAAGGTCTTTAATTCAGTCAGTGTGCTGCACTTTTATTGTTATTCCTGTGTTGTTTTTTTAAAAAAAAATTATATTGCTTTAAAGTATTGGGAAGATGAGAAGGAGCGGTGTGGGTCCTGGGCCCTCAAGTCTCTCAATCCCTTGAGCAACTCTCATGCTCCTCCCAACTACACTTGCTGATACCCCAAACTAGCATTTTGTAGGATGAAGCCATGGCAATTAAAAAATGGTATCATGCCATCTATAAATACATAGAGTAGACATACCATAGTTGCAGCAGAGGTGTGTAAGTGCTTGGATGCTCACAGTTGCATATTCAGAAAGAAATGCTTACAATATGGTATACATTTATTCCTATAAGAGCAAAAAAATAATATCTGAAAAGTATCATCAAGCTTTAAGGGTCAGTTTTGAGACTTGGACTAGTATTATGTTTGACTTGTATTGCAACTGGCACAGGCTTTAAGGTATCACATTCCAGCTCTCCACTCCAAATACTTTCATTTGAATGGCTTTCAGTGTAGAGGCACCTTTGCTGGTTTTAATTACATAGACACACAGTTTAGGACCAGATACTTCTACTATTTATTCCCAAGAAAGATGGCCTGAAGCATTTCTTAGTACTCTAGTGTCTCCTTAGTGTGTGTTTTCCCCCTTTCTGGCTGAGAAAACAATGTCTAACATCCAGAAAAATAATATGCATAAAAAACCTGTGCCTAGAAACTGTCATAGTTACATTGCTGTAAATTGTACTGATAAAAAAAAATCTTGATTTAATTACATGTGCTTTTTGGTATGTGCAGGACTGGAACTGTGCATGAATTTAGGACTTTGTTTTACTGGTTTGTGGTTTTTCCACTGAGAGGGAGATGTTAGGGGGTGCAGTGAGGAAGAAACATTTTCCCTCTTTCCAAAGATAGATGATTCAGAATTTTCCTGCTGATGTAGCTTTTACCTCTTGATAATGGATAATTTTTCTGTAATTATGGTGTAGTGGGTTGAGTGCTGGACTGTGACTCTGGAGACCAGGGTTCAAAACCCTGCTCAGCCATGGAAACCTATGGGGTGACCTTGGGTAAGTCACACTCTCTCAGCCCCAGAGGAAAGCAAAGTCAAACCCCATGTGAACAAATCTTGTCAAGCAAACCCCCATGATAATGTTGCCTTAGTGTCACTATAAGTCCAAAATGACTTGAAGGCACACAACAGCAACAGCAACAACAGGTTGGAGGTACTCCCACCAAAGTGGGAGATAAGAGTATGGCTCCCAGGTTTGTGGCCTTCAGTGCTCCACAAAACCCCTCCTTTTTTTAAAAAAAAAAGTTTTTTTGCCCCCAAATAGAGTAGTGGTTCCCAATTTTTTTTCACTTAAGTACACCTTGGAAATCCATTTCCATAAACAGTACCCGTCATGCCAGCAAAATGTTTGCTATTAATACGGTTGCTGTTATTTCAACCCTGAGGCTGCTGCCTCAATGTGCACACAACAGCTTCATCCCAAACTTTAAGGCTTTGGTGTCAACGGGGACACAAGAGTCTCCAGCTTCGGAAGTGGAGGATACTGTTACAATGAGTCAGAGGCCTCTGGCTTCAGGAGTGGGATTGGTAGCATCTGCTCTTTGTGCTCCCCAACGCCTAAGGCTGCTATGTTCACATTCATACAACAGCCTCTAGCTTCGGTTGGGAGCAGGAAGAATGGCCAAAGGGTTGTGAGGGGAAACTCACAAAAGTGTAAGGCTGACTGTACTTAAATTCTTAAAATTGGCTTTATGGCACTCTGTCTGGAAATTCTGGAATACAGGAACATACCTGTATCCTTAAATAGCACTTAGCTGGATTTATTTTATTTAAAATATTGATACTTTACCCTTCCTACAGAAAGACAAGTGCTAACAAGTATAAAACTGCAGTGTGACCATTAATAACTTCTGTGGAGGGTGGTGGACTCTCCTTGTTTTCTCTGTCTCAGGCTTACCAGCAAGGCGAGCAACCACGATCAGCAGCAATCCAAAGCAGTGGCAAAAGTATCAGTTCCTCAATTCTTGAGGGGCAGCCAACCCCACAGCAATTTCTGAAGATGACAATGATGCCAGACAGCAATGGTGGAAACCCAGCATGAGGTACTGCTGCAAGCAAGACAAGTGCAGGTGAGGATGAGTTGGTGCCAAGCGCCATGGAGAGCTGCCCTCCCCTGCCCTCCTTCCCCGTCCCTGTCTTCCTTTTATCTCTCACTCTGCCAGTCATTGTCATCATCCCCACTCCAGCCATGAGAATATGGTGAGAACATGGAGGAGGGAGAGGGAAGGCAGACTCAGAGGAGGAGAAGACCCACTTAATGGCACTGCATTGAACTGGCACTCCATCCCACTTTGCTGCCACTCTGTTGTTGGCTCGTATCTTTGCTTTCTTCTACACTCACCCACTATAAGCAGCAGGTCCTGCTTCTCAACCTCTGCCATTACTATTTTGTCATTAGTATTCAAAAAATTGCATACGCCTCAATGTCCTGCTGCATACTCTTGTAGGCTTGCATATCCCACTGCACTAGAGGATGGGGTGCAGGTTGTTTCCAAGTAGCCACTTCTTCTCTCTGCAGTCCACTGTAGCTCCACAAATTTTGTGCTGAAGCATTGGGGGAACTACCAGAAGTGTGTGGGTGGACAGCTGGAGAAAATCAAGTTCTTGTTCTTTCCACCAATACAAGTGTGAAGAATGAGCTGCGTCCAGTCTTCTAAAATTGGTTTTGAGGCCCCAACCTCTAGTAGGAAAAGAATAATACTTAAACATTCCTCTTGGCCTCTCAGGGATGTGCAGGGCCATTTTGGATCACCCCTCCTAGCTATTTTAGGCATATGAAATGCCTTAAAAAAACAACAACCAAGGAATTAGCCCCCTAGATGGGGACAAATGTTTGGAGAATCTCACTATACATTATCATGGCTGCAAGAATAGTTCATGTTAAAAGACTGAAAAGCTCAGAGATACCTTCAGAAGATGAATGGCTTTTAAAATAATACAAGATGGCTGAAATGGAAAAAAAATAAAATAAAAAACATATTGGATAAAAAATCACTTGGAAAGTTCAAGGAAGATTGGAAATATGTAACACCACCATGGGAACTGGAGATTCGGGGGGGGGGGGGGGGGGAGACTAACAACAATGTTCCCAGATAGAGATTATATTCTGCATAGGAAATGGATGGAGATTTTCAACTGGATATTATTTGACAGTTCAACAAAAGTGTAGATAATTTTATATAAAATTCAAGGAATGAAGAGACAGAAATGGATTGGAATATAGATGGAATATAGACCATTTTCTGGGTTATAATTAACCTATATTACTTTATCAGTGCTCGTTTTAGATATTAATCCTCTTATTATCTAGATTAAATATGCTGCTACTATTTTAAGTATTAATAAACTCTTCTAGAACATGGCCCCATAGGCCAAAAAACCCACAAAAAACTATAGTATTATTGAGATTATTAATATTATTGCTAGTAATAATATTACAATTATTTGCATTATTAGTATAGTTAGGCTGCCAAATTAAATCATTATTTATAGATAGGTTTATCCATCAGATATGAAACAGGTCAAATAAGTGCATATGTAATCAATACAACTATATCTGCTTGGAGTGTGTGTGTGTGTGTGTGTGTGTAAGATAACTGTAACTGGTTTCCCACTTCTAGTTCAGGTTTACCTCTGATTCCAATTGTTTTCTTGTTTTAAAAGTCCGCTTCTAGGCCTAAAACAGCACAGGGCACTCCAAACCATGAAACCCAATCCCTCCAGCACATTCCCTAGAGGATAAATAAAGCAATTTGAGCATTACTAAAGTAACAATTTTTAAAAATGGCAGGAGGAGCTGGAGGAGGGGTGTATCTCACTAAGGTTCAATGAGGTATATGTGTATCCTCATACCCCTCCTCCAGCAAGATCCTTGAAAGAGCCTCACACTTTTCATAAAAGTAGCCCTTGCATTCATGGAAGGACAAATCTGGATAGAACCTGGTGTTCCTAATCTCTTTCTGTAGATGTTTTCTCCACAGTTCCAGTTCCAATTATGTAGAATCATAGTCTGAAGAGCAATGGCTATCTAGCCCAGACACATACAGGAATACACAACCAAAACACTCATGAGAGATGGCCATCCTGCTTCTATTTAAAGCCCTCCAGAGAAGGAAGATCCACTTCATTGCAGGGCAGTTTATTCCGCTGTTGAGCAGCTCTCACCGTAAAGACTTTTTTCCATAATGTTTAAGCAGAATCAATTTTCTTGCAATTTGAATCCATTAGTTCATGTTCTAGTTTCTGGAGCAGCAGTAAACAAGCTCACTCCATCGATGTGACATTCCTCCAGATATTTCAAGATGGTTATCATGACACCTCTCAGTTGTCTCTATTCCAAGCTAAACATATCCATCTCCCTCAGCTGTTCCTCATAAGGCTTGGCATCCAGAACTTTGATCATCTTTGCTCCCATTCTCTGGACACGTTCCAGCTTGTCAATATCCTTGAACAATGCTCCCCAGAACTGGATACATTATTACAAATATTTACATCCTGGTAAATATTCTCATCACAACAGACAGAATGACATTATTATTTTCCCCGATCTGGGGATACAAAGACAATGCATCCTCCTGTCCTCATAAATCATTTGCTTACCTTGTCTTTGAAGGAATGTCTCAAGATGATGATGATGATGATGATGATGATGATGATTTTAATAATAATTAATTTCATCGTTGTCTTCAAACAAGGTTACTTTCAGGGGAAGCTTTCATTTTGCAATCAACCTGCCTAGAACACAGAATTTTTATAGGAGAGGTAATTTCTAATTGTAATCCCCTCGTGCATTCTCAGCACATCTTTCTTTGTTTTTCTTACTGAAAAAAAAATCAATTAAAGAAGACTGGCTAGACTAGATGTTCAGTTTTGAAATTTCATTGGTAGCAGCACAAGCTGTTCATTTGGAAGCATTCTAAGGCTCTAGATGTTAAATGGTGTGTGTGGGTGAAATAGCTGCAGCTCATCTGTGGTCTTCAACTACATGTATTAATATAGAGTCAGCTCCCCATTTTTGCGGGGATCCATTCCAGACCCCCTCCCCCCTGTGAAAATGAAGACTTGCCAGTATTCAAGCCGCGTAGGCTTGAATGGGATGTGTGCTCACAAGCGTGTGGAAGGGTGTGCCGCAGGAGCACATCCCATTGAAAATAGCAAAGGTCATCCCTCCATGAATATTCAAGACCATGGAACTCAAGTCTGTGAGAAAGGAGGGACGACTGTATATGTAAACCAGTGAACCCTGGTGTCAGAACAGTGGTATTACAAATGACTATGTTTGAAAGCTAATAAAATGGACAAAATGGACTTCTGAAACGTAATGGGAGGGGGACTTCCGGTTGGGAGCGGCAGCCTAACGGACGCCTCTTCAGGTACTCCTGAGGGACACCATCCAAAGAGAGTGAATTCCATCCGTTTATTCCATCGCGGAGAGGAAAACCCCCACGCTTTGGCATAAGGTGGGTGAAGGGGCTTACGAAGACCTAGTTCCTGCTCAAGTATTCTGGGGAGCTGGCCTAGGAGTGCCCCCCCCCCCAAGGTGGGGCTCCCAGGGGAAAGAGCAGAGGAGGTCAAAGCAACCCAACACCCTCGTTGTATTCAAGACCATGGAACTCAAGTCTGTGAGAAAGGAGGGACTGTATATGTAAACCACTGAACCCTGGTGGCAGAACAGTGGTATTACAAATGACTATGTTTGAAAGCTAATAAAATGGACAAAATGGACTTCTGAAATGTAATGGGAGCACAGTCAGTGGAAGTTTTTAACATTCCTTTAGGCACAACCAATACAAACCTCAAAATAATGTTAATCATACAGGTTTAAGCTAGGTCTTAGTTGATTCTGATCAGCTTTTTACTTTTTATTCTATATGTTTTTTTAAATTCCTTTTTAGCATCTCAACTGTGCTTTTGTTTGAGTTTTACTTCTTTTAGCCATCAAGAGTGGCATTTTGTGACAGAAATATAGGATGTAAATTGAATAAGTGACAATAATCCATTTCTCTGGCAATATCTTTAAGAAATGTATCTTTCTTCCCTGAAGGAACAATTTTGAATGTGTTCTTTGTTTAAATAAGATACAGTCAGTTCTGTCTATATCATGCTTTGTATATAGAGTTGTCAAATGACTGTATGCACCATGTCTGCAGAAACACATGTTACAGTGCATGGTGAAGTATAATATCTGATGGGAACCCATACCATTAACTTGCAGTGTCAAGCATTAATTAGAAACACTGGCAAGGATTCCAGCTTACAGATGTTTTGCAAGAAAAACTAAAAATAAGACTAAGAAATCTGTGTTTTTTCCCTTGTGACATTTTGATTCTGTTATTCTGAGGAAATTTTCAAAAATGTGAATGAAGTTAACATGAACAAATGATTATTTTTCTATTAGAAGATTTGTTACCTCTAGGCATCTTTCTAGAGTGCTGAATTGGGGGTGGGCAGATTCAATCCTGTGGGATCAACTTCGGTTATTACAAGAATTCCAGGCTATTCCAAATGAATTTGAGCCAGAATACCAGAATCGAGTTCATAAGCTTTTCCAAAGGTTGGAAAGCTCCCAGAATCTCAGAGTCTCTGTGGCCACTGGCCATGTTGGCATGGAAATATTTGACAATGTGGTCCAATAAAGTAACTTTTCTAGGCTCATAGCACTTATATACAAAAACCCCCTACTTTTTGTTACTTTTAGTAGCCCATCATAGGAGTGCTATTTCATATTTTTTTAATCTGTAGTTCCACATGAATTGCATGAACCTGGGCTCCAAAAAAGAAGACAGAGAATAATGCTACCACATTTCTGGCAAAAAGGAAACCTAATTGATTATGAATCTATCAATTTTATTCAATGACATGTATATAATGTGTATATAATACTGCAGTATAGAAGTGTATATAATACTGCAGTATAGAAAAACAGAGAATCTTGATTTCATTGACTCCTTGGACCATAGAAAGATGATCTTTTTGATGAGTCTCAGCAGAAAGCTGTCACATTTGTAAGTATTTAACACTGTCTCAAATATCTCCTTTGTGACCTTGGGCGGGTCACACTTACTCACCTAAGAGAAAGGGCAATATCAAAACTCCTCTGAAGTTTGGAGAAGTGAGGGCCACCACATGCATTCTGGAAACTTGCCCTTTCTGGCTTCTGAAAGCAGCCAGTGGGCGACTGTGTAAGGGGAGTGACAAATGCCTCACTGCAGCAAGGCAGATTTCCATTGTGGATAAAGAAGGCTGTGGTGAGGCTGTTACTGAAAAAGAGCTCCCTGGATCCCACCATTTTGGTTAACTATTGGCGAGGGCTGAGAAGAGAAATGGTAGGAGATGACAGTTGCTCAGGACTAAAGCTTTGAAGCACGGGCCTGGTAAGAAAACAAAGAACATGTCAAAAATAAATAATGCATCTTAAGAGATTATAACATCATCCCAATCATGCATCTTTCTTGGCCCCATGCAGATTTCAGTGGCCATGAAGAAGGGAAGCCAAGGCATGAGCAAGAAGGGGAACACAAAGCAATGCATTTAATGTATACTTTGACTTAGTTACTAAAGTACAGAGAGTAGAGCACACTCTCAGCTTGTTGGATTTATATACCTAAATCACTCATTGTTGGCCGTGCTGATTGGAGCTACTGAACACTGAAGCCCAACAACATCTGGAGCCCATCACAACACCCCAGCTGAGAACCACTGGGGGAAAAATCAGTTTTGGAGACTGAGCAAAGAGATCTCTTTCTCCAATGATGGGCCTACCTCTGTGACCTTGAAGGCAGAGATATGCCCTGTTGCCATGCATCTGTGTTTTGCCTGAGTGTATCCATCTGCCCTCAGATTTCAGGGATTGTGTGCACATATGCTGTGCAACTACAAGAGTCTGGAAATTTCTTGAAGGGTTTTAGTCAGAATTTGCAACATCAATCTCCCTAATGCTAACTTGTCTGCTTAAGCCCTTTGCTCTGTTTTACATCAAGGTAATACCTAGAATGAAGATATTGGAATGGAGATTTGGGATCTCTGATGGTATTGCTTTCTGCAGTTGCTGCCTTTGGGCAGTTTTGCAATATGTTTAAAAACAGAACGCATACTACAACACTTTGTACATTATAGAGAAATGCTTTTACTCTGCCAGGTGAACATCGGTTATACTTTTAAGTGAAAGTTTCTCCTCCCCCTTGCCTCACACCGAAATCACTATGGAGCACAGTCCACACACAGACATGAATATCCAGATTTCCCACTAAAAGTGGGGATAAACACTCACTTTCCCCTCTCCAGATTGAAGCCCCGAGGACTCCTTGACCTGTCTTCGCTCCACAGGTCCTAGCCCCTACAGCCTACAGTCCATAGAATCTGTTTCTCCCTCTGCAGCTTCCTGAGCCTCCTCTGGGACTGCTGATCCAGGCAGCCCCAGATCTGCCCCTTCTCAGCCTCCTCCATGTCTTCAGAGTCTGAGTCCTCTGACTCTAAGTCAGGTTCAGGGCAGTCCATGACACATGGCCTACATATCTTGCTTGGGTTTTATTGCACTAAAAATGCAGCTACTGGGCAACTGCCACCCTTATGCAGCCCAGGTCCCAGCCATGCTAAGCCAGCCGTTTTTCAAAGATGGGAGCTTCCTGCCTTTTAAAATCAGCCAGGCTGCATGTGGGTTGCAGTCACCCAGTGGCAGCGGCAGCTTTTTCGAGTGCAATAAAACCTGCTTGCAATCCAAAACATGACATATCCCGTTGGTATGCTTTGTTTACTCAGGCTACCTGTTTAGATCAATCCATGTTACAGCACTAGTTGGAACTTTTTCTCCAACTGGCTTCTGGGTTGCCCCCATCTCCCATGCAGTCTGGTCCCCCAAAACAGAGCACCAGAATATGCTGGTGGACTCACTAGAATGCTGGGTTTGATCACTCAACCCTGGCCCCCATCATATAGATATATAAGTTTGGAAATTGTTGGTGTTGCTTCATAATAGGTACTTCAGTCTACCCTGTACCAGTGGCAAGCTATTCTACCAAACTGACGCAATGGATCTCAAGACCAATACTTTTTATGGGTGCAATTGTAAGATCCTGTCCCATTTTAATCTGCTAATGTGCTGGAATGTATATGCTTTCCTTTGATTAACTCCTTGTTTTCATCCACTGCAAAGCCTGTTCTCGTTGTTTATTTTTGTCACTAAATTGAGATCACAACAGAGAAGGGAGAATAAATGCCTTAGGAGGTTCTGAAAGATCACTTTCCCTACCTACTTAAAAAGGGTGTGGCAAGCTATCTTTATCACTGTGCAACAGTTAATTGTGCACAGTAGCCTGTTATCTATGCCACGATGGTGTTTACATCTTCCTGAGCTATATAGTAATAATCATCATTCACTGACTGGTGGAAAAAATGCCTTTGAAAGAGAACTGGTGTGGCTGTCTGACCATAAGTTATGTGCAGTTAAGCCATACACACACACAAGGGGGATTCTTAGTGTTAAGCAGGAAGAACATGAGCCATAAATCCTCAGTCCTTCACTGTTATTCCCTTTCAGGTGGTTTCAATTAGAATGGCTGTTGCATGAAAATTAGCTGCAGCTTGTCAGTACATAGGGGAAGGTTTGTGTGGGTGATGGATCCTGAGGTGATTGCACATTTCAGAATTTACTAATGTGGTCAGGTGGGTTGGTTAGTGCCATTCCTCAAAGGAATTTAAGTTGCAGATGCTACTCACGATTAATTCAGAAAATATTTATGTGGACAAGAGTTATAAAGCCACTCATGAGACTATTCTTCTTTGCGAAGTTGAAGGCTTTCATGGCTGGCATCCATAGTTTTTTGTGGGTTTTTCGGAATATGTGGCAATGTTATGGAAGAATTTATTCATGATGTTTTGCCTGAATCTGTGGCTGGCATCTTCAGAGAATAGTGGTGTGGAGGTACGTTGGTATTATATTCTGTGTGACCCTTGGTCGACCTCTCATATATACATCTACCCACCACACCTCCATGCCATCATTATCTGAAAATGCCAGCCACAGATGCAGGTGAAATATCAGGAATAAATTCTTCCAGAACATATCCACATAGTCCAAAAAAAAAAAAAAAAAAAAAATCCGCAAAAAACTATTGTGCTATGCTTTTTTAGTTTAATATGTAAATCCACTTTGGCTCTTGTTTTGTGCAGTGGCACATACTTTTTGATAAATATGTTCCATTATGTGGAGTGTAGAATAAATTATGTGGATTCATTTAGATTCATATGTCTTTTAGATTGATATGTCATGAATAAATTCTTCAGGGGCCTTCATTTGATTTTGATATAAAACTGCACATAGGAGCCTTTTTTGTTATGATACACACAAATCAACAGGTATTAACTTTTATATATATTAGCAGGGATCTCATTCTCAGTGTCTGGATCTTTATATACAGTGGTCCCTCCACATTCTCTGGTGTTAGGGGTGAAGGACCCCCATGAATTTGGGAAAACCAGAAATAAAAAACAACAACTAAAAATGCTATTCTTTTTACCTAAGAGAACTCTTCTCTAGGAATCCCCAGGTCCTCCAGTGCAACTCTATGGTTAACATCTGCCAGAAGTTGACAATAGGATCATCCTAGAGAACCTCAAATGTCTAGAGGAGTGTTTTCTCTAGGAACTTCTAGGTCCTCCAGCACGACTGTATGGTCAACTTCTGTCAGAGTTGCATTGGAGGACCTAGAGGTTCCTAGAGATAATATATTAATCAAAACCGCAAATAATAAAATCCGCAAAAGCCAAAACTGCAAACATGGAGGGTCAACTATAATCTAAATAGCACTGACTATGGCCAAAGAGAAGAGGGTGGCTAGATCAGCAGGCTCAGGGAAACAACAAAATTTATAAAAGTTAAAAAGAGTGGAAGAAAATGGGAGGGATCCAAAAAATCTAGCAAGGACTGAATACGTTCATTGGGCAGGGTGGTGTTGAGCATTGTGGTTTTGGTGTGATATGCAAAATCAGGGGCAAGCAAAACGGAATAGAGTATTCTGGAAGATGATGTGGCTGGATGGAACTGCAAAGAGGGACACTGCATACCTGTAATGGGTGTATATAAAATTTCTGTGGTGGGAATCAAAGTTTGGAAAACTCTTGTTCCTAGAATTTCGACTACAATTTCCATTTTCTGTTCCCATGCCATCCAGGTGATTCTCAGAACTTTTCCAAGTTCTGCCCAAAAGGATTTTAGTTCCCAATAACAGGTGCAATGTTCAAACAGAAATAAAAGGCCAGCTTGTTTATGGGGCTGTACAGACCACCTGAAAAAGACGGTCTGCAGACATCCCTTTTTTCTGCACAGCAGCGCAGCAGCAACCAGACGCAGCTGTACTGCTGCGCAGCAAAAAAGGAGCTGCCTATCGCAGCTCCTTTTTGTGGTGTTGTAAGGGCGGTGCTGCAGCCCTTACGACATCCCTTCTGTGCGGCACTGTCTGGGTGCTGCAGCGCAACTGCACAGCTGCGACGTCCGCTGTGTGGGAGGTCCGTTGCAGCTGTGACGTCACCGCAATGTCCAGCCCTTTTTTCCCCTGCACACGCCGCCAGGACATCAGGGATTACAGGGATTGTACAGGGATTATGTCACTGTAGGACACAAAATATTGGACTGTGGGAATCTTGTTTTTATTCCTATAGTCTTACATTTCTTCATTTTCATGTTTCTGGATGATAAAGCCAAGATTATGTTTCTTTAAATAATTATATTTGTTGCTGTTGTTGCTGTTATTATTTTCTAGAAAAAACTGCTATCTCGAAAAAGTGAAGATTTTGTATAAAAAGTGTGTTCAGAAAATACTATATTTGCATGCAACTCCCCCTCCCAATAACCCCATGTTCTCAGATAACCCCATGTTCTATGTAAAATTGCTGCTTTTCACACAAAAACGGCATTCTGGCATAACCCTCCCACACAGGCACACAGATAGAACTGTAATCTGTGGTGTGATAATTAGAAGCAGGACCTCTGTCACAACTCTAAATCCCACTTCAGATTGCTGGCAAGAGGGGGCGGAAGAATCATCCTGTTGTACCTCAACCACCAGCAGAACAGACCTCTGTTGTTTGGTGAAGCTGCTGGCTGTTAAGGTAGGGTGGAGTGTGCACATTTTTGATCAAGGCAATAGTGCCACAATTATAAACATGAATACCAAATGGGTTACATAGTAAACATGATTCCATAACAATTACAAATATGTAAGTCTAGCATAAGATATAAAAATAATTTGCTAATATACACAAGACACAATTGATGGGGGAGCCATAGATTTATTCTTTGGTGAAATCTGCTTCTCCCAGGGAATCCTGGACACTTGGCTGCAAAGCAAACAATGACATATTTTCACTTTCAGAAACAGGACATTGACTTGTAGATAATAACTTGCTTATGAAGATGGTGGGGTTCCAGGTTGCTTCTCTCTGTTTGGGCTGGGGAAAGTGTTGTTTTTCATCCAGGTGCTCACACCAGCTCCTCTACTACATGACAGAGGTCTTCTTCTTTTTTCTTTTCTTTTCTTTCTTTTCTTTTTTTTTTTTTTTTGGTCCCATGGGGTATAAAAGTACCTCCAATGGGCAAAGCAAATATAGGTGGGCCTCAATTTATGTTGGGGTTGCATTCCTAGATTCATGATGTAAATCATTAGAGACAAGGAGGATGCATTCTGACAGAGCAGAAGTAGCCATGAAGTTAATAATTTTACTAAACAAACAACCAGTTTGAAGACATTTGAAGTATAAAACATCTGAGCATGCTTTTTCCAGACTAGCAAAATGTACAGGTGCTCTCCAGAGGCACCACCAGCAGCAGCAACTACTGATCCCAAGAGGATTTGTCTGGGGTGAACTCTGCCTCCATCACAACACAATTTATCTAAAGCAGGCAGAGGAAACCATCCTTTCCAGATTATAAGGCTTCAGTTGCTCATCCCATACCTAAGCAAGCAGATGAAATCCTTTCCACCCACACCACAATTCCAGTATCCCATCTTTTTCATTCATTTCATGCTTCCCATCTGAGCAGGCAAAGGAATTCCTTTCTTTCCAGCAGCTGCTTTCTTTCATTCCCCACTCCTCCAGACTAGACAGTTAAAAGAAACCCAGTCTGATCAGCTTTTTTTACTGCTCAAAACTTCACACTCACACTTTAAGTTTTTTATTTGTTCTCTCTGAAGAAACAGTGCAAATTTGAAATTGGACTATGACTCTTGAGAGCAGAGACTGAAATCTCTGCTTGGCCATGGAAACCCATCTTGGGCAAGTCTCACTCTTTGAGCCTCAGAGGAAACATAGGCAAATCTTCTGAACAAACATTTCCAATAAAGCCATATAATAGGCTTGCCTTAGGCGTTATTCAGATAGTAAAAATAATCCAGGTAGAATCTGGGTTGAATCTTTGTTGTCCACATACATTTCAAATGCATCTGATTAAGTTTTGGGGGGATGGGGAGCTGCCATAAACCCACTTAACCCAGGATAATCGATGTTGATTTTCAAAACTGAGATAAAATTTGTGTGGCTTGAACATGGTTTGAATAATTTTTTGTGGGGCTTTCGGGCTATGTGGCCATGTTCTAGAAGAGTTCCTTTCTGACATTTCGCCAGCATCTGTGGCTGGCATTTTCAGAGAAATCTCTGAATCTCCTTTGAGTCCTGAACTGGGGGGAAGGTAGGATTTGTTGTTGTTGTTGTGTGCCTTGTGGCGAATGTGAGGCAACTCTATCATGGCAGGTTTCTTGAGAGAGAGTTTGGGGTGGCCTTCTACTGAGGTGGCTGAAGATGCCTCTGAAGATGCCAGCCACAGATGCTGGCGAAACATCAGAAAGGAATTCTTCTAGAACATGGCCACATAGCCCGAAAGCCCCACAAAAAAACTATGGATGCCGGCCATGAAAGCCTTTGACTCCACAACGGTTTGAATAAATTCACATGATGGACTACATCTTTATTTGAGTGCAGACACATATGAGCAATCAAACTCAGAGAGATGCACAGAGATGTAATTCCATAGTATGAACAACAAACCTGGAATCCATGAGTGAGATTCTTTGCATAATTGCCCTAAAAAAACAATGTGTGAATGACCCCTTAGGGTCACCATAAGTCGGAAACAATTTAAAGGCATACAGCGACAACAAAATTGTGCAAATTACACAAATTGCAATGTGCCTGTCAATTTTGGGGGACAAATGTTATCCTAGTGGGTTTTTGGGAGGAGTATCTGTTAAAACCCCCCACCAACCATCAATGGCAAGTTGAGGGCACTGTTTACATAAAATGCCTATCGTGTTGGTCAGTTGTTGACTTCCCTCGAGTCAGCCCTGACTCATGGTGACCCTACGTATGACATATACAAGATTCTCTGGTCTACTTCTATATCGAAAGTGCAAGGAGAAGTGATTCTGGGTAACTAAAACCACCTATCAGACTGGTGTGAGATTAATAATTTATTTACTGTTCACTTGTGAAAAAAAAATTACTTAAGAGTAAAAGTTCAATTTCTGGGCCTTCGCATGTCCTTATTTATTTCTCAATATCACTCTCTTCTAATTTAATGCAGTGCATGCAACTTCAGCTATTTTCTCACTGTCATTTTTGGAATGCATTTCTAGTAGTCTGATTATGCAAAAATAATCCAAGAGAGAGAAACCACTGCCAACAGTCCATTTGGTTCCTGCTACCAGTTTGTCATTCCTTGTACCACTGTGGCAGAACAATAAAAGAATGCCATTCCTTAAAAATAACATTTTAGGCCATCCAGGTCAGAGTGATTACAATCTAATATCTACTTGACTAACAATATTACAGGAGGTGTTCAAGCCAAACAAATCACACACGCATCCTGTATAAACAGGGCAGAGGTGAATCAGAGCCAAATTTAACAAAATCCACGAGCCTAAAAAAATCCATCTCAGAAAAGGCACTTGTAAGCTTCTATTAAAATATAGCATGACTGTATTTTATCCTGTCTCTTGGCAAAGATGCTGTTGAAATGATATAGCAGCTAGCTATTGTAGCAACTAGCTCATGTATTCCTGCTCTAGAATACAGGTTAAGGAAAATCTAGAACATAGTTCAACCTCTGGAATCCTTTACAGTGGATTCTTCAGAGCTGCATTTCTATTTCCAAGGATCAATAAATATTGCAGTTGTTGCCTGACAATATAGCCATCATTGATGGGGCAAGAGTTACTACATATATTGGCCGCATCTGATCTAACCTGATTTAATATTTAAAGAATCAACCTGAATTTCTCTGGGCTTACATAGTTCTCATCCCCATTTCTTACCCTATATTATTTGGGTTTAGTCTTAACTCTGATAAATGAAAACAAACCACTTTCATAAGTGGAAGCTGGCTGGCTTCAACCCTAGTAGAATCTAAATCTTTGTTTAGATAAACTGCCATTTATCCAGCTTCAAATGGTATGCAAACTGTTATTAAAAACAGAGGCAAGTTCTTCCTCCTGTGATTGAGTCAGAAGAGATTTGGGGAACATTTGAGCTTCAGGTTTGCTGCATTAAGTGTTATCATGTGATGAATTATAACCTTATTTCAACCGCTATCTCAAGTGCTGACCAGCTATTTTAGGAATGCACTAGAATTATGCACTGACAAAAACATTATACAAAAACAAAATACTATCCCAAGAATAGTTTAGGAGCAATGAGTAAACAATATCCATTACACTAAAAAAGTAATACCACTACAAGTCAATATATTACTTTGCAAACTAACAGTGGTCCTCTCCTCTTGGAAAGAAAAAGGAATAGGTCTATCAAGGTCCCCTTGATGGACTGTATGCAGTTTAGTCATACAGGGTTTGCAAGCACGATAAACATACAATTATGTATAAATATGAAGATAGGGGACACTGCAAACATGGGAAACATAATGAGGTTAGGCATTTTTCATACTTCATTGAGGGTGCCAAAAGCTTTAGGTAAATATTATTTTGGACTAGAGTCTGAGGCTGTATCTACACTGCAGAATAAATGCAGGTTGACACCACTTTAACTGTCATGGCTCAGTGCTATGGAATTCTGGAATTTGTAGTTTTGTGAGATTTAGTTTTCTCTGTCAGGGTGCTGTGGTGCTACAACAAACTACAAATCCTAGGATTACATCACATTGAGCCACAACACTTAAAGCGGTGTCAAACTGCATTAATTCTGCAGTGTGGCATCAGCCAGAGCCAGGGTTATAGAACTGCAAGAAGCAGAATGGAATATTTAAAGCAAAAGAACCATTTATATAATACAGAAATATTATTTTAACTACAGGATCATGCTTTATATGCCCTTCTCTTAAACTGAAAATGAAACTGACAGCTTTTCTCCTGGTCATCAGATACAGATGTGCAGAATTCCTGAAGGGGAGGGGTGATGAGGAACCTGAAAAGTTTTACTGGAAGTTGTATCTCATTTTGAATTTTAACAAGCTGCAGAAATCACTGAAGGTGCAGTAAGTCCTCTTCAGATGAGTGCACAATGGCCCTTCAGGCAAAATAAAATGCAGTGAATTCAGAAGTAGATACTGGAGAGCTTATTCCAGGGGTAAAAATAAGGTTAATCTAGAAACAAGCTCCAAGACTGTGGGTATTGATAAAGTTTACTGAACCAAAGATGTGGGTTGTTTCTTTTCTAGAATGCATAAAGATACATCATTATGAGGATATTTCTGCACCATGTT
Organism: Urosaurus nigricauda; assembly: GCA_034509955.1. Classification (NCBI taxonomy): domain Eukaryota; kingdom Metazoa; phylum Chordata; class Lepidosauria; order Squamata; family Phrynosomatidae; genus Urosaurus; species Urosaurus nigricauda. The sequence goes on along the minus strand of JAOEGL010000005.1, from coordinate 154,123,264 downwards.
ACCTCAATGAAAGGAAACATGTTATGCTTATTTTTCTAAATTAAAATATTCATAAAGTGAACATGAATGAGCTACAATGTGCTTGATATGCACATAATGCATAGCTGGTGCACATAATGCATAGTTGTATATCTCCTTACTAAAAAAAAAAAGAGCTTGTTAAGAACAGGTGTAGTATAATTCCCTGGCAATGTAATTCTGATGTATTTTTGAAACTTCCATGGGCAGACTGCTGGAGCAAGAGCTGTGTCAACACACTTAAGTTTATCACACTAGTACCTGTATCGTTCCCAAAGTGTTCTTGTAACGTATCGTGTAGAAATGATCTTGGGGAGGTTGTTACTGCATTTGATATTTTGTAACGTTATGGTAACATTATGAGAACCCATATTATCACACTGCATGCACTGTTTTATCAGTACTATAGCTGAGATCATTAATAAGCAGTCCTTATTTTGCGCATGCGTACTGTTGTTGCAAGGATTTTAGTACCGTAGAAGTAAGTGACATCATTACCCTATGATCTTATCACTTCATGGGTTGGACACCCTGCCTGGCTCGCTGGAGCCGCCCCAGAGCCGCCCATAAAGAGTGACAGGCAGAGAGAGGAAGGCAAGATGGAGCCAAAGGGAAGGAGGAGGAGGAAGAGAGCCAGCCAAAGGACACCTCTGTTTTGGGGGGAATTTTTGGAGGGGGCGAGTCCAAGGCTCTGGGGTTGTAGGGAGAGAAGAGCTGCAGTTTGGAGCGTGGGAGGCTGCAGGGAAATGCACACAGGCAGAGGCATCCCTGCCTGCCTGCTACATACACACACACACACATACACACAGAGGCATCCTTGCCTGACACACATAAACCCCTGCCTGACACTCATAAACACAAAGAGGTATCTCTGCCTCCCTGACACACACACGCACACACGCACACACACCTCTGTCTTACACACACATCCTTTGCCTCCCCATCCTTTCTATGGTCATCCCAAGGAGAGGATGGGGAGGAGAGGGCTCTTCCAAGACCCTTCCCTCCCTATCCTTTCTATGGGGAGCCCAAGGAGAGAATGGGGAAGAAAAGGGAAGAGATGCCTTAGCCCCTCTGAGTCCCTTCTCCTCCCCATCACCATCCCGTCTTGACAGGAACAGTAGTAAGGGAAGGAGATTATACACACACACACACACACACACAGAGGCGTCTCTCTCTCTCTCTCTCACACACACACACACACACACCCTCTTCTTGCCCTGAGGGATGCTCCCTTTCCCTGGCTTCGCATTTGTCTATTAGGTGATCAGTATAGAGGGAGGGGGAGAGGGGGAGTCTCCATCCAAAAACATGCTATCAAGATGTTTACATCATGATCATTCTTTTGCTCAGAAAAAAAGTATTACGTGAATAAAAATATAATTAAATGTTAACACTACTTGTGGCACCCTCCTCACTTCATACCCGGAAGAACAATAGAGATTGCAGACATTCTAGGACAAGAGGGCAGGAAACTGATAGCCAATAAGAACACAAATACGGAACGAGAGGTTGTTGGAATATCTCACTGGGCTCACCTGGAACAGACCAATAATGTTCCTGCTGGCTGAGAACCCTTTTTAACAGTTCTCACTCTGGGATGGTCATAGGACACTTTAGGCACCATATGGGAACTGAATGGGAACCCTGCTGTGCGATATACTGCATTCTGTTCCGTTCTCATTTAGAACCCAGAAAGCTGCCAGAACACAGGGTGATAAACTTAACTGTCACAGAAATTCATCAGACTGTAGCACCACCAGGGAAATGCTTGTATAAGGAGGTCTTATATATCTTCTTACACAAGTTAGTAATAAGGCCAATTGCTTGCATAACAAGTCCAAATAGGCTTCCAACCCATTGCCTCAGTCCAGGCCAAACAGAAAACTAAAAGGAAAAACTAAACCAAACCAACTAACAAAAATAGCAATTTGTCATAGAAAATAATGTCCACTTAGCTTATCCAGCAAGCAGTAGCTCCAGTATCAGAATGCTTAAGTCCTAAGTAGCATTTGTCATGATGAATGTAGACCATGGAACATAATGTGTTCTCTGCCAAGTGTTCCCTTGGTTTTACAGTAATATCTTCTGAAGAAGCACACTGCTTTAGTGGGAGAAGGATTTGAAAAAGTTACCATGTTAGGATGAAATGAATAAATACATTTTAAAAGCCATTGGTGTAATGCGAGGAAGGAGGTTACAATAGGCAAAGTGGGTATTTGTGTATGTACCAAAAGGAAATGCAACAGGAAAAAAGTGAACACAGATTAACATAAAATGTATATAAGTTAAATGAAGAGACAGAGACAGTCAGTCAGTCAGAGAGGAGAAAAGTTAAAATGAGTTTTTAGGAATAATTGTTATAATTTAAATAGAAATATAACCAGGTAACATGTGTGATTACTCATTCTGCTGTCCAGGTTCAAACTGCTGATGGTCAACTTCAAGGTTGTTGTTCCACCTCCATTATGCATACCCCCCAGTCCTGATTTACCAGGGATACTTCCACCATCCCATCTTTTCACCTGCTTTTAAAATGTCCCAGTTTCTTTCTCTTCCACATTCATCCTTTAGCCTCAGCTTACTGCCATTGCTGTATTGCTTCAAACCAACTTCAAAGTATAAAAGTGTTTGGAATCAATTCAGCAGTGGGAAAAGACAGAGGCAGAATCTTGTCCTTCTCAGTAAACTCAGGCAAAAGCAAGCTGTTGCAGCCCCTCCTAGCTTGCCTGTTCCTCTTTATTAATAACCTTTGTCATCTTAACAACAATCTGATGTTGTCAGGCAACATGTGAGTCAGTTCTCATCTGTGAAATGTTAGATGGTATATATTATGAGTCTTTATCTTTAAACCATACTTGGAAGGGACAGTAATAGGCCATGAACAAAGAAATTCATATCTCTTTGGCTTTGTTTTTCTTTTACATAAAAGTATGGGGAGTGAGGTCATATAGATGTTGGGAATGGGGACAATGTTTGAACAAGCTTTAAATCAAATGTGTTTCTTGACTTAGGTTAGGTCACTGCAAAAACGCAGCAAAGGAAACAGCCATTATTGATACAAACAGCCTGTTTGGAAGGTTCTTTCTGAAGGGGGGGAAATCCTAAAGGCGAGCATTTGATTCCAAATTTCTGTAGGCCAAGAAATACTGGAATGGATTCAGCTTCCACTTTTGGTCCATAAGTAACATAAGCTATCATGAAGCCAAATCTTAGATAATTTGATCTCTGTCTTTTCATTTTTTAAAGGAATGTCATGAGAGCTACAAAGCCAAATACCCTACAGAATGTACATTAAAAGTTATTTATAATTTCTCCATATAATTCTTTGTGTGTGGGTGATCTTAATCATAGAAAATACTATTTGTGTGTTCATGAACACACACATTGCTTATATAAACTCCACTATACCCTGTCACATTTCAGAAGTAGTTAAGAGACTAGTAAGGCTAAAAGATAAATAAAAAGCAAAGAATGAGTCTAGGCAGATGGCCAGAGGCAACAAATTTTCTAGACCAGCTGTTGGGTCCAGAAAACTACTTTCACCGTTCTTCTTTAGTAGCCAGAACAGTTTAAGGTTGTTGGCAAAGGAGAAAAAAAAAGCCCAGGATAGCTTTTGTACCAAGGAGAACTTGAGTCCTCCCATAATTTCCCCTCCCATTGGCAGTACCCTTAAAGTTGAGACATGATGGTGAAAAGAGTTATGTCCACTATGAAAAAGAAGGAAACCTTTCCCCCTTGCAGCTGTTGCAAAAATTAAGTGGGAATTCTTGGACACCTGCTGGGCGAGGGACAGAAGAGGCTTTCTGCATTCACACTGTCATCACCAGTTTTGTGGCAAGGGGAAAATATTTCCATCAGATTTTCTTTTTTAAAAAAGTCTGTAAGAATAGCAGAAAGTAAAGCCCTCTATTCCATTCCCATCCCATATGATAAGACCATTCCCATCCCATATGATAAGACAATGACTCTGATGTCCTAGTGAGCGTACAGGGAAGTTCAACAGTCTCAAGAAATGTAATCCAATTGTCCATGGAGATTATCACACCATCTTTCCTCCCATGCGAGATGTGGATTTTAGATGGATTTTATCTCACACACCCGTGCCTGGGCAGTAGGCATCCTGTACCCAATCCAGGCTTCTCATGCACCTTTTAAAGAATGGGAAAGCCCGATAGCTGGATGCCTACTGCCTGGGCATGGGTGTGCATGATAAAATCCACTTATTTAAGTTTACATTAGCATGAGAGGAAAGGTGGTGCAATACTGGTAATATCCTATATCCTAGAGAGACTGGTAATATCCTGGAGAGACTGGTAAAATGGGACTATTTGTATAAATAAATTTGAGTAAAGATTGCTTTAAAAGGCTCTCTTGATGATTGGGAGTTCTTTTAACACTACATAGTTATAGTGCTATGATTCCAGTTTAACTGTTATATTTCCATCCTTTAGAATGCTGGGATTTGCAGTTTAAAAGGGCATTTATAATTCTAAGCGAGAGGTCTCTAGTGCCTCACCAAACTACAAACCATAGGAAGGGACCAGGGAAATTACTACACACAGCTTTTAAACCACCATTTCACCCAGAAAGAAGCAAATTTGGTGATACTCATCACATGATGAGACCTCCGACCCATAGCTGCACCATACCTTACCCATTCCTTTTCATTCATGGGAGAAACCCATGAATGACCTTGCAATTGGGCAAGTCCTCAGATATGAAATGCCAGTCCCAGGGCAATTCTGTGATTGCCAGTCACTTGGTGTCAGTGTCCCCTCCTTGCCCTGTCCCCCAAAACTTTTTTTCTTTTTATTTTCTTTGTTTTCTTTTCTTTTTTTAACTTTTAAAAACTTCGCCAAAACCAAGTTCTAGAACTGCACAGAAAAAAACCTGGTGGGGAGGAAACCTTAAGGCATAAGACAGGGAGGTGATGTTAAGGGAAAGTCAAGAAGAGAGCATGATGGGGGCAGCATTCCTCGTTGCACGACTGAGAGAGGTTCAGTGATGGCTGCCTGGAAAGCAGTATATTCCCATTTTATTATTACACGAGTGACTACTAAAAGAATGGAGCTTGTGCAGAAGAGTCCCAGATTAGCTAAAATGGAATCATAGGCCCGATCTAGACGCACACTAAAGAACACCTTTAGGGCTCATGGGTACTGGGATTTTATTTTATTTTTCTTTTGTGAGCTCTCAGTTCTCAGTTCTTACAACTGTTCTCAAATGTCATTAGGTGCTAATCAGCATCTCAAATAATGAACTGAATAATAATTACAACCAACCAGTGAAAACTAAGCTGACTGTGCAAAGTCAACTGTAAACAGAGAAAAGTCATTTTGCGTTTTCAGGGGAGAAATATTAAAGAACCAGCAATATTATACTTAAATCCTTACTGCAAGGGCTAAATGAATGCGGCACTTCATTTCTAAGATATGTTGCCTGCTTTATTCTGTCTTTTGCTTAGGAACCAAATTTATATTTTTAAGTTTTCAAAGTAAGGAGAGACAAAACACTGAAACTGTTTGAAAGAGTAACGTTCAATTTGTACCATAAGAAGTGCCATAGCAATGATGACTATAACCAAGTAGAGGTAGAGGCTGAGAAATCATTACGAATGGTTTACAGAAAAAGAGGCTTATGTACCTTTAAAGAAGAAAACAATAATGTAATGGAAAAATATCTATTTTGAAGTAAGAAAATATATCTTAGGTCCAAAGCAGGCTGACTCTATGGATTGGCTTTAGCTATACCATAGCCATGCCAAGAGAAACATAGCCATACAGCTTTGTCCTATATATCATTAAAGAACCACTTGTGAAGATTATTTACTGTCAAGGTACACACAGCTGCTCTGACGCAATGCATGCTGGGCTATGGGAAATAGCCCTTTGGATGTAGTGCAAGGAACTGTCACAGCATCCTGCTCCACCCTTCTGAGAGCAATTAGTTAGGGTTGAAGTTCTCATGGACATTTGTGGTGGGACCACGTGAACCCAGAAACCTGAGGCTATGACCTACCAGTAGCAAAAGAAGCTATTGTAGATTCTGCTCAGGGACAAGTTCTTGTGACACAGATGGGTGAATGTTTAATGCAGGGCTCTACCATTGCAGAAAACATAAAGCTTTGGCAGTGTTGGGGGTATAAATGCCTTCTCATGTCAACAGATAACAGATGGTTGCTTTGCAGAGGGGCGATCTAGAAATATTATTATTATTATTATTATTATTATTATTAATTATTATTATTATTATTATCTTGGCCCAGTCATCAGGTGGCAGTTGCAGTTTTACAACCATGTGAAACAGTTCACAGGATCAAAACCAAACAATACAGTTTCTGTAAGGAAGAACAGAAGAACAGAATCTGCTATATTCAACATGAAACATATTGTGGGAAAAGCTGCATATATTTAGTTTCATACCGCTTGACAGTTTCAAAAAAAGCCAGAAATTCAACATTATACCTATTCTTTTTTTTTTAAATTTATCATCACCAATTCTAAATTTAGAATAGTCAGATATGGAGTACTTTTTTAATGATATATTGAGGTTTGTCATGAGAAGAATATGATAGAGCAGCAGTTATTAATTTTTTCTTTATCATGGACCCCCTTTAAATATCTTTCGTTGCCATGGTCCACCATGACTCTTTCCCCCCTCTTTTTTCCTGGCAAAGCAGATGAGCGGGTACCTTTGGACAGGGTGGGTTTGTGGGATGTGCAATGAAGGACTTTTAAAAAAAAAATCCCTCAAGTTGAGCTGACTATTGTAATCTCAAACCTTGACATCTAAAATGAAGATGTCTTGCTGAATCATGTCATTCCCACCAGACTTGGGTAAAACCAAACTGCTGCAGCTTCTCATAGTTTGTCTGTTTGTCCTAGAATCATAGAGTTGGAAGAGCTGGGGATGTTTAACCTGAAGAAGAGAAGGTTAAGAGTGATATGATAGCCTTGTTTAAATATTTGAAAGGATGTTATATTGAGGATGGAGAACACTTCTTTTCTGCTGATATAAACAATAGAGAATAGGGACCTTATTGCACCCACTTTTGCCCCCGATCTGGGCATGGGCAGAGTGAAAATACATTTTATTGCATGCCATACTTTCTTCAAGTCACCCCCATGCCATTGCCTGGTGCTAAGCTGTCCCCAATTAGGGCTCATGCGCATGATTTTGCTCTGCCGGAAAGCTTCCGCCTTTCAAAAGGCAGACGGCTTAGTGTCGGGCAATGGCATGGGGACACTTTGACACAGCAGAAAATAAGCATCCGTCCTCAATATGACATCCTTTCAAATATTTAAACAAGGCTATCATATCACCTCTTAACTTTCTCTTCTCCAGGCTAAACAAACCTAGCTCCCCAAGTCTTTCCCCATAGGATATGATTTCAAACAAACAGCTTCGTTTATATACTGCTTTATACCCTTAAGGAGTGTCTAAGCAGTTTACAATTGTAAGCTATTTGCCCCCAACAATCTGGGTACTCATTTTAGCGACCTCGGAAGGATGCAAGCCTGAGTCGAGTTTCAGCCCTTTGCTGGTCTTGAACTCGCCACCTTATGGTTTTGAGCGAGTGGCTGCAGTACAGGCATTTAACCACTGCGCCACCAGGGCTGATATCCTCATTAATAATATTTGCCATCTTGATCACACTCACATGTCCCCTTTTTCATCTGTGAAATTTTGGAAGACATGGGAAAGGCTCATGCAGTTTGACACCACTGCTGCATCAAAGATGCCAACTCCATCATTTTTGCATGTCTCATTCAGATTTAGGAGTTTGTTAATCTCACAGATGAAAGTTTTAAACAGCTGAAATGCAGTGCCTCACTCACTGTTATGTGTGTGGCTTTGTGTGCAAGAGAGTGTTTCAGTGTGCCCCTCCATGTGTATATGTGTATATGTATCTACAGTTCTTAGATGTGCAAATATCAATACCACTACATGTGTGCAACTTAAATAGAAACATTAAAGAAAATATGGTTTTGTAGACAGCTGCTCATTATAAATATTGTGGACGGTTTAAATATAATGATCAGTATCCAACCATCTGTAAGGGGCATTAGCAGACAAAGCAGTTTTTCCTGGAAGCCATCTGTACAAACATTGATTGAGCAGTTTGTAAGATCCCTGTTTATTAACCTTTAAATTGATGAGGTGGTAGATTGTACTCTAGTTCCCCATTATTCTACTCTACTGCAGCAGAATCAGGAAGCTCATTTCTTTTGCAAATGGAAATACTGGAATATAATCCAAAATGATTAAATGAGAGAGGTTTATTTTTTTCGGCTACTGTCAGCCTAAGAAATATCTTGTCTACTGGCATGTTTGTCTTGTCTCTCTGGAAGTTGTTTTTACCTCTGACATTCATTCTTTCCCCAAACTGAACTGGAAAGCTAGTTCCACCATTAGTGCTTCATTTGGTAGTCTGGGTTGTAGTTCTTCTTAGAAAGTTACGACTGTTTTTCCAGATGTTGCCCTTGTCACATTCATTCATGATCTTTTGCTTGGTCATTTATTGTAGCAAGTTGTCTTAAATCCTAAAGATGTGAACTTAAAAAGCATATGTATAATGACAGGGTTTTCACTTCTTCTAAAAAAAAACCTGTTGAGAAAGAAGTCCTTGCCATACTATGGATAATTTTATTATTATTAAATTTTATTCGGTCATTGACCAGCATAGATAAAAACAATCAAAACATTATATATCATAGAAAGGCATCGGACATCACGATAAAACTTCTAATAAATATCAAAGCATTAAAATCCATAGCAATGTACTCTTATCTTCCCTCAGTTGTCTAAAGGTGTATCAATTCCTTTCACCATTAGAGAGCATGTTTGACAGACAATATAGCAAAATTTTGCAACTTTATAGATAATGCTGGGAACCTAAGATAACGAACATAGAAGATATCTGAGCAACCAGAGAGCTTTCCTAGTAGAGGGATAATCAATTGCAGGAGGATATCTTTATAGAATTTATGGATAATTTTGATTATTGGCTTTTTCATAGATGCTAATCTATACTTTGCTTGAAAACAATAAACAGTTAAATATAATTAACGGCCATATCCTGAGTCATTGCTAAGCATTTAAACAATGTTGACTCCAAACCCATAGTAGGACAAATATCTGCATAAAATTTAATCAGCTAATTTATAGCCATAAATACAAATTTAGAAATAATTCCTAGTTAAATAAAGCTTATTTCTGTAGGGTGAATCCCTAACCAACCAACCAGAAGATTAAGAACCTTTTAGAAAAGCTAAATACACCAAATCACCATGGGAAGGTGTTGTACCATATTTCAGTAATATCTACAAGCCTACAAATCCCCCTCTACTTCTCTGCAAACTTACCTGGAAGTAAGTCCCACTGAGCTCAGTGAACATTACATCTGAGCAGACATGTGTTTTACAATGTTAAATTTATTTTTTCTGAGCTGTTCAGAATCTTTATAAGTCTCTGTAAAAGTTGGAGGAGATTGGTCAAGAAAGGTTAAGGGTCCATACCTCAATAGCAGCTAATAGAGGAGAAGCATCTGAATTTTTTAACATCAGCTCTTCTGAAACAGAGTGAAGATAAGTCTGAAAGAGTGAAAGATTTCCTATGTAGAAGAATACAGATTAACATGACAGTGTGGTGCCTTTAATGCTGTTAGAATAACAAAGCAGCTGATGGACGTGTTTATAGCAAAACTTTTTTTTCCAATTATCAGTTCCAAAGAAGCATAATCTCAGCTATTGAGTATAACCTGCTGGATACTGCTTATCCCTATGCATAGGCCAAATGTAACTTTTTAGAGCTTTTTAATTTCTGAAGTCCCATTTCCACCTATAATTACCACATTCAAGTGAAATATTTTAATATATAAACTGGGGTTCAGTGATTTCTCCAAGTTTATATATTGCCAAATGGAACTATATTTGTATAAAGACACTTGTTAAAGAAAAATAAGATAAACATCTGAGGTTCTGCAAAGAAAAAACAACAGGAATAATAGCGAGTTCAACTCTTCTGTATGAGCAAGTTATGTAAAAAGGTTCTCATAATGTATTTTCAATAAAAGATTTATAAATGGAAACATCTGACTTCATTTTTTCAGCCTAACAATGACACACACATGTATGCCTGCACACACATGCACACACACACACATCCAGAAGGTTAGGAGTAAAAGTTCCATTAAACCAGTCCTCTGCATCTCATTTCAGGAACTCTCAAAGGAACCATGTATTCAGGAGTGGGAGGGATATCCCTTTTTATAGGTCACCGGAGAATGGAAACCACTGTGTCTTGTCATAAGCCACAGAAACATAAAAGGCCCAAAAGGTATTAGGATGGAAATTAAGCAAATAACCATTAATTCTATACATTTTGTGGCATGATCATTTTATTTCCTTTTAAGTTTTCCTTTATTTCTCCTGAACATGGGAACAAGACAAATGTGAACTGTTTCAGAAATGCTCTGACTGAACTGTACTTCTTCTCCTTCTTCTTCTTCTTCTCCTTCTTCTTCTTCTTCTTCTTCTTCTTCAACTTTATTTATATAGCGTTGTAAATGTACACAGCACTGTACATACAATCTTTTGAATTAGACAGTTCCCTGCCCTCAGGTCTACAATCTAAAAAGACATGACACAAAAGGAGGGAATGGTGGTGGGGAATGGTGGGAGGGGATCAGGTCCAGCATTTCTTTTCTCCCTCTGAGGCAAGGGCCAATGCAGATGGATTGGAGGGAGGGCTATTCTTAATCGAGGCCAAGCCTGATGGCGTTGGGCCTGCCTTTTCAGTCCCTCCCAGGCTGGATAATAATAATAATAATAATAATAATAATAATTATAATTATTATTATTATTTCTAGCCCACCCCTCTGAACAAGCAATCGGGGCGGGTTACAGCAAAAGTTAAAACAGTGTCAGTTAAAATATCCCGTCCCTTCCCTCACCACCCCCCTTAAGAAGAAAATTAAATCACAGTAGATTTAAAAACATGGAATAAAACAAAATAAGACAATAAAAAGCAGCATCATTAAAACGTGATTAAAATGTGGTAATAGCACAATTGGGGGAAAGATTATTACACCCCCGCACACTTCTCCCATTCATGTTCATGTGTAAACTGTAATAGAAGCATCATTGAGTAATAAGGGAGTTTCCATTATTAACTAATGCCATGTCCATTACAGTTTATATAGGGGACACAAATGGGAGAAGTGACACGTAGGGGACACAAATGGGACACTAAAACACAATATGGGTGGCTACACAATAATTGCCATGCCATTTCCCAACACATTCACCCATCCTCACATCCAGAAGAGGAGACTCTGTACACTCAGGGAGTTGTCTGGAATTTCTGGCCTGATCTGGAGCAAATGGGGACTTTTTTTAAAGCCCTGGAGCACAGATTGGACCCATGTTTCATCTGGTTTGGTCCTGTGCAAAAGTGGGGCAGAAGTGTTTCTTTTCTTCCATGCAGACACCAGCCAAGAAGATGTCAAGGCCAGAATGGTTTAGGCCATTTGTTTTATCTGAAAACGTGTAGTGGAGGTACCTAAGAGAGAATCACCCAATAGGGCTGAGACAAATGTCAGAGGCACCAAATTTGGATTTAAACCACTTTGTATGTACTGTAACTTTTATTAAAGACAAGCAAATAATTTAAATATTATGGTTTTTTGTGGAGCTTTTGGGCTATGTGGCCATGTTCTAGAAGAGTTCCTTTCTGATGTTTCGCCAGCATATGTGGCTGGCATCTGATGCCAGCCACAGATGCTGGCAAAACATCAGAAAGGAACTCTTCCAGAACATGCCACATAGCCCAAAAGCTCCACAAAAAACTATGGATGCCGGCCATGAAAGCCTTCGACTCCACATTAAATATTATGCATAATAAGGCAAGGAAATAACCTAAATATTAAGTATCAAGAGAGCTCTCTTTCACACACACACATAAACACACAGGCAGACAGGCAGGTAGACAGACAGAGATTCACACCCATGGTCCCTTTACCGAACGTATGGCCAGTTCATCCTCAAAGGGTTGGATGAAACTTGTAGCTGCAGGCAGGAATCACAAAGGAGAGGCTGGAAATTCTCCTCTTTTATACTTTCTTCTTCTCATCCCTTGAGCAAGACATGGTTTTTCTGGTTGTTATTTACAGTTCATGTTCTCAGTTCTGAGAGCTTGGTCCATGTTATTGGAACACAGAGAATGTTATTCTAATGCTGACGCGAGTTAGTCAGGAAGAAGTTTATGTTGTCAGTTGTGAGACCTCAGCTGATGTTACAGAGAGTGTTATGTCCTTGCAGCTCAGGGTACATTCTGTTTGTGCAAATTCCTCTTGTTTTGCAAAAACTCTTTTCCCTGGCCAAATCAGACTTTCTTGATTCTTCGTTTTAGTCTCCAAATCCTTCCTTCAGCAATGTAACATATGCAGCCATTTCCTTTGATTCAGGACTATATTTTCAACCTAAATGCACTCATCTGGAACCCACTTGTTCATCACAAAGAAGAGAAAGTCAACAGGAAGGCCCCATTTCAGATTAGGGCTACATGAGTGTATGAGCACTTAGAACTTCAAACGCAGTGCAGCATTTTTTATGAATTCTGTGTAACTCAATGATGGCTAATTTCAAAAATGTATTCGTACCTGTTTAAATAATTAAATTATCTGTACCCCATGTTGGTAAGTGCTGACTTACCAACTTCAATATCCTGCAGACAGGCATAAAGCAATATGCTGCTATTGTGACTGCACCTTATTACAGACCTGGAACTGGTACAGGAGAATGATCAGACCTTGCCTTTTTCTTAACGAAAATGCTTTTTACACTTCTACAGATATCCACAAACATCTACACATTATGTGAATTGGCTTGAAATAGTCAAAAGAGCGGGGAAAATAGATCACTGTTCTATTCTGTTTATTTTTTAGCACATATATTATACCCTGGCCTCCTCCTGAAATTTAAGTTTTACAGGGAAGCTACTCTGTATGATAGATTGCATATATGAATGCTTTCCAATGGTTTTATTTTTTTAAAAAATAAAAGGAGCCACCTTCCCCCTTCCCCAGTTTCCACCTGAGAGCATCACATCAGAGAGAAAGCTGGGCTACAGACTTTCTTTATAATTATGTGTCCATTTCATGTTTATAGACGAAGCAGTTTATACAGAGGGGCCTTTGGGTCTGCCAGTTTTGCTTACTAGGCTGATTCATATAGCTGAATCTGAACTGATCCTTGGGACCATTCTGATGAGCCAGTTCAGTTTTGTGTCTAAATTCTTAGAGAACCATGAAAATCAAAACCCATACAGATATGTCCACTGGCCTATGAGTTAGTGGATCCAGACTCGCTGCTTTATCACACTAGGGGGCAAACAAGATTTAACAAGAGTTAAACGAGAGTTAAACAGAAAATGTTTGCCCCCTAGTGTGATAAAGCATTAAGTCATAGGACGCTTTCACTCGGAGGAGGCAAGCATAATTAAAACATGATTAAAATGTGGTAATAGCACGATTGGGGGAAAGATTATTACACCCCCGCACGCTTCTCCCATTTATGTCCATGTGTAAACTGTAATAGAAGCGTCATTGAGTAATGAGAGTTTCCATCATTAACCAATGACATGTTCATTACAGTCTACGTAGGGAACACAAATGGGAGACGTACACAGGGGTGTGATATTCTTCCCCCTGATCATGCTATTACCATGTTTTAATCATGTTTTCATGACACTTGCCTCCCATGTGAAACCATTTATAGTTAGTGCATATCCGCTGTATCATAGGGACTTAGGGTAGCCACAATGATTGTCCAAAGCCCCATTCATTTCAGTGTCTACTTTGAGTAAATCTTTCCCTGTAGGTTGGGCTGCATTTGCACTCATCAGCATGACTTAAAATGGATTTTATTATAATTATGATAATTTACATATGGCTTGAGTGTTTGAGAGATTCAACCAAGGAAGAAAGAAGTGAGGAAAAACCCAGTTTCTCTAGCAACTGCTTTAAAAAAAATTTCATCTGTTTTCTCTTATTCACTGGCTTAACCTGTGTGTCAAGGGAGGGAACTTTCATCTATCATCTACTAACCATGTGTTGTGATGGCCAGGAAAACCAGAGTCTGAACTTTGAATTTTTCTGTAGCCTATCAAACAGCTGAGCTCCATCTTAGCATACGATTAATCTCTTTCTGAAGCTCTATATTTTTGAACATTATGTTTGCCTGCTTCATTTCTCCATTGGATCATTATTCTTGTCTGTCTTATGTTGCTTTTGTAGTTTGTTAAGCTTGTACTGTTGTTTCTTGTGGTAATTTCACCAAACTGTAGAATTGCAAGGTTTGAAGGACAGACTGTTCTGCGGCACAATAAGACTATTGGGGTGGTGATGCAGCGATGAGAGGATTCAGTTCAGACTCAAATATGGCAATTCAGAGAATGGGACCATTTCCTTCGAATTGATTTGGAGGACTCTGATTTTACTCAGTTCCTGACATTAGAAATCAATTGATGTATTGTGAGAGTTGTCAGCTCTGTAAGCTCTTCCTTGGATCAATTCTTGTTTAGGCACCTCTCCCACTGGTGCCTTTCTATAGAGAAAACTGTAAATGGTAACTGGGTGAAATTGGGTGACAATGGGTTAACATACGATTCTTTAATTTCAATGGATCTACTGTAAGTCTTGCTCTGGATTATTCTTTACTGTGCAGGAAACAGTATCCTAAAACAGGGGTGGGAATACTGCTTCTCCTGGATGTCACACAGCACCCAAAGTTATTTTTATGCCACCAAACACCCCCAAATTACCCTTGCTCTGGGTGGAAAAGGTGAATGTGATGGAGAATGAGTGTGTGCAGCAGCTAACAATTCTGATTAAGGAGTGAAAATATCAATGGCAGAAGAAATTAAGGTTTAATCTGCACTGCAGAAATAATTCGGCTTGATACCACTTTAACCACCCTGGCTCAATGCTATGCAATTCTGGGGTTTGTAGTTTCTTGTGACACCAGAGCTCTCTGACAGAGAAGGCTAAATATCTCATTTACATATTGGATTGGATTGCAAAAGAGGGGTCCCTGTTGAGATGCAAATGGACTTTAAATTTCCTGGACTCTGAAAATCTCTTTACTGCAGCAGGGCCAGAAGGAGAAGGAGCCTGCCGACAAAAGATATCCTACCTAAAATGCTATCTTTCTTTACTAAGGACTGAAACAACATGCAGGCCTCTGACTAAGATCTCCAATTTTTTCCCCTCCTGTTTGGTTTGTAACATCTTGCCTGATGAAAAAGTCCACAGAGCTTCGAAAGCTTTCAACAAGTATATTGTGCATTTCGGTTGGCCATAAAAGTATCACTGATGGATTTTTGTTTGTAGTTGTTAAATGGCCAACACATCTACCACTGCATATCTCATTTGTTGATATTGTTGTTGTGTGCCTTCAAGTAGTTTCTGGCTTAAGATGACCCTAAAGTGAATTTATCATGAGTCTGCTTCATGTGGCACATACTAATAAGATTTAGGCTCTTGTCTTTGAGAAAGAAGAATCCATCTACATGCTTCATGAAAAGCCATGCTTGGACTCTGAGGGCTGTAGATAAGAATTAAAGCTTCGACCTTTTTTGGGTTTTGCCCTGCCATTGGTCTTTTTCATCTGCCACTAAATGCAGGTGACCTAGGACTAGGCCTTTGATGATCTTCAAGAAACTGACAGGTTCATATGAAAACAAGCTACTCTTAGTACAGTTAACAGTACTCAAGGTGGCCAAGGGGCAGATGTCAAGGAACATTGCCCATATCATTACTACCAAATATCTAGGCTCACAAAGTCTTTACTTACTATTTTTATCAAGCCAGTAATGACTGATGGGTCACTTCAGTATTTAGGAAAATACCCAGCCAATAGCATTAAGTAAGAAAAGCATGTTCCCTGCAGGGGTCTAGGGGTATCATTGCCAATTTTGGAGCAATGGGTTCTGGGGTGTATAGACAGTTGGACAAAAGGTGCTTGTGGGCTGGATGTGTCCAAAGCTCACACAGTTGTCAACTCAATGTATTCAGTGGGACATAATTTTGTGTATGCAGGCATAGGATTGCACTGTAAAAATTGTACTCTTACCCATATGATTTGTTTACTGTGGCCACATAAAATGAGGTTCCATCTATCAGCCATGCTCCACATCCCTCCACTACCATCCGACCATACTCCTCATGGACTTGCTCTTATTTTGTGGCTCTTATATGCCTAAAATTGGCCCATGTTGTGCTTGCATGGATTTGAAATGCACTGAAAAATCCATTAAGAGGACCAAATTCTCTTCAAGAAACTGATACAGGGTGAATCTATGGGAAAGCACTTCAGTTCAGAGCTGCTAACTCAGTCTTGGCAACATTTTGGTGGCCTATAACTGTCACCCTTCAAAATAGATATGTTCAGCCAAAATACTTTAGGGTTTTGATTGGCTAATAGTCATATCATGGAAGTGCATAAAATGTTTTCAGTCAGCACTGGAACAAATTCTGCATTGCACAGCTGTGGCGAAAGTGCCATCCCTTTGAGACCATCTAGAATGCAGTTGAGACATAACAACATCCTACTTGATTAATATTCTTATCTATAATAAAGTTTCAAAATGGATGGCATATATTTTTATTAAAGAAATTGAGTTGAGAGATGGACAATAGTATTCTTCACAGTATCCCAGGAACTATCAAATGTTTCACCATAAGCCTGAAATAGATTTTTGGGGAAAAAAACTATTATTGTAGTTTATTTTTGTAAAGCCAGTGTCACATAGTGATTTGAGTGCTGGACTGTGACTCTGGAGACCAGGGTTCGATTCCTAGCTCAGCCATGTAAACCCATTGGTGACCTTGGGCAGGTCACACTCTCTCAGCTTCAGAGGAAGGCAATGGCACACCTCCTCTAAACAACTCTTGCCAAGAAAACCCCATGATAGGTTTGCCTTAGGGTTGCCATAAGTCAGAAACAACTTGAAGGCACACAACAAAACAAAACAAAACAAAAATTTAATTTTAGAAAAAGCTGAGGGGGTGGCTACATCCCAATTGTCAGCAAAGCCAAAAGCAAAGGGTAGGACCAAAAATCCCAATATATTTATATATATTTAGCCCACAGTTCTTACTACTGATAGTTCAGTCTTTTAGAATGTTTTAGAACACAAAAACATGGTATCATATGGGAGAATCTCAGGATGTCCCCCCCCCCCTCCATTCCTGGTCTAGACTAAGGATGTCATACTTTACTTTAAAATGCATTTCAGCAAACCTTGCTGGTGATTTACATTTCCACTTGGTATAAACTTATTTTGATTTTCTTGAATGGTTAGCTCCATGTGATTGAAACCAGGCAAGTTCTTCCCTTTCAGCAAGTTCCCCTTTAATGCTGTTGTTGTTGTTGTTGTTGTTGTTGTTAGATTTGTACATGTGACAACGGTACAAATTTTATAGAAGTTGATTTTCTTTCTCTATTCCATAGAAAGTGTGATGTTGATTACACAGTGAAACTAGACAAAAAAGGTGTATTTGGCACTTACAGATATTTGTGGCTGTTTTTCAGGCTCAGGTTAGAAATTTCTCTGATTTTTGTTTTGGTCTTGGAGGTTATATGTTCACTGATTCATGGTGCAGATGCCTGTGCTTAATTCTGCCTTCTTTTAGCATAATTAATTTAAAATTATAATTATCAAAAGCAATATGATTGAGCAATATGATCTAGTGTATTCTGAAAACTGTGTAGAACTAAAAGTTAAAAAGACTCCATATCACAGCTACATTCAAGATGAGATCTAGCTCTAATCTTGGATTTCACTTTGCACTACATCAAAGTAAACATTGTGGGTGATATCTGTCTTTTAAAGATTAAGGACGGATTGCTACAATGGGCAGCTCACTCACCAGCAATCCCCAGATATTTTTAAGATTGCACATGTCCACATACATCAGTCTTTGAGCACATCACCTTCTATTTTTCAACAGGAATCTCAAGTACGCAATCAGTGAAGAAGAAAGGGGGGGAAAAACAGCCACTAAGACCTGGTGAGTGATACCAACAGGGCATAGAACTAACCTTCTGCTATGAAGAATTTACATGATTACTTGAACACGAAAGGAATGAAAACCAACAAGTTATTGGTTTGTTTTGATATGTTGGAGAATAGTATTTTTTAAAATTTTTCTATTAGTGTACTTAATCAGTTAAACATCACTACTAAATAATAGTACTTGATAGTAATAAGTAATATTATTTAATTTTATTTGTATGGCAAATTCTCCCAGAGTTGCTTGCTGAACAGGTACACAGTTCACTATATAATTTACAATACTATTTGAATAAAAGTAAAACCAATTTTTAAAAACAATTTTAATTTTTTTTAAAAAAAATAAAATATTAATTTGCCTCAAATCATTTACCAAATTCATTTTGAAAAATCAACAATTCTTTGGAAAAGCTGCTCAAAACAAAAAGAAAAGCTTATTAAACGTTTTCTCTAAATGAAAGCATCATGCCTACTTCCTGGGGAAGATTTCAGAGATGTGAGGTCATCACTGAAAAGGCCCTTTCTTAAAATGTGTTTTTACCCACCAAGTTTCACAGCAAAATGAGCCAAAGGTATTGTTCCCTTTCACCCACCCACTCCTTATATGAAGTTTATCAGTCCCAAATTATGCACAAAAAATATTTGGGATTGTAACCTCAGAATAAATATCAAAATTGGTCAAAATTGCTTCATAAATGGGAATTCTAGAACAAAAACTGCTGGATTCAAGGTATTTTTCCTGGATATACTCAAAGTAGTTGAAGAATGAGATACAGGAGCTTACAGTGGTTCTCATTTGTATTTGGTCCCATTAGATAACACAAGTTTGGTGACTCTGTGATCAGGCATATGGATTTGTATAGCATGGTGGATGAACAAACACTTTATAGTACAAATTCTAATAAAAACAACAATAATTCTTTAAAAAAAAAGACTTTCCAAGCCTTGACTTGTCTCTTCTGGTAGAATACAACTCTAGCTGCAAATTTTCTTCCAGATCATAATTCTTTTTTCCAAGCAGCAGATTTACTGAGGGACATTGATGTTTCCATCCCTACAGAGGACAAATAGCCTCTCTGCCCAATTCAGCTGTCCAGGTGGAAAGGGTAAATGAGATAAGAAACACAGGACTCTGTCCAATGAGAAGTGCTGTGGAAGGAATTAGAAATAACGGTGGATAATGGAATGTGCTGGCAAAACTGTCGCTGTCCTAAATGTTTCTGTGAGATGCAGTTCCCACATACATATACTTATCAGTAGCGATATATTTCAAGGCAAGCACTGCAAATGCTGCAACTCATTTTTTATGGGGGGAAATCATGACTATTAGGTAGATTTTAGGAGAAAAGCTTAAGTGCTTTTGCCATCTAGAGGACAATATATCACAAATATATATTGATTTTGAAAGCAGAGCAGGAGTAATCTCATTGTTGTAAATCCCACTTTTGTATTTTGTAAATTTTGCTTGATTTTGTTCAAAAGCCAAACCAAACCAAAATGCTCACCTTGGCCTTAGCAGATAGTTAAATATTGACTGTGAGGTCTTTTGTTGGGTATTGTTTGTGGCTTCTTCTGCTGACTCTGTATCTTCTCTTTCAATGTATTTGTTTTAAAAGGTGTTAATTCCAGATGTTGCTTATATTTTTATATATTTTTATTTCTCTTATTGGAACCATTTTAATTGTATTTGTTTTAACTTGTGTATGCTGCTTGGTCCCAATATTAGAGGGGAACAATGCGGTATAAATTAATTATTAATAGTACAGTGGGCCCTCGGTATCTGAGGGGGATCCTTTCTGGACCCTGTCCCGTGGATACCAAAATCCGAAGATACTCAAATCCCATTGTCCTTAATGATGGCACATCCCCGCATTGCCATTAAGGAGAATGGGACTGGAGTCCTCCCTCCTGCCCTCCTTTCCTTTTACTTACCTCCTTCCTTCCTTTCTTCCTGTCTCCACCTATCAGGCTTCTGCCCCAGCTTGGCTTTGGGGGCAGTTTCTGATGCCCAGTCAGCTGGGGCTGGGACCTAGGCCAGGGCCAGGGCTTGACTCTTGGAACCCCTGTCCCCAGGCCCAGCACCTGGGACTGAGCCTCTGGGTTCTGAGACTCTTGCCATGGTCCTGGTGCTACCTCCCATGTGGCTCTGGAGCTTCAGGGCAGTGCTTGGCTTTGGAGCCCTGTTGGCCAGAGGGATCCAGCACCAGGGCTGAGGCTTGGGTCTCTGAGCCCAGAGGCTCCATCCAGGATGCTGAGCCTGGGGACAATGGCTCCAAGACTCAAGCACCAAGCCTGGTCATACTCAATTTAGGGCACTGGGAGGCAATTTTTGCGTTCCGAACGCAATGCAGTGTCAATATGCAATCACGTACATTAGCTGAACTAGCGAATTTACTCAATTCCGAACTGGCCTCACTTCCATTTCTTTCGAAATTGAGAGAATTGTGATAAACTCCTTACTGGCAGACAAAGACCTTTTTGTTCAAGCCCAATTCTAATGAGTAACCACTGGCAAGGGAGCCTTTTTATAATTGTGTGTGTGTGTGTGTGTGTGTGCCTGCACGCTTACATTATTTTAACTTTTGTTTGCTTTTTAATGATTTTATCCTCAATTTAGCATATTGTTCTAATGAGTTATGTTTAAATTTCTATTGTTTTGGTTTTGGCTGGTACTTTTTGTGAGCTGCATTGAGTCCCATTTTCACCCAGGAGAAACATGGCATAGAAATGAAATGAAATGAATGAATGAATAAAATATTCTGCTGTTAGTACTTAGTACTTAGATGGGAGACCATCAATGAATACCAGGTGCTGAAATCTGTAGGCTTCAGGACACAGGTAGGCTGTATGCCAATCAAATGTAGGCCTGTTCTCCAACACGGTATCAGAGTTTCCTGCTCCACTTCATCTGCCACCAAATGATACAGCCATTCCCTTTATTGAATCCATCCAGGAGTCACAGATAAAAGGAAGTATTTCTTTACACAATGTGTAGTTAACTGTGGAAATCATTATCATAAAATAATAGCAATGGCCACTAAGCTGGGTCGCTTTTAAAAGGGATTGGACACATTCCAAGAGGAGAAGGCTATCAACTAGTTATGATGGATATTCATTTTCTCCAGTACCAGAGAGGACTGCTGTTGTTGTGTGTCTTCAAGTCATTTCCAATTTATGGTTATCCTGGGTTTTCTTGGCAAGTTTTTTCAGAGAGGGGTTGCCATTGCTTTTCCTTAAGGCTGAGAGAGTGTGACTTTCCCAAGGTCACCCCATGGGTTCTTATGGCCAAACTGGGATTTGAACTCTGGTCTCCAGAGCCATAGTCTAACATTCAAACCACTAAACCACTCTGTCTCTCATGAGAGACAACACACCTTGCTGGATCAGAACAAATGTTTATCCAGTCCAACATTCTACTCCTACAATGGTTATCCAGTTGCCTGGAAGAAGACCACAAATACGATAAAAATACATTAGACCCATCTATACACATGTATTTGAGTTCTCCAAGAATTTATAAGGTCTCTTTATCAATTGTTGGAGAGCTCAAATGTGTATATGGGTGGGTCTAGTGTACTTGTGTCCTGCTTATGTTCTTCTTACAGGCAACTGGCTAACCATCATAGGAGCACAATTTTGGACTGGATAAACATTTGTTCTGATTCAGCAAGGTTTTTCTTATGTTTTCTACTCTTAAATGATTCCATGAGCTCAGACCATGAGCCCAGACCAAAGTGAAAGAAGCATGTGGATTAAATGCTACATGTTGTGAGCCAGCTGCTGTTTCTATAATTGTGGTTATTCCCAGAAGCCACCACCACTGATATAACTGCTAGCTTACCACATGTGTGAACATCTGGTTAATACTAAAATTCCTCTGAGGATCCCCTACTGATGTGTGCACTTGGACTGAATAGTGAAGAAAAGCCTTGCTGGATCAAACCAAAGGTCCACTTAATCCAGCAGCTTGATTTCTACATTAGCCAGCCAGCAATGAATTGGCTGTTTGCACAGCAATAGCCACATATCCTGGTTCCCTTTGGCTTTAATAGACCATTTGCTTTAACAGAAACATAACTTATGTTCAATGTTTATGATTTTGGATGATTTGGACCAGTTTTAGAAAGATCACCAAATCAGCAGAGGTGAACACATCTTTATTCCTCAAAGAATCTCTCAAGGAGACATGCATATTTCTCTTACAGAACTGTTTAACCATATGTGCCTATTCATTTAGAGGGTTGTACAGAATGGCCCTTGTGGTCTCTTCCAACTCTATGATTCTATGATTTAACCAGGGAAATGGGTTTCAACCTCTTCTGGGTTTCAACCTCATCCTAAAGAAGAAGAATAGTGTTTAACTACATATGCTGTTGCACTGCAAATCCCACCAACAGTAGATAACATGGCTATTGTTAATGGACCAGGGAGGGAGGGGGGTTATAATGCAGTGATATTTGGAGAGAAACATCTCACCTTCACCCCAAAGGGTCAGATCTACAGTCTGAAAGTAGCCCTAGACCTAGGGCCTGTACAGATGAGGAGAAAGGGGCAGCCTCTGGATTGTTGTTGTGGCAACCGCATGCCGTGGCAACAATGCACCTGGAAAAAGGAGCCACGAAACGCGTCTCCATAAGTACCCTGGCATAGTGCTGTGCTATCCCTCATGTGCTGCACTGTTTGGATGTGGCGCATGAGGCATGTTATCATTGTGGATGCTCCGCTCTCCTGAGCCCTACGTTTGACCCCAGGCCAGTGCAAAGCACTGGTCTGTACTGGGCCTTAGTTCTATCCTGATTAATCACAGTGAGCTAAGGTATGGAAAATCTTTATTTCATTGCCTTCATTAGTCACTTTATGTAATGTAAATAATCTGAAGTCATTATTTTTGTTTTCTTAATAGTAATCTGCAACCCTGCTTTTCCACATTCTTCCATTAGTCATTCCAAATCTTTTCTGTTTTCTGCAAGTAATATTGTGTCATCTGGTTATCTTAAATTGTTGATGTTCCTTCACACAGTTTCCACACCTCTCTCTTATTCTAATCCTGATTTCCGTATGATGTGTTCTGCATCTAAATTAAAAAGATAATGTGATAAAATGCAAGTTTTTGTGACCCCTTTGCCAATGTGAAGCCATCCTGACATATTGTGTCTTGACTGTGACATCTTGTGCAGAATAGAGATTACACATCTGGAGAATCAGACATTGTGACAACCTATTTCTGTCAGAGCAAACCATAATTTCTCATGATCTACAAAATCAAAGTTTTTGTTGTAATCTATAAAGCACAGGTTGGCTTGCTTCTGATTTTTTTTGTGCTTTATTATGTAATGTATGTTTTGAATATGATCCCTAATGCCTCTTTGTTTTCTGAACCCAGCTTGAAAATCTGACATTTTTCACTCCATATGTGGTAAAAGTCTATCCTGGAAAATCTTGAATATCATTTTGCTTGCATGGAAGAGATCATTGCAATAATCCAATGGTTACTACAGTCCCTGTTCTCTTTCTTGTGGATCAGAATTTATATTGAGTGTTTCCAGTGTGGGGTACATTGTTTTGTTTTCCATATTTGTTGGTTGTTGTTGTTGTTGTTTTTAGAACTGAGATGAATTCCATCACTATATTTTGAAACAGTTCTATTGATATGCCATCTGATTTGTTTCTCATATATCTTATCAGCACTGAAAGGTCACCACTGGTTTCCAGTTTCTTTCTAAGCACAGCTCAAAGTGCTAGCATTTACCTTTAGGTCTCTATGTAGCTGAGGTTCCATTTACCTGAAGGAATGTCTGTTCCCATATCATTGTGTATTGTAGACGTATTAAGACTCTATCTCCTCTGGGTGCCTGCTGCTTCCAACACAAGGCAATTATCAATCAGAAATAAATAAATAAAACACTTTCATGTTCTGTCCATGAAATTCTCACCCCCGGGAAGCCTGTTGTTAACCTAGTAAAGGTAAAGAAAAAGGTAGTACCTTGCCATGAATGTCTGCTTGTAACAAACTATAGGGGGCAGTGCTCATCTCTATTACTAAGCCAAAGAGCCAGCATTGTCTGAGGACTGCTCTGGTGGTCATGTGGCCACCATGACTGCACCAAAAGCTATTACCTTCCCACTGAAGTGGCACCTATTTATCTATTTGCATTTGCATGCTTTCTAACTGCTAGGTTGCAGAAGCTGGGACTAGTGATGAGAGCTCAACCTATCATACAGCACTCCTGCTTTCAACTGCCAACCTTACATCAGAACTGGAGTCTTAACTGCTAAGCCAAAAATTCTGCAATCACTGTGGGCTATTAAATGTATTATATAATGTGCATTTTGCAAAACTATATAACTGAAGGTATATCTGTACCACTATTATATACCAAATCTCACCTGATTTTGGAAGCCAAGCAGGCTTAGACAACATTAGTGGTTGAATGGGGGAATCACCATATATAGAAGAATATCATGGATTCCCAAAATACAATGGATCTGGATTGGAAAATTTTCACTAAGGGCTTTTTGTTTCAAGGATGGCTTCTCCTAAGAAGGAGAGACAACACTAGGGGACTGTGACCCTGTAACTATTGAGTTTTGGAGCCTGAAACCTTGAGTATCTTTCAGTCTTGATGATTCGGGGCAGGGGGAGGGGAGGAGTTGATCCTTACATTTGTGCTTGTGATGTTTTCCTACCCTCTCCATATATTTTATGCAGACAACCTCTTATCCAAGCTATGTAACATGCATCCAACAATCTAATTTTGTTACAAATGAAAGTAGACATCATTTTCCATGTTCATTCTTCCAAATAAATACTTGAAACTGCAAAAAGCATGAGTTTTTCTGGGCACCAAGTGCTTTTTTCATGCTAATTAGTGTAAAGCCTAGGAAAATGGATCTTAGATTGTTGGCATGGTCATCCCCAGCGTTCAGGACAGTTGAATTGATTGATGTTGAAAAGTTGGATGTTGCAGGTTGAAAAGCTACTGCAAATTCCTGCTTGCAGATCTCTCTAATTAAAGTTATACACTTCTGTAGTACGTTGAGAAGTCTTTTGACTCACATTCATCCTTTTCCATCTGCGTTATAAAGTTCATCATAAATCAAAGGCATACTTTTTGGAGCACAAATGAAGGAAGCAACAGACAATGGATAATTTAAATTTCATAAATTATTTATTTCCTCAGAAAATTAAAATGTCAACTCTTCTGATCTAGCTGTAGGTCCAAGCCTCTCCAAGACTTTGTTTGGTGTCAAACACTGACACATGACATACTGCTATGATTTATTGTTGGTAAACGATGCAATAGGTGGTATACAGCATAGAATCATAGAGTTGAAATAGACAACAGAGGACATCCAGTACAACTCTCTGCCATGCAGCAGCACTCAATTGAAAGCTTCAGGACAGATGGCCATCCAGCATCTGCTTAAAAACCTCTAAAGAAGAAAATATTTCACTGTCAAACAGCTCATACTGTCAGGAAGTTCTTCCTAAGGTTTAGGTGGAATCTCTTTTCCTATACTTTGACTTCCTGAAGAATTTCAGCCCTTTCTGCAGATGGGACCCAGCATTCCCTCACAGCCGATGGTAGAATTGGGCCCCGAAACAATCCCTGGTTGGCAATCCAATTCCCTATGGCTGGGTAAATAAGGAACTCCTAGGCTGGGATGCACACCTTCCTCATGACACTAATGAAATAAGTACTTCCATGAGTCTTGATTGAATGCAGACACAAACAAAGAAAACCAAAGTGTGCAAGTGTGACCCATGCCCTCCCCTTGTAGCTATGAGAACTGTGCAAGTAGGCTGACAAGAATGGAAAATTTGTTCTCCAGTCTGTTCTCAGCCTTTGTATCATTTCCCAGCCTCAAACTGCTGAGCTAATTGAAAAAAATGTATCTAACAAAGTCACTAATGCAAAATAACTGTTACTCCACCACTGGGCAGCTATAAATGTTTGGCCATGATGCTAACTAGGACTCTGAAATCTATATGCCTGCTTGCAGACACCAAACACACTACACAGACTCAGTCCATCTAGGCCAGGGATGGAAATTGTGTGGTCTACTTGAGGTCAGACTATATCGTCCAGCATTCCTCATCACTGGGGCTGCTTAAAGTTGCAATCTTACTATATTTGGAGGGCTACACGATCCCTACTCTTCACCTGCCCTTCCGTTTTCTACTCAGATTGGCAGGTAAACCTTTTTTAATGTTACCCATTCCTTTAATTGAGCCTATTTTGGGCATAAAATTCAGCACCCTGGACAGCTCCATTATACTTTGAACTAAAACCCTGAGCAGATTCACTAGTCCACTGACATTTAAAAAAAGCCAAGGGATGAATGAATATTTTTTTCAAGATTTGTTCAGAAGGGGTTTGCCTTTGCTTTCCTCTGAGGCTAAGTGTTACTTGCCCAAGGTCACCCAGTGGGTTTCCATGGCTGAGTGGGAATTTGAACACTGGTCTCCAGAGTTGTAGTCCAACACTCAAACAACTATACTACACTGGCTCCCAGCTATGGCACCATTAAAATTGGAGAGGGCTACAAGGTCCCCAGAATTGGCTACATCTTGCAGACTGTCAATGCAGTCATGATCATCCTTTTTCCCAGTCCAGGACTCAAAGCAGCTTACAACAGTTAAAACAAACATACAAAAGGTAGAGATTTGATTAAACTATTAAGAAAACTGAAACCAGTTTAAAACGTAACCCTTAAATGAAAAAACAACTAGACAATACAGCACATTATGCAAGCCCCAATCCAATTTTCAAATCACTATACCAAGCTGTTATGCAATGTTTTGCAATGTTACCTGTGCAAAATCTAGCCTGTCTCCAAACTTTGCACAGTTCTTAAATGAATTTACAGACAGATTCAATGATGCAGTCCAATTTTACCAGAATTAGTCATAAACTGACAGTGGAAGATGGAAGAATGAGAGCTCTGGCTTCTTTCTAGATTAGGAATTTACAGCATCCCAAGGAGGTCTGGAGCAAATTTCCTCCCCTGGAATCAACAGGGGCCATACCACAGTGCTAATGTTTAACTTGTCACAGCAGTGGCAAAATCAACCATCTAATTTTCAGTGAAAACAAGATGCACAGCAGGCATGCACAGTGTTTCTCAGATAAATCATGTTCCTGGAAGCTTCCCCAAAGCACTACGTATTTTGTAAATGAGATGAACATTCTTTTAATGCTAAAAGGACAAACTTCACTGCTACTGCAACTGTGGTAAACTCAGCAGTAGGGGCAAAGTGAGACGCTCCCCCAACACGTGACGGGGGGCTGTTGGTTCACTTTATCCAAGTTCAGTCTTCCCCTGCTGCCACTCTGAAGGGCCACACTTTTCTTTAAAAAGATGTGTAACATTTGGGATGGTATGTAGCTGAGCTGGTCTTATTTCCTCTCTTTCTACAGCCTTCAAAGGGAGGAAAAGTACGAATGCCACAAAAAAAGAAGTAAAGAAAATGTGAAAGGAAATACAAAGGCCAGAATATATCCAGGCGATATGGGCCACAAATGTTTGATGTTTTTGAAATAAATGGTGGGTTCCTTGCCAAGAAACCACAACCCATTTACTTTACCACTTTGAAATAGACTCTTGTTAACAAACATTTTAGGTCATACATTTCTTTTTAAACCATTTTTCTTTAATGAAATTTTTAATGTTTAAAAGAAAAGAAATAACTTTCCAGTTTGTGTATATATTGCCTAGTCAAACTTTCCCCAGTAGACTACATATACTGTACTCGCCTTACCTTTATAGACAAATGTGTTTTTAAGCATGGCCTCAAAAATTCTGTTCCCTAAGTTCAATGGTCATTCTGCACTATTATTTAAAAATTTTCTAGATGTGGTAACAATGTTACAATTTATAAAATATGAAAGAAGCCATCAGGTTCTTAATGGGAATTAACTGTGCTTGGTTTCAATTGGTTTAATGTTTCAGAGTTCTTGCTCAGCCATAGATTAGGTAAAGTAAAAAAAAATGACTCTACTTCTCTGCTATTGCTGGTCTCACCATTAAGTAAAATGAGGCAGATGCCTCCAGCAACAGGTTTGGGGTTGTTAATCATTTCCTTTGTTCCAGTCCACTCTACCATCTTAGCTTTTTACATCAGCTGCATAAAGGAAACTGGAAGAAATACTTACGGAATTTGCTGTGCACATGTCAAAATAACTTATCTAGGTTTGTTACTAGGCCTCCTTAGCTTGAATTGGTGGTGCATACTTGTTTGCCCTTCTGCTTTGGGCAGCAATATAGCTACAACTGCCGCTTTTTACAACTGAGCAGCTATTAACAGCTCCTATCTATGGATAGGGCCCAAAATGCGATTCTTATATATGACCCACCATCTACATGTAGAGCAGAAGTGGCTGGAGATACACTAGAAGAGTGAGGTGGAAGAATCGAATGTACCAGATAGGGAAGACTGTTTTGAATGCTCTTAAAATAAGACTATGGTCTATAATGTGTTGTTGTTCTTGACTAAAACAGACAAGAGTATAATACCTCTTATATTAACTACTACTCAGCAATGTATTAATGACAATCCAACAAGTGATTCATTGGGTTTATCCTACTGGAAATAAACCAATAGGATTTGGGCCTATCTTTAAACAGAAAAACTAGCATCGCAAGGAAATATTGGTTTTGATGCTTTGTCCCTGATGTAGTAACTGTCTCCTCGGGCAGAAGATATGTCTGCTCTTGTCTAAACCACAGAATGCAGTATTCAATAGAGACAGTATAACCCAGGAGCTCTCTGTGAGAACAGTATCACCTCTTTCTGGATACTATAATCATTCCTCAGAATGAAATCAAAAACAGAACAAGATCAAGAGTTTGGCATAGGCTCCATATCACTGTATATTTACAGCCGCTGTAATCCTGCTCCATGGAGATTCTACTGGAACAGAGTTCCCTTTCAAAGAATGTTTCCTTTTGCACTGAATGCAGTTGTGCTCACTGGACTGTGTTCAGGATACTAGTCATATTTTATAAAATTCAGTATTTCTAAATATACCTTCCTCTCCCACACACAGTGACTGGGCCTGAAGGAATAATCTGTAAGGGAATGATAACTGACCCCTACTAAATCCCTTGAGGTTCCCTTCACTTCAAGTTCTTTGTGAAACTCCTATATGGTGGCAGATTGTTATCTGCTTTTGCTTGTTCTTCCCTTGTGTGGGTCAGAAGGAGAGAAAATGTGATATGCAGATGCCCCTATAGAGGGACCTCAGACATAAAAAGCAGAATTCACATCATATTTCATTGTAAATTTTTATGTGAAACTGAATCAGGCAGAAGATATTAGAACCGATGGAATAATGTTAACCCTGTCTAGACACAATAAAAGATATACATTATAGAACAATATACATTTGATGACAGGGGGAGAAAAAAATAGACCCAAAGACTCTCTGGTTAATGTCTCAAAACCATCTGCAACAGACCTTTGTGGACAGGCTTGATTTACAGCTTGTGAATGTTGGCCGATGAGGATGTTCTTTTGATTTTCAGTGCCATATTTGAAAACTAAAACAAGGTTACCTCTTTATCCTGCTAACAATCTTGGCTGATTGAGTTTTTTCAGTGATGAGTGGGGTTAAGCATGCAATTTCCGGGACTAAGCAACTTCACATTTCAAATTCCTTGACCTTCTATTCAGCCACTGCGGGGGTGGGAGGCAACAGGACAGATGATCTGACTAGGAAAATAACAAAAACAAGCCTGTGCTTTGCTACAGGGGATAGCATGAAATTATTTGGACACAAATCAATGGAACGAGTGTGACAAGGCTAATTGTAAATTATTTCATATTGCTTAGGAGGATGGTTAACAATAATTCATAAAGAAAAAAAATTCAAGTTCAGGGGCTAATTTCTAACAATACAAAAGAAAATGTGTAGAAAGACAATCATTGGTGAGAAAGTGCTGCCCCAGTTCCAGATGTTAGGATGGGACTGGCAATTCTGTGAAATCTTGAGTTCTTTATGTTGTTTCAGTGTTTAAGACCTGGACCCTGGACCTAAAAACAAACCCTCTGAGGCTGAAAGTAGTATTGAAAGGTTACAAGCAATGTAGTTATACATACAAAATTGTTTGATTTGTAATGAGGACATAACCAATGATAACCATTTCAAAAGAATCAGAAGGTAACTTGTGAATGGCCAGTCAACCAGTGCAAATGTCTCTGGACAATGGAGTATTGCATCGAGAATCTTGGATTTTTATTCACATGTAAGCACTAGGTCTATCACCCACCATCAGTCCTATCAATGAAGGGATTATGCAGATTCCAATCTTGATTGATATGTCCTTGGCTACTGGGGACACCCTCTTGGCTACATGCCTCAAACATCCCTTTTGATATCAGCTTGATATTGAAAACAAAGAGGAGTGTAAAGTGCCAGACCTTGGGGTAATAGGCCAATTCCAGGCCTACGATCTGGTTGCAATTAAATCAAAGGGAACACACAAGAGAAGTCTCCATGTATTGAGAAAGAATACAGACAGACAGCTATACAGAGAAATCATCTAGAAATTCTCCTCTGTTTTCCTCTGTTTGAGAAGCTGTCCTGGCTTATTAGTTTTCAAGGAAACGTCATGTTCTAGTTCATTTTACTGATGGGGGGGAGTGGGGGGGGGGTGAAATGTGCCTAATTTGTCTAATCATCACAAAAAGCTAGGACCAGTTCCAATGCAAAGTGAACTAGTGCTGAGGACAAGAATATTTAAGAGCAACGCTTTAGTGCTCAAACTATTTCATGGAGTTATCCAGAACAGTCCATTATGAAACGACGCCTGTATCAAAGACCATGACATATAACTTTATAATGATATAGTTATGTGCCTTACACAATATGCAACCCTTGTAGTGAATTGCAGTTATGCATTGGGGGCGGGGGGGCTATTGCACAATGGGGCCCATAGCATTACAATGCTCATTGTACAATGGACACGCTCGTGGTTCCACTTGCACAATGGTCCGAGACATGTAGCTATGTCTCTGCTTCCTTCCTAAGGCATTATCAAATGGTACAATTCATCTTTATGTGCTTGTAAATTGTCTTGCAATAATGGAAATACCTAATAAGAGGTTAATCATTATTGCAAGAGTACTGTCAAACATTCAGCAATTTCTTCATTCTTTCTATCCTTTCCTTCTTAACAGATTTTTTTTTCTGATAAGGAAAAAGATGGAAGAAACAATGAAGAAACACAGGTTGAGGTTACAACTCACGGATTCTATTATTAATTACCCATTGTAAAATTCTGTGTTTGAGGCAGGAGATAAATAAAAATTTACTGAGTATGAAATATTGAAATAAAATATAATCAGATGTCAAACATAGACAGCTAATTTTTGTTCAATGTTAAACAAATATTTAAGAATTATATGACAAGTGTTAGATACCTACATTGAATAAAGAAAATTTGTAAGTCTACTTCCATGAGTAAATAACTCTAATTAAACTTTTTGGACTAGGCAACATTTCCCAAGAATGGTAATAATTTTCTTTATCAACTCAAGGGATTGATCATTTTTTTTAAAAAAAAAAAACAGATATTTTAAATCTGTTTATGTCCAATGAAGTTAAAAAACACCATCATGTTCTGAAGGCAGTGGTGCTGCTGTTGTTAAAATGTGGATTGCAAACTGTGGCTAAGATCCAATGAGTTTTTCAAGACAGAATAATGAAAGACAGATTGGGAGGCCGAGAAAAATCTTTTTTTGGCAGTCACCTCCCTACCCTGTGTATGTATAACACACTGGCTTTTTGCCGTTTCGCCTTTTGAAGAGCATTGCTGTTCATAAATGAGGTGCTTATAGATGGTCAGTTCCCAAACATTGGATAAGTAGTTATTGTGTGCTCACTTTGCTTGTTTATAGCATTTTTTGTTTGTTTAGTAGTAGCAATATTTCAGGAGATTGTTTGAACACAGAATTTTTTGCATGAAGTTGTCCTACAAATACTATTAAGGAAAATAATAGCTATGGTATTCTGTCATGCCATGAGATAGTCTAGACAACCATAAATAGACAAGAATACAACTGGTTGTGCTGGGTGGAGAATTGGGAAGTCCAAAAAGAGGTAATTCTGTTTTGGATGCACACACAGCTTGTTTGATCTTCTGATAAATGAACCACAAACCATTGATTTATACCCTGGTTTATTACAAAAACCTGACACTAGCTATTGGATTTAGGCCAACATTATCAACAAATTATTTTCCCACAATAGGAAGTTGTTTGGGCACAACAGGGAAGATCATTAGTGGAAGACCTCCTTGTTTGTTTGCTTATACAAACAAAACAGCAACAGGCTGCATGCCCTTCCCAATGGCTCATTCATACCTTGTCTTATTATGCTGAGATGTAATCTAAATGTGTTTGGAGAGGTTCTCATTGCTTTAACATCTAACCTCTTTCTGCAGACAGAGCTTTGTTAAATTCATCCTCCAGATTCAGTATTACAGGACACTCCATCACTTGATCTCATTGGCAGCTGATGGCTTACATGTCCATGGGACAGTGAATCCACACCAGGTTTTAACCTGTTATTTAAAGGAGTTATCCAAAGCATTGAGCCTATTTGGATCGCTTATTCGCAGTTGAAACAAAAATCAGAAGCAGAGTCACCACTCCACTGGCAAAATAAAGCCACCCGTGGCCCCTGCTCACCTTCAAGTGATTCGCATTGAATAAAGTAACTTTAAAGTCAGATTCAAGTATAAAAGAGCTGAGCTTCCCAAGAAGTTTATTTCTATCTCTTGCCTGAGTTGTGACCATAGATTCCCCCATATGATGTACTGTACAATCTAACGTGTAGGATCCAGCAGAAGTTCTCATATTGACATCAACTCCAGATACAGATCACCAAGAACTTAGACTGGAAAACATTCATTTTTGGGCTGGATTTAGGTATCTGACATCAATACTAAAGTCCCCAAAAGCTCTAACATTTTACAGCTCAGTTTTTTTTTAATTAAAAAATCCCCACCAAAAACCAATTGAACTTTTTCTTATACAATTTGATTGGTATTTCTGCCATATTAACTGATGATGTTTTATTTTGGTTTTTTATATATCGTTCTTTATCTTCAACCAAAGTGAGGTTTCTGGATTTTATCATTATTTAAAGACTACAAAATCTGCACTCCATGCAAGTACTATGTATATTATTATTCTTTTTAGAATGATCAAAAATGTTTTAATGGTGCCAAACATAATTGGCAACTTCCCCATTGCTCTACAAGTGTTCCATATTCTGAAGAACAAAATTGTTCCTTGGTTAACGTTGCTAAAATGTCATTTTATCATCTCAAATTGTTCTAATAAAATTTGAACCAGGATGTTGTTTCTACTACCATAGCATGTAATCACCATTGGGTTGCATAATTGCACTGCTTAACAAATGCTGTAAATATAGTTCCATAATAAATGAAAAAGGTGTGCCCAAGGAATAAGTAGGGTGAATTATAACCATCCTTGCTTAAAGAGCTTTAAATCAGTGGAGTTACACCAACTATGAATATGCCCAATTATTCTTGCATTTAGAATTAATGGGCACTAGGTGCTAAATAAACTAACTCAATAAAAACAGAGTGTATGGCTAAGTATTCACATGAACTTTCACTGGAATGCCTGTTTTATGAAGTGTATTAAAGTGCACTGTTAAGAAATGAGAAATACTAGCCAGTGTGTTATATTCAGTACTGACTAAATGTTGTGGTCAGATTGGTCATCTAAGCATACCATAAATGAAAATTGTGTCAAAGACAATGATAAGCTTGGGAACACATTGTGCTTTTACAATGGCCTTGGAAACATTACAAAGAATCACAGCACCATAAAGCTGGAAGTGACCTCAAGGACCATCAAGTCCAACTCCCACCCATGCAGGAACACAGAATCAAAGCACTCTTGACCAATGGACATTGAGCCTCTGTTTAAAAAACCTCCAAAGAAGGAGACTCTACCACCCTCTGAGGCAGCATGTTCCATTGTCAAACAGCTCTTAGTGTCAGGAAGTTCTTCCTAATGTTAGGTGGAATTTCTTTTGCTGTAGTTTGAATTGATTGCTCCAGATCCTATCCTCTGGACCTTGGGGGGGGGGGGGGACTATTCTCTGGGACTTCATGGGAGGACTTGGTTCATCTTTAGTATTACATATTTAAACAGGGCTATCATGTTACCTCTTAACCTTTTCTTCTCAAGGCTAAAAATGCCCTGCTCCCTACATCTCTCCCCATAGGACATGGTTTCCAGACCCTTTGCCATTTTGGTTGCCTTCCTCTGAACATGCTCCAGCTTGTCCACATCCTTCTTAAACTGTGAAGCTCAGAACTGGACAGTATGTACAGCACTGTGTAAATTTACTGTGTTATATAAAATAATAATGATGATGATGATGATGATAATAATAATAATAATAATAATAAGGTCTGGAATACTTGTTGGACTACAATTAATTGAATCTCTCTATAACCATGCTGAGAACCTGAACCTGAGAAGTTCAAGTTGGTTTCCCATGTCCTAAAGGTTAAAGTTCTTTTAGGTCATCATACCATTTATTCTTCCTCCACAAGTGGAGATGTGTCTCTATATTATGCAGTTATACTAGGTTGATACTACTACTAACTGCTCTAGCTCCATCATATGGAATCCCAGGGCTGAAGTTTGGTGAGACATTAAGAATCTCTGCCAGAGACGTCTAGTGCTGAAGTTCAGGGGGGTTTGCCAGAGCTCCCTAGCAGTGAATTCTAAATATCTTACCGAACTAGAAATCCCGGGATTTTATAGGATGGAGCCATAACTATTATACAATCTGCAAATTTGTCTGAAAAAAGAATTTTGTAGCAGCACCTTTGAGACTAAGTGAAAGAAGTTGTAGCATAAGCTTTTGTAGACTTGGTCTGCTTCTTCAGATGCATGAAGTCTGTTCTGTTGAATTATTTTATTTAGCACGTAGTGCCTATTAATTACAAGTGCACATGTAATGGGGCACATTTATAGTCAGTGTAATTTCATTCATTTAAAGTTCTTCCAGTAATTATGGTTGTGTTTCTCCCTACTTATTTCTTGGTCATACCTTTTCCATTAATTATGGAATAGTGCTACTGTGTTGTGTAGATACTCCCTTAGACTATCTCATAGAGTAGCTGTATGTGGGAGGAAGCTGTTTTGTTTTGCTTTGAGTGAGTGTGTGTATGTGTGTGTGTATATAAATCCTTCCTGTTGCGAGCATCCTGAACCAGATAGGACATGTAAAGTTGGATATGGTAAAGATATTTCCACAAAGGAAGACACTATTACAAAATCTCTCTCTATAAATTATATATAACATTAAATTTATTTATAAAACAGAGAACCAAAATTTATTACCTTTTAGGGCACTTTCTGTTCCCAGGAAGCCTAGAGGCAATTTGACAGTCCCTTTATTGACATTACATCTCAGTACAACAAGTGACTTTCAGATCAAATCATTCCTGTGTCTTCTTTGTTTGTGTACCATCCTACCACATGAAGTGATCTAAAGGTCTTGAAAGCTTGCATAGATTTTATTGCTTTTCTGTTTAACCTGATAAGGTATTATGATAATATGGATTTTAGAACCAAAAATTAGCACACTGTCATTTTGATGTAGGACATCAAAGTCCAAACCAGAAAACAAATCACTGGACTGTAACAATCCTATCTACTCACGAGTAAGTCTGTAAAGCCAGGATGGAAACCAGCCTGATGCTTCATCTCCATAAATAGGCTGAACAATTTTCTCCCTTTGGAACTGGTATCAGATTACTTACAGATGGCTGGAGGTAGATGAATGACTATACAAAGGTGTTCCTTATTCCATTCTTAGGTCCCCAGACTATTGGACTATGTGCTGACACTTGGATGCTTGTTTTACAATATCATTTGACATGTGGGATTTATGTGTCAAAATTTCATTTAATGCCAAGAAAATGTCAGTACAGGCAACCAGCAAAGAGAGCGGGGAGGAGGGGAGAGGCAGAAGTCAGAAAGCTGCCCAGTGCCAAGTCTTTATAACCTAGTACCAAGCACACACAAATTTGACTGAGACTGCCAGCAGACTCAGATTCCTTTGGTGTGCTCTGCTGAGATTCCATTACTGCCTTTATCATTAAGAAAATACCGTAATAAAATGGTACCTTTTCTCTGACTCCATTAATACGATAAAGGTGTTGGTCAAACTCCAAAACCACTGGAGCCATATTTAATTTGCTACTTTTTTTTATGGATTTAAGACTTGGTACGCTGGGATGCTCAGTAATATAATAGGAAATTGTAGCCGTATGTTTAAACAGAAGGTTTTGGAATTTATCACGCATACTGTGTAAAGTGACCATCGTCTGCAATTAAATGCTGCCCAAGTATTCTATGCTGCTATACACACTTCAAAATTCTAGCATTTACAAAAGCATAGTCAGTGGCAGAAATGTATATTTCAGCTCCTTGTGTAGAAGAGGTACAAGAGCGCATATATAATAGGATTACAACTCTCAGAATCCCCTGCCCTTGTTGGCTAGGGAATTTGGAGTGTGTTACTCCAAAAAGGTAACTTTTCAAGGTCTAGTAGTGCTCATCACAGTGGATATTGATACAGTGGAAATTAGATAAGAAATTAGATCCTGTTGGGTTATTTTTTTTTGCTAGAGGGGGCTGTTCACATGAATGGGACAATTTGTGCATTGTTTCGTAAAATATTAGGTGGTGTGCTTCTTTATACTTGGAGACAAAGGAGAGTAGTGTGGCTTATTTACTTATTTACTCCCTTGTTCAGAAAAGCAGAGCCTGTTTCAAGAGTCTAGGTTTGACTTGAGAGACAGAGAGAGAGACTGGAAGAAAGCTTTGCAGCTGTGGACTCTGTCTGCCAAACAAGATTGAACTGAAAGAACAAGAGAACCATCCTCTTGCACAGATTGCTCCAAGCCTTCACATAGTTTGTTATCCAACTGATGCTTCTGGAAAGGCCACAAAAACAGAGCATGAAGACAGAAGAGATTGTCTGTAGCAATTGACTTTCAGAAGTGTATGGTCTCCAGATCACCACCACAGATAATAATCATTCATGGAAGTATTCTCTATGGCACTGGTGGGAACCATAGATGTAGTTAGATTTCACCCCCTTCTGGCCCATCCAGTTTGGCCAGTGTTCAGAAATGATAGGAGTTGTAATCTGATAACATCTGGAGTTCCGCACCACTGCTTTATGGGTTGGATCAAGTCACTTCTTAGGGATAACTCTTGAAATCAACATGAGTAATAGAAATCCTGTTGATATTTTTTTAAAAAAACAAATCTCATTGATCATATTTTATTTTTACCTTTTTATTGTACTTTAGTTTAACCTTCTTTTATGATCCTGTAAAGCTCCATGTAAACAATATTGCACTAAATAAACAAACAAATAAATAAATTAAAATATTGGCTGTCCTTTTCTCCCCACCTGCTGTGCCTGTGGTTCAGCTTTAACTATAGGCAGTTATTAACACTGTCATCAAAAGATGCCTAATAAAGTTCAAGTTCTTCCATAGTTGCATGTGGAGGTTTCTATTTTTTCTTCAAGAATCTGCCACACTTGCACATACTCAGCTTGATAGTATCACATGAAATAATGAGATTATTTCAATACTTTTGTGTTCCTTACAGATTGCAATCACTGTAATTTTCACAGTGATGAAGACCTAGAAACATGCCTTTTTTTCAAATGAAGGAGTTAGGAAAATTAGGTCTTTGGCCAGACTTCAATTTTTCAGTAGCTTAGTTTTCTTCACTCAGTGTTGTGTAGTGAAGAGTTGGACTCTAGAGACTAGAATTGGACTATGATTCTAGACTTGGAAGTTGGACTGTGATTCTAGAGACCAGGGCTTGAATTCTCTCGTGGTCATGGAAAACCACTAGGTGACCTTAGGTAAGTCACCCTCTTTCAGTCTTAGAGGAAACTAAAAGCAACCCCCCCTGAACAAATTTCATCATGAAAACCCCATGATAGGTCTGCTTTAGGGTTACCATAATTTGAAAATTATTTGAAAGCACACAACAACAACAACAACAACAACAACAAATGTAAAGCCATGTTACAAGAATATATTCAAGTTCTGAGATTTGATTTATAATAGGGAAAAAGACTATTTGAAATTATACAGACAACTAATTATTCATATATAAATTTTAAGGGCTCCAGAAGACACCTAGTCTTTAGGAAAGCCACCAGTTTTAATTCAACATTACTTATTGTTTTCTATTTTAGAATCTGGTTGTAGCAATGCCAACACCTGTGGTTTTAAAAAAAACCCATAGAAACTCTTCCTTTCAACTACCTATATCAATTTATATAAATATTTTTGTGCATTTTAATGTTCCAAATGAAACTAATTCAAGATTATCTCTGTTCTTTCCTAGTCATTCTTCTAGATTGAAATAAACCATATGCTATCAAATATGTGTTATTGTCTGCCTTCAAGTCATTTCTGATTTATGGTGATCTTATCACAGGCTTTTCTTGGCAAGATTTGTTCAGAGGGAGTTTGCCATTGTCTTCTCCTGAGGGCATGTAACTTGGCCAAGAGCTCCATGTGGGTTTCCATGGCTGAGCAAGGATTTGAATCCTGTTCTCCAGAGTCAAACACTCAAACCACTACACTACACTGGCTCTCTTATAAAACAAACGTGAAGTATAGGAGGATTATTATATACAGGAGGATATATAATAATATATAATAATCCTCTTCCCATTTCCTGCAGCCTTGCTGAATGAATGTAGTGCCACTGTGTCTTCTTAACCTTACACTGAGGAAAAGATAACTAAAATGAACTATTGGGGACTGATGGCCAGTCTCTTATGTCAACATTGCTTAGAAACAAAGCAATTGGAGGGAGAGAGCTGATGGGAGCAGCTATCTTTTCCCATCGGGAATGGTATCCCATCACATTAATGGCATTTCTGGTACTTATTTAAAGAGAGAAATTAAACTAGTTAGCAGGCTCCTGTTGAATGCTGTGGCTTGCCCTCAAAGAAAGAATATAGCAAGTAATAAGCAATAGAAAATACATTTCTGTACTGTTTATCAGTGAACTAGCACTCCCTAAGCAGTTTACAATGTGTAAACCAATTGACCCCAACAAGCTGGGTACTCATTTTACTGATGGAAGGCTGAGTCAACCTTGGAGCCCTCCCTTGGGAAGGAAAGGCAGAGAAGGGGAGGGGGAACTCAGTCACATCATCAAAAAGCTCTCCCCATCCAGACGTTTTTCCCACCCACCTAAATGTCACCTCCTCCCAACCTACAGCATGTCCCCCCACAGCTGTATTCCAACTCACACATGGAATATTCCACCAATGGAATATTCAAATCCCCTGATGGAACCATCCTTATTTTTCTCAATAGCTTTCCAAACCCATAGGACACTAGTCCAAGATTCCTCTATCTCTTCCATCGCTGGATCCAGTCTCTGATACAAGGCCACCCAGATATACACTTGTTCCAATTCCTTCCCTGGACCATACATTCTATCTTCTGGGCTTCCGCCCTCCCTTTGAACCGTTTAATTGAAGGGAAGTCTTCCTCGTTCTCTGGCAAGCTCCTTGATTGTGTTCCTCTTTATCCCCAGTGTCCAAGTGCATACCATCTGCAAAGCAGAGATTGTTAATCAATTTAAATCACAATCTTGTTTCTCTTTCTTCTTCATTTGGGACCAGAATCACGGCGGCTACCATAATCAAATTAAGTAGAAACAGAGGCAGAGTGCAATCCCATCTTACTCCAGCCTTGATCTTTAGTCTGCACATAATCTGTTTTTTCTGCAATTGCAGACTTTTCATAAATGTTTCCAAACTGTGCTCCTGGAACACAGTTCAGTCTTTTTTGTCTTCCATAAGCTCCTTTGTCAAACTTTATCTAAGGCTTTTCTAGAAGAATTTAACGTCAGTTGTGGCTGCAGTTGCAACCTGTG
Source organism: Urosaurus nigricauda (assembly GCA_034509955.1). NCBI lineage: Eukaryota > Metazoa > Chordata > Lepidosauria > Squamata > Phrynosomatidae > Urosaurus > Urosaurus nigricauda. The sequence continues at coordinate 154,083,177 of JAOEGL010000005.1, read as the reverse complement.
CATTTATTTTTATTTTTATTTTTTTGCATTTTTTTTGGTAATCTTGTGTTTTGCTGTAATCAGCTACTTTGTTATCCTAACTGCGATGTCTTACTGACTTTTGTAGCATATGCTCTATGCGTTTGCAAAATTTTCTGCTAAGCCACTTTCATGAACACTTCCGCAGATCCCAGGGTCAGGATCAGGTTATGGCTGCAACATGCCAATAGGTAATACAAATTGTTACAAGGAGAAACAACAAAAGCAAGTGGGAGAGCAAAATAAAAATAAAATAAAATAAAATAAAATATGCATCACACCAGTGTGTACAAGGTGTTAAAACACATGGGCAACAACAAATTTGCTTTTTGGAGAAAGAAGTTCCTAAACTTGAATGTTGTGGCTACAAAAATGTCTCCTATATTGACACCAGCCACATCCCTGTTGGTTGTGAAACAGAAGACCTTTATTAAAGACTATAGCATGAGGATGGAAGCCTGTGAAACAATACTGCATGTTAAGTATTTTCAATGCTCTTTGAATGTAATGTGAAGTGCCTTTCTTTTCAGCTTCTTGTTTTAAAAATTATTTCATTCTATTTTGTTTTTCAGGGAGAATATATTAAAAATTTAAAAGAAAACATGGAGGTAAGTGGTGGGAAGACTGGAAACTAAGGGGACATGAAAATTGCAGTAGCAGAGTGATATCTCCCTCTGCCTCAGAGAAACAGCTGATAATGTTGTAGAGTTAGGTGTCAGCACTGCCAAGTATAAGTCAAAGCTTTTCAGAAAATGGTTTGAATGATTTTTCAAAATATTTCTATAAATTTTTTGTTGCCGTTTATGGGTAATTGGTGAGTCTAGTTTATAGATAAAATCTTGTATTTATTTTTTTAAAATCTTTCATATGTCAGAGTATTTATTTTTAACCACACTTTCTGTGAATGGATAGGTGAGAAATGGGTTTTAAAAAAAAAAGTTATACCAAGATTTCCATCTCTCCCCAAGCTCAAACAAGAGACAGTAGAGGAGAACAGTGGAGGAGTAAGATCACAGATGGGATTTTTAAAACCTATATTCTGATATGGTATTCACTGTTGTAACATAATGTATATTCAAACACCAGCTTTAAATCAACATATGATAAACACCCCTTTTCAACGTAAACATAACTCATATAAGTTTTTGTAACTTTTTTGTGGTTAATGAAACATACCTCAGTTTTTCACTACATTTCTCTAACTTTTGTAAAGGTACTGAATACTAATTGTTAGAGAGCAACACTGAGGAACATTGTCTTTTATGCAGGGATGCCTAAGGCCGACAAGATGGTGCTCATTCCCCAATCCATAATGAGATGTATCTGGACTGGGAATTGAATCATACTTGAACACTAGTGGCAGAATACATCACTGCTCCACATATGAAGCAATAGGCTTATTTAGGGAGCCCAAACAAGCTTGTGTGCATTTTCCAATATACACACTACCTTTGATCTGATCCCACAGACCTTTTATTAGGAAGGATAAAATTCTGCCAGCCCCTCCCTCCAACATTCCTTTTTTTTTTAAAAGCCTTAATTCTATTCATCCATTTCATCCTGAATATAAACAAATTTGTAGGTTTTGTAGATTATTTCAAAATAAACCGAAACAAAATTCTCTCTCATCTGCACCAGTCATATTTAACAGCTAGAGCTCCTCTCAGTATGGGGAAAACCAGGTCACACCTGCGTTATAGAAATATTAAAAATAAAGAGCTTTTTTTTAAATGAGTGGGCTGCTGTAATTTTAGTACCCCCATTATGAATTCAAGAATTCAAATCTAGACTTGCAAGAGGTAAGAACTCAGAACATGAAGGTGAATAGATGAATATGATGCTTCTGTTTGGTCCTATATGCTTTTTAAAAACACCTCTTGTATTCTTCCCCCAAAGAAACTGGGAAAGTTGGTAAAGTATTACAGAAAATGAACAGAAACTAGCTTCTCTTGCTTACAATAATCCCCAAGGAGTGAGATGGGAGATATACTGTAGTAGGCAAGAATATACAGAGAGCATGGTGTTTTTACAAGAGTTATGTAAACACTAAGTCAATTAGAAAATGTATGTAAGAAATCTAAAACTTTAAAAATATTGAATATTTATTATTTCATATGTGGATAAAACCAAGGCACAAAACAAAACGGAAAAAAACTTCTATCTAAAACATAACATGAACTACCACTATCTGTATACAGCTCACAATCTAAATAATAAAGTGACACATGAGGAAAAACAAGGGAGGATGTAAAGGAAGGCCTACAAGTCAGAATACCAAAATTCGAAGGAAGTTATCATTAGAAGCTTGGAATCATAGTACTGGAGGAAAAATATTATTTCAACATAAACCTGCATTAGTCTTTCAAGAAGACTCTTATTCAACTTGAGTGAGACACAAAGGCACTTTCAGTGGGCTGTACACATTTTTACTTTATTATTTTATTTATATTCCACCTTTCTCCTGATGTGGCTTACAACATAGATTAAAGCAAAAATAGAGCTAAAACCTAATGCCCCTAAAGTTGAAAAACAATTAAACAAGCCATCCTGTCAAAATGCCACTATTTTAAAATGGTAGGAAATGCTCTAAAATTGCCATGGGAGGAAAGCCCCTCTCCCCCCCTCCCCAGGAACCCTATGCATGTAGAGCAGTCTTAGCAAATCCAGTTGTGCCTGACTACAGTTCCTAGCATTGAGAATTGGCTGGAGACTTCTGAAAGGTATAGTTCAGATTGTGGTACAACACCAAGTTCCAGATGACCTCAACAGATATTTAAGGAACTACAAGCAGAAGAAGGTTGTACAAAGCTACAAGGAACAACAGCAGAAAGAAAGAAAGAAAGAAAGAAAGAAAGAAAGAATATAGTACCAAAGTATTTGGGAGCAAGGAAAGCTGTTATAGCTGTTCCCCTCACAGGAATGCAAATCCACACTCCCAACAAAAAAGTGTACTTTCTCACACTTTGCTTTTGCACTATATATCAGATAATCTAGACATGGCAGGCAGGTGGCAATAAACACTCCCTTTTTCTGACAGGAAATTATTGGTAACACCTCTAGTGTTATTACCTAATGCTCTTTTCCCCTTTTGCCTCTGGCCAGTTAATCCAGTAGGGGAAAAGAGTGGAAAGCATTGTATCATCTCTCCCTTCTTCCAAGTGAAAAATGCAATGTGTGTGTGTACACATTCCTTAGATAGATCTCTGTAGACCCCCACCCCCCACAAAGCCATTGCCTTGTGCTGATGAATTTCTTAGAAAGTGCCAAGTGCTGAAAGCATTTCCATCCCTACTCACACGGATAGCCCATAACATAAATGACATTATGATACCAGGCAGCTAAAATGCCACAATTGTGTTAGTGTAGGAAATGCAACTATATCGGTTGCGGACAGTAATTTTCACAGTTTTTCAAAAGTGATATGGTGTTGCTATGGTCCTGGGCTCTATCTTCTACATACTGACCCTAACTCCACCTTCCTGCCCTATGCCCTTCCCAGCATATCTTTTAAAAAATACAACAAAACAATTGCATAGTCACAGTAAATAATTAATAATAAAAGAAAAGAAAAAGAAAAACATATGAGTGCCTGAACAGTGGACATGCAGCAGGAGGAACTTATCACACAGGAATCAGTACTGGAATAGCAGTGAATGGCGCCGCCCGAATTAACGGGCCGGCGCTGTTGCCGCGTGAAGGAAGGCCTCTCCCCTTCCCGCGCGCCAGGCTTGGGCGCCCCAGCGGCCGGTGCGAGCGCGGGCTCGATGCTGATTGGCCACCGGGAGGAGCAGGAAAGGAACCTGTCTGATTGGCCACAGCAGGGTATGGCGTGCCCTCCTATTGGTGGAGAGCTCGGAGAGGGTGGTGCCTCCATCGTTCCTGAGCCCTCATTGGCTGTTGGGCCTATTTAAGGCCGTGTAAGGTGAGCGTCGGCACCATTGCCAGTTCTGCTCTCCCACCCTCCCTCCCTGTTTAGGGAGTTGATTGTCACAACTTCTGTTATGGGTGGCAGCATAGGCCTGGATCTGGGGTAGGGGTTTCCAGGGCCCGCTGGCACTGGATCGGGAGTCCTCATGACCCGGGTAAGGAGCGGTTCGCTGTGGCCATTGCGGGGGCCACAGTCGATTAATACCCGGTGACTAGGATGTCTCGCAATTCGATGTGAAGCAGCGCAGTTGCCTAACTGCGCAACAGGGCGGAGCTTGGCACCTACGTCATCCCGATGTTTGCCCCTGCTACCAAGGGTACATCAACCAACCAGGGTGTTGCTGATGGCCAGATCCAGACCTTATGCTTTGGGCCAACCCTATGGTTTTGTGTTGTTCTGCATGCGTGGAACAGTTAATAAAGTTGTGGCCTTTTTTCCTCCAACCAGGTTTCTGTATTTATTGGGGGAGGGGGCCCTGACCTGCGCGGCAATTGGGAGGCATTGACGAGTTTTGCCCATCAATGAAAAGATGCTCTGCAGGAATGGATGGAAGACAAAGCAGCTGAAGAACAGACATGGTGGCATGTGATAAGGTACAAAGGCACTACTATCCTGCTGTTATTCCACTTTTGCAGCCTCGTGTGATAAAGCCCAAATATGTGTGCAGGAACGCCATGATTTATAGATATTTATGACGATAAAATGTAGTTACTAAAATTGTGTTGAAAAATAATCCCCAAGGATTATTATGGTTAAGGATTATGAGGTCAATGTACTTGTTTTAAAGACGGGTCATTTAGCTATACCAGTTCTCATGTGATGTGATTTCCTTTCCTGGCTGGCCAAATTGGAACTGGTAGTTTAGCTTGATCTTGATTGGCTGCTTTGTTCCCAGGATCTGAACAATTCCTTTCACTTGGGAGAATTTAGCTGGAGTGGTGGTTAAAACAAAGCAAATTGTTTGTTTGGCTCCTGCTGCCTCTCTCCCCCACTCACCAGAGATTTAATTGCAAAAACATGTATCCACCCATCACCCTAATATACACTGGAATCTCCAAAAAAATTAGTGTCTAATTTATTATGAAATGCATAAAATGTCAATAGATATGCATAAAAAGTGGCTGAAATAAGCTTGTTCATTTTTAATACATTTCCCGTTTGTGAGCTCCATCTAAAGTACAGAAAGCTGACTGAAATAAAAAAAAAATCTCTGTTTTCTGAAAGAAAGTGCCCTAACAAACTTGTTTTTGTTGGTTTTTGCCACTTTCATAGGATGCTGGCTGGGAATGATAGGAATTCTATCTGGAGGGTAATCATTTAGGAAAGGCTGGTTTCAGTGATCTCAGGTGAAGGTTTACATCATATTCAAATGCTCATTTTATCAGTTTCTTTTCTTTTGCAAAGGGAAAAGAATATGGGTTCCTCCATTTACATTATGATAAGGAGACTATTTCATATCAGAATACAAACAGGACTTGCATCAAAATGTTGTGGCACATTTCCAGCACATTTAAAGGAAAGCTTTCCAGAGTTCCAGAAGGCATGGTACAGGCACCTTGTAGTCATGTTTAGGCTTGCAGACTATGGGAAGCAGAAGGGGGGAAACCCCTATAACCGTCCTGTATTGTTCTAGACAACTTCTGAGTGTTTCGTAGCCATGTCAGGAGGGGGAGTATCTGGATAGCAGGAATTTAAACAGATTCCCTTTTCATTTGCTTCTCTCTCGGTCTCCTCACCTTAAGGCCCATCCAGGATACCCATGATGAGCTGGCAGGGTCCTGAACAAGCCAATTTTCTTGTATTCTTTCATTCTGTAAATTTATTCTTACTTCAGAATAAGAGATCTTCTTGCCGCCTCCTAAGAATAATCTTCAGTTCCAGCCATGTAACACACAGGGATCCTTTCACACTCTTACAACTTTGGGTAAGTGAGGAAAGCACAAGCAAAACTGGTGCCATAGTTACCTAATGGCTCTGTGGAGGAGGGCCAGAGGCCTCTAAAGCTGCTCTGAACATACTCTTGTCAGCCAGTAGTTCTCAGTATTCACTGGGGAAAACCCCTTTAAAATCAAACAGGTCTACAACTGGCATTGGTTTGTGTAGTGTGGACATGAGGCAACATGGTGTACTGGTTTGTGTGTTGAACTAGGACTTCTGGCAACCAAATCCCTACTCAGCCATGGAAACCCATAGGTGACTGTTAGCAAGTCATATTCTCTAAGGAGGTTATCACACAGGAAGAATTTCTCTCAATTTTGAAAGAAATGGAAGTGAGACCAGTTCGGAATTGAGTAAATTCACTAGTTCAGCAAATTTACGTGATTGCGTATTGACACTGCATTGCATTCAGAACTGCCCAAAATTGCCTCCCAGTGCTTGAAATTGCGTGTGAGTTTCTCACGCAATCACGCGAAACCCCATGATTGCATTCAGATTGCCATTGGATTATACTTCCAATTTCCTTTGTTTGATAAACTCCTAAGCCTCAGAGGAAGGAAATGGCAAGCTTCTGAATAAATCTAACCAAGAAAACTCCATGGCAGGATTCCTATAGATCAGAGATAATTTGAAGGCACATATCAAATGTAGATATGACTAATTTCCTCCTGTCTGGTAGGCCATATTTTGTTTGACCTCCAAATGGTGTTTCAGATCCTTTGGTATTGTTATTGGCTTGGCTTGGAAAAGTGAGCCCAAGGAATTTGTGCCACTTTCCCTCTTTCAGAGTACAGTAAAATATGTTAAGTATATTCAAATATCCAGTTTGACCATTACATCTGTTCATTTAATGTGATGAGCCTTTTGAACTCATGGATTATTTTTCTACGAATCAAGATTGATTTATATTTCAATGGGTTACTTGGGTACCTATTTTTATCTAATCCCCGAAATCTTTTAAAATAGAGTATAACAAGTTTGTCTTAAGTCTGCCCCATTAACAGCTTGGTCCTATAAAGTAAACATTCAAAGAAGGACCTGGCACTGGGCATTCTTGCCTTAAATTAGGGAAAAATTTATTTCACATATATTTATTATTTATTATTATTTCCTCCAATGAGCTCAAAGGGGCATAAATGGTTCCATTTGATGTTCACAACCTTCTGTGGTTTCATGTCTTAGTGGGACTATAACTTGAAACTCCCAAATCCTAATCTAGCCCTTTAACCACTATACCATATTGGCTGTATGGGAATTTTGGATTTAAAGATTAGGGGCTCACTAAGCCACATACAAATCCTACTTTGATTTTTTAAAAATGAATGTATGATTTATAACATGTATTAGCTCACTCAAAACTGCCCACCAAAACTTACCTTCTAGATGCCAATGTCTTAATGTGCTGAGTTTGCAAGACCTTTAAATGAGCAGAGCTTTTAGAAGCTTCTCATTTAGACTATTGCCATAGGTTGAAACTGATTTGAAGGCAAACAACAAGCAACAGCCTTTCACAGCAATTTATACCCATCATAACCTCAGCTGGATATGAAAGTATTTTATGTTTCACATAGATTTTTGTGAAATTGTTTCTCCTGGTCAACCCCTCATGGGGACTGGAAGACAGCCAGAATTGATTTGAGTCCAAAGACACAAAATTGAGAAAACTATTTGTTCCATATTAATTATTCTAGCAAATTGATTAACTGTCAAAACAACTTTCACCTATTTTCATGATGTGATTAGAATTGGGCCTATGGGAACATAAAGTGAATAGATTCTTATAAGGTGAAGGACATCACATATTAAAGATATTAAAACATGTGCCTAAGTTTCTTCACTGTTAGTAGCGTTTCAGTACAAGTATGATTTTTGGACAAATAACAATTTTAAACAAATTAAATTATACAAAACACTGCAGAAATATATTGGAGGCTGTATATCAATATTTGCAACAAACAAATATTTGTTTGCAAGAGATCTTTGCCAGAAATGAATGCTTGACTATGTGTTTCTTGATGGGGATGCAATAGGCCTGCTAAATGTGAGGTCATATAAACAATGTGAGCAAATAATCTACCATTGATTCTATTTTGTAATGGAGACAATAAGCATGAAAATCAAGATAATATACTGCATCAGTTTCACAGACAACTCAGATTAGAAACAGAGAACTAACATGGTGTTTTAATTTGGTGGATAAAATATTTCATTTGTCTCATAGAAACGCAAGTTTATTTTTAAATAACACTCAGAACCCATTTTTGTTCCTCTTTTGAAATATACTCCCCATAAAGAGTAGCACACAATCTTCCTACTAACTGGGCTTCTTATGGTAAAAGAAGCAATTTTCTTAATATTAGGGGTGGACACAGAAGGTATGTAACAGTTTTTCCTGCACCAAGATCAAATTCACATTTTTGTATCAATTGCTTGCCTTTGGCAAGCTTAGGAAGCCACTGATGAAAGAAAAATAGGCTACACAATCTCTTTTTACCATCCTTGACTTCTCAGTTCTTTTAGTCGATAATTACCTCAAACCATCTATTGGTATCCTTAGAACAAGAAACTGATCTGTAGAGCTTTAATTTCTATACATAGGCCCCAGAGTTGAAGATCTTTGTAGGATTTGACTAAAACAAAAACCTGCCATCAAAAATCAAATAGTTACAGACTTTTGGCAGTCATTCTTCTTTGGGAATGTTTTAACCATCTGTATAAACAAACAAAAATCTAAGGGTATTGTTAAAATAAAATAATCATGGATTGAAGCTAAAAGATAGACATTTATTTTAGTCCAATTTTCAAGCTACAAGAATAAGCACTATTTAATGCCCTAAGCATGAAAGGCTCAGTTCTAATATACTTAAGGTTTTGTCTGTATGCCCTAAATTGACGGTGTAGATATTAAACTAGTCTTTGTCAGAAATTTTCAAGTTTTTAAAAATCCATTATTTATAGTTCCTTTTGTTGAAGTTCTGATATGTTAAAACTGTTGGACTGGCAGCCTGCTTTATGGATGAACAAATACAGAAAATAGAACCAATACAAAAATAAAACTCAATAGAACATATTTAACATTTTGCTCCAATAGGAAAAAAAAAATCTGCAGGACAGAGAGCAGAACAGTAGAGGAGTCACAGAGACTCATTGACTGCGACTTATATAACACAGTTTCTAGCTTTGTTAGTCATGCTACCCTTCTGAAAGGAGACAACACTCTTCATAAAGCCATCCAAGTCTAGCTCTTTTTGAGCTATATTTAATTCACTGAAAATTCCTCCTGAATTATCTGGCAGTAGATACCCATACAATTTTCAACATTCCAACATTTTCCAAAGATGCATCCCAGGGGTTGATTGCTAGAGTATGGGCACATATCAAACTGTACTTGGTAAAATGAATGATCCCTCAGTGCATATTTCTCAAAATCTAAGTATGACACATTTTTATTTTAAAAAAAAATTGATGTCTTCAAACACTACTGATGGATCTAGACAGTTTGCAGGCTAATCACAGAGTTGGCAGTCATGAAGCCCAGGGGTATAGCTCGCATATCCATTTCTGATTTTCTCTACCAGATCTCCGAGTGAACATATTGACTGTTCTCCACTGCTTTTAACCTATTTAAGCCAGAGTTCATCATCCAAGTGAGTCAGAAGTACATTTTCTACTAAATTTTTCTTATTTTCCCAAACAATTTTATGAATTTTACTTTCTTCAGGAAAACATTTGCTGCTACATCTTCATACAAAGGTTTTGCAGTCTAAAGAACAGATGTGTTTTGTGAACTTTTTATAAATTCTTATTGCTCCATAGAGAAACTTTCATCCCATGTGAAAAAAAATGGAAAAATCCACCAATTTAGATTGGGGCCCTTTCAAACATGTTTTAGTGTGCAATAAAATCCCTTTTTTCTTGGGTGGCACATAACTGGGAAAAATGGATTTAATTGCACACTAAAATGTGCTCAAAAGGGTCCATTCCATTCCTGGCGCCAAGCTGTTCCCATTCAGTGTGTCATTTTTGTCCAACGGAAAACTTCAGTCAGACAAAAATGTAATGCCTCAGCACTGAATGGGAACAGCTTGGTGCTGGGATGGAATGGGGTCCTTTTGAGGACATTTTGGTGTGTGTTAAAATCTGTTTTTTCTCTGCCGCATGCGCACCCGAGCGTCCCCTTCCAGTGCCCATAATGGGGAGGGGGGAAGAAGTGTGATAAACTTCTAAACTGCGTTTCTCCCAAATCCAGACATATATTATTTCCCGTATTTTGTATGAGCTTATGTCTCAAGATGCTATGCTTTCCAATCACTGAAGTATTGCACAATCACTTGCATAACTTAGGATGCATTCTGGTAGAAGGAATGGCTCTGTTTCATGCATAGGTCTTGCACATGGTACAATATCTTCCACTAGTTCTTGTGCAACTTTTTATAACCACATTCCAGTGTACTGGCAACATTTCTTCTTCTAAAATATTTCTGCATCCCATCCAAAATGAGTTTGAACTGGATTTCCACAAGAGGAATTGCAAACATCACTAGCACTAGGAAGAACTTATGACAAACAATTGATTTTGCAGCATAAAGAATGTTTGGGAATGACATTGGGGTACTCCTTTATTTATTGCTCTCTGTCGGAGTGCTTTTGTTGATATGCCTGCTGCAACCCCATCTTGGGTTAATGGACTTTATCTCAGTAACCCATGACCACATTCCAGTGTGGCTACTGTAATACATTCATTGTGAGCATGTCTGATGGTTATGGGGGACTAAATTCAATTGCTAAGACAACTATATAGACTCATTAAATCAATGGAGTTCACATATGCATAAATTTACCATTAAGCAATTGATTTCGAGGGTCTACTCTAGTTATTCTACTCTAGCAAATAGATTCACAGTCTGTCACATCAACTGCACTGAATATCCGTTCACTTCCAAGCCCAGTTTGAAGTCCCAGTTTTAGAATCATAGAATCATAGAGTTGGAAGAGACCACAAGGGCCATCCAGTCCAACCCCCTGCCATGCAGGAACTCCCAGTCAAAGCATCCCGACAGATGGTCATCCAGCCTCTGCTTAAAGACCTCCAAGGTCGGAGACTCCACTACACTCTGAGGGAAGGTGTTCCACTGTCAAACAGCCCTTACTGTCAGGAAGTTCCTCCTAATGTTGAGGTGGAATCTCTTTTCCTGCAGCTTGCATCCATTGTTCCGTGTTCTAGTCTCTGGAGCAGCAGAAAACAAGCTTGTTCCCTCCTCAGTATGAATATTCCCTCCTCAGTTCAAATATTTGAACAGGGCTATCATATCACCTTTTAACCTTCTCTTCTCCAGGCTAAACATCCCCAATTCCCTAAGGCGGTCCTCATAGGGCATGGTTTCCAGACCCCTCACCATCTTAGTTGCCCTCCTTTTAGCTTTTAAAGTCCTATGCAGTTTGAGACCAGGTTGCATGGACTGGTTTTACCCATAAGAGTCTGTGTGGTAAGATAAACCTCAGAAGATAATTTTGCAGATCCTTCACTGAGATGAGCAAGGATGAGAGACATGGATTTTTTTCGTGCTGGCACCCTATCAAATGCCATCCAAAAATACTAGTCTTGCCACTTCTTTTTAACAGACTTGAATACATTTTTGTTTTGGTGTGCCTTTGATTTGGTTGGGGTTCAGCTGCTAGTCTTGGATTTATATTGTTTTAGATCTTCATTTTGGCCTTGAGTACATGTTAATATATTTTGTTATTCATTTATGGAATTTTAATTTGTTTTGATGTGCATCTTATGGTATCGTGTTAGTTATATTTTGTGGTTTGCAAGCTGCTGTAAGAGATTTTTTTAAATACTGAAACATAACACAGTTGTCCTTAAAATAATACATATTTACTGAAAAGTAAATCCCAGCATGTTCAATAGAATGGCCTTAAATAATAACACTTAACTTCTAAGCATCTACATTTTGCAATTTCATAAACTTTTTGAAAACATGGAGTACACATTTTGGATGCAGCAGTTTATGTTATGCCCTCAAACTTATATATAAAGTATACATTTCCATAAGTGCCCACACTTTAATAATCAGCTATTACTCAGCTAAAGGGATGCCGGGCACTGAAATTCAGGCAAGAAATATATACCTGATTCAGGACTGGTGAGCTTTTCGGAAAAGAAAAGCAATCATAGTTCTGCCTTGAGTATATGGGACTCATTTAAACACTATAATAAGAGGCAAATTACCTCTGTGGCATCAGCTAAAAAGGACAGCTGAATGACAGATTAGAAGAGACAGAAAAGGAAATGAAGGAGTTGGAAGCAAAATAAGCAAGGTTCCAAAGTCTAAAAAGAGGAAGATCAAGTTACTGGAATTAAGGAAAGAATGCAATTTTCCAATTATATATGAAGAAAGACTTTTCTGCATAGTCATATGGCATTTTATAAATCTACCAAGCTAAACAACTGCATAAAAATGATTTACAATGAATTTTTGTTTTAAGACAGTTGCTTTGTACTCTTATAGAACAACATGCATCATCATCATCATCATCATCATCATCAGACCTCATCTAAAAGCCAGGAATCAAGGGCAAAATACCCATTCCAACTGTACTATTGTTTTCTGTTCACTATGGAAAGTTGTCTTCATAAGATATTCCTTTTGACATCTTTATCTTTTGAAGCAAAGTGGCATGAGATAAGTGCACATATGCTGCATGTGATTTATTTGCTAAGGGTCTAGTTCCAGCCTGTCTCGAGTCTGCCACCTTTTGGATCAGCATACAATAGTGGAACCATATATAAATTAGGTTTTATTTATAATTAGGAGGCAATTAGGCTCAATAGGCATGCAACTCCTTCCCTCCAATTCTTGATTAATAGCTTTCATTTAAAAACAAAAACAAGAGATTCTTACTGAATCACAAGCCAGCATATAAGTCCCCTGGCTCAAGTATTGTGTAAGAAATGCACCCCTCTGCTTGCATACACATGGACTCACACTTCCTTATGCTAGATTCCAGGTTCTTGATGTCTCTCCCTCTATAACATATTCCCTGCTGTTTTATATCCACCACATTGCAGGGAATCAATTCTCTCCTGCCAAATTACGTCACTGCTGCTCCATTTCTTCCAGGTGCAGTTTATGGGCTGAATCCAACTCCTGCTGCAATCTGTGTTTGTCCTGGCAAGGTTGGTTTAAGCCACCGGAGTATTCCATTTTCTAATTTAAAACAATCTTTCAGTTTCTTTGGGCATTTCTTTTGGAGGGAGAAATATGACCATTTACTAATAAAATATGCTAAAATGGAGATAAACAGGGGTATTTCTGGCAACACGCAAATTTGTATAAAAATTAAGTTCCTCTGTAATATGAAAACTCTCAATAACTGAGGACATTTATCAGACCAGAAGATAAGATCCTCTACTTTAAGCTGACAAACCTCCCAAACTGAAACCAGAAGCCCAGCTTTGTTCAACTGATTCTGCCACAGTACCAAGACAGATGGTTACGAAAATTCAGTTGGAATAGATCTAAAAGAAGTAAATTAGGACTTAATATACCCACAGTAACATAGGGCCTGTACAAACGGGCAGAAAGGGGTGACAAGACACCGCCTCTTTCTCCTCCAGATCCCCCAACCAAATGGAATGGTCATGATGCAAGTGGAAAAAGGAGCTGCAAAACGCAGCTCCTTTCCGTGCCACTGCTAAGGCGCCATTAGCACCCTGGAGTGGCACAGTGACATCTCTTGTGCACCATGCCGTCTGTACGCAGTGCACAAGAGATGTCATCAGCACACACACCATTTGGGTGCATCATCAGCACAAGCACCATTCTAGGAGGGACCATATTACTCCACTACTAAGGTCCCTCCACTGGCTGCCTATCAGTTTCTGGGCCCAGTACAAGGTGTTGGTTATCACCTTTAAGCCCTAAATGGCTTGGGTCCAAACTATCTCAAGGACTGCCTCCTCCCCTACAATCCTCTCCGCGCACTCCGGTCCTCTGGGAGGAGTTTACTGCTGCCTCGCCTCAAAAATCTAGGGTTTCGGCTATCTCCCAGATGGCTTTTCCGTTGTTGCCCCCAAATTGTGGAATGGCCTGCCGGATGAGATCCGTCAACTGACATCTTTAGACAGCTTCAAAAAGGCTGTCAAGGTGGATCTGTTCCAGCAGGCCTTTCTAGGATAGATTCCCTGGCCATTCCCTGGCTAGACCAGTCCATGATCTGGGAATCCTAGTGGGGGACAATCATCCATAGGAGCAATTTTGATCCCTTCGGGACCTATTTGTGGGACACAAACCTATGGATTTTTTCCTCCTGATTGAGACAGAGAAAAGGCCTTGTTACACTAAGGCACAAGTTTTTAAAGAAATAAGGTCTTTGTTCAGGGAGCCACTATACTGAGACAGGAATTCATCTCAAGTGTACTGCTTACCTTTTCTACCAATCATTCATATACCACGGCAGTTTATGACAGACACCTTATGTCTATCTAACACCTCTTTTTATAAGACTAATGTATGCTGAAGACTTTCTAAGATTGGTACAAATATGATATATTTCTTGGCACAATAAAAAAAAAAACCTGCCAGTTTGCTACATTATATAGAATGACAAGCATCAATCTCAAGTACATTAAAGTACCCAGATCAATTTTTTTTCTCATGAAACCTGCTGTTATGAAGGTACTCACAGTTACTAGCAATCTGGGCAAAAATTATAATATTAATATTAGAAATCAGGGTGGTACAAAAAAGTCTGATTCCAGTAGGTTTGATTAGAAGGCCTGGACATTCTGTGATGCTTGTCTTCTTAGATTTATAACACCTTAAGTATTGGTGTGCAAAATATCCGCCTTTTCAAAAGATGTACAAGTCTTTCTTTCCACTGTATAGAAAGGAAAAAAAAATGAGTTTTAAAATTATGAGGACAAAAGGGCAAATAATGTGTACTTGTAGGTAAACTACAAGTACTAGGTATAGCACTAAAACATGTATCAATCTACCCAAAATACTAATTAATACATTTGATGAAGTCTATTCTCATTCAGAAGCCTATTACAAAGAAATTAACATTTTAATGTGCTGTATGCAGAGCTTGGAATGGTACTTTTTAAAAAAAAAACTACAATTCTCAGTTTCTCAGTTGTACGGATATGAGAGCTGGGCAGCGAAGAAAGCCAACAGAAAGAAAATAAAAAGCCGACAGAAAGAAAATAAATTGAGGCTGTTGTACTTTGGCCACATCATGCGTAGGCACACTCATTAAAAAAAGGCTGTAATGCTTTGGAAGGTAGAAGGCAGTAGAAAGAGAGGAAGACTACACCCCAGATGGATAGACTCAATCAGAGAGGTGATGGACTGAATCTACAGGACCTAAGCAGAGCAGTGGAGCAGAGCAGTGGAGCCTTGGAGATCTCTCATCCACAGGGTCACCATGAATCAGGGATGACTCAAGGGCAGTAAACCGCAACAAAAATAATTTGAACAATTGCCAAACACATCACATCAGTAAAATTAGCCAATCACATACAATCTGATATTTGGGGATAGCACAGAGATTAAAAAAAATATTTAAGGATGTTTTTACTTTCCTGCATTAAATATTTCTATAGTTATTGGCCCTGCTGCAGAAAAGGGTTGTACTGCCTTAGTCCTGTTGGATTCAGTGACAAATCCAGCAGTAGGTTATCCATGTTTACTTAGAAGAAAGTTGCACGACACCAATGAGGCTTATTAGTAGGTAAGTGTGCATATCCTACAGCCTCAGATATAACTGAGTATCTCTGAATTAGGATTATAGTGTTTTTCTTTACACAAGAAAGAAAATGACCGATACATAACACTTTTTCACTCATTTAGTCTTGAATTAATACAACTGTATCCATTTGGTGTAAGCAAGCCAATCCTGAACAAAATTCCAGAATAGAAACTTGTCTCCTTTTGCATTTAGGCTTAATATGTTTTTCCAATAACAAATCCTGTTCCTCCATCAGTAGTATAAACTGATTCCACCCCCTCCCTTGTACTACCCGGCAATAGACTCACAATACTCACAATAACTTAAACAAATTACATTGTTTACACAGAGAATTTTGTAAAACGTGAGGTGAAAAGAGCTGACATATGATTTACTGCAGACTCTTTCCTCATATAGTCACATTTTTCAGTTCAGCCACACATGAGACTGCGATACATCTGCTTAATGTAATTCACAGTTTTGGACACAGAATTACTAAATTTATATATATATTGAAAGGAGAAAATGTATGAGAAAAAAACTTTAGTGAACCAACATTTCTTAAGCCTGATTATCCAATGCAGGATTTGGCATATATGTGGTGAAACGGGAATCAGTTTACAGATAATGCTTTAGAAAAGACATACAATAGGAACTAGATCCAAATTTAGGAGTTTCACCTGGGAAAAAGGACTTTCCCTGCTATAGAAAAGGGACTATTTTGTTATAAAATAAGGTTGGACATGTAGGATGGCTCGCCAATGTGAATCAAATGTGCTAAAGGAGACTCATTCTATACCATCTAACCATGTTGCCTACAAGATGAAATATTTACTGCCACAGGAAGTGTATTTCATCTGCTTGTGGGCATCGGCATGGTGAAGTTGTGTCAAATTCTTCTTGTAGCCAAAAGGAGACAGACAAAAGGCAAGGTCCTCAGGTAGGATTTATTTATTAGTAAATGCTAACAACGGTACAACTCCCTGATATTTCTAACATTGTTTGAAGATGGCAGACTTTTTAAACTGAGCGATTAAAAATTATTATTGCCATTGAACAAGAGGTCAAAATATCTTAACAGTCAGGGGTACCTCAGACAGGGGTACGGGAATACAATTTGTTTCTTTACATTTATATCTATATAACTGTGAATCTATATTGGAATCATTATAAAGAAACAAATTCCTCCAGTACCCTGTCTTTCTTTGTCAAGAACTTCTCTTGATGTGAATATAAAGCTAGAGTTGCTTTGAATGGGGAAACCTAGAAAGTCAATGTACCCTATGCCATTTCTCAAAATAAGCCACATCCTATTATACAGAATTGGAAGTGTATCTATTACTATAGAGTTACAGCAGTTTAACACCACTTTAAATATCATGGTTCAAGTCTATGGAATGCTAAGAAATTAGTTCTGTTCCCTTAAACTACAAGACCAAAGCTTCCTAGTAGAGATTTTTATGTACCTCACCAGCAAAGGACCAACCTCATGACAATTAAAGTGGGTTTGAACTGGTTTAATCCGTTAGTGTAGAGTCTCTCTAGGTTTCATTCTCTTCTGCTATCCTCTTCTTTCAGGTTTCCTTCTTTTGGAAAAGGTAAATCAGGAAAGTTTTAAACAGTCAAAGCCTTGTAGCCATATACCACTGAGTACCTCACTTCAATATACTGAACATAAAAAAAATAAAACTAAGATTTCATAGTAGAAGAAAATATAAAATTATATTTAAAATACTGTTACATTATTTAGTAATGCAATTATACAAATAATTTCATATTGTTATGCCCTTAGAAATCTGGATGTATTTTGTTTTTATTATGTATGTATGTATGTATGTATGCATGCATGCATGACTGTGTGTTTACATACCTACAAACATGAACCTTTTCTCATATATATATATATATATATATATGAGAATACATAAATATATGTGTAAATACACACACACACTTAGATTTTTTCTGAATGTGTAATCCATAAATTAATGCTGTCCTTTTGGTTTGTATTCTTTCACATCATCTTTATAAGCTTTGATAATCTTTCACGCTTCCTGTAACAAACTAGAAGTAGAGCAAAATTTCCTGGCTGTAATCCAGAAACAAACACATGCAGCTGGATCTCATTGTGGCTACAGAGAGCAAAGAACCGAGAGTAAAAGCTGTTCTACACTCAACAGTGAGAAATCCCTGGCCGCACTCATAGAACTATTACCAGATTTCCTTGGACCTCTTTGAAAAGTGACTGTGGGTGCATCTACAATGTAGAAATAATGATGTTTGACATCATTTTAAGTGCTGTAGCTCCAGCCTATAGTATCCTGGGATTTGTAGTTTGACAAGCCCTTTAGCCTTCTCTGCCAATCGGTGCTGGTGTCTCACAAAACTACAAATCCTAGGATTCTGTAGGATGAAGCCGTGGCAGTTAAGGTGGTGTCAAACTGCATTATTTCTACAGTGTAGATGCACCCTGAGTTAAAGAGAAACAGAAAGAGGTAACATTACCCAAATACTTCTTATGACAATCTCAGCATAAACCACACTGGAGACCCATTACAGAGACAACACAGCCAAATGGGGCAATCCACACTTCCATCTCAGCATTCATCATTAATTAGGAATGTGCCCTTGCTTTATTTTGCCATCCTAGATACTTTTTAAATTCTGTTTTCTGAAAACAATTCTTTAAAAACTCTCACCAATGTTTATATATGGGTAAAACAAAAGAAGAGATCAGGATATAGCTCAAGATAAGCCATTATTAAACTTGAGTCTAGAGAATTACTATAGATAGCATCTAGCACCATTGTTTTAAATACACTCAGGGAAAATAAGATATTGGTATAATTTTCTTCCTGTTTATTAAATACCAATTCCGCCTTACCCTGATTTTATTCAAGATGATTCAGTGAAGGTTTATTTTTATATTAAAACATTTACTTATTAATCAAAATGAAAGGGGAAAATATATGTTGATTTGTTACAACAACTGTGCACACTCCCAAATGTGTGTCTGTCTATAAGTATACTTCCACATGCACTGAATAATATATAGCACCAAGTTTTCTATTTATTTTTTGCTACAGTGTGAAATGTGCTTGGCTCAGGTATCAGAGCAGTTTTGGGCCAAGAATAAAAATGGCATTGTCTGTTCCTGAATGGCAGGTCCAGAGTATGTATCATGCAGCTAAAATGCAAAGTCACCTATTCCCATACATCCTCTCCAATTCACCTGAGTTTAAGAGTAATTATTGTATGAAAGTCCTATTCCACCTGGGTTTCCCCCCCAATATATTTAGAACTTGCAGAATACAAACATCTGAATCTTTTTGCAGAGGGAATTATAGGGCATTTCATTTAAAAAATCATGGGGATACCCGATAGCCTAGGATGCATTTTGCAGTGAATTATTTAGGGAGTTAAAATACTCAGCTAAATAAGTAATTCTTAGCTCATTTTAAAAAATGCAGATACATGACATGCTATGCTCTTTAAAGGAATATGGTAAGTTCT
This sequence comes from Urosaurus nigricauda, assembly GCA_034509955.1. NCBI lineage: Eukaryota > Metazoa > Chordata > Lepidosauria > Squamata > Phrynosomatidae > Urosaurus > Urosaurus nigricauda. The sequence goes on along the minus strand of JAOEGL010000005.1, from coordinate 154,064,042 downwards.
TTTATCCAAGATGTTCATTTTATATTTTAAATCCATGATAAATAATCTATAATTGAACCTCTTCCTCTGTTGAAAGTTCATGTGTCAGTCGGCCAGGGCACATCCCCTTCAGACCAGGCTGCGAGATGACTGGGGACGCTGTAGGTGTCTGCATTGTAAGGAGGGATAGAGAAGGAGAAAAACTGGGAGTCATCATTGATGAAGGGTATCTCAGGTGATGGATAAGGGGTGAGCGTGGGTATTTTTTAAATGCCTGACCTGGCAACATTGTGGGCATTCGTGGGGGAACTGTCTTCAAACCAGGCTGTGCTACAGAAGTAATCAGTGGAGGAGGAAAAATGAAAGATTTCTTCTCTTTAGGAAAACTATGAATTTTTAAGCTTTCATCCTTAAGTTCTGCAATATCACTGAAGACAGAAGCAAGGGGCCTAAATCTGGGCTCCCAATTTAGCAAGTAGTCCCAGTTGTAATTGCCTCTGAGATCTTCATCAGAGTCTACCAGGGTGGCCAGAGACCCATAATGAGAATTCTGGCCACTGGGTATGAAGATATATTCTCTTGAGATGTCTGTGATGATGTCTTTTTTCTTTATGCCCATTTCTTCAAGTGTTTGGGACAGCATCTTGTTGCAGAACACTTTGTCATCATCTCTTCCCTCTCCCCCACTTTCATCTTTGAAGGAGTGGGATGTCTCTATGATTTGAGAAGCTAACATCACATCCGTTTCTCCAGACTGACATGAAAGCTGGTCAGAGTCTCTGGGGATTCCTGAGTCTGGTACTCGTGAGCCTCGGTCACTTAAGGCTGATCCAGAACCTTTCCTGCAAGGATGCTCATTGATCCTTTTTATCTCCTCATCTTCTGCAGTTTCTCCCTCTGCAGAGCCATGGCCACTAGAGTCTGAATGTCTACAAGGATTACCAATGTCTCTTCTTTCTCTGATACCAACCAAACTAAGCCATTCAGCTATGTTGCCTGCAGGAAGAGTACTGGTTTCATGGATCTGGGATATGTGAGCATCTTTAGGAGTGTTCTTTTCATTGTCCAAGTTCAAATCAGTAGCTGAAGGACATGGCATCTCTTTCTTCGTACTTGTATTTGCCACATCTTTCCGCCTGCATCTAACAATGAGTGTTGCAAGGATAATGGCAAGAACCAAGAATGCTAAAGTAGAGACAGCAATGCTGACAGAAACGGTATGTGCTGGCAACATGGAAAAGCTCTCTGGAGTATTAGAAATGTTTACCAGAACTGTGCATATGCTGGACTTGGAATTCTGTTTTGGACTTAGAGCTTTTATGAGAAGTTCAAGAGTTTCACCAGTTCTCTTCATGCTGTTTCTTTTCCTGTAAAAAGATCTAGTCAAATAGATAGACCCACTGCTTTGGTTCACAGAAAAGAAAGTAGATTGTTTTATCAAGGTGTAGTGAATGGCACCATCTAATCCTCCATCATGATCTGATGCTGTCACCTTGCCAACTAACTGTCCTGCTTCATTCTTTTCAGGGAAATCAAAAAAATATTGATCTTGGCTAAAAACAGGGTCAAATTCATCTGCACCCTCAACATTCACTTGGACAATAATAGTTGCTGTCAAATCACTTTTGTCTTTTGCCTGAGCTATGAAACAATATTTATCCTGCTGTTCAAAGTCAAGTGTGTGTTTGGTACAGATCTCTCCAGTCAGAGGATCCATGAAAAACATGTCCTGATCTCCATAAGCAGGCAAGCATGATGACTGGATGGAGTACGAAAGATGGCCATAAGGACCAGTATCAAAATCTAAAGCAAAAATTGTGCACACAGAAGAAAAAGGGGGCAGATTTTCAGATATTCCACAGTCCACACTGGGAAAAACAAATATTGGGGCATAATCATTAGCATCAAGAATGCTAATAAAAACAACAGCAAAAGCCACATTTTTTACACCAACTCCTCCATCAGAGGCTTGAATGGTCAAAGTGAATTCCATAGTCTCCTCATAATCCAGAGCTCTGGCCAAGTGAAGGGAGCCACTTTTCTCATCTAATTGAAAGTGTCCTTTATCATTTCCAGAGATTATACTGTAAGTGATGACTGCATTAGATCCAGAATCATAATCGTTTGCTGAAACTGAAATAATATGACTACCTACTGGAAAATTTTCTTTGACATTAACATGATATTCCAAACTAGTAAATACAGGTGGGTTATCGTTAATATCCAAAACAGTGATTGACACTGTAGCAGTGGCATTTAAAGGAGGAGATCCATGGTCAGATGCAAGAATTAACAACTGGTAAAATGAACTTCCTTCTCGGTCCAGAATACTTCTCAAAACAAGATTTCCAATCACTTTATCTGGTGATTCTGGCCCAAGGATGCAGTTTTCCATGTTGAAGGTATTACTTCCATTACCACCAATAACTGAATATTTAACATAGGTATTATGATGTGTTCCATCATAGTCAATAGATGAAAATGTGAAAAGCTTCTCTCCAATATAGGCATTTTCATTTATGCTGAGATCAAATGTTGGCATTGTAAACTGAGGAGTATAATTATTCACATCTTGTATCTGTATGACCACCAATGTAACAGCAGTCAAAGCTGGATTCCCGTTGTCACTGGCTTCTATGAGGAGCCGAATAACAGGATTCTTGTCCTGGTATAGCAATGGCTTCACAAGAAATAGTGTGCCTAAAACAAAGGAAAAACATGTTATTTTATATCAATCTTTCATAAATTGAAAAATAACTGTGGCTTAGGGTTTTTCTTTCTGACTAAGAGGAAGAAAGATTCATTATCTCAATTGGACATAATCTGGAAGTGAACTCAATGGGTAGACACATACAAGAAGACAATATAAGTGTTAAAAAGATAAAATAAAAATAAAAAGACATAAATAAAAATTTACTTCTGAGTGTGGAGGTGTATTTTTCTTTTTCAACTGGGTACACACAGTCTTCAATGGGCAATTAGATGAACAAAGGCAGAGATGGAGGTAGATATATATATGCGTGATTAAGATCTGCACATTTTAATGATATTGCCAAGGATCTATATAGATTTTAAAAATGCTGATTTTTATACAGTTGGCCCTCATCCATGGATTCTACGTCCATGGCGTCAAACATCCATGGCTTGAAAAAGTCTTTAAAATATATTCCAAAACTTCGATTTTGCCATTTTATATAATGGACACCATTTTACTACTATCTATGGGGGATCCCAGAACCAAGCCCATGAGGATATTAGGGGATCAATGGAAATTAAAATGGGAAATTTAAATGGGTGGGCAGGACTGAGAAGGATGGGAAAAGGAAACAGGACATAGGGATTGCCAGTCAGTATTGCAAAAGTCTGTGCGTTCAGCAAAATTAAAATTTGGGAGATCTTAATTTTTAGAGTTTTGTTTACCTAGTATTAAAAAGGCATCTAAACTTGACATTCCTGCTATTTTTCTTCAAAGTCATGGAAAAGGAACAGCTCTGGAGGAATAAAGTGCTTCACAAAGAGAGGATCAAATGGAGTAAATGCACATTTCATGCTCAATGTGGAATCTTCTACCAAACCAGCCAATATATTTGCTATTACAGACACTAATGACAATTTTATGAATGGGGGGAAAAACTTCAACAGACACCACAAAAATATGTATATTTGAGAAGCACACACATATTTTTAGCCCACCAGATATGTCTTATAGTGCAAATAATTTCATAAACTCACCATTGTGTGAATCAATTAAAAATGCATCTAAAGGAGAGAGAATGCTGTAGCATATTTTTCCATTGTGTTCTGAATCACTGTCTGTGGCATGCACAGTCAAGATGGAGGCATCTATAGACCTTAGTTCTGGTACCAACACCTGAAGGGAAAAAAGACCATAGCACATTAAAAAAAAACAACGAAAATGAACAGATATTTTTATAACAAAAGTATGCAATCGCCTACTATAATACTTCTCTTCTTACCTGGTAAATATCCTGAGTAAATACTGGTGGGTTATCATTGACATCAGATACACGGATTAGAAGTTGTTCTGTGGTTTGATGCAGAGAATCTGAAACGGTGATTAACAGTTCAAACTGAACATTTTCTTCAAAGTCTAATGGCTTCATCAACATGATTGTCCCTCTGTATTGGTCGATAGCAAATTTCATTCCAGGATTACCATCTTCAGCAAAGCTGTAGCGAAGAGACGGGCCCAGATCTGCATCTTCTGCCAATACTTGTGTCACTAAGAATCCAAGAGGAGCATCTGCAACCATCATGGTTAAAAATTACCTTTATTGAATATTTGTTTTTATTTGCTTTGTATAGCAATTACACATCTATAAATGTTATAGGTAGCCTTCCCCCAAACAACTCAACAACAAAACTCAAAGTTGCCAAAGGTATTATGAACATGTTAAACCTAGTGCTACTCAAAGTTCGTCCATGGACTGGTGCTCCTCAAACTATCTGGTGCTGGTCCTTAGAAAGTTTCCATGAACAAAAATCAAACAAACTAACTGACAAAAACAAACAAACAAAAAAAAAAACAATTGTGGCCATTAGGCAGAATTATGGTACTGATCCCTTGCACATTGAAGGGACAGATTGCTGGTCCCACACAGCAGGTAGCTTAAGAAGCAGTGATAACAGTGAAGATGATAACAGTAATATGCCATGTATGCGTTGTTAAATCTCTAACACAAGCCCATTGCTCACACTGGAAGAAAACAAAATATATTTGCTCAGTAGGTGAATGACAAGGATTTCTGTAGCTTTCAGAAAAGAGGGGAGAGGAAAGAGAGAGATTATCCAGGTCCCTACTTGCTAGCTTTAACCAGGCTGTATGCTGCCATCATGCAAAGTCATTCCAAGTAAAGACAAGTATCTTTTAATAGCCAGATCTATAACAATGCAAAGGAAGAACAAAGAAAACCCACCATTAGAAAGCAATTACAGGTGGGGTTGCTAGAAATGAAAAGTAAAAATGGAACCTAATAGCCTACTGGATGGTATTATTGTCTTCTAGTGTCAGAGGATATTTAGAGGAATATAATTTTGTCCAGCCATTTTTCTAATTTGACGCTTAAGATCATTACTGAGTATCTGGTGTGCTTTTGGCAGCTATCAATAATGAAGTGCAATTAACACATGTAAACAAAATCAGTTAAAAATGTACTTTAAAACATAATAGTAAGAGCATTAGACAGTACCATCTTCAGCCAAAGAACAGCTTAAATGCCAAAGGCTTGTCTGTATATAAACATCTTTGCCCTCTGGCAGAAGGACAAGAAGAAAGAAGCCAACAAACCCTCCCTTGGCAGCAGGTTTCAGAGCCTCATAAATTTTTCTGTGAGTGAAAAATTGAACATAGGATGAAACCCTGGGGACCTTCCCAGCATTACCTTCAGCTACATGGTAGCTTTTGGATTATGTCTCTTTCCTGTGCTATTTTGTAATGTCAGCAGTTGAGGTCACATGGGAGCAGTAAATGTCAGAGTCCTTTTGCATGCCAACATCATTTCACTTCTGAGGAGTGGAGATGCAGGCACGAGAAGAAACGATAGCATAACTTCATTCTATGTGTCTTCAGGCTTCCAACACAGCACTGTGGGCCATCCTAAACACCTACCATGCCACAAAAGGTAACACTGGAAGAGGACTTAGGATGCTGGAACAAACCTCCTAAACATTCCAACACATACTTCATTCCAAAATCTTGAGCTGGATCATTGTGAAGTTCCTTTATTTCATAATATCAGAGCTACTTTTGTCAACAACAACCGTACTGTAAAATTGGCTCTAAAATTATATTTCTCTCTCCATAAAGGAAATAGGAATTGAAACAAAATCTCAGGAATTTGACAGCGGAGACTCAAAGCAGTGTCTTTTCACTAATGTCTTGAGGCTTTAAAGTGGTGGGTTGCATTATTGTATAAGCTGGCTTTAAGTTACAATCATAAACAGGAGGGAGAAATGTGCCACAGATGTCTCTTATAACCCAGTATGGCATAGTGATTTGAGTGTTTTGAGAGTGTCTTTGGAGACCACTGGGTGACCTTGGGCAAGTCATATGCTCTCAGCCTCAGGGTAAGGCAATGGTAAACATCTTTTGAAAAAAATCTTATCAAGAAAACCCCATAATAATGGTCCGCATAAATTGGAAATGATTTGAAGACAAACAACAAAATATCTGCTCTTCATAACATTGCTATCTGAGAAACAATTAATAGGAATTCAGAAAATTAGTCTAGTCCCATTAAAAAAGAGAAAACTAAAAATAAGACTACTGCTTGACATTTGTTTTGACTACTGTTTTATTCTGATAATAATAATACTTACTTTCAGGGAGTTCAACAACATCCAATGGTTGGAAAGTTGGCACATTGTCATTGATATCCACCACTTGAATTTCTACTGTGCTTGTAGCAAATAATCTGGGAGTTCCTCTGTCAGAAGCTTGCACAACCAACCTGTTTTTAAAAAATAGTCAATACAGTCTCCTCCTATCTCTGAACACTAGCAGAAAAATAAATAATCATATGACAAACAAGTGTATGCCTAGGAGTGAAGAACATAAATATTTAGATTTTTTTTTAAATGTATAAATTTGTCATAAGTCAGCTGGTGATTTGAAGGCACAAACACACACATGGATTTGTACTGAAAAATAAGCCCACTGAATTCAATGGTACTTGATCCCATATTATGTAAATAAAGTCGAAGTTAGGCTGCAACACTACACATATTTATTTGCGAGTAAGGAGCTTATCCCATTAACAAACAAGCCAGCTTACCTCTTCTGGCTTGAATTCAGGATCTGAGATACCCCCGGATGTTTATCACACCTAAGTCACTGCCTATCCTAGCCAGGATGCCACTTCTCAGTCAGCACTTTTTTGAAGTTGAGGATCTTCTGACTTCAAAAATTGGCTGGCTGCATCCAGGTGGTGGCATCCCAGCTAGATAGGCAGTGATTTAGGTATAATAACATCTAGAGGCATCTCGGATCATGAATTCAAGCCGGAAGGTGTAAACCAGTTTATTTGTTAACGGGATAAACTCCTAAATCTAAGTCCAATCAGTGCCCACAAATTGCCATTACAACTTCACAGATGTCACATGTTTTACAAACTGCACATAAAATGATAAGGAGTGTTTGCCCTCCCTCCCCCTCTCTCTTTGGAAGTGTGCATTTCATTGTGAATGCCATTACAGCATGCTTCAAAGCTTATGATATGACAGAATATACATTTGTTGAATAAATATGCAGAATTCATCTTATCCCTGACACAATAACGTCCTTTCCAAGGTAACCATCTTCATTCTTTCCCATTATGCACATGACACGACTGAGCACAAAAACCTGCAGTTCTGTGGAGCCTATTCCCATTCTTCTACCATATTGGTTCTGCTCTGGGAGATTTTGTAGCTTAAAAATGGTTAGAACACACTACTTGAATTATAGGCTTGCATTCAGGTTTGTAAACATGCATCATTTCATATTTTGTTCAGAATGTTTATATCAGTATGTTACATACAAAAATATGTTTACTGTAATAATTGGATTCAAGTTGCAGTGTGCAAAAAAGATCCCCACTCTCATTAAAAGCATCTCAACTAAGGCATTTAAATTAAACGTGCATCATCATCTCTCTTTGAATCCCCTGTTTTGAGGCAAGCCCAAGCAGAGTGGTATTTTTAAACCACACAGAAGATCATTTGAGGTTTTGTTTTTTTTAAAATGGGGGCTAACATTTATATTTTGGGGGGAAACAGGCATTGTATTTACTGCTCAGTCAGCTACCTTCTATAGATTTAAGTAATTACATTTTTTAAACGAAGACAATCATAAATCTCCTTCGAATAAATCTCACCAAGAAAACCTTATGTTAGGATTGCAAGTTACCTTGAAAGCATATAACCACTACTACTACAACAAGAAAAGTACATCTTAAATTAATATAGAAGTGAAAACTATTTTATTGCTAGGAGGAGGACCTACAACAACATGCTGCATGTGGGGTCCTCCTAGTTGGGATTCCAACCTTTCCACTTCCTTCTCCAACCATGTTTTTCAGTTTTTGTGCCCAACAGTCAGTCAGCTTCCTGTGGCTGACTTTTGTGCCCATTTCATGTTCTCTGTGTTCCCAAAGATGTTTGCCCCCCTCCTAAAGGGTTTTTTTTTTGGGGGGGGGGGAATATTTCTCCCAATTTCCCTTGCATTTTCTAATACAGCCAGCCCTCTATATCTATGGAGTCTTTATTAATGGATTCAAGTATCCATGGCCTGAAATTTTTTCAAAATATATAAATTCCAAAATACAAATCTTGATTTTGCCATTTCATATAATTGACACCATTTTACTTTTTTACTGTACCATTGTATTTATTGGGACTTGAGCATCGATGGATTTAGGTATCAGAAGGGTCTTGGAACCAAACCCCAGGAGATACCTAGGGCCCCACTGTACATCCTCTTATGAATGGGATGGAGAAGCACCCTTTTTTCAGCTAAAAAACAAGGGCTCAATATGCTGTTAACTGAGACTTAACGCCTTGAACACAGTTCTATATATTAACATGATTATGTTTTAAACAACTTTTAAAGCCAATAGGCTGGGTTGTGGTTGTATTGTATTTAGAAGATATACTACAGTTCTTATATTCCTTATAGACATACCAATATGATGAAACGTCTTCTCGATCTAGGATCATATTTGTTGACATAATTCCTTGTGCTGGATCGATGACAAAGGCTCTATTTGTGTTGCCAGATAAAACTGAATATTCAATATCTCCATTTAGTCCACTGTCATGGTCTGTTGCATAGATCTGGGCCAGGACAAAATCCAAGGTAATTATGAGGTAGTAAATGATCTACCCTGGCACAGAAAAGTTTCTGGGATGCACCTGAATAGGTTGGTGAAACAAGTAAGATACTTGCGGTGGTGACAGCTCCTCATTTACTGAATTCCTTCTCAGGAGAGATGTGAGGAACCTATGCAATTAATATTTTGAAACACTTAATGTTTGCCTCCTGATTTGCTTATTTCTGTGTTTCTCTAACAGATACTGTCTTATTTGTGCAATTTTGTTATAGAAATATGATTTTATGGGTATAAATCCATTTTGATCCTGAGTAGACTCAATGAATCAATGGTAATGTGTTACACAGGTTTTCCTGATACACTGGATCTTCTCCAGCTGGGTTTAAGAATTGGATTCAGGCCACTGCTGTGTTACTGATATTTACATTATAAATATTTTTAATGGTTCTGAGTTCATCTTTTGCGATGAGAGTAAAAGAACTGTGAATGAATGGATACATAAATTATGGTGCTTTGCCAAGATACTGTAGTTAAATTTAATGCTGGGGTTCTGGTTCTACTTATCTGTATCACATAGCATGATACATGAACATATTTTACTCATGTGTTAGAGAACTGATGAATGTATAGTTTAGAAGTGAAATTCATCACAGCAAGGAACCATTCATGTGTGGATCAACTCCATCCTGTGCTTGGGACTGTTGTAAAGGCACATGCGGCTTCCCATTGAGTTGCAGTAGGCCCCTAATGCTGAGATTCATAAGTATTTATAGCAGGAGGATGTACATATGAGAAGGAATGTGTGGCACAAGGTTGTGTGCAATCCTCTGGCCTGTTCCCTAAGCTTATGATCCAGTTTACAGACCAAGCCTACTCTTTCTTGTTCATGTTCAACAGGTTTCTTTCTTCACTCTGTAGCAGGCATAGTGCTTTTTATTTAACCACAAATCCCCCACTCTATTGGCTGCATCTGAGTACCACATTCCAACACTGCACATTTGTTTTCTTTTCAAGAAAGTGGGCCCTTCATTCTCACATGAAACATGGATGATTGTCTGAAGGGGTTGCTTTATTTGGGTTAGAAATGACATGACATTTCCAAAAGGTCTCATCACTCCTGGTAGGGGAATTTAATACATCAGCCTTTTGACAGATGTGATGGAAGGATCATGAGATCCATTATTTACAGTGAGAAATGTTCACACAAATGCTTACAGAAGTTGCTTCATTGGATTGCCAACTTCCAATATCACCTATACAGCATAGCAATGTTGGCTGAAGGATTCTGGAAACTAAAATCCAGAAAAATAACACTGCCAAGTAGTCATGTACACCCCAGCTACTAACATTATGCATGGTCTTCTGATATAGCATTGATAAAATAACTGAAAACAGGGTATTCAGATGACATATTTTAAGTTTCCAACAGTACTATAATGGTGATAGACCAAACTCAGTACTCAGACTAATGGACAATGTTAGATCTTTATTAGTAATATCCAATTAGAAAAATATATTATAAACACAATCTTATGGTTACCTGCGTGATATATGTGTTGTAAGCCTGACCTTCCCACACGGATATTTTGAAATAGTCTTGCTCAAATCGAGGTGCATTATCATTCATGTCCTGTATCAAGACTGTCACCCCACATACTGCTGAAGTTAAGCCATTTTCTGCTAACACTGCAAAATGAACTTTTTTTCTAACTTCATAGTCAAGAAAGTCAGCTTCTTTTACTGTGATTTCACCTGTTCCATTTGATGAACACAAAGGGAGGGGGAATGGTTATAAGTTTAGAATATACAACTGTATCTACCTGTAACTCTATTATATTTTATAATGCACAACTACATAAATAAATACATACATAAATGGTGAATTTTGTATAAGAGAAAAATATAAACAAATATTAGGCAAATAAATCTGCAATTTAAAGAGAAAATTAAACACCAGTGTCTGTAGAATGTTCTCTTTCTGTATAGCTATAGAGTACTTTCCCTCAATTCAAATCATTTGCTAAATCAGCATGCAGAAATTAAAACCATAATAGCAACTTGGCAAAAAGCAACCATTCAAAAAATCTTAATAAAAGTGATCATACCAAGCAATCAACATGAAAGTGGGACAACATCTGTTCTTTATTAGACCAACTCAAGAATCATAGCAAAGGGGGAAAAAGGCTGATGAAAGATATCCACATGTGAGCTTGTGGCACCCTCTTTATCTTGGTCAATCATTACTACCCTGGTTACCAACATTTACAAGGCAAGGAATCTTAAACCGTTTGCCACAAACATATGTCTCCACCACAAGCAATTGGCTGAGAACAGAACACTTTGTCACAATGGGTGCATTTCAGCTAGAGAATTAATTTTCCTTTCCTTGTCTTTTTGACATTTTAGTACATAATTTGCTCATTCTTACCTATAGGACTATTGCATCATGTTTTTATGACTGGCATTTTCTAGTCACATAAATACTACGATTTTCTTCAATCAGGACTCTTTCCACTTCCTTCTCTACCCCATATCCTCCCCTACATACTTCCTTGTTCATTTAAAGACCTATTTATGCTCACCTATTTATGCTCAGTGGCAACTGGTGGCTCCTATGCCAGTGGGCAATGAATTCATTCTAGGTTTTAAATCAAGCTTTAAAAGAGTTATCCTAAGTGTGGAATCCCGTCTCCCCAGACAGTTTCAGCACTCTGGATACTTCCTTTAAAGTTATCCAAAACCTGGAATAGATGCACTGCTCCACTGACATGTCAGCCAACAGCTGTAACTAGTTACGATCTGACATCAATATCTGCTCCCTTCTTGCCAGCCACAAGACAAGACTTTCTGTTAAGCAACTTATTGGAGATTTGTGAATCAGAAGAGACACTCATGTGCATGGGAAAATGGAGCTGGTGGTGTAATTCCTACACCAACAAGATGCTTTCTCATGGACCATCTTATATAATGTCAAACAGGCAGAGCTGTAGAGTATTTGAGTCAGGGGCAGTGCAGACTGCCCCTAAAAAGGTGGCCTTCAGCCGCCTCCATCTTCACCAGATCGGGGCCATACAACAACAATATCCCAAAACCCTCCCCTTTAAAAAGACTTCCTGCTTATTTTCTATTTGGTTTCTTAAATAGTAATGTTCTCCTCCTTCTTAATCTAATAAAGACTTCTCACCTAAATGTTTACTCTGTTATTAATATTATTTATTTACTTAGCCATTAATCATTTGGTTATATAAACATGAGGCACATCCTGGTGTAGTTTGGTGCTGCATCCTATTCAAAGTTTTACAAACCAACAAAGCACAAAATGAGGCTGTATACAGCTCCATCTGCACTGCAGAAATAATCCCATTTGATACCACATTAACTCTCCTGGCTCAATGCTATGGAATCCTGGGATGTTGTACCATCACAGTGCTCTGACAGGGAAGGCTAAATATCTCCCAAAACTACAATTGTCAGAATTCCATAGCATTGAGCCAGGACAGTTAAAGTGGTATCAAACAGGATTATTTCTGCAGCGCAGGTGTAGCCTATGTGATATCACTCTGCAGAATAATGGTAACAATAGCTGCTGTTGCTAAAATTATTTTCCATCCTTCTCCCAGTGGAATTGGCTCTTTGGATGCCCATGAAAGAGGTCCTGATTATTCTGTCAACAAAAAAGAAAAGAAAAAGGACAAATGCATTGTGTGTGTGTGTGTTTTGTGATGTTGCTTGATTCTGTTCTGTTAGCAATGTGATTGCTGAAACCATCTTAGATAAATGTTCCCAAATGTGCTCTTGATTTGGATTAAATAAGACAGCCATGTTAATAAAATAATTGATTATTAAAAACATACTTGAGGTTTAACTAAGCAGTAGATCTCTCTCTTTCTCTCTCTTACTCTCCAGCCACAAGGAAGTTATGTTTTCAGCAATCAGCTGGCATTCATTTAGCACAGAGCAATGTTACTCTAAAACGGAGTTTGTGGATGATTTATGTGAAATTTTTTTTAAAAGGCTTACTTTTATGTTTCAATGCATTTCCCACAAATATAGAGAACGTTTACAATCTTTTACATATCAATATTTGTAACACTGAATATGGATATGAGAAATCCCACACCAAAATCCCCATGATGTCCAATAATTAAAAATTGATGTGAAATTTACAATCACTTTGCCTGATTGAGCATACCTTCTGTCCAACAGATTTTCTCTGAATATGTTACTGAAAAGGACAGTGAAACCAACTGATGTGTGTCCAATGATTTACTGGCGATTTTTATTTAAAAAAAGACTCTAGCAGGAATTTGGAATAGAGAACTACTTTTATGGAGTAATACGTACAGAACTACATATTATATAGGTTTGTATTTGTAAAGCATAATGCTATAAATGGCTTGGCTCCCATATACCTTCTTGACTACCTCCTTCATCAAGCTGTCTTCCAATGTGCCCACTTAGTGTGCTTGCATGAGGAGATATTAATACTGGTGAGAATACAGGAAGGCATTAGAAACCAAGTCTGCAAAATAGGAACTTCCTTCCTTTTGAAGTGCATCTTATTCTTGTGACATCCAAGAACTCTCATGCTATGTTAGGAATTCTGGGACTTGTAGTCCAAAGGTAACTTTCCCAAGCTCTCCCCTACATTACATAATTAGAATCCTCTTTACACATTTGCATCATCCTGTCTGAAAGTGGAACTGTGCTGCTATAAAAAGGATCCACAGGTTGCCTTTCCTTGTACTCTAGAGAGACTGAAAAAAGATTTTACAGCCATTTTACAAGGGATATCAAAACGAAGTCTCACAGACATCTCGAGACTTGAGCTGTACCATTTCAGTCTGTTGATGGCAACCAGAATTTTCTGAATGAAAAAACTCTTTATATCTAGAAAAACTGCATATCAGGGCACAGGCAACCTATTAGCCAATGGACAGAATAAAAGTATAAATCATTTATTTTCTTATCACACGCAAGAATCTAGAATTTCAAATATATTCTCTCTGCTATGTTGGATTACAAGCATTTTTGCATTGTTTCTGACTTTTTTGGTGTGTGTCTTTGGGGGCTATTCTATGATAAATTTGTTTGCTCAGAAAACTCTTTTTTGCAAAAACAATTATGCTCAAAGCATTGCAAAACCAAATGCTGAGGTTTGGGTAAGTTAGTTGCAAACAGATCCCTTTTTTAAAAAAATCTTGTGATGGTTGAACATTGAAGGGGCATTTCAATATCTCAATATGTTTATGTTTCCTCTCACAAAGAATTTTACATCCCGATTTAAAAGTGAGGTGCCCCTCTCCACTTGATCACAAGCTGCGGATGCATGCAGGGACAAAGTAACCCCCTCTTCCTTATGAACTCCTTTACTACTTGCAATAGGCTTTTTGAATAGATATATTCATATGATCTACTTCTCTACTGCCTATCAGTATCAGCTACTAGGCTACCAGTTAATTTTGAATAATATATAGAAGGCTCTGAGTGTATTCCATAGACTATGTAAGACCTTTCTATTTGGTCATACAATGGCAGGGTATTTGGAAGCATCTGTGGGCAAAATATTTTTGTGGATCCCTCGGGTGCCCAAAATGGATAGGGGACTCCATGTGGCCTGCACTCCACTCTTTGGTAACCTCTGCTTGTTGGAGCAACTCTTGGCAAGCAGAACTATATACATGGCCACCAGAAAAGTATGTGCTGAGGTTTTCTTGAGGATCAGGAAAGGATGAAATACAATGTAGATTTAATCTGAACAAATAAAATACAGTTAGGATGGCAAATACTGAACAATCATAAAACAAAGCACACTAAACAGAAGCTATACAGGTAAGAAAAATCACATGCCATGGCAAACACATGTTTTTCACCATTGAGGGAACACTACTTCTCATAATGTGATTAACAGATTTGATCTGAACCAACCAAAAATTTAGAGGAAAAAAAAAAGATTTGCAACTCATATTGTACTGATTAAGAAAAGGAAGCATTTGCAACATCATTGGATTTGTGTTATTTTGAGCACTTTGAATTTTATGAATGTGGGTTTGCAACACAATATAAAGTCCATTTCAAAGTATTTCTTTAGTAGACTTCAAATACTTATAACTTGAAGGCAGAGGGGATGGCATCTAAAAACTACCTTATTATAGTTTTAATACTTTTGTCACTATAGTAAAGTAAGAGTGAAAAAGAGTTCTTTTAAAGAACAGTAATTCCTGCAAAGAGATCCAGAAGTGTGCAGTGGTTTTAGTGTTGGTCAAGATTCTGGAAGACCAGGGTTCAAATCCCTGCTTGGCAATAGAAACCCACTGGGTGATGTTGGGTAAATCGCACTCTCTCAGCCTCAGAGAACAGCAGCTGCAAAATTCCTCTGAACAAATGTAGCGGAGAAAACCCCATAATAGGTTCACCTTAGGATCATCATAATAAAACTCTTGCAAACTTATCAAATTCTACCCATAATCTACCCAAACATTTTTTTCCACTAAGAGGGGGAGGGTTCACTGATCTTAGCTCTGGCAATTGTATCATGTGGAAGTAAACAATTCCTATCAAGGTTACATTTTAATAGCATAGCTTTGTTGGGTTTAAATGCCAAATCCAGCTTCCAAAGGCACTTAAATAAACTAACACTAACCACTGAAATAATGTTTATAGAAATCAATCACAATTCCAATGTGGAAAATATTTTACCAAAGCCTCAAATGGTTTTAGAACAGATGCAGATAAATAAGCTGTTTTACCCGTGATGGGGTGGATGGAGAAAATATCTTCATGTTCACTGATGATTCGGTACTTTAAATTCTTTTCCATCAAACTATGGTCATAAGCAGTTACAGTGAGAACAGAAGTGCCTACAAAAACAAGAATATTTTTCAATGACTAAAAGTTGGACCAGCAGTTCATATATTTCATGCAAAGTCAAACTGTGTTTGCTCTGAAGATGTCAGTCACAGATGCTGGTGAAATGTCAGGAATAAACTCTTCTAGAACATGGCCACATAGCCCGAAAAACCCACAAAAAATGATGGATGCTGGCCATGAAAGCCTTCAACTTCACATGATTGCTTGGCTATCCATTTCCTATCCATCTCCTTTCACACTGTTTATATGCTGACATAGTATGAACATGAATTATTCTTACCTGTAAATAATTCTGGACAGACTAACAAACCAATCCAGATGCAAGTACATTAATTTCACACACAAAAAAGGTTGTCACTTTCGAAGGCTTTGATTTCTGACAAGTTACCTACCACTAGCCAGTTTTATTACTGGAATGTTGTGACCTTTTATCTTTGTAGGAAATGAAAGTTTATACATCAAACTAATTCTAGAATATTAGCAATCTGAATTTTAGCAAATAAGATTCTGGTCTAAAACTGAACAAGTCAGTGGAAAATAACAAAGATTACAAAGGGTTTTGGGATCCATTAACACTAAGAATTTAAAACAGGCTGTTTTTAAACACATAAGAAATTGGGATGAGTGTGTTGCCATAGTCCTATTCTTGTGTTCTGTGGGTTTTCTTGAAGAGCTTCTGCTATACTTTCCTTCTTTCTAATTTAAAATCAATTTCAAAGCAGGCACAGGAATTGTTTACTCCACCTTTATTTCTTTCTATTCATTTTTGTCTTTTCTTTCTCTCTGAATTATCTCTATGCATAAGTGATTATTGGTGAAAGATGGTGTAAGACAGATTTTAACATTTGCAAGTGCAGGTGACCATATTAGCAAATGCTAAGATCAGCACATACTATGAGTGAATATTTGAAACCCTGTGTTATTGATGCAGGCAAGTACCTAAGTCTATGAATAAGGCAGAGGAGAATAAAGATGAGATGAGGACATGGACGAGGTGACACCCAGTAGAGTGGTTTTCACAAACTCTAGAAGTAGAATAGTGGCACTTTCTTAAGATTTTGGGTCTGAGCCACAAAGACATATGGTGCTTCAAAACGATGGAGAGAAATCTGAATGAGTAGATTTCTTACACTTTCCTACTAAAAATGTTACAATGAATCTTTTGACAATGCCACTGTGAGAAAGAAGGTCTCATTTCAATAATCTATGGGCCATATGGCAAACTGCTTTTTGAAATGAAACATTTAAAAACAGTTTGTGATATATATTTATGGCAGAACTTGAGAATGTTACTTTCTTGGCCTCCAACTGTCCAAAACTCTGATTTAGGGTGAAAGGGGTGTTCAAGCTGTTCAAAGAGGAAAGGTCAAAAACTACACTACTTATACTTTTCTGGTGGTGAAAATTAGCCTTGAAATGTTCCAAAGAGATATGCACAGTTTGTTATTGACATCAAAAGAAATATCCCATCCACAGAAAGACCTAAATCAAACGAGAACTGATCTATCATTCAAAGAGCATGAAATAAACAATCATTCTGTTTGCAGTGCAAGCAGGAGGAATAAACAAACTATGAGACATTATCCTAACCAAACACACCACGTTTAACTGTGACTAAGTTTTAAAAACTTTTACCAAGACAAGTTTTTGTTACGATTTCATCAAGATTTATCAAGATGAAAGCTTTCAGAATTTTAGCCAGTTGTGAAACCAATTTTGTAACATGGCAATTGATTTTAATCAGTTGTGATGGATTCAGGTTACTGTACATTGACCCTTTCCAAATGAGATTTTATTATATTACAGAGAACTTTCAGTAAATACAAACAGACTTACATTTAGGGGCAGCAATGTAGTGTAGTTTGCAGCATGGCTTGCAGCTAGTGTTAAATTTGTTTTCCTATTTGCTTCTAAACTAGCCACATATGCAATAACATCTATGAAAGTCAACCCTCCTTATACACAGATTTTTTTATCCACAGATTCAAGCATCCACAGCTTGAAAATATTCAAAATAAGTATGAATTCCTGAGAGCAAACCCCGATTTAACATTTTACATAAGGGACACCATTTTGCTCTGCCATTTTATTTAATGAGACTCAAGCATCCACAGATTTTGTTATCCACAGGGGCTCCTGGAACCAAATCCCAGCGGATAACAGGGTTTCACTGTACAGTATATCAAAAATCCTAATGTTTATTTGAAATTACCAACACAAAACATGAATGATTTGAAATGGTGCATACATTTTAAAAATTCCAAATGGACTGGTATACAAAATAAAGTAAATATGTTGTTGAATATTAAAGTTACTGGGACTAATTTCTAAAAAAACCAAAACCATATATTTGCCCTTGTACCGGGTTTAAAAGAGCAAAGATAGCAAGTTTTTTCGAGCTTAAATTCTCACCAGATGTGTTGGGCTACAGGTCCCACCATACACAACCAGCACAACCAACAGCGTACTGGTTATGGTGATGGGTAAAGAGCACCAGACTGGGGAGGGTTGTTTTAGATCTTATCCTGCAAACAGTTGCTCTACTAATGCCAGCTCTTTCTATGTTAAAATAATACACTGCTTACCCTGTTCCACTGTGGTTTACCCCCAAGATTTCTTGTTATCATTATTTATGTCTATTACTATTCAGAAGCAATGTGTTTCAATTCATTAACATAACCACATTTCTATAATATCAAGCTACACCCCTTACAAGGTCTTATTTGTAACACTATGTTTAAATATCAGATTAATTCATAGAATTCTAATCACTGTATATGTATCTGCTAAAAATCTTGTACATAAAATCGGGAACAAAGAAGGGAGGGGAACCATTTGTGCAAGGAACCTGCTGGTATTAATCTTGGGGAAACACAACAGAGTTTCAACATAGACATATTGGTTAAAAAGTCACAAACCTGTTTAGTGGAGCAAAAAGTGGGTGGGGGGAGGAAAGGGAAAAAAACTAAAGCTGTGGTTATGGTTCAGGCAAGTAATACAAAGGTTAAACCAAAAATGGTGCTAAAGAGATTTAAATGTATACAAATCAAAAAGATTGCCTTTAAAATAAGAAGTAAATTATATGTACACTTTCTAGAGATTATGAGAAAGTTTTTAACTAGCTACTATTAATCATCTAGGTGAACAAACACAGTGCCTTCAATTAAAACTGTAAAGGTGTGCTGTCAATGGGAAGACATTGAACAGGCAAATCCCATGTTCCAACAAATTCCAACAAATTATGCAGTTAAAGGTACCATAGAATTGAACATTCTGTCAATGGGAGTGTTTAAATGATAAAAGATACACAAACCTGCTGCCTGTTTTGTTCACTAAGAGTTGTGTGGCTCAATTAATTTTTAACCTTGTTTATCTAAGTACAGATTCCACTAATTTCAATGTGACTTCATCCCAAGCAGATGTCCTTAGAACTGTAGCCCTTAAAAGCAATCCTAAGGTGAGTGGAAACAATTTGCTGAACAACCTACTACTTCCAAACCCCCACCAGCTCATAGTGCAAAAAACAAAGGGGAAATAAGGTTTTCTCAGTTAAGTGGCTCCTTTCAGTAAGAAGTCCCCTCTCCTAAATAAGCCAAGCCAGCAGTTAAGGGATTCAAAGGATCCAAAGCCACCTTCATCATATCCTTCTTGCACTACCAATGATGACACTGCTACTAATAGTAATTACCCCCAGAGCACTCTGCAAATAACTAGGAGTAGACATGGCACATTGTTAGCTCTCAATCCCATCTTAAACTCCATCAGTTTGCAGATTTGGGGAGTTCAGATCGCTTTGTCTACTTCTACACTTACTTTTATCTATAGTGAGTAGGAAGATTTTGAAAAACTATTTTCAATGTGGTTTTGACACAGTTGGAAAATAAGACTTGCCATACATACATGCGTAAATATCACACGATAAATTATGTTTAACATACCAGCAGCTGATCTGGACCATATGCTCAGAAATACACCTGAGCAACTGAGGACCTTATCAGACATTGGAAATTGGAAGTATAATCCAATGGCAATCCGAACACAATCATGGGTTTTCATCTCACGCAATTTCGGGCAAAAAGGAAGTCATTCCGAATGCAATCATGGGTTTTACATTATTGCGAATTAAAGCATCTCACACAATTTTGGGCAATGGGGGGGGGGGTCATTTTCGGGTTATGGGAAGTCATTCTGAACGCATTCCGAATGCAATAGGAATTCTCGTGAATTCGCTAGTTTAGCGAATTCATGTGAATTCGAATTGGCTCCATTTACAATAAACAGAAATTCCTCCCATCTGATAAAGTCCTAACAGAAACATGATTCAGCTAGGATTTTGTTTTGAGGAATCCAGGACACTACAAAGTAAGTTTCTTCAGTTTCCAAAATCTATGTTGAGGTAATAGCTTTACTGGGACAACTAAAACACCCAAGATTTGCAATATTTTGAAACCAAAGTTTTACCGTCAGACAAAAGAGTTTTTAAAAGAGAAAAGAGGAATAAAGAAAGAGATGGCCCAGAGACATATGGCTGTCCTCGGATGGTATAAGAGAAATGGACATCATGTAAACCCCCAGGACCCTGAGCCTACTGGGATAATGAAAAGCTAAAAGGATGTGGTAGTGGGGACAGGGAAGTATATATTATACTCTAGCTCCCTCTATTTTTCTTCCTTCTAGGAAGTTAATTACAGCAGACATGTAGAAATGGTTTTGCAAAAGAAACTCAGGGTCAAACCAAAAACTGTAACTGATCTTCTGTTTCCTTTAAGAAGATCTTTGTGAAATTTCACTACTTGTGATACTCCAGATGATAAGAACTGTGTGCAGTGCAGAAATACAGTTGGCCCTCTGTATCCATAGATTCTTTATCCACAGATTCAACCATGCATAGCTTGAAAATATAATATATAATTCCAAAAAGCAAACCTTGATTTTGCTATTTTACATAAGGGATGCTATTTTACTACACCATTATATTTAATGAGTTTTGAGCATCCACAGATTTTGGTATCCACAGGGAGCCCTGGAACCAAACACTAGCAGATACCAAGGGCCAACTGTACACAATTCAATGTACTGAATTATGTACAAATTATGGTTACTCACCTGTTTTACTATTTTCAGGAACCACTGCTTCATACTGGGCATGGCTGAATGAAATCATCTCTGTTTGTGCTTCAGAATGAACAAACAAAAGTGCGGTAGCTGTTCTTGCTGGGATGCCATGATCTGAAGCTGCTATCAAAAAGTGAGCAACAAAACCTTCATGAAGTACAGGTTTCTGCAGAGAGATTTCTCCTGTGTTTGAGTCCAGCTCAAACATGGTTCCTGGCGTCACAAACATAAAATTCACCGCCCCATTCAGCCCAAGGTCTACATCGCTGGCTCTCACAGTTGCTATTGTACGATTTATAGGTGTTTGAGTGGATATATATAGTTTGACAGGATTTTGTAGGAAAAAAGGACTGTTGTCATTGACATCATCAATATGCACAACAATGCTAACACTCGAGCTCCTGGGTCCCAGGATACCAGAGTCTGTTGCAACAGCTTTAAGGACATATTGAGATTTTCTTTCTCGGTCCAGTGATTTAGTAGTAATTATAGCTCCAGTAAATCTGTCAATAGCAAACATGCCAAAGGTGTCATCAGTAAGAGAATACATGACCTTTCCATTTGGACCCTCATCTGCATCCACTGCCAGCAATTCAACAACCACTGAACCTTCCCCAATATCCTCTCTTACAGTTGTATGATAATGGCTCTTCAAAAACAAGGGACTGTTGTCATTTTCATCCAAGACTGTAATCTGTAGTTGGGTGACAGAACTTCTTGATGGACTGCCCAGGTCAAAACATTCAATAACCAAGGTGAAATTGCTGGCAACCTCTCTGTCTAAGCTGCAAGTAGTGAAGAGGTCTCCTGACGTTTTGTGCAATGCAAAGAAGCCTCTAACATTTCCACCTTTAGAACAGAAAAAAAAAGATTTGTTTTGTTTTGTCCATATTCACACAAAATCTCAATCTGAGCACTCTCATTATGACAAGAGTGGGGAATCCTTTTCTCTGTTGAACTAATTTTCAGGGGGGTGCATTTCAATCTGTTACTAGCTGCAGTGGGTAAGCCAGAACTAAAAAGTATAATCCTCCTCTCCTCTTTTTTGGCTGCATCTGCACTGCAGAAATAATGCAGTTTGACACTACTTTAACTGACATGAGCAACGCTATGGAATTCTGAGTTTGGTAGTTTTGTGGCACACTTAGCCTTCTCTGTAAGAGAGCTCTGGTGCCCAACCACACTACAGATCCCAGAATTTCATAGCATTGAGCCATGGCAGTTAAAGCAGTGTCAAACTGTATTATTTCTGCAATGCAGATGCAAACTCTCTCTCTCCTCACACCTGGTCTATGACCATAATAAATAAAGGCTTTCTAAATGTAGGGCCAAGGGGAGCTGAAGTCCAAAATATCTGAGTGTTATCAAGTTGGGAAGGATGAGTTAGATTCTAAACTATGTTCACAGAGCTGTTAATGCTCCTGGCAAATTAGAGAAGGAATACAATTTTTTGAAGGGAAGAAAGAGTATGTATATTTGGGAAACTCTTAAAAAAGCAAACCCTTTTCTTGGCTTATAGAATAGAATGATTTAGCCATAGAAGAATCTAAGTTCCATAATAAATTAGTTCAATGTACTGAAGAAATCAAATACTAAAACAATAAAAGAAATTAAAAACTTTCAAGGATTGGTTGGGTAACATCAGAAAATGTTTTATTTTAACTGACATTATAAAACTTTTCACCTTACCAATTATTCGATATTGCACTGTTCCATTATCAGAAGCATCTTTATCCACAGCCAGCACAGTCGTGACAGTTGAAGGCTCTTGGTTTTCCATAATTTGAATTTCATAATTTGGAAGAAGAAACTTGGGTGTATGGTCATTTTCATCCAGTACTCTAATGATGACAGATGTTATACTGGATAAAATGGGATTTCCACTGTCTTGGACCAGCACTGAACAGGAAGGCACATATGAGAGCTAATTTATAACAGCAATGGAAGTTACACAACTAATCAACAGTATCAATAATAGCAGAACATTAAACTGTACACAATATTAAAACATCAAACTCTCCTCCTAAAACAAAATGCACTTTTAAATTTCTAAATACTATATGATTATTGTTTCATTAGTTTTGTTGCAATCAAACACAGACTGCTGATAACTTCGTCAATGCAGATCTCATTACAAATTCAGCTGTTGAAGAGTATATGTAAGGTCATTAATCTGAAGTTAACAGATGACTATGTAATCCCAAATTCTTCATGCAGCATATCTGTAGTTTTACCTTTAATAGTAAAGAACTCTTGAGTCTCCCTGTCAAGGGCAATGACTGTTGTAATCTCTCCGGTCTTTGAGTTTATTTCAAAAGTCTCATATCCAGGTCCTGGTAAAATTTCATATTGAAGCAGGGAATTGATTCCTTAAAATACAAAAGGGAACTCAATAAATTGTAAGCATATCAACTACAGTGCAATAGCCCTGATAGTGGTTTGCTAGATAGACTTCCTAGATCCATATTTACTACAACAACTTTGATTGATTTTACAAAATCCCTTCTGCATTATTTGATTGAAAAATGAAGTCACTGTAGCTTTAGACATGAATTTCAAGATAAACATAAATTCAAACCTGTTCCCCTTTAGTTTTCCTTTTAAATTCATTCATTGGAAACAAACACATTCTTCAAGCAAGCAAAGAAGCAACTATACACGTGCACACCAACTGATGGACAATACAGAAATAAAACACTACACAATTGGAAGCAGAAGAATGAGAAACTCTTGCTGCAAAAACAAAACCAGGAGCAGACTGTGGCACAGAATTGCTAATAATAATTTAGAATAAAGCTAAAGCTAAAGAAGAACACTAAAACAACTATTCTTTCAAGATACAACTTGAAGATCATGCCTGTAGAATTTGCACCTGGGAGAAATAAATTACCAGGAACAGACGGCATACCAATAGAGCTGCTCCAAGCAATAGAGGATATTGTAACTAAACTGTCAACAAATATGGAAAACAAAAGAATGGCCCACAAATTGGAAGCACTCAATACACATTCCAATCCTCATGAAAGGGAACCTCAGAGACTGCAGTAACCATGGGGCCATTGCATTAATTCACATTCAGTCTAAGTAATGCACAAAATTCTTCAACAAAAACTTTTACCACATATAAAGCAAGAAATGACAGTTGTCCAAGCTGGATTCAGGAAAGTCTTTGACTGTGCATAAAACTATGGTTCTCTCTGAAAGAAATGGATGTGCCATAACATTTGACTATCCTGATGCATAACCTGTACTCTGAACAGGGGATTTGGGTATTTAGGCTCCCAAATTTTACTGAAATTGTTTAGAAGCTCAGTTCAGTCAGTGTCTTGCCTTTAAAAACTAAACATTTAAGAGCAGCCATGAGTCATGATAGGTATTGATATCAGTAGCTGTCATGCTGTTTCCTTCTAAATGATGATTGATTAGCATATCTGTATTTTGCATTACATTAGAACTTGGAGCTAAAGAATCTCATGAGCACTTGTGGTTAAAAACCTATTCAAAGCTCTGGTGAAACCCCACCTCTTGAAAAATATATTCACCTTTGTGCGTAGTAATACTGTATTGCTCACACTGCCAATACTTTGCAGTAACATAAAAACAATGCAAATCAATCACAAAGGTTCAACAAACTGATGCCCCACTTGCAATTAACTTGCCTGTGAGGTTTTGCAGGCTTTACTGATGCAAATTTGCATATAACTACTGTCCAAGTGTAGAGGCTCCTAATGTCAGATTCCCCTTCATGAGAATATTGTCAATCTAATATTTCTGCAAGGATACATATGGAAATATTATTTTTGACATGGCTACTTCAGAGAATCCCATTAGCAACTTTTAACACCCTTGCTGGTATCCCAATGCACAATTCATTTCAGTGTAATGTTTTCATGTGCATGCTTGTATAGGAATAGTCCCAACATTACTCTTCTGGGAGAAGAGCAATGTTAGCCACAAAGGCCGCTATGACAGAAGAATATGTCCCAGCCAATACTTTCCATTTTGCCAATACTGGCCCAGAAGTAAGTCCTCTGGTGCTGATGAAGCTTTGTGGGTCCAGTGGTCATTCTGCCACCTCAGTCATTTTGTGTCTAGTTATGCAGATGTTAACTTTCATGGAAATTAATGGGAAACTAGCAAACATACCTATGCTTCAACTTGGAATTGTTTGTGCATTTTTGTTTTTCTTAGTAAAAGTTCCAGCTTCAGTGACACTCTTTTCAGTTTTTAACCTTAGCCTTTTGGAAGCTCATAAAATACACATTCAATTACTTTTTGCATTAAAAAGATTCACATTGCCCAGTTCACAATTCCTTCTCAGCTTTTTAGAGGTGGGAAAAACACTGGGATTACAGTGCCCCACTCTGGCCAGATGAAATAAATGCATTATTCCAATGATTATTAGCATGTCCTTTAAAAAACAACTCAATCGCTTTTCAATTAATATGCATCAGTGACTCAGTGCAGGGTTCCCTGAACAGTGAGAACACTATTATCACAAATCCAGTGTGACTGAATAGACTCAGCTCCTGGGGCATTCAATTTATCCATCTCCAGCGTGGATGAGGAAAAAGACATGACCTGCCTCATGATCCTTACCCTTCCATGGAATTTCACTTCTTCCCTCCAGATACTCGGAGTTTATCCCTACTAGTCTGAAGAGCACTAGTCTCCCCTGATATATTTTTTCAACTAGGAAAAATGATTAAGGAGGGAGAGACAAAATAATCGCATTGCTTTGGGAAGCAGAGGACTAGGAGCCATTTGTCTGGAAACAGCTCTAGGACATAGAACCATAATCCTAGCATTTTTGCCAGGATTGAACTCTTATTCATTTCCTAAGACAGAGCTGGGGATCATGGGGGCTTTTTACATTGGCAAGAAAGTGTGACATGAAGTTGCACTTTCCTTAATGCTTAGCAGCTAGACAGCAAGCCCCAGGTGTGCATTTAAAAAGTACAGGGCAGCTAGACTGAGGTTTTTTCTGTGGCTCAGCAACTATATGGGAAGCTGTCAAAACGCTACAAACACAGGCGGAGCAGCTACATGGGCGGCAAGGAACGTGGCTTTTAGCCGCGCTTTAAACATTTTTTTCCCTTGCTGGCTGCGAATTGCGCAATTGCGCAGGTACACCATACAGTCGGAGCTTATCACATGGGGGAGTACAGGACCATTCCGAAAGAGGGAGAAAGTGAGGTCAGTTCGGAAATGCACGTGATTACGCACAAGCTCATCACACACAAGACAAGAGAGCATCTCCACAAAAAGAAAATGCAGAGTCAATACGAAAGAATTCATCACATGTGAACATACTGGTCGGCTTTCTGTTGCAAATTAAGGCATCTTGGGAAATGGTAGCAAAGGCTCATGGGAGTTGTAGTCTGTGTTCTGTCAGAGCATTATATTGAGTTGTCTTGAGATTTCAGCCCTCTGTCCAGGAGGGATTCCCATATGTCCTCCATTCTTGAGCAGAGGCCCCCCTTTTCCAAGTTGACCAGGCACGTCCTCCTTTGCCAGGACACGTCCTACTTTTCCAGCCTTCTTTTTGAAGAGGAAGCAGGAGGGCCAGGCGTGCTCTGGCCAGGCTCTGGGGGTCTCTTCCTGGCTCTTTCCCTCCCTCCCTCCCTCCCCGCTGCCTTCCTCCTCCCTTTGGCTGAGAGAGTGTGACTTACAGGGAGGAAGGGCAGCGGTGGTGCTCCAGGTCCTCCTGATGCTGGGCCAGGGCAAGCTGGAAACAGGAGGAGGTGGAGAGGGACCTGGAGCACCTCTGCTGCCCTGCTTCCCTGCAAGTCACACTCTCTCAGCCAAAGGGAGGAGGAAGGCAGCCAGGAGAGAGCCCTGGAGCCTGGCCAGAGTGTGTCTGGGCCTGCCTTCTCCTCCCCCCTTCGGCTGAGAGAGTGTGACTTGCAAGGAGGCAGGGCAGCGGAGGTGCTCCAGGTCCCTCCCCTTCTCCTCCTCCTCTTGCCAGCTTGCCCTGGCCTGGCTGAGCGCCTCCAGTGCCCTGCTGTCTCCCTAGAAGTCACACTCTCTCAACCAAAGGGAGGAGGTGAAGGAAGGTGCAGGCGCACTCTGGCCGGGCTCTGAAGGTCTCTTCTTGTCTTGGCACCTTCCCTCCCTCCGCACTTGTATCGCTGCCTTTAAATGGGCGCTTTAAAGATACAGAGCCCCATTTAACCGTTCAACTACACCTTAGCCTTTAGATGCAATAGGGGTGCTTTTTACATTGGCTAAAAGGGGCGGTCCAAACTCGCCCCTTCTAGCGGCGAGATGAGGCCTAGGCTGCCACACGGGCAGCCCCAGAGGCCTCATCCCGCCGCAACGACCCGCCGCAAAAAAGAGCTCTGGGATCGAGCTCTTTTTTTGCGGCGCGGGAAGGGCGCGATTGGCGCCCTCCCGCGCCACCAGAGCGTCAAAACGTGCGCAGCGCGTCAAAACGCTGCGCACGTGATGACGCTTGTACGGCGCCACCGTGTAGACGCCGCCATCTTTAAATGGCGGCGTCCATGCGTTTTAGGCTTAGGGAGGGTGTAAAGGCTACGCCCTCCCTAACCCTAAATGCGGGCTTTTTAGCCCTAAAAGCGCCTTTTTTTGCCCGTGTAAAACGGGCCAGCAATGCTGCACCCTTTTTAAAAAAGTAGTGGGGAAATCAAACTACTTTTTAAAGGCACTTCTTCTCCCTTAAAACTCCAAAATAGTGTTTTCATGGCACACTTTCCCTTTTTCTCATCTAAAGGCTGGGTTTTCAAGCAGCCTTCAACACACCTCTTTTTGCCAATGTAAAATGGGCCAGCTCCTTTTTAAAGCACTTCTTCTCCCTTAAAACTCCAAAATAGTGTTTTCATGGCACACTTTCCCTTTTTCTCATCTAAAGGCTGGGTTTTCAAGCAGCCTTCAACACACCTCTTTTTGCCAATGTAAAACGGACCATGTAGTTTAGGGAGGCTATATGATGGCTCCCTATTTGTTGTTCTGTTGGCAAGTGAAAACTCTTCTACTCAAACTGGTTTTTGGAAACTGGCTGCAGGAGCTTTTAACAGTGTGGCTTTTTAAATTAACTTTTGTCTTATTTTTAAAATGTACACTTGTCCCTCCATATTCACTAGGGTTAGGGGCACAAGACCTCCGTGAATATGGAAAAACCGCAAATAACTAAAACAACATGTTTTTAGCTGAGAAGACACCTCTCTAGAAATCTCACGGTCTTCCAGTGCAACTCTGTGGTCAATGTCTGACAGACACTGACCATAGAACTGCACTAGAGGAGCTACAAATGCCTGGTAGAGTATTCTCTCTAGGAATCTCTAGGTCTTTCAATGCAACTTTTAGTTAAAGTTGACTATAGAGTTGAACTGGAGGACCTAGGTATTCCTAGAGAGAACATATTAATCAAATCCATGAATAATCAAATCCACAAATATTAAAGTCGCAAATATGTAAGGATGAGTGTATTTGTTTTAAATTGTTTTAATTCTACAGTTTAATAAGAAACTTTTAATCCCAGTTTGGGTAAATGGTGGGATATATGTAAGTATTGATGGTGATGATGCAGCCCTCCAGATGTTGTATAACTGTAGGTCCCAGCAACTCAAGCTAACATTGTTAAACATAGGGCATTTCCTGTTTAATTCCTGTTTAATTCCTGTTTAACTCCTGTTTAATTCCTGTTTAAATCCTGTTTGCCCTCTAGTGTGATAAACCTGTATGTTAAGGAATGCAATCCAGCAATAGTTGGAGGGCTGTATGATTCCCACCACTGTCCTAGGGATTATTTGTCCAGAAGCCTGAAAATAGGAGTTCACCTGTACCAAAATTTCTTAGGAGTAAAGAAAAAGAAGTAGGAAGGAAGGAGACTAGTAAAAATAGGAAAAAAACTAGACACTTTCACTCTTTATTTGGCAAACAGAAATTGTGTCTCTTTCAACAAAGCCACATGAGCATGAATTTACACTAGAGAAATGAACAAGTGATAATAAGGACAAGGTGAATCACTGTAAAATATTGGCAAGGGTTCCGCTGTTAAATCTGGATTCATTATTCGAGACAAAAAAAAAATCATCTTTTATCTTCAGAACTTGAAACTGTACAAATCAAAAGGGAATGCAAGTCTGCTGATTTTTTTTCTGAAGGTAGAATCAAAGAATCACAGAATCATAAAGTTAGAAGAGACCACAAGGGCCATCCAGTCCAACCCCCTGCCATGCAGGAACTCTCAAACAAAGCATACCTGACAGATGGCCATCCAGCCTCTGTTTAAAGACTTCCAAGGTAACATATGAGTGCTTGTTTGTTTCGAAAGCCAGTTACCTGAATCTTTATCTGTGGCTTCAACTTTGATGACAACTGCTCCTGGAGCTGAATTTTCAGAGATAGATGCTTCATACACAGTTTTTGTAAATACTGGTGTTTCATCATTTACATCAAGGACAATTACTGTCAGACTTTGAGTTGCAGACAGAGCTGGAGTGCCATCATCAAGGGCTACAACTGTCAAATTGTAATATTCTTGGTTTTCATGGTCCAAAGCAATGGTGGTAGTTAGAACTCCTATTGTAAGAGGAGAAATGAACATTAATTGTTTCATCAATACATTACTATCACTCATTTCAAAAATGTTGTGTGAAATCCATGGTCTGCCCTGGCTATAGTTTACTCTGGCTAAGTGAATGCATGTTTTTAGATCCCAAAGATCTTTGTGTAGATTTCCATACAAATATTGCACTTTGTATGCAAGAGTATTTTAAAAAAAATCCTTTCTGAAATACCATCTCTAAAGCTGGAATCCTGTTGTTTAGTTTCAACTAGAGTAGACCCAATTTGTTTAAAGCAAATACATTCTTCAGGCAACCAAAGAGACAACCATATATGTGGGGTGAATGTACACCGTAAATGAAGTGCAGTAGCTCCAGCATATGTAATCCTGGGATCTGTAGTTTTACACTGCCTTTAGTCTGCCTGTCAAAGAGTGATGGTGACTCACAAAATTCCAGAATTCTGTAGGATGGAGCCATGGCAATTAAAGTAGTGTTACTGCATTATTTCTACAGTGTAGATGCATGGACATCACCAGATGAACAATAAAGAAATCAAATAGACAACATAATTTGAAGCAGAAGATGGAGAAACTCCATTCTCTCTGCAGAAGAGCAAGATTGCATTACAGATGCAAATGTTTTATCAAGAAAGGCATGGACCTAAATCTGCAAGACCTGAGTATGGCTGTTAATAACAGAATGACTTGGAGGTCTCTCATTCATAGGATTGTCATAAGTCAAAGCTGACTTGATGACAGTTAAAAACAACAAGAAAAAAAACCACTCAAGTCATTATTGAACATTAAGTAAACATGTAGAGAAATCTAATGGAGTTGATGTGTTTACTTTAGTCAAGACTAAAGGAGATTTAAACTTATGAGTGATGCCCTCTTTCTCCCCAAAAGTTTCCTAAGTTTTATTCCACCTGTGTTTTGGACTTTGAACCATCTTACTTGGTTAAATCAGTTTTGCTAGATTTAGTACTGGGACTAATGGATTTATGAACACTTCCCATAAAAATGTTTATGTGCCAGTTCTAGTGAAGAAAATGGTGATATGGCCCCTATTGGGAGAAAAAAACATATTTTAGTTCTCATATTTAAATAAAAATGATTAAATGTCAAATGGTAGTGAACCAGCTTCAGGGATTTTTGGCTGAAGCTGTTTATGTAGAAACAATCCTTTTCCATTAGACCTTATACCTGGTTTAGCACCTGGTCATCCCAGTGAATGATTTCTACAGGTTCACAATTTGGCAGTGTTCCTCAACCAGAATATGCTTTATGGGAAAGTGGCACTGGGTGTCCCCCGGCCAGCTGATGTGGCCATTACAACCCTTTGTGATTGTAAACCTTGTCACAGCAATTCATAGGCTAGTAGTCTCTGAGTTAGACTCATATAACATGAGTTCCAAAAACTTCAACTGGTATAAAACACTGCTGCCAGATTGCTGACTGGCACAAGGGACACCCTCGTAGGTATTATTCATAATTTATTTGACTTTACATAAGTTGCCAGAAGGTTTCTCTAGTCAATTCAAGGTGCTAGGTTTTAACCTATAAAGACCTTAACAACTGGGGACCCTGATGCTTTAAGGGCCATCTTTTTTTGTGCATGCATATGTCGGTCAACATCTGAGGCCTAACTCTAAATTGCTCAGCCACAGGGGCAAGACAGGTGGCTATTAGGAGGAGGAACATTTTGGTTGTGGCATCACCTCGGTGAAATGCTCTTCCAAGTGAGATTGGAAACCAAGCTTCAAACCAAGTGCTCTGATTCTGGTTTGTGAACAATTACCATCTAACAGTACTTTGTGTTCATACAGATGGTTTGTGTATCAGTCTGTTCCAGTTGTCTTTGATGCTTTGTCACTGGAACTGAGCTGCTCATGAATTAAAAGATATATTTAAAATTACATTCTGTTCTAAAGCTGCATTATCTCCCATTGCACTCTTGCTCCACTAGCAATTAAAAAAAAACTGTTTTCAAGAATTTGATCAAAGGGTGAAAAATGATTGAAGTTCCCAATTGAATTTGAATAGCTTAGTTGTTTTTGTTTTTTTAAATCTTACCTGTATTTTTATCTATAACAAAACCCTGCTCTTCACTGTTTGATAGAAGATAGTACATGACTTGTCCATTCCTCCCTTGGTCTGGATCCTGGGCAACTATGTGATGCACAAATGAACCCACCTCTGCATCCTCTCTAATGTAAGAAATGGGAGATGAAACAAATCGAGGACTGTTATCGTTGACATCCAAAATGACAATCTTTGCTGTCAATGAACTTTGTCTGCGATCAGTCAAATTTACAGCCTGATCCACTGCCCATACTGTCAAGACAATAGACTGTGTTGTCTCTCTGTCCAGTGGAACTGCTGTAATTAAGCTACCATAAGAAGGGTGGATGAGAAATGGATTTTCAGTGAAGTCATTCCTATGTATGGAATACTGAAGTTTACTATTTAAAAAACTGCCATCTTCATCTTTTGCATTAAATGTGTACACCAAAGTACCAATTGGCACATTTTCCTCTATCCCGATTACAACAAAGTCATTCTG
The DNA here is from genome assembly GCA_034509955.1 of Urosaurus nigricauda. Taxonomy (NCBI): domain Eukaryota; kingdom Metazoa; phylum Chordata; class Lepidosauria; order Squamata; family Phrynosomatidae; genus Urosaurus; species Urosaurus nigricauda. Next base: position 154,032,157 of record JAOEGL010000005.1, on the reverse strand, counting down.
GAAAGAAGGCGAATGTTCATTTTGATCTTCAACATCAATACTGAGGAAAACAGTATTATTTGGCGAAGGACTGCTCAGATAATCATTTACAACAACTCTAAAGAAGTAGTGAGATTCTGTTTCATAATCGAGTTCTTTGGACAGATACAGATCACCAGTAGCACTGTCAATTTCAAATGGAACACCGGAATCTTCTTCAAAGATGGCAAAATGTTGTTTTTCACTGGAATACAGATGGTGACCAGGCAGTTTTAGACAGCCTAGCATTTGAGCAGGCCTCAAATTTTCTGGTATGACAAAATGTCTGATGTTTTGAGTAAAAGGTGGTCTTCCTTTAGGAAGTGGAATTACCTGAAACAACATCAAAAACATCTATTTATATTGGCATTTTTTGTAATATATTTCACTCTTTCTAGATGAGGTCATTTCAACATATACATTTAAAAAAGTCTTAAACCCAATTGCTAGTCTTAACTAGTGCAAATATGATGGGATTTACACAGGTACTGAGTTACAATTCAGTGACTGAATCAATGAATCTATAGTCTACAATGCTGTTCCCTCAGTGGACAACTTAAAGAAAGTCCACAGCAAGAAATGAAGGTAATAAGACCCTCCTGCTTTTGTTTCCTTCCTAGCATTGTTCTCAGAAGTGAGGATAGTTTTCATTATTTTGTTCCTGCTGCTGAAAACAATAACAATATTTATGCACAGTTCTCATCTAGAAGTGTTACAGGAAAATGTTCTGTGCAGAAAATGCACATGGCTGGTTTTCATTTTGTTTTTTGCTTGACAAAAAACCCAGTGGCAAAACCCAATGTTTCTAGATAGCCACAGGTTGTTTTTGTACAAAATTACTGTTTTCTGTGTACAAAACATCAATGTTGAACTAAAAAATATATATATGATTTTTTGGCGGGGGTGTGCAAAACCCAGGAATTTGCACATAGAAAAAAAGCTTCAAATTGTGTGTGAGAGACAGATTGCTGTTTTGTGGACGGAAAACACATACCTCATGGGGATGCTTCAGCTGGAGATCCTGCAGATCATAGATTCTATTATTCTATTTGAAAATAGTGGTGTGTGTGCAAAAGCTTGGGGGGAGGTTAACACACACACACACACACACACACACACAGTATGCACATTCCTGTATATTATAATTTCCTGAAAAACTTCAGATATGTGAATACTGGGTGAAAACAGTTATTCTGGGTCCCCTTCTGTTCTCTATATACACACTGTCCCTTGGTAAACTCATCCGTTCTTTTGGTTTCTCCTATCATCTGTATGCCGATGACACTCAGCTGTATCTTTCAACCCCTGACCTTTCGCCGGGGCTCGAACAGAAAGTCTCCTCTTGCCTGGCTGCCATCTCTCAGTGGATATGGCATCGGCGCTTGAAGCTCAACATGTCTAAGACAGAGCTTCTCGTCTTCCCACCTAAGCCCCCCCCCCCTTCAATATTCCTTTTCTGTTTCTCTTGATGGCATTTCTATTCAACCGGTTCAGCAAGCCAGCAGTCTTGGCTTCATTTTTGATTCCTCTCTGTCATTTACTCCCCAGATTCAGGCCACTGCCAAGACCTGTAGATTCTTTCTTTACAACATTGCTAAAATCCGTCCTTTCCTCTCAGCCTCCACCACCAAGACTCTGGTCCATGCCCTAGTGGTATCACGACTAGATTATTGTAACCTCCTTCTGACAGGGCTTCCTCTCTCTCATCTCCATCCTTTAATCTCTGTCCAGAACTCAGCTGCACGTATTATCACATCTGCTCGCCGCTTTGACCATGTTTCTCCTCTTTTATCCTCCCTTCACTGGCTCCCCTTCCCCTTCCGCATCCAGTACAAGCTTTTGCTGTTGACTTTCAAAGCCCTCCACGGACTGGCCCCTCCTTACTTGTCTGAACTTCTTTCTCCTCACACTCCTTCTCGTACCCTCCGTTCTGGTAGTCAAGGTCTCCTGTCCCAGCCGAGGATTTCCACTGCCCCATCCCGGATTCGTCCCTTCTCACTTGCTGCCCCTCACTCCTGGAACCTTCTTCCCCCACATGCACGCCTCATCACTTCCCTAACCAGGTTCAAAACTGAGTTAAAGACTATATTATTTAGGGAAGCTTTCCCAGAACTGTGCCATCCGCCCCAGGATGCCTCCTTTTAACTTTGTATTAAGAAGCCGTGCCCTCCCTCCAGTCCATCTGCCTTGGTCCTTGCCCCAGAGGGAGAGAAGAACCACCGGGCCTCACCCCCTTTCCCATCACCTTCCCCTCTTCCTTTTGTGTCGTCTCTTTTAGATTGTAAGCCTCAGGGCAGGGATCCGTCTAATTTAAGACTGTATGTACAGCACTGTGTAAATTTACAGCGCTGTATAAATAAATGATAATAATAATAATAATAATAATAATAATTCCAAACCAGGTTTCCTGACTATTGTGAAACCCATTTTGGAGGGGGGGGGGAGAAACAAGATTCTGTGAATATTGTTTCTGTCTCTATACTGGAGGTAAATGTATACTTCCTATTGCCTTTAGAGATATCTAACTTGGTGGTATCATTACACTTTATGTTTGTATTTTGCTGGAGCAGCCTGGGTTCTAGTTTTCTAAGAAAGGAAGCAAAACCTCTCCCTACCCTGTTCTTCCATAGCATGCACAGGCTAAAATGCCTTAAAGACTCAAAAAGCACAAGTATCATTCACAATTTGTCTATGCCCATTCCTCCATCTCCATTATGTCATTCTCTGGCATGCAAAAGTGCATACAGCCTACACCATTTAATAGATTATTTAACTTGCCATCTGATTTTTCAAAGGAATATTCCAATCACAGCAGAAATTGCTCTGGCACACATCTTTCTAATAGTCTGGAGTGCTTCTAAGAGTCATGATCCACCAGCCAAATAATTACAGAAGTTTTCAAAGCCAGTTAAGATGGCTTCTTGGGTTGGGGACAGGAATGCATTTATGAACCTTCTCAAGAATAGCCATCTGATACCACAGGTCTCGAAGGTGGCTTCAAATTACAGAAAGGATGCTGCACGATTTCATTAACAAATTAATTCACAAGATGTAAATATCCTTCATGTTATATAGTTTTGTACATGTTTTATAGTGATATGTATAAGCCACAAATGCTAGGCTACAGAATATAGTGCTTTTCTTATTAAGCTGCAACTAAAAAGTCTTGCTCATATTTCAAAGGCATGCTCTTTCTGTATAGTGTGAGAAAATCTCTTTAAGTGAAGCTTACTAGCAGAGAGTATGAAATTATATCCCCTGATGGAAAAGCATTTGTGGTCTGAAATGTACTAAGTTAAATTATCTGCAATACTGCATGTATTAAAAAGATTCTGAGCTTTTTATTGTTTGTCATTTTTGTTCAACTTTTTTTTTATCATAATGGAGCAAACCAACAGTCATGATGTTAAGTGAGTGCATTCAGAACAGCAATCAGAGGAGAATCCCAAACTCCCAATGAAGATTTGATCAGGCCAGCAGATCAGGAAAAGGAATAACCTAATAAAGTACACAGGACTAGATCCAGATCCAGTCCTATTTAAATGACAGTTAAGCCATGACTAACTTTTTACTTTTGGTTTCAGAAAGATCTAAGTGCAAATAACTTATAGTTATTTTTCTAGAGGTGTCAGGTATGTTGACTGTGTATCGTTATTGTCCACTATTATTTGTTGTTGTTTGAGTGTGTTACATTTATCAGTCTTACTAACAGATTCCTGTTAATAAAGCAGACATCAGAAATACTCAAGCCAAAAATTGCAGCTCCATTTGTAAAATGTGATAAAAACATTTTCTGTTTTCACAACCAATGGCAGAAAAAATATTTCTGCAGAGGGTACTCTATGCATGTTTGTACTATCATTTGCTAAGTTACCTGACCTCAAGAAAACAATGCCTACTTAAGTCAATACCTCAACATTGATGACTGTCTGTCCTTGAAGTGGAGGGATTCCCTGATCAGCTGCAGTGACAACCATTTTGTAGTTTGAACGCCAACTGTATAAGAGAGCTTCAGTGGTTCTTAATTCGCCACTGCTACTGTCAATCTGAAAGTGACCTAAACTTTCCCCTAGAAGAAAGACATCATTATTAATATAACTGCGCATTAAGAAAGAATTATGCAAACAAGAACTTACCTTAAGTTAAGGGGCTGAGCAGTAGGGCCAGGATAGCAAAGCAAAGCCTGTGCTTTCCTGGACCAGGATCCAACCCAGATTGGTGGCCAGGCTAGCATAGGAATGGAAAGTGTTTACACACCCACCAACCACTGCACCATACCCCTGCTACCACCATTTGCCCTAGACTCCCTCCACCATTGCTGCTAGTGAAAAGACCCCCCATTGCTGCAACTGACATCTAAATGGGGTGCCTGGCTGCACCCATGTGCCTAGGCACCCAGTTTCCATGTCAGACACGGTGATGGAGGTCTTCTCACTAGCAGCTGAGTAGGGTGTGCAGGGCTGTCTGATCTGCCAGGGTTTGGTGCAGAGCTTCCATGAAACTCCACAGCAAACGGCAGGCCTTTTTAACCATGCTAAGACCTCTCTGACCCAGGACAGGGCCAGAACCATTGGATCTGTGTCTGGTCTGCTGAATCCCAGCCTGATCCTGGCCTGCATCATCCATACAGTTAAGGGCCAAACAGGATGATGTAAGGTAAAGAGAACGTGGTCTTTTGGGCCCATGTGGACAACCCCTAAGTCTTTTGTGGTGGTTCCCAATTTTTGCTTTTGCCTGTTTGACATGCTTGCCCCTTTCTCCTATTCTATGTGCATATAGAAGTCTGCATTCTCACCCCACTGTTTGCTCTCTTCCTCTGCTCACCTTCTGCCTGAAAAAAAAAATGTCCCTTAAGGAACATCAATTTTTCAGGCCAATGAGCAAACCTTTAGACAGAGTGACCATTCATACAGCATCTATGGGTCACAGCCCAATTTCACAAGGAATAATACAGGTGCTGTATCAACACTTGAATGAGTGGAAACCCATTTATGCAAGGAGGCTTTTTAGTCCTCCCCTTCCTACATCAGTCCCCTGTATTTCTTCACAAACGCCACTTCTAGGGGCTAGGGAATTCACACTAAAAGCTTGAATGAAGTGTGATATGAAAGGAGGAAAATCACCCCAAACTGGAGAGAGGAAGTTTCTGCAACTGGAACTCCATTCAAGCAAGCTGCCACCACCTGATGTTGGCCATTGGTCCCAAACAGCAAGGAGCAGGGGACAGAAAAATACAGAACTGGTGGTTTCATGATAGGTTGTATACAATATAGAGATTTTACCTAACAATAGAATGCAGTTACATTTTACTACATGAGAAGCCAATGGCCATGTTAGCGGGGGAGCTTTAGTTCAAAAAAGTAACTTTTCCAATATTTAGATATTACTATATTGAGAAAAGTAATACAGAAACTCTCTGCTCTACACCATGGCTTGTCCTAATGGTACATAGTTTTGAAGGCCATACTATACGTTTTGACCTTTTCCAGAAATTTAAATCCTTCACATCGTGGTTGGGCAACTGTGAAAACCAATTTTGCCCAGTCTTGCTCTGTCTATTTCAGTATGATGTGCACAGCAGTGCCACAAGCCAACTTCACTTTTGTTTTTCTTGGTTTATAATTGTTTTTCTAACTGTTTTTTCTTTCAATATGCAACTTTGAACAGCATGTGATTTCAATAAGTGATTGTTGCATCTAGACAAAACAAATTGGTTATACTGTATAGAACCAAAATAGAAAAGGGATAAAATGTACAAAACACCATGAAAGAGGCATGTCTCTAAACCCTTTCACCATGGTTTAAACCACAATATATGTGTCTACTTGTGTGCTTATACATAACAAAATAAGATGATAAAATGTTTTTTTATGGAAATTTGGAATGCAGCTTATATAAAATGGCTTTCCCTGACATTTGTATTAAAAATTATTTCAAGTGGGACTCATCAATCAAAGCAAAGCAACACAAAACAAAACATATATTTCAAATATATGTTAATGTGACTATTCTGTATTCATGCATTATTTTACAGTTCTCACATTCTAAAGCTTCTCCATTAATATAAATCACTGTCTGGTATAGCACACCAATGCCATCCAGCAGCCACAACTTTCTATCAATATGTCAAGGAACAATACTGTTGTCATTATTAATAAAGTAAATTTAAGTATTAACACAATAAAACATGAAACATATACTAACAGTTAGCTATAACTAAATTACACAACGCCAAGGAACATCTTTTGTCAGTTTTCCCATTGATCAAAAAACAATGGAAGCCAGAAAACGAAATGATAGCATTATGTGAAAGTAACTATGTACCATTAGGATAGCATTATGCAAAAGTGACAGTGAAAGTTGAACTCTCCCAAATCAACCTGTGTATATATACTTCTTTCTTCAGAGTAAACATCTCTGGGATAATACGTAAAGTACACACCACTTGTGCAAAGGCAGCAACTGCTGCACCTCTTTTGCCGTGCTTTCTAAGAATCTAGGATACTATGCTCCAAATTCCTTGGGTAGCAAGGAAGCAAAGAGCCTGAGATTATTGTTTTCCATCAATAACAGTTGGGAACAGAGGCTGAAAAGAGGGAAAGATTCTGCAAAAAGGGCAGACATTGATCTCTCTGGCTAACAAATCACTGTATCCAAGTTACTATTCATGCCTCTGAAACTGAGATTAAATTTTAGGAACATATTAAATGGAGATTACAGAGGTCTAATAAAACCCATGTTAAGATTAATGTAACTGGTAACATTCTTTTTTTACAGTGACTCAATGTACCAATGCAGCTATGATCAGAATATTTATCAACAACTGGTGCAGAGAGTGGTTTGAATCAGATGACCTACTAGCATCTGGATACTAGCAAGATACTACAGCTGCACTGGGACCCAGTCACTGGTGGCACACAGCTACACAATACAACAACTGCTTCCCTTTCTCTGATGCAACATTCAAAATAGTAACCATGTTAGTCCACTCCAGAATTAATCCTCAAATGTTCATGCTATTAGAAGACTCTGTTATATTACTGTACCTGCTGTAGAGACTTGTTGATGTTAGAGAAAAATTATACTGTGGAGAAAAACATACACCATGTGTTTTGAACAAAAAAACCTACTTCATTTCCAGAAAACAGGTTTCTTACAGAGAAAACAAAAACAGCTGCCTTTTTATTTTTGTCAAAGAACAATGCCTCCACAACACTGCAGGACATTACAAACACAAGGAGAAAGTTGTGCAATTTTTTGCTGGTGTATTATTCCCTGAAATGGGGCTTCCTGACTGTCAGGAAACTTGTTTTTGAACCTGGAAACAAACAATGTGCATATTCTTCAAATCCTAGTCACAAGCTTTAATACAGTTTGCCTCACAATGTGGTTAGATGATATACAACTGGCTCTTATTTAGTTATAGCTGCCACATGGTGCAATCATAACCTATTGCAACACTGCAAAGTTGTCCTAAATGCCCTGTACTGTGTCTTGTGCATTGGTGTGTATGGTAGCCAACATATAAATAAAGTCTATGAGCATGAAAATTACTGAAGTAAATTAATAAGCAAATATATTAAGTACTTCATTTATCTTCTGTCCCGCTATGGAGACTTCTGTTTTTCAGATTCCACCATTATGTAGCAATGGTGGCTCTTGAAATAAAACTTCTTAAAGTAATATGGTCCATGTGCCAACCTTTCCACAAAACCAAACTTGACACTGCACCACAGAAGTGCATCTCTCTGCAGAAGTGAGAAGCAGCGTTTCTGTTCACAGGAATTCACAGAAAGCAAAATACATTTTTTGGAACCATGACTACACATCAGTAACTAGGATTTCTTGATGACCACACCTCAGAGGAAGGGTGTTGTTTATTTTGTGGCATACTCTTAAGCCTAACACTGTAGGAAAACAAACTTCCATGGCTTACTTTTGGGGATGGAGGTTCAGAAAAAAGGTTTCATGTGTCTAGTTTCTCACAATCAGGAATAAATATGGCAGTCTTTGCGCAATTGTTCCAGTTTGTTCTTTCTCATCCAGAATGTGAAAACATGAGAGGCTACCATTCTTCTTGATCTAAGGAAATTACTGTTCTCTCCTCCATATTCCTCATTTAGGGATATAGGTACGGTAGTTTAGGTTTATGGCATTTTAGTTTGAGTTCTTTGGCTAAGAGATATAACGTGAACTATAATTTTATTTTGGGAAATATGATTGAATTCATCAGTATCAAGGTTATGTTATTTGTTACTGAACTTCCAATTTATGGTGTCATTTATTAAAGATTTACTTGGTTTATCATTGCAACTTTGCTTCAAATATTCCATGCAATGTACACTTGTCACTCCACATTCACTGGGGCTAGGGGCACATGACCCCCATAAATGTGGAAAAAACACAAATAACACAAATAAATAACAAATATACAAATATCATGAAGACATCTGAAGGCATATTTTCTGTGAAATAGTAAGAATGAATTCCAGAAAAGCAATGTTGCATGTGTTTCACACAGTTGGAAAATAGGAGAAGAAAAGGATTGTATTTCAAAGGCTAACAAATTTATTGAGGTATGAACTTTAATAGGCTATAGCTTAACCTATCAGATTGCAATAAATGTGTTGTCTCATAGACCACCATGGAACCAGCACTTAAAAGAATGGTTTGCTTGCTTTGTTCTTTTTCACTGAATAGTGTAAGGCTGGGGATAAGGGTATAGCTTTCCTTCGCTCTCACACCTAAATAAAATATGTAGCATATGATCCATTTAGCATTAGGGAAATCCTTTATTTGTTTTAACTGGCAATTTTTAAAAAACCTCCACAAAACAATCGATTTCATTCAATTCACAATCAAGCTCTAAAGTATCCTTACTTTTCCTTATTTTGTGTCATAGCAGGAGGGAAAATTAACATTTTGCTGCAGAACTCTTTATCAGCTAAACATTTCACTTAAAGAAAAATGAAATAGGGTCTATATAAGCCACATTGTTTGCTCACATTATCTTTTGATCCCCATCTCAGATTGTCAAGACCAGGTATTAAAGAAAGATTTCCAGTTAATAATAGGAAAGGAATGCCATTTTTCCACTGGGAAGTGGAAATACGCTTTATCTATTAAGAAATAAATACTACGCTACAACAATCATACTTTAGTATTATTAATACCTACATCCTAGCTGAATTGGATTTTTTTTTTTATTTGACAGTTCTAGGGGCAATGAAAAAGGTATGCAAAACTGTCAATGGATAAATAATCTTTCCAATAAAGTTTTTCAGTACTAATAAGCTGATGTTGTCATGCATGTAGTTAAAAACATGGTGATTGTCAGAAATGTTTGGAAACTATAACATTTTTGCAATTCTGTCACAAACCATATGCCACAAAAATTACTAACTCACCACATATGATGGAAAGGAATGGGAAATTCCCCTTAAAGTATACATTTGACTGGTAAAAAAGGCATTTGTGAGTGATAGGAACAGATACATCCATGCATTATGTTTATGCTATATGGTTACTTGCTTATTTCTTCCAGATATTTTGATACCATACAGTTTCTTATTTATAGTCAACAAATAAGAAATTCTTACCTGCAGACAATGAATATAGAATTATCCCATTGTTTCCAGAATCAAAGTCTTTGGCAAATATGGTGGCAATAAGTGTTCCTGCTGGTTGCCCTTCCAAAACCTAACAGTAAGCAGATCAATTAAAATTGGACTTTTCAAACTGCAAAGAAAACTAAACACAAAGTTAGCCATTGTGCTCCAGCTTCACAAAACCTGGTATCCTGTGCTTGTTAATAATTAATTTGATACCAATTTGGTAAACATTTTAAATAATCTTTAGAAATATATTTCTATTTCAATATGTCTTCATAGATCTGAGGAGGAAAGAAATATAAAGTCTCTTATATTGTACTCCTAGTTTTCTAGCAAGCTCACCAGTGTGTAATAGGGCTGGAACAGACTGGCAAGAAGGGACAAAGATCTGCTCGTTTTTGGCCTGAAAAAATGCCGATTTTTATAGCTCTCCCACAGCCCGAAGCCAGCTTTATAAGTGTAAATTATAAATGCTGCACCACTGGAGTGCCTTGAAGCCGCCCATGTCTGGGCATCCAGGCAACTTCAGGATGTCATTGGCACATGCGGTGTGTAAGCACACGCTCTGATGGGGCTTTCTAGATTGGCAGGAAAGTGTGACATGAAGTTGCCTTTTCCTTAAAGGCTTGCAGCCTTTAGATGGAGCTGCGCTGTTCCGCGGTTTTTAAAAAAGAATCTGGGAAAACCAGCACCTTTTTAAAGGCGCTTCTTCTCCCCTAAAACGCAAAAAAAGCATTTTCATGGCACACTTTCCCTTTTTCTCATCTAAAGGCTAGAGTTTCATGCAGCCATGAACACACTTCTTTTTGCCAATCTAGAGTAGGCCGATGATACCTGGAAGCAGACTTTTTTGGGCTGTTGTTTTGGCCCTTAGAGTTTTTAAACTGATAGAAAAGTCAAACTCTATATTATGTACCCTAGATGTGTATTTTACATGATAAAATGTCAACAGGAAAGCACAAAGTTGTAAATCTATAAATGAAACCATTCTATTAAGAAAAGGGCAGGATACAAATAAAGTTATTAGAGGGCTGGTAGGACACGCAACCATTTCTTAACTGCAGACTTGATCAATCTGAATTTCAAACAGATTTAATCTCACTGGTTAATGCATACTAAGGACTCTTTCAAACGGGGAGGAATTTCTCCCAACTCCGAATGGCGCCAATGAGGATTTATGTAAATTCGCTTGTTTAGCGAATTTACATGAACCCCTGCTCCGTTTGGAATTACTTCCCATTACCCGAAAATAACTCCCTCCTGCCCGAATTTGCATGCGAAGCTTTAATTCGCAATAACTTAAAACCCATGATTGCATTCGAATTGGCTTCTCTCTTGCCCGAATTTGCGTGCGAAGAGTTAATTTGCAATAACGTAAAACCCATGATTGCATTCGAATTGACCTTAAATTATACTTCCAATTTAGCCTTGTATGAAAGAGTCCTAAGTGTGTGTAAAATTTGCCTTTTAATGTGATTTCCAGTTCAAGCATATTGCCACAAGATGGTGCTCAAAACAAAATTTAAAATTTATTGTATATGCAGCTGCAGGAGATGAAGAAGGGCTTTTTCACACACAAGGCTTAACAGTTTTTTGCTTACATTGGTCTGGAGTATGAATTTAACACCTAAAGTGGGTGGAACATACATTCAAATTACTCTCTCTTCCATACTCCATAGTGCAATAATATCCATTCATTTACTCCAAACATGGAACAAAGGTGCTTTATCGAATGGAAAAAGAAAATATCGACAACAGTTACTACAAACCTTGACATGCAGTGGAAGCTGGGGGAAGAATGGATGGTTGTCATTCAGGTCAGTAACTGTAATATAGGCATTTACTGTGGAATTATGCTGAGGGACTCCATGGTCAGTCACCAGAACAATCAGTTGGTGGTGAGCTTCCTGCTCATGATCTAATGCAACCCAGTTTATAATTTCACCTGGAACAAGAACAACAATTAACAGAGTAGAGAATTTTAGGCTGCACATGATACGTCTTAGTCAGTTGTACTAGATTCTGCTACATGCCAAAAACTACTTCTGTTACTTGATAGTTGTACTATATGGAGCCAAGCAAAAGCGTGTCCTTCAGTACTTGTGTACCTTGGGGCCCTTATAACTTCACTGTACTCCAAGTGACTTGACTTCATACACACAAAACTAAATTTAAAGGCATATGGCTACTCTAAAGAAGCCAAATTAGATTTTTTCTTCCCTGCCAGCAGAATAAAAAGGTGAAAATTATTTTAGTTATTGGCCAGCTGGCTGAGACATCATATACTGGGAACCCTCTTCACATAGAGCCTTTGGGGAGACTAGCATGCAGTTTCCTCGCTGTGCTGTAGAGCCTTGCAGCCACTTGCCATGAGCATCTGGCCTTTTTATCTCAGAATTGGGGTTACTTTTTACAAAATTCATTGCAACAGAACAGTGATATATTTGTTTGATCTCCTCATTATCTCTCTTGACTCATCTCTAAAGCCACTTTGCTTTAGTCATTTTCCAGATGGCAAATGGTCCAGGTTTTGTGGAAAGCAAGTCTCAGATTCCACATCTGCATAGTACAAGGCCTTTCTTGCCAACTAGTTTCATCACTTGTGGCTGATTTTCATTCGTTATTCCCTTCTGATTGATTTTCAACATTTTATTGTTCTGTGCTAAAGTATCCCCCCTCTTTTTTTTTAGCCTGGGTTCTTTTGGGTTTTTTTTACTTACTATCCTACAGCTACTTGCACCTTCTCAAATGTTAATCAGACATTTCATTTACAATGTAATATAAGGTTACTGGATAGTATCAGAGAAATGGCCATGAAGCATACCCAAAAACATAAAGACAAGAATTTTAGTCAGGGCTCTGGAAAACTGAACAGAACAAGCAAGCAAGCGATAGTACAAGTGTGAATCAACCTTGATTCTTCATGAGGAGCTAATGGCAGAAGAGACTGGTTGCCAATGCAAAAAATGAAAGGCAACAGATAAAGATCAGCTAAAGAAGTCAAGTAACAGAGCTGTGTAAATAAGTGAAGGGCAAGTGTCAGGAAGAAACAGGCAGGGTCAAAGCCAAATGGTTTCTGTGATAGCCCAGGGAGGATACAGAAGAAAGATGTCAAATAATTTTTCAGAAAGCAGTGCATACATTGAGGGATGGACATGGGAAGAGTGGTATCAACTGTTTGGCCACAGATTAGGTGGCCTGGCTATCATTTGATCTGGAAGCCAAATGCTCTGACTAGCATTTATGAAACTTATGTATAGGAATCCTGTGGAGCTCATCATCTAACACTGTATTTAGTCTGGAGTTTGAAAGCCTCAAGTGACACTAATGTATAATTATGCTTGCTGGTAGTTTTCAACTGCATGTCTTAATCAAGCTAGCAGTAACATGCCTAGCAGTCTCAGTAACTATCCATTTGTATGGCCCAGTGCTGCAGCTGAGAATAACAGGCAAAAATAAACAATAAGAGGGTATATGACTCACAGGTGATGTTATTAATCAGTCTGCCCATTTTTCATATGCTGAGAATTCAGTGCTAGATCTGTCACTAGATCTATCAGACAATGGCTGATAAATCTGCTAATGAAAAAAAAATTCAGTTGTTCCTTTGTGCACTTACACCTCACTGGCTTCACCCATGACTTTGGATAGACTATACATTAATATTCTGTCTCTCTGTCCTCTCTCTCTCTCCCCCTCTCTCCCTCCCTCTCCCTTTCTCTCTTTCTCTCTCTCACACACACAGACAGAGAGAGAGAATGGTCATTACATATTTCAATAAATCTGGTTAGCAGAAGGCTAAACTTTCCACAAGGAACAAAAGAACCATAGTAAAATATATTACCTGTATTGGAATTGATTTTGAAATATTTTCCATCTGATAAAAGGAAATATGAGAGCTGCCCATTTCTTCCAGAATCCTTGTCAACTGCTGCAATGGTGCCAACAACACCATGGGGCGATGAACTTTCCTCAATTTCAAAAAAATAGTCGCCATGTGCAAAAGTTGGAGAATTGTCATTTTCATCAACGACATTGATTATTACTGAGGTACTTGAATTTTGCTTTGACCTATCAAGAGGGTAAGTAACAAAGGCTTTAAAATTATGTGTCTGTGTGATTTCATAGTCCAAAGGACTCCGTAGGTAAATTACACCTGTTTCAGGATCAATTCTAAATGAAGCAGAATCTATGTTTTGTTCCAGGGAGTAAACAAAATCCCCAAGGGCATGTTGGAAATTTAGCTTCCGGGCCTGTATTTGCAGAATTCTACTCCCAACTAAAGCTGCCTCATTAACTTCCACCTGATACACCAAATTTTCAAAACTGAATGCAGGGTATCCTTTTTGTTCATCAATGAACACTCTTAGGATTAACAGAGAACTCAGGGGAGGACTTCCATGATCTTCTGCAGTGATCTGTACCACTGTATGTTCAAGCTGCATATCATCAGTCAGAGTTCTGGTAAGATAAAGCATGCCAAAAACTGGATCAATGGTAAACACATCGGACTTATTGCTTGCAACAGAATAGTGGATTGCCCCGTTTAGTCCACTGTCTTTGTCCTCTGCATGCGCTATGTAAAGAGCTGTACCAGGTGCTGTGTTTCGCGATATATTTATCTGATCATGCTCCACCCCAAAGACTGGAGGGTTATCATTGACATCGATCACAGTTACGTTGACCTGGGTAGTGCTATAAACAGGTGAATTTCCCAGCTGTGACTGCACTGTAAGAACTGTGTGATCATAGGTTTCATGGTCAAGCTTTTTTTTAGTGTGGATAATTCCATACTGTGGGTCAATACAGAATCTTCCATATGGATCACCAGAGGAAATTCTGTAAGAAATGGTTTCCAAGAAATCTGTAAAAAGAATCAGGGGAAAAGATAAGTAACAAATAAGAGATGTCCAAATGCTCTAGAATGTTTGAAATGTGTGCCAGAGCAGTATTCAGTGAGCTGAATATTTTAAACTTCTCTTAACATTTGTTTCAATCCTTCCCCCTCTTTTTTCCATAGTCTCTAGAGCAACACAAAAAATGGATACTGTGCAGACTCTACTCAAAGGCATGCTGTCAGCCCATTTATGAGACATGTATTTTCACCCCACAGGTATGATTAAACTTTATGAAGAAATCAATATAATTTCTCCCATTTAAAAAATACTCAAACTTTTTGCCAACTAGGTCAGGTTGAACACAGAAATTCTATTCTAACCAGACACAGTAACATTCCACTAAACTCTAATTTTATGACTTCAATATAAGTGTTTTGAGACACATCGGTCAAACCTTGAACACTTTGCATACAAACCAGGAAGCTATAACACATATAGGGTGTGCACAGATTTGGGAAAGAGAGACTCTCAAAGGTCAAGGAAATTAGTATTTTTCAGCAAACACTGGAACATCAGCGCTGAAACTACTTGTACCACTGCCAGACCATATTCTGTAATTGCTGCAATATTTTCTGTGGCCAAAATGTTTGCAGCTACACAGGAGAAAGGTAGGAGAATATGCACACCCACAAATGTATTATCATTACCTTGTTGCTCAACATGTCAATTTCCCCAAACTACAAGGAAAGAAAGCTTAAAGTTCTACAAAATTTATTGCAGCAGAAGCTGCCTGTTTAGTCCCCCCCCCCCACTTATATTTTGATGCAGAAATTCTTGAAAATGTTCAGCATTTCAGAGTAGATGGCATCTATTAACGCAAACATTTCTTAGATGCTTCAGGCAATTCTGACTTGGCATAAATGATTATTTCTTTCATCATCCCCACTGTCACTTTCAGGGCACATATACAGGGCAGATCATATTGAATTCCAGTGACAGAGCCCATGCACTGAAGATACCAATAAAGCTCAACAGAACCACATTACTCCTTTTGCTCTGCTATACACTCAAACATTAATTGAATGACAGTATAACAGAGAGGGTTCTATGCATATCCAACACCTTGATAAGGCTGAATAGTGCTGTGTTCCCATCCAACATCTTGACCGGGGCCTTTATGGCTCAGCCTCAGCCTATTTGAATAACCACTTCTTCCCATATAAGCCTGGCCAAACTTTTAAGACTGCAGGGGAGTCCGTTCTTTCTGTCCCATTGCCTTCAAAGTGGGTTGGAATGTGGGAAAAGACCTACTCTGTGGCTGCTATCACATTGTGGAACTCCTTCCATAAGAAAGCAAAGATGGCTTTTAGGCAGCAAAGCCTTTCTTTTCCAGCAAGTCTTTGTAAACTAATTTTAATGAAAGGACTTTTCATACTGCTATACTCTTTCTCATTTTTTAAAAAGTATGATTTAAAATAGTTTTAATCCTGTTATTATTTAATACCATTTTAATCTAAATTTTGTATGTTTTTAGCCATATGTATTTTAGGTTGCATCTGCACTGCAGAAATAATCCAGTTTGACACCACTTTAACTGTCATGCAATGCTATGAAATTCTGGGAAATATACTGGTAGTTTGTTGTGGCACCAGAGCTGTCAGACAGAGAAGGCTGAATGTCTCACAAAACTACAATTTACAAAATTTAACAGCATTGAGCCATGGCACTTAAAGTGGTGTAAAACTGAAGTGCAGATGCAGCCTTATTATATTTTATTATGGGGTTTTGTTTTGTTTTTTTTTTTTTTTTGTTTTTTTTTTGGTAATTGTCTTGAGTCCCAGCCTGGGGAAAAGGCAGGATATAAATAAAGAGATGGATTGATGGATGGATGGAGATTTGGGAGGTGTGCACAGACCTCCCATTCAATTTGATATCACTAATGCATAACTATCCTTATCTCTGTCTCTGTTTCTCTCTGTGTGTTTGGTCACAGCCACAGGTGCACAAGCACAGATGGGATAGATAGGAAAAAACAGGGGTGTACTGAATCCACCATGTGTATACTGTGAACTCATGATGCAAATGAATTATGTCCAACATAGTTCATAATGATTGGCCATTGAAACAGGAGAATCTATTTTATTTTATTTTATTTAAAAAAACTAATAATGTCTCTGTATATGACTTTTAATGTTATCTCCCCACAAACCTGAGAGAAACACTCCATAAAAATATACTTTAATAGAACACCTTGATTTCATTCTATTAATTACTAGAGGACTAATTCAACGCTTAGCATGAATTTTACTATTTTCAGCATGTTTCGTGTAATGAAAGAATGAAATGACACTTAAAATAATATTGGCTGCAGATGTGCAGAGCCTGTAACAAATCAAAAATGTGCTGGAATCTGTCTGAATGGGTTCCAAAGCCACTTACTCAAAGGCTCCCTGGCTTTCACTGTCCCAACAGCACTTCCTTCGGGGGCATCTTCGGGGATGGAAAAGGTGTAACGTGATCTCTCGAAGACAGCAGGAGCCACAACACTCTGGAGGATCTTTAAAGTCACAACTGCATTCAGAACAGACCAAAGACCACCACCATCCCGGGCAGAAACAGTCAACTGCACACTGGAATGTTCCACATTACTGAGAGCTGATATCAGATAAACAATTCCTGCAAAGAGAAAGAAAAGCAGTGAAGCTGTTTTGCGGAGATGTTTTTTTAAATTGAAGCCTAGATTGTGTTAATGTTCAATTCTGAACTGGTGTTTTATTTTTACTCTTTAATGTGTTGTGAGCTATTGTGGGAGCACTTTTGCTAGAAGTAATGAGATAGAGAGAAAGTATTATCTATTTTCAATCTATCTGAGTAGATTTATAGAGCATCCAGAGACCAATGGGATTTTTAAAAATCGATTTGCAGATCATTTTTTTTTTAAAAAAATCTAATTTTTTAAAAAAAATCTAATCTATGCCTGGCTTATAAATAAACCCTACTGAATGCAATTGGATTCACTCTCAGCCTCTTTAGTTTCTTTGTACAAGGTAGAGATATGGTTATTTCCATTTCTCATGAAGAGGAATAATGATGACTTCCCCCAAGGTCATTCACAGTAATTCCAAGACTGAGCAGAAGTTCAGCCTTGAAAGGATTTTATTCCAAATCCCAACACTCACTCCATCCATGGGACCACATGAATGGATCTCATTCCACACATTCCCTCATTGGAAGTACTTTGTTCAAAAACTGCCAGAAATCTATAGAGCTAGACCATTCAGAAACAAATTAGTTTTAGAGAATGCAGATGTTATTTACTTACATTCAGTTACAAAAAGAAGCTGCAATGTTTGCTTCCATTTTCACACACAGAAATATTGAGTGCACTTCAGGCCAACATCAGGGGAATATCACTTGTACAGCTTCCAAAAGGAATAAGCTTTATCAAATGTTAAGCCTCCCCCACTTTTTTTTTTAAAAGTGGATGTCCTGGAGATCATCACAAACACATTAACTACACCTTAATTTAGTTTCAGGATATTCAGTATCTATCTCACCTTCCCTTAAAGATAATGGTTCACTAATGCTTGACTCTGGGTGGCACATTTTCTAGCTAAATGGATTTTCCCCCCATTTAATTCAGATCAAAGTAAGATAGTCTTTTTATATTACATTGAAGATAACTGGGTTCAATCCAAATAATATGGGAGAAGAGAGAAGGCAAAGAGTTGCTGGGCTGTTCTGTCAACACTTGTGCAAGAGTTCACAGGGTAATCAAATAAAAAGTCCTACAGCACCTTTATTCTGTATACATGATATCGTAATGTAAAGGTATACATTTAATTCTGCTAGTTGTTTATGTCACAACTATTATACATTTAGTGATATAGGGGAATTACAATTTATAAGTAAATTGGTACCAAAAAATTACTAAGGATTCTGTATGGTGTGGCATGGGAGGAGTCCATGGGGGTGTGACACCATGAGTTACCGTACCGGATGACACCAACCCTAGCAACGCCACTGTATGGTACCCCAGCCCCCTCCTTTTTTGTACAAGAGGCTGATAGTGAGTGTCAGGACTAGACCTGTGATATTAGGCAGAGTGAAGCAGCTGCCTCAAGTAGCAAATACAGAGGCACAAGAAGCAGAGAGACTTCTGTTCAAAAGTTAAGCCTGGTACCCTCAGGTGAAGTTGAGGATGTGAAGATTCAACCAATAGTCTAATCCACATCTGGACACAAAATGAGTTATTATGATTATGTTTGCCATGGGTAGCAACATCTCTTGGGCCAGGCCATAGCAAGTGAAATATTCTTTCAATGCAAATTTTTGAATACTACCAACTGTCCTTAAATCTCTACAACAGAAAATGTCACAGACCACTCCTTTCCATTACTGTAACTAACTGTTATGTGGTCTAACATAAACAAATTGATATGTGGCTTTGTCCAATTGCAAGGCTTTTCAACAGAAGGTTTTCAATAAAAGACTAGGAAAATCCATAAAGAACCATATTCCAAAAAGCAATGATGTGAAGCTATCTGGGATATGTCTGGCTCCTACAAGCATACTCACTCTGCTTTGTGTATGTGCTAGACAGCAAAAGGAAACTCAGGAGCAACAAGAATTAAAATTAAAATGTCTAACTCCAACACAGTTGTTTCATCAGTTAAATGAGTAACTTGGAATAAATTGCTAAGAAGGAGAATTGAAGACAGATAAGTGCTTACATACAAAGGTACCTTTAGTGAAGCCTCCTGATTCCTTTAGAGGTTAGTTTAGAAACTCTTTTAGCACCAAAACAGAACAACAGATCTATGTTTATCCAGCATGAAAACAAAAACAGCAACATGCAGCAATTCAACAGAGATGGATTGAAAATGTATTATTGTAAGCAGATGCATCTCTAGGAAAAAAAAATAAATGTTATACCATTTTCCCCATTTCGTTAAACATGATTCCAATGACCTTTTGCTCAAAATGCTAAGCCAATGCTCTGGAGAATCCTGACTTATCATTTGCAAGTGTTGGAGAAGTGCACACTGGAGGATCATTCCTGCCTGGCTCCTCCTCTCAGTGAGAAAGACATAGGGCTCAGATGGGAATAAAGGAGCGACCAGAGGCTGCTCTTGCCCTTATCACCCTGTGACCACTGTGGGACCATGGCAATCAGACACCATGGTCCCTAGGGCACCCGCCGTTGTGGTCCTAAACGGGCCGCAAAAAGGAGTGGTAAAAAAACACTCCTTTCATAACCATTTTTCGTCTATGTTTGGCAGCCCCAGCTTGGCCTCTGAGCAATCTGGGGGCATTTGTCATGTGCATGCCCTACCCCTGGATTGGCCCGATGGCAGTCCTTCTGGGACATCTGTTTGAGGCCTCAAAGGACCAGAAACTTATCAGTACAAAAAGGCTTGACATAAAATCTTATCTTTGCTAGCTTTGGCTAAGGCAGACCTGTAGATTCAATGGAAGATAAGTTTTCCATTACATAGAATCATAGAATCATAGAATCATAGAGTTGGAAGAGACCACAAGGGCCATCCAGTCCAACCCTATTCTGCCATGCAGGAACTCCAAGTCAAAGCATCCCTGACAGATGGCCATCCAGCCTCTGCTTAAAGACCCCTAAGGAAGGAGACTCCACTACACTCCGAGGGAGTGTGTTCCACTGTCGAACAGCCCTTACTGTCAGGAAGTTCCTCCTAATGTTGAGGTGGAATCTCTTTTCCTGCAGTTTGCATCCATTGTTTCGCGTTCTAGTCTCTGCAGCAGCAGAAAACAAGCTTGCTCCCTCCTCAATATGACATCCCTTCAAATATTTAAACAGGGCTATCATATCACCTCTTAACCTTCTCTTCTCCAGGCTAAACATCCCCAGCTCCCTAAGGCGTTCTTCATAGGGCAAGGTTTCCAGACCCTTCACCATCTTAGTTGCCCTCCTTTGGACACACTCCAGTTTCTCCACATCCTTTTTGAATTGTGGTGCCCAGAACTGGACACAGTATTCCAGGTGGGGCCTGACCAAAGCAGAATAGAGTGGCACTATAACTTCCCTTGATCTAGAAACTATACTTCTATTGATGCAGCCTAAAATTGCATTGGCTTTTTTAGCTGCCGCATCACACTGTTGACTCATGTTCAGCTTATGGTCTACTTGGACTCCTAGATCCCTTTCACATGTGGTCTCATTCAGCCAGGTGTCCCCCATCCTATATCTATGCATTTCATTTTTCCGCCCTAAGTGCAGAACCTTACATTTCTCCGCATTGAATTTCATTTTGTTAGCACTGGCCCAGCTTTCTAGTCTATTCAGGTCATTTTGAATTTTGATCCTGTCCTCTGGGGTATTAGCTACTCCTCCCAGTTTAGTGTCATCTGCAAATTTGATAAGTATGCCCCCAATTCTGTCATCCAAATCGTTAATAAAGATGTTGAATAGCACTGGGCCCAGGACAGAACCCTGTGGGACCCCACTGGTCACTTCTCTCCAGGATGAAAAGGAGCCATTGTTGAGCACCCTTTGAGTTCGGCCAGTCAACCAATTACAAATCCATGTAACAGTTAACTTGTCTATCCCACATTTTGCAAGCTTGTTTGCAAGAATGTCATGGGGAACCTTGTCAAAGGCCTTACTGAAATCGAGGTATACTATATCCACAGCATTCCCTTCATCTACCAAGCTGGTAATTTTATCAAAAAAAGAGATCAGGTTCGTTTGGCATGACTTGTTTCTCTGAAACCCATGTTGGCTTTTTGTGATTATGGCATTGGCCTCTAAGTGTTCACAGACTCTCTGCTTAATGATCTGCTTTAGAACCTTTCCTGGAATTGATGTCAGACTAACCGGACGATAATTGTTGGGATCCTCTTTTTTTCCCTTTTTGAAGATGGGGACAACGTTTGCCCTCCTCCAGTCTGCTGGGACTTCTCCTGTTCTCCAGGAGTTCTCAAAGATTATTGCCAATGGCTCTGATATTACATTTGCCAGTTCTTTTAATACTCTAGGATGTAGTTCATCTGGTCCTGGAGATTTATATTCATTTAGGTTAACCAGGTATTCCTGTACTACCTCTTTACTTATTCTGTGCTGAATTTCCACAGAATGTTTTCCATTAATTCATCAACCAGTCTACTCTAGTTGGAACTCAAAACCAAATTCAGTGCATGGACGGGCACTTTTTCAATAAGCCAAAAACTCAAACCAAGGTTTGTTTGTGAATTATGATGTAGCTCATGTAATATTGCTAATGATTTAGCATTCTCTGTGAACAAAGCCCAGATTTAGTGACTTGACAGTCTATATTCAGGTTTCTTTACCACTGGTCTTTGGTTAATTTTAACAACGTAATCTAGTTGTTTATGCTTCATCTCCTAAGAAAATGGTCACAGTTCTATAAAATTATGTGCATATATTTAACCAGAAACACTGAAAGGGGGAGGGGAATCTTATACTTGAAGACGTCCCCTAGATATTAAAAAAGAAAAGGAAATCTGTGATTGGAGTGTTGCTCTTCAAGGATCTATGAAATGATCTATCCAGGAGCTACCTCATAGTTTTTCAATGAAGCTAAAGTACAGAAAACTAGTGAATAAACAAAATAATATAAGCATTGCTAGTTTATATTCTTTTAAAGACCAAAACAGATGAAAATATAAAGATTTTTTTGAAAAGGATCTCAGCGAAAAGATCCATGAAAGTAATCTATATCCAATAAAACTTTTAATAATTTGCTAGCATTGTTAAAATTGGTGCTGTGTTCAGAATGTAGTGGTGGCATTCCTCAAATAAAAGCCAAACAGCTCAAATCAAAACCATGTGTAAGTCATGCTAGCAGGTGCTCAACACATACAACTCCAGCATCTTTGTATGATTCTGCACCTAGTTTACCAAGTCACAAAACAGATAGGATAGTAGTCCTGGCCATGACAGAGGCAAATTTACTGGCCCAACATGAACACTGATTGTTTTTGCCACATGTGGAACTCATGTTCAAGGCTGGAAACTCATTCTATAATGAAATTTCAAATGTCCTTTGCTTCACGTGAAGACTTTCCCATTTGTTTCAGTGGTGGAAGAACTTTTCTACTGAAGAGGAAGAAGAAGCAGTTGAGTACAAGGCAACTCCATGTGCAAAATGGTACTTCTCTCTGCATTTGTCTTAAACTTTTAGCCAATGTGTGGTGTTTATTTATAAGCAAGTTATTTATGTAGATGTTCAGGGGGTGGGGCTCTCCTGAACAGAAATAAAATATGTTAAAGGAATATCTATCTACACATAGCATTTACTAAAAAAAAAAGGCATTCTTAATTTCCATATTTAGTTTCAAAGTAGACAACTAATAAATTTAATTTCAGTGCACATACTTGGCAGCACATTATACAAAATAGCATTCTGTGGCATGGAACCTCCTTTTTTATGCTGAAGGATAGATAACAGGAACATTTCTCCATTAAACATAGTGAATTATTTCTAGTCTTTGTTAAAGATGAATATACATTTATCTGTATATAAATCAGCTTGTCTCCAGGTAAATAAAATGCTGACAGCTTTATTTAGTTAATTACGAGTAATTTAACCTTTGAGCAAATGGAGAAGTCACAACCCATGCAGCCAGAGATCATCCAAGAAACACTTGTAGTAAGAATAATGTAGATCATGGATAATCATGCACCTTATTTCTGAGTACACATATGGATAACTTCTATAATTTTCAAAGATTTCTCAAGTCACAATGGGAAGAAGAAGAGGGGAGAACATAGGTACACCAGATGTTGTTGAACACCAACTTCCACCTTCCTCAATCATCATGGCCAATGGATAAGTGTATGGAAACTAGAATCCAACAGCATCTGGAAAGCCACAATTTCCCCATTCATGGATATCTTCCACTCATTGCTTCTTTCTTCCTTCTCCACTAGGAAACAATCTATAGCATGCCAGCAGCACTACATTTAGCCTGAAATCAACTTTCAACAAACATCAAATCCAGCTTTATCTGCTCTTTCCACCATCTAACAAAATATTCTCAGCACATGGGATTTAGCCCTCCAAACAGTTGTGTAGCCCATAACATTCAGCCATCTTTCTAAAGCTCTTAATCTGTTGGCCAGCTAAATATTTAACATTTCTATATACACTTCTTACCTATAGATAGCTAAATGATGCTCTGAGTATGTTATTTGCTGATGATCAAAAGTATGTGGGCATTGTGTGGGGGTGGGTACAATAAGGTTGGTTTATTTAAATGGGTTACCTGGCTTTTCAGCAAATGTATTGAAAGGCATCAATTTCTCCATATTTCTGGCCTATTCTAATTAGCAAACACCAACAGTAGAATACATTTTTTTGCATTAAAAGCAAGCTTTTAAGTAAAAGGGGGGAAAAGAATATAAATTACCTATCTGCAAATACGACATCCAGATGGCTCCCTACTAATATGAGGTGACAGCCAACTCAGACAGCAGCCAGATGGCTAAAAAGGTATGCGCAGTTCATCACCCAAACTCACCTTCAAATCTGGCAGCTGAACCAACTTAACACTGAGGCAAGTCAATACTCATTTCCAGTGACCTATTCAGAATGTGCATGTTTCTTCTCCACAACCTGCCCAAATTGTCAGGAGTTAAGTATGAGCCAGGAGTCAAGTAAAAATACTACAGTCTCTGGAGAAAAATGAGCAGAGACAGCACCCTCTGGCCTGCCAGTAAGAGGAAGTCCCATGTTATTGGGTATCTGCAGCCAACTACCCCATAGTTTCAACTTTTATTAAGCTATGTTCAAAATGTCCCTGAACTGCCTGGCTGGAGGCAGCTTTTTCTAAGTATAATGGTAGAAACAAATCACTACCTTGGTCCAGAAAAGCTGCTTATAAATATTAAAGTAAATAAACTAATTACCTATAACATTGACTAAAGAACAGAAAATTAACTTCCAAGCAGATTTTAAAAATGCAATATCCTTCAAAATTACTATCATTCTGTTTAACTTCTCTTTGGGGATTTCCAGACTGCAATTATTTTGCTGTTTAGTTGTTAAGTGCTACCAGTTATTTTACACTTTTTATTTTGCTTTTACCTGAAATGTCATTTCCCTTTCATTGTAGTCCATGATGCTTCAGTCTGCTTATGGTGTACAAATGGAAGAACTTTGGATGTGTCTAACAGGCATGTGATTTCTTATCCCCACTTGCTAAGGAATGCTACTTTTCTACCCCAAGAACCTCCCTACTATTCTTGCCCCATGCTTCCCAGTCACCTTCATTTTATCCATAGAAAAACACAACGGACAATGGCAAGGAGTGGAAACACAAAATCAAAAGTAGGGAGGACAGTATGTAAAATCATAGACATAATACCACATGAAAACAAGAGGCCAAAAGTTAGCAGTCACCTGGGAGAGCCAACCAACTTACAGCAGGAGAAAGTTGTCAGGGCACATGACATCACAGCAAAGAATATTATTTATGTATTTACCCCATCCTGTATCATACAGGGCAGCATACAAGTGAAGCAAAAATTTACAGATTGAAACAATGTGAAACAATAAAAATAAGCAATAAGCATATTAAACATGTGGACATGTTTAAACAGGTTAAGATGGTTAAAACAACTTAACATCATGTGTATCAATAGTGAGTCAGTTAGGCCCCAGATACTTTAGTGAATGTTTTCCTATGGCACCTAAATAACGCCAGTGTTGATGCTAGTTGGGCCTCAGGCAGAAGTGTTCCTACAAGTTATTAAAGTCTGAAGTTGTTTAACGACTTAAATGACATTGATTGTACCTTGAATTCAGACTGAAAATGTGTTGGCAGCCAGTGCAATTGTTTTCAGATTGGCCTTATAAGATGCCTATATGGTATACTATGATTTGATTAAAACTAGGAAGTGCAGAGTAAAGAGAGTTATGTAGCAAGTCACCATGCTGGCACAGCAAACAATGAGATCTAAAACTAAAAAGAGTCAGAAAAACAGAATTATATGACAAGGTGTTGTTTCAACATGGTAAAATGGCCCCTTCCCACCCAAGAGAAGCAAACCAAACAGGGCACCTGGCCAATGGACATATAGCCCCTGTGCAGTTATGCAAACAATGCCACAAAGGAGATAAAATCCAGTTTTTCCTTGATGAGGGAGGAGCACATAAAGGATTAGGGCTACACCACCCCCTCCCAAAAAAAGAAGTACAGGAAAAAAAGAGTTATTACTTTCACAAGCATTTGTTTGGTGGAGAGTAATTCATACTCGAATGACCATTAGAAGTCCAAAGAGAAGGAGAAGGGAGCTACCCACAACCATACAGTCATTGCACATATCATGAGACACCCTCTTCCCTGGCAGTTCAGCAGAATGAAACACAGCAGGAAGGTAATCCATACTCCCAAAAGTGGATCAGACTGTTTTGCAACAAATCTACTTGTTATTTTTCAACTGTAATAACCCAAGACAGAACGGGGAATACACTGGGACACCATATGAATCATTTTGATTACCTGAAGTGAACCACAAAGTCCCATCACCAACAGTTGCATGCAGCAGATCTTACAGTCAGGAAGGCTGCATCTACACTGAAGAAATAATGTCATAGATCTGAAGCCACCTATCAATAAGCAGAATCCAGAGCACAAATTGCATCCAGCTTCTAGGGAATCGAAGATGTGTGGATCAGGTGAAGTCTCTTCCCACCCAAGTCCACAGACACATCCATATTCTTAAGATTAAAGACATCTGAAAACATCTGTTATCATTTAGCATTTCCACCCTGTATTGCTATCCATAATTACTGTAAATAAGGTACAAAGAAAGACTATAAGCATATTTCAAGAAACACAGAGCGACCTTTTTAACAAAGTACAGAGCAGATGCAAACTTTGCACATAAGATCTCCTAAGCTGCAAATGCCATCTGCCCTGATGTGATCTATCTCTAAATAAAGAATCTTCTCAGTATCCCTAAGCTAGAAGAAAATCAGAAAGAGAGCTAGTAGGACACAGTTTCTAACTGGTTTTGAGTTGTGATTCCTGGAGTCTGGGAGGTAAGCTATTGGGCAACTAGAGTGAGGCAGCCTCTAAAAAGCTCAGCTGCCGGGTGAAGTTTTAGCAAGATCATAGCAGTCAATGAATAAGTCTCATAAGAAGAGTGTTCAGAATTTGATCCAGGGACCTCTAATGCAAATTCCCAAGTGAGCAATTTTGAGCCCTAACTGTTGCCAGTCTTCTTCATACCTTGAAATTGTTCTACTCAATCTTCCTTATGTTAAATTCTCTGGTGCTTTTTAATGGAGGCATGTGCCCATTAGTGGCTAAGCTCAGACCACCAATAGGATTTCCATTACTGAGTGTGTCCTAGTTCGCAAAAGGTTAAAGCCAGACAGATTAACCTAGTCCCATTTACTTTCAATGGTCTCAATGTGCTATCAATTACTTATGCAGATTGAACAAGAAAATAATGAAAGGGTTTTCTCTGAAAGGATGTGGTTTCAGAATGTTCCAAAATAAACGATTCCAATCTTGCAATCTGTCTTTACTCATGTCAACCCTTTCATGTGTGCACTGATTTTGTTTTATTACATACCATATAAAGATGCCACGTGTAGTTTAGAAATTAAAGAAGATTAATTTTTCCTGTAATAAAATATAGAATGACTAACACTCACAATCAAATATAGGGTGTTTTCCGATTTATACAAATACAGTATAAACACCAACCATGTTATTCGTTACCTGGGAGAAAAACAAACTGAAATCTATAAAATCTGAGTAAACATATATATTCAGGATTGTGTTGTTAATAGTATTTTATTGTTGCCATTATTCCAAACATCTTCCATGATAGGTATTCTCCATTTAGTGTCTGCATTTGCTAAATGAGTCAAAGATATAACATGTTTGGTTTTTTTTAAACTTTATATCCAGAATGCTTTACAGCTTAAATCGCCAAAGCCCATTCTCACACAACCTCTACTGAAATGACTGGATAGATTCAGGATGAACTGTGTCCTCATATGATAAATTTCCAGTTACATGTAGCCGGTCATGACCCACATTCAAGTATTTCCAAATGAATTAACTGCTTTACAGACGTCTAGCTTCAAAGCTAAACACAGCAGTCCTTCAAAATATCTTTGTCATATTAATGGCTCCACTCTCCATATTCTGTGTGTACTTTCACAAAATCATTTTTACCACATACTACAGTTTCAGCAGACTAAGAGTCTCCTCACAAAATCCAGCAGCCAAACAAAACCATGTATATGTCACACGAAGGCACAGAAAGAGAGCAGATGTAGAAATTCATCTCCCTCCTTTAAGGAAGGAACTTAAAATGGAAAAATCAATTTCTAGAGATGTAGCAGCCATGTTAGTCAACAGAACAAAACAAAAGAGTTGTGTAGTACCTGGAATAAAGCACAGTGAACACAATGGGAACTAAACATCCTTTGTTTTGTGTGGTAAAATAATTACTGTACCAAAAGCTTTAAGGTAAGTTATTTTATTCAAATCAATAAGAGGAGAGGCCATCAACTCTCACATCAATGGGCTGCATCCAAATTTAACTATACTTAGGGAAGGCCCTCTAAAGCAACTGGGATATAAATCAGTCATATCATAAACTAGTTATAGATGACAGCTATACATTAAAATGGAAGTGTACTTTTATAACATTCTAATTTCTTAAAGGGAATTTGATTTCAAAAGGATGCATTAATCAGTATAATTTATTTTCCTTCATGAAAACACCTTGAGAAAGCAACTCAACAAAACACCTTCACTTTTATAGTAGGATAGTGTGGAGTGGATCATATTGAAGCGTATATTCCAAATATGTCACCAGGTACCAACACTAATTTATTTATTGTGCACAGATGCAATGACTGCATTCATCAAGGGAAAAACAAAACTTGCTACAACAGATGTATTAACAGATTTGTATAAATGCACTCTTTGCAAATGAGAACCTCCCTAAGGAGCTGGAAAGCTATAAAAGAGCACTTCCATTGCAATGTATAGCTATCATCAATAACATGGTGATATACATCCTCTCTCAGTATTCCCAATGCTTGTGTAGCATGGCTTCTTCTAACATGCTAATAAATATACTTAATATGTCTTCTTTTAAAAGAACTCATATAAACAGCTATGCCTATCTTCTTTATGTATTTTATTAATCCTAATCAACCACCATAAAAACAGATTGTGAATCCAAATCAACCACCACAAAAACTTTGAATTGTCAAAATGGGCATATACAACTTGGGGATATCCCACACACACACCTGGCCCCCCTGCCTACATGACTGCACCACAGCTGGAGACACTGTCACATTTTTCTTTCCTTGGAATAAAAGCACAATTGGGGTGGGGTGGGGGGTTCACAAAAGTTCCCTGTTAACAACCAGAGATGTCCTAAACATGTTTGGGAGATGTAAAAGCTAATGGACGGAGGTGATGCCATGTGATAGGGCATCCCAAAGGGGCTAATTTCCTGCTATAATTTCAGTTTAACAGTTACGTGAGATAAAGTCCCCACTGTGTGAAAGAAGTTCTGGAATAATATATTCTGATTATAAAGGTGCCCAGATAGGACCTTTATAATCAGAATATATGAACAGCCACAACCTGTGGGTATGATGATGAAATAACAAGTTCTGTTTTAACTATGGTCATTGAGGAACAAAGGCAGGAGGAAAGATGTTCCCTAAGGGAAGGGTGGGTTTATGACCATATGAATGGTGGAGGGAATTTTGGAATGTGGTGTTCTGTAGGCTGGGGACCAGAAAGGAGATATTACAAACTGGATAAGAGCATCCTCATGATGCTGGGGTGTTAAGTAGTGTCATAATATGCACATTAGGGCTTTCTAGATTGGCAAAAAGAAGTGTGTTCATGGCTGCATGAAACTCTAGCCTTTAGATGAGAAAAAAGGAAAGTGTGCCATGAAAACGCTCTTCTTTTTTTTTTGCGTTTTAGGGGAGAAGAAGCGCCTTTAAAAAGGTGCTGGTTTTCCCAGCTTCTTTTTTAAAAACTGCGGAACAGTGCAGCTCCATGTAAAGGCTGTGGTGCAGCTGCTAAGCATTAAGGAAAAGACAACTTCATGTCACACTTTCCTGCCAATCTAGAAAGCCCCATTGTGTCAGGAAGCCATTGTCTCTATTCAAACCACTGTTGATGGGTTAGAGTTTGTGGAAAAATTCTAATCCAGCTGTTTCAGTTTCCAAAATTCCTTTGTAATTTTTTGTTCAAGGATTGCTGTCCTAAAGTCAAAGACAGAATGAATGCCAAGGAAGAATGAAGAGATATAAAGAGGACTGTGTAATTTTTAACTATGCGACATGCAGCCTTGTATCATACCTGTAGATGCATCCACTGTGAAGAGGGAAGAGAGATGCCCTGGTACCAGTTCATAAGTCACAACTCCATATATCCCAGAATCCTTGTCTGTAGCCACAACATTGAGTATTTCTGATCCTGGTTGTGTATGGCTGCTGATACTTGCAATGTAAGTTGATGGGTTGAAGACAGGGTGATTGTCATTGATGTCTTCTATCTCGATGCGAACAAAAGCTTGGGCACTTAGCCCACCCTGTTAAATAAATCAAACAAATTCTAAGCCAAAGGTCAACTATAACAAAGAAATGGGTACATAAATTTTTCACCTTGCTAGACTTCTGCTGATTTGAATACAGCAGGAAAACAGTGTGCTGGCTCAAAGGACCTCTAGGTTACAATGTAACACAAGTGAACCATGTAAAAATTATACACCTGTTTACTTTAGCATATTCATAAAGAACTCGTCACAGTTAGCATCTATGCATTGTCAGCATTTTCCATTTGCACACAAGCCAAGGACATGGATCAGGCATCCACTGAACACACAGTCATTTCCAAAAAAACTTGTACTTTGAGGAACATCTGGCATCCCCACTTGGGCAGAAAGGAATGCAATAAATATTACAATATCAGCATTAAGTGGTGAGGAGTGCAAAAATTAAGAGCCATATTTGAGAGAGCGTAAAATAGCATGATTGGAGAATTGGCAAATGGCAAGAATATATTATAAGCCAATGAATGTACAGTATTTTTGGGGCTTGGGGGATGACAGACACAGTTAACATGAGATCAATACCTGTTAAGGGACATTTATTGAACTCACCTATTTATACAAATGCAGTGTTTACTTATATTGGTGGGAAGAGGTTTTATCTCTCTGAATGGCGGTGGATAGGAACGACATGCTCATTCCTAGTTGTAAGAGGACTAATTTTATTCTAAGCAGATGGCTAGTGTATCCAAGGACTATATCACATTTGTGGATTGGGAAATAAGTTGAATGATGCAATAAAAGGACAAAATCTTCTTTGACCTTTACATGCAGCTAAGTCTCAATCTACCTTTGTTTGTACACTCTACAAAATCAACGGAATTAGGGGGACCTTAATATGGCATTACCATTCATAAGACAATCCATTTACATAGTCAATCTGTACATTATAACATTGCTTATTAAAATAAAAAGGAGGAAGTGAGAAAAAGGAGAAAAAAGGTAAGTCTAACCTTTTTATTTTAGCATGAACTTTTGTGGATCTAAACCCATTTCTTCAGATGCAATACAAACCAATACTAAGGCCTAAGTTATAATTTATGCAGTTTATACTGTGGGAGTGGAATGGAATGTAAATGGACCCAGAAAGATGTCCTAACTTTTCAAAGGGCTGGGCAATGTGATACAGGTCTTTCAGATCTTTTCAGTGGTCAGATAGTGTTGATGTTTGTAAACAAAACATCAATCTGTCTTCTTACCAAAATTCAATTTTACCTGGGTTCTCTCTGAGAGGATTCTTTTTGTTACATATGAAGTAGCAAGAACTCTTGCATTAATATATGTAGTGTGTCACAGAGCCACTGTCTTTGTTTATGCCTCTGCTAATGGAACGGACTTTCTGAATATAATTCAATTCAGCTGTTTGTCTTGCTGGTCCTCCTCCGTAATTTCCTTGGTCAAGGACCATGACCTGTAAATCCCTGACTGTATGTCCAAGAATCCCATTCCCACTCCCACAATTGTATAAATATGCTTTATATTTAATGCCTTAATGCCACTCGGTATCACATCTGAAGAAGTGCGATTATATCCATGGAAGCTCATGCTAAAATTAAACATTCCTTTTTTTTCCCCTTCACCTCCTTTCCTCCTTTTTAAGGTGCAAGAGACTAACATGGATATTTCCCTTATCACACTTCAATAGAGACTCCACTTTTACCCATGTTTTAGCATGTCACATTTTTTGGATTTTGCATTGTTTTCTAATGATGTTACAATCTATGATTATCTCAAAGGGGGGGGGGGGACAACTGAACCCTACACACATTTACTTAGAAGTTCTCTTTGTGTTTAGTATAGTTTCCACTCTAGTAAATAGATTCAGGTTTGTAGTCTAAATGTAACAGACCTGAGGCTCACCTTTCTCAGATTTGCATTTCTACAAACAGAAATAGAGGATCTGCTATAAAAGCATATTGGTTTGCCTCATTGTAGTTAACTGCTTCCCATACTTGGCAGATCAAGAACCATGATGCTGTACTATATTACTCGAGCAGCATGTTTCATACACAATCTGCTCTGTAAGGTAGTATCAGCCAGAAAATTATACTGGATCTTTTGTTTATTGTTTTCATATCTTAAGTGGGGGCTGCTGGGGAATTGGAGTATCCATCAACATTATCTCTGAATGATAATGCTTTCATTATTCCAACATTAGCTCATATGGCCACATTGTCTACTTAGCCTGGCTCTGAGGCTATCATACTGTAGTTATAAGGAAGCATCATTAAATGGCTGGAGAAAATAGAGAGCAGTCATATAAAATGATAACATGAGTTTGTATAATCACTGAGTAAATACAGGGCTGAGCTTTGGAGAAAAATCTATTTTATGTGTTCAGGGAAAAGAAAAATTGTGGAACATCCTTTTTCCAAAATGGAGCAAATACTAACATTAAAGGGCAAGTTAATGCCAAGGGTTGCAAAGATACTGCTTCAGAATAATTTTTATGTTCTTATGGACCTCCCCAAAGGAACTACCTTTTCCAATTACACTAACTAGTTAAAGCTGGAGCATTCAGTGTTAGGGATAAAAAGAATAAATTTCATTTACCAAGGCTTTTTTGCAAAATTTATCTTATTCCTAGTCTGTGAAACTATTAACAAAAATACAAACAAGTGTATATTTTAGTTTCTTGTTTTCAGTTGGGAACCATGAGCACCTTATTTGCCCCCCCCCCTTTTTTTCAAATATAGAAACAAGCAAATGTGCCCATTTATAAATGTATCTATTAAAATAAGCACAAGTATGTTTTAAATGCATACATTAGAAAAAGGACTTACCAAAATATGGGCAGCTTTTTGTGAGGGAAGAAAAATGTCTTGCAAACTGATGCAGAACTTGGAATGCCACATGAGAAGGCTGGTGGCATTCTCAAAAATGTAATGAAAATATAAGCAACATATCTTCATATGTCTATTTGATATAAGCTTTTCCAATAATTTTGGATGGCAGACTAACCTCCTGTACATAATGGCCTTAAAGGCCAGATTGGGGGCATAGTCAGGGTATCTACAGGACACATGTCCTGGCTCTGCCCCCAGGGTGGTGTCTGCACCAAAGGAGCTCTGTAAGGCCATGCTGCTGCAGCTATGGCACCCTTTCCAGGGCACAAAAAGGAGCCACTTTTTGTGGCTCTTTTTTGCACCCTGGAAAGGCAAGATCATGGCCATGTCGTGTAGTTGCCATGACCCTGATCCGGCGAAAATGGAGGCGCCTGCAGGCCACCCCTTAGGGGTGGTCTGCACAGCCCCTAAGAGGCTTTCCAGGAGGCAGAGGACTTACCATTGCTAGAGGCAGTAGCAGAAAGTTTTCCATTTATTTATTTATTTTTCAGTTATTCCACAATCATCTGTAAGGGAACTGAGGAACATTCCCTCCATACACAAATACAGAGGATATTGGAAGAGATAGAAAGAAAATACTGGCGACTAGTTCTCTATTTGATCACAGCCGCTAGGATACTCATAGCAAAATATTGGAAATTGGAACTGATACCTAAAATAGAGGAATGGCATATAAAAATTATAGAGCTAAAACAAATGGACGTTTTGACTGCATTAATTAATAATGGATCAGAAGAAAAAAGAGAAAAAGAATGGGTACAAGTTAAAAAATACTGGAGTCATAATTTAGAAATTAAATAAGTTATTATAACGTATTGTACTCGAAAGATCCATGTGTAGAAGGATATAAATTAAGCATGTCAAGGGGATATTTAGTGTTGGGAGTCCATTAGTTTATAGGAGTATACGAAGAATAAGGATGTTATTATTATTATTTTTAATGTTATATTTGTCATTTGTATTATTAACAACAAGTTATCTGGATCTTTTTGTAGACATACTCAATAAAGAATCATAATAATAATAAAAAACAAATACAGAGGATAAAAGTTTCCTTTATTTAACTACAAAACAACAACAACACAAATTGATGACCTTCCATCATAACTTAATAACAGGACTTCAACAGCAATAACAGTACCAGTGGTGGCTGGTGTTTCCCAAGACAGTGAGGGTTGGATAGTTTCAAAGGAACTATCCAAGGTGCTGAAGCTATTTGGGTGACAGGGTTTCCCAACTGGATAAATCCTTTGACACCAGGAATAAAACTTGGAATAGATTCATCACTTCATGGACAGGGGTGCTACTAGCCACAACTTAACTGCTCTTCCAGAAACGTTGTTCCTATAAGAAACTGGATAACTCCAGATTCAGTACTGCCAAGTGCCGTGGCAAAGTTCTACTTCCTATTATAATGGTAGGTTCTCTGCCACAGTCAAGACTAGTTCTGTCAGACCTCTGAAAAAGCAGTAAAAAATGCCTATCCCGTTGCAAAGGGCATTTGGCCCTGCAAAAAACAGGGCAGTGGAGCAGAGCATTAGCATTTCATTGAGTTCATATCAATCTACATAAACCATGGATTTTGCAGGGAGTATGCAAAAGTGTGATATCGTGCTGGAATTTGAAGTCAGAAGCCTGGTTCCTCTGGAGTAATTTTATATATTTTAGCACCAAAGACAGACAGAAGGGAATTTATCATATGACAGATTTTGGGGGTATAATGCAATGGCAATCAGAATGCAATCATGGGATTTCACGTAATTGCATATTAAAGTATCTCACACAATTTCGGGCAATGGGGGGTGATTTTTGGGAAATGGGAAGTCATTCTGAATGCATTCCGAACGCAATCAGATTTCACATAAATTCGCTAAACTAGCGAATTTACGCGAATTTGAACTGCCTCCACTTGAAATTGGGAGAAATTCCTCCCATGTGATAAACTCCTAGGATGATGTATTATATAAAGGAGGGCAGGGAATATAAGAAGCCCACCTTCTCCTCTGTAAAGCTGAGGGTGAACTTATGGAGCTGGACTAAGAATCCTGTGGTCCAAGAGCAGCATGGTAATTTAATGCAGTCCATGGCCTAATATCATGCAATCCTACTTTAATGTGGCCTGCAAAGATGGAGTAGCAGCAAGAGACTGTGGGTGAGTCACTGGAATACTCTGTCCATAGGTTCTTGGTCTACCGATCACCAGTTTCATACCCCTCCACACACACACACACAATGACACACACTAACTTTTTCAGTGGGTGTATAGCTTTTCACAGATACAAGCTTCTGCAACTTCCTTCTGGGAGACATGATGCATGATTGATAGCTGAACGAAACTGGACAAAGACATGTTCTGAGCCAAATGCAGCAATGTTTCTAGGGAAGAAGCTGGGATTTCTTGTTCCATTAAGTTTCGTATTAGACTTCTGCCTGCCCCATACGCTGCCCTCATATGAGAGTTCTTGTCTTGTTATGTCCAGGGTTTGGGAATGAGAACAGTTTTTCTGGTTCCACATTGAGAAAAAGCTCTGTCCTGATGGCAGAGGGCATTCAGTCCTCATGAAAGGCAGTGTAGAGCCCTGCCTATCTTATAAAAGTGGCTGGAATAATAACTGAATTAACATATGTAAAGTATTTTAACACTCTGAAACACTATATAAAATGTTAATAATAAGTCTATCTAATATAAATATAGGTAAAAACAGAAACCAGTATAATAGTTAATTTGATAGCTTTGGTTTTCATACAACAATACTTGCACAAAGTTAACTTGGCAGGAGCAATTTTGAAGATCTCTAGTTACAGGAAACAACAGCTGCTATGTCTGCTCTTACAACTGTGACAATAATACTCTGTGTGCTGGAAAAATAATAATAGATTTTCCAGAATATTAATGCCAATTTAGGCTGCAATTCCACATCTACTTTACTTACTCCTGAGTAAACATGTACAGCATTGCACTCTTAGGTATGCTTGTGCTTTTGAGGAATACTGTTACTACCGTAAACGATTTTAAATTTCAATTGCACATTTTGTCTTTCTCCATTAGGAATATCACATCGACCATTTTCTCCTTAAAGCCCAACAATCTTTATTCAATCCTTTTACTGATTCACAGAGCTATTAAAAAGAAGAACATGGGAAAAGAACTGAGTACAAATAGGAATAATAACAAGACTTTCCCATTTGGATTCCAATGGAAAAAAGCTTTCATGCTTTTTAATGTTAGGAAACTGTGACTATGATAAATGATACTGAGCTTAGATTATGGTTCTCTGTTTTTTGCCTGTTCTTTATCAGCACTCAGTTTGTATAACAAGTGGGAAACCAATGCAGCTAGCTTTTTGAATGGAGGAAAAAAACCCTGCAACTATACTCAAAACAGACATGTGAGGTTAAAAATACCCACATTGTATCCCCATTTCCCCCCCCCCCCCACACACACACACACAAACACACACCACTGGTCTTTTCTATGGTACAGATAGCTATGAAGTATCAAATTTTCCACTACAATTTTCAAGTCTGGAGGTGCCAATATTTCACTGTTCAAATCTGGCAAAGATTTTTAGATTTTTCTGTTAAATGAAACACTTAGAAATTCAAGGCACTGTAACAGTGATAAATTATTTCTGTTTTAACAGCAACATGATAGGGATGAGGAGCCTCCTGCAATGTCCCATTATCTCTTCAGGACACAACAGCTCTGCTGTCTGGCCTTCAGACTGCACTAAAATAATAAAAAGAACAAAAATAATATTCCATCTTTTCTCCCTGGGACTTAAGGTGACTTACAAAAATAAAATATATATATAATAAAACTATCAATAAAATTAAAAACCATTAAAACAAACCATTAAAAAGAAGAACATTCTCCTCTTTCTATTCTATACAAGGAATCCAGGAGAAGTAGGGATCAAAAATATCTGACAATATTTGAAAAATGATTGAAAAATGCCTATATCAAGTGTTGGGAAACTCTGACAAGAATAATTTCAAACTGACAGGAATCTTTGCTGTTTGACTATTACTCTGACAAAAAAGTCAAAGAGGTTTTTTTTTCTCCCCCAACAGAACACAGCATTTTCTGTTTTTGTTTTTTTTTTTTCTATGTAGAAACTGCTCTTTTCCCTTTGCTAAAAAAAATCCCCAACTACAGTGTTTTCTGAGCAGAAAACAGAATTTTCTGCACAAAAACACTTCTTCCATGCAGAAAATGTTGTTTTCGGGTGGGGGGGGTGAATCAACATGAAAATTTTGTAAAAGTTACAAACTACAGTATTTTATGCAAAAGACACAACTTTTAAAAGCATTTCTGTGCCAAAAATGCTGTTTGTTGTGCAAAAAGACCATGTGCAAATTTCACAGAGAATATGATCCAAACTATGAACAAGTCTATTGAAAAGTGCGGTTTCTGAAAACTTTCTCCCAGCAAGAAGAAAAATGCTAAGAAAAAAAAATTAGCACACAATCCCTAAGCAGGTCATAGGTAGCCAGGTGCTGGAAAGGGGTGTGTGTGTTGTGGAGTTGTCTGCTGTGGTGTTGGCACACTAGTGCCGTGCTGAATGAACCATTCCTGCGACATAAAAAGCAATCAGGTTGCTGCAAGATGCACACTTATGCGGAAGTACTTCATTCAGTAATAGGACACAACATGAGAGGTATGAGTCTCTTCAATGACAGAACTCAAACAACAGTGTCACGATCATAGTGCTGCCATACTTGCTTGTCATATATATATATTGGTATTATTGGATGACGGGTTGTGCTATAATAATGGTGATGATGGGGGAAGAATTGTTATCTTTCGAGACTGATAATGAGCAGATTAGAGTGAAGAAGAATGCACTTTGAACTGTCAAAATCAAATTGATGGGAAAACTTTTACGAATAGGGAAAAGAAGGGCAATCTTGGGAACAGATTTGTTTTGATGCACAGGCCATTGGGATGCAATCATGCATTTGAAGTGCTAGGTGCTTTTAATATACTTCATAACCAGAAATGCTTCAGTTCTGTCAATGTGATTATGCTGTGAATAATTTTAATGTCTCAATAAGATTTCCTGAGCCTCCTGGAGTTGTTTTTCTGAACTGATATCTGCCAGAGAATGACAAACAGTCAGGATATGAGTGGAGAGAACAGACAGGAATGTTTGAGAAAGTGAGAGAGCAAGCATGTCAGAACAAATAATTACTTTCATATTACACAATTATAACACTTTGATACCACTTTGTCATGGCTGCATCTTGGGATTTGTAGTTTGGTGAGGCACTTGCGCTCTGGAATTCTAAGCACCTCAAAAAACTACATTCAATAGGGTAGTGCCATGGCAGTCACAGCAATTTGAAAGAGATTTAAATCTGTTATTTTGCACTGGTTTTGCTAATCTTATTAACTTCACAATAATCTTGGGAATTAAGTCCTTCTTAGGAAGTACAATTTGGGACACTGATGATTTATGGCTGGAATTCCATCCACTTCTGTGCCCTGTCCCCCAAACTGATTCTGCTGGTGCATCAATGGCCCTTAAAAATGTTTTGTAACACAGTCTGAGTTAAGAATACTAAATTAAATTCACAGTTAAACACTTAAAGCTTAAACAAAACAATTAAAATTCCATTTAAAACTATAATCATGTTGTTTACAGCTCAGCATATTTGCATTTTTATTTCCCCTCCTTTTAAAAAAAAACTTCAATTTTCAGCTTCTTTACATGAATGAATTCCAAATGGAAAGGAAATGAGTCAATCAATGCTCGTATCTGCAAGTGGAAGACAGAACGCTTCTCGCATGGGCAATTGTATTTATTGTAAACATGTCTCTACCTGATTCTTTGTATATAAATGCAAGGGGTAGAACTATCTAAACAAAAAGATACTGAGGTGTGAAGGAATGAATCGTGACTCCTTTCCTCTACCTTTCCTTGCTGTGTCTCATTACAAAAAGGCCAGAGAAAAGGGGCTTAAAAGTAGAGGACCATCATGAGAAAAGGCAAGAAAGAAAATCTATTATCATTGCCTGCTTGCTAAATATTTCTGCTTGTATAGATGCAAAGACCTCATGCCTACTGCACAAATGAAGAGAACTGAAAATTAATACATTTCAGGTTTTTTTTAAAGAAAGAAGTACAATCACAAGCATAGGTAGGATAGGAGTAACATGTAAGAAGGAAATGAACCCCAATCTTTGAAATGTTACTTTTTAAACTACAGCTTCCAGACCCAGCTTGGCCACTGGAGGCTTCTCAGTGGTATAGTCCAAAGAAATGACTGTTCTAAAGTTTGAGTAAAAGCTCTAAGCTAAAGCTTTTTTTCCAAGTTCTGAATTGAACTGTTTTACACTGTATGGGAAATAGTGTGCAAGCAAACATTCATACTACCTGCCTTCCAAAAATGTAATCTTGTCAGCAAAGACCAGGTTGCCTACTCTCACGAGCAGGCTTCAGGATTTTCTACCCAGTAACTGCCTCCTTAGAAGCAGCACTTCATTTTCTCAGCAGAGTAAATCACAGCAATTCCTATAGTGCAAACAGTGAAAAGAGAACCACTGCTTCTCCTTCTTCCTGCAGTAAGAACCCCAAGGAGGGCTGCTGCAGCTCCAACAGGGTATCAGAGAAAAGGCAGAGCAGTGTTACCCAAACTGATGGCCTGTGGACCAGTCCCAATCCTCAAGCCATTGGCTGCCAGTCTATGCCAAGTTTCCTGAAAAGGAAGAAATAGTTGCAGCCAATGGGCATAAATATGGTTCTGGCCTCTGCATACTGGCGGGAAATGCCTGCTGGTCTGTCACATCAGTAGCTTAAGAAGCAGTACTGTACAGAACTGAAAATGTGACTTTCTATTCATATAAATATATGTAACTGGATACACAAAGGGGAAAGTCCCGGTGTTTCGCTGTACAGTGGGCCCTCCACATTCGCTAGGGTTAGGGGCGCAGGACCTTAACGAAAATGGGAAAAATACAAATAAAAAGCCACTAATTTTTTTTTATCCCAAAGAACACCACTCTAGTAATCTCTAGAAGAACAGAGTGACCATAGACTCAGACTGAAGGATCTACAAACGCCTAGAAGATGTGTTCGCTCTAGGAATCTCTTAGTCATCCAGCATGGCTTTATGCTCAATATCCAGCAGGAATTGATCACAGAGTCATGCTGGAGGACTTAGAGATTCCTAGAGAGAACATATTAATCACATTCTCAAATAAACAAAGCTGCAAAAGTCAAAGCCACAAATGGGGAGGGCCAAATGTATAAAGAGAGCAGTGTACAGCCTAGAACTAAAACAGAGGTGGACAGCCTTCAGCCTTTGAAATATGAATGACCCATACTCCTCTTCTACACCATTGAGTCCAATACCACTTTGAGGGACACAGGTTCTCCAGTACTGAGCTAGAGGAAACACAATGAAATAAATACATGATCTGTTTTTTTTTAATGGTATAGAAAGTAATATGTTTTCCTTACATAACATATGGAGACCCAGTGATGGACAGTGATATTCTTACCCTTCACAGAGAGAACAGCAAAGATTTGCCAGAGTGGCATTATTCAACCAAGACACTTACCCCATCTGTAGCTTTCACCAAGAGATCATATGCAGATGGATCTTCTTCCCTGTCAATGTCCCGAGAGACACATATGTGACCACTGCTCATGTCAATCTGGAATGCTTTTGATTTTTCATAGCTATGGAAGCTAGCATAGAGAGAGTACTCAATCTGCCCAAAACTGCCTGCATCCATGTCTGTAGCCTTCACCTGCAATGAGACAATGAAGAAAATCCTATTATCTCTTCCATTATTATTGATAGAATCCAACATGCATCATTATTCAAATAAAATGTACTTTTTATGATGGTTTAGGCTACTATTCCAAGACACATTTGTATTTAAGTAGGCATTGAACTCCACAGTTGTCACCTTTGAGGAGAAATGTGCAGACGTGCAATGTCAATTTTCAAAAATAGAGTTTAAAATGTTTGAAAATATATTAGTCAATATGTGTCAAAAGAGAGCCAGCATGGTGTAGTGGTATGGCTGTTGGGCTAGGACTCCAGAAGACTTGGGATTGGATCCTGGCTCAGCTATGAAAACCCACTGGGTGACCTTGAACAAGTCACACTCTCTCAGCCTCAGAGGAAGGCCGTGACAAATGCACTCTGAACAAATCTTGCTAAAACAAACCATGCAATAGGTTCATCTTAGGCGTGTCAGGTCAGGAACAACTTGAACACATATGCAACAACATGTGTCACTCCACATCAAGAAAGTTCTATATCTAAAATTGGATTTTTTTAAAAAATGGAAGATAAATTTTTCTGCCATTATTGCTCTCACTGTTTCTAGGACTTACTTCAAATGAAACTTAAAACCATCACATCATTAGTAATATCTTGCATGATGAAAAGATCTGAAGATCTTCAAAAGCTTGCATATAGAATCATAGAAATGTAGAGTTGGAAGAGACCCAAAGAGCCATCCAGTCCAACCCCTTGCCATGCAGGAACCTCGATCAAAGCATCCTCGACAGATGGCCATCCAGCCTCTGCTTAAAGTACTCCAAAGAAGGAGACTCCACCACTCCATCGCATATGTTTGTGCCTTTTTGGTTGGTCTAATAAAGATATTATAATAATATGGACTTGGGGGATTTTTTTAAAAAATTCAGCATAGCTATATTTCATTTTGCAAAAATGACAATTAGTATTGTAGTGGTGAAGACTGTCATTTAGAGGAGAAGTCAGGCAGGATGGAGGTAGCCAATGACAGATACCAAAATGCTCTTCATTTTGATATTTTAATCTAATCAAAATCTGTGTCAGACAGTTGATCTGGCACAAAACCCAGACAATGATTTCAACAACCAGAGCAACAATGCTGTTGTCCCACAAGGTATGCTATCAGCTGTTTTACTCTTCCACTATCTCTCTCCCTTCATGTGCACTGTAATTTTTTGTCCCTTGAAATCATTAATTGCTAAAAGAAGCTTAAGCATGTGCAGTTAAAGATAGACAGAAGTACAGTAGTTATAAAGCTAGAGCACATTAACAGCAAATAACTTAATAATTAGATAATAAATGGTCACAACCTCTGTTCTTTTGGGCATACTAAGCATTCTACTACTTTTATATTTCACATAAAGAGATTTCACCTAAACATTAGGAAAAACTTCCTGACAGTTAAGAACTGTTGAACAGTGGAGCACACTCCTTTGGAGTTTGGTGGAGTCTCTTTCTTTGAAGGTTTTTAACCAGAGGCTAGATGGCCATCCGTTGGGAATGCTTTGATTCTGTATTCCTGCATAGCAGGGGGTTGCACTGGATGCCCTTGTGGTCTCTTCCAACTCTATGATTTTATGATTAATTAATATTTGAGGCAGAAAAATAGATGTGCCCATTCAAACTGATTTCTAACCATTCTTTTAAAATGTGACTAACTAATCCTCTCTTAGATCCCTCCCCATTAAATCGACTGAAATTCAACTTAACAGTTTGGAAAAACACTTGTCCCTGGGCTTGTTTTTATACAGTATGGTTTTTAAGTTTATTCTGTGAACTGCTCACAGGATATCAGCTATTGGGAACATGAGCTATTACAGATATGTAATAAATAAATCACTCAGAAGTGATATAGCACCAGAGATAGTCAGGTAGATGCAATTTCTAAACCAAGGGCACATTTTTAAAACTCTCCCTTACTCCAGGAAAGGCATGCTCCAAAGTTCACATATCCTTGAGATTTACCATTATATCTATATGACCCTGAAATGAGTATATAGAGGCTGCAGCCAGTTCTGTGAGCTAACCCATAGCAGCACCAGAATCTAGAACTGAAACTGCAAATAAATGATTAAATGGTCAGTAAAACCCTGCCATAAAACATTAACAGCTGTGCATAACATTTTAGCTATATGGTCAGCCCTCCGTATCCACAGATTCTTTACCCATAAATTCAGCCATTCACAGTTTGAGTGTGTGTGTATTCCAAAAAGCAAACTTTGATTTTGCCATTTTATATAAGGAATACCATTTTGCTATGCCATTTCATTTAATGGGATTTGAGCATCCACAGATTCTGGTATCCATTGCGGGAGGGGTCCTTGAACCAAAAGGCCACTGTGTATTATTTTCTCCCTGTTTTGAAGTCAAGCAGAACAACAACAACAACAACAACAACAAACTATCTAAGCATAAAACCAGCGTGGCATAGTGATTTGACTGTTGGACTAGGACACTGGGAGACCAGAGTTCATATCCCTGTTTAGCCATGGAAACTCACTGGGTGACTTGGGCAAATCACACTCTTTCAGCCTCAGAGCAAGGCAAAGGGAGATCCCTTCTGAATAAATTATGCCAAGAAAACACTACGTAATAGCGTTGTTGAAGTGTAAATAGCCCTCGTGTGATAATCTCCTAAATCACAATTCTATTGCCTGAACCAATAAGGAGAGAGCATAGATAATCCACTTAAGCATCTTTAAAAGTCTGGAAGCAAGCCATGGGCTCATCTTATATGGGCTGTCTAGTATGCCTTCTCCTAGAAATATGGCTGATCAGAGAGTTTTGTGCCTTCTTTCGTATATTCTGACACAACACAAGAACATTGTCTCCTAACCTGTGAGTTTTCATATGCTCACGACTCCCATTTCTCTTTTGTATACTGTAAAAGGGAAAAAAATGTAAACCCTGTACCTCCTGTTCCAAACAGCCAATTTCCAATTATGTCTGCATAAGGAAAATGAAGCTTACAAAAACCATATCTAATAAAAATTATCCTAAACCATAGTTTATAATTAAACTGATTTAAGAGAAAAATTATCATACTAGTTTCAGAACAAAACTATGAGTTGTACATACTGCCATTGCCCCATATTCATTCAAAACCCCAATTAGAAGCTCTCCTTATATCAAGAGAAAGAGAGGAGATCTTGCAAGCTCAAGGTTGAGAGTGAGACAGACTTTTGGTGTAAACAAATTGGAATTGCCAGGTCAGGATCATCCCAGGTCCTGATATTTCCGGGTAAATGAGGATGGCTCCTGGGGATGTCATGGGTGATAGTATTATGCAAGTCATCATTACACATTATGCTTGCGAAGATACCACATTCAAACATGTAATTCGAACATATATACAGACAGAATATATTGTCCTGGTTGGAAATTAAATGTATTTGCAAATTACTACACTTGATTTAATTAAATTTAACAAATGAAGTACCAGTAAGTTGAATAGCCAGCTAGAAGGCTTTCTGGTGCACCAGAGGTTCAAATGCAACCATGGAGATTATCGCATGCCAAATCTGTGCCAGGATAGATGCAGGTTGTAATCGTCACCAACAGATCTATCACACTGTGTGATGTCTTTGTGCGACAGTGCACATGCACATGCACAGGGAGGCAACAAAAAAATTACCCAGCAGTGTAAATTAATGCCACACCATGGGATCAAGCCATGTGCATTTGGGCCGTCTTGGGAGGGGCCAGTGCAGACAGCAGTGATTCGATCTGCTTCCAGAAA
The DNA here is from genome assembly GCA_034509955.1 of Urosaurus nigricauda. Taxonomy (NCBI): domain Eukaryota; kingdom Metazoa; phylum Chordata; class Lepidosauria; order Squamata; family Phrynosomatidae; genus Urosaurus; species Urosaurus nigricauda. Next base: position 153,987,719 of record JAOEGL010000005.1, on the reverse strand, counting down.
ATGCAGGTTCTAGCTGCTTTTTCCTGCCCATCTGTTCTGGGTCATCAATGACCTATTGCTTTCATTTTAAAATACTGTACTATAAAATATACAACACACTGTAGTTAAAAAAAAAGGCAACACAGAATTCTGATATTATCTTTTCCTTTCTTGATATTATTTTTCCCCATTTATTGCTATTATTGTTGTGTACCTTTAAGTGGTTTCTGATTGTAGCGTAATTTTTTTAAAAATAGCCAGGCTACATGGTTGAAACTCTGGCATGGCTGCTGAATTTAAGTAGAACAATTAAAATGTTTTGGTTGAAAGAAGTGAAGCCATAGTTACAGTTAGAGAGTAATATATAACACACTGTATCAAATCATGTGTAAATTATAAGCATTTTCTTCTGAAATGGGTCTGCACAGTATTGAATACCAAGTAGGTTGTGATTTCTGCTACGTTGACAGAAGCTGTTAGAACATGTTAGCCATTCATTTATTCACTGTAATTCCTGAAGGAATATACAGCACATCTGCAAACACCACAAAGATCAATATTTAAGCAGATGCTAAGAATCTATGTTTACTATCAATATATGACAATCTCGTGTGACAACTGAAAATTACAGACAGCCACACAGACAGAAGTATGCTTTCCTAATATTTATCTATTCTAATAAGTGAAGACCTGAATTTCCACAGTCCAGTGATTCCAAACCAAGTATACAAGTACAGTGTATTTTCATACTTCCTAAGCTACAAAGATATGTGCAAATCCTGTGCATATGTTTGCAATTTTGAAGGAGGCAAGGGAACAGGGGACCCAGCAGTAACCAAGCAGAGAAAATGGAAGTAGAAAAAAGGCAAAGCTCAGAGTATGTGTTTTGCACACAGAAAATCTCAAATTAAATCCCTAGTATTTACATATAGGGGCTTTTTACATTGGCAAGAAAGTGTGACATGAAGTTGCACTTTCCTTAATGCTTAGCAGCTAGACAGCAAGCCCCAGGTGTGCATTTAAAAAGTACAGGGCAGCTAGACTGAGGTTTTTTCTGTGGCTCAGCAACTACATGGGAAGCTGTCAAAACGCTACAAACACAGGTGGAGCAGCTACATGGGCGGCAAGGAACGTGGCTTTTAGCCGCGCTTTAAACATTTTTTTCCCTTGCTGGCTGCGAATTGCGCAATTGCGCAGGTACACCATACAGTCGGAGCTTATCACATGGGGGAGTACAGGACCATTCCGAAAGAGGGAGAAAGTGAGGTCAGTTCGGAAATGCACATGATTACGCACAAGCTCATCACACACAAAACAAGAGAGCATCTACACAAAAAGAAAATGCAGAGTCAATACGAAAGAATTCATCACATGTGAACATACTGGTCGGCTTTCTGTTGCAAATTAAGGCATCTTGGGAAATGGTAGCAAAGGCTCATGGAAGTTGTAGTCTGTGTTCTGTCAGAGCATTATATTGAGTTGTCTTGAGGTTTCAGCCCTCTGTCCAGGAGGGATTCCCATATGTCCTCCATTCTTGAGCAGAGGCCCCCCTTTTCCAAGTTGACCAGGCACGTCCTCCTTTGCCAGGACACGTCCTACTTTTCCAGCCTTCTTTTTGAAGAGGAAGCAGGAGGGCCAGGCGTGCTCTGGCCAGGCTCTGGGGGTCTCTTCCTGGCTCCTTCCCTCCCTCCCTCCTTCCCCGCTGCCTTCCTCCTCCCTTTGGCTGAGAGAGTGTGACTTGCAGGGAGGAAGGGCAGCGGTGGTGCTCCAGGTCCTCCTGATGCTGGGCCAGGGCAAGCTGGAAACAGGAGGAGGAGGAGAGGGACATGGGGCCCCTCTGCTGCCCTGCCTCCCTGCAAGTCACACTCTCTCAGCCAAAGGGAGGAGGAAGGCAGCCAGGAGAGAGCCATGGAGCCTGGCCAGAGTGTGCCTGGGCCTGCCTTCTCCTCCCCCCTTCGGCTGAGAGAGTGTGACTTGCAGGGAAGCAGGGCAGCGGAGGTGCTCCAGGTCCCTCCCCTTCTCCTCCTCCTCTTGCCAGCTTGCCCTGGTCTGGCTGAGCGCCTCCAGTGCCCTGCTGTCTCCCTAGAAGTCACACTCTCTCAGCCAAAGGGAGGAGGTGAAGGAAGGTGCAGGCGCACTCTGGCCGGGCTCTGAAGGTCTCTTCTTGTCTTGGCACCTTCCCTCCCTCCGCACTTGTATCGCTGCCTTTAAATGGGCGCTTTAAAGATACAGAGCCCCATTTAACCGTTCAACTACACCTTAGCCTTTAGATGCAATAGGGGTGCTTTTTACATTGGCTAAAAGGGGCGGTCCAAACTCGCCCCTTCTAGCGGCGAGATGAGGCCTAGGCTGCCACACGGGCAGCCCCAGAGGCCTCATCCCGCCGCAACGACCCGCCGCAAAAAAGAGCTCCGGGATCGAGCTCTTTTTTTGCGGCGCGGGAAGGGCGCGATTGGCGCCCTCCCGCGCCGCCAGAGCATCAAAACGTGCGCAGCGCGTCAAAACGCTGCGCACGTGATGATGCTTGTACGGCGCCACCGTGTAGACGCCGCCATCTTTAAATGGCGGCGTCCATGTGTTTTAGGCTTAGGGTGTAAAGGCTACGCCCTCCCTAACCCTAAATGCGGGCTTTTTAGCCCTAAAAGCGCCTTTTTTTGCCCGTGTAAAACGGGCCAGCAATGCTGCACCCTTTTTAAAAAAGTAGTGGGGAAATCAAACTACTTTTTAAAGGCACTTCTTCTCCCTTAAAACTCCAAAATAGTGTTTTCATGGCACACTTTCCATTTTTCTCATCTAAAGGCTGGGCTTTCATGCAGCCTTCAACACACCTCTTTTTGCCAATGTAAAATGGGCCAGCTCCTTTTTAAAGCACTTCTTCTCCCTTAAAACTCCAAAATAGTGTTTTCATGGCACACTTTCCCTTTTTCTCATCTAAAGGCTGGGCTTTCATGCAGCTTTCAACACACCTCTTTTTGCCAATGTAAAACGGACCATAGGGATGGGAAAGAACTGCTCTCATAGAATCATAGAATCTTAGGGTTGGAAGTGACCACCTAGTCGAAAACCCACCCCTGCAGGAGCATACAATTATGGCACTTCTGAAAGATGCTTATTCAATCTCTGCTTAAAGATCTCCAAATCCATCACCCCCCAAAGCATCCTATTCCACTCCAGAACTACTCTTACAGTAAAGAAGTCCTTCCTAAAGTTTAGCTGGGATCTCTTTTCTTGTAATTTGAATTTGGTTTGCCTCCGAGTCTCTGGAGCAGCATAAAACAAGTGAAAACAAGTAGAAACCAAGCTGAAGCTCTAGGAAAGTAGCAGGTCATTTGCATCCTATTCCCTATCAGCCTTTACTGAAATTACCATGAGCAGAAAAGCTCCAGGTGGGGAGAGGCAGCAATCTTTTGAACAATTTATATCCCATATAGATATTACAGAAAGAAAAGGGAGAGAAATAACTGCAGAGATGGAGGTTAAAGGATCCATAGTTAACTGCTGCAATGTTTGCCTTTGTGCCAAAAAAACACGCCTCACCAAATACACCTGCAGCAAGTATAGATTGGTAGCTCTCTTGGAAGAGAAGGTCAGTGAACTACAGCTATGTGCTTGAGACCCTTAATGCATCCAAGAACAACTACCTGGATAGAACCCAAGGACAAGAGAACCTACAGAACCAACAGCAAGAAACTTCCAAGAAAAATGAAGAGGTCTTTAACAATGAAGAAGCACCATTGAGGAAAGTCACTGCCAGGAGCAGGCCATAAAGAAGGGATTCAGAACCTCTCCAGCTAAGTAATCACTTCTTACATCTTCAGGAGGATAGCAGATGATGAAACAAAACCAGCAATATGGGACACCACATGCCAAGGAAGAAGGCAAGATAACCAACAACAAGAAGAAAAGTGTTTCACATGTGGAGCAGTAAGTCTAAAGCAAAGATCCTGCTCCCATAAGGACACTCCACATGAGCAATGATGCTGGAAAAGCAGGGTTCTTTCCTGCATGGAAACATTCTATGCAAACATGAATCTATCTTCAGATTTGTCAGTTCTCATGTAAGAAAAGCAACAATGGAAGGAGAAGGGGATGAGAGATCACATCTTGTCCTGTTAGCTGAAATTGGAGCAATAACACTTGAATATGGCTTAGCACTTCAATTATAAAAAGAAAAAAAGATAACACTTTGAAACCTGCAATAAGAGCAGGTAAGCTCTAAAAATACAGAGTCTGTAAATCACAACCATAATTACACTAAGAAATCGGGAGTGTCATAAAGCTCAGGCTGTTTTGGTTAATATTTTTTTTGCCAGAGTGTATGGAAAATTCAAAACACAGCCAACCTCACAGCTTGTCTCATTTATGCAAACTGCTTTAAGAAAAAAAAAAGGCTTCTCTCATTTTCTCAGCATAAATAATGCTGTTGGCAAAGGATATTTCTTCCAAGACATCTTGGAATCATATACATTCATTTTCTTTGGATCTTTCCCCCATGACAAACTTTACCTACATTTGCCCTGGCCAGCATCACGCACATTCTGTCAAAGAAAGTGGGAGCTGTCAACCTCATTTTAGAGATACCGGTAGGCTGTTCTTCATAATGAAGCAGCAGCTAAATGAAGAAAACACTGAATGTGTCATAAAGTAATTCTTCACTTCTGTTTGTAAATGAAGTTTATCTCTATGGGACTTCCTGTAACATGCAAGCAGCAACTCTTAGATTCTCATGCTTGCACTGAAAGCAAATCTTTGGTGAAGCATGCTTTCAATAAAATTAACGAATGTGGCACTTCTTTAGCACAAATGAAAAATTGTTTAATCAAGGCAATTCAGATTGACTGAAGCTGAATGGGGCTTAACGATGCAAGCTGTCAGAATCCATTTGTTTAAAAAGAAAACTTATGAAACACTCAAATGAAATAATGGTAAGGGTAGCCACGTTGGCCATACAGTAAAAAAAAAAGAAGAAGAAGAAAGATACATTTAGGATGAAAGGATGATGCAGATAGAGGCCACCCAGAGACATAGCCACGTTAGTCTGGAATATCACTATGCAAAGAGCTCTTGTAGCACCTTTAAGACCAACTGTGTAAAAGAAATTGTAGCATGTGTTTTCATAGACATGGTCTATTCCCTCAGATGCATGGAATGAACTGCGGCCCAATAAGAGCCTTTATAATCAGACTGTATGAACACTCAAAAAAAACCTAAAACCTGTGGGTATGGTGACGAGGTGACAAGTTCAGTTTTAACTATGGTTGTTTAGGGACAAAGGCAGAAGGAAAGATGTTACCTAAGGCCAGGGTGGGTGGGTGGCCATATGAATGTGGAGGGAATTTTGGACTTTAGTGTGCTGGGAATGAGAAAGGAGATATGCTGGCCTGGCTTAGAGCATCCTCCTGAGGCTGCGAATTAACCAATGCTATAATATATATAGTGTGCCAGGAAGCTGTTGTTTCTATTTAATGTAGGGCCCAAACAGACAGGCCAAAATAAAGCTAATCCATGTCACTTTGGAGGCATGCTGTTTAAATGATACACGGATCTTAAGAGTCTGGAAGCTGCGCCAAAACTGTGCTCCAGTCCTTAGGGCTGGAGTGTGGCTTTGGTGCAACTTCCGGCCTCTTAGGATGCATGAATCATTTAAACAGCTTATCTCCAAAGTGACCCAAAGCAGCTTTGTTTTTGTCTGTGTGTTCAGGCCCATAGTTGTCCTATGTGTCTGTGGCTACTGGAAGAATGTGAGGACCCAAATTCATCTTAAAAGCTTACTTGCAGGCTACAACACGGTTCTGGTAGGTGGATGGCAAAATGTTCCTTCAGTGATTCTGTCACCTTCCCAAAAAGCCCATGCATCTTTTTTGCAATATTCTGGGGAGGACAACCAATGTGAAGCTAGGGGGACAAAGCTAGCTCTTTGCCAGACCTAGAAGCCAAAGGCTTCATTCAGGCCCAGCAGGGGAAGCTCTCCATCAGTCCTTCAGCACTTGAGCTTGAGCAGACTTCCCACTCTCCCATCTTGTCTTCTTTGCATTCCCTGTACATGCTACTCACAAGATTCTGTTTGGGGAGATTTGTTTTGCTTTTTTTTAAAAAAAAGTTTCAATAGGGTGGTGTGGCATTGGGCAAAATACAGCTGAGGGCAGAATGAAGTCTACAAGCCCTTCCATTCCCTACTGGAGAGTGCAGGGAAAGAGTTCACACCCAACCTAGTGGAAAAAATTGGCCTCACTCCTTCAACTTTGTGTCTCCATGGACCCTTATGTGGCATCTCAGGCAAGGAAGATCTGTGACATGATGCAACATGACTTTTCCTCCACTGCTTGATTTTTAACCATCTTTGCCTGATAAGAAGCCATTGTGCTTCAAAGGCTAGCGAGATATACGTTGTGCCCTTTAATTGACCTAATAAAGTTATCATTGTGGTGTGTATTTTGGATTTTCTTCTACTGAAATGAAAATATTCACAAGAATACTGCCAAAGAAAATGGATCTTGTAAGTTTCTTTGGGCACACCTCATTACCGACAATTATCAAAATAAATTATTTCCTGTAAACTATCTTGTGATATCAGCTATGAGATAAAAACTTCTTATATTATCATAATCATTTAGGTCTCTTTATGCCTGTTTTCTCACCATGATATAACAAAACTACTAATCACAGGGGATTTAGTAGACTTGGAAAAACAGTTCTCCACTCTGTAACACCAAACAGGAGACTCATTATGGTGTCTCCCATTGTAGAAGCGGGGTTGTAATTACTTTAAATCATAAATAGAACATAAACCCAAATATCCAGTGTATTTTATTTTATTCTCTTGGGATAGAAATGAGAGTTGTCCATAGATAAGAATGAAGAAATTCAGTATTTTGACATTTAAATGGTAGGGGGATGACTGAAGTTCCCATCTTTTCATTTAATGAAAAGCTGCATCCCTAAACAGTGGAGTGAGTTGCTTTATCCCTTCTGTACTATCAGTCAGTATTTCATACCCAGTGAATAAATTCAGCCCTCACCAGGATTCTGGAGGCACTGAAGAAACAATGATATACCATATCCAAAGCATTTCATATACAGTACATTGTATATTCTTTTTTGGAAAAAGGAAAGAAAGGTAATTTTATGGCAATAAAGGGTGAATCCAATATTGGCTTCTTGGTCACCTCATCTGTTGCCAAAGGGAAATTAGAACAAGGAACCTCAGTGACGACTAACTTGCCATCTACATCAGTGTGCATACTAAAGTAAATACGCTAAAAATTAGTGCTTTTTCCTAGATAGTGTTAGCCTAAGCAGGTATTGCTTGATTGTGCATGTAATTTTACCTTCCTGCAACAATGACTGCATACAAATATTGTTTTTGTTGTTGTCATTGCTGTTGTTATGTGCTTTCAAGCAAGTATGCTTAACCATGGGGATTTCGTGGCAAGATTTGTTCAGAGGGAGCATGCCAACTGAGGCTGAGAGAGCCCCAGGTCACCCAGTGGGATTCCATAGCTGAGCAGAGATTCAAACCCTGGTCTGCCAAAGTCCTAGACTAATACATAAGCCAATATACCACAAAAGTTATGCATTTTAAAATCACTTTTCTAGTTTCTGCCCATAATGAGATATCTGTTCTGTTTGATTTCAGATGCCACGTTGCATTTTTTGAGCCTTGCTTTTTTCTTCTTGGACAAAATAATGAAGCTGCCTTACACAGTATATAACAAGTCATATATAACAAATCAACATGCAAATATCATGGGATAGGAGGATCATAGGAAAAGGCTTCATTCAGAAACAGTAAACATACACACTGGCTGAAACAGGGCATGTACTTAAAAAAGCAGCTTATTAGCCATTTTACCTTGGCAGATGCTCAAATAAATAGGATTGCCAAGTATCGAAGGGACATTGCCAAAAAGTAGATTACCGGAATTATGGTATGGCTCACACTACAACACACACATAAAAAGCTTTATCAGCAAAGTAAAGAGAGTTTGTTGCTTTCATTTGCTGTTGCGTTAAGCGGGGAGGATACAACCTTCTACACATCCAGAAAATATATTTCTTAAAATTTAATGAAAGTGTTTTTAAAATAATATAATCTTTATATTATATTAAATGAGGAGACAAGTAAAGGTGTGATATCTCTGGATCCCATTGCAGATTGAATTCAGAACCCTGCATGTCTTAAATTAAGCCCATGGGTTTCACTATCTGCTTCCTTTCTCTTGAAAGATTGGTCAAGACATCATTTGCAGGTCACCAGGAATTTGCCTCCAGGCATTTTATTTGTCTTTAAAACAAAATCTCATGGCTCATATTCTCCAACTGTCTTGATCTGGCAGTGGCAGTCCCACTTCTTAGCTGCTTTTGAAATATCCCAGTTTCTCTCTCTTCCTTTCGTGTTCTCTCTTTGCTCTCCTCTTATTTCAACTGCTGCAAAATGAGCTCAAACTACAAAAGTTTGAGTCAATAGGGGGAGTTATGTCAATAGGGGGAAAGGAAAGGGGGAGCAGAATCCTGCCCTTCCCTGCAGACTCAGGCAAAAGAAAACTGCTGCAGCCTCTCCTAATTTATCAGTTCTTTCTCATCAGGATTTTATTTATTGGATTTATATTCCTCCTTCCTCCCAAATTGCCATCTTGACCACACTATGACGCCACTTGGCAACATATGATGTTCCTTGGCCACATTTTCATCTCCCCCCCCCCTTTATCTCTCTGCCCACCAAATTTGGTGTGCACCCACCCTAGCTCTAAAGGGATATGTGCCATTTTAAAATCTCTTCTTGCCTCAGTATTAATCCTACTGGCTTTTTTAAATCTTCCCTCCAAAGAATGCACTTCTTTCAGAGTTTTAATCATTTCAGTATTCAAGTCACATTGTTCTCTGCAACAGTCCTTGTCACATTATAAATACACAAAGCAAGACTCAAACTCAACTAGAGAATATTATAAGGTATTAAAATGCATACTTTCCGACTGAGACACATGTGGTCAAGCAACATCAGAGTGTGGTTAAGATGGCAAAAGGTATTAATGAGCAAGAAAACACAAGCTAGGAGAAACTGCTGCAGTTTGCTTATGCCTGAGCCTACATAGAACAAGAATATTCTGTCATCTCCCCTCTCTTCATCTCTGATGAATTAACTGAGTTCAAACATTCAATTTTCAGCAACTGAAGTAAGCAGTGGACAAAGGGGGAAAATAGGAGGAAGAAAGAAAAACTGATTTTTGAAAAACTGCTGAAAAGGTGGGAGAACAGAAGTTTGATCATGACTGTCCTTGAGAAATTGGGACAGCTGGGGGCTATGAAAATATTAGTCTTTATAGAAGAGAATATACACTATGGAAAAACATAGCTATAATTTGAATTGTTCTATCCACTGAGCCCACACAAATCCTATGACACTTTGTAAGCCGATTGAGCTTGTAAGAAGACTGGAGGTCAGGGTGATTTGTTTTAGGTTTACAGACAATATCATGCCAATATCTCCTTTTTATGGTTCCATAATTGTTTAAATTGCAGCATCTCATCTATAGCCATTATGTAAGGGCAAGATTCTGCATAAAGATGCCCATGAATTCGACAAGCTGCATATGCAATGCAGAAATAATGCAGTCTGACCCCACTTTAACTGCCCTGGCTCAATGCTATGGAATTCTGGGAACTATTGTTTTGTGAGATATTTAGCCTTCTCTGGCAAAGAGCTCTACTGCCACAATAAACTACAGATCCTAGGATTCCATTGCACTGAGCCACGGCAGATAAAGTGGTGTCAAACTGGATTATTTCTGAGTGCAGAGGCAGCCTCAGTCTCTTAAAAAGACTTTATGGTATTGGTTAGTGTAACCAGCCTTAAAAGTGACACAAAACCAACAAGAGCATGAAAATGTACATTATATGATTACAAGAAATAAATAAGTAAATAAAGACATATATGTACCTATGCAACATAAAAGAATGAATTTGTATGTAAAGCACTGTGTAAATTTACAGTGCTATATAAATAATAATAATAATAATAATAATAATAATACAGGTAGACCCAAGACTCTGCATCACTGATATTTGGTTTCTCCTTCCATGCTGTGTGTTTCACACCTTTAACAACCTAGTCACTATTTCAGGCACATACATTTGCCAAATCAGTACTGCAGTCGATTCTCCAGGACACATACTGTTCACAAGTTTCAAATGCAAGCTTCAATAAATTATTTCAGCTGAGTCTGACCTCAGAACTCAATTACAATCTAACCACACAACCACCTGCTTCAAGCCCACAAGGATTCCAGGCAAAAGAAAAGAAAATCATTTCACAACAATAACAGCAGCTACATTCTTTTCAAGCACTTTCTCTCTGGCAGTCTACAATTCCAGATGTAGATGAACAGCATCTAAGGCTCTAACCTGAAAATAGGATGACTATGGTTGCATTCTCCCAACCAGCAAACTGACATAATAAAACAATCTCTGGAGCATTCTACTTCAAATAGCAGGTACGAGTTCATAGAGTTCTCCATCATTCTTTTTAAAATCCCTGCACACAGAATACTAATTATAATAATTCTAGTTTATTCATATCCATGGCAAGCTAGTTTTCTAAGAGTAATATTTTCATTCCTGCCTTCCCTCCCTGCTTTGGAAAAATATTCCAACACTTTCTAATCTAATTTCTTGATAATATCCTGAATGGATTACTTTAACACACTCAATGTGGGGCTGCTTTTGGAAACTGTTCAGAAAGAGATCCAAAATGCTGCAACTAGACTGTTGACCAAGGTTGGTTATAGGGAGTATATACCACGTTTCCCCAAATATAAGGCAGTGTCTTATATTAATTTTTGCTCCCAAAGATGCACTAGGTCTTATTTTCAGGGGATGTCTTATTTTTCCATGAAGAAGAACTCACATTTATTGTTGAACAAATAAATGAACATTTATTATATACTGTATATGTATTTATATACAAAAACTTTGCTAGGTCTTACTTTTGGGGGAGTCCTTATATTTAGCAAGTCAGCAATACTCGGTCTTATTTTCAGATAATGTCTTATTTTCGGGGAAACAGGGTAGCTCCCTTGCAGAAACAGCTGCACTGGCTGCTAGTCTGCTTCCAGGCACAATTCCAAGTGTTGGTTCTGATCTATAACATCCTATATGGCTTAGGCCCAGACTATCTGAAAGTCTATATCTCCTTTTACGGTATGAGCCTACCTCAATTTTACAATCTTTGGGGGGGGAACATTCTCTCCATTCCAGCACCCTACCAGGCGGGTCTGATGAGGACATGTGAGACAGCCTACTTTGTGGCTGTTCCTAGGAACTCCATCCTAAGGAAGGTCTGATTTACTGCCTTTCTGCTCCCTTTTTCTGAAAAGCAATAGACTTTCCTGTTTAAACAGGCCTTACACCCTGAATAGTGGCATCTTTGGAGGGGTGCAGTGCTGCAGCCCACACCAGGTGAAACTCTAGAAGAGGGGTGACACCCGATCTGGCCGTCCTCCCAGTAGGGCAAAGAGGTAAGCATGCCCAGATCCACTTCCCCATAGTGGCAGCAGTTTCCCCACAAGGAGGGATAACACAGAGAGTGCTTGGCCCTGTTTCCCTGTGCCGATGGTGGTTTCTTCACATGAAGGATGCTGCCACTGTGAGGAAGCAGAAGGCAGAGTGCGCCCAACCCCACTTCCCCACCATGGCAGTGGTTTCCTCCCAAGCAGGCTGCTGCGGCCACCTCAAGCAGGGAGAAGGGGCGAGTGTGGCCTTCTAGCCACACCACTTGTAGCCCTCCCCACACAACTGAGGTGGGATGCCACTAACCCTTAACTGACCAGGGCAGAGGAATATGTAACAGGTGTGCTGTTTTTAATATAAGTACTTCATGCATTTTAATTGTTCAGCTAACATCTTAAAAGCAGGGTTTAAATTTGAATGATCGTTTAAAGCTTTTTAAACTTTTCTAGTTCATATGGCTTTAGCTGTTCTGTTTCAAACTTACATAATAAGCCGCTTTGAGACCCATTTAGAAGAAAAGTGGGATATAAATAAATAAAGCAGGGCAGTCAAAACATAGGTTCACCAAGGAAGAAAAACACATTTTGTCCAGCAATAAACGTGACGTAAGAGTCTGAGCAAAAATTTATTCAATGTTTTAAAGCTTGTTTTAATTATTATTATTATTCATTGATCAAAATCAAAGGGGCCCTTTGTGGGCTGAAAGGTGACTAATAGATACTTTTAAATAACACAAAATAAATAAAAATTGAACTATAACAGTATCAAATGTTTAAAAAGCCCCAAAACTATTCAGATTAAAAGGTAAGAAAATGGCATGGCTTCCAAAGCTATGGATGTCAGAGGCCACTAAAACAAAATAACATTGCAATCTTCATTGAATCTTAGCCCTAAAAAGCCCCATTAGATGGACAGGACATCTCCATAACACTGTGGTTTGTAATATGAGGGGAAATTATTCCCAAATTGTGAGGAAAAATATTACATAAGTTGAGTCTCCTGTTTCAAAGTACTTTGCAAGGTTTTGAATTATTCACCTCTTTGAGCAACTAGCCATTCCTGGTGTTTAGATGGCAATCTTGATCTTGAAATGGAGCTTTTCAAGCGAAGGCATGGTTAAGGTGAGAATAAGCAAGATTCACCAAGACAGCAATAGCAAATATTTCTATACCACTTATCAGTGCATTTAAGCACTCCCTAAGCGATTTACAATGCGTAAGCCAATTGCCCCCAACAAGCTGGGTACTCATTTTAGCAAACTCGGAAGGATGCAAGGCTCAGTTGACCCTGAGCCCCTGGTAGGTACTGAACTGTGGTATTTAACCATTGAATCACCAGGGCTTACTTCTGTTCATACAGTACATAATCCATAAAATGAAAACAAATAAAAACTGTAATGGACTTGTTTCACTTCTAGAACAAAAAGTAAAAAACAAATTGTTTTCCGGAAATGGGTGTTGGCAATTTTGCTAGCCATAAAGTGGCTTCAAGTAAACAATGAATAGCAAAACACTTCTCATCTTCCTAATTTCCTCAATAGCTTAACTGTAATTAGAGGCAATGAAACATGTCCAGAGTTCAATTCAAAGGCAGGCACGTATACAATCATATACACAATTTTCCAAAGCTGCTGCCACACTGCAAAATTAATGCAGTTTGACATCACTTTAACTATCATGACTCCATTCTACGGAATCCCAGGATGTGTAGTTTGTTGTGGCACCAGGTTTCTCTGACAGAGAAGGCTAAATATCACAAAATTACAAATCCCAGAATTCCACAGCATTAAGCCATGGCAGTTAGTGGTATAAAACTGCATTACTTCTGTAGTGTAGATGTAGCCTAGGCTTAATCCAATTACTAGTTCCACTTGTAGAGAGGATGCTCTGAATCAGCTACTGAGTTGTCATTCAATGCTTATATAAATCCACAGACTGAACAGATTTACTTTGCTTGAGACTTGCAACTGGATGGACGCTTGAATTGTTTTTCAGTTCACCAGCAGTATTCATCAATACCTTCTTGTGTGCTGCTAGTGAGAACTAGCCGTCAGAGACAATCATTTGTTTCCTAGTACATCTAAGCACACCCGGTACATCCATTTTCAACTTAGCAAATATGAGGATGTAAATTACATTTATTTATAAGATACTTGGTACGACTAAGAAGTTCATGAGGATGGAGGAAAGAGAGTTTCCATTAAAGAGCTCGGCTTTACATTCTGGTATCTCCTAAGAGGCAGCACCAGAGTTCCTAGAATCTGTTACCTGTTGGAGGAAACTGGAACAAGGGAATTTGCTTTATCCTGAGACCTCTAAAGTTGTGGCAACCACTCCATACCATAAAGCATGTGCTAGTTACTTGTTGAGAGCCAGTGTGACATAGTGGTTTGAGTATTGGACTACAACTCTGGGGACCAGAGTTTGATTCCCAGCTTAGTCATATGAAACCACTGGGAGATCTTGGGCAAGTCACACAGTCTCACCCTCAGGGGAAGGCAATGGCAAAGGCAAACCTCCTCTTAGTAAAGCTTGCCAAGAATACCCCATAATAGGGTTGCCTAAGGTCATCATAAATCAGAAATGACTTGAAGGCACAAACGACAACAACAAAAGTTACTTGCTAACTGAGGGAATATGAACAACACAGACACAGACACACAGCAGCATCTACTGATGTGTATATCTTCCAGCAATGTGAGAAAAGGCACATGTTCAATCTTCTCATAAAACTTCTATGGAGAATCTGTACAGGAGGCAGTCATTTTATTTCCCTACATTTTAGGGTGAATGAGTGGGTAAGCAGGTGCGAATGTGATGTTAGAAGATACTTGTTACTATAATGCAGAAATATGTGGGCGAGGGAAGTTTGGAATAACCAACAATAAAAATTAGTCTGGTGGGCCTGTAAGCTCCATTTATTTCTGATACTGTAAACCAGGAGGGGGGGGGAGGGTATGGCCCTCCTAGTGTTTTTGAACTGTGACTCCAAGCAGCCTTAGCCAATATGGCCAATGGTGATGAAAGTTCAAATATATATAGAAGGCTGCACAACCCCTCACCCCCAATTCCTGGGCCCCAAATTCTTTAATTCCACTATATATCTAAATACCCTAAAGGTACCAGATCCCATCTAATCTTGGAAGCTAAGCTGGGTCAGCCCCAGCCCTGGCTAGTACTTTGATGGAAGACCACCAATTAATACTAGGTGCTGTAGGCTATATTTTAGAGGAAGGAACTGGCAAAATGACCTCTTGAGTATTTCTTGCCTAAGAAAACCCTATGAAGTTCATGGGGTCACCATAACTTGATAGACAACTTGAAGGCACACACACACACCTTTTGCAACAGAATCTGGCTGGTGGATATCATTTCGAAAAATAGATCCTGCCACCATGAAGTCTGTCCACCCCAATCGAATACAGTTGTGTTGTGTTGTAGCTGCCAACAGCTCTTGAGTCTACTCTTTTGGGCCTAATGTTTCAGTTCTATCCAAACTATTATAGCTAATTGTCTCACCAATAAAAACTTCATGAGCATCCCCTCAACATGTTGCAACCAATTGTAGCATTAAACTGACATATTGCACTGCTGCTCCACATGGAAAGCAATCAGCAGAAAGTTAGTTCCCACATTCTGTGACAGCTTTCCCAAAACTACTCCAAATGTAGATTTAACAAGTTAAGAATCATGGATACTATCTGGGGTGAAACCATAAATCCCATTTCATCATAGGAAAGGACTGATCACTTTTTCCAAGCACTCTTAAAATAAAGTTACTCGAATGTGTATCTTGCATACTGTTCATTTATGTTGCCAAACTATGACAAATCACTTCCATATCCAACTGTCTCAATTAATCCACTATCTTTCCACTTTTTCAAGCTGTTTTTAAAATGTTCCAGTTTCTCTCTACTCTTCACACTTTTCCCTTTTGTCCTTAGCTTCCTTCAGATCTTACAAACTACCGGTAAGTTCAGAATGCAAAAGAAGTTTGTATTCAACTAACTCAGCAGGTGACAGAGATGAGAAAAGGGCAGATCATACCCTTCCCAGTAGGCTCAGGGAAAAGCAAACTGCTGCAGCCTTTCCTGGTTTGTTCATCCTCTTTAATAACTTTTACCATCTTGACCACATCCTGATATTGTTTAGCTGTACATGACCTGTTTTTCATACGCAAAATGTTTGAGAGTACAGTATACACTTCTAAAAGTGAGAAGATCATATATCCAGTCCACAAACTGATTTTAAAAACTCCAAATACTGCTGTTGCTATCATGTACTTTACTAATAAACTGGGGATTCTTGCACTGATTAAAAATTATGTAATGTAATTAATATGCCTCAGACTTTATTCATAGAAACTTCACTTTCTTCAATTAACCACAAAATTAACTCTTATTAATAGACTGGATAAGACTTTGATCTTTGCCTTTAATTGCCTAAGTCACTTGACATCTTAAGTATGGCATGACAACTTGTGTCATCATTTCTTTATTTGTTCTGTCAAATAGCTTTGTGATGAGTATTACATGTGATCCTAATCAGAGGAAAGGAGGGGAGAGGACTCAGCTACTACCCTGTTTCCCTGAAATAAGACATCCCCATAAAATAAGACCTAGTAGAGGTTTTGCTAAATTGCTAAATATAAGACCTCCCCTGAAAGTAAGACCTAGCAAAGTTTTTGTATATAAATATATATACAGTATATAATAAATGTTCTTTTTTTTTTTCAACAATAAATGTGAATTCTTCTTCATGGACAAATAAGACATCCCCTGAAAATAAGACCTAGTACATTTTTGGGTGCAAAAATTAATATAAGACACTGTCTTATTTTTGGGGAAACATGGTAAGTGAATTTGTGACTATTCTGAGCATGGATACATATTGGAGATTTTGGATGGGGTAATACCCTAAAAAGCACCAGATTCCATCTTATATTTGAAGCAGGTTAGTCTGGTTAGTACTTGGATGGGAGACCACCAAGGAATTTCAGGTACTGCACACTTTCGGAGGAAGGAACTGGCAAAACCACATCTGAGGATTCCTTGCCTAAGAAAATAATGGGGTTACCATAAGTCAAAAAGCAACTTGTAGGCACATGCTCACACACCACGACTAAGTGGAAGTGGCAATGGTATTTTGTGCCTTCTATCTTTAAAACTAAAAGAAAAACTAACTGTAGTTTTAAGCAGTGGTATGGCTGTCCTGTGCAACCTGGGAGCTTTGACATTTGAGAGGGAATGTTCTATGGGACTGATGCTAAGCCATGTTGTAGCATTTTTCCCAGAGCCATTTTTCGAGGAAGTAATATGGCATTTGGCCTTAATCTATCTCATAGGGCTATATATACCACTTTTAGACACCTGGAGAATAGGCAGGCCTATAAGCGTAACAAACAAATAAAACAATTCAGTCTCTTATTCTCTTGTTCTTTCTCTCAAGTTATCCATGCTTACAATCTATAAAAAAAGCAAGAAAGCAGAATTAAAGTATATACCACTAATGTGCTTCTAGTCCTCTGTCTACAACAAAATGCCAGGCACAAGCAACTCTATTCTAGAGCTTGGACACTTTAATTTCTAGAATACTTCACCCAGAATTTACATGGAATCGCCAGAGGATTCTGGCAGCTGTAGTCCAGAAATGAGCTTTTCCAAACTCTTCCCACAACCACCTGATTTATGCTCCTCTAAATTTAAAACTGGGATTTGTGTGATGTCCTTTTTAAAAAAGCAGATGGATAGGCAACTGCTTTCTATCATAAAAAAAAACCCTCAAAGGATGCTTCTTTTGCGTTTGTTATGGACTTTGTATCTAATTAATATAATATGTAAGCTGTCCCTCATTTTACTCCAATGTGGTTCTTTGTCTGGATCATGTGATAGCAGCAGGCATGGATTATAATGGTTTGAACCAGAAACTGGCACTATTGTCCAACTGTAACACTAAAAAAACCCGTGCTACTCCAGAAAACACAAAGGTCAGAAACACATTGCCTCATGAACTTGTCAACTCTTTTGTCCCTAAGAAAAAAAGATCATAACAATGATAATGCTGATGGCAATGATGATGATGATGATGATATGCAGAATGCCAGCATTGCTATAATTGGGCTTCAGATGCTCCAACAATGCACAAATATTCACATTCACAGTGAACTCTTAAAAAAAATTGTCCATCCATTAAAAGATAAGATTGCTTAGGAAAACAGAGCTTCTTATTCTCAATTCTATACAATATGGAGTACTCAGTTCTTGTATGATGATCATGATAGTGCAATTTCAGTACCAATGTCATTCATTAATATTAAATATATATTGCAATTATGATTTTGCATATATTTTGATGCCCAAAACCAGTAAAAATAAGTCCTCTGATGGCATGGGAAATTGTGCTGTACTGGAAAAGCAGCTGTTACATTTCTCAGGCTCTTCCAAACCCTAATTTCACAGTGAGATATCCTATTTTACTGTGAAAGCGGGTGTGTGGTTTCCTCTTTCATTAACAAACCTGACCAGTTTGCTTTGGAACTGCCTAGATAAAAGCAGTTGGACACATTACAGCTGCAGAGCTCCGGAAGACACTGAGTGGAATTCCATCATAAAAATGTGGCCCTTGGTGATTCTGCTGGCACAGAACATCTGAACTGGAACTTTATATGTGGGGGACTACACAGTAATTACTCCTTTGTGTTACCCAGTGGGCCTACACAGTTAATTTGGGGGCATACAGGCAATGCAGCAGGGAAAGCTATTGGTAGAGAAAAAAACTGACAATTTCTCTCTTCAAAACATTGAAGTGTTTCCAAAGAAAAACAATGCAGCTCCTAGTTTCCAAATTTTGCTTTTAGCATTATTGTGACTATATACCTGCCTTCGCCGCTTTTACCAACAGAGGAGGAAGATGTAAGATACACTTAAACGCATTTGACCACACATTGCACACCTCAAAGAAGTGGCCCAGATAGGGAATCATATGCCACAAATAATCACCGTAATTACAAATATAAGAAAGGCAGTGCCTCTAAAAAGGTATTTTGATATCTATATATTTATATCAAAATAAATATTCAATATATCTTTTCAGAGTAGGAAAGCCATAAGTTCCACATCCCTTACCATCAAACATAATGGGAATACTAACACAAAATATCTGGAAAGCCCAAGGTTCCCCAGCCATCTTTCAAAGTAACAAGTGAACATCTGGAACTCGTTCTCACACAATACAGTGTTTATCTCGAACTGTACATCAGAAGACAGAGGAATAGCTTTGAATAATTCTTGACTGCAGTGTACTTTTCAAATAGTCCCACTGGATTTAATATTCTACTATAACCAAGTGCTCTAATGTGCTATTAGAGCTATTGTGATGGGTATCTGTGAAATTAGAACTGAAATTTTGCTCAATATTTATGCTTCAGATGGAGTTTTGGTCCTCACTCAGAAGCCTAACTAACACACCAATTGTCTTGATCATTTGAGCTGATGCTTAAGCATTAACTAGATAGACTGAAATGGCAATCCTGTAAGCTTATCTATTCAGATGAAAGGCACACTGGATTCCACAGGCCATACTCACAAACAAGTGTCCATAGGATTGTACCCTGGATCATGCTTGAACCTCTACTCTCTTTTTCTTGGCATTTTTCCTGTAACTTCTAACTGTGGCTTGACAAAACAAGGGCATGTTGAAGCCATAGAAAAGGTGTTGAAATAACTGGTTCACTGACATAAACTCATCTTCCCCAAACAGATGCCATTCTGTGGCACAATGACACCTCCTCTTGGCTGTGGCTGATGTAAACTGTAGTCTCATAGAAGGGGAAGGTGTCACAAATTGGGGAAGGTTGCTGTAGACTTTTCAGCAATTCTGCCACATTTATTGAAGTTCTGGGGAAGAAAAGGTTGGCAGAGTGATACAGCTGGCAATGTTTGGTCTGTCATCAAAAGAAAAACCTCCCTACGGACCTTTGATGGGTATCCACAAGATTGAAACTGAAACTGTGTTATTGGCAGAGAGGTGCAGCTGGCGTTTGTTCTGTCATCAAACGGAAAGCTGCCCCAC
Source organism: Urosaurus nigricauda (assembly GCA_034509955.1). Lineage (NCBI taxonomy): Eukaryota > Metazoa > Chordata > Lepidosauria > Squamata > Phrynosomatidae > Urosaurus > Urosaurus nigricauda. Next base: position 153,968,166 of record JAOEGL010000005.1, on the reverse strand, counting down.
AGACTTGTGATGGGTATCCATATGATTTGAACTGAAACTGTGTTTTATATTTATCCTTCAGACAACACTTCAGTCTATGTAATTTCAGTTGTGGTACAATGACTAGTTAAAATCTTTCAGCTTTGTTTTCAGTAACATAAAAGGACACAAGATGGAATGATTAACCGTTAGAAAGTTTCAATGAAAATTATGCCTCCTGGTGTGGTAAAATCTAGCAGGTTTTGTTGTATTTTGTATATATTGTTTCTATATGTACAATGCGTTTTTCTACATTTATTATACTCAATCCGAGCCTTCTATGTTTTCTCTTCCACAAATGTCTCCATAATAATGATTTCAGTAGAGTAGATTATGAAAAGCTTTTACCCAAAAGCAAACATAAAATAAGACATCAGCCTGTGTTTTATCATCACAAAAAGGTTTCATCACTATTTCTTCGAGATGTAAAGGCCCACTGCACTGCAGAAATAATTCTGTTTGACATCACTTTAACTGCCATGGCTCAATGCTATGAAATTCTGAGCTTTGCTCTGATGCCACAACAAACTACCATTCCCAGAATTCCATAGCACTGAGACATGGTGATTAAAGTGGTGTCCAACTGGATAATTTCTGCAGTGCGGATGCAGCTTTAGAGCTGTAAAGACCCAAACTTGGGAGAAGGAGGGGCTTTTTTGTTTGTTTTTGCAAATCTATTTTAAGAAAATATATTTTCTTTTTGAAATATAAAATGTTTAAGTCAAGATGTTCCTATATTTACTCCCTCTAAAATATTTATAAAATCTATGTAACAGGAACACCTTTATTAAGACTGTGTACAGGATCAAATCATGACTATTCCTGGTGCTGGTTTCCATTTCTCTGTTGTTTTTATGAGAAGGAGTGTTTTACATCTGTTAACATTACGGAGGACTAGAAGAGATGACATTATATATATATATATATATATATATATTATGGTAATACTGATAGTTTCTTATGTTTTTACCATTTTTCTTCCCTGCTCTTCATAAATTCCCAAAACCAAACAAGTTCCTTACAATTCTAATATTTCTTACAGTTCAAAACCTTGAAGGCCTATTTATAATACACACAAAATTTTTAAGGAAATTCCATTTGTAAATATAGTCTAAAGAAACTGTACTTTTAATATTACGAACGCAATAATTTAATACAAAACCAAATTGGATTTAATACATTTTATTTTCCTAAAATAACAAAGTGCCTTTCAATCTGCAAAAGGTACTAATAATGCAGTGTTCAATTCTTCCAAAATTTTCCTTTTTCTCCAAGGGAAAAACTGGCCCCATCTTTGCTGTCCTTTCAGAAGCAGGTTACAACTTTTTTGTGCCACCAGGCCTTTACAGACAGTTGAGGATGGGTTCTTAATGCTCTGTGGTGCTGGTCTGGAAGGTCTATATATGGTTTTATTTGTATTATTTTAACGTTTTAGCATTGTTAACTGTTTTAATATGAACTATTTGTAAAGTGCATCTTATTTTTAACGTATGATTTATTTTAATACAATACTGGTTTAATTCTATTTTAATGCTCACTTTTGAATGTTTTTAATTTTAAGCTGCTTTGTGTCCCAGTTGTGGAGGGAAAGCAGGATATAAATAAATATCATCATCATCATCATCCTGGGATCTAATATTCTCTTCCTGAACCCAGAGCTGCAATTGATAAAAGTGGTGCCTGTTAATATTTTGGACCAGTTTCAACTCCTGTCCAATTGCATCCATTCCTGGAGAACACTGAACCAGAGCCCTTTCACACTACCCAGTTCTAGCACTATGATTCCACTTTAATGCACATAGTCCTATTCTATGGAATTATGTGATTTGTCATTTAAGAAGGATACTTAGACTTCTCAGTCAGAGAGCAATAGTGTTCCCACCAAATTACTAACCCCAGGATTTTATATGGTTTTGCCATAACTGTTGAAGTGGAAACAGTGCTATAACTGGGTAGTGTGGAGGAGCTCCAGCCAAAATGGTTCATTCACTAGTTACTTCCAGGATAGACCACTGTGATATGATCCATGAGACGGTCTTTGAAAAGTATCCAGAAGCTTCATTTGGTCCAAATGCTACTGTCAAACTACTGTCTAGGATTTGCCAATTGATATGCATTAGTCCAGTCATTTCAACCTTTACTGGCTTCCTTTTTGCTCTAGGGTTCAAGTTGCCATTTCTTACCTTCTAGATTAGACTAAAGCCAGCATAGTGTAGTGATTTGAGTATTGGAATATGACTCTGAAGACCAGTGTTTGAATCCTTGCTTGGCCAGGGAAACCCATTGGGTGAACTTAGACAAGTCACCCACTCTCAGCCTCAGAGGAAGGCAAAGCCTGAACAGTTCTTGCCAAGAAAAGTCCACTTCAGGTTCACCCTAGCATCACTGTATGTTGGAAATGATTTGAAGACACACAACAAGAATAACCCTGGTTACCTTTAGGGAAAAATCTCCTAGATATCCACAGCACTTTAATCGACAATAAAGCTCCTCCTGGTCCCTCAGCATCCGAGGGATGACTGGTGAGTATGAGAAACAAGACTTTTTTGTAGTGGTACCTACAATGGGCAATAAGCTTCCAGTTTTTCATTGCTAAACTATGACAGTATTTTCCAGATTGAGTCATTCTTTTTAAAAAAAAAAAAAAAAAGGGAGGGGGAGGGGGGAGAATAGATTGGCTTGTTCTGCTTAGGACTTTTCCCCTAACTGTTCTGTTCAGAAATTTAGTTAATTATCAGTTACTCTATGATAATCTGTTATACTATTTTATTTGGCTGTTGTCTAGCCAAATACATGTATGTATTAATGTCTCTCTTATTCACATGTAAAGGTAATATTTATTTTTACATGAATTAAATTGCACTAATGAGGAGAACAATCCTATTTTCCTGTCCCAATATACCTCACTGCAAGAGATAGATCTTTTGAAGTTCCTTTCTCGTAGCCTAATTCTGATACTGGAAGTGACATCAGTATCTATAATACAGGTATAGTTAATTGGCGTCTGCATTAGAAGTAACTAGTGAATGACCAGTCAGTTTCAATGCTCTCTCTGGGGCCTGGTCATTATTGTTTGGAGGCTTTTTGATACTGACCCACATCCAAAGGAAGTTACAGTTGTCCCTCCCTATCCACAGATTCAGCCAGTCACAGCTTGAAAATATTTTTTTCAATTAAAATTAAAACAACTTCATTTTGCCATTTTATTTAAAGGACACAATTGTACTACAGCTTTGTATGTAATGGGACTTTATCAGGCACATATACTAAGGGCTCACTGTAGTAATTCTTAAGTCCCCATGAAATCAATAAGTTAGAGAACTCATTATGTTCTTTAATGTCAATGGGATTAATTTTCTCTGGGTAGGTGCCACCATTTTTAGTCACACTTGTAAGGGGCCTTGCCAGCTTTTAGAAAAGAAGATATAAAACTTGAACACATACCCAAATAGCACTGCTTGAAGGAACAAAATCCAGTAGTAAAAAACAGAAAAGGGAGCAGGACGACTTCTCTCCCCTCTTCCCCATGCTACATTTCATAAACCAAACATGCTTTCATCCATTCCTTTGGGCATTTAAACAAAATGCACATGACTGCCTCCATCATGTCTAGTTTGTTCTCAAACACTGTCTTGACTATGACTGGAATTCAATCATAGAGAGATGAACCTGCCCAATACAGAATGGCCCACAAAAGGCTATTATTCATCTCACCTTGTCTCTCTCATACAGGTCTTGGAATCAACTCTGTCCTACAACACAGTGGCTGTAGCACCAACAGAGCTTTACACTCTAGTAGCATGTGTACATCAAATTTTTTATATCAACACACATGGCTGGGTTGCTTTCATGACAAATGACTGTTTTTATTTATGATAGGTTCTTTGAAATCAGCATATATATATATATATATATATATTTGGTTATGAACTATGGTTTAAACAAAATAAAGCTTTACATTATAACATATGCTTTCCAGATAATCGTGAACTCTTTTGCTTATGCTAAATTATTTGCATACGGAAAGGAAAACAGGATCTTCTTGTTCTAGAAAATTGCTACACTTTTTGGCAGCTACAAAAGTTCCATTTGAATCCCACTAGTTTAAAACTATTACAGCCACTGAAGTTAAATACAGATGGTATGTCTTTAATTACATATACATCCACTGACACAAAGAAGTACATTCACCATCTAGACTTTCTCTAGAGCAGTGCACCTCAAGGTACAGTGGTCCCTCGGTTTACGAATACCCCGGCCTACAAAAACCCCGGTCTACGAAAGAGCTGGGGCCAGAAAAACGGCCCCAGTTTACGGAAAAAAACCCAGTTTACGAAAAGAAAGCAGCGGGAAATTCAAATGGTGCGGGGGCTGGTTTAAGGGGCCCCGGTTTACGAACTTTTCAGTTTAAGAAAGGGGTGCTGGAACGAATTAATTTTGTAAACCGGGGGACCACTGTACCTGATTTAGGTCACCAAAAATTTCCCCCCAATGTGCCAGGGCCACTGGCTTCAATTGTTTCTATTTCCTGGAAATTCACCAGCTCCCAGTAGCTCAAAATCCTTCACCAGTTCACGGACCACCACTTTGAATAGTGTTGAATATTCTTATCTCCTCTTATATGCGCAACATAAAGTCAGTTCTAAAGAAAGAATATAGTACCATATTAATTTATTTGGATGTAATATATTCAACTACATGATTGTAACTGCAAACTTGTACAAAGCCTACTCCTTTGTTAGGTTTCTTACATAAATGAATAATCACTAGGACATTTATCAGTGAGACACATTCTTCCAAAAAAAAGTATAACACAAAGCAGATCAGAAAAATAGCAGCCAAGAAGAAATGTGCTATGATCCCTCCTACCAGCACTTTTTGTTGTTGTTGTTGCTAACTGCCCTCGAGTCAATCTTGACCCATGGTGACCCTGTCGATGAGACATTTCCAAGACCTTCTGTCCTCCACTGCTCTACTAAACTCATGCAAACTCATACTTGTGGTCTCTTTAATAGAGTCCATCCATCTTCCATACGGCCTTCCTCGTTTTCTACTTCCCTCTGCCTTTCCTAACATTGTTTTTTCCAGTGATTCAGGCCTTCTCATGATGTGTCCAAAGTACGACAACCTGACTTTTGTCATCTTGGCTTCTAGGGAGATTTTTGGCTATATCTGTTCCAGGACCCATTTGCTTGTCTTTTTGGATATCCATTGAATCCTTAGTACTCTTCTCCAGCACCACATCTTGAATGAGTTGATTTTCTTCCTATCCTCCTTCTTAACTGTCCAGCTCTCAGACATGGCAATCGGGAATACAGTGGCTTGTATGATTCTAACCTTTGTACTTATTTGTATATCCTTGCATTTTAGGATCATCTCTAGTTCTTTCATAGCTGTCCTTCCTATTTTTAATCTTCTTCTGATTTCCTGGCTGCACTCTCCATTTCTATCAATGTTTGATCCCAAGTGTGAGAATTCTTTTACTATTTCTTCATTGACTAATTCAAATTTGTGTAGGTTCTCTGTAGTCATTATATTTGTTTTCTTTGTGTTCAACAATGGGCCTGCCTTTGCACTTTCTTCCTTGAGCTTTCTTAGTAGTTGTTCCAGGTCTTTGAGTATTACTGATGTTTCGGGCGTATGTGTGTGTGTGTGCGTATGGTGTGTGTGTGTGTGTGTGGTGTGTGCATGTGCACATGCTTTCAAATTGCCTGTTGACTTATGGTGACCCCATTATTTTCATAGGATTTTCTTTGGCAAGGAATACTCAGAGGTGGTTTTGCCAGTTCCTTCCTCTGAAATATAGCATACAACACCTGGTATTTATTGGCAGTCTCCCATTCAATTGCTAGTCAGGGCTGACCCTGCTTAGCTTCTAAGATCAGACGGGATCTGCTGGCTTTAGGGTATTTAGGCCTTCATAGACAAGCTGCCATGCATTTACATAAAAGATTCTCTTCTGCCCCACATTACCTGATTGTACTGTACAAGAAAACTCTTTTGAAATTCTGCCAACTGGAAAGTAGATACATGGGGACGGGAAAGCAGGAAAAGCCCCCTCATATTTCTCCAGCCTCCAAAAAAATGCATATATGCACAAGTTAAAAGTACAGCTGTTTTCCTGAGTTACTGTACATTAATTTTTTAATATGTCACTTTCTATTGATTTGGTACTAACACCAATACCCAAGTGTACATTCAGATTTTCGTAGTGTTAAGAAAGCATAGCCTGTGCACCACAGGTCCAATCAATAGCTCTTATTAGTGCATGATAGGCTACCGTAAAGCAAGATCAATACACTTTTTACTTAAGCTTCTATTCTTCATACTGTGGTACCGTCTTCAAAAACAAAGCAATATAATAGGTCTTCTCCTAAGTAAGGATATTGAAAGAGATCCTGGCATTTGCTGAACATGTTTTTTAACTATCAGAGAATCACTGCATAAAGATATTAAGAATGCAAAGATCTATTGCTTATGCAAGAAAGAATGCTGAAAGGCAAGATTTCATTACCTGTGGGAAAAAGCAATACTCTTCATCATTTCATGACAAAAAATCAGGGCACATATAGCCAAGCTATATGTCAGATTGTGGTCAAGATGGCATAATTTGTTTTTCAGCAAAAATGTACAAAATAAGAGAGGCTGTAGCGGTTTGCTTTTTCCTAAACCTATTGGGAAGCGCAAGATTCATCTTCACCTCTCCTCTCCCCCTGCAGTTAACTGGGTGCAAACTACATTTCCCATTGAATTCAGCTAGGAGCAACTGTAACAAGCTGAGAATAAAAGGATAAATTGGGATAGAGGAACTGGGACCTTTTAAGAGCAGCTGAAAAATTAGAATGATAGAGGATTGAGAATGTCCTTGCCAAATAAGGATGATTGCTGGGTATTCAACTAGACAGTATTTGGAGGTTTAATCTCAAGTATTTATCATTTAACTGGTATCAGCTGTGTTTATAATCATTTTTAGCCATGTCAGATGAATGTGAAATATCATGTGAAAGACAGCCACTGTCCCCTGTCATACTATTAGCTACTGCCTACTATTTATTGTAGTTAGTTAGGGGCTGTGCAGACCACCCCTGAAGGGGCGGGCCTGCAACCACCTCCATTTTCGCCAGATCAGGGCCACGGCAACTGCACTATCTGGCCTTTTTGCACTCTGGAAAGGGTATCATAGCCACCATCATTGTGGCTTGACAGTGCTCCTTTGGTGCTGCATCATCTAAATGCAACCCCAGAGGAGCGCTGTGATGTCATGTGCCATGTGGTGTGGTGCGTGGCGTCACATCAGCCTGGGGGCAGAGTCAGAGTGTGTGTCATGTAGCTGCCATGCTCCAGCTCTGCCCCCAGGCCAACCAAAGATGCCAGTCTGCACAGCTTCTTAGCTAGTTGGTTAGTTAGCAATGGCAGCTGCATGGAGAGGACTGGGGCCACCCAAGTATCACTGGAATAAATCTAATAACCTGGATTTTTTTCATCCAATCCCTGCTGATTTTTTTTTTCTTTCAAATGTATGTGAATACTTTTGTCAATCTCAGTGCCCTGGTTCTGGTGGCAAAAACCTAGCAGAAACCTATTAGTTTCAGTTGCAAATTCAAAAGAAGAAGAAGGGGGGGAAAGGGTGGGGACACTGTAAGTTATAGTCCAAAAAAGTATTTATTTTCCCCCTTATTTTGAAGTATGACGTGACAACAAAAAATGATGCAGATCTATGACAGAACGATTAGATTCTGACTAATAGCCAGGCAGGTTCTGGCATGGTCAAATTCAAAGCAAGAGGCATGAAAGAAGCCAGTAATACTCTTATAACTCATCACATAGTGGGCTGATTTCATACAAGTAATCCAGTTCATTACAAGGGAAGGGAAAGTCAGCATGGGTTCAGTGCTGTTACCGATGATCACTAATTCAAACCTGGGTTGCTTTCGTCACAACTTTACCAATGATGGCTGGACTGTGGTTACTTCGATACTTTCAGTTATCATGCCAGATGCCTATAAATGAAATCTCATCAAAGTCAGCGCATAACCGTGCTGAAAACAGCAATCTTATCAGAGTGACACATGCGTTAGTTAGTCCTACGTTGTAACTGCTTTGTGTGAAAACACCTCTAAATGCCGTGATATTTTTTTTACTGCCATTGTAAAATAGCAACACCAAACAAATCACATACAGATTTAAACTATAGTTTTAATTTAGAAAATCCATGGTGCTCTCTTGTTTTCAGCTTTGTAAATGAAAACAGAATGCTCCAGCAGCCTAGTAGCAGCATAAAACCATTATGAAGCTGTAGTGACGCAAAAACCATACTGAAGACTGGAACTTCAAAGGCATCTTTTAAAAGAAAACGAATAAACAAAAACGTTATCCCAGAGCACGGAGTTTTGCCTCAAGGATCATCAAAAGGGAACAAACAAAAATACTGACCAAATATATTTTGTTTTGCATAAATGTTTTGGTTTTGAGCCATTGCAAAAAAAGCTCAAACACAGCTCTGAAGGAAATTATCTGTGTAAAATCAAACCAAGAGACCAAAGAGGTTACCACAGCTTACATTAGTTCTCCTGTGCAGTTTTTAGGAAAATAATTTCTTTCAATTTTCCCCCTTTTTTCCATAGCTACATTGAGTTTCGACATGTTGTTAGAAAATAGACCACATTTCTTTTCATTTGCCTGTGTAACTTCTTTGCTATACTATTAAAAAGCAAGTGAATTCCAGTTCTACTAGATATAGTTTTAACTATAGTTTACACTTATGACAATCTAATATAAATTTTCTCAACACTGCAGTATCTCAGGATAATATATAGGCTCTCCAAAGTAAATCCCCACCAGCATATTCTGTACTACAAAGCACAAATGTTTCTCTCCTGCTATTGCAGTTATACTTCTGTGGCATGACTATCAGTCATACATTACTAGTTATTTGTACACTACTAGTTCTATACTAAAGCTAATTGCCACACAAAGTACCTTTGAGAGTGCTTTAGTTGTGTATTCCTGCATTGTAGAGTGTAGACTAGATGGCCTTTATAGTCCCTTCCAACTCTATTGTATTGCTACATAACTTGGTAGGCTGCTAGCTACCAATAGCCAAAGGGCATTAAATGTTACTTCTCCCATTTCATAACACAAGAGAGTACCCCAAATTACTAACAGAGCCTGGGGAGAGATTTGCCACTGAGGAATGTTGCCACTGAAAGTAACCTTGGTCTGATAACTACTGAAAAGCTGAAATACTGCCGCAGGAGCATTTATGTTCAGGGTCCCACCTCCAGCCAAAGGGGCAGTAATTCCATGAGGCTAATGCCCTCTGCTGCCAGGCATCAGTAGGATATTTAGAACTATGGATGTTTCTGAAGAATAGTTACTAAAATCTACAGGTGTTAGCAAGGAAATATTTTCAAATATTAAAGTGCATCAGTCCTCAACCGGCTTCTGGACACAGCTGGCTTATAGTCTATTGTGGTCTTTTCTTCTATGCATGTAGCATTTCCACAAGCTGTCCCATATTCTCATGGTCTCTGTTGTCTCAGGATATGCTGAATGCAAAAAAAGCCCAATACTGGGGCTACAACAACAACATTAAATCAAAATGAGACATGTCCTTGAATATGAAGACCTTGCATGCCCTCTCATGGGTATTCCTTTGAGACAATAAATTGCCATGGTGTATGAATAAACAGAGGTCACCGCTCTATGATGAGAAGATTGCATTCATCACTGAAGAATCCATCACTCACAAACATTTCCTTTACTCATTATATATGTCTGCCCATTAAGGTCAACAGAAAATGCCATTGTGCATATTCCACCATAAGAAACCCGTGAGACCAAGGGTGAGGTCCTTCTCTGCGGTGGCACCTGGGACGTGAAACTCCTTCTTTAGGAGGGAGATCCTGCAGTCTATGCTATGTAGTGCTGACAGGACCCTCAGAAGTCAAAATACCTAGTGAGCTGAAGGTTCCTCATCCATTGTCACTCTGGATGTTTTGAGGTGTTACTCTCTAAGGTCTATCTCCATTGCCAATGGTCAGAGACTGTGGGAGATATAGTCCAAAATATCTGGAAAGCATAAGGCTGAGAACAGTGGGCCCTTGTTATCCACGGGGGTTGGGTTCCAGGACCCCTGGCGGATACCAAGATCTGCGAATGCTCAAGTCCCATTGTATACAATCACATAGTAAAATGGTGTCCCTCATATAAAATGACAAAAATCAAGGTTTGCTATTTGGAACTTATACTTTTTTGGATATTTTTGTGGATACAGGGTGACGAGGGTATTTCTAATTCAAACCACTAGGAAGCTCAGTAACTGACTGGGCGTCTCTCTCGCTACAGTTGCTGTTAACTCCCCTCCTCCCTGTTCTATGCTCCCCATCCATCCCTGCCATTCTGTGTCTCACACTGTATAATCAAAATGCATCTGTGGCCTTGTGAAGAAGAATGGTAGACTTTTTTTTAACACACACACATCTCTATATTCTCCACTTCTCACTTATTCTGTACTCACCTGCTCTTGACATCTGGGACTGCTGCCTAACAATGGGGCCTTGGCACATTCTCCTACTTCAGATATTCTGCAAGCAGCCAAGAGGATAAGAGACAGTTGCTAGGCAACAGTCCCAGGTGCTTATCATTCCCCCCCAACTCCCCCTTACATGAAATGGGAGCAATCATGCCATTAGATTTAACGTGAGCACCAACACACCGCTCTGCATCAGCCTATGCCTTTGCAGCCCAGCATCCGAAATTCTTAGACATTCAGAGTTCAGTGAAACGACAGTGAAACCCTTTGAACAGTTCCATTTAGAGTCCTCTGCCATATGATCTGGAAGCCTATTTTCTATTTTTCACATTTTACCGGCCCCTTCAAAGCAATGGACACATGGGAATGTTGAGTAAAAACAACTCAATGTATAACAGCTTTGAATAGTTTCTGTGCGTGGAAATGTACATCCAGTACTTTGGAAATTACATTGAACCATATGCATTTGTTTTTATTGGTAAGAACAATAAAGCATACACAAGTTGTTTGTCTCAAGCATGTCTAGGAGGTTTAAATAACTGCCCTTCCCATCACCCTTTTCCAAGTACCAGATGTAAGTGCCGTCAGTGGAAGTGGAGCAGACAAAAGCATGACAATCCGATTCTTTGCATACAGGGGAAGAAAACACGATCTGAGAGCCTTCCAAGGTCAACGCAGGAGACCCAGGAATCTGTCAGCATGGGAAATTCATCCATTTGCTTGCTCTGTATATAAAATATAGTTACAATACTATTAACAGCTTCATGCTTAAAATAATCCAGACTTCAAAGTGAAGGGACGCTTCCAAGTATACAGGTCTAAAAATATTCTGACATTTATGTTTTTTTAAAAGGGTTTCAGCTACAGAAATCTTAAGAATTAGTGAAACCTGGTTTACATTTTTATAAATATAAAAAGAATGTTTTGCTTGGGTCACAAGGAGGAAACAGGAGAGACAAGGGAACCAGAGCTGAATGGCCATAGTCATTTTTCGGATGAGAAACTTTGATAAGGAACCAATTTCCAAAACAATTTGTTTCTTCAAAGGAAACAGTTTTCAAAACCTGCGGCCTTAATTTACTAGTACCAGTCTCTACTGTTGTGGTGAGGAAAACAAAGGACTTCAGCATTTCAACATCCACCATTTTAGTGGGTGAAGTCCCCAACTGACACTAAAAAATAAAATAAAAATGTTTTCATGTCTAGGTGAAAAAGAGGCTCAATACAATCAGCAGACTAATATAAGGCAACAAAGAAACTGCCAAAACAAAACAAAACAAAATGCTAAATGTCCATGTGTGCTCAGCTCATATAGAACAGCAGCATATAAATGTGTTTGCATCACCACTAACCACTGCCAAATATGTCACTTACATTTTGACTGTTACTACAGTGCAGAATTAATGCAATTTGACACCACTTTAATTGTCATGACTTCATGCTATGGAATCCTGGGATTTTAGGTTTTTAATATTGTTCCTGTTTTTACGTGCCATATTTTAACTCATTGTTAATTTAATCTTATTTTAAGGGGTGGGTGGTTGGGATGGGGCTGTTTCTATTTTAACTGTTTCTGTTTTAAATTTGTTGTAACCTGCCCCGATTGCCAGTTCAGAGGGGCGGGCTATAAATTGTTGTTGTTGTTGTTGTGGCACCAAAATTCTCTCACACAGAACCCTAAGTATCTTACAAAAATACAAATCCCAGAATTCCATAGCACTAAACCATGACTATTAAAGCAGTGTCAACCTGCATTAATTCTGTAGTGTAGGTGCAGCCAAAGTCTATTATAGTATCATAGAGTTGAAAGACACCTGAAAGGCCATCCAGTCCAACCCCTTGCCATGCAAGAAGACACAATCAAAGCACTGCCAACAGATGGCCATCCAACCTCTGTTTAAAAACTTCCAAAAAATCCAAAATAATCAGAGGGAGTTTGTTTCACTGCTGAACAGCTCTTACTGTCAGGAAGTTCTTCCTAATGTTGAAGTGGAATCTCTTTTCCTATAACTTGAATCCATTGCTCTGGGTCCTATTCTCTGGACCAGCAGAAAAAAGCTTGCTCCATCCTAAATAAGACATCCATTCAAATATTTAAACATGGCTATCATGTCATCCTTTAATATTCTCTTCTCCAGGGTAAACAGGCCCTGCTCCCTAAGCTGTTCCTCAAAGGGCATGGTTTCCAAACTTTCACCATTTTGGTTCCCCTTCTCTGGGCACACTATAGCTTGTCAACATCCTTTTTAAACTGTGGTGCCCAGAACTGGACACAATTTTCCAGGTGAAGTATGACCAAAGCAGTACTGTTACTTCCTTCAGTCTATACACTATAATCCTAGAATTGTGTTGGTTTTCTATACATTGGCAGATTCCAGCAACTGGTCTTCTAAAACTCTCATGCCCATTTAAATCTGACTTGTCAAATCCCGTAATCCCAGTTATAAAGATAATGGCATAAATCCTGCTGCTAGTACCAAGTAGATTTGACCTACTGCATCAATGAGAACTTGCTAAGTCAATATGTATATAGAACCCATTGATTCAATAGGCCCACTTTAACTGAGACTAGGAATAAAATTTAGGCCCATATTATCAAGTTTTCATTGCAGAGGTTTGCAAGAGAAGTGTCACTAAATATAATGAAGTATGCTTCAGCTTGCAAATAAAGAAAAATGATACTGCAATGCAATAATAGGCACATATCACCACTCACCGTCAATTTGTTTCAAACATGCCTATCTTACTTTTTGCTTTTTTTCTAGAACTCACAATACATAAAATTCACCATGGAAAATAAAACAAAACCTTTATTTATTGAAACAATATTTAAAAATTAAAGCTATTTCTTTATCAAAAAGTCGTCAACATGCAAAATATCTACCCCAAGAAGCATATGATGCAACTGCCATTCACTAACATTAATACCATGTGAAAGTGTCACTGGCATGAGACAAACACTGTTTTATAAGATTCCAAAGACATGAAACCAATAGAAGCATGTGCTCTTTACTATGAACATCTGCATCCCATTAAAGGCTGGTGGTAATAGGATAGGAGGCCTTGTAGAGAAAGACTGATAAGCGAATAAGCTCTCAGTCAGGCACCTTGATACAAGTTTATCCAACATTTTGAACTGTATCGAAGCCGATTTAGATTGTTCGGTACCAGTGGAATTATTCATTTCAAGAGGTCTCATTAATAACATACCTTGAGCATTCTGAGTGGTATTCAAAATCACTCCTATGTAGAACATATTACAATACTCTAACCTTGACTGAAGACTTTATCACACACATATTTTAAACTAGTATAAATGTTTGGTAATAGAGTCTTTGGCATTACCTATTGCATGACACTGTCTCCCTCTCATCACTGCCTTTTCTTCCAATCCTGGTTAGCTTGACCTTGCCATTTACAGGGGAAACTTGTCAATATGCTCCCAATCATGTTGGTGTAGAGCCAGGCCAGAGATGCGGTAAATTATCCTATGGCAGTTGCAGGACTGCACAGTAACATGGTATCGGTGCCTCCTCCTCTTCCCCTGTCCCCCTTCTCCTACATTATTCCAGAATAGCCAGGGGGCTTATTTTACTTTATTTTATTTTATGAATGTGATGAGTGGAGAGCTAAGTGTTCATCTGCAAATGTTTGCCAGCCATTGCATTAGCATTAGGAATCCCATTTTTTTCTAGAGTAACTCTGGAATTGTTGGGGGTTTTTTTAAGCCATACAAATGAAAGGCATGTGAGATAGGGCTGGGATGGGAGTTGGTGTTAAGGATGAGGTTGGAGAAAGCATGCAGGACCACTAACAGTGTGGTCATGTTAATGAAGGGATATATGATAGGGAGTGATCCCAATTGGGTAGGTAAATTTCATTAATGTGATTGTGACAAGAATGGGAGTCATGTGATAAAGTCCTTAATAAGAATATAGAAAATATTGCCAAGGCTACCTGTTTCCGAGAAGAGATATCAATAGCAATAGTGAATTCATTTTTATACCATTTATCAGTGTACTTAAGCACTCACTAAGTGGTTTATAATATGTAAGCTAATTGCCCTTAACAAGCTGGGTACTCATTTTAGTGACCTACGGAAAGGCTGAGTGGACCTTCGAGTCCCTGGGATTGAACTCACAACTTTGTGGCTGTGAATGGCTTCAATACTGGCATTTAACCACTGTGCTACCAGAGCTCCCTGGTGCATCAAGATGCATCTTGAACACCAATTAAAGTCAATAAAATGTGCTTTGTGCCATGGAAGCCGGTTTGATTGATAAAGGGAGGCCCCTAAACACTCTCAACAAGTGAACCATAGCATAGGCTAAATAACATCCTCTTGGTCTGCTGACCTTTGCAGAAGCAGTACATTTCCAAACCGAGCTTCAGATTATTTGTCATCATTAGCCCATTCTTGTCTACAAGCAGTAGGGCAGGACATCCCCCATCTTTCTGAAGTCAGTGGAAAGCAAAGCCAGTTGTCATCAGCATGCCTGACATCACTTTATCATAAATCCCTGAGGATACAGGTGTATGTAACAGCCCTCAGATCAGCATTAATTGTGATCTGATATTCATCTGTGCAGAATTAAATGAGTAAGCAACATTATCTAATCTTGTTCTGTGAACAGAGTTTTCCAAGCAACGTGTTATCTCAGCAAAGCCTTCACCCCAAATCCCACATAGGGGAAGATCAGTGGGAAGAAGGAATACTCAGCACCTTCTGGGAGAGATCTGCCAAGTGTTCCCAATGCAAATATTCCTTCTTTTTTTTAATCAGACTTTCTCTTCTTTCAAAAACCTCTCTGGCATAGAAAGCCATGGGTGGTAGACTTTTCAAGTGGAAGGCTTGTGACGAGTGGGGAAGCTAAGTGCTCATCTGCAAATGTTTGCCAGCCATTGCATTAGCATTAGGAATCCCAATTTTTTCCCCTAATACAGTCTCCTGGCACCCCCAGATATGCTTGAACTCCTGTACCTTTCTTCCAGAAATGAAGTACTTAGTATAATCTCTGAAGTCAGCCATCTCACCAAAGATACACGTCGGTCTGAGTTTAAATTACAAACATGTGAAAGGCCAACTGCTTTTGATTGTCTGTCTCATGGGGAAAATAGGATGCAGAAAGACAAGCCTTTAAGTCAGGAGAATTGATTATATTTAAATATTTTTTCTTCTTGAAGACAAATATAGCAGCACTGCCTACTGTCCATTAGCCTTACGTTTACTCTGCACAACAGCAATCTGGAGTCCTGTTGGGACTTTTTTCCCCTCCAAATGTTAACTATGGAAGACTCATCAACCATCACACTTCCTCCTCTTTACCTAATCAACTTTTCTTCCTTTTCTAGCAAAACTCTATTTCTAGTCATAAATCAAGATTCACAAAGTCAGCAAAACATTTAATTGACACTGAGAAAGTTCATCTTTGGAATACAAATCAGCATGCCTTGAAATACACACCATGTACAAGTGGAAATACACACCTTGTAAATATCAGCTCTTTCTTTGTGTTGACCAAATCATCTCAGGAATTCCTTTATAGTGCTGCTCACCTTTTTTTAAAAAAACTCATACTGTAAGAGAGGTTTGTTTGCTTTTTTTTAAAAAAAAGTGTGAACCACTTTGTACTCTGAAAAGTGCACAGAAGCAATAAAGAAATAGGTCAGATGTGCTATTCTAATACAGGGGTGGAGAACTTTGGGGGGATAACTCTCTCACAACCTCCTCCCCACCTTTCCACGGGTGAGATGTGATTATGACCATGACACAATGTCACCGAGTCCCCAATGAAAGTAAAAGGCAGAATTTGTCAGCCCAGAACATCTTAATCCAGACATGGATCCAGCTTGTTCCCTCCTCTTCACCCTTCCCTGCTCTTCACTCTTCTCTGGACAGGAAGGAGGAGTGAGTGAACAGCTGCTTTCATATACTGCTCTCCTTCCTGAATGGGAAGAAAAGTATCACGGAGGTGAATCCCCTCTGCCATCTCTTCTTCACTGACCAAAAACTACAGTGGAGATTCCACTCTATTGTCTACAGAGTGTAGGCATGAGGGAGAGGTGACTCGGAATCTGGAATCTGACTGTTAACAAACTGGAGCAGATCCATGGGCTGGAGGTACCTCTTCGTTCTGATGAAAAACCAAATTTTGTTCTATCTAATATATGGGTGTACACTCACATTGCTGTGGAGTAGATGATGACAGGTCTTCTGTGTGCTCCCTCCAATTCTCTGGTCTTTCTTCCCTTCCCTTCTCACCGACAGAAGTCATCCAGACTTGCACATTGCTCACTCCTATCCTCTGCCCCTGCCAGTTTATTCCTCTCTCCTTCCCAATTGTTTGAAAAGGAGAGCACCAATTTCCTTCAGTGTGTTGCTTTTCATATCATGCCTCTGCCCCCTACAAGATCATTGGTTTGGGAAGTCTATCATCTAAGTAAATGAAAATACGCCTGTAATCTTACAACCAGACTCAAATTAACTAAAATCCATTACAAAAACCCAGCTCTGAGGAGCACACCAATTGGGTTCCCCAGGCCATATTTCATAAGTCCAAGCTTCATAGTCTTGGGTGTCATGGTGGATACACACACATATAGATGTATACCTTTATCAATATAAAAGGAGACTATAAGAAGAGTTCTGCTACACTGGATCAAAACCCACCCTATTTAGTTCACACAGTAGCCAACCATATGCCAACAGAAAGGCCACAAGGAGGCCATGCATACAGTACTACCCTCCCACTCATGTACTCTAGCAACTGACTGTGTGTAAGGTTTCTAAAAACTACTACTACTACTACTACTACTACTATTACTATGGTATGGAGACTTTTAGAAATCAAAAGTGACAGCAAAATGGCATTTACATACAAGGTTTATGGTTTATTCATTTAGAACTCTTAACATCTTCACACAGGATTGTGTGATGCTGACTTAAAAACAAGGACTGGGGGAAATGCATTTAGAACTCTAACATCTTTACACAGTCTTGTAAATAATGTAGATTCATTGTTGCGTGGACTCTTTGTGTGTGTGTGTGTGTGCGCACACACACATGCATATTCATGCACACATATATGTGTGTAATTTTCAGTGCCAACACAATTTTACTGATGATGCTGCAGAAATGAGCCCATTCAACTTTGACACCAGCTCTTAGGAATTTGTAACATTTTCCCCAGTCCTTGATCTTAAGTCAGCTTCAGCAGTTTGTGAGCTAGAGCCTATATAAAGCATCTATTATCTCACAGAGTTTATGATTCTTAAAATGAACTAAGCGAATATTAAAAGGCATGCACCATGCAATATGCTTTATCGTGGCCTTCATCCAAAAGCAGCCATATTGCCACATGCATCATTAGAAGGGGTGCTTACCAGCACAAGACAAACATGTTACTCTTTAGGGTGTCTCATAAAAATACATAGATTAAATTGAAATATATCAGATCCAGTGTGGAAAATGCCTTACAAATATTATTAATTATTAAAATCATGTCATTAAAATTGTTCCATGCAGGAAGACAGGAGAGAGGGGAATTCACTGTACATGAACTCCATGATGTGGGCCTGAACAAATAACCTAAAAGCATGTTTTATTTAGTTTAGAATTAGTTTTGTTTATTCTTTAAAATTATCCAGGTTTTTTTTTTCTGTTTCAAGAAATTAATTCCAGAAACAAAGCACAATGGTTTGGTGCTTTTATTGCTGTTTTAATTTGTTTGATTTGAGATCCCTCTGGGAAGCATCTGAGTTTAAAAAAAAAACAGAAGAAAAATATATCAAATAAGTAAACTTCACTTTCTTTAAACAGTTATCTCTTGCCTTCTACCACTGCAAGTGTTCATGATGTGATTAACAATAGAAAGCCTGTAGTTAGAGGTGGGGAAACAGTAGACACACAGTACAAAGGCAACTAACATTCACCAGTACATGGGCATTTTACAATGTGTACATTATATGGACACTGGCAGGCAGGTTGCACACAAAAGCTTTTTGCAGCATACTCCCATAAAAGCTCTGGGGGCAGGGAGATGTAGGCAAAAAGGCAACCTTTCTTAATCAGATGGTCTTCATTTCCTCAAAAGGAATTTTAAGGGGATAGAGAAGGTGAAAAACATCTTGCAGGTCTAGCAAAACACTCATATAGCAAGAACTAAAAAAAAATCTACATATATAGCTCTCTTCTCCTTCTCACAGATTGTACCTAAGGAAGGAAAATGCAGTATATAAAATGAGCCAAAATTCAATTCCTTAGGAGGAAAGTGATCAATAAGAAGTCATACCACAGTGTGACTTTTAGCTCCCCTAAGTAGACCTTCCAGGAGTACTTTCATACTACACAATTGATCACTATGATTCCATTCTAACTGCCATGGTGACATCCTGTGTAATTCTGGGCTTTGTAGTTCTTTGATGTTCTAAAGCTTTCTGAATGAGAAACGTAAATACTGCAACCAGCCCTATACTTTCAGTCTCCCGATTGTATGGAATAGCAGTTAAAGTGGAATCATAGTGCTGTAATTGTATAGTGTGAAGGCACAGTCCAAGGATAAGCAGTCATTGATGTAAAGGCTCTTTATTGAGTAGCCACCCACCATGACTGCTGGTGGCTTAAATGTCAGAGGAGCAGTAAATTTGCTCTGGGTTTTTGTCCAGACTTGAATAGAGCTGAACTCTATTCCCTAAATAGTTCCAGAACCTTGGATAGATCTCTCAAGTTTGGACATAAAAACATTACACCTAAGATCGCATCACTTGCTAAGTTCACCATTTTTACCTTTAAAACAAAATTTATGTGAAACAAATCTCAATATCGGAAGCAGTTTCAACCATCCCAGAGCTGAAATAACAGGACAAAAGTCAACAAAAGACATACTGATGCCTGTAAGAAGGGATCAATGTAGTTGTGAAAGATTTATTTAAAACTGAAAAGCACTTTAACCTCAGGAAGAAAATGTTAATTTGGCTGTCTTTTGATTCTCTTTTTAAAATGTGTGTTATCAGGGGCACAGTGACAAGAAAAGATTGGTTTGTAAGCAGAAAACAGCATGCCCTTGTGAAGGTCATATTACTGCAGCCAATTGATTGAACCTTAATTCAAGTCATGGACCAGGGAATTCAGTAAAATGTAAATTAGGGTGACGCAGCATGGAATGAACAATCAGCAGAAGGTCCGTGAATCCACTCCCCACTGGAATCAATGGTTGCTCCTGGTTACATTACTTGTGCAAAGGAATAGATATTTAATGATGAAATCAGATTAATATTGTTCATGTAAAAGCAATGGCGCTGGCCTGGCTCAATGGAATTTTATGATAACCCAGTGGCAAAAAATACGCAGCATTTACAATTAGTCCAAAAGACTCCACTTAAAAAAAGAGGGGAGACTTCCAAGGAAAAAAACCCAAGAAGAATATGAAGAAGGACAATAAAAACATTTTTGTACACATATGTCATGCATCTGTTGTTGTATGCCTTTAACTTGTTTCTGACTTATGGCAACCCTAAACCAAAGCTATCATGGGGCTTTCCTGGCAAGAGTTGTTCAGAGTAGGTTTGCCATTGCCTTCCCCTGAGGCTGAGAGCCTGTGACTTGCCCTCAGTCATGAATAAGAGACACCAAGCCCTAACCTAGGGCTTTGAGAGCTTTGATTTCATTTCCCATGAGCCTCTCTTTTAGACTGGCAAACCTTTCTCATGCAGTATGTGGGAACAAGCAATTCTGTGATACAGATAGGGTACGGCATATATTATCATCTGTATAACAAAATGATTGATATGCATACCGTCCTTACTTTAGCTTAAAAGTTTTCACATATCTCACATTTGAGCAAAAGACAATCCCTGGAAATTATGGCAAAAATCTAACGTTACACTAACACTCACTTGCTAATGCAGAGAAGTACAGCCCCTGACCTCGACTTTTTTGACCCTTGAACCCCACCACTAATCCTCCAAAACCCCAACTCCCCAGTTTCTTTTTTAAAAATCAGCACATGTTTTAGACAATTTTTGTCCCTTGCAAAAAACCCTCTCACCATGTAAAACATGCAAAAACACCTACAACCTCACAGATACCCCAGAACTCTATACAGTCCTAAATACATGCACTTTTCTCTGCAGTATCTCTCAAAATGGCAACAAGAAGACACATCCTCTCATCTCCTGTCCCCATTTTGAGAGAGGCTGCAGTGGAAAATGGAGGCACAGTCAGCCCTCCACGTTCAATGGGGTCAGGATTGCAATAGTGGAAAAACCATTAATAACTCTCCTCTCCTCCCATATTAAACACAAAACAGGTATGATCTGCAGATTCAACCTACTGTAGATGCCTTCACAAGGCAGGAGTGGCTGGGTGGCAGGGCTTACCACTGCCTCGGCTACTGCCTTAGACCATTTTTAATAGGGCTTTACAAGCCTTAGTGCACATTTGCAGTCTCTCGGTTATGTGAGGCTCGCAGTCCCTATTAAAAATGGCACAGGCCAGCAGTGGAGATAGCAGCAATAATCTGTGAATAATCAAATCTGCAAAGATCAAACCCACACATGTGGGAGGCTGGATGTATTTGAAATGGGTGGGGAGGATACAGTCCATAGAGGGATTGGGAGTCACTGATCCTAGGCCCCTGTATAGTTGCCCACCTCTGTAGCAACCAATACCTTCACCTGGCCCTCCATGTTAACTAAAAACTTATCCTGAAGAGTCTTTCAGGTCTACAACTAACTTTTTTTTGGATACACAGTAATTTCCCCCCCCCTCCAATTCCACAAAGGCACACAATGATATTCTGGCAACAGGGGAAAGGGTACATGAACTATGATGAAAATCCATATTTCTTTTAACAGATGAAGAATATTTGGTATGCAAAGTTACCTAGCGCCCATCTGCTTTCTGTCTGGAGAACAATCCAAAGTCATGGAAGCTTGAACTAATTGTAACAAGGAAAGTTTGTTGTTGTTTTCTTAAAAGAAACTCTATCATCTTAGAAGTTATTGTATCTATTGCATTTTGGAGCCAAACCACTTTTTTTCAAAACTGCTGATTCTATTGTACACTATCCCGAAATACTTAGATAAAGGACATATATAAATATTTCAATAGATGAATAAGAATAACATTATCAAAATGACACATTTCAGCATCTTTCAGTTCAATAGCAAATATTCATCAGGAACACCATCTGTAATTTCCATTTTTTTTAACTTTCATTGGTGATATTTTTCTCCAGTAAAACATATGCTATCCAGTTTTTGCAAAGAGACACCATTTCTAGAGCATACTGCCATGTGTGTCATGCTTAATAGTGAGGGAACGGACTGGAAATAATGAAGCAAACTTGCTTCTCCATGCCCAGAGTTATATGGCTTGATTGCAATGACATCAAGTTCTGCATTTAAGAAGTGTACACAAGGAAACGTGAGAGAATCTGAGCTCTCCTTGCAAATTTCCTAAGACACTACATTAAAGTTATGGAGACGAGGGCTACTCCTGCAGTAGTGTTCCATATCTGTAGCACAAGCATCTCGCCATGGGAAGGAATACAACCCATCAGCTTTGGACATTTGAAATAAATGTGGATAGAGAAAGCACACAAACCATCCGAAGGCACAGAAAGTCTGGCCTGTTACCAGTTGGTTAAAAAGTCTCACAGATCTACAGCACTGATGGTGAAGTGACCTCAAGGGGAATGGGGTTGATTTCTTATTTCCAGCAGTTTTCCTACAACCTTGCTGGCATTTCATGACTTAAAATCCCCAGATACTATCTGTCTCCAAACTCCATCATCTCCAATCAACATGACCAAAGGTCAGAAAAGATGGGAGCTGTAATCCAACATCATCTGGAGACCCAGATTTGAGTTTGCACAAGTCTTAAGATCTTTGTGGGGAAGGCTTTCTGAAAGTCCCATCATCCTCACAAGCCCATCTGGAGAGGACACACAAGAGGTCCTTCTTGGCTGCTCCCAGGGTGTGGAATTCCCTCCCATAGGAAGTTGGCTGCCCCTTTTCCTGCTTTCCGTTCACTGGAAGGTGAAGATCTTTACATCTAAACAGAGATTCAGATATCACTGTGATATACAGGAGAGTTTTTAATGGGGTTTGGTGTGTGGCATTTTATCTGTATTGATATTTTTCAATGATTTTCTACTGTTTACAGCTTTTGTATTATTAGGTGTTTTTTACTGTATCTCCTTTTGGCCTTGTTGGAAGCCACCTTGAGTCCCATCTAAGGATAAAGCTGGGGTATAAATAGGCAGATAGATGTATATTCTGTATGATACCACACGTGACATGATAAAACCCAAAGATTACCCTTATATTGTTCATTTCAACCATTCAAACAGAACTCACACCTCTCTTCATGAATATCATGGTCTGCCTGCTGCCTGGAATTCTCAATGACATTCCCATTCTGAAACCTCAATGGAGTTAGACATGTCTAGCACAGAAATGCTGATGCTTCTACTGCCATTTCATACACTTTAGAATTAGCTTTACAAATTATTTTGTTTTAAACACTTGTTCACTTTGTTCTTTACTTATCCTATCTCATATATCATTATATGTGTATTTATCTATCTACGCATAGTTTAATAAATGTATTTTTGAAAGTATTATAAAAGTATTTCTGATCCATTTTTATTATATCAAGTTGTTTTTAAAAGTTATAAATTGCCCAAGGTCACCCAATGGATTTACACGGCCAAGCTGGCATCCAAACACTCACCAAACTACAAATCCCAGGATTCTGTAGGATAAGTCACGGCAGTTAAAGTGGAGTCAAATTGCTTTAATTCTACACCCCAAGTTGGGAAGTATCAGATGAGACTGGCCAAATTCCCAGAGCAGAAGGACAGCACTGCTTGCTCTTTAGGAATGCAGGCTACACAATCAATTATTTCTTTGTACTGTTTGTCAGCAGTATAATTTGCTTGTTTGTACGGTGTACCTGAAGCAACAGCTTGACCCACCATGACATCTCCTACTAAGAAGTACTTGGCAAAAGTAAGGGCTGCATCTTCTGTGCTAGAAGGCTGATTATGTTGGATGGCTTTGAAAGGAAAGGTGGGGATCCTAGGATCCAAGATGATGTGAACAGTGTCACTGTCAGAGCTATTAAAATATTTCTCACCTGCTCTACAGATGAGAAGACCAGTGTAGTTTAGTGGAGTGATGGGCTAGGATTCTGGGATACCAGGGTTCAAATCCCCACTCAGCCATGGGTGAATCCATTGGGTGGCCTTGGGCAGGTCACACTCTCTCAGCCTCAGAGAAAGGCAATGGCAAGCCCCCACTGAACAAAGATTCACCCTCAGGGTTACCATAAGTCAGAAACAACTAGAGAAAACAACAGCAGAAGCCGCAGAAGCAACATACCAGTAGACTCCCCCCTCTACATTATATTTACTGTATTATACTGTGGCACACATAAAACATATGCAAATATTAATTCTATCCCATCCACCCCCAAATTACAATAAAAACAATCAATAATTGCCTTCCTACCCTCCAAGCCTAGGACATACTTATAAGAGTATCATACACATCTTCAGTAAATATATGTTTACACTTATGCCTAAACAAACCAGTCCTTTATAAAACTATCAAATATCCTTTCTTTGATCAAAATAGACAGTTAGAGCATATCAGCTAATTCAAAGATCTTTAATTTCCAGCTCTGGATGAAAATATCAGTAGGTGTTTTTGATTGTTTTATGGTGTTGCTTTAATTTTTACTTATGTTATTTTGTTTGTTTTTCATCCAAAGGTTGTTTTTTTAAAAAAAAAAAAGCTTTCATATGAATTCAATAGTATCCAAAAAGAGAGACTGATGCCATGGATGAAGTTGCTAAATTCTTTTCATGAGAACAGAGACAAGAGTGCCTAAGGCTAGAGTTGATTCCCAGAGGTTGTAAACACTTTAGGGAGAGGATCAGTCTTTTTTTTATTTCATGAAACTGCAAGCTGCTACTATATGGATAGCACTGCAGAACTGAAAACAGGACAGAAGTTAAAACATCTGGTTCTTTATATCAGTTGTGCATGAGTGATGCTCTCCCCACCTGTTCTTTAACCCTCCAAAGATAAAAGTGATTTCCAGCAGGTGCAGGCTACAGAAACATAACTGTTTTATTACTAGCCCCACTTTAAGAAATGATTGCCAGAGAAATGCTGATGTAGGCAGTGCACTACTGTTGGTCCAATTGCAGCATCATTATGAAATAGGATCTTGAAGCAGCAAACTAGAACAGATTGTAGAATAAATGGAATAAATGATGTGGGTGAGAATGTATTTGAAAACTAATTTTCTACTTGCCAATTTATTGCTTCTTGGAGCACTTCTATAAACAACGTCACCGCAAAATAATACAGGTGCTTATGACTTCCAGAGAATTATGAATATGCAACTCATCTAGGTAATCCTAAATAGGTAATCCATGAAAGAAGCCTTTCAAGGCTGTACTGTATTACTTGGGATGAAATTATAAAATGAAGTTATTGTCAATGCTCTCAAAATTTAGAGCTGGAACTTTGTTTCCAACGACAATAATACATAAAAATAGCCCTGCCAGAATGGAATGCAACACAGCTAATGGTATTTCCCTTTTTACAAAGTATCTCTAATTCTAATAATTTCCCCAAATTCTTAGCCCATTTTTGGGGGGAGCGGGCATGGTCATAATACACGGATGGGGAGAGCAAAGACTTCATGCCATGAGAAAAAGGGGAAAACTCAATTGCATGAACAGTTCTCTGGAAGTCAGCCATAATGGATTCATATCTAATGGCTGGACCTTAACCGGGAAGACTGATAGCTAATTGAAGAATGCATACACTAAAGATGTATCAAAGCAGAAACATATTTTTTATTATTTTGGTTGCTTTCCTTTCAGTTCTGCATTAAGTATATTATATTGCATTTATCAAATGCCAGCTGTTAACAATGCCAGTTTTCTTCAAATGAAGAGGATCTGCTTAATTATCTGTTGCAAAGCTCTGCCTCATGAGATAACTTCATTCACTGTTTCTATTTCACTGCCTCATGGATAGTGGGCATGACAAAAATGTATACACCCTCTGTTCCATGCAAGCAACTGAAGAAGAATCTAGAGCGGTGGGTGAAGTACACCATATAAATAGGTGGTGAACACTACAGCAACAAAATCAGAGTTCTGATCTATCACATACAGCCCAATGGAAGTAAATAATAATAATAATAATAATAATAATAATAATAATTATTATTATTATTTGTATCCTGCCTCTCCCTGTGTTGGATCGAGGTGGATAACAGCAAGTGGGGAACAGTTAAAAAAATACAAAAATAACAATGTGCTACAGCATTAAAAACATAATCTAAAATTGTAATTTTAAAAAAACATTAAATTAGAATTCACAATAAAGTCAGAAAACATCGACGAAACAGATGGACTGTTAAAAAAGTCTGAGGAGGTCAGTTAGGGAAGGTTTGCCGGAAGAGATCTATCTTTATTGCCTTCTTGAAAGCCTCCAACATGTGATATGGCGGATCTCCTCCAGCAGGTCATTCCATGTTTTTGGAGCAGCAGCTGAAAAGGTCTTCTGGAAGGTCACCATCAGCCTGGTTTTCTTTGGCTGCAGTAGGTTCCTCCCAGAGGACCTGAGTGTGCGGAAAGGATTGTATGGGAGGAGGCGTTCCTTCAAGTATGCTGGATCCAAGCCATGTAGGGCTTTATAGGTAATAACCAACACCTTATCCTATCCCTGGAAGCTAATAGGCAGCCAGTGTAAGGATTCTAAAATAGGTGTAATAGAATCAACTTTAGAACTCCCTGCAACTAATCTGGCTGCCATGTTTTGAACCAATTGCAGCTTCCGAACATGGCATGAGGGGTGCCCCATGTAGACCGCATTGCAGAAATCGAGATGAGAGATTACCAGTGAATGTACAACCATTTCTAGGTTCTTCCATTCCAGGAAGGGTCGCACCTGGCATATCAGCCAAAGCTGATGGCAGGCATTCCTGGCTGTCACATCAACCTGAGATGAAAGGCAAAGTGACGAGTCCAAGAGTACCCCCAGGCTACGAACACAGTCCTTTAGGGGAATTGTCCACCTCTACTTAGTGAATTCTGTGAAGAAATAACAAGCTCACTGGAAAAGGAGTGGGAATGGTCAATACAAACACAGCAAGTGAGACTCAGAGAGAAAACTGCAAGGCACTAAAACTGTGGAGTGAGGCAGATGCATTTTTAACCTTGCACCCTTCACAAAACTTGACTGACACACCCAACACAACTGGACCGGTTTCATTTTGACCAGTTTTTGAGAAGTTGGGAGAGGGGCTGAGCATTGGAGGGGCTTGGAAACAAAACCACCACATTTGGCAGCAGTTTGGAACCATTTTGGTATCCTATGGTTACATAAAGCAAGTGCCCAGGGAGACAAGTTATCATATGAGAAGCATCTATCGGTAAATTAAGCCAATCAAGGTCATGCATAGATAATCCAGAAAATTCATGAAGGATGAAGGGAGGCATAGGGCCAAGGCCTCAGCCAGTCAAAATTCATTAAATGAAACCAGTAGTCCAAAGCCAAAAGGCTAAGACAAGCCAGTCGAGAAATTAAGAATCCCAAGAAATGAAAGAGTTCAGAAATTACTGGTTGAGACTGAACAGTTGTGAGCAATGAGGACTCCCAAGAGCTGTTGAAAGAGTTACAGGTGGCTGACTCTGAATGCCACATGTTTCAGAGTGACTTTTTGGAGGTTTTTAAACAGAGGCCGGATGGCTATCTGTGCTTTGACTGTGTATTCCAGTGTAGCAGAAGGTGGAAGTTGATGTACCTTGAGGTCTCTTTCAACTCTATGATGCTATGATATATATTGCTATACTCAATATTTTCCATTTAAGAGATGTTGGCTCTATTCACTTAACTTCAAAGGACAAAGATATCTCTTCAGAAGAGTTCCCTTAAATTGTTGGTTCAGCCAGCCATTTCTCAGACTCATCTGGGAGCCATCAGCTGGAGCCAGAAACTCATTGCAATCCAATTCTTTAGTGTTAGCTTCCTCAAACTCCAGAGAGTAAGTTGTGACACTGGGGGCTTTCATGGGCCATATAATATGGCTCCATGGGCCAAAAATGGCTAGTGTGCTGCACATTCACCATGTCTGGTGTAAAAGTTCTAGAAAGCATGTCTGGTAACAAAAGTTTAGAAGAACTGGCTGGGTGCTACAGGACCAACTAAAGGCAAAACAAGAAGTAAGGCTGAAATTAAAGGAGTTAGATTTGGACTGATTAGCAGCAACCTCCACCAATAACTGACCAATTCAACAGAACGCACGTGATTCCGTGACCAAATTTCATGGAAATGCTCATACAAAGCAGCCTTTTCTTGAGGAGGAGAGGAAGGGGGCAATTTCCCCAATAGTCCTACTTGAAAGGATCTGCAGAAACACTGACAAAACACTGTATAAGGGATTATATTCAAGCCAAGAAAAAACAGTTTCCAAGTATATAAAAATCTAGAAAAGCTCCTAATTTTCAGTTTGAATCACTTCAGTGCAGGGCTTAAAGACTACACCCTATGAAGAGTACTTAAAATTAACATATTAAGAGAACTGCAATTTCACAGTTCACTGCACACTAGAGCTCTTAGGTCAAACTTAATTATTATTTAAATATTTATTACTAGTGAACTTTGGTTCCGTCTTTGCACAACATGGTGTTCAGCCACACTGAACTCAGCAAGCATACTGAGACCTTGGGGGGGGGGGGAAATGCATAAAAACAGCCAGTATGTGGTTCAAACACCAAGCCCCTTTACTTTCTCCATACAACTAATGTGGTCATTGCAGGAGAAATCTTTCTTTTAGAGTGCACTGCTGGCCTGGCTTTCTGCTGCGGTAATAACACCAATCGGTTTGGAGTGTCTCCAGTCACATATATCTGCTCCATTCATGCTGCTGTTGATGTAGTTGCATTGATCGGGTGTCTGATGAACCTCCTGCCATTCACAAGCTGAAAGACGCTTGCAGAGAAGAATCTACCAGCCAGAATTGAAGGGAGAATATGGCAGCGATTCTGTATACACATATCTGGGAGTACCAGGTCAATGGGACTGATATCTGAGAGGACATGTTTAAGGTTTCACTATAACTTATCAGACAGGAGGAATTTCTCTTTATTGCGAATGGAGCCAATTCGAATGCATGTGAATTTGCTAGTTTAGCGAATTCATGTGAATTCCTATTGCATTCGGAATGCATTCAGAATGACCTCCCATTACCCGAAAATGACCCCCCATTGCCCGAAATTGTGTGAGATGCTTTAATTCACATTAACATAAAACCCATGATTGTGTTCAAAATTACTTCCCTTTCACCCAAAATTACGTGAGATGCTTTAATTCACAATAACGTGAAACCCCATGATTGCGTTCGGATTGACATTCGATTATACTTCCATTTTCCGGCGACTGATAAGGTCCATCTGTAAATGATTACACTGGAATGACCAAGATAATGAATGAGGGCAGAAAGTGTACATAAACAAAAGAGTACCTTTATCATCAAAGCAACCTTAGTCAACACTAGTAGCCTGGGCTGAAGTAAGACATTTTTACTGTCTGACACAGCACAGCAAAAGGCACACCAACTAAATTATCCTAGTACATCAGGCAGAACAGCCCCAAAACACTTCTCCAGTCATAACGATAACAACAAGAAATGTAAATAAGTAGGATCTTGCTTCCCTTTGATGACATCCAAAATGTGCTGCCCGAGTAACCGCCTCATTCCACTGTTGTTGTGTCCCTTCAAGAGAGCCCTGCTAAGAGCAGAGGTAGTGGCAACAAATTTGCTCACACCAAAGGGGTTGTTTTCATCCACTATAAACACACACATACAACTTCTCTCTCTTGATTGCAATCTTCAAAGGTGGACATGTGTAGTGAGTTGTTGTTGTGTGCCTTCAAGTCATTTCCAACTTATGACATTCTTAAGAAAACCTATCGCAAGATTTTCTATGCAAGATTTGTTCAGGGGGGATTTGCCTTTGCCGTCTTCAGAGGCTGAGAGAATGTGACTTGCCCAAGGTTAACCAGCGGGTTTCCGTGGTTGAACAGGGATTCGAACGCTGGTCTTCAGAGTCTTAGGTTGCATCTGTCTTGCAGAACGCAGTTTGACACTGCTTTGACTGTCATGGCTCAATGCTACAGAATTGGGGGGTTTGTAGTTTTGTGAAATATTTATCCTTCTCTGTCAGAGAGCTCTATTGTCACACCAAACTACGAATCCCAGGATTCCACAGCCATGACAGTTAAAGTGGTGTCATGCTGCATTAATTCTCAGTGTGTCAGAGGTAGAAAACCATAGTCAAATGTTCAAACCACTACAACACGTTGGCTCCCATGCAATAAATTTTAACAAGGAAAAAAAAAAAACACAGCTCATTTGAAATGTGGTCCTGGAGCACCAAAAGCACAACAACAAATGTATGGGTCTGACAACAAACTGAGCCTGAACTCTCACTATAAAGTAAAATGACTAAACTGAGGTTGTCATACTTTGGACACACCACGACACAATATGATTCATTGGAAAAGACAATAAAAGAGGAAGCCTACATTACAAGTGGATGAATCCATTGAGGAAGTCATAACCCTACATTTGCAAGATCCTAGCAGTCCTGTTAATAAAAGGTTCTCTCGTAGTTTACCATAAATCAAAGTTTACCATAAATGAAAAGCGGACTTGATTTGCATGACGACCGCCACCCCAATGGCCTGCGTTGTTCTATTTTGGCACTATTTTCCAGTCCAAACACTAAACTGGAAGTCACCTTCAGATTGGTTGGTGCCAGAGATGGAGTTAAAAACCCATTTACGGAGCCACTGGTTGACTTTGGGCAAGTCACACGCTGTCAGTTGAAGGCACACAACAACAACAACAACAACAACAACAACAACCAGGAGTAGCAATTCACTAATTTGTGGTGGGGAAATCACAATTATTATTATTATTAAATCATCTTTTATCGAACTACGCCTCCCAGAATCCCCCAGCCAAAGAGCCACCAGGAACCTGAAAAAGTCATTTTTCCCCCCATGCTGTGCTTGGGAAAAGGGGATGGAAGAGATGTTGGTGTTGGTGTTTGTTGTTGGTGTTGTGTGCCTTGTTGCGTGTGACTTACGGAGACCCTCACAGGGTTTTCTTGGCAAGTTTCTTCAGAGGATGTTTGCCATGGCCATCCTTTGAGGCTGAGAGTCTGTGACTTGCCCAAGGCCACCCCAGTGGGTTTCACGGCTGAGCCAGGATTCGAACCCTGTTCCATATTCTTGACATGGAAAGCCGGCGTGGAATAGTGGTTCGAGTGCTGGACCATTAGACACTGGAGTCCAGGGTTTGACTCCCTGCTGGGCCATTTGGGCAAGTCACACTCTCTCAGCCTCAGGGGGGCCAGTGGCCATCCAAACCCCCCCCTCAACGGGACCCCCGAGGCTCTCCCTTGGCAGGAAAGCCGTACCTGGAGCGGGCAGTGTCCGAGCCGGGCGTGTTCGGGGAGGCTGGCGTTGTAGAAGCGCCGCTGGAAGCGGGGCTCGTTGTCGTTGGCATCCTCGACGGCAACCCTGACCAGGCAAGAGGCCGAGAGCGGGGGCTCCCCTGAGTCCCAAACCCAGGCCTGGAGCTCCAGCTGGGCTTCCTTTTCCCGGTCGAGGGCTCGGCGGGTGCTGAGGAGCCCCGTGGCGGCGTCGAGGTGGAAGGAGTCGGCCTGGGGCTGTCCGGGGCTGAAAGCGTAGCGGAGCTGAGCGTTGCGGGATCCGGCTTCGTCGCCGTCGGAAGCGCTGAGCCGGAGGAGGACGGTGCCCGGAGAGGCGGCTTCCGAGACGGCGGCGTCGAAGCGGGGCTGGGCAAACACCGGCGCCTGGTCGTTGACGTCGGAGACCCGGAGGAGGAGGGTTTTTTCCGAGGTGAGAGGCGGAGATCCGGAGTCGAGGGCCAGGAAAGTGAGTTCGTAGACGGGGCGGCTCTCCCGGTCGAGGTCCCCTTCCACGCAAAGGAAAAAGACCCCTCGGGAGGAAGGCCGGAGCGCAAAGGCTCCTTCCCCGCCTTGGAGGCTGAGGCTCGGTCCGCCCCGTCCAGGGTCCTCCTCCTCGTCGGGGTCGGAGAGGGAGACCCGGGCCACGTAGTCGCCGAGGCGGGCCCCTTCGGAGACTTCGTGGCCCTCGGTGAGGAAGAGGACTTGGATCTCGGGGGGGTTGTCGTTCACGTCTAAGACCTCGACGGAGACCAAAGCGGTGGCCGCTTCGGGCTGAGCCCCTCCGTCGCGGGCCTCGACGGCCAGGCGGTGCAGAGCCCGGCTCTCCCGGTCCAAGGGGCGGCTCAAGCGGAGGAGCCCGGCCTCGGCGTCCACCTCGAAGAAAACGGAGGACGAAGGCGGCTCCCCTTGCCGTCGGGTCAGGCTGTAGCGCACCTCGCCGTTGGGGCCGGCGTCCGGGTCGGAGGCCGAGAGGCGGCACAAGGGGCTGCCCACGGGGGCGTCCTCCTTCACCCGGACCCGGTACTCGCTTTGCTCGAAAACCGGAGCGTTGTCGTTCTCGTCCAGGACTCGGATGTCGACCTGGAGCCGTCCGCTCCGTCGAGGGCTGCCTCCGTCCCAAGCCTCGACGGCCAAGCGGTGGCTTTCCTGCCGCTCCCGGTCCAGCCGTCGCAAGAGGACGAGGTCCAAGGCCTCCGACCCGAGCGAGTACCGCAGCTGGAAGGAAGGAGGGTCTCGGGGGGCGCCGTCGGGGGCGAGGAGGGAGTAGCCTTGGAGGCCGAAGCTGCCTCCGTCGGGGTCGCGGGCGGCGGGGAGTCGGAAGGCGCTCCCCGGAGGGCTGAGCTCGGAGATCTCGAGGGCGAAGGAGTCCCGGGGGAAGCGGGGCCGGTGGTCGTTCACGTCGGACACCGCGATCTCCACCTGGACCACCTCCCCGCTCAAGGTGGCCGCCGCGAAGCTGTAGCCGGCCCTCCGCTCCCGGTCCAGCGGCCTGGCCGTCCGGATCAGGCCCGTCTCGGTCTGGATGTGGAAGTCCTCCAGCACCCCCGATTCCCCCTCCTCCCCCTCCGACAGGAAGAAGCCCCCCCGACGGGGAGAGCCCTCCACGGGGGGCAAGCCGGCGCTGATGTCGCCCACCAGGGTCCCCGGAGGAAGGCCCTCGTCCACCGACAGCCGAAGGCGGTAGCCCTGGCCCGGGCAGCAGCCCTCCCCGACGGCCCAGGAGGAGAAGAAGCAGCAAAAACAAGAAGCCCAAAGCGTCCAGGGGGGCACCGGGATCGCCAGCTCCCTCCGACGGGGCTCCATGCTCCTCTCAGGGCTTCTCCATCGGAGACATTAGTGCCTTCAACCTCCTCTGGGATCCTAGACGGGGCGGGCTTGCGACGATCCCTGTCCCCTTGTAGCCTCTCCTCCTCCCTGGATCTTGTTGTGCCCCAAGGTCCCTCTGAGGAAGTCGGTCCCTAGACGGGGCGGTCTCTTGTTGTGGCTCGCAGCCTTAGCCTCGCCTCTTTCTTGGTGCCTCAGTCTCCCTTTGGGGTCTCCGGAGTTTGAAAGAGACCCCCAAGGGATGGGTTTGAAAGCGATCTCCCTCCCCTTCTGGCTCCCGGCCTCTGCTTCTCCTCCTCTTCGGATCTTCTTGTGCCCCGACGTCTTTGTGGAGGTCCTCCGGAGGAGGGAGAAGCCTTCGACGGGGCGGGTTTGGAAGAGATCTCCTTCCCCCCACCGCCTTGTATGGCCTTAGCCTCACCTCTTCCACCTCGGATCTGGGGGAATCCAGTATCCCTTCGACGGGGCGGCTTCCCAGCCTTAAAGCTTCCCCTCTTCCTCGGACCTGGATGCCTTGCAAGAAGAGATCTAAGGAGACTCTGCTTCCCCTCCTCTTTAAATCTGGGTACCCCGATGTCCTTTTGAGGGGGGTCTCCAGAGGCAGGAGATAGAAGCCCTAGACGGGGCAGGTTGACTAAGCCATCTCCCTCCCTCCCTTTGTGGCTCCCAGCCTCTGCTTCTCCTCCTCCTGGGTCCTTCTGGGGGGGGGATCTCCAGGAGAAGAAGAAGCCCCTTTTCCCTGCCTTCCTTTGCATCCGCAGCAAGGAAAAAGTTGGGGCTGGAGGAGAACAAGTGGAGGAAGAAGAAGAAGAAGAAGAGGCTGAAGAAGACGAGGAGGAGGAGGAGGAAGAGAAGACCTCCCTGCCTGCCTTCTCTCTCTGGCGGATGCTTTGCTGGTGCTGATGCTGCAGCCTTCCTCCACCCGCCCCTTCCCCATGTGACAACAGAGAGAAAGAGGCAAGGCAGACCCCGGGAGGAAGGAAGGAAGGAAGGAAAGAAAGAAAGAAGGAGGGAGGGAGAAGATGGATGATGCCCAGCAAAGAGGTTACAGCGAAGATCCAGGAGGATGAGGTTGAGGTTGGGGACGATGAGCATGGTGGTGTTGATGGTTCCCACCTGGCATCCTGCATCCATATTTCTGGGCACCGCAATTGGAAAAAAAAGGATGCTGAGAAGCGTGGAGTGTTGTCCAAAGGAGGGTGGCCAAAATGGAAACCGTGCCTTATCAGGAATGTTTAACCTGGAGAAGAGAAGGTGAAGAGGTGGTAGGATCGCCCTGTTTAAATACTTGAAGGGGTGTCACGTTGAGGAGGGAGCGAGCTTGTTTTCTGCTGCTGCAGAGACTAGGACGCGGAACAATGGATGCAAACTGCAGGAAAAGAGATTCCACTTCAACGTTAGGAAGAAGTTTCTGACAGTAAGGGCTGTTTGACAGTGGAACATACTGCTTCGGAGTCTCCTTCCTTGGAGGTCTTTAAGCAGAGGCTGGATGGCCATCTGTCAGGGATGCTTTGATTGGGAGTTCCTGCATGGCAGAAGGGGGTTCGACTAGATGGCCCTTAGGGTCTCTTCCAACTCTATATGATTTTATGATGATTGTGGTATTTATTTATTTCCCTCCCTTCTCCCAAGACTGGGACTCAGGGTGGCTTACAACATTTTAAAAAAAATACAGTACAATTAAAAGCACACAAAAATAGTCCATCAAAACAGTATTAAGGTACTGAATTAATTAAAACAAATTACATGTTAAGATATTGAAGAGTTTTAAATGATTAAAAATATATTTAAAACACTTTAAAACTATATAACAGCCCAGTCCATTCTTTAAAAGCATTCTGTTTCAGGTGGTGGATTTAAAAACACTCTTGTTGTTGTGTGCCTTCAGGTTGTTTCTGATTTATGGAAGCCCAAAGGCAAACCTGTCCCTGGGTTTTCTTGGCATGTTTCTTCCCAGAGGGTTGGCCCTTGCCTTCCTTTGAGGATGAGAGAGTGTGACTTGGCCAAGGGACACCCAGTGGGTTTCATGGACAAGCTGGGAACCGAACCCTGGTCTCCACTCACTGCAGGAGCTTAGGAAGGTGGTTGTGTGCCTTCTGGTTGTTTCCAACTTACAGCAAACCATTTCATGGTTTTCTGGGCAATTTTCTTCAGGGGAGGTTTGTCCCGAGGCTGAGAGAATATGACTGTGGTGGCACCACAAATTGGATTTTATTTCTGCAGGGAAGGGGATGCAGACAAAGACAGGCGGAGTGGCAGAGCAAGAAAGCCCTGGCAAGTGGTCCTTTGGTGGCCCCTTTGCTTATTTATTGGCAGCCATAGCAGCTGAAGTGGGATAACAGTGCTATCGATTTATTAATTTATTCTCTTTCAAGCATTTATAGACTGCCTTTTCCCTTACAGTGAGATTCAAGTTGGGTTACAAGAACTCAAAGAGGAGGAAGTAAAACCATTGATTGCATTAATCCACTTGTGGTTCGCATTCAGACATGAATTGATTCAAAATGATTCAATTCCAGCCGGATGAAGGGCAAATTTAAATTGATTTCCGATCCGCACGCATGTGGTTCACACTTGCACAGATTCGATTTATCAAAAAAGAAGCATAAAAAAAATCAGCATCAAAAAGGTGCATGTTAAATGGGTCTAGTACATGGGCTCCCCCTCTCAGAATCGCTTCAGCAATTCGGATTAAGTGGGAACCAGGATCATTTGAACCAGTTCGAACCAAATCACGATCCAGTTTAAAAGGTAGTGGGAATGAGGCCATGGAGGGTCACAGTTCAAAATTCATGAGATTTTATTCCACCAACATCCTTTCCTTCCCCCACTCCTGCCTCTGCCATTTTTACCATCCTCCTCCCACCGCCCTGCCATAATTTGAATATAAGTCCTATTAGTAGCCCCAACTAGAGTAAACTCACTTTTGATCAGTTGTTGAGTGGGAAGTCAATACTTGGGAATCAATATGGCCTTGGTATAGGACTCCCCTAGGCTAGGGTTCAAGTCCCTGCTCAGCTATGGAAGCCTACTGGGTGACCTTGGCCAAGTCACACTCTCTCGGCCTCTCAGAAAGGCAACGACAAACCCCCCTCTGAACAAATCTTGCCAAGGAAACCCTGCCTGAGTGTCTCCATAAGTCAGAAATGATTTGAAGGCACACAACAAAAATTTGCAGGAGTACCGATAAGATCCAGGCCATTCAATCTTTATATTGGGGAGCTTTGGAGAACCACCACCACCACCCAGTTTTCCCCAATACATGTTTTTCTTGTATTGCAGATTACGGGGTCGTTTGAAGCCTGGTATATGAGTACAGTGGCTTCAGCTACATCAAGCAACAACATTTCCAGCCTAAAGATATGACATGCAAGTAATGAAAAAGGCGAGTCTCTCTTACTCACTTACTGTGAATGCCCTACGGTCAACCAGTGCATTTTATTGACAAACAACTTGTCAAAACAATCCTTTCCATTATTAGCATAAAAATACAGTTGTGGGATTTGCTCTCCAACTTGCATTCATGCAGCTCCATCATTGTATATGTTTGTGTATGCGTGTGTGTGTGTGCCTTCCAGTCTCCTATGGGCATATGGCAACCCCAAGAATTTATAGGGTTTTCTTCAACAAGCAATAATTGGAGGGTTCCATCATTAGCAGCTTAAAAAAAGCAACCCCCCCCAAAAAAAAACTCGTGCAAATATAATATCCCCCACAACTTACTCCTCTTTATTGAAGGACCCTAGTCAACTTTAACACAATAATTCTCTTCTCTAAACTACATCTCTTTATAATTGCACCCTTTTCTATTATATTATTCTTTCCCATATCTCACTTGCTATATACACGCAGTCTCCAATTTTTCTCTTAATAAATTCTATCAGTGGCTTCTATGCATTTATGTATGTTTGCATCAAGTTATTAAACTTGTTAATTTATCAGCTTGTTAATTTACCAGCTTTCATTGAGTCCAACAATTTATCTTTTTGTTCTTCAATAGCTTTTCTTTCTTCTTTGTGTACATTGATGTCTTTCTTTCTTTTCCCTTATTTATCTCCGTGTGCAAATTTGAAATAAATTATATTTTTGCTAAACAAAACAAAACAAATGTTTTATATCAGTCTCCATTCTATTTATTGCTGTCCTCTAGATTTTTAATGCTTTTCGTTGCACAGGTGTTGTTGATCTTTGTTTTAAATGATTGTTTTATCCTTCTATAAACAGTTTTGTTTATTGTTTGCAGTGGTTTGTAGGTGCTTTAAATTATGAAAGGCAGCTTAGAAATCTAGTAAGTGAATGCAGATATATCTCATTTAATGGAGCATTTCTGGGCATTCTAAGCAGAAAATGTAGCAGTCTCAAAAATAACATAGAAACAATAGAGGTAGGTTCCTACACAATGAAAACGAAGAGCAGTTCAGCATGTTTCAGCAGACTCTTTGTTCAGAATTAACAATGTGCACATATGAAATGAAACAACCAGGTCAAATAAGTCTTGCATAAGTGAACAAATCTATTTTGAACTTTCTAGAGACTACTTGAGAGCATCTTCCAAAATGTATCCAGGCCTAAGTCTCCCCCCCCCCTTTTACCAGACTCCACTTTTTATGATTTTATATTTTGGCATCCAATATTAATATATTTTTAACATGCTGGGGGTATGTTCTCCTCTTTTCTCTCTGTCTTGCTGTTCACATATATTCATTAAGGGATTCTGAAGGCAACCACTGTTTACCTTGCCTGTTGTAAGCAGGCACACACAACAATAGTCCAGGCTTGGATAAAATCCCATTCTTTCCCAGCTCAACCATTATTATCTTGTTCACTGCAGAAGACTTACTGCAACCTGACACTGAATGTGTTTCTCCACCCTGCTTTCACCATCCTCCCAGTGCTTAATCCTGCTAAAAAATTCTCCCAGCTAGACAGAGAATAAGGAAGAAAGAGTGTGGGGACATAAAAAGGACTTTCTTAAAAGGAGCTTCTTTGTCTTTGAATGACTGTATAATGACTTTAAAGGTTCGCATATAAGATCTTACAACACTGTAAACTAAATCAGTGTTATGGTCCCCATATTACAGATGGGAAGACTGAAGCTATGAGGGAGTCTTGCCTAAGACCATCTAGTGTATGGATGGCTACCTGCAATAGGAGCAACTTTTCACTCATGTAGCACTTTTCATCCCTGCTGCACTCCTGCATTTTCAGCCAAAAAATGTGAACTGAACATGGTCATAAACCTACTTCCTATTTCTGGTTCTGGGGCTTCAGACTGATTTTTGACTGGTTTAGTGAGGAGGGGTGCTTTTACAAAATAAAGGGGGTTTTTGGACGGTAGCTTGGGTTAAAGATTGCATGCAGCCTGCAGGCCACAATTTCTCCACCCCTGGTGAATTCAGCAGTGGACCTCCTGCTTCTTGCATTGGTTCTTTAGTTACTGTGCTGGATTTGCTATTATAAGGAAAGTAGAATCATAGAGTTGGAAGAGACCCCAAGGGCCATCCAGTCCAACCCACTGCCATGCAGAAACTCGCCATCAAAGCACCCCTGCCAGAAGCCATCCAGCCTCTGTTTAAAAACGTCAAAAGAAGGTGACTCCACCACTCTCCTAGGGAGAATGTTCCACTGCCAAACAGCCCTTACTGTCAGGATGTTCTTCCTAATGTTGCGGTGGAATCTCTTTTCTTGGAGCCAGAATCCATTGCTCCGGGTCCTGTTCTCTTTCCAGACCCTTCACCATTTTAGTTGCCTTCCTCTGGACATGCTCCAGCTTGTCAACATCCTTTTTGAAATGTGGAGCCCAGAACTGTATTCTAGGTGAGGCCTGACCAGAGCAGAATAAAGGGGCACTATTACTTCCCTTGATCTACACACTATACTTCCTTTGATGCAGCCTAGAATTTCATTGGCCTTTTTAGCTGCTGCATCACACTATTGATTCACGTTCAACTTGTGGTCTACTAGGACTCCTAGATCCCTTGAACGGTGCATCTGAGGCAATGATGGATTGTGATTCACAACACCCCATGCTGTAATAAATTTATTGTCTGCATTACTTATAAACTCCAAATTACCCCTGGGCTCACTGCTTGCTGCTTACATTATGCAGACCCAAAACACAATGCCCAGACCTTATTCAGGTTTTACACCCCTTATATTAAAGATACTTACCTTTGGCTCCACCTTTTCAGGAAAATGAGCAAAAGGTGACAATGAGGCCTGGTTCCCTTCCCTGTGAGCATCCCTGCCAAGTTGCTCTATTGAGCAACTCGGGCCTACAGTGGCCAGCCACATGGGAAGGTGGCTGCCCATCGTTCGACAAAAACCTGTAGCAGGTAAGAAGCAGGATTCAAGAGGAATTTGCGGCCAGAATACTCTAGAGACAGCCCAGAGTATTCTGGCAAATGTTGACGAGCTTTTAATGACTCGTTTTACTAAGAGGTAGATGATATTTTCCCCCTGTGTAAACATACTAAAAATTACAATTGGATCTTATATATCCTAATTTGCATTTTTTTAAACTAAAAGTGAGTCCCTCCTGTTGACAGGCTTAACTTGAAGGTGGCTTGACTTGTATCTCCCCGCCTCCCATTATTTCACTTTATTACAATGTAGCTGGTCCTGCGATTTCTAATTTTCCAGACTATGCATATGCACCATGATAAGGATCTTGCATTTTTAATAAAACCTCTCAGACACATTGAAGCCAAAGCACTTTACAAATTTTATTAAATCATTGTACCAAGCCATTAGCGGACGAAAACTGCAGCTTGCTCCTATAGTTAAGATCTCTCTTCCTTCCTTTTAAGTGATTAATGTGGCCCATGTTGCCATGGTTTATTTATGAAAATCCTAGAAAGAGGAACCCATGCTAAGCATCAGAAACTGCATACTGAGGTAAGTGTGATGTAACAGTATAGTTAACTGAATAATAGTCCAAACCACATAAAAAGGATATATGTTCCCCAGCTGGGATATTACAATACTTTAAAATGAGAGAAGGTCTTTAGAGAGGGGTGGGGATTTGCTTGCTTTTCCTCTTGGATGAATATACTGCAAAGTTATGAATTCCAAAATACTTTCAAGCATCGCATTGCTGTTGTTGTAGGCACTGTTAGACTTTTCTGTGAGTAATGCTTTATATAGGAAAGTTTAAGGATAGTGCCCTCATTCAGATTTGTAACAACCTTTGTTGTTCTGTTTTAGAGATCTGAATGAGGGGCTAAAGCTACTCCCCTGTGTAGATTTAAGAGCTGGGAAAGACATGGAAAAAGGCAACTAAAATGATCAAAGTGCTGGAGTAATTCTCCTCTGAGTGTATTTAGAAGCAGACGCAGGAGCTATCCTTGCTGGACATGCTGGGCAAAGGTAGTGGGACGGAAAAGGCTTTCTTTCTGTGGTCTGTAACCACTTCCCCAGAATCCAGGTCCATCCTGCATATACAATACAATCTTAAAACTAATTTCCCCTATAAAGATAATGGCCAAGTTGTAAAGATTTAGTTTAGTAGAAACCAAGGATTTACTTTGGGAACACAAGAAGCTGCCTTATACATTGGTCTTTCTAGCTTGGCATTATTTACCCTGACTGAGGGTGAATCCACACTGCAGAGATAATCCGGGTTGACACCACTTTAATGGCTATGGCTCAGTGCTATGGAATTCTGGGGACTGTAGTTTGTTGAGGCACCAGAGCAGAACATGGCCACAAAGCCCAAAAACTCCACAAAAAACTATGGATGCCAGCCATGAAAGTCTTCAACTCCACATCGGATTATTTCTCCTGTGCAGATCCAGCCTGGGAGTTGTTCCCCAGGATTTCTGGTATTCAGGAACCTCCTATCTTTTGCCTGAGGGGGTGAAGAACAGAGCTTATAGTACTGTACTCTCTGTAATATCACTAAACTAAGACCCTTCACAACACTCATCCATTATGAAGAGCCATATACTTCCTAAGCCATCATTCCACCAGGAATATTTTTGTCGTGATGCAAAATGTACCTACTGTATATGTATGTTCCTGCAGGCATGAAACCCAGGTTCAGCACACGAGTCTTTATTATTCATTTATGTATTTATTCATTTATCTCATTCATCCATTCAGACACACGCCTTCCAGTCAAAACCCTGAGACAACTATCACTGTTATGTAGAATCAATAAAATCCACAATGCGGTTAAAAGAAAAGCATCAAGTTACTCAACAAAAGTAACAGGAAAAACAATTAAAATACAGTAATAATTATTGTTAAAAATTTAAAACTGGATATTACCCATCACTGGAAGACATGTCTTGTCTTGTATATCTGCTGAGTGTGGTATCTCTCATCCTTTGTTTTTCCTGAAGTGTCCTTTCACCCTTTTCCAGTCACATCTCATCTAGATAAACACAAGTTGTGCATGAGAACGATGAGAAGTATCAGGAGGCAGAAAAGAAGGTGGATGGCCAGTGATGATATCCTTTAATCGGTGAGGATGGTGGAAGGCAGTGTCAGTGAGGCAGTGAACCTGCTCCAGCGTTTAGTCTGACATCAGAACTGTCACCTTCCACTATCTTTCAGGCAAACATGGACAACCAGAAGTTTGAAGGTAATGAGGGGTCAGTGTGTTGTGGCACTATAAACACATCCAGTACCTGCATCCAGGCAACCACGCTCATAGACCTCAACTTTAGCCCTCTCTCAAACACACAGAGATGTCCACATACTTGTCAAATCTTGCCAAGATAACCCCACGATAGGGTCACCATAAGTCAGAAACAACTTGAAGGCACACAACAACAATGCATGTATTGACCTTTTAGTAGCAGTTGGGAACAGATGCTACAAAAGATACCTACAGCAGGGTGTGAAGATGTGCAGGCCACACCAAGGGCCCACTCACAGTGCACAATTACAGTAATATATTACACTTTTACTGCCATGTTTTTATCCTAAGGAATTTGCACTTTCGGATACTGCATCTAGTATTCTCAGTATTCTCATACAAAACACATCTTTAATAAGTGTTTAGTATGGAATTTAACATTCTGGGATACATACCTGCCTTCCCTGTTTAGTTCCGAAGCTGTTGTTTCTTTCTGTAGAGGTACAGTGATTCTACAGAGAATGCTCATTTTCATGTCTATAGCACAGATGCAGAGAGCAAACATGTGTGATAATCCCTTGAGGAAGCAGTCAGAACCTGGTGCCAGTTTTATTCTCACCCACATGGGGTGTCCCTAAGTCACAGATGTTCCACAGGAAAGTGCCTGGATCACACTGAATTGTGGCATTATTGGAGGGGGGGAAATCCCACATCCTGCTTATTCCATAATCATTAAGGAAATAAGTGAATCATGTTTTTAGTGAGATGCGATCAATACAGGACTAAACAAAACCGTCTGGAAGCAAGTGCAGGGAGTCTCTCAATAGGACTGGTCTACATTTTTTATTTAATCACTACAAATGTAGCAGGTCAGTGCAGAGGAAATATACAAAACGGTTGGGTTAGATAGATAATCCCTGGGTCCATTAGGACTTATCTTGGTTTTACTCACACATTCATATGTCTGGAAATGTTTACATACACAGAAATTATTTCGGAGCTAGATTTTTTCTCTCTCAGGCCTGCACTTGTATCTAAGAAACTCAGGTGTGTCACAGAAACAGGATCTCTCTCATATTTCTGCCAAAACTGCAACAGACATTATCAGTCTAAATTTTGTTATCTTGATTTCATGGGCTATATTAATTAACAAGCAATTGGAAACAAACCATGAAGAATCAAGCTTTGGCAAGGTTCCATCTTCTCCGCTTTCCATT
Organism: Urosaurus nigricauda; assembly: GCA_034509955.1. Taxonomy (NCBI): domain Eukaryota; kingdom Metazoa; phylum Chordata; class Lepidosauria; order Squamata; family Phrynosomatidae; genus Urosaurus; species Urosaurus nigricauda. The sequence continues at coordinate 153,925,458 of JAOEGL010000005.1, read as the reverse complement.
TTTTGGTCTTGCATAGATCCCCTTTCTGTATTGACACAGGGGGTTCTCATGAACCGTAATAGTTATCATGCATAAATGTCCAAAACAACAAAGAACAATATGCAGTGTTCAAATATGAATAGTTAAAGCATCAGAAATGCAAGAAATGTACTCAAAGAGTACACTGAATTCTACAGTACGAGCAAAGAGAAGCCTGAATGCCACATTTTAATTTTCAAAGATAGTTGTCTTATATTTAGATTTAAGCCCAAATAGAGCGGCCACATTAGATCAATAAGATAAATGCTTATGTATCATCTTATTGTTTTCAGTTGATCCACTCTTATTGGGAGTAACTAACTGCAGGATTCAGGCCATAATGTGCACAACCTAGCAATATTGTACATGCGTGTAGATGTAGGTGTGCATGTGTGTTTATACACAAAATTCTGTTTATTGATTTTATACAGCACCAACATCCCTAAACCCCTCTACATTTATACCCTAAAATTACATCAGTGTTAGGTTACACAGTTACTATACTAAAATAAAAATTTGAAAAAAATGTCCAAAATATTTCCTTACACACCATGTAGTTATACCTTACATCTGACATAATTGTACTATGTTCCATGGCATAGGTGTACAACAGGCAACATTTGCAAACATACTAAACACTATAGGGAGATAGTAATTGAGTACAATTACTCAAGGCTTTTATCACCAAGGCAAGCAGACAGAAATGGAGAAATATGCCATGTTTCACAGCAAGCAGAGATACATGAAATAATTGTCAAGGAGGAGAAGTAAGCAAACACACAATGGAAATTCTGGTAATTAGCCTGTTTCACACAGAGTCTTGCTCATGTACCTAACTGTACCCCTTCTCCCAAAACTAGGGAACACTTTATATTTCTCCAAGCTTGTGCAATGTTTTTGGATTTAGCATATTATAATACCCAATGCAGTAGAGGCCTGTATCCTATGTCTGAATCTGTTTGTTGCCTTGCACTACTTTTTATCGAATAACTAATGTTTCCAGCATTTATATATGTAATCTGTATGTAAATGTGGCATTATGTGTGACTCTTGCTGACAATGCCACTATTTGCCCACATGCAATGATCACAAACCTGGGCTTTCCCCTTACAAAAACTTTGAGCAGTGTATAATGTCCCGATTGGTGGCACAGGTCCCTAGAAGTCTGCCCAATCCTTCTGTTTTCAAGCAGACAGACATTTTATGAAAAGTAAGTTTCTCATGTCTTCCTGCCTCCTGCCGCCAACCTCTCCAGAAGGCCTTTCTGAATAAACCATGAAAGAATAAGAGGATTGGGGGTGAAATCCCAAAACTAGATTTAAAATCCAATGTCGGGGCTAATAAAATGTTTGACTGAGAGCCCGAGATAAATTAATTTAAGGAATTTTATGAAAAGGAAAATTTCTCATTCTCTCCTTTCCATGGTAGCCCTCTGCTAGTACTCGATCTCACAGTGTTCACAAGGGGTTTTTGTGATAACAGAGGATGTGGGGAGGGAGGCAAGAAACTTCCTTTCTGTGAATTTGTCTTTGGATTTCAGCCAGATGTGACAACATCTGGTTGTCACTGTATATTTTGCTTGCAGGGACAATAGACAGGATGCTATAGGAAATACTTATTGGAAGTAAGTTGTGCACTGCTGATGTTATTGTAACCTTTGTTTCTTTTTTTAAATATAGTTGTTTCTGAACAAGAGACTACTACTTCAAAAAGAATCTTTAAAAATCATTTAGGGTTTTTGTCTTACAAAAAGTCCACTTGCTCTGTAAGAATAGATTCTGATGCAATGTTTCTTTTAATGACCTTTTCAAATGATTCCATAATGTGAAGAATTATATCAGGCTGAATTATTTGCCTCAATTTTTATTGAGGGAAATTTGCATGGATGAATTCATACATAACACATAGAATTGTTTGCTCAAATAGATCAGTTCAAAGAATCATTACATCATATCATAATCGGCTTGGAGTCTGGACAGAATCAGTTTGAATTTCCAGTTAAAAATCGCTCTATTTCTTTAACTAGATCTTAGCACTATAGTTAACTGCAGTCAAGAAGTTTTTGCTGTATGCCCTATAAATGAGAGACCTCCAAGTCACCCTATCATCAACAGCCCTGGCCAGTACATAGAGAGATCTTGCAGCACCTTTGAGACTAACTGAAGGAAAGATTTTGGCTGCATGAGCTTTCATAGACTTAAGTTTGCTTCCTCAGAGACTCAGGGCTATGGCATCTTTGATTGAATCTATCCATCTGGAATGTGGTCTTCCTCTTTTCCTACTCCCTTCTACCTCACTGAGAATTACCATCTTTTCTAGTGAGTCATGTCTTCTCATGTTATGTCCAAAGTACAACAGTCTGAGGACTTGTCTACATGGGTGGGGAAACCTCAAACTCACCCAGTGCTTTCTTTCTCCACAACACATGTGGACACCCAGGAAAATACAATGCATTTTTTGCTGTTTACTTGACTTTGCTTCAGCTAACCCAGCAGCTCACCAAGTGCTTTCCAATGTCGGGGGCTCATCTTCTGGCTCTATTCCTTGTTTCATCTTGAATTATCTCATTATAGAATTTTCATGGTCAAAAAAACGTTCAGAGGGATTTACTGTGCCTTCTTCTGTGCAGTATTAATAAGTCTTGGCCATGGTGCCACTGCTGTTGTCTCTGAGAGATCCTCTGCCAGTGTCACCCCATATTACTGCTGCTACCCAGTAGCTGTTTGGCACATTAGTCTGGCTGTTCAGCAAGATCAATACTGCCACCATTAGCATAGTCTAGAATGTAATCCCACCATTGCTGAAAGGTAGTCCCCTGGTGAGAGATTTTAATATATAAATTTGAAAGATATCAAGAATAAATTAGACTTGTGTTTCATTTAGGTCAGATATAGGGAACCTTTGACCGACCATGTGTTTTGACCTACAACATCTATCATCTGGGTGCTACATGGTCAATGGCAAGAAGTTATGGGAGCTGTATTTCAAAATATCTGGTGGGCCAAAGGCGCCCTGATCTATCCCAATGCTATGGGGCTAAACATTTTTTAAAATTCTTTAACTTATACATATAGTAATATTCAGTTCCGCTGTGCATTCACTTCACTGTACATCTAACATATCCTCATAGTATTAACAATTGAGTTCTATATTATTCTTAACATTCAAAATAGTTTTTTTTTTCAAAAGAAAGTTTGATCCAATGGTGCACTAAATCCAGAGTTTGCATGAGTAACATAAATAATAAAGGGTTTCATTTTTTCAAAGTTATCTTCTTTATAATACTACTAATAATAAACTTTATTTATATTTTCCGCCTCTCCCTATGGATTGAGGTGGGATTACAACAAAAGTAATATACAAGAGACAGGATAAAATATATTAAAATACAATTAATCATAAAATAATTACAACATCTTTCAATATTATTGCCACCCGTAGAATGGTAAAACATCACCTAAACCATAGTGTCCAATTCAGAAGTGGGATATTCCTTGTCATCAGCTATATGAGGTCAGGTGGATGGGCCCACCGGAAGAGAACCGTCTTAATTGCCTTCTTAAAGGCATTTAAGGTGGAGATAAGACAGATCTCTTCCAGTAAGCTGTTCGAGAGTCTAGTGGCCACAGTGGTAAATGTTCTATTAGAAGTTGTTTTCAATCAAGTAATAAGATTCTCTAACAAGTTTTTTCCTGGGAGTGCAGGGTGGATTATGTAGGGAGAGGCGTTCCCTTAAGTAACTCAGGCCCAAGCCATATAGGGCTTTATAGGTAATAACCAACACTTTGTATTTTGCCCGAAAGCTGATCGGCAGCCAGTGTAAGGATTTTAATACTGGTATAATATGTTCTGATGTTGATGTTCCAGTGATCAGTCTGGCTGAAGTATTTTGGATCAACTGAAACTTCTGGACTTGGTACAAAGGTAGCCCCATGTAAAGTGCATTACAGAAATCTAAATGAGAGGTTACCAGAGTGTGTACCACTGCTTCAAGATCCCTCCCGGCCAGGTAGGGGCGCAGTTAGCGTATCAACTGAAGCTGATACCAAGCATTCCTGGCTGTCACCTCCACCTGAGATGTCAACTGTAGAGATGAGTCCAGGAGTACTTCCAAACTGTGAACTTCGTCCTTTAGGGGAAGTGTAACCCCATCCAGAACTGGGTGACAAATCTCCTTCCCTGGGCCTGGGGTGCCTATCGTGAGTACCTCTGTTTTCTCTGGATTCAGCTTGAGCCTGTTTTCCCTCATCCAGCCCATTACTGACTCAAGACAGGCATTCAGAGGGGAGATGCCATCCTTAGTCACTGCAGCAACTGGAGACATAGAGAAATAAATCTGGGTGTCATCAGCATATTGATAACACCGCACCCCATGTCTCCGGATGATCTCTCCCAGCAGCTTCATGTAAATGTTAAATATCATGGGAGACAAGATGGCACCTTGGGGGATGCCAGATGTCATCTCTCTTTTACGAGAGCAGCTGTCTTCCAGCTTCACCATCTGGAATCTGCCTGAGAGGTAGGAATGGAACACTGAAGAACAATGCCCCCAATACCCAACTCTCTCAGGCGTTCCAGAAGGATACCATGGTCAATGGTATCGAATGCCATTAAATTAAATTCTCCTTTGGTGAACTTATTTTATGTGTTAGCTTTTTTGATGGTAGCTAAACAAAGCCATATCAACCAGAAGTCTTTCTCAGCACTCCTACTCTCAATTCTTCAAGAGGAGTATATTCAAATACTGGACATTATTGTGTACTGGTTGTTGAATACTATCTAGACAAAGAAAATTACCACTATGTGTCAATTATCAAACATATTCAGGGTGTAATGCGGTTTATTTACATATAAAAAATCTAATAATAGCAAAACATAAGATGTAAGGTTACTTCTGCTTCTTTAAGAGACCGTCAGAGTTTATAAGCCCTAGTTGAAGGACAGACTCTGGAGAATACAGACTCAAATTCATTTTCAACTTGTCATTTGTCTTGTAAAGTCATTGGATACTTCTCTTACATCCCACCCTCCAATCTCCACTAGCAAGTAAATGGCTGTGTTGCAGAACCTAAACAATGTAGGAAGGAGGAGATGTGGGACATTTCTTTCTGGCAGAACTTTACACTTCATCTCCCTGGTTCATGATCTCAGCCATTGTTTTGCTTCTGGTTGGAGAACTTGGACTCTTTCTGTCACAAAATTGCTGCTTTTTGACCTAAAATCTGGAACTGGGAACACTGAGTAAGACTACTGCCTTTGGCAGAGACCAAAAAAACAATGAGATAATGGGGAACATGCTTCCCTTTTAGGATTTTTAATATACATAAGTTCCTATAAATCTGTACTTTATTAAAAATCAGAATTTTTCATCCTGTTTGAAAATCTTATTGCTCATATAAATTTTAATTGGATTTAGGTTCACCCCACTAAGCTTTAAAATGGTGCCGGTCACATTACCAAGATGTGATAAATGTCAGGTTGGACTTCCCTCATTGTTTTAATAAGAAGCTATCCTTGGCCCTACCAAAGTTCAAGGTGTTGGTAAATAGTCTTCTGTGTTCTCATATTGAAAATTTGTTAGTAATCTGTCATAACCAGATGCTGGATTTGAAGATCACAATCCTATCTTGTGTCAAATCCCAGTGGGTACCATATGTATTTTTCAAATGTTCAATATATAATTAATATTCATCCTTCAACATTTGCAGTGGAGAAATCTGTCCAGGAAATTTGATTCTTCTATATTTCAGATAAACCTGCAGACTGCTTTGAATTTGACTGGACTTTGATAAGAGCCATTCCTTTTTAATTGCAGGTATGTTCTGCAAGGCAGAATCTTATCATCTTTGTGTCTGGAGCTAATGGATGTTTCTTTGATTTGGGCTTCTGTCCAAACCATACTTAACTTTGAAGTAAGTTCTGGTGAAATGGGTGGGAATAGCATCCAAGGAAATGTGTTGAAGATCAGGCTGCTTGTTTATTTTATTTTTTAGACACAAAAGAATTTCATACACTTGTGAGGGCCAGGTGGCTGAGGGCCAAATACAAAGAAGATACAGTCGCATGCAAAATTATTTGCTTTGTATCACTGCTATTAATTATATCTCTCAGAAAGATTGCAGGCATTGGAAAGCAGCAAGGTCAAAAGCAACTGTCTAAATGGCTCTGTCACTTCTATAGTTGAAAATGCAAAATGGGTGCTCAAAGTAAAGATGTGGCCATCTTAAATTAAGGATGACTTCTGAATGTATGTTTCTACTTCCTTCATTTTTTGAATGAACAAACCAGCTGTGTTTCCATTTCCCTGGGCATAACCACCAGTACTGGGTTTATTCTGGTGTCATTCCTGTATTTAATACAGCTGATGTAAAAATAGGACTGAATGTGAATCAACAAGACAGAGGGTGCACCTACACTGTAGACATAATGCAGTTTGCTCTACCCTAAGGAATCCTGAGATATGTAGTTTTACAAAGTTTTTAGCTTTTTCTGCCAGAGTGCTAGTGCTTCACAAAACTACAAATCCAAGGATTCTGTAGGGTGGAGCCATGGCACTTAAAGTGGCATCAAACTGTATTATTTCTATTGTGTAGAAGCACCAAGAGACTATCTTCCATTATCTCCTTTTCAAATATCAGACATATTTTTACTGTTAGCCAGTCAAGGCTATAATACAACTCCCTTTTCTCTTGAGATTTATATATCATTTACTACTCCCACTTTGATACCTTCAGTGAGGTTCCTCCTGAGTGCTTTTGTTCTTATTGAACAACAACAACTATATTCTTTCAAGCCAAGCCGTACTGGCCATTATGCTATCAATTGCAACCTTCAAATTAAGAAATGAAAACACCAAGATCTTCATATCATGATCATCAAATATTTCTGATGTTTTTGTGCTTCATTCTTCTGACCTTCCCATGTTATACCTTAGATGAAACTAATTTGTATATTTTGTATACTGTATGAAACTGTAGAAGTGCACAGCACACAGATGCCCCATGTAGACACTCACCCCAACTTCATGGTCTTTAGGCAGAATCGTGTATCACCTCCACTCTCTCTCACACACACAAACAAAAACCATCACAAAGTGTCCCATATTTGTCTGACATAAATATTGTGCCAATGTCAAAAGCAGAAAGCTTGCAGAGCTGAACAAATCTGACTTTGCAGTCCTACTTATGATGCAAGTCAGAAGCTTAGTAAAATTCAGACGGTTAAATGAAACAAGCCATTTCATTCACCACAGGAGATGATAACATATTCATTACCATTATTTATTGGTTCCATTTTTAGCCCTTGCTCCTTCCAGGGGTTTCAGGGCAGTCTGTTGCTTGTCCCAACCCACATACCATTATTCCTTCATTGCAAATAATATACGATCCATTAGGCCAAGGAAGAGGGACAGAGCTGAGTTTCAGAGCCAAAGGAGAATCGGACTTCCTAGTCCCAGTTCAAAACTCACCACAACATTCCTCATACAGAAGGAAAACACCACTGCTTGACATTATGAAGATCCTCTGCATCCTTTCTCAGAAGTAAGTTTCACTGACTTTGGGCAAACCAACTCTATTATTAGGCAGAGCAAAGCAATCTACTCAGATGCTGGGGACAATGGCAGTATTCTTCCTTGGCTGCTGAGCATTTTGCTGTCTTGGAGGGCAAAACTGTATATATATGCCACACAATCTGTCCTGGGCCCCTTGATTTAGCCTATTCTTCTAGATGTAGCAGTGGACACTATCCCATCATTAGCTATGAAATAAGATTGAGCTGCCCATGCTGATGAAATCAGGAAAGCTTTCAAAAGCAGTCTGAAAAATAACCCACAGAAGAAAGTCACTTCAAGCAAGGTTTTTTTTTAAAATCAGCAGCAGTTTGACCATCTATTGTTGCAAGTTTTGCAAACTGCTGCATGAGCCTTTATTAATCTTTGGGTCAGCCCTGATGTATCCTTTGTTTATGGTTCATAGAGACACCTTGTGCATAAATATGTACCCACTACATCACATCATTCCTGGAACTCACAGTCTGTTCATCAATCCTCCATCCCCTATGACAGATACTTTCCTAGAAGCTAAAAAAATAAGACACTCATTTGTCATATTATGAACAGCCATTTTATTATTTAATTCTCAGTGTGGCTTATATTTAAACAATCTGCTATTTGAGGCTTTATTCTTATTAGTCTCCCTGGGATGCCTTTTATGCCTTCTAATGACTTAGAGAAGATTTACATTTTAATGAGCCAAATTAGCTATTTTTATGTTGTTAATTGTGCCCTTGGAGATAATCCACCCACATACAGTGCCCCAGATAAAATTAACTAGTTCTTTTATTCACCTTTCTCCCAGTTACCGCCCCCCCCCCCCCCACCTACCCAAATACTAACATTGAGGAGAACAGACATTCCAGAAGAAGATGACATTGGACATAGTGATGGTTTAGGTGATAACAGCTTCGCCGGTATAGACTTGAGGGCATTTCTGGTGCCTTCTGGTTCTTTTTTTAACAAAGGTTTTTAAACAGGAAAGACACATTTACAGCAGGAATATGCTAATTCCAGAACTGAAGGGTAGCATAAATTAGATATGATGATCAAGCATTTTTAAAAATAGATCTAACATAAATGTCTAATATGAAGTAAGCCTGATTTAATAGATTCTGGCTGGAATTCTCTTGGTGTCTTATGAATGTGTAAGTTCTGCAGTGGAGAGAGTTGGACTTTTTTTATTCACTGTGAATGGAAGCATTCAGTTCAAGTCATAGAAGCAGAAATGTGCATATGGTGCCATTGTGCATGCTGATGTGCATGCTTGTCCTGTTTAAAACTGGCTAGTGCCCAGATGAGCACACCTATAAACAACAAGAACTGGCAGGAAAAACCAGGCCAGTCCCAGGGCTTACACAGGTTTATAAGCAGAAGCATGGTGCAGGTAGTCCAAGGTTCAAAGGGATAAAGCATTCCTGAACCAAATCAAAAAGCCATGAAGGGAGTTGCCAGAATGATTAATCTGAAAAATTATGTGCTGAAGTCAAAGATGTGAGATGGGGTTTTATAGCTCAAAACCAGCACTGTTGCAGTGGAACTGTTGCAACAAGGGACTTGTGTACCCCCTGTAATAATCTGGACACAGTTCTTTGGACCAAATGAAGTTTCTGAACACTTTTTAAAGGCATCTCCACATAGAATACATTACAGTAATTCAATTGGCCTGTAACTAAGGCATATGTCATTGTGGCCAAGTTAGACATCCCAAGGAAGAGGCACAGCAGGTGCATTGGCTTTAACTGTGCAGATACACTTCTGGCCACCATGGAAACTTGGGTTTCCAGGGTCAGGGCTGCAACCAGGAGTATACACAGACTACAAACCTGTGTGTTCCCTGATGTGCCTTTTGGATGATGGGGAGCACCTCTGGATTAAATTTTAATATGTTCACCCTCATCCAGTCCATTACAGCTATCAGGCACTAGTTTAGCACAGAAACAGCTTCCTTGGAATTAGATTCAGGAGCCACTCCTGAAAAGGCAATCTCAGCATGGATCTTGAAGTTCCCCAGCACCACAAGCCAAGGGGACTCCTAAAGCAACCCAGTGACCATCGTGGCTAGCTCAAGGAGAAAGACTGCTGAACAGTGCAGCGGGTGGTACAGCAAGAGAATCCCTAAGCTGTTCTGGCCACCTACCTTCAAATACACACACTCAATCCCTGTATACTGTGGTTTTGGGCACCTGGTCAGGTAGATGGGATCACTATTGGACCACTGTGATTTCTCCATCCCCACGCAAATCTCACCTACTGCTATACAGAGAAAACTGGTAGGCAAAAATGAAATATATATTATTCTCCTTGCCCAATGGAGGGTAATATATTACCCTCCCTTATGCTAAAAACATCTATCAACAGAATAAGTCCACTGCACTATGGTAACTTTGGCCCTGCATGCATAGTGTAATTTACATATTATAGCACAATGCCTGTCCCTAACTGGATGACAGCTGTACAATTTTCTGCTGTACAACACAGAGTGAACTCATTGTAACCAGCGACATTCACTAGTAGGGTTGAACACTAAACACAAGATTCAGTTGTATCTTACATCAGCAGTTCAGAAAACACCCTGATTCAGCGCAGAATACTTCAAAGTCTGCTCAGTCAGATTGAGATTTGCACCAGAAATGTGCTTAATGAAATCAAAAGAGTTGTGATTCCCCATTGACTGTAACTAAGAAATAAAATAAACAGCTACATTCTCCCTCTGTTTTTAACCAGAGTACATTTGAAGGCAACAACGGCCTTTTCTGAGTCAATAGAACCTTCCAAATTCCAGACTATCTATCTGGACAGCTATTTATCTGTATCTGTCATCTGTCTATCTCTTGACAAATCTGGATTAAAATTGAAAATATAGTTGTCCTTTCAGCAGAAATGAAATCTGTCAAATTTCAGATAGTTAGGGGCTATGCAAGTGCCCCTTTTACAGCCAGATCAGGGCTGCAGCAACCACATACCGCAGCCCTGATGTGGCCTTTGCAGGGCATGATAGCTGCGGTGCCGCAGCTTTACAGTGTGGATGCAGCACCAGAGGAATGCTGTGACACTGCACGCCATGCGGTGCGACACATAGCATCACACAAGCCTGGGATTGGAGCCAGGGCATGTGCCATAGGGACGCACAACTCTGCTCCCAGGCCAGCTTTTCCTGCCAGTCTGTGCAGCCTCTTAGGCAGATGTTTTTGTGCAAAAGCAGCCTTTACAGCTGGTGGGAGCATTTAAAAATGATTTCTGTATATTTCTTGTGTTTTTGTGTGCAATGTGCATGAAAAATGCCATAAATGTGTAGAAGAAACTTCAACATTTAGGAAGTGTCAGGTTTTGTTGTTCTTTGGCACCTTTAAAGCTGATATGGGAAGGGAACTAAACAGTATTGGATTTCCCTGCAACTGTGGTTTAATGGGCAAATTTGTAAGCATATACCAGAGAGGTGCCCCTGAATAAGTAACTCATAAAATTTGAGAAGGAGACACACAGGGGTTAACAACTTGTGATGAATGAAGAACAGTTACAGGATGGATGAATTGTCTTGTTTTTTACACAACTGACATCAGAGACAAAAATTAGATACTTCATGGAATAGACAGACACTATTTTTAATTCTGCCCCAAGAACATGATTAAGAGACAGCATATGCAAATATTAAGTAAACTATTTTAAAAACAGTGTTTAAAAAACTTTTATTTGAAATGTGTAAATGTGTGTTTTATATCCTATAATTATGTTCTTGGGGCAAACTTTAAAATAACATTTAATAAGTCAACATGACTTATTAAAACATAGCCAGACAGAATAAATTTAGAGCATGTGGAGTGGATGGGTAATACCTTATCGAGAAAATATATGATATATAAATATTATGGCATATAAATATATGAGAAAATATAGTCCATACTGTACACTGTGCATACTGTGTAGCATCAGGGGAACCTCTCAAATGGGGTAAACACTGATGCCAAAGTCCATTTTGGAAAATTTCTTCGAGGACCACATTCTAGTACTAAGTGGGGCAGAGGCCATAGGAATGGGAAAAAGAAAAGTGGCAAAGCAAAGAAAGGTGGCAGGTTTTGTTTTCAGTAATCTGGACTCTTTCCCACCGTATATGCAAAGCACAGCAGGACTGCTCAAGAGTGTGTGTGTGTTTTGCCTTCAAGTAATTTTTGATTTATGGTGACTCTAAGGTGAACTTATCATGGTGTTTTCTTGGCAAGATTTGTTCAGAGGAGGTTTGCCATTGCTTTCCCCTGAGGTTGAGCACAAGCAATTTGCCTAAGGTCACCCAATGGGTTTCATGGCCCAGCTGGAAATCAAAGCCTGGTCTCAAGGTGAAATAGCTTTTCAGTCTGCAATGCACAGCTAGTTCTTTGCAGAGTATTTAAAGAAGAATCTTTTTGACAGATGAGGAACTGCTGTGGATCATCTTTGCCCAATGGACTGGAGGTTCTCCATCTCTGCTTTAGGTGCATTAACGTAACAGGTGATTCTAGCACAGCCAGGGGACATCAAGTACAGCTGAACAACTAACTGCTGATGGGCAAGGTCTTTTAATAAGTAGTCTTTACAGCTGGGATGCATAACTGATGGTTTCTCTCCATCGCCTTCTGACTAAAGAGTTTGCTAAGCCTCAGGCAACTAACTGTTTATTGTCTGATTTGAAGCATAGAGACCCCAAACTTGACTTACACTGGGGGCATTAATAGCATGCTTCTGTATTTCACTTGTGCTAGAAATGAAATTTAAATGGTATCTCAGATTTAAAAGAGTCATTTCAAGTTAAATTATATATGTTATCTACTATTGTAGAGCAGCTGAATTCCTTGATGTGGTGCAGGCCACCTTGTGTTTTGAAAATCTTTCCTATCTATACTGACTAATAGCAGCCCTAGATGGAGATTCCAGGGACTAGACCTGGTCCAGAACCTTCTGGATGCAAAGCACTAGTGGCAATAATTAATTAATTAATTAGCAATTTTAGAACACACAAAATTATTAACACAATTTTTTTCTTTTTAAATTTGGACTGGATTAGCAAATTTTACCTCTACACCTACCAAATTATTCTTGATGCAGAAACATGGAGGCTTCTTGAGAAATCCATTGTCCTCTGCCTAGGGGCCTGTGACCTCACAGGAATGGAGACAGATTGGATTGCAAGAGAGGAGTCCTTGTTGAGATGGAAATGGACTATAAATTTCCTGGACTTTGAAAATCTCCCACATGGCCAGAAGGAAGAGGAACCTGTCTGCAAAAGATGCCTCCATATACCATCTTAACTAAGGACAGAAACAACAGAATGCAGGCATCTTACTAACATCTCTAATTTTTCTCCTAGTTGGTTTGTAACATCTTGCCTGATGAAGAAGCATGTGGAGCTTCAAAAGCTTGCAACAAGTATATTGTGCATTTTGGTTGACCAATAAAGGTATCACTATTTGGTGGATTTTTGTTTGAATCCGCGTTGTTTGTTTAAAAATCTATCCCATATACACCTGTCTTTCTTTCTCTTTTATGTAATCTAATCCTCTGTAGTTTTATAGCAAGGCCCAACTAGAGAGGTGTGCTTTTAAATCCCATTTAATTTAGTGGACATTAAAAGTGTTCAAATTTGGCCGGATCATGTCCAGTGACATTGCATATTTCAAAACTGAACATTGGCAAACAGCTACAAATACTCTTCTGAAACACTGCCATCTTGTGTTTCAACAGGCAAGTAAGGATCAGAGTTTTATTTCGTTCAGACCATTATTTGTCTTTCTTGATTAAAGTATTTTCCTTAAATTTTGAAGCAATCTCTCTAACTGTTAACTGTGTGTGACATTTCCTGACTGGCAAGCCAATTTACACATTCATGTTTAGTTGTTGTTATGTGCCTTCAGTCATTTTCGACTTAGGGGGACCCTAAGGCAAACCTAAAATAGGGTTTTCTTGGCACAATTTGTCTGAGGCTTGGGGGAGTTGCTTTGTCTTGCTCTGAGTCTGAGAGATTGGGACTTGCCCAAAGTCACCCAATGGATTTACATGGCTGACCAGAGATTTGAAACTTCAGAATTGTAATCCAAAGGTTGAAACACTACACCACATTGGCTGATCCCCAACATAACAACAACAACAACAACAACTGCAACCAACAATAACAAATTTCATTTCTTTACTACCCCTCCTCAAGGCAGGGTACAGCATGTGAAAATACAAAACACAATTAAAAACCCATAAAACCAACAGTTAAAATACAATACTGTAAAGCCATTAACATACACTCAAAAGAGCACATTCTTTAGAATATACAAATTAAAAAAGTCATGATTTAAAATTGACAGGGCAAGCCTGCCAGAAAAAATATGTCTTTAATGTTGTTTTAAATGCCATCAGCATATTCAGTTGTCACAAAGCATTCCACAGACTGTGGGCAGCAGACAAAAATGTCCTCTGGGAAACAGTTGCCAGTCTAGTCCTGGCCGGTTGGGGCAAACATTTCCCAGAGGATCTGAGTGTACAGGGCAGATCATATGGGAGAAGGAAATCATGTAGGTAACCTAGACCCAAACCATGAAGGGCTATAAAGGTAGTGACCAACATTTTGTACATTGCCCAGAATTGGCAGCCAAACTCCAATTGGCAGTGGAACATTGTTAAGACTGGTGTAATGTGATCCCTCCTGGATGTACCCCTAATCAGTCTGGCTGCCATATTCTGAACCAGCTGGCGTTTCCAGACTTGGTACAAGGTACAGCACATTGCAAAAGCCCTGCCTTGAGGTTACTAGCAAGTGCACTACTATCTTTAGGTGTTCCAGTTCTAGGAAGGGACACAGTTCGTGTGTCAGCTAAAGCTGATAGGCACTCCTGACCAATACATCAATCTGAGCTAACATTTAGAGAGACAGATCCAGGAACACTCCCAAGCTGTGAAGACAGTCTTTCAGGGGAAATGTGACCCATCCATAACTGGTAGACATACAACTCCAACCCCAGTTTAGGACTCTAGATAGTCAGCAACTCTGTCTTGTCTGGATTCAGTTTCAATTCATTTTTCTTCATCCAACCCATTACCTCTTCCAAGCATTCATTTGGAGCAGATGCAATATCCTTAGGTGAAGATGCTTTTGAAAGCAAGAAGTACATTTAGTATCATCAGCATACTGACAGCATCCTGCCACATGTGTCCAGATGATCTCTCCCAGCAGTTTCATGTAGATGTTGTATAATATTGGGTATAGAATGGCATCTTGTGGGATGCCATATAACAGTCCCTTTTTGAGGAGCAAGGTGAGTTTTTGTGGGTGGCCTGGCTCAAACTCCCAAGTTCCCAAGGCTGCACAATAATGCTTGTACTTTAAGTAAGTTTTTTCCCTATCTTATCAGTGCAATCTCACATGGAGGAGATTAGCAGACTTTGTTTCTGATGCAAGGTGTGAGCTGCATGAACCTTTTAATTGATATTTGCAGCATAAAACATGAGTCAAGTAAGCTTGGAGAACCAAGCTGCTGCTCTGTCAGTCTCTCTGAAGCCTGCTACAATTGTTGCCCTTGTGGAATGAATGTGCACTGAGTGATATATATTATGACCCCACTGGGTAACAACACCATTAACAGCAGGATCCATTGTACAAAGGTGTGAACTAACAATGAACTAAACTAGTTTCACTTTCAAGAGAAGTCAGAGAACAAGGAAGTGTGAAGAGAAGAGTTGGAAAGATATTTTAAGATTATCAGTTCACATTTCAAAGGAGTTAGGATAAGCAGATAAGAGATGTTGAAGCTTTGGATCTCTGAAAACTACTTAACACTATCACTGCTGCCCTAAGGCTTTGCCCGCATGGCCAAATAAAATGGCCTCTTCCCATTTCATGGGGTGACTGGATGATGCATAGCCCAAACCCTGGCTCTGATACAAACATACTGCACAACATTTGGCCTGTTCAGCCCCAGAACCAGGGTACACCCCTCTTAACATGCATTAAAATACCTCCCTGTTTGCTGTGGATCATCCTGGAAGATCTGGAGCCCTCCATTTCAATACCAGGCAGCTGTTTAAAATGTGTCCCACTGTGCTGCCCACAGCATGCTGCAAGGTTAGAATGAGGCACCCAACCAGAAAATCATCACTGGACATCTCATTCTGGCCTTAGAGCAATGTGATGCAGAAGCAGATGCATTGGGCTGCACAGTGAAACATATTTGAGAACAGCCACCCAGTGTCAGAATACAAGGCCAATGTAATGAGAGGGGGGAGGTTGGGGCAGCTCTCGGGCCCAGTTACCCTTGGCTGCCCCTAGAGTATCCTGGCCAGTGCAGAGAGGACCAATTTTATCTTGATATGAGCACCAGAATTCAAAAAGATGCTAAAGGAGTAAAACTAAGATTGTATTTAACTCTTCCAGGCTCAGTTTCCCTAGATGAATGTCCTCCAGGGCCACAAGAAGTCTAACACACACTTCTGACTTCTTCTTCAGTTACAATGTGGACTCTTATTTATGTGCTGCCCCATTCTTTAGCTGATGCATTTCCAGCATCTCCCTGCTCCTCCCTGGTAGGTAGAAGCTTCCAAAAATCACCACCAGCAGCAGCAGCAGAAGATGACAGCATGGCATTACCTGTCCACCTGCTCACACTGGAACGGGGAAGGAGTATTCCACTGGCAGGGGAGGGGGGAGATCTCCCAGCTCTCTTTTAAAATATAAAAACATGACATGACAAGTGGCTAAAATGTAGGCATTTTTACAACATGAGTGAAAATAGACCTGTATTAGTTGGCAGTAGATAGGGGCCAAAATTAAAATAGGCTGAACTTCTTTGGCCGCAGGTAAATTTTTAGGGGCTCACTTTCCAAGTAAAGGTATAATTAATTATTAAATTATTATGAATGAATTAATGAATCATTAATTCATTCATAATAACTAATATTAATATTAATTCCCTCCTCCTCCACTCTTCTTCCTCCTCTGCAAAGCATTCCCCTTCCTCCTCCTCCACTGACTGGCCTTCTTCTTGAGAGAATGCCCAGCAGCAGAAGAGCCTTGAGGGGCAAACATTCACCTATCCTCCTCCTCCACTGTCTTGCTCTCTCCTCAGGAGAAAGCTGGGCAGTGAAGGAGCCTTGAAGGCATTTCACATCCTTGTGGGCTGCCCGAAAACCTTTGGTGTGCCACAAGTGGCCTTTGGGCCATATGTTATGCAGGCCTGCAGTATAACATGGCATAGTTCTGTGTAGGTCTAATTCTGTGTGGATTCTGAAATAGCATTTACCTTTAAGGAGACCAAAATGTTCCATCCTGTTAACTGTCTATAGTAGATTTCCCAGTATGAGCTCTGATTCATTCCCACAAATGGTTGTGACCAGGCACTTCAAAAAAGCTCCTTATCTCAAAACCTGATATACAATTCATAAATTAAAAAACATACAAACCTATGACATTAAAACTATCCAATAGGTTTCTGTGGCTGGGTGGGGATTTGAACCAGTGTTTTAGTCTAAGACTCAAATCTTTGTACCACCCTGTTAACTCTGAAGTATTCAGTGAGACATACTCCCAAGTAAGCGTGCATAGGATTTTGACCTCAAATTCATCCTACGTGGATCGCTGACTATACAGATGAAAGTTGTAGTTTGATTAACATGGAAGATTCAGCTGAACTGTGCAAAATCACCTTTCTTTCAGAGATAACTGTATTTCACCTTCTGAATAGATGCAGCGTACTTTCACAAAGAATGCAGGAGGGCGAAACAGTTAGTGATGAAGGATGGTACAGTACATAATTGCCATTTTCCACAAACTCCAGATCACAGTTTGAGTGCAGAGAGTATGACTTTGCAAAAATAGAAGGAAAAATGTCATCTAAATCCTTCTCCAGCAAATGGGCAACAACTGCACATTCTCCGCACATGTACACAGTTAGAAATATCCACAATTGGAGACAACGCTAGAGATTATTCTAGGCCTGACATTCTTAAGCAGTATCCTTAAAACATTTTCAGTCTCATGCAACCAGCTATGAACAACAATGAAGCAGATGCCAAACAATGACCCTCTATGTCAGTGGTTCTCAATCACTGACTTCCCAGATGATTTGGATTTCAGTTTCTATAAGCACCAGACAAAAAAGCCAATGATAGGGGATTGTGGGAGTTACAGTTTGAAACATCTGGAAGTCCAACTACTGAAAAACTCTGCTGTATGCATTTGTCAGTTATCTCTCCATCCCTCCCACAGTGGAGTCGAAGTTAACAAGGAGTTCTTAGCTCCAGACATTGTGAGGAAGAACCAGTATGTTCCACTGGTCCTGGGTCTGTGGATCATTTCTAATTCTGCAGTTCCATAATGTACCAAAACCACTTAGGAATATGTGCACAATTTACACACAAATATATAAAGGCACTCAGCAACATGTGTGCATAAATGTGAGAAACTGAACTTAAATTCCTACTCACATAGTGACACCAGTCTTTCTCAACGTGTTCTCCAGATGTAGCCTAATACCTCTGAAGGGCATCAGGCAGGGAAGAGCTGAGAGCTATGCCAACATAGGCTGCATCCGCACTGCAGAAATAGTCCAGTTTAATAACCATTTTAATTGCCATTGGCCAAATGCTATGGAATCCTGGGAATTATAGTTTGTTGTGGCACTAGAGCTCTCCAACAGAGAAGGCTAAATGTTTCACAAAACTACAGTCCCCAGAATTCCATCGTATTGAGCCAAGGCTGGTGTCAAACTGTATTATTTCTGCAGTGTGGAAGCAGCCATAGATTTTTTTTTTTAAAATCCAAGACAAAAAATCAATAATTGTAACATTACTTTTTGGACCGTTACCTCCAGAATCCCCTTGCTGGCCTGCTGATGGGATGTAACTATCTGGAGATTCTGGGAGCTGAAGTCAAAAAATAACAATAATAACCTTCTCCTGGCTCTGGAGATAATTATTCGGCAACCCCCAAGCTGTTTGTACATTACTCTTGGCTTTGCATAGAACATACCAATAGGGATTCCAAAGGATGCTACAACAATCCAGACTGTGATATAAACATGGAAGTGTCTCTGTTACAAAATTCCTTTGGTTTTCAACGTAGTGATGTGGATTAGATTAACAGACATTTAATAGAAGGAAACAATAGAACTTCCCAACTTGTCTTAAATGAACATTTAAAATGACTTTTCTTTCTTTCTTTCTTTTTAAAAGACTAATAACCTATACTGTTCTCCCCCATTTTAAAAGTTATTGTGGAAAATGTCTGGAGCATCTTAATGGCTGCACTTAATGCTTAATGTTCTTTGCTGCTTAGGATATCAATAACTGTCAGGGCAAAGGAGACCAATGATATCTAGAAATGTTGCACAGTATGGTTAGGTTCAGCTTTTCATGTAGTGTTTAACCTCAAGAGTTTCCATTGCCAGAAAGACAAGAAAGGCTCATGCCTTCAGCAATGGATACTGTTGTAGGGAAAGCTGCAAACAAACGCTGTCTCAGCGTGCAATTCTATCTCTTCTTTGGATCCATTGCTCTAAATGCAATAATATTTTCAACCAAGCACTGCTCTGCTGAATTTGCTATGAGCACAGCAAAAAGAAGAAAGAATATTCCTTTCCCATAGTGGGAATAGCTCACAGCAATGAATGCCCCCAAACATACACACACCATGGCTTGCAGAATCTTTTGGACAAGCAAAATTACTTCCAGACGAGAAGCAGGCCAAACTGTATAGCAGTCAAACTATGATCCTTCAACCATATCGAACCATAGGTCTTTTTTAGAAGGTTAGGGCACAGCTGTAGCCATACCCTAAAGTAGTAGAAAGTGAGTTTAGACAAAGGTTTAAGTATAACTTCTTTTTTTAAAAAAAAGAAATCAGCATCTGCTACAAGCATAAAGACATTAAATATACCTTGAGGAGAAATATGATCAAGCAGCCCAATCATGCACATTTTTACTTGAAAGAGTAAGACACCCTGTGCTCAAAGGGATGCATGGATTTCAATGGGATGTATAGATTTCAGTCTTTTTTAAAAATATTATTTTTATTAAAACAATCAAAGTAACATAATAATATAACCTAGTAATTAGATTTCAGTCTTATGCTTCAACCCAATATTTTCGTTGTTATTGACCATCAAATTGGCTTCAGTTGATGGTGACCCTATGAATGAGAGTTTATGGTGACAGTATGAATGAGAGACTCTGGTCTTCAACTGCCCTGCTCAGGTCTTGCAAGCTCAGGTTTTAGCGCACACTGCATACTCCATACTATACTTGAGGTCCCCATATTTCATATCTGGACTCAAGCATGTTCTTGAAAGGTCATGTTGGCCTTTAGGAACATGAAGGTTGCATCTACATTGCAGAAATAATCTGGTTTGCCAACACTTCAACTGTCATGGTTGAATGCTTTGGAATTCTGGGAACAGCAGTTTGTTGTTGCACCAAAACTCTTTTCTGGTGTCACATCTAATTTATCTAATTTCTAATTTACCCCATGTCTGGCTCCTAAAAATTCTGTCCAGACCACATGCTGATTTCTAAATTTTCTTCCAAAGTCATAATAACTTAAAACATGGGTTTTTATTTAATGAAAGTTGAGGTCCCTGCTGTTCCTGAATTATCCTTTTGCCGATTAAAATGATGGGTGAATAATATAAAGAAATCTCTCTGTCCCTGCCTTCCTCTGCTTACACACACACACACACACACACACACACACATAGAGTTTATACTATTTCTGCAACCTTTTAGAATTAACCAAATTCAACAAGTAATGATTTGTAAAGGAAATGCAAATAAAGATAATGGTTGTTAGAGCCAAAGATGGCTACTAGAGGCAGTGATTATTGGTGTCTTCCATGTCAGTGGGGTGATAAATCCAGGTTTTATATAGACTTTAAGGAACCATCCAAGCTGTGATAATCCACCTTGATTTGGGGAAAAGGAGAGGTATACATAAGCAACACTGTATGATGCAGTGCAATATAAATTGGTGAATCCTGTTTTTAAAAAAAGTATAAAGTTTCAGCACCTTGGAAAGATCCCTTCAAATGTGGACTAAATCATGAAGCAGATAAACTGACAATTGCCAGCATCCATCACTGGCTGGTGACAACATCTATAAGCAACCTTCAAGAAATCTAAGAAAAACATCTTAAAATGAACAGTACAAAGCTGAAAATCATTTACAAACCAATGGAAGTTGGACAACACTGTGTTACCTATTGTCATAACACACTCCACTGTTAGAACACACTCCACTATTAAATATTTAGGAAAGAGATGGGACGGAAAAGGCAGTTTGGGGAAGGGATGGTGAATATATGGTAACGATGCAATCCAATATATATTCAGTTCGTGTATGCATGCAATCCTCTCCTCAGGATTAAACCTAATTTAGTTCAATGAGACTTACATCCAAGAAAGTCGTCATAATCAATCAAGTATTTATCTCAGTAATCCGTGCACATTTGTCAACCAGTGAAGCCACTGATGAACAATTTTTCTTCCAAGAGCTTGCCAGATGCTATTTCTACTGGAGACAGAAAGACAGATAGATTTTCTAAAGCTGAAGTCTAGTCATTATTTCATACTCTTATTAGGGGAAAAAAACCCTTGGAGAATTGAGTTGATTTTGCCACACTCTGGTTGTTTGATGATAACTAGAATGTGTTATAGCTAAGTCAGTCCTCTTTATTTTCCTAATAACTGTAGTTGGGAGTAAATCTCTCCAAATTATTAACTAGTAATTTTGTGAAAATCTTGCTTTAAGTAGTCTGAATGTCTGAACCATATTAAACAGATAAATCATCATTCCGTCACCAAACCACTATGGAGCTGCCTTTCTCTCTGCAAAAGAACATTAGAAAAACATGCTGTTCCATACTTAAAGACCACATAAATCCCATTTTGAATGTAGAACTCATGCACAAAAACCACACAGGGAGCCTGCTAGACTGACACTTCATGACTGATCAAAAGTATATTTTTGCAGCTCAGGAAGTGACGACGCAAAATCTGTCAGCACTGAATTCCATCAATTGCAGCAAACCGTACTCTTCAGCAACCTCTGTGGAGCAAAAACAGGACAATCTCTAAAACATTTAACTTAAATTTCACCACTCAGTGCTGGTTCTTTTAAAGGTCTCTCTGCAAACATAGCTTTTTTAAGCTTGGACACTCAGAGATGACATGGATCTCATATTGTCATAAGGCCACACACCATGCAAATAGATCAAAACCTGAACACAGATTTCATTGTGTGTAGGAATGTAGCAACTTTTGAAATGGCCTTCAGCTTTCACTTCCTAATTCCCTGGGGGAATCAAAACTCGATCTTTGCCTAGGCTAGCCCAAAATGTTTTGCTGGTTTTGAAAATATATATAATTTTCAATTTTAACATTGTTTTTTTAAATGTTTTTAAGCCTTTTAATTTTTAAAAAAAAATATATTACATCTTACAAATTTTTCACAAATTTTTACTTTCATCACATGTAACTATATAAATGTAAATATATTTATGTTGTGCTTATGATATTGCAATTTAAAGGTAGAATTTTAAGTTTGCTATAGTTGTTTACACCACAACTGTTGCCAGGAAATTCAGTGATTTATGGCACTTATGATTTGTATCATTAGTACAAAAAGTGTGACTAAGGAGTCTGAACGGTTGGGTACAGGAGAAGATCTATAGGGGAGGTGACACTGGTGATGCCAACTCTAGTGATGCCTCTGCTGCTTGCTTACACCCAAAGTTGGTTGGTTTAAACCAAATTACTTTTTTAAAAGCCCACTCCTGGTTGTTGTTTTTAATCGATTATTATTATTTTTAAAGTCTGGCTGTTATTACTGCTTTCCAACCCTCTTACTGGAACAAAAATGATTGAATTTAAACATTTTAACTTCAACAGTTTATTGGCAGTTGTTCATTTTTAGGACCAGTATCCAGTGTCAGTTTCTCCTTTTTGATGACTTTATTTTATAGTGCAAGAAACGCTATTCAGAAACAAATCCTTCAGTTAACATAAGTTCAACCAAAACAACTCTGACAGTACTTTGTATGTCTTTTATGTACAGTCTACATATATTCAGATTTAATTGGAATAATAAGCAGTAAAAAATGGTCTTTTATTGAAAGATGTAAATCATGTCAAAGCCTAATGACTTTGGATTGTTAATGTTACAGAGCATTAAAACATGGTTGGTCAAGCTTTCTAATGCATAAAGTAATGTTTCACAGTATGAATATAATATGCAGGATTCAATTTTTTTTTCATTAAAACATCAATGCAAAAAAATAAAATAAAACCTGGATTAAAAGGGTTTTTAATGCTTTTTCCAACCCACCATGAGGTTGGGTTTATACCCACCATGAGAACCATTTTTAAGGGACTCTTGTAAACCAATGTCAACTTATTTTGTCCCTCTCTGTGATGAATTTCCTGAAACAAATGGCTCAGTGCTGTCGAATTCTGGAAACTGTAGTTTTGTGAGACATTTAGCCTTCTCCGTCAGAGAGCTCTGGTGCCACAACGAACTACAAATCTCAGTGTTCCATAGCACTGAGCCATGGCAGTTAAAATGGTGTCAAACTGGATAATTTCTGCAGTGTGGATGCAACCTGAGTGAGCCTGCTGTTCGTCTTCAGACATTACTATGTTGTGGCCTTTTGATTGTGAGAAGTGCAGGTTAGTTTATCATGAATGGTGAGAGTTATTGTCAAATTCCAAAACAGAGTTATATAAAGTGATCCCACTTCTCTGGTCTAACAGAATATGGGTGAGATAAAAGGTGCAGGATTTGTCCATAAGCGGGAACAGGGAGATTCAACCCTTCATTTGCCTGCCTGAAGATCTGTTGGAACAGATGAAAGCATAGCTAATCCACTAGTTTTTATTGGCCTCAGTGGTTTTGGATCCTATCCAGTTTTCTTCTCTTTATTGCATACAGGTTCAGTTCACTTCAGAAGAATATTGTTCTCCCTTAAAATGAAGAGACTGCTCTGCTAAGCATATTTTACTCTGAATAATTGCTATTAAATGTTTTCATTGTGTCACACTGTAAATATGCTTTTACTTAGCATTCAATAAAGCATTTAAAGTACAATTT
The DNA here is from genome assembly GCA_034509955.1 of Urosaurus nigricauda. NCBI lineage: Eukaryota > Metazoa > Chordata > Lepidosauria > Squamata > Phrynosomatidae > Urosaurus > Urosaurus nigricauda. The sequence goes on along the minus strand of JAOEGL010000005.1, from coordinate 153,901,798 downwards.
CCTGTTGTCACTTTCTTTAAATTGTTCCCTACAAAGACAAGCTCATTTAACATAAAAGGGATTTTCACAATCTCCATGAAAACAGATGGCAAAAATCTCTCTCCTGCATAATTTTTGTGTCCCTCAGAGACAGCTACAAAGCCTTTTCAAGTTGCATATGAATTAAATGGGAGTCAAACAGCTACTTTAGGCCTAAGAATTTGGACTCACTCAGATTGGTCAAGTTTTTGGTTTTTAAAAACTTAATGCAACTTATAGTTTAAACAGCATAAGAACACATATACCAGGTCCGACCAAAGCAGGGTGACCAAATGTCACATAACCACAAAGGAGGACAAGGCACTGCATAATGAAGGACATTCAAGGAAAATGTTGGACATGATCAACTAAAAGCTAAAACAATAAGACAAAAGTAAACTCATACTTCTTAGTCATGCTGAAAATGGAGGACATTTTGAAATTCCTCCTGGACAGAAGGTAGGACATGTCTTGGAAAAGAAGGACATCGGGTCACCTTGGACCAAAGGCCCCTCATTCTGTTTCAACTAGTGGCCGATGGGAAGCCCAACAAATGGGAAACGAAGGCAAGAGCACCTTCCAACTTGTACCACTCCCAGCATCTCATATAGAGGTTGCTTTGATACCATTCAGTTCAAGTACAGTTCAATACTGCTTTCATTATTGCTGTTTTCATCTTCATAGCTCCATCTTATGGAATTTTGGGATACGTAGTTTGGGGAGGCATGAAAGATCTCTGACAGAGAATTTTAAAAACCTTACAGAACTACAGATCCCAGGATTCTATAGGATGGGGGCATGGCTGTTTAAGTGGTGTGGAAGTGCTATAGTTGTGTGGCATAGAAGAGAATACAGGTGCTTAATATCTGGCATTGGAGGGAATACAGGTTGAGCATCCCTAGCCTGGAAAGCCAAAACCCAAAACATTTTACTGCCAGCCTCCTGCTTCTGTGACTGTGGTTCTCCTGCTTGTCTGTCTCTCAAATCCTCAGGTTCTCTCCATTCTCACGTTTCATACACAACACAAGTAGCAAACAAATGAGATGCAAGCCTCGAGAGACACACAAAGATCTGTGAAATGGTGGGAGACGTAGATTCACGTCCAGCAGTACACTTGGATTCCTGCTGTTTCACAGATCTTTAGTCTTTCTCCTGCCTGGCATCTCTCTCCAGCTTCACAAATACAGTATGCTACTTCCTTTCTTATAATTATCTGTAAATACAGGCATTTCAAAAATCCGACAAAATTCAAAATATGAACCACTTCTGGTTCCAAGCATTTTGAATAAGTGGTACTCAACCTGTATTCATCTTGTCCTAATGGGGCTGGAGACATTATGATTAATTATGTCTAATATTCTACAAACTGAATGTAAAGATTGCCTACTCAGATAAGGGGCAAATCCAATTAATTTTCAGCACACAAGGTGAATTGTCAAATTTAGTTGAGTTGCTAATCTTGACACATAAAAAATTGATGTAACTGGACTACAGGTTAGAATATCATCTGAATATTGGAATCCTTGCTGAGTAGAATGAGCACTGAGGCTGAGAGTGTGTGACTTGCCTATGTTCACTCAGTGGGTTCCCATAGCTGAGCAAGGATTTGAACCACTCAAACCACGCTGGCTCCTATATCTGGTTATTACCCATTGTAAATGATCTAGATTGAGTTATTTTTTAAAGAATATATCACGCAGTACCCATATATCTGTAATTAAATTTTATTCATGTTTTAGGTTTGAGGGAATATTCAGTACCTTTAATTTTGATTTTTTTAAAAAATTAAAAAATACATTTCATGTGCTGCCCACCCTTCCATTAACAGAATGGTAACCTTCTTGCATGCTTTAATATATAGCAAACTCATTCTTTTTTCCAAATATACATATAAGTCTTTTGTTTGTTAAACATTCACACAATTTTTTTTCCAAACAATATTAGACTTAAAACAAAATTTACAAAAATTTTAATCATCATATGACTTCCTTAAGTAATCCCTGTGGCTCCTATTTCGTCCTTTTAAATCCAGCTTTTTATAAGTCATCGTACATTTTTCTCTTAGTGATCAATCATCGTACAGCATAACACTTCCTTATAAAACAATTGATATCTTTTACAATAATGTGGCCTGACTCTCCTCTCAATCAAAAAGTATTGCTGCAAAAGTTCCCTTAATTTTCTTCATATATTCTAGAAAGGGTCCCTAGGTTTGAAAGAAATCTTCAAGTGGTTTCTTACTTGTTATCACTGTCAACCTATCTATCTCCATATAATCATATATCTTGCCTAGCCATTCATCACGACGGAATTTCACCATTCTTCCACTTTGAGGCAACAGCAAACTCATTTAAAGCTATTACTATCATTCTTACACAGCTTGTAAGATCACTGAATTTCATGACGTGCAGTGTCTGTGGTGCGCAGTGCCCAAATGGCGCTGGCCAGAAGGGGTGTCATCATGGCGCATGAGCGCACCAATGACGCCCCTTCCAGGAAGCTGCTCAGAGCAGCTTCTTTGGGGATGTGGGTCAGTGCTGCAGCTTGTGGCTGTGGCGGCACTGATCCAAGGCACCTTCCCCTCTTCCTTTTGTGTTGTCTCTTTTAGACTGTAAGCCTGAGGGCAGGGATCCGTCTAATTTAAGATTGTATGTACAGCACTGTGTAAATTTACAGCGCTATATAAATAAAGGATGATGATGATGATGATGATGATGATGATGATGATGATGATGATGCATACAGGGGTGGTGTTTAGCTGCCCATCTGTATAGCCCCTTTGTTATGCACAGGGGGTCCTGGAACCAAACCCCAGCAGATAACAAGGGCCCACTGCACAATTTAAAAAAAACTTTAAATTCATGGTAGCAGGAATGGTTATGTTTTTATACACTTAGTAAAGAGAATTCCACCAGACAAGGAAATTCTCTGAGTTCCAACTGCAACTTTAAATACTCCAAGAGAAATCATAGGATATTATCTTCATGTTGATAGCCCTCTTGAATTTCTGCACTTGCAATCAAAAGAAGTATACAGTTTTTCACATGTGTGCACCTAACACACAATGGCTACAATCCAACATCCCCTCAGAGTAGTATAAATAATCTACATGTGGAGACGCACTACATCAGTACTATGCAACTGGGTACTGCTGTGCAATATGAAACACACAATGGACCACAAGGTACAACACTGCTGCATGCACAACACTACTTCTGCCACTGTCAACAGAACACATTTGTTGGGCTATGGAAAGTAATTCAGCCTTTCTACATAGTGCAACTTACACATGTATATCCCACTAACAGAATGTCACTGAACATACTCTGTTCTGTGAAGTGGAAGAAACTAAACACAAAGGCTTACAAGATTCTAGCTTAAAAGAAAAAAAATCAATCTATTGCATTTTGGATCCATCTCTTTTATTTCTTCCTGTTACTGCAATCACTTTGTGCAAGCCTAGGCATGTTTACTCAGAAATAGTTTCGGCCATACCTAATGAAACATATTACCCTAAGCAAATTGGTTCGGGATTCTTGTGTGTTTTCTTAGGAACACTCTTATACAGAGGTCATAATGACACAGCAATTAACTTGTGTGTGTGCAAGTGGCTTCAAGTCGCTATTGATTTATGGTGACCCCATGAATTCATAGGGTTTTCTTAGGCAAAGAATACTCAGAGGTGTTTTTGCCAGTTTCTTCTTCTGAAATATAGCCTACAGTGTGTGGTATTCATTGACAGTATACCATCCAGGTACTAGCCAAGGCTGACTCTGCTTAGCTTCCAAGATCAGATGGAATCTGGTACCTTTAGGGCATTTAGACCAAAACACTGATATCTAGCCCTGGTGCCAAACTATTGTTTGGGAAAATTAATTGCTACTGAAGATCCAAAAATGTTAACGTTACGTTATGTTACCCATGTCTTTTCTGTGCAGTTTTAGCCTCCATCTCACATTTTAACTCACTCCGTTCCTAGTTGCCAGTGGCTGCTGGCACAGTGACAAAAACCAATGGAACTAAAGCACACAGAAATGGTACCGTCATTTCCCCTGGATGTAAAGTTGCAAAGACCAAGAGTTTTTTTTTAAGTTATTGAAATATGCAAAAACACTTGTAATATCAAATGTATCCCTAGGGTCAGTAATTTTGTCCATATGTAGCTTGTTTAAATATTGGCAACATTTTAAAATTTGTCTTCAGTCTGAAGGACAAAGGACAATTTATGGAACACTACTCTGCCCACTATTTTTACACCTCAGCTCGATTGGTAAATTGGAACTGCTCTTCCCATTCCATGCCAGCAAGCACTACAAAATGCTTGTAAATTTAACCCAGTCCCAATATTATTTTCTATGTCTCAGAATACCACCTCCCCATCCACTCTCCCCCACTCAGATTCTATAAACTATCCTGCTGGATAGTCCAGTTCTATAAACTATCCCACTGGAAGAGCAGATCCAATCAATAGATTTCTTTCTCAAGCGAGGTGCTCATTCTTATGCCTCACAAATTAAGCTTGACAAATACTGTCAGATCCTGATTTATTAAACATCAGTGTTCTGTGGCATCTTAAAGTTTGTAAATTGATTATAGCACAAGCTTTTATGGATTCTAGCCCACTGCATCAGATATATGGAGTGTTAATTCTTACACATAAGTTTCTTGCTCTTTCTGTCTCCCACCCATCTACTCACAACACAGCTGGACTGTAAGCAATGAGGTCAGAGGAACATTAAAGGTGGAGAGTATTGACAGTGACATATTATTCACACTAGCTCCTCACAAAACTATTGCTGATTACACAAATCTCTGGGAGCTTTAGTGTTTTGTGCCATCAATGTGGCTTTGTCTTATGTTGGCACCTATGAGAAGAGTACAGAAGACTATTATAGTCCAAATCTTGGAAACCAAGCTTAGAGATCTTGGAGCCAAGCCTTACTTGCTTGAATCAATTCACTAGTAATACAATCTACTCTTCTTAATAGGGCATTCTCAGCTGTGGCTCCGAAACTCTGGAATAGCCTACCGGAAGAGATCCGTCAGATAACGTTAGATGCTTTTAAGAAGCACTTAAGACGGATCTCTTCCGGCAGGCCTATCCACCTGATTTGTTATAATGACTGTTGAAGATTTATGTGAGAATCTGATAAAAAAAGGAACATCTTAAGCAACTGATCGATCTAGACGGAATGCAGCATATGATAGTTTGGAAGTGGTTTTATGATAGAATATAGGATTTTACGTTGTTATAATTGTTGTATTTGATGTTACATTGATTGTATTTTTTAACTTGCTGTAATCCCGCCTCGATCCAGTGGGAGAGGCAGGAAATGGAAATATTATTATTATTATATAATATTCCTACTACTTTGAGCTTTACTGAGCATTATCATCTTTTTCAATGAGTCATACTATCTCATGTTATGTCCAAGAATAATAGCCCTTGCTTAGACATTTTGGCTTCCAGTGAGAGGTAAGTACTATTGTACTGTTGTAAGATTCACTACTGTGTTCCAAATTCCTGCCCATACACTTGAACTTGTATGAACTGAAAGTTAACCTATCCTTGTTCTAGTCTCCCTTGAGGCTTGTTTGCTATATAGTGACAACATTAAGGTCAGTGACAGTGTCTGGGAGAACACAATTTTCACCAATTTTGTGCCACCAATCTGGCTTTGTGTAATATTGGCATCTACAAGAGGACTTTTATATTTCACTTGTCCTCCTGTATCCAGATTCAACCATCGATAGCTTGCCCCTCCAAGTCCACAGACTTGAAATTGGCGGACTTGACCCTCAATTGAGGTGAATAGGGTGCACTCCCATGGTGTGCACCCTATGCTCGCACACAGGAGCGTGCCCCATTAATTTTAATGGGGCTTGATTATCTGCGAGTCTCCTAACATGTATGGTGTTTCGGAATGGATCACCCACGAGTTAGAAGGGGGACTATATATTTTTTTAAAAGATCCCAAAAAGCAAATCTTAATTTTTGCCACTTTATATGTAGGACACCATTTTACTACACCATTGTATATAATGAGACTTGAGCATTCACGAATTTGGGTTTCTATGGGGGATCCTGGTACCAAACCCCAGAAGATACCAAGGGCCTACTGTATTACTTTGTCTTATGTGTTCATTTATTCTTTTGGGTGTTCATCCTCCTTTTCCTATACAGACTGCAGAAGGGCATTACTAAGAAGATGACATGTATTACACACTGGAAGATGAACAAACAAATAAACTCCTGAAGCTGTGGATATTAGAGACTTGTAATGGGGTTGCCAATATAAATATGCTGAGAAAGCTGTTAGCTGAGTTTGGAGCAAAGTTTGGTCCCAGGGTTTGTAGCCTTGATTTTGTGGCCTGATTAGTTAGTCATCTGTTACCAAGCTGAGGCTTGCTGCCTGAGGCCAGTGAAGGAAAGTGTCATTGCCCTGGATAGGCTTAAGTTCACTGATGATATATAATAGTGGTTTTCAGCTGGAGCTGTGACAAGTAGTGTTCTGCTGTTCCAAGTCTGTTCTATACTTCGAAACCACCTCAGCTATATCAACTTAAAAAAAAACAAACACTTTGTGGGGTAGGTCTGAGAAATGCTGTAAATCCTTAAATTGTGATTCTCTGTCCAAGGAGACTGAACCTATACAGTTATATCAAAAGACTTGGCTGTAGACAGTGGATTTTGTGGTGTTTCAAGAGAAGGTTAAAAGCATCTAAGTATGTAGGGTCAGTAGGCTTTTATAAGGTCATGTTTTTATGTCTATCTATTATTTAGTGGCACCACAAAATCATGAATCTGAACCATCTGCATGAACTGATCTAGGCTCAGGCTAACAATGGGGTGAAAGCTATTTGAGCCCTGGTGGAATTTCTCAAGAGACACTTCTCAGAGACCACATTAATAAAGAGGTCATCAGTGAATCTCTTCAAAAATGCTTTTAGGACATCAACTGAAAAAGCAAATAAATTTCAAAGTGAAAGAGTGAGATGCTGCTGAGTTACATATGCATGTTTTTCTCCAGAGGGTTCAATCAATTTACACTGCAATCTTAACTGGGTTACCAAGGGCCAGGATATTTGTTACCAGCCACAAAATTTAGTTAACAACCACTCTTTATTTCTTGATTTAATACTTCTCTAATCCTAACATTTGTACCTAACCAAACCATGCATACTCTTTTTACTGTTGTTGTGTGCCTTCAAGTAATTTCCAACTTATGTTGACCATAAGGTAAACCTATCATGGAATTTTCTTAGCAACATTTGTTCAGAGGGAGTTTGTTCAGAGCCTTCCTCTGAGGCTGAGACTATGTGACTTCTAGGTCATCCAGTGGGTGTCCATGGCTGAGTAGGGATTTGAACTGTGGGTCTCCACAATTGAAGTCCAACTGCAGTTCCATGAAGAGGGGCTGCGGATGACCAGGAAGTATCAAGAGCAGGAGTGTGTGTTTGAGGGACAGACAGTAGTTGATACTCACAGAGTTTGGAGCTAACAAACAGTTTGGACTTGAGAAAGATGGGAGAACTGCCTATGCTACTGGGGAGCCTAAATCCAACATGACTAAACTGGGACTGTTGTACTTTGGACATTACATGAAAAGACATGACTAAAAGACCATAATGCTTGATAAAAGAGAAAGCAGTAGAAATAGAGGAAAAATACATTACCAATGGATAGATTCAGTCAAAAGAGCCACAGCCCTGACTCTGTAAGACCTCAGCAAGGTTGTTGATGACAGATTGACTTGGAAGTCTCTTAATCATGGGTCAAAGTCTTATTCAAGTCAAAGTTGACTTGATGGCAGTTAACAACAAAGAATAGAATATTAGCAACAGCAATAGCAAGTACATTTCTATACCGCTTATGAGTGCATTTAACCATCTAATCAGTTTACAACTGTAAGCTATTTGTCCCTATCAAGTTGAGTACTAATTTTAGCAACCTTGGAAGGATGTCATACTGAGTTGACCCTTAACCTCCTGGTTGGGATTGAACTCACAACCTTGTGGTTTATGAGTGAGTGGCTGCAGTACAGGCATTTAAAGCACTGCACCACCAGCACTCTCTTATTAATTTATTATTGATTTAATATTAATTTATTATAACCTCATACTGTGTTTAACAAATCTATTTCTGTTGTTTTAAACCTGCCTCTGGCTAGCTGTCAAGCTTGAATTGGAATCAGTCTGTTCACATATAAGGGATCACCCTGAGGCCCAGGAACATAAGCCAGAAAATGAAGAATTTGGGGAAGCCAAGACGGGTTGAGCTGCACAATTCCTAGGGACTGAAGTTGTGTTGGCTAGGCTGTACAGAGGGGTCTGATATGCTCATGCATACTGCATATAATATACCTGAAATAGTCATTCTATGCATCTGATTAACTGGGCTGTAGAACTCAAATGCTAATGCTGGAAGAAACCACAGAACTTTGATAGTTTCAGAGACAGAAATCAAATATCTTTGCCACTATAATACTTGGCGCGCCCTAATCTTTTTTTTGCACCACATTGGACTTAGCCAAATTAAATCTGAGCAGCATTTACTTGAAAATATATCACACTTATGCAACTAAGCTACCACAACTTTCCTGGCAGACATCCTTAGCATGAGGTAACTTGTAGAACTACTGGCAACTTTGATCTCAGCACAAGCAATCCTTTTGCTGTTACCATTAAGAAAGGGACAACCTTCTTAGTCTTAATACTTGCTTAGTCCCATCACTTGCTCCCCAGTTAATGGTATTAATTTAGCTAGTTCCTGGGAAACCCAAGCAACTTTGGATCAGAATTCAATGAATTTCAGGTAGTTTTGGTTTCTAGGCTAGCCTCTTTATTTGCTCCTGGAACTCAATCTGCCTACCCACTTCCTTGCCCTTAACACCTATACTGTGTTCAGCAGACTGCCTTGAGTTTGGTCTTGGTTCAGAGCTTGTTCTTGAAGTTATTCTAGGGGGATCATGTCGCTATGCATTTAGACTTTCATGTTGGGGCTTGATCCAGTTCTTGCTTCTGAGGGAGAGTCCCAACAACACATGCATCAGGGCTGAGCAACTGTACAGGGGGCAGGGGCAATTTCCTCCTTATATCTCTAATAGGATGCTCCAAACCAAAACTGGAAGCAATCTGACATCACTTCTGGTTCCACTTGTAGCCTTTTAAGGGGGATATGAGCATTGTTGCCTCCCTCCAAATAAATGGGGCAGCTGGGGCCACAAAGACTGGTTTGAGTTCCCAAGTGGCGAAATAGCCCTATTTTCTGCACTGCTATGTCACCCAGATAGCAATAATGAACTTTGTAATATCTTTCTGGGCAGATTACAATTGATTTTAGTGAACAGAATAGCATCTGATTGCTCAATGCATTACAGCAATTGTTTGTAAGTAAAAATATGTTAGTTGTAACCAAAGAATCATGAATGTAATCAAAACAGCTTTGAGTACTATTCCACAAATGTTTCTGCTCTGGCAGACTATATGCTTCCAAAAGCAGTTGTGCAGGCAGAAAAATAGCATAATTTGGTTATTTTCTCACAGTTCTAACTCATCCCCCTCACAAACCTACTGCCATCCAAACTGAACTACAACTCTGATTATCCACAACCAGTGTACAAGACTAGGGAATGCCACTGTAGTGTGAGGCAAAGGCTAGCTCTATCGTGAACAAAAGGGTATCTTCAGAGCTAATTCAATGGCATCATTTTGAACATGTAGATGGAGATTAGTTTCATTTATTTCAATGGGATTTGTGCTCCAAACAGAACAAAACCCTACTTTGTATTTATATCACTGTAATCCAAAGCATAATTTTTGTTAGATAAAGCATGACTACATCAGCATATGCTCATAATACAGACTAACTGTAACTAAGCATTTGTCTAAAATGCACAATTCCTGTATGATCTAAACTTCCTACATAAATAGATAATATAGCAATTAGGCTACTAACAACTATAGCAAGCACAACTGATGTTACAAACCCAGTTATTCCTCTGGCAACATTAGTTTCTATTCTGTAATATATAATTATGCTGATATTATTATAGCAGGGTAAGTGGAGTTTTTCATTTAGCAGTAAAGGACAACCCATCCCTTGGGAAGGTGGAGTAGTACAAAATAGGACAAAGCTACAAAATGGCAGCCTGTGACCTCTAAACATCTTTGACATGTTTTCCATATCATGGGCAGAAACTAAAAAGCCATATGGCTGACACTAGTTTTTCTACATCCAGGACATCCCTTTTTACCCCACTCTGCAAAGCTATGACTAAAAGTCACAGGATCCACCAGAAAAATAATTCCATTTGAACAAGGTTGTTTAGTGGCCTTCTACCTCCCCTGCAGAGTGTTATGCAGTAGTGCCTTGCAGCTCTGATATCAGTACAACAATGAATCTGCTCTGGGTTTTTGTACAAAATTTCAAGAAAATTCTCAAGGTGCTGAATCTGTTTTGGTTTATAGGGTTGAAGAACCTTTGAAGTTCAAACTAAAACTCAGAGGCAATTCCCCATCCCACTGACACTGGAGCCACCAGACACTGCTATTGTTACATTTGCTTTCAGTTTTAAAAATTGCTAATTGAAATTTTTAAAAAAATCAGAAAAGGTTTCAAGAGATTGTTTCACTAAAATTTAAGAGTAGAATGCTAATATTGGATGGGCAAAAGTAAAACCATGACTCGGAAATGGAATGATAAACACACAGCACACAAATTCATTTGTCTACTTTAGTAGTTAAGTGGAAATGAGATTTATATTTTATTGAATTACAGTTTAACAAAGCTGCACATTGTATTAAGGACATAAATCATTACTACAATGGCTTCCCACCCTTCTCCCCAATATTTTTGCTATTCTTTGCTCTAGGATAAAGTACCAAATAAAGGTGTGTGCCTTTTTTTTTTCTTTAATTACTTTCAGCATTTGAAATATTTACATCTCCATCAAGGGAAAGAGAAAAGACAAGAAAAGAGCAGATCATCTGCCCACATAGAATGACATGCACACATTTGGTGACTATAATCACCAGCACATTACCATTTCATTAAACAAACTCTGACTTTTTCAGACGTGTGTAACAGCTGCAGCTGATTTCCTGGGATCAGAGAGAGGATAAAATCCTAAAGGAAAGCCATATATAATGTAAAAAACGGCAAACTCAACAAAGCAATGACTTTAGCAGAGTTCAGGCTTTGTAGTCAGAGTCAGGATTATGGCACAACTACGCAGGTGGATTCTCATTAAAATCGTTTCCTCTTGATGATTTCTGGTTTCCAGCTGACAGGGTGAGTTTCTTCAGTCTAGAAATATTTTTGAAAAACACAAAGATTGGAATTTTGACTTTATAAAGCTATAATCACATGTTTAATAAGATAATTTGACTGTGAAATCCCTCTAAGTTAAGAAGTTTAGCTTTAGTCCAATGTAAGTATATAAGGATATGAGTCTTATATGTTCATTTTAAAATAATAATAATAATAATAATAATAATAATAATTTATAGCCCGCCCCTCTGAATGGGCAATCGGGGCGGGGTATAAGAGAAGTTAAAAACATCACAATTAAAATATCCAATCCCAATACCAACTCCCCCACTTAAAAAAGGATTAAACCAAAGGCAAGTTAAAACAATTACAAATAAACTGTGAACATGTATGAGAATTTTGCCAGAAAATGTTTGTTAAATGGGCCTTTAAGTTGGAGGATTTCCCCTAACACATTAATTAATTTTAATCTCTTTAGAATGGAGTTTGCAGAATCACCTTTAATAACCAGGTGACAGACTTCCCTAACAACAAGCAATTTTAGCAGGTATGAGGGACAGAGTTACGGTGAGGGGAGAAATGTAAGGGCCTGCAGATTGTGCCTAATGAGGATTTTACACCTTAGTCACTTCTGGCAGAGCCAGTCACAAAAATAAAGGATGCAATGAGCTGATTTTCTCAGCAACATGCACTTAGGGACCAATGATGACACTGACAAAATTTCATCAATATGTCGTCATCGTCATCATCATCATCATCATCGTAAGTTTTATTTATAACCCAACCCTCTGTCCAGGCAATCGGGGTGGGGTACAACAAACATCCGAGTGATAATTATTACTTTACAATACCTCCTCGTAAAGCGCAATCTGCAGACTTCTACAATATCAGGTATTCGGAGGGTCAAGATATGCTGGCAAAAATGTATAAATCTAGGTAGTGACTATATAGAGATAGAAAGTTTGTTTTGATTTGTATTTGTTAACCTATCAATTTTTTTAAAAGGTGATCATTAAATCTTTTGGATACCCCCTCGTAAAACAGATTTTGTCTTGGTCTATGGTCTCAGTTCAAGAGAATACCCTCTCCCTTCCTCCTTTTTATGCTGCAAGACAAATACTGCTACTTCTCTGAATTTAGATTTAAATTTTAATAACAAAAATTATTTTTCAAAGAACACACTGGCTCCCAATTTTGTTTTTCATGTGTCACTGCCACCAATCCAGTATGCAATCCAGCATGCAATAGCCCCATTGGTACTAACAATGCAGCATTCCTCTGGTCTATAGCACATGGAACTAGAACTGCAATCCTATAGACATTAACTTGGAAGTAAAACCACTAAGCTAAGTGGGCCTCTCTTATGAATAGATATGCACAAGACTGTGCTTCAACTATCATAAATAATCAGTCTGACAAAGAATGTGCCTTTCATAATATGTACAGCAATAAGTCACCTTCTCTACAGATCCTTTTCTAGCCTTGAGACACAAATGTTAAGACTTTTCCAGTGCACAGATCTATTCTCAATAAGTGCATCATGTCTCAGTGTTTTAACTATTTTACATATGACTATTTAAATGACAGAAATGTTTTGTACAATTGGTAACATTTTGTTTCAATGCAATTGTTGGAAAGTTACAGCAAACTAATTTAATGGGATTGCTCAAATAGCAACCACCTTCCAGATAAAATGTTTCTGTGATATTTGTCCCTAAGATTTACTTAAACTCATATAAATATAGATTGTTAAAAAATAAACTTCCTTACCGCAGTATCATCTTCTCTGTAGACTTTTATAGTTTTATCTGCTTCAGAAGTAAGAAGTCTGCTTTCAGACTGATCAAACGCACATGCAAATATTCCAGATTCACTGTCCAATGAACCAGGCTGTACAGCTGCATGGACCCTCTGGAAGTTGTAACCAGTTCTCCAGTCCCAAAGATGCATTGTACCATTGTCAGCTTAAAAATAAATTCCAAGTTACAGCTCATCAGTGTACAGATACTATACCAAACTCAGTACATCACAGACCAGAACATTCACACCAGCCAATTCTCATTTAGTATTAAATTCAACACAGTAGAAATTCATTCCCTGCAACACAATAGACTCTCAATAATTCCCTTTCCACAGGACTAACAGTATAATTTCCTACATGCCGACAAGGAAGTAAGCTCCACTGAGATCAATACAACTTACTTCAAGATATGTTTATGTAGGACTGCAGCATGATTAAATTTTAAATTAAATCTATGTAAAGATATAAGTGATTTTTCAGAGAGCATCATTTCAGAAAAGGCATTCTCTTCTATACAGAAAAAAGGATAAATATTTTCAAAAATTGGGCTTTTCACATAAGCAAATAGATCAGCTTTTCCCAGCCTGTTCCCTTCCAATATGCTTGACTACATTCTAGTTGGGGATAGTGGGAACTGTAATCCAACTGTAATCCAACACAGCTGCATGTGTTTTAGATATCCTTCGCAGCACCTACTGAAATAATAATTGTGGCAGCCAAGTAAAGACATTTGTTTTCTCATATGTTTACTTTGTTCCTGAGCATTAAATAGTTTTGTTTGGTCTATGTTTTCATATGTTTTGCTGACTTACTACATGGTTTATTAAATTTCTGCCCGGACAACATGATGAGCAGCATAAAGTTTTTAAATAAATAAATTTAGTTTTAAAAAATCCTAACTAATTAGAGCTCTTTTTTGTCCTTGTTAATTGGTTTAAGAAACCTGTTAATCAATTAAATATTGCAGAACTAAAAATGTAATCTTGATGAGCAACAGCTGGAAAAATAATTTATTATCCCAGAAATGTTTGTTATTGAGTATTTATTACTGTTTTTAGAGAGCAAATATAAAAATGACTTATTTTGACACAGAGTTCCATAACTGCTCCCACCAATGAAAAAGCACACCTTGTCCCCAACAAACTGCAAACAATCGAACAAGGCCTCTCCTGATTACCTTGCTCATAAGGGAGAAGATACTGTGGCGCAGTGGTTAAATGCCTGTACTGCAACCACTCATTCAAAATCATAAGATTGCGAGTTCAAGACCAGCAAAAGGGCTCAAGCTCGACTCAGACTTGCATCCTTCTGAGGTCGCTAAAATGAGTACCCAGATTGTTGGGGGCAAGTAGCTTACAGTTGTAAACTGCTTAGACACTCCTTAGGCAGTATGAAGCAGTATATAAATGAAGCTGTTTGTTTTGTTTTACTTCTTGAAGTTAGTTGGATCAAAATCTTTTAAGATTACTAAATCATGTACTTTGTGTACTGGAAACAAATGTAGTCCTACATAGTTAGTTCAATCCTAGTAGTTGTTGTTTGTGTTACACCCTCTTATGAACAGGCCAACAAGTTCTAGTCACAATTTCCAAATAGTATATAAGAGATAGAGAAAAGGGTATTCAAAACTCCTGGCAAAATTCTCATTTACCTCCAGAAACCAGAACTCCATCTGAATTCACAGCTAGTGTATTGATAATAGCATTGTGACCAGAAAGATTTTGGATGAAATTTCCATCTGGGAACTTCCACTGCTTAATGTTATCTGGGGATCCAGATGCAAATGTGTACCTGTAACAAAATGTGTGTTTGTCAGTAAGTATTGCAAGACATGTTAAACTGCTGCAATAATCTGTAATGTTGAAAATATTTCCTCTAAAAGTGTACTTGCTTTAACATTGCTTATCTGAAGCTGGAAATGGGTTAAACTTAAAGGTTTTGCAACTTTTTTTCCTCCCTCCTCCTTCCTCCTTTTTATGCTGCAAGAAACAAATACTGCTACTTCTCTGAATTTAGATTTAAATTTTAACAACAAAGACCATTTTTCCATGAACATAATGGCTCCCAATTTTGTTTTTCATGTGTCCGCATGCAATCCAGCACCCAATAGCCCCTGGCTTTCACAAATAGAAGGAGAGGGGTGGGGGGAGACAGACGGACCATTGTAATTAAAAGAGGGGGCAGGAAAACTGTGGTGTGCTAACGAGGTCCTTTGATCCTACAGAAGGTTTCATTAAATTTAAATTAATCGAGTTAATTTAATTAAAATTAAATCCAAACTTGACTAAAATTTGTAGCTGCATATATAACAATATTTATTTATTTAAAGCAAGAGCATCTACAGAACTGCACAATGAATTCAATTAAACTGTGTCATTTTGTTTAATGGGGATTGCCTAGCTGGCATATCCCCATTAGGTTTACAGCATGGATGGGAATTATGTGGTTCTTTTGGACTGCAGCTACGAGCATTCCTCACCACAACTATGCTAGCAAGGGTTGCTGGGAGCTGCACTTCAGCAACTTCTGCAGGGCTGTACAATTCCCACCCCTGGACTATAGGACATGTGATAAACTAGGTTTCATTTGATCAGCAGAGTGCTAGAAGGCATTTGCTTGAACATGCAAAATGTTAAATTCACTTACAGTTATACTATGTCTGGATATAACGAAGCAAGAAATTCACCACATTGTTTCAAAAAGTCACCAACAGCATTTCAAAATGGAGTCCCTAAGTCAGCTTATAGTAACACCAGGTTTATGATCTGCTTTCAGATTCCTCTCTCAATGCTAGTCAGCTGCACGTGGCCATTACCACAATCCTATGCTCTTTCAACCTTACAATAAATACTTTTTATAAGATTTGTACCAACATACAGAAAGCTTACAGCACAATCTTATACACATGTAGAGTTTACCATTGCACTGGGATGGAGAAATCAAATTCAAATCCCCATTTAGTTAAGAAGAATATTGTGTGATCTCAATTCTCTTGCTCTCTCTCAATTGAGCATGATTAACCTGGAGCCTTAAGAATAAAATGAGACCACAACAGAGTTAGGTGTACCACCTTTAGTAGTGCTGAGCAGAGAAGTGACATACTGTATATACGCTAAGAAATTGTAGTCAAAATATTGACCCCCCTAAATCTGGGTCAAGTTATCCACCAGTCGATTAAGAACTGGCCTGCTGTATTCATCGGCTCAGGATCCCCAATTCACCCAACTGTGGATACAAGGGGGTGGCAGCTGAGGAATTCCCACCTTAGTCTCTTGTTGAATCTAGCACGGCCTGGTGAGTACCTGCTCTCCTCTTTGAAGAGGGCCTCTCTTTTTGACAGTGTGGGAAGGGTAAAAGGGTTTGTGTGTTACATCCAGTTTACCCAACAAAATAAAACAGAAAAATGGATGTCGGCCATGAAAGCCTTCGACTCTACAAAACAGAAAAATCTCAGAGCTTGGGGTGCTGAGGGGAAAGACATCCCCCCTGTAACCACTTCCACCATTGCATTCGTCCTGAAGAGGGAATCACAGGCAATGCAGAGCTGTGCCAAGGCCGCAGGCAAAAACAGCATGCAGGAGGATGGAGGAGGCAGACTGGGGTTGGGACAGGACCCACCCCTGCAAAGCAAAAGGTTCAGTGGTGGCAAACCTTAGCCGCCAGTTCTTCATGCTCCCCAACCTCCAGGGAGCATACCAGTCACCTGGCTAAGGTGTTTCTGATTTTTCCTTCACAAGACAGAAGCAGGCAGGGGAGCAGGAAGAGTTGCAGACACTGACACTAATCACATCTGCTTTCCCCTCTAAATAAGGAATGAACTAGCCAGTGTTGAATGTGCTCATTATTGTCAGACTCATATGTATTAAATAGTGAGATACAACTACTGTATTAGAGCATCATTGGGAGAAAAAAAACTCAGAAAAATTCTTACTGTCTCGGATGCAGCACAACTGCTCTTACTGATTTCTTATGATTTGTTAAAGTGACACGGGTTTTTCCTGCCACCAAGTCCCAGAGTCGTATAGTGGTATCGTGACTTCCTGCAATTGAAAGAAGACATTTTTGGAAAGGTAAGCATATAGAATAAATATTCAATATAAATATTCCAAACTAAACCTGTTACAGAATTATAGACCTATAGAACTGGAAGGGACCCCGATGGTCATCTTACCCAGCTTCCTTCCAATCAAGGAAATCCACAGCCAAAGTATCCTAAAGCAGCTGTGACCACACCTGTTTCACTTCCAAGTCTATGTGAATGCCACTTTTCAGCATCTTTGCAAAGATGGTACTGTCTTAGGTACAGGTAAAGGTTTCTCCTTTGACAAGATTGTCTACTTTTGCCTCCCTGTCGAGGGCAGTGCTCATCTCCGTTACTAAGCTGAGGGAGCAATCGCTCATAAAGACAACTCTGTGGCCATGTTGCCAGAATGGCTAAATGCAGAGGTGTAAAGAATGCTGTTACCTTCCCACCAAAGGGGTACCTATTTATCTACTTGCACTGTTACATGTTTTCAAACTGCTAGGTTGGTAGAAGCTGGGACTAGTGATGGGAACTCCCTCTGGCATGCGATGCTTGGGTCTTGAACTATCAATTAGCTGACCCTGAGATCATCAGAGTCAGTGTCTTAACTGCTAAGCCACCATTTTAGTCTGTCTTACAGATACTGTACTGTATACATATAAGGTACTGTCATACAGATCATTTAATTGTATGGGATAGTTCAATGGCTTCCAGTGGCTCTCAAGACATTCCATAAGGGATTCAGGGCTTTGAACAAGTTGTCCTGCTTTTGGCTTAGATTATGCTCATGTTTATTCAGTTAGTTACAGCATTATTTTTTAAAACGTTTAAGCTTTTTGATCAACACCACAAACGTTCATTCAAGTAGAAGGCAAAAAGCTGAATCCATCATATTTTAAAATGACAGTAGAACTACACACATGGTGGACAGCAGTAAATGGCTGAATAAGGTGTCTTCATAGTATTCCATTGCAATAAACAGTATTCATTATACCTGTGATAATTTGTGGTTCTGCTGCTTGGCACTTCACTGTTGCCACAGCATTTGTATGTCCTGTCAGCGTATGCACACTAGCTTTTGTCCTCACATCCCAAATCTAAAAAGGTCACAAAAAAGTTGATCAATTATATGTATAAAATCATCCACAATCAAAAGTATGGTTTATAATCTTCAATAGGCAAACCAATTTGACATGCATTTACTCCATTTATAACCTTTTCCACAAAATTATGTACTTTTGTTACAGAGATAAATTTATCACTCATAATGCTCCTGATATGAAATTTCAAGTCCTCTTTAACATTAAACTGTTCCACCATGTATCACTGACAACACCAGCTTCCAATTTACCAGAATGTCTAACTATACATTATGATGTATATGGACACACAATTTAAATACATCTGAAAACATTTTACTTACGCGTGCTGTTGAATCTCTGCTACATGTTACAAGTACATCTATTGTTGGGTGCAAATCCAAGCCATACACAGCACTTAAATGACCATGGTAATGCCTAATAACCTGGACATAAAAGTATTTCAGTTAAAATTGGATATTTTATGAACAGACAATCTTTACATTTCTGACAGATTTTTGTTGAAGTGCTTTGCTTACCTTATTATATTCAAGATCCCAGCATTTCACCTGTTTATCTTCTCCACAAGAGAAGAGGTATGGGCTCCTTGCACTCACTATTACACCTCGAACTGTACTAATATGTCCTGTCAAAGATAGCTTTAATTTTCCACTTGCAAGGTCCCAGATCTGTAGTGAGAAAAGCAAACATCTGATGTTTCTGCAAGTGTCAGAAATCAAAGTATGTCAACTTAATTGGAGCTAGCAGCTCGAAGAAGAATGAATCAGCATACACAATACATCCACAGATCAAAGTAAAAGCTGAAAAATCAAGTTTCAGTATTAATCCCAATATTGACACACTGGTGCAACTCCAAAATTATCAAGAAAGGAAAGGAATAACATATGTTGAAGTACACTATCCTGGAAACAATTAGCAGTATCTGAGATACAGTCAATGGCATCCAACTATGATTGAGACTTTGATGACTCTTACCTTTATAGTTCTGTCAGCAGAGCCAGTAACAAACCACTGATTTCCTGGTTCTACTGCAATACATCTCACCCAACCCAAGTGCCCACTGATAACCTGAAAATATTACAAAGACAGATTCTTAGATTAAAGACTGATAGAAGGTTTTGGCACTTAAACTCTTACCCAAAGGCAACTTATAATCAACTCTAAAACAAGAGACCTTTGATTATCCATTTCACTTCAGAACTATACATTAAATGTTATAAACACATCAGTATTTATCATCATGACATGAAAAAAACATAATCTTTTATCCCCTCCCCCCAGTGTTTACAATCCAAAACATTCCTCACACACCATAGGATGGTTTGGAAGGGCATTGTGGCACATTCTGAAACCCCTACAGGCTATTTTAGGCAAAAGAGAAGGCTTTATTTAACAAGGAAGTCAAACTGAAGTTGAAGTGTACTTCCTTGTGAGATTCACACATTTTGTTATCCCCTCTCAGCAGCCTATGCAAGAAAAAATGCACAGACCCTGCAAGTGTATTTCTAGTTTCACAGCACCAAAATGTCAAGGACAATTCCAAGCACAATCCAAATTCAGTTTCATATCACAAATAATAAAGTGTTCTGATCTGTTCCTAGGATCTGGTACTCAGTTCACATTAAAACCATTAAACAAAAACCAAAAAGAAGCCACAAGTCAGGGTAAACTAACTTGCTGTATTTTCTTCTGGATGTGGATGGCCACCACTTTCCAGAAAACCACCAGGGTGGGAATGGCCTGACCCTCCAGATAGTGTTGGGCTACAACTTCCAATATTCCTTACCATTTGGTACACCTTTGGGAAATGCAGTCCAACAACACTTGAAGGGCCACATCATTCGCACATTGCTCTTATACAAATGCCAAAACTCGCCATATATTAGACTAAATGGTAGATCTTGTGAAGAGCTAACTTTAAAAAAGATTAATATCAGGCAAAAAACACTTCAGTATATTGGTAAGTTTTGTATCAGAATTATCAGAGTTCATTTTGCAGCATTTTGAGCAATCTAGCAATCATTTTTTGGAAAAACACGTCACTGTTGATGAAGCAGGGTAACATCACTATGATCTAGAGACCAAACTACAATTCTTGCAGTAGCAGGACTCAGGTTCTCCTGAAGAATTTCAAGATTCAAAGATTACCAGGAAAGGTCATGGCCATAGTTTTTAAGATAAGGCAGATGTTTTGATGATTGACTATCTTCAGGAGGACCAAAATTAATCCAAAATATTACTCTTAACTTGCTGTGCCGATTAAAGGAAAAACTTTAGAAACTTAGAACATGTCATGAAATGAGATGACTCATCAGGAAAGACAATAATGCATGGTAGTATGGAACGTTGCAGGAAAAGGTGATAGATTCAAGAAGCCCCAACCCTGAGTTTATGAGATCTTAACAAGACTGTTAATACTAGAGTAGCTTGGAAGTCTTTCATTCACAACATTACCATTAAGGTGAAGCTGTTTTGATGTCACTTAATATCAAAAGTAATGATTAATTACTTACTCTGTACAGCTTCCATGGAGGATGCCACTGTGGTTTTGGCATTGTTGGAGCCTTCTTTGCCATTAATGCAGAATTTTTATTCCCTCCGGCTTCCATCATAGCCTATTTATGGAAAAGAAATGTTAAATTACAAATAATTACTTCCCATCTCAGATTTTCTACTATCCTCATGTTGTCAGTCAATATAAGGAAGTCCTGTCTCTGACAAACTCACTATAAAACTAAAACCTAGTTTAGACTGTGGCACTGCCATCAGAGGTTCTGGATTAAACAGATTTACCATAGTCAAACCTGGAGGCTGTGAACGCTCAGGAATCCCAGCATGTCTGTATATATCACCTACACCAGCAGCTGTTCGACTTGCTTCCATTCTGAAAAGAACAGAAACAACTGAGGGTGAGGCACAAAAAGTACTAAGAGGATTAACTGACCACTTAATTTGATTATAGTCCAATTAAGATTTTCTTAGTGTTAAACCAAGTATATGAACACACTGGAGTCATCCACCACTACTGTCACTCTCCATATATGGAGAGCAACAGTTTGAAGAGTGGCTCTCCACAACATCTGGAACCCTGAAGAAAACATACAGCAGTAGTTCTCTTCTTTAGACTGTAACTCTTCATGTGTGCAGAGTAATAATAAAGGAATGTGGGGCTAGCAAGCTCTTTCTCCTTTCCCTTTCAGTATAACTGATCTGGAATGCCCAAACAGAGCTTACACTTACTTAAGAATCCATTTCCATATGGGTAAAAATGTATAGATGGGGAACTACTTTTCCAGATAAAGCATAGGGAGAAACATACCACTTGCAAATATCTACAGTGACAACAACATTTGTCTAACTGTGGGTAGATCTCACACAAGAAGTGACCCAGCAGAGACATAATTTGAGGCAACTGCCCTTTCCTCCGGTAACCATCAGCCAAGGCTTGCTATTTAAAATACCTCTGCCTTCAAATGAAGTGTGAGAATCTTTTCATGAGAAATGTGAGGAGAAAAAATATCTTGGAAGATAAGACAACAGCCAGCATGTATAAGGCACGTTTTAAGTTTTACAGAGTAACATTGCTTAAAACAATCTTGTCAAGTCAGTCAGTATTAATGTTTCCATATGGTAAATAAGGGGTTTTGATTAAGTAAACTTGGTTAAGTGTATTATAATACAATGGTAAGCCTATGTACTAGTGAGTAAGTCCAATTGAATTCGGTGGAACTTACTTCATGGTTAGAATTACACGGTTTGTGGTTCAGATTAAATTCAAAGATTGCCTAAATCACAATTCAAATCCTTAATCACTATGCAGTTCAGCTCTCACCAGAAGATCCTGTAAGGTCTTCAAAGCCCTTCCTCAGTTAGGAAAAGATCCTGCTATCTATACTTACTGTTCTGATCCCTAATCTAAATTCCTTTCTCTCCCTTTCTTACCTCCCCTAAGTGGAGACCAGCATTACCACAGCTAACAGTATGGATCAATTATGCAAGGGGAAGGTACCCAACACACTCTTTCAATCAAGTAACATTTTATACTTTAGGCTCAAAAGAATGGATGAGACAATCAGAATTCAGATTGCATCAATGAAAAGAAACAAGAGTAAGTTTATGACTAAAATCAACACTGTACTTTCGCAAACACCAATTTGTGTTTTCCCAAGTAACTCAAAGAAAATTACTCTGGACTTTTAAGTGAATTTTTTGCTTTATTAAATTATAATTACTTGGATTGAGAAGGCGGCAGTGCCACAGCTAATGACTGAGCTGCTGATTCGCTAGGCATCCTCTGGATTTTAGTGTCTGCAGTCAAAGCCACTCCTTGTAAAAAAGAAAACAACCTAGTTAAAACAATGTTGACAACTAAATTATTATTGGTGTTCAGTTCTTGCTGGCAGAATCATGAAATCATTACTGGTCATATCTATCTAATACTGTGATCTATAGTTTTAATATTTAAAAAAATCTTTCTTTTAAGATTCCATAAATTTAGGTCCATAACTTTAGAAGACTCTAACACAATTCCTTATTGTACAGACCAATTAGCAGCGACAAATAGTAAGGGAATGATTATGAACATGTAAAACTGAACTACATATAGTAAAGTAACATAGCACATGAACTAAACATAGTTTGTAGTTTAAAAAGGTAAGTTTAGAAAGCAAAGTTGTTTAGATACTCACTTAACTATGAAGAGTGAAAATCTAATAATGAAAGGAATTTGTCACAATTTTCAAGTGACAGCACAGCAATTTCTAAATCACTTTCCTATCTTAGAATAAGTAGGCCTCTTCCATTTCAAATATACTGATGATTAAGTATGTTCAACATTTCAAAATATGCCTGCAGCACTTTATTCCACCTATGTTATAACACACAAAGAAAATTCTAAGAGAATTCAATAAATCTTGGTACTTTGTATAACATGAATGAAAAAAAGCTGTCCAAAGCAATCTACTATTGCACATGATTACACATACTTCCTTTAAGATTTTATAGTAGAACATTACACAATTTTATCAAAGCCTACAATGTTTTCACCCAAAAAGCTTACTTACCAGGTCCAGGAGGATAGGGATGTGTTCCTGTTATCAAATATTCATTATCTTCTCCTAAAAAGTAACATGTTTTTCCATTATCGTTTTAGAATATTATAATAAGATGCTGCCTTAGACTCCTAAACACACTTTTCACTAAATCTTTCATTAGAACTCACACCTAAAAATGTTTAGTCATTTTTGCCTTGTAAATATATGTGTATGTGCATGTATATACATAGCCGATATGCACATGTCTACCAAGAACTGGAGGAATGCACATTTTAAATTAGTTTATGATATGTGATGTTGTTAAATTTGAAATAATACAAAGAACAACAAGAGCATAATACTGTCCTACTACAGGTTAGATTCACAGTGTGCAGATTTCCATGTTTATCAAAATCTTCAATAGTGACAGTTTGATGGTTTCAGCCTGACTTACACTGGGTTACATTTTTTTGAATGCAAAATGAATATTATGTGATGTATCTTTTTTACTATTTCAGGAATTACCTGCAATAAGTGGAAACCAAATTAGAAATGATTGCCTATTATCTACCATTTTATGGCTCTCTGTTAATTCAATGTACATTTCCCATAAACTCTACAATACTGGAAGAAGTACAACATTTCTTAATACAATGATACTTTCACTCACTCGGAATCTATTGGTAGAGTTAAAACCCACAGAAGTTGACATATTCTAGAGTTGTGAAAGATGGTCAAGTAATTAGAGCGGAAGAAGCAACCATTTACAGAGTTTTACAAGAGCTGTGCAACCTAACAACAAAATGTGCATATTTATCCACTGGTCACCCCACAGCACTCCAGAAAACAAAACAAAACACCAAGTCCCACTTTTGATGTATGGGAACTGGATGTCAATATCTGCTTCATTTATATTGTGGGGAAAAAAACACCAGAGAATATATATTTTTCACCTTGACAGTGAATATTAGACTATAACTGAAGGACTTTATTTATTTATTGGAAATAAATATAAAAGGACACCTCTTTCCTCTTTAATGATCTTTCATTTGCCCCAAGTTTCAAAACACTGAAAAAATAAGTTTAAGGCAAAGATTATCAGGGGCTACTTCTGATACACATGCTGCTCTAAACTCACATTTGGATGTACAAAAAGGTTTGTATTTGAAAGAACAGGCATGCTCTCACTGAGTGTAACCAATCTGCCCTTCTCCTCAGCTCTGCATCTAGAAAGTAACCAGAGGGCAGCAAAGCTCTCTCTGTAAATAGGCTCAGATATCTAACAGTATTATCCTGTGCATGTCTATTCTGAGGTAAGATCTGCTGAGTTCAATGGGACTTAAATGAATGTAGAACTGCCATCTACGTACATTTAATTACAAGTGTAACCATACCTGGATTTTGAAGATACTGCTTATGTCCATAGGAATCAATTGCACTTTGAGACCCCTTGTCTCGAGCATTTTCTTTCAATACAGGCATGTGCAGCACCGAACTATACTCTGTACGAAGTTTAACTGCCATCTTTACTTTGTGGCTGCATGAGAAAATATTCCATTACATCTTTCATTTTCATATACTGTTTGATCATAATAATGCCACATTTAGGAATAAATTCAATCAGAATTCAATCAGAACTTCAGTTTAAAAATCTGGTGCTTGTACAGAATTACTTTTATAGGACACAGGTTGCTCTAAACTGAGATTACCTGTATTTCAGGTAATGTATTCTATTTCAGAGTTTTCTGGATTTGAGTTGCAAGTACCTCCACTATGAACAAATCATTCTGATTATTATGCATGAACTCAGTGAAAATTAATTTAACTGTATGCACTGAGGAAAATCTTGTTACCACAAATAAATGAGGGTGCAAAACTGGATTGGTCAGTGAAGTAATACACCATTTTAATTTCTTGGCACACTCCCTATTGTATCTTTGTGAGTCTGGGTGTACAAGTGATTTGCCCCTGAGTGCTACTTACAATACAAGCTCAAGGGTCAAAGCTGCAGATGCATATACATGCATATATAAACATACACTATCCTCTCTTCTTGCTGGGAATAAACTGAGCGAAGGTGGCCAATTAGTGGGAAAAAAATTTGGCAGGGAGACTCAGGGCACCCATGGGGATCTACATTTCAAGTTTCAGAGGTCCATACGCAGCCTCTTGGCTGCAGATACTGTGTGCCTTTGGTGTAGGCACACATCATCTAGTCTTGATAGGAAAAAGCTGCTTCCACACTTCTTAGCACAGTTGACCCTCTTGTAGCCACAAATTTTCCATCTACAGATTCAACCAACCACAGTTCAAAAATATTCACACACTCACTCACACACACAAATCGCAAAAGCAAGCCTAGATTTTGCCATTTCATATAAAGGATGTCATTTTACTGCGCCATTGTATATAAAAGGACTTGAGCATCTACAGATTTTGGTATCCACAGCAGTGTGTGCATGTGTACGTGCGTGCGTGTGTCTGTCTGGGAACAAAATCCTAGCAGATACTCACTGTAGTGCACTTAAATATTATGATTACAGGCTGGTTTGCATTCAGAAACATTAGTACATTACTATTTATCTTACCTTTTATCATCCAATGATACAGGTTTTGCATGGTCAGCCACAAACATATCATGTGTCCTCTTCAAAGATCGGAATACAAGGGTATGCACAGAGTGCTTCTGCACTTCCTAAAAAAAGAAGAAAGACAATACTTAAATTCTGGAATTTTGTTAAAGATGGGATTCTAAAAATGTGGGCCTGGCCTAGCCTACCAGTCAACCATAATTCCTTGTCACTACTGACCCTATACTTCCTGAAGCCCCAACATGTTCCAGGGAACTCCAGCAGAAAGGTTTCATGTCTGTCTCTCACTCTTTATTTGTTCCAAGTCTCATCACAAGAGACAATACTCTCCCTTCTTCCTAGTAAGAAAGAGATACTGGGCAGTCCTCATCTTTTGCTTTGTTTGGGAGCAGGAAAAGGTACAGCCAGCTCCTCATTGCTCCAAAGCTCTACACAAGGTGAAAGAACATTCCTTCTTCCCAGAGACTGAAGGCACTGGCAAGCAGATTTACAAAGGCATGATTAAGAAAGCAATCATATAAAATGGATTTTAGCCTACAGGTCAAATGGAGTTTAAAAAACAGGTGTTGCTCTGGCTGTCTTCTTTGCACTGCATTATAACAGCAACTTTTAGAAGTAGGGAATTCGCTTCCTATTGGCTAAAAAAGCCAATGCAATTTTAGGCTGAATCAATAGAAGTATAGTGTCTAGATCAAGAGAAGTAATAATGCCACTCTATTCTGCTTTGGTCAGGCCCCACCTGGAATACTGTGTCCAGTTCTGGGCACCACAATTCAAAAAAGATGTGGAGAAACTGGAACATGTCCAAAAGAGGGCAACTAAGATGGTGAAGGGTCTGGAAACCATGCCCTATGAGGAACGCCTTAGGGAACTGGGGATGTTTAGCCTCAAGGAAGAGAAGGTTAAGAGGTGATATGATAGCCCTGTTTAAATATTTGAAGGGATGTCATATTGAGGAGGGAGCAAGCTTGTTTTCTGCTGCTGCAGAGACTAGAACGCGGAACAATGGATGCAAACTGCAGGAAAAGAGATTCCACCTCAACATTAGGAGGAACTTCCTGACAGTAAGGGCTATTCTACAGTGGAACACACTCCCTCGGAGTGTGGTGGAGTCTCCTTCCTTAGAGGTCTTTAAGCAGAGGCTGGATGGTCATCTGTCAGGGATGCTTTGATTTGGAGTTCCTGCATGGCAGGGGGTTGGACTGGATGGCTTTGTGGTCTCTTCCAACTCTATGATTCTGTGATTCTATGGTGAAGAGATGCTCTTTATTGCCCACTTTCCATCACGGCTCTTTAAATTTCCTATTTCAACTTCCCAGTACTGAAAAGTGAATGAAGCGAATGGACAATCAAACAAAGCAAAAGGAATCTACAATTTTTCTAACTGATTTTTAAAGTATTGTATCATAATGTATTAATATATTTAAGTGTGAGATGCTCTGCAGAAGAGCAGAACATATATGTAATGAATGGTTTATAGCCATTTTCTCCACACATGTTGTTTTAAAGGCCGTTCTTAATCCGTTATGTATCGTTATTGTTTCTATTGTATTATTGTTACATAAGCCACTATGGGAAAGTTGGTTTAAAAACAACATTAATCTGAACTAAAGTGCATTCAGTGGAAAAAATAGGTTTTACATAATTAGTGATTAACAAGCCGCATTCATTTCAGTAGGAATACTTTAGCAAAACTAACACTAACTTTAGACTACTATTGAAAAAGATTTGAATAAATAAAATTACAATAACTGTTAACATATTGGACTGAAAATAAAGTACTAGTTTAAAAACGATCATTTGCTGTAGCATTTTTGGATGGAAACAGTTCTTAGAAAAATATAGCAATTTTACATTGACAACTTTGAGATACGTACTTTAGTTAGCCTTAATAAATATATTACAGTGGCGGTGCTTATGCAGTCAGCTCTGCCTTGCTCAGTTTACAGCAATTGAAGGTTGCTGCCACTCTCATCAAAACAGAGACAGCAAAGGTTCAGGACTAATGAGAAAAGGAAGCAAACTGAACTCTTGCCCTAATCTAATACATAAGTAGATATTTATTTTGAAAGAGAATCTTGCAAGTCCACCCCATCTCCTCAATGAACTATTAAGTTAACTTTCTCCCTTTCCGGAGTGTCAAGATCAAGGACATTAGACAGATGCTTTAGTCAAAAGTTTATTTTCCATTTTAGGGTACAAATCTTAACATAAAAGGTTCTCGTTGCCTTTCCAGCAGATCACTTTTCATGTACATTTAGAAGCCAGAGCACTGCTAAATTTATTACCACTGTAAAAACTGGACAAAAACAAGCAATGAAGAAAGGACAATGTTTACAGAACATTAAACATGATCTGTTACCTTTTTGCCTGCTCAAGATCACATAACCGTAGTGCAGTTTTCAGACTCAAAATCCGCTATGCTTTGTTCTTTAATGATTCTAGCTAATAAGCATTATTGCTACACACAATGGCCGCTGTTCACTCATAAGATGCATCAGGAAGTGTCTCAAATATTCTGGTAACACCGGATTTTTTTTTAAACACCCTTCTTTCACTGGTATTTAGCCCATGCTTAGCCCACCAGAATTCATCTTCAAAAAATGAAAGGTTATGGGATTCAGGTGTACGTGGGGATGATGGTAACAGGGGTGATGGTTCTATAAGCATGTTTCAGCCATTTACCTTTGAGTAAAAGCATAGGTAAACACATTCAAGATAAGAACTTTCACAGATGGACATAATTACTTGGTTGCATAAACAGAGCTCGAATTAGATGTACCATGCAAATAATTTCTTTAACATCAACAGCCTCTCCATCAGATAGTGGAAGAAGAGGGATCATTATTTTGGCTTTACTGAGAGAACAGCTGCCTTTAGTTCTCACAGCTATAACTCTGAAGAGGAGAAGGAAAGTAGGGAAATTCCACCACCACTGCTGAGAGATCAGCTATCTCTTGGGTCTGCTCAAACTGTCCCCTAATGAAAGCCATTCCATCAGGCTACATCAACATCTCCCATCTCAGCTGAATGGCTACTACAGGAACTCAAAGATATAGCCATGTTAGTCTACAGAATCATGTAGATGTAGAAAGATTTTGTAGCACCTTTGAGACTAAATGAAAGAAAGAAGTTGGCAGCATGAGCTTTCAGAGACTTCCGTTTACTTCCTCAGATGCTTCCTGCTTCCTTAAATCTATGAAAGCTCATGCTGCCAACTTCTTTCTTTCAGTTAGTCTCAAAAGTGCTGCAAGATCTCTCTACATACTGATATTAGAGAAACTGTCATTTTAGCAGCTGGTATCTATGCTTTAGAGCAGTGGTTTCCAAATTTCCTAAAGCCGTGAACCTTTAATACAATTCCTCATTTTGCGGTTGACCCCCAACCATAAAATTGTGGTGTCTTGGTTCCTAAGACCATCAGAAATATGTGTTTTCCGATGGTCTTAGGTGACCCTTGTGAAAGTGTTGTTCCACAGGTTGATAACTGCTGCTTTAGAGGAAGGAACAGGCAAAATCACCTCCAAGTATTCCTTGCTTGAGAAAACCCTATGAACTTCTTAAGAGTCATCATAAGTCAACCAGCAACTTGAAGGCACATACGTATCTGAACTAGCTTTTTTCCTCCTCCTCTCCCATCTCTTAAGTTGCTCTTTTCAGTTACAGATAAGGGTAAACATCTTTTTAATAATAATAATAATAATAGTAATAGAAAGTTTTCTTGCTTAATTTATTAAGTTAAAATGTTTGTTTCAAGCACTTTCACAGAAACCTAAGAATGAAACAACAATACTATCCACCTGATTTAATCATAGACAATCACATACCATAACAATTGAAAAAAGGTACCAAGAGTACTGTTTTCAGATAGAATATAGCTCCTAGGAGGATGCTGTAAAACTGCGGTTGATTTAATACAATTTAATAACATTAGTAAAAACAGATGTACATAAAAAGCAGAAAACATAATGGCTTCAACTTTCCTCAGCAATGTCTGTTGGAATGGTAGAGATAAACAGCACCTCATGGCACCTACATAATTTCCAGGGTCTAAGTGTGGAATTCAAAGGAAAGTGCTGGAGGCAAGAGTGGTATTGTCTTCTAAATTAAGGCCATATGGCACCAAGGCATCGAGCCTGTACAGCCAGAAGTTTTCTCTTTCCTCAAGCACAAAAGGATCCATTTTGTGTTTTAAGTCTGTTTTCTGGAACCCTGAATTGCAATTCTGGAGCACAGCTTTCCAAATTCTGGCAATGGGTATATGCTACACACCATCTAGAATTGCCCCTTCTCCATCACAATCCATTCCTACTCACCTGGAATCTGTACTGGGCCTTTTGCACTGCAAACACACCCATGCCATGGCCACTTAGAGCTCCTATCTATCGCTGTCATTTACTATTTTACCGTCATTTACAGATATAGAGTCTAAATCACAGACAGGCGGCTGGACTCCAACCCTTTCTGCCTTGGATCAATGCTGCGGCAGCCGCACGGAGCAACACCGATGCACTATCTCTCAGAAGCAAAAAGCAGCAGCTCTAGACAGCTTCCTGGAAGGGGTGCCATATGTACACTGGCATGCCCTGATGATGCCCCTTCCGCATAGTACCGTTTGGGCACTTTGTCGCCTAGGCGTCATCATAGCGCATGCCATATGGACAGGTACACGCCACAAGGGCTTTGAGTATGTGAACGCTCAGCCCTAGCTGAACCCTAGTGTGTGTACAGGCTGGCACAAAGTGGCATCTGTACAGACCCTGAGTCTACTTGAATAAAACTTCTTGGACAAAGCACATGCCAATGTGTCAAGAGAGCGTTCTCTTCGCAGAATCAAATTCTGTTTTTCAGAAATAAGTAGAAACCACAGAGCTATACAAAACTGCAGGTTGAAAACAAAAAAGTGCTTCAGTAAACCTACTTATGAATTTCTCTTTAGGTTAAGATTGTAACACAGTTAAGCAGAAGTACTATAAATCTACATAACTACTTTTGACTACTTGGAAAGAAGGGCGTGAAAATCAGGATTGACTAATGACACAGATTAACAGTTATCCCCTTGTCACACAAGCTATTTCCCATCCTCTACAACTAATTTGCCCGAGTAGTGTCAACAGGTACAAAAGGAGAACACGCCAGAATGCTTGTCATCCCCATTGCATTTCATCCGTTTTAAAACAAAGTTTACTTTGAGAAAAATAGTCCATATGCTCTGTATAGCTTTACCTAGCAGTAGTATGAAAGGCATAACTTAATGTGCGTTGACACCATGATACAGTAGTATGCCATGTGTTGCTAACTAGCTGGCAATAATTTTCACTCCTATGCTAGTACTCAGGTCTTAGAAAAATGTAAAAACAAATGTCACATTAAAACAAATGTATGTGTTTTAAGCTTCTCTTATTGTAAGGCATCATATATATATATATAAGGATGGTGGCAGCTGCTACAGAATATTTATGGGAATATCAGTAAGGCACACAAACGAGGCTCAAAGTGGATACCAATTAATAACACTAGGACTAAATAGCAACCTAAAACATTATTCAAAGGCACAAACATGTTGTGCTGCTGTTTCTATTATTATTATTATTAATTATTATTATTATATTTATTTATATCCCAATTTCCCCCCAAAATTGGGATTCAAAGCAGCTTACAATTTAAAAGCACAATACAATTTAAACCATACAAAAGTGAGCATTAGGACTTTTTAGGTGGTAACCAGCACTTTGAATTGTGCCTGGAAACAAACTGGCAGCCAATGGAGCTGTTTGAAGAAGGGCACTGTGTAGTCTCTGTAACCTGCCCCCGTTAACAGCCTGGCCGCAGCTCTTTGGACCAGCTGAAGTTTCTGAACACTCTTCAAAAGCAGCCCCCAAGCTTTTGTAGACTTAAGTCTACTTCATTACATGCATGGAGTGAGGTGCCTAGGAACAGATCTGTGAATGAGCAGGCTCTGTGTGGGGAAAAAGCAACAGAAATGCAAAACCTAAGGGTATGGTGATGCGGTGACAAGTTCAATTTTAATGAACTTGGGGGGGGGGGGGGCAAAGGTAGGAGGAAAGATGTCATTTAAAGACAAATGAATAGTGGAAGAAGTTATAGGAATTTAGTGTGATGCTGGCTGAGAACCAGAAAGAAGATGTGATATACTGGCCAAGAGAGCAGGTTGGGGTGTTAACTAGTGGTATGTTATGTGCAAATGTGCCAGAAAACAATATCTGTTCAATGGAATGGAGTTTGTGGATATATTCCAATTCTGCTGTTTTAATTTCTTAACGATAATAATTCAAAGATATAGGGCCCAAACAGGAAGGCCAAAATAAACCTGCTTCAGGTCACTTTGGAGGTATGCTGTTTAAATGCTGCATGCATCCTAAGAGGCCGTAAGCCGTTCCAAAGGCAGGCTCCAATACTAAGGACTTGAGCACAGCTTTGATGCAGTTTCTGGCCTCTTAAGATGTCAGGCCCTGCTGAAAACACATAAACATACAAACGCTGCCAATTCAAGGAGCACAACTCCTTTCCACTGCAGCTAGATATAGCTAAAATTTAGGGACAGATAGGAAAGGATCTAAAGGAT
This sequence comes from Urosaurus nigricauda, assembly GCA_034509955.1. NCBI lineage: Eukaryota > Metazoa > Chordata > Lepidosauria > Squamata > Phrynosomatidae > Urosaurus > Urosaurus nigricauda. Next base: position 153,869,373 of record JAOEGL010000005.1, on the reverse strand, counting down.
GAAGCAAAGCAAAACAATGTCAAATAACTTCCAAAAGTCCATCAGACATAACTCTTTGTGCTTATTCTTAAAACTGGATGGATGAGAGATTGAAGGGGGGTCAGTGCTTCCAGGACAGATTATACTCTAGCTTTTCACCAGGGGATGGGTCCTTCTTTAAACAAGAGTTGAGATACAGTACTTACATTGACCCGTGGATAAGTCGACTCAGGTTTTTTGGGCCAATTTTTTGACCTAAATTTCTAGACTTATACATGAGTATATACAGTATTTAAAAACCTCAAAAAGAAACTTTAATTTTGCCATTTTGGTGGAGTCCTTATAAGCCTCCAGTCCATTCCTCACTAGGAAATTAAGAGCTTTATCTCTTTGACAATTTTTAGTCTCCCCCTTTTTCATGGTTTTAGGTTGTGATCTGTTAAGACTCTTTATTGTTTATATTATTGTTATTGATGTGGGTTTTTTTTTCCAGGATTGAAATGGGGAATTAGAAATTGGGATTTTTTTTCTTTAATAACTGCTGAACTGAATGTAATTTTTTTCTATTAATTTTTGCTTTATTAATTGTTATGTAATTTTTGTTATTTATTGCTATGCTGAAATTGTTTTTATTATTTCATTGTTATTGTTATATCCTTTGTATTTTTCCCACTTCTGTAACCCACCCTGATTCCTGGCTGATTGGGCGGGATATAAATAAATAATTATTATTATTATTATTATTATTATTATTTTATATAAGGGACACCATTTTACTACACCGTTGTATATAATGGGACTTGAGCATCCCTTTGAAGGGATGTAATATTGAGGAGGGAGCAAGCTTGTTTTCTGCTGCTGCAGAGAACAGGACCCGGAACAATGGATGCAAACTGCAGGAAAAGAGATTCCACCTCAACATTAGGAGGAACTTCCTGACAGTAAGGGCTATTCGACAGTGGAACACACTCCTTCCTCGGAGTGTGGTGGAGTCTCCTTCCTTGGAGGTCTTTAAGCAGAGGTTGGATGGCCATCTGTCGGGGATGCTTTGACTGGGAGTTCCTGCATGGCAGAAGGGGGTTGGACTGGATGGCCCTTGTGGTCTCTTCCAACTCTATGATGCTATCTACAGATTTTAGTATTTTTTAAAACTGTATTTTATTCTTTTAACAACCAATCTATTGTAATATTGTAATAATTTAGTTCTATTTTAATGTACCACTTTTCTATGTTTTTAATTGCAGTGTTCTTTTAATATGGTGAGCCACTCTGGGTCCCAATTCTGGAGAAAGAGCAGGATACAAATACTGTATAATAATAATAATATCATTATCCATGCAACCAAACCCCAGCGGATATCAAGGACCCACTGTAAATATTCACGCCGTTTCTGGGGAAGACGGTGACCTTCCCACGTCGCAGATAACACTCCTCTGTTTGAAGAACTGTCTAACGTCCAAAAACGAACTGCAGAAATAATCTAGTTTGAGACCGCTTTAGCTGCCCTGGCTCAATCAATGCTAGGGAATTTCTGGGAACTGTAGTTTTGTGAGGCATTTAGCTCTTCTCTGTCAGAGAGAGCTCTGCTGGTGCCACAATAAACTACAACTCCCAGAATTCCCTAGCGCTGAGCCAGGGGCAGTTAAAGCGGTCTCAAACTGGATTATTTCTGCAGTGTGTTTTGGACCTAATCCTATTAAAAGAAAAATCAGCCTCACCCAATTCTTCAATGAGAGCGTTGTAATAGTGTTTTTTATTCCCTGACTTTTTTCTTTTCTTTTTTGCTCCATTCTGAGAATTTTCAATTCAAAGACATAATATAATAATAATAATAACATAATAAAAATGCAAACTTTATTTATATCCTGCCTGTCAAAGAATAATAAAAATAGATACTAATAATACTAATAAAACTTTATTTATACTCTTCCTCTCTGACAAAGAATAATAAACAATAATAAAAAACTTTATTTATATCCTGCCTCTCTGTCAAATAATAAAACTTTAAATATATCCTGCCTCTTTGTTGAATAATAATGATTTTATTTATATCCTGCCTCTCGTCAGTAATAAAAATAATAAAACTTTATTTATATCCTGCTTCTCTGTGAAAGAATAATAATAGAACTTTATTTATATCCTGCGTCTGTCAAAAATAAATAATAATAATAATAATAATAATAAAAGTTTATTTATATCATGCCTTTCTGTTGAATAAATAATAATAATAATAAAACTTTAGATATATCTTGCCTCTTTATCAAAAAAATAATAAAAGTTTATTTATATGCTGCCTCTCTGTTGAAGAATAAATAATAATAATAATTTTATTTTTATCCTGCCTCTCTGTCAAAGAATAATAAGAATTAATAATAATAATAAAACTTTATTTATATCCTGCCTGGGTCAAAGAATAATAAAAAAATAAAAACATTATATATATCCTGCCTCTCTGTTGAATAAATAATAATAATAATAATAATACTTTAGATATATCTTGCATCTGTGTCGAATAATAAATAATAATAACTTTATTTATATCCTGCCTCTCTGTCAAAGAATAAATAATAATAATAATAATAATAAACATTATTTATATCCTGCCTCTTTATCAAAAAAATAATAATAACTTTATTTATATCATGCCTCCCTGTTGAGGAATAAATAATAATAATAATAATAATAATAACAACTTTATTTTTATCCAGCATCTCTTTCAAAGAATAATAAGTTAATAATAATAATAAAACTTTATTTATATCCTGCCTGTGCCAAAGAATAAATAATAATAATAATAATAAAACATTAAATATATCCTGCCTCTCTGTTGAATGATAAATAATAATAATTTTATTTATATCCTATATAAATAAATTATAAATAATTTATATTTATTATTGTTATAAATAATAATAATAATAATAATAATTTATATTTACATTATTATATTATTATAAATATTATATTATTTTATAATACATCATTTATATTGATATCCTGCCTTTGTTGTCAACAAATAATAATTATTATTTATATTTGCATTATTATATTATTATAAATATTATATTTATATTATTTTATATTACATCATTTATATTGATATCCTGCCTTTGTTGTCAACAAATAATAATAATAATAATAATTTATATTTACATTATTATATTATTATAAATATTATATTATTTTATAATACATCATTTATATTGATATCCTGCCTTTGTTGTCAATAAATAATAATTTATATTTACATTATTATATTATTATAAATATTATAATATTTTATATTACATCATTTATATTGATATCCTGCCTTTGTTGTCAACAAATAATAATAATAATAATAATAATAAACGATTAATCAGTGAAAGATTAAAACCCAATGAAGAGAGTCCAATGAAGCCTGGGCCAAGCAGCCTTAGTTCCCAGAGTGGAGCCTCCTTCCCTCCATCCCCAGCTTGGGAAGCCTCCCTCTTCCTTTACCTCCACCATGATGAGGATAATGAGGACGACGCTGCCTCTCTCTCCTCTCTCTCTCTCTCAGCACCGGAATGGAGCCAACGCCGGACCAACTTCCGTTACTCAACACGCGTCACTTCCGGTGCGCTGGTGTGGGAATGGGTTATGGTTTTTTTTAACGTGAGGGCACTGACGTCACTATTCGGCACCGCGCATGCGCAGCGTAGGGCGATGGAGTGGTGACGTGGTTTGAGTGGGAGGAGCCAAAGCCTCTCACAGCTGGGGTGTTTGATTGACAGGGATGCCCCTGTTGCTTGGGGATTTTTTTAATATATATATATATATATATGTGTGTGTGTGTGTGTGTGGATGTATATATATATATATATATGCTATGTAGATATATTAAATATATATGTATATGCATATATATATATATATATATTATGTAGATATATTAAATATATATGTATATGCATATATATATATATATTATGTAGATATATTAAATATATATATTTATATGTTTAGATATATTAAATATATTTGTATAAATGTTATGTAGATATAGTAAATATATATGTATATGTACATATATATTATGTAGATAAAGTATATATATATATATATATATATATAATGTAGATAAATATATATGTATATGTTTTATATATATGTTATGTATATAAATTATATATATAAATATATGTTATGTAGATATATAAAATATATATGTATATGTATATGCATATATATATATAATGTAGATAAATTAAATATATATGTATATATATATATATGTATATTTAGATATATTAAAAATATTTGTATATATGTTATGTAGATATATTAAATATATACGTATATGTATATGCATATATATATAATGTAGATAAATTAAATATGTATGTATATATATTATGTAGATATATTAAATATATTTGCATGTATGTTATATAGATATATTAAATATATATGTATATGTATATATATATATATATATATTATGTAAATAAAGTATGTATATATAGTAGTTAAATATATGTATATGTTGTATATATAGTATGTAGATAAATTATATATATACATACATATTTAATTTATCTACATTATATATACATATGTATATGCATATATATATATATAATATAGATAAATATATATGTGTGTGTATATATATATATATATATATTAAAATATTTGTATATATGTTATGTAGATATAGTAAATATATTTTTATGTATATGCATATACATATATATATATATATAATGTAGATAAATTAAATATGTATGTATATATATATATATATATTATGTAGATATATTAAATATATTTGCATATATGTTATATAGATATAGTAAATATATATGTATATATATTATGTAGATGAAGTATATATATATATATATATAATGTAGATAAATATATATGTATATGTTGTATATATAGTATGTAGATAAATTATATATATAAATATATGTTATGTAGATATATTAAATATATATGTATATATATATATAGTAGATAAATTATATATAAATACTGTATATGTGTGGATAGATTAAATATATATGTATATGTGTATATATATATATATATATATATGTAGATAAATTATATATATAAATACTGTATATGTGTAGATAGATTAAATATATATATATTTATATATATTAAATATATTTGTATATATGTTATGTAGATATAGTAAATATATATGTATCTATATATATATTATGTAGATATATATGTATATGTTATATATATTATGTAGATAATATATATATAAATATATAATATGTAGATATATTAAATATATAGTATATATGTATATATGTTATGTAGATATATTAAATGTATATGTGTGTGTATATATATGTGTGTGTGTGTTATGTAGATAAATTAAATATATATGTATAGAAATATGTATATACACTCATCCCTCCATATGTGTGGGTTTGATATTTGCAGGTTTGATTATTCATGTATTTGATTAATATGTTCTCTCTAGGAATACATATCTAGGTTTCCTCCAGTGCAACTCTATTGCCAACTTTAACTAAAAGTTGCCTTGTAAGACCTAGAGATCGCTAGAGAGAATACTCTACTAGGCATTTGTAGCTCCTCCAATGCAGTTCAATAGTCAGTGTCTGTTGGACGTTGGCCACAGAATTGCACTGGAGGACTTAGAGATTCCCAGAAAGTTGTCCTCTCAGGTAAAAACATGGTGTTTATGTTATTTGTGGTGTTTCCATATTTATGGGGGTCTTGTGGCCCTAACCCTAGTGAATACGGAGGGACCGGTGTATATTAAATATGAGTCCATGTACACTTGTCCCTCCATATTTGCTAGGGCTAAGGCCACAAGACCCCCGTGAATACGGAAAACCCAAAAATAACAAAAACACCATTATTACGTATGTACAGATGTGAGAGCCAGACAGTGATAAAAGCCGACAGAAGGGAACTAAAACTTAATTTGAGATGTGTTGCTTGGGAAGAAAGCTGACAATACTGCGGATGGCCTAAAAAGCAAACAAAGAGGTCCTAGAACAGATCAAGCCTGAAACCTCCTTGGAAACTAAGGGCCGGTACAAACCAGCACAAAATACCCCAGCTGCTTGGCATTGCGTACGGATGACGCACGCCCTGATAATGCCCCAATACTGGCATCATGCCTCCATACTGCCCACACAGGGGCAGCTTTTTGGCGCTTTGACAGCACAGCGTCTAGATGTCACAGTGCCAGAAAGCCGCAGCAGTGGCGGAAAGGGCGGCTTTTTTCCGGCGCAAAAATGAGCAGCATTTTGCTGCTTCTTTTTGAGCCAGAAAAATGGCAGATTGGGGCCACAGCCTGGATCCAGCAATCAAAGGGGCAGCGTCAAGCTGTCCCTTTAGTGCCGCCTGTTTCGGCCCTAAGTTGATGAGTTTGGGGCTGTCATACGTTGGTCACGTCATGAGAAGGCACGATTTATTAGAACAAACAATAATGCTAGGAAAGACCTCTGAAGAAAGAGGGAGACCACATGCCAGATGGATAGATTCAATCAGAGAGGCACACAAGCCTGAGCCTGCAGGACCTGAGCAGAGCAGCAGAGGACAAGGGGTCTTGGAGATATCTCATCTACAGGGTTTGCATGAGTTGAGCAGAACAACAAACAGTAAATCGATGCCTATTAATGAACATAGAGGCTAATTATGCTGTCTCCCCAAATGAGACTGGCTTGTCATATATAGAAAATAGTCTTTTATTAGCAGATTTTTGCTCTGTGTCTATTTTGTGAGGGAATGTTGGAAAACCACTTTAAAGTTGAACCGACTTCGTTTTCCTTTTCCTCCTTCAAAACTTAGAGTACTTTCGCTGCATGGCCTTAGCCCCTTCATCTTCTTTCCCAGTTTTATGTACTCTTGACTGTCCTGTAAGCCTGAGGGCAGGGAAATATCTAATTAACAATTTGTAAGCCGCTTTGATAGACTTTTGGCTGAAGAGCGGGGTATAAATAAATAAATAATACTCTAAAGGCACCAAATCCTGTCTGATCTTAAATACTAAGCAGGGCGAGCCCAAGTTAGTACTTGGATGGGAAACTTCCAATGAATATCAAGTGCTGGAGGATATATTTCAGAGGAAGGAACTGGCAAAATCACCTCTGACTTTTCTCATGTAAAAAACCACTATGAAGTTAATGAGGTTGTCCTAAGTCAGCAGGCAGCTTGAAGGCACACATGCTCACAGAGGAAAAGTACCAAGTTTAGCTCCAGACTTATCCAAGTAGGACTGGACTCACAACAGCTCATACTAGTATAACTAATGATGAGGAATGCTGAGAGTTGCATCTGGACAGTCAAGCGGTTCCCAATCCCACACCAAGTATAAAGTAGTGACAGGGAGCTGTTGGTGTATATAGCTCTGTCCCTGGTTTCCACTTCACCAAATGCATCTGAGGAAATTGACTTTCTAGTCTCAAAGGTGCTACAAGATCTCTCTGTATACTGGTTCTACAGACTAACATGGCTATACCTTTGATTTCTGCCCTGTTTCTAGTATGAGAGAGAAGCAAAAAAACACTCCCTATCCATTATCTCCACACCATGCAAAACATCTGTCATGTTTTCCTTTTGTTTCCTGTTTTCTAAATTAAAACACAAATGTACTGACTGACCTTAGTTACGAAATCCAAGCCTCAGTGTGAAAAAGGAAAGCTTTAATTAGAAAACTGAAGTTGTTCACATCATGGAAATGTTGTTAGGACTACAGCAATTTCAGTTGCACAGTGCATTCAAAAAGCACAAAGCAATTCAGACTCTTTCACAAGTTCAAACCCCACTCTAAAACATCCTCTTTTCCAGGATTGCCCCACTGTCTCTTCTCATACCAAGCATTCCCACTGAGCAATGCATATTACCTCTACTTTACATCTGCTCATTACCCAACTTCAGTAAGATAAACATCCCTTCCACCAAGCAATACCAAGGTAGGACACAGCCCATCATCCAGTTATACAGAGCAAAGCAGGTACACCAAATGTGACTAGGCAGCATGGCAGGAATTCTGAGGAACTCAGATCCTGACAAATACCACAATATACTAAAATAATATACCCCAAATGATATAATATTTTCTTGTAGGAGAGTTGCTCCAGCTCCTTGTGAAGTACCTCTTTGAGTAGTCAAATGTTAACATATTTTGTTTCTGAACTTCCAGATGTTTAACAGTACCGCCTAGAAACTGAAGATTTTGAAAGTAGTGAGTCAGATCTGCTTGCCAATTCTGGCAAACCTGGTGTTATACGTTAAAATGTATGTGGATGGGGGAATAGTCATTTTCCTTGTCTTGCTGTGGCTACAAATTCAGATTTATAGTTTTTCCTAACAGTGATACTTATTGTGTTCCTAAAGATTTAGGCAAAGGGCTTGTATAGGAAGACCCACATCGTTTTTTTGTAACATTTTCTAAGCATTTTCTTGTAGTTAAAGTTCCTATCTCAGAAATGAGATAACTAATTACAAATATTTTTAAACACCTTTCTCTATTACACTCCCTTAAATATTCAACAGACAATTAAGGAACCACAAAGCATAGAATGTGTGCTTATTCAATATTGTGTAATAGTTATGACATGGAGTATAGCTGGATTATATTACGTGCACATGATTTCTCAGTTGCCTCTATTTTTGTTTTCAGACAGAAGAAACTGCAGTGGCAAATTCTGAACAGAAGAGTGCATGAGTTAGCTATTACAGATTGTCTCCCTTGTCTGAAATGCTTGGGACAAGAAGTGGTTTGGGATTTGGATTTTTTTAAATTTTTGAATATTTGCATATACATGAGATATCTTGGAGATGGGCCACAAGTCTAAAGATGAAATTTATTTATGTTTCATATACACCTTATAAATATAACAGCAAGGTAATTTCATATATAATATTTTTAATACTTTGTGCATGAAACAAAGTTTGTGTACACTAAAACTTCAGAAAGTAAAGGTGTCACTATCTCAGCCACCCATGTGAACAATTTTGGATTTGGGAGTATTTCAGATTTCAGAATCCCAGAAAAGGGATACTCAGCCTGTCACTGACAACCTGTAGCCATTGGCAAACATCAGATAATTGGGTGGGGAAGTTGGCCTCTTAAGAAAAATATCTCTTTATCTATTGTTTGTTGTTTCAGAATGTAAAGTCATATAAACATAACTGGAAGGTGGGGATTACCCCCAAGTAAATTTGTATTGTATTGCAACCCCATTGTTTCCATGGCTGTGATAGTATTCATATTGTGCATGGTGTAGTGATTTGAATGTTGGACTATGGAGTTTATCAGACAACGGAAGTTGGAAGTATAATCTAATGGCAATCCGAACGCAATCATGGGTTTTACGTTATTGCGTATTAAAGTATCTCATGCAATTTTGGGCAAAAGGGAAGTCATTCCGAACGCAATCATGGGTTTTACGTTATTTTGTATTAAAGCATCTCACGCAATTTCGGGCAATGGGCTGTCATTTTCTGGTATTGGGAAGTCATTCTGAACGCATTCCGAACACAACTGAAATTCATGTAAATTCGCTAATGTAGCGAATTCACGTGAATTCGAATTGGCTCCATTCAAAATAAAGAGAAATTCATCCCGTCTGATAAACTCCAAAGACACTGGAGACCAGGGTTTGATTCCCCGCTCAGCCGGGAAACCCACTGGGTGACCTTGGGCAAGTTATATTTGCTTTCAGTCTCAGGAAGGTAAAGGCAAACCTTTGAACAAATCTTGCCAAGAAAACCCCATTACAGGATCACCATAAGTCAGAAACGATGTGAAGGCATAAATCAGCAGCAGCAACAACAATAACTGAGTACTCAGTTGAAGAATCTTGTGTAGTTCAAGAAACCCAATAGAATTTACTTTTGAATGAATTAATATACTGTTTTCACTGGGAAAGACCTTTGGTTGTCTTTTAGTGCTATGGCAGCCCAATCCCTAATAGCAGAGGGTTGCTTCTTTTAAAAATAAACAGATTGGTCCAAATAGTAATTACTGCCATAAATTTTCCAGGTCACTGTTTTTATATTGTGATGAACAAACATGTTTTAAGATACCTTTTGATTAATTAGGCAAGTTTACATTTTTGGGAAAAGTTGAAGGGGAGATTTTTTTTAAGGACTTGGATCAAGTCCTGTGCTACATCTTGCAACCAAGTGTCATCATCAGAAAACATCCCACACATTAATCTTTAAAAGTGTACTTCCTTCCTTCCAGAATATAGTAGTTCTGGTAGGGTGTCATTTACAAGAAACCAGTGCTACAAATATTTGTTCCCTTCAGACTGCAATTTGAGAGGTTCAGAGAGAGGTTCCATGTTTGTATTGCTGCTTTAAAATGTCAGAGTTGGCTTGCAACACCACTTGTGTAAAAAAGGATATGTCCAAATAAATAACCAGTAAGGCAGCTTTCTTCTCTTCCACAAACAGATGGCTTATCTGTGGCCTAGAAGTCCTGCTCTTGCAGTCCTGCACATAAATCTATGTTTGATTAGAGAGTCACTAACCAGTGGCCTTGACTTATCTGGCAGAGCATTCATTGAACAAACCAACAAGGTAAATAATGCCAGTTAAGTGTCTGTCCTCCACTGACCAAATAAAGTCATGTTGGCAACATTTTCTTATTTTTAACAGATCCGCTTTATTTCCACGTGCTAACCTCGAGGGGTCTGCTCTCTATTTTGCTACAGCAGAAGAAATTGCAATGAATCAATTGCAATATAGTAATTGTGTGGTGCTGATATTCCTGGAAAAAATACCTTTAACCAAGAATGTATATCTTATATACACTCAAAGCAGTTTAAAACAGTCGTGATCTTCCCATATCAACTGTTTGCCTAATCTGAACATCAAGAGGATAAATAGAAGTATTCTTGGTGACTGTTCTAAAATTGTGTAACTTCTGACTTTCGACAGAGGTTAGGCCAAATCCTTTTCCAAAATTTCTAGAAGATGTTTAAGGGCTGACTTTTAATTACTTTTGTATAAAGGATACACGATTTCATTTTCACTGATTTTATGTGTCATTGTTATGCCAAAGAAATAAGAAAGCTAGGAAAAATAAAGAAGAGATTTTTCAACAAGAGGCCTTATCGTAGCCACTCATTTGAATGGCTCTATAAGATAGAAATGCATGGACTAACTATGTCATTGTTTATGAACCATGGTCATTAAAGGGAATCTCTGTTAAGAGAGAATGAAAATGAAAACCAATTGCTGAAACCAACAGCAAGCAACTGAGTTAGCCTATATGACCTCTTTAAAGGCTCCTGGTTGGCCATTGTTGAAAACAGGGCATTGGACTAGATAGACTGGACAAGGCAACTATGGTCCACAATATGTGTGTGGCCTACAGCTCTCATCAGCCCTAGCCACCATAGCCAATGATGATAGATTATGGAAACTGCAGTTCAAAAACGTACTGGAGAGACATGTCTGTCAATTCCAGAAACATACTTTAGGTTTAATACAGCAGGAATTGTCTTTATAAAAGACATATACAAAATTATAAAAGGAGTTATGTGGTTATTGTCAACCGCTTTTAATATAAGGGTGTCAATCAGATGGCTTGTGTTATATTGTTAATACATTTAATATCTTACAGATCTTTTATTTCATCTAGTGTTGAAGCTGCAGCATACCAGAATTACTTAATCTTTACCTCTTTTTGTAGTATCTTTTGAGTATTTTCTTTCCCTAGTATTCCAGTTTCTTTCTATGTGGGGAAAAATACAGAAGTCTCTTTTAAACGTTGTTGGTATTCCCATAAAGTCAAACACAACAGATATACACAGCAGTGATTTCTGAAATAATAGCTCTAATCAGGAATAAAAGTTCATAAGAACAAACAAAAATATCTCCTGGCTCATATGAACAAAAAATATCCAAAGTCTGGCAATGCCTCCGGAATATTATTAGAACAAAGAACAACTGAACTCCCCTTTATCAAAACAAATACTCTTCTTGTTAAAGATGTTTTTACCAAAGTCCAGAGTACCTGGTATGTGTGCGGGAATCCATAAGAAGATTTGCACAAGCTGTTTTCCTTGTCCAAGCAATCAAGGCTGTTGGTTGATGAGGTTGGAAGTCAAGAGAAACATGCTTTTAAAGTCAGGCACACAGTGGCTTAGGATGACTAACTTGGGATGCAATTTAAATTTCAAGTTGACAATTACACTCTTTGAAAATATGGTAATACAGTAATGCAGGAGTATAGAAGAATCCAACCTAGCCTCTCTTGGAAGGGAATTCCACATTGAAAAGCTGTTCATTTCAATAGATAAAAGTTGGACTTTCTTTGGATTTGGACTAATATCCTAAGGCTAAATCAATTACAGTTGGACCTAGGAAGGGCAGTTAAAATAAATAAATTAAAAAGTTAGTTGTGAATAACATTAGGTCTACTATTCCGTTCAGTTGTTCTACCTTGTGTTGTTGTGTGCCTTCAAGTCATTTCTGACTTACGGTGAAGCTAAGGCAAAACTATCATGGTGTTTTCTTGGCAAGATTTGCTCAGATTTGCTCAAGCTCATCCAAGTTGGTTTCCATAGCTGAGTGAGGGTTTGAACCCTAGTCTCCAGAATCATAGTCCAACACTCAGACCACTATACTAGGTTCTACTCTAGGTAGTGCTAATGTTTGTATTAGCCCCATTTATCTGAATTCTGATTATTACAATATTTCAAATCAAATCAGTTTAATGTCCGTAAATGAGTAAAATGATATTTAAACAACTCCCACTTTTCTTCTTCTTAAGGTTACATAGCAAATAATATTGCTCAACTGGTGACTTAGTCCAGACCCAAAGTGAACAATAAGGTTAACCATTAACGGTAGGCTGACGGATAAACCTATCATTAACAACCAAAGACACTTCATTGTGATTCATTTATATATGATCACTATTCACCTTCTTGGATAGCAGAGAAAAGTTGCTAAGATGTTCAAGCAAACAAGTATCCTGAAACTACTGTTGCTCTTTCTGCTTTCTTTTGGGATAGTTAAATCAGATAGTAATTTGGACTATGATGAAGATGAGGTTAGAATATAACTTCTTCTAAACTGTATACTTTTTTGTTTTCAGAAAACAGGGTCAAAAGTAAATATACTGATTTTAGAGGAAATCTTAATGTGTAATCTAAACAAATTAAAGAAGGGTGTTGTGTGTATGTGTTTTAATGTGCATATATAATTTCTTATTCTTTCTCTCTCCCTCCCCTTTTATTTCCTGTAGGAATCTACAGCCACAACACTGGTAAGACTGGTTTTTTTTACAGTTAAGCCTAATATGGTTCATTGTTTTTAGTTTACTTGCGATGATAGATTAATAAATATTTGCTAATAATGTTCTAACAAACAAGTATGTGCAGCGGAAAAACACATACAGAATTCCTTAATTTAAGTTGTAGAGTGTGTTAAATATTGGCACTCCTAAGTGAATTTTATAATTTGTTTTGGGGGACAAAAGCTACCTGGTCCACTTTACCAGTAGCAGGTTAATCTTATTTATCATATTATATTTATTTGGGTAATTAAAAAGAATTTAAAGCCAGCCTTTAAATTAAATTTGAGTTAGTTTAGAAGTGCTCCTCGTTCCTTCACTGGGAAAATATGTGGGACAGATCAGTCTTTGTTTGGTAATCCTTAGTGGCAGAGCTTCTTAAGGTTACTGATGAGAGGGATTAGCAACAAAAATATGAAATATTTTTAAATAAAAGTACTTGGACCCTTCCAAAATACTTATCTCTCCTCTCACCCCTAATATGTTGCCATATAAGTAATTCCTCTAGAGTCAGGGTGATGAGCATTTGGTTTGAGCATTGGGCTGTGACTGCACACCAGGCTTCTATTCTCCACTCAGCCATGTAAACCCACTGGGTGATCTTGGACGACTCACATACTCTCAGCCCCAGAAAACCCTATAATAAGTGTGCATCAGGGTTGCCATTATTTGGAATCAACTTGAAGGCACACAACAACAAAAATACTTCCTATGAAAGATGTATTCATATTTAACCTACTACTTATTTAATCAATTCAGTTATACAATTCAGCAGCAAAGCATTTGTTAATCCCATTATGGCTCTATTTAAAATTTCATTTCTTTCATAACCTTAATCATGGATTTATTAATCAAGTGAATTTACAGACGTTTTAGCTTGAAGTACTGGGAATCAGCTTCAATAGAGTTTATTTCAAAACAGATAAATAAAAGAGTTCACTGTTAATGTTCAAAATTGTCATGCTTCCTCCATTCCCATCTTTTGTTCTGTTTAACACTGTGAGGTAAATTATGATTATTCCCATTTTACAGATTGGGAACAGCAGAAGGGAAACTAAAGTTTGTTTCTGAAGCCTGAACTCAGATTTCCTAATTTCATGTCCAGTTTTTCCACCCATAGAACAGGGTCTTTATAAATAATTGTACTCAGCAGGAAATGGGTATGCTCTCAACATTTATTCTATAATTCCCCTTTAGGTTGGTGCTCCTCTGACTTACCAGACCCACCTTTATCCCTCTTTTATTAGTGTTTTTTAAGTTGTTCAGTGAGACATTTGTCTGGTTTTCTGATAAGAAGCATGAACAGGTAGTGGATCATGATCTGATCAGAGAGTGCTTGCTGTCACCATTTTAAGATGCCCATAACTGCCTTCCATCCATCAGTACTTCATCAATACCTTTTTCTTTTATGAATTCTGTTTCTTGAAGCTCCTTCAATAGCTAAGAGTAGTTATTAGTTTTATAATTCATTATGTTCTATGAGCTACACACTGTTTTTTACATCTTATTGTTTGGGAACCCCCACCTCCTTTATATGTATGGATTTGTTTTTGTTTGTTTTTCATTCTGGATATTTGTTAAGCATCACTGAATGTTGGGCATCACTGAATAATAAATAAATGTTGCTGTAGTAACTTTTATGGTCCATTTCTTGTGAGCTTTTAGGCAAGTGCACATAGAAAATCTGTTTATTGTAGGAACCAAGTTATACATTTTTATATATGTAAACAAAGTTGATTTAAGACCGGTTTAATAAAGTAAGAGGAAACAGTAGAAAGGGGGGAATCTGTACTGTCTGATGTTTATCTTCTCCAAACCACAGTGGCAAAGCGTAGAAAAGTTTCATTTTTGGACTACAACTCCCAAAATTTTAAAACTAGCGTAGCTTTTGTTTCCTTTGCAGTACGTCACTCCTGTCCATAACTAAATTGCTGAATTCAGCCCTGTGAAAATTGTCTACCATAACAACAGAACAGACAACTATTTCCCAGTTGCTTATAGAATTATTCTTTAGTTACAGAGAAAAAGAATGAAAATCTTTGTATTTTAATTTTTTTTCCTTTGAACAAATGAATTGGGGCTTTGCAGAGCTGAAGTCTAAATTTTCCTGTGCCTGCTTTTCAGAGCTTGGAAGAGTTACCATCAGCCTTTCATATCCACTGATTCTTTATCCATGATTCTTTATTCCTTATCCATTGTATTTAATAGGGCTTGAACATCCATGGATTTTGGTATCCATGAGCGGCCCTGTAACCAAGCCCCAGTGGATACCAATGGCCCACTGTACTTTCTTTGTACTCATATCCAGGATAGCAGTGTTGGCCATACAACAAAGTGCAATAACATTCCGAATACATAAAACAGTGCACCCTTTATTGTGCCAACCAAAATGCTTAAAATATATGTTGCAAGTTTTTGAAGCGCCACTGGCTTCTTCATCTGGTAAGGTGTTAAAAATAATACAGGAGAAAATAAATTGATGAACTTAGTCACAGGACTGCATTTTGTTAAGGTGGTGGTGGTCTGAGTACTGATCTCAGACAACTCCTCCTTCTGGCCATGTGTTACTAGACAGAGTATTTTAAAGTCCAGAAAATTTGTTTTGCTAACGGAATATAAATTTCCTGGACTTTAAAATCATTTAAAATACCTTTGCCTGATGAAGAATCAAGTGGAGCTTCAAAAGCTTGTGACATAAATTTCATACATTTTGTTTGACCCAATAAAGGTAACACTGTTTTATGGATTTTGGGTGTTATTGTATTTTTCTTTGTACTGTATTTCCCAGATTTCCACAGCCATCTGTTTCAATATTTGAGCCAATGCACAACATATTTTTAAGTATTGGTTGTTTTTGGATTGTTATAATAGCAATAACAGTAAAAACAATACATTTTCTTTCTTTTGGTGCTGTTATACAGGTTGAAGGTGAAGGCGAGGGAGTGGATGCCCGAGGTCACAGGCCAATTAACAAAAAACGGGAACCATTTCCATCTCTCAGACCAGTGGCTCCTCCTCCCAGTGGCGGCGTTAGATACCGGGCTCGTCCAACAAAACCACCTGTTGCAGGCCAAAAGAATAAGCCAATAGTTTTCCTTGATAGTGGAGGTTGCAAACATGCATCAGAAGAACTGGTAGGTGGTTTTTCCCTTTTCTTTTTTGTTGCTGAAAGCTTCAGAATGCTGTTTCAGTAAAAATGTCAAATATTCATTCCTATGGAATTTGCTTCAGAGCTGTTTTGCAACTTGAGCATTCTGAAGCCTGTAGATGGTTGTATGAATCTTGCTTTTATAGCAAGAAAAAAAGGAAAAAAAGAATCTAGAACAGATTAAAAACTTTGTATCACAAAGAGAAAACCTGTTTTCTCTTTGTGATACAGGCATACATCTTTTCCTCTTCCATTATTATTCCTCTGTTATGATGAGGAATGTATGTGTGCTGTAGTGGTTTGAGTGTTGAACTGTGACTGAGATCAGGGTTCAATTCCCCACTCGGCCATGAATCCCACTGTGTGACCTTGGCCAAGTCACATGCTCTCAGCATTAGGGGAAAGCAATGGCAAACCTCCTCTGAAGAAACTTTGCTAGGAAAACCCCTTGATAGGATTGCCTTAGAGTCACCATAAGTTGGAAATGACTTGAAGACACGCAACAACATAATGAAACCAGCTACAATGATGTGACTTAGCAGTAAACTGATTTGTTTGGGTTTTCTTTATACTGTATGCACATATAAGGCATCATTAAAGGCAGCGCTTCCGTGTGGTGAGCTTCCACATCACTCAGGAACATGTGTAATTAAATCATCTGAGGGAAGGTCAATTGTCCAGCAATCCCTGGTTCATATTTTAACCATCCACAGACCCACTCATAATCTCAAGGTCCATGGGATTGCACCATGGAGAAATATGTTCTATACTGTTCTGTGTGAATATGTCCCACTGAAATCCATTGTGCACAGAGGCCAGACTAGATGTGACATTAACGGTGCATAGTTTTTTTCCCCCAAAGCATTTGGAAATGGTACTTTTTCTGTTTCCGAATAGCAACTGCAAAGGGGCAGCAAATAGCAATGAGACTATTGGGTAAGCAGGGGAGCTTGACCCTTCTTAACACCACGATCAATGTGTTCCCTTCAAAAATGCCTACTACTGAGATCTTCTAATTGTACTGTTAAGGAACCAATGGATGATTTCCTCCCAGTAAAAATCACAATCTCAGAGAAAATATTTTAATCAGACACACATCAGGAAAGAGTTAAATTTTCCATTCACACTTGCTGCAATCTCAGTAACTATCAGAAGTTGTTATACATATATATTTTTAAAAAGCACATTAAAGGAAAACATATTTAATACCACATTAAAGGAAAACATATTTGATAATGGCGCTAAGCCAGGGATTCATAACAAGATTATTGCTGTTGATTTTAAGGGAGTACTATGTCCAACTGGATGTGAGCTGCGAACAGAACTGTTAAAACAGGAGAAGTCAGTGAAACCAACTGTTCAGGATCTAACAGAGAAAGTGAAGAAACTAGAACAGTCCTCTTCATCTATCTATAGCTATGCTAATCTGCTGGATGAACGCTTAGCAAAAAGGCAAAAACAAATAAGAGGTAAACCGTATTGCATTGTTTATTATATCTAGAAATCTACTTACAGTACAACAGATCTGTTTATAGCACAAGCAGGAGCCAGCCTAGTGTAATTGTTTGAGCTTTGGAGTATGACTCTGGAGACCACAGTTCAAATTCCTACTCAGCACTAGAGACCCACTGGTACTTTGGGCTAGTCACACTCTCTCATCCTCAGAGGAAGACAAAGATAAATTGCCTCTGAACAAATCATGCCAAGAAAGCCCTATGATAGCATTGCCTTAGGGTCGTCATAAGTTGGAAATGACTTGAAGGCATAGAATAACAGCAGATAAGGATAATTTGTTTTCTTTTTCTCATTATACTGTAACCTTGTGCTACCTACTGGTGCTGAACAGTGGAAGCTTCAGAACAGATTAAAGAAGGTGTGAAGCATATAAGTAAAACATGGAATTCACTGTCCCTGAGTGTACTAATTACCACCTACTTGGACTAATAGAGTCTTTGGCTTCTATTTATCACACAGCATTATGCCTCTCCTGTTACTGTTTTGTATTTCAATTGTTGCCAGATCACTGTGGAAAAAAATTGTCAATAGTTCCCAATATCACTATCACAGTTCCAATATTCTGGCAATAATGTAGAGTGAGTGGCATGGTTCTTCCCCCCCCCCCCCTCAGTTACTTGCCCTTTTCGCCTCACTATTCCCAAGCAGGCACATTGGGTAGGGCATACAGAGGGAGAAAGGCAGGGTTAGCGAGGCAATGTGGAAAAGCAAGCATGAGCCCATGGATTGCCAAAACAGCATAATAGCACAATTGCTGAGAAGTGTAATAATGATCGTTTTCAAAATTTCCTGTTTGCTGCAACAATGTGATTGCAGCGAGTCAATAGGCTAGTGTGATAAAGTCCTAAGTGAACAGATCCTCTTCCCAGCTTGATTTTAATTTAGAAATAGGAAAAAGAGAGAGAGCATAGAGGTAAGAGAGAATTGGAGGTAGGTGTTAGATTATCACCCTGTTAGATTTTTTAAGCTGCTATTTACATGAATTTGCTTTTCCCCTCAGATAATCAGAATGTAATTTCTCAGTACAACAAGGAAGTTGAGGAACATTACACGTTCATCAAAGATAACCTGGATAACAACATTCCAAGTAACCTAAAAGTACTTCGTGGAATTGTGGATATTTTGCATCAGAAATTGTTAAAACTAGAAAATGCTATCACAACCCAGCTGGGAGAATGCCGCACTCCTTGTACTGTTTCATGCAATATACCAGTGGTATCAGGCAAAGGTAATGACTCACATTCTCTTTTGCCTTCACGATTGGTACATAAGCAGTTCTGAGGATAGTTTGTATGAATGCTGCAACTTTTACACCCATCAAGCAATCTGTTTAGTAATTGCACCCAGTCATAGCTGCAGCCTCTGAGTCCATATTGGCTGATGATGGTGTAGAGTTACAGTCTTATTCTTCATTGCCTCCTTGTCAGCTATTTAAGATAAAAGTTTGGTGGACATGCAGGGACTTTATTTTTTACTGTCAAGGGCTAGATTCCTCAGAAGGTAATCACTAGAGTTCTGCAGGCTGTGTGTAGGTTGGTACAGAACCAGAAATGGGCAGGGCCATAGTCAGTAGGGCTAAGGCCACCCTCTTTTCAATTCTTTTTATGGTATCTGGTCTTTTGATTTTCTGTCTCTTTCCTTTGCTCTGTCTTTTCCCTTTCTCCCTCCCCCCCCCCCCCGCCATGTCATGTAATTATTCAACCAAGGTACAATAGAGTGGTCATTTTGACTTGCAGTGAGTGTTCAGGTTTAACTTCCTTTGGGACTCATTTATTTACCCTTTTGGCAGTCGATGTTCTATCAGTAGAACTCTTCTTCAGCACCACATTCCAAATAAGCTGATTTTCTTCTTGTCATCTTTCTTCACTGTCCAGCTTTCACAGCATTATATAGAGCATGTTCAGGGTATGCAGCAAAATTCAACAAAAACCAAAATCCACAAAACAGTTGTACCTTTACTGGGCCAACAAAAATGAACAAACTACACCATGCAAACTTTCAAAGCTTCACTGGCATCTTCATTGGGCAAAGATGTTAACAATCATATGGGAGAAGAAAGGTGACTACAGGCTTACATTTTGTCTCAGATATTATTTCTGCTGTCACTTGAGATGGTCTGGAGGGATATCAGTGAAGTCAAACACCATTCCCCTTCTTGTCTATGTCAGAACTGGAGACAAAGGCAGTAAAACTCAGACAATAAAATGTTTAAATGTGTTTTACCACCTCTGTCCCTAGTCAAGAAGGGGAGTGGCCTTTGTCTGCATCCCTCCAGACCATCTCAACTGACAAGAGAAGTAGCATCTAGCATAAAATGTAGGCCTGTGGTTCTAACATCATCACCTTCCCTGATTTTAACATCTTTAGATGATGGGGAAAGCCAGTGAATCACTATTTTATGCATTTTGGATTTTGGTGTTCATGGAGCATGGAAATACTATGACATGAATGAATTCCAACTTTGCTATTTAGTCACATATTTCTTCTATTGATAAATATTTATGTTTGCTCAATAATGTGTGTAATGGATTTCTGATTGCAGAGTGTGAAGACATAATCAGAAAAGGAGGCGAAACCTCAGAGATGTACCTTGTCCAGCCTGATCCTTTCTTCAAACCATACAAAGTTTATTGTGACATGAACACAGATAATGGAGGTAAATTTTACATCAGGGCCAGTGCCATTAGCTGGCATCTTTGGGCACATGTTGAGATGCCTACCCTAACAACAGCTCACTGATGATGCCCAGAACTGGATGCCTTCTACTCTTGCTTCGTGCCTCTTCCTGCAGGTGGACAAATGGGAAGAGCAAAAACAAACAAAAACCCAACCCAAACCAAAATACTAGTATTTACTTGCCTTGCCTTCTACTTGAAACAATAGTGAGGATTGGGCTCAGAGGGAGCCAGCAAATTTATGTAGATAAATTTAAAAAGTTACTTGGAGAACAGGGGTACAATTCCCAGAATCACCATGGCAGCTGGCCCTGTTGGCTGGAGGGTTTTGGAAACCGTAGACCCAAAAAGTAACATCTTCACATTCTGAATAAGGGGTTCCATCTTATGAAACAACCCCTCATTCCTCAAGCTATTATATGTGTTAAGTAAAGAGAGCTAAAATGATACCTTTTTTTTTCTTTTACTGACTGCATTTCAGCTTTTCGCATAAAAGAAAAAATACTCTGGCCATTTAAATTTTACATTAAGTATATACTAAGGTTGAGCCACATTTTATCAGATTATGGTAGAATTTAGGCCTAATTCCCACTATGTTTTAAACTGGATCGTGATTCCAAATGATCCAGTTTAAACCACCATGGTTCCCACTTAATTCAAATTGCTGAAGCAATTTGGAAAGGGGACCCATGGTTTTTACCCATTTTTGCCTATTTAACCTGTGTCAAAAAGACATTGGGAAAATGGGGTGGTTTTGTTTTGTTTTGTTTTGTTTTGTTTTTTTGGCTGAATTGATTTATTTGGAAACTTTCCTAGTGGGTTGTTTGCCTTTCCTGAACAAGAAGTTTTGAATTTTACTCAAATCTTCTATATGCTGGTATAATCAATCATATTGCATTCCAAGGTACTGGATTCCAAGATAGCTGTGGAAAAATATGTCAAGAGATTTCATTTTAATGCATTATGGTGCATTTGTTAATGACAAAAGATCATTATTCTTATGACTCCTCCTACATTTGACAGGTTGGCTTCTTATTCAGAACCGCCAAGATGGCAGTGTTGGCTTTGGAAGAACATGGGACTCGTATAAAAAAGGTTTTGGAAATATTGCATCCAGTGGTGGAAAGAATTATTGTGACACTCCTGGTAAGAATTTTACTTGGAACAGTAATTCTTTAAAAGCAGTCAATAAATGGAAACTTCTCCCTTTTCACAAGATGCAGTTCAGGGTGGGCATTTTTGGTTAGAATTTCAGCCGTCTGGTATGCTTTGTTATAAAATTCAAAACAGAGTCATCCCTTCCACTTGTACAATTTTTTTAAAAAAATTTCAATGTAGTAACCCATTCAATGTCCCACATAGTTTGGCCTCAATTGATATTGTTTGGATGCCTTAAGACCATTCATTTGTCAGTGGGTATTGGGTTATTGAGTTGGTAGAGAGAAGGAGATTCAACTGTAAAAGTGCTATGTATGATCTTACTTTGTTATGTGACTAGACCTTCACCTGGCATACCCTGTAACTTGTTGGGAATGCATCTTGGAGATTGCCACAGGTCACTTGGACTTCAGTAAAAGAGGTTCAGTCAGTTTTATCCACCATTCTATATGAGGGTTCCATGACACTCTCATTTAGAGCTTGAGGAATGTCAGAGGGTTGAAAATTGCCATACAGTACAAACAAATAGATCTCCTTTTCATAAACTTTGGTGCCATATTTGTTTGTTCCAGTTTTAACAGATTTCGGATGAATCTGAAAGCTCATTTTGAAAATTTGTGTCACAGGTGAATATTGGCTTGGAAATGACAAAATCAACCAGCTTACCAAACTGGGACCAACAGAACTTCTAATCGAGCTGGAAGACTGGGATGGAGCTAAGGTTAAAGCACACTATGGAGGATTCAGCATTCAGGGTGAAGCAAACAAGTATCAGCTGTCAGTTAGTAACTATCGGGGAACAGCCGGAAATGCCTTTCTGGAAGGAGCTTCACAGCTACTTGGCGAGAACAGGACCATGACAATCCACAATGGCATGTTCTTCAGCACTTTTGACAGAGACAATGATGGATGGTATGTGTATACATTTGCCCATGGTTTGCAAGTCTACTCTGCCTTATACATTTGAGGCATCTAATTCTGTGTATACTGTATAATTGGATTGCTTGTTCTTTACTATTGACAATCTTACTCTAGTAGGTATGCATAAATGCAATAGAAATAAATTATTGTGATCCAGTAGAGTGTTTCCATCAGTGGAACTGCTTCCACCAGCAGAACCTCCTACAGCCTTCTGTGTGTCCTCAAAATCAGAGGGCTGGGAAATCGATCTGATTCCCCCTTATTTTTGGCAATGGGGTGGGCTGTGGAGAGGAAATGAATTAAATTAGGTTGTAAAAAAAGGCATTTTGCATTTGTATCCTGACAGCGAGTAAGTTCACTATTACATGAGTAGAGCATTATAGAAGGCAGTCATTTCAGCCTTACTTGCCAGCAAGTTCTATTGAAATAAATGGGATTTATTTTTGATTATGGTTATACCTGTCTGGTTGAGGTTAGGAAGAGTACATCATCAGCATTGAATATCTGGAGAACTATTGTATAATATGATCTCCTGGAACAGAAGAGCTGGTGAATAGGAGTGATCTTATCCAAGCAAGGAATCCAGTTTTTTTTTTAAAAAAAAAATCATAATATCATCTGTATGTTGGAAGGGAAGATGATATTTGCAGCTCATGAATTTGTAATTTTAGCAACATACAGTACAGATATACCTATATCAGCTGTAAATGCAGATTGATAGGCTTTGTGTATTTTTTTCCACACAGGGTAAATCCAGATCCCAAAAAACAGTGTTCGAAGGAAGATGGTGGAGGCTGGTGGTACAATCGCTGTCATTCAGCCAATCCAAATGGCAGATACTACTGGGGTGGATATTATACCCCAGAGATGGCAAAACATGGAACAGATGATGGGATTGTGTGGATGAATTGGAAGGGGTCTTGGCACTCATTGAAGAAAGTGAGCATGAAGATTCGACCAGTTTCCCAACCATCATGATGATTATTTAAATAAAATATGGCAGGATTTTGTGTTCCTTTCTGTTTCGTGACAATTGAGCTTTACAAGAAAACAACAAACTCTGTCATGTTTATATGGGTAAAATGCATTGTGATTGAAATCAAAACTAGATATGAATTTACAAACCCCATTAAAACAACTTGCAAATCACATTTGTGCTATCTAGAAGGACCTGCACTTCTGAAATCTTTTGCTTTATACATACATTATTAGTTTATGCTATCAATTTCATATCATGCTCTTTTACACCAGATTGAAAACTAGATTAAAATGAAGGCAATATTTTTTGTCTCAATTTTTGCTAAAAATGTGTGAGCACAGGAAAAGCTGTGCTGGACT
The DNA here is from genome assembly GCA_034509955.1 of Urosaurus nigricauda. Classification (NCBI taxonomy): domain Eukaryota; kingdom Metazoa; phylum Chordata; class Lepidosauria; order Squamata; family Phrynosomatidae; genus Urosaurus; species Urosaurus nigricauda. The sequence goes on along the minus strand of JAOEGL010000005.1, from coordinate 153,845,363 downwards.
GGATCAGTGGTCCATCTAGTCCAACATTCAGTTTTCAGAAATTTTCAGCTAGTTACCTAAGAAGCCTGCTAACAATTTTCTTCTCTGTTTTTGTCTAGAGAGGTATAATGCCTCTTTCCTGGAGCTTCCTTTTAGCTTTTGAGTGTGGGTTATTCATTTAACAGTGGCGTTTCTTTAATTTTCTACTTCTGCCTCCAGCTGTCAGAAATGTATGTATTTATCATCTGGAATAAGTTGACTATCAGTCTTGCAGACTTTGTGCTAAAACTTCTAACACACCTCAGGGTGTTGAATGAAAATGTCAGGCATCCATCACATATATATAAACGCCATTTGTTTAAATTGTAGCATTAGTGTTTCCCCACAGGCTAGGGAGGAGGACAGTATGACCCATGGGCTTCATGCAGTCCCACAAGGCCATTTCTGAGTGACCCTCAAACCCTCTGGATTGTCTTTGTACTTTGTAAATAATGTACAATGTAACATTGCCACATGTCTGCAGGTCTACCTGTCAGCTATTGAAAGTTTGCTTTTTCAATAGTATGTACATATTCTAAATTCTGATTTGATTCCCCACTTCTTGTAATGTGTGTGAACTTGAAAATAATGGAGTCATCACACTTGAAGGCATGGTACACATTATACTAACAATTATAATGGGTCTAACACTGCACATTTTTTGAGAGGTAAAAGGCATGTTTCCGTTTTAACAGTACAGACTGCTTAGCCAGGAGAAAAGTAGAAACTATGCTTGTCATACAGAAGATCCTAGGCTGTCATACAGAAGATCCCTGGCATGATCAGCTGAGAGATCTGAAAAAGCAGGATTATGATAGCTGTGCTTGAAACCTTGCAGAGCCACTGCCAGTGAGTGTTAACAGCATAGAGCTAGATGGAATACTGAATATATATTATAAAGTAGATGCATAAGTTCATATGATCATTGTCAGTGTTTTACACTGACTTAGCATTCTTAGTTTACAACAAAGAGATGTCGATATTTACCTATAAGTAAGTACCCCTTGGTACTTACAACATTTCACTGATGGAATCAGAAATACATGTGGCCAAGCAATATCAGAGTGTGGTCAAGATGGCAAAAGTTACTAGTAAGGAAGAAATAAGCTAGGAGAGGGTGCAGCAGTTTGCTTTTACATGAGCCTATTGGGAAGGGCAACAGTCTTATCTCCTCCTTTCCATTCCCTCCTACTGAATTAATTGCACTTTGAATTCAGTTTGCAGCAGCAGAATTAAGTTGAGGACACAGGAGAATGGAAGGAGGAGAAAGGAACTGGGCTTTTTTAAAAAGGCAACTGAAAAATTGGGATGACAATTGGAAGAATTAATTGGAATTGTTCCTGCCAAATCAAGACACTTGGAGAGTATGGTGGGAGTTATTCGCAGGCTTTCCAGTACAAACCAATGTAGGCACTCAAGAAGATAATTCATCTGGACTTTATACAGTAAGTTAAATGAGTTTAGGAAAGAGCCCATGACTGCATTTGCTGTCCTCACCTGCCTATCTGGCCACACATTTAGGGGAGACTGCTGGCCATTTTGATTTCCCCACAACCAGCCATTCTCAGTGGTTGGGAGGAAGCAACTTGGAACCTGAATAGCAATGCCTCCTCTGAGGTTTCACAAGGCCCACAAGTCTAATTTCCCTGTCTCTGCCCTAGAAAGACATTTGCATCTCTTCAGAGGAGAGAAGAATTTAAATTTAAATTGTGGTCAGTTTCTCAGTGCAAACCAGTAAGTCGGCAAGGGAAGTGCCCACCGAAGTGACTTGAACTTTATTTCCACAGGCAGTCTTTTCTCCCTGCTCAGCTCACTGTACATTGTCAAGACCCAACTCCAACCTGGAGCCAGTGATATTATGGCTGTTGATGTGCCCTATTGCAAGTTCTTTGGCATTGGTGCAGCAAAGCTAATGTGAAGGCCAACTGTAATACATCTGCAGGGAGGCTATAACATTTGAAAACTGTCAACTTTCTGGATTGCCCGTATTCCACCAGCAGTTTCTCCTACATGAAAGTGTTTCTGCATATCTTCTATAACTGCATTGACGGAATTAATTAGGAGTGGACGTTGTTGGACTTCAAGCCTTTAGGTATTGTTGGATTGCAGCTCCCCCCAGCCCTAGTCATCATAGATCAGTGATGGTGAACGTTTTAGAAACTGAGTGCCCAAACTCAGTAGTGTTCCTGTACTGGGTGTCAACGGGTGCAGGGGGCAGGAATTTTGGGGATGAGGCTATTCAGGGATGGGACCTCCAGGGGGTGGGATGTTCATCTTCCAGGGGCAGGACCTCTGGGGAGAAAAATCAAGGCACACTCTCTCAGCTTCAAGCTAGCAATAGCAAACCCCTCTTGCCAAGAAAGCTCCATACACGAGTCACTCTCACTCAGCCTCAGAGGATGGCAATGGAAATCCTCCTCTGACAAAGGAGTTTATCAGACGTCAGAAATTGGAAGTATAATCCAATGGCAATCCCAACACAGTCATGGGGTTTCACATTATTACAAATTAAAGTATCTCACGCAATTTCGGGCCAAAGGGAAGTCATTCCAAACGCAATCATGGGTTTTACGTTATTACGAATTAAAGCATCTCACGCAATTTCGGGCAATGGGGGGTCATTTTCGGGTAATGGGAAGTCATTCTGAATGCATTCCAAAAGCAATGGGAATTCTTCGAATTGGCTTCCTTCGCAATTGAGAGAAATTCCTCCCGTCTAATAAACTCCATAGCTTGCCTCATGATAGTTTCACCTTAGGGTTGCCAGGAACCGGCGCTTGGAAGGGAGGGAAGGTGCTCTTGGCCGATAAGTTAGAAATGACTTGGAGGCATTCAACAACAACAACTAGTATAATAAAGCACAGAAGGCACAGCACAATAACAAGAACAAAGAGAGCCAGCAGTTCGAGCTGGTGACGCTGGGGACCAGGGCTCCAATCCCAGTTCGGCCATGAAACCCACTGAGAGACCTTGGGCAAGTCACACTCTCTCAGCCTAGTAGGAAGGCAATGGGAAACCTCATCTGAAGAAATCTGAACAAGAAAACCCCATGGATGGCCTCATTACACCTCACAAATCTCAAGTTCCTAGAATCCCATAGCAAGGTACAGGCCTTCTGGCTGGAAGGAGAAAAGCTTCCATCTGTAAAGAGTGGGACTTCTGCCCAGAAAGCCTGCACATGGCCCCTCCTTGTAGCTGCTCAGTTTTCTGTGGGAGAACCAGGCCGTGGCAAGGAGCCAGCACGGCCGTGCGCACCTCCCTAGCCCTCCTTGCCGTGGCCCGGTTCTCCCGAGGCAAACCAAGCTGCAACAAGGAGCCAGGCCAAGCACGTCTGCCTTGCCCCCTGCCCTTACTTGCTGTGGCTGCCAAATGCCCTCAGAGATGGCTTTGTGTGCCACGCATGCCACAGGTTCACCAACACAATCATAGATGTCATGAAGGATTATGGGAACTGAAATCCAACAAGATCCAGAGGCCCATAATTGCCCATGTTTGGATCGAGAAGCCGTGGGAGTCTAATACTCCCCCAATACAAGCACCAGTATTTTATACTGACTTTGAACTCTTATTTTTAAAAATCTAGCAGCTCTTAGGCCTTCCTTGGATTCAGGCCTTCCCAGTACACATGATGTGGTTCCCACAATATGGGAAAGTGTTTTAGAATTAACCAGTTGGTTGGCTCCCACAATATGAAAATTAGATGAAATGGTTCCCAAAACTCTGAATCCTTGAGCATGAGAACCAGATACAGTGAGCCCTTGGTATCCACTGGAGTTTGGTTCCATGACACCCCCCCCCCCATGGATATTAAAATCGATAGATGCTCAAGTCCCATTATATATAATTGCATTGTGAAATGATGCCCCCTTATTAAAAAATCGCAAAATCAAGGTTTGCTTATTGGATTTTAATTTTTTAAAAATATTTTCAAGCTGTGGATGGTTGAATCTGACTAAAAACTCCTGGAATATGGAGGGATAACTGTACCATTTTTTTAAAAAATGTTTTTTGGCCTAGGAGCCACAAAACATTTAATTCAATTGAGGACCAGGCTGAAAAACTGGCTCTTGGGAAAGGTTCTTGGGGGTTTTGGGGAAAGAATGTCTTCATCCCCATGCACTGTGCATTCTATCTATTGGCTAGTCTTTTTTTTTTTTCTGAACTCAGTCAGCCCTCCTTTCTGAAGGGCTACAGGAAAATGCAAGACAAATGGAAGATGCTGTTGGTGATAGCCCCCATTGTAACCCCATGGGCTTATTACTTTTACTTATTTTTGGAACTCTAGTAATTCAGAATGCAAATAGGGACTGACAAGGAGCAAAGGGGCCAAATGAACCCATTTCACCTGCCCTTGTGTTGCCCTGTCTATGCAGGCCCAAAAACCCAATACTACAGACTATCTTCATGTGGAAAGGGCAGTTCTGCAGTGAATTTAGGTAACCCTTGTGTTAAATCAAAATTTAAAAACTCACAATTTGCTCTAGATCTTCCAATAAAATCCAGAGTATTCCAAAGTGACTCTGGGTGGCTGTTTACACAGCATTCCACTGTGCCATCTACCACCATTGCTTCTGGTGCAGATCAATCACACTGAGGTCACAAAGAGCCATGTCATTGATGCTGGGTATCTTGTTATTGGTGGCAGAGTGAGCAACTCATGGCAGCAGGCAACACAGTCACGTGGCCAGCATGACTGCACAGAATGTTGTTACCTTCCCATGGAAGTGGTACCTAGTTATCTAGTTGCACTTCTAAATGCTTTCAAACTGCTGGGTTGGCAGAAGCTGAGACAAGTGACAGGAGCTCTCTCCATCATGTAGTGCTTGGGCCTTGAACTGTCAGCCTTTAACTTTCTATTTGTCAGAACTGGTATCTTAACCCCTAAGCCACCGCGTCCCTAACACAGCAGGGCACTGTGGAAAAGGTGCCTGGCATTGCTCCCAAATGTATAGGTAATGGAGAATTCAAGCCAGAACGCTCTGGGAGCAGCGTGAAGTATTCCAGCCAGTGTAGACCCAGTTAAAGTTTACCCATGTGATAACTTCAGCAGAGTGTTTGGAGTCAATATTTTCCATGTTAATTTTCTGATCATATGAAGCTTTCACTATTAAACTGTGTAATTTCCCTTTGTGTTTTAAATTTATACAATCGAAAGAGTGGTTCTTTATGTACATGTTCTGCAAATCACTGGGGTGACTCTGTTCCTGTCACATTCTCTAATATTGCCCCCTTTCGTTGTTCACAAAATATTTTCTTGTTGCAACTATATTTCAGAAAGGTTTGTCCTTGATTATACCTTGTTCAACGGATTTCTTTCCCCCCATGTTACATGTTAACCCACTCCCAATGCCTTTGGACTGTGACTGTCAGGAGCCCTAGCCAGTATAATCAATGGTGAAGAATGCTGGAGCTTACATCTGTTAGGCTACATAATTCCCATATACTCCTTATCCATTTGTTATGATTCTGTTTTGATCCCTTGCACCTGATTTTTTTAGGCAAGTAACTAGAACAGTCCTTCAAACATGATGAACCATTGAAAAATAATTTCATTGCTGATAATGTAGTACATACACCAGACCATGTGTAAGATCCATATTATCCTTCTTTGCTCAGCAAACGCCAATTTGTCATAATAGCGGTTCTGAAATTGATTTCAATGTATTACTTGACATGTTACATAACTATTATATGGTGTAACAAAGCACAAATATTTTAACCACAAGACACCCTCCCATCAGATATTTTCAAAGTTTTATCTAGTGTTAGTCAGTGGTATCACTAGGGTTGACATCATTCAGTGCAGTAACTCATGGTGTCATGCCCCCCATGGATCTTCTCCCATACCACGATATGGAATCCTTAGTAATGTTTTTTTGTGCTAGCATTACTTGCAAATTGTAATTCCTGTATATCATTCAATGTCAATGGCAATAGTTGTGGCATAAGTAACTAGCAAAATGTAAATTATACCTTTAAATTACAATATCATAGATACAGCCTAAATGTATTTACATTTACATACTTTCATGTGCTTAAAGTGAAAATCTGGTAACATGTAATGTTTTTAAAGACTATTTTAAAAGAGTAAACAAAATGTAAAAAACCAGAGACCTCTTCTTTTTCTGCCCCCTGACCATTGCCCCACTCATTCTTTCTCTTCCACTGATCTCCAGCATTTTAAAGAAATGCAGAGAATGCCATAGCCGTGTCTGACCAAAAGCAGACATTTGGGGAGCAGTGGTGTCACCTCCCCTTAGAGTCTCACCCAGTGTGGTCCGCATCCCCCCACACCACCTAGTGGCACCCCTGGTGTTAGTTGTAAAAAACAAAGCACATCAGAAACTTTGAGAGTGAAGCTGTTTATTTTAATAAGCAAAGGTCTCTTAGTTGCATTTAATTCAGTTGCTTTGGAATAAAAAAAAATCATGCACACACACATACACACACAGAGAAACCCATAATTTTGAGGTATATATAATTTGTGACATTGCCCTCTTCCCTGACATCTAGTCTGCTGCTAATGGGCGAATTTTCATTCTAACAACTTTAAGAGAGTAGTCAGAGGGTTTGAAGGGTACCCAAACCACCCCATTTTCAATTTCATAGGGAACATTATTCCTTGGATCATATTGACCTCCTGGGTAGTAAATCCCATTGAGGTTAGCAGCTTGGCAATTATTGTACCACCAGCCACCTCCATATACTTCAGCACAGTTCTCCTCCCACTGATCACTGTCTCTGTCAAAAGTACTGAATTTCATGTTGGTGTGAGAAGTATATTCACTGCCTTCTTCCTCTGAGCCTTTGATTAGAGCATCCCCAGCTGTCCCCTCATAATCAGACACTCTGAGCCTATAATTTTCAGATTCAGATCCTATGTGTATATTATATTCTGCATAAGCTTCATTGCCATCCCAGTCCTCTACTTCAACCCGGAGGACTGTGTCCTTCTGGGTCAATAGGTAGAGGTTTTCATTGCCCAACCAAAACTCTCCTTTCCCTCTGCCATCCACGCTGCCGAAACCTTTCTTGTAGTCTTCCCAGGTCCGGTTAAAATTCAATGACCCATCCAATCTCTGTTGGATCAGAAGCCATCCTCCCAAAGTGGTCTCTTGGTCGCAATATACTGAAAAAACCTTAGCGGATCCTGCTGGCTTGATTCTGAAAATGCCACTTTGGGCACCAGAAGTGTGTTTTTGGTGGATATCCTCACAGTCTAAAAAAACAAAGTTGATCTGGTTGACAGGGGTTTTCAGTAAAATTTTGTTATAAGGTCACAGGAATCCAAACAGAAATCATGCTGAAGTCAACTGGCTATGCTTAATTTAGTGCTACAGTGGAAATACACTCTGCACCTTCCCTGCACCCCAAATTGATCACTTTCATGCAAATTTCATTACAGATGAGACTGTGTGTGCAACTGCCTTACTATTCAATTACTCACGATAAGAACATATTGTCCCTCATCTTCCTAAACAGCAACAAACAGACACATTGCTTTGCTTGTTTAAAGAGTGACATGAATTGCCATAATGATTTTAGCTGTGTCAGTTTGGTTGCAAACTTCACTCTTGCTCCCTCAATAATTATTTTCCAGGAAGTGGATGGATACCTGTCCCGGTGTAGCTTTCCCCCTGCTTCTCTCCTCCTGTGTTCAAGCTTCGTGCTCGAAAATCAGGATTATCCTCTCCACTTTCGTCATGTTGCACCCCTTCTACCTCCCGAAATGAGGCTGGGAGTTTTAGTGACTTGGTTTCAAAAGTAGAACCCCCTTTATTGAAGCCAGTAGCACTGCTACTGCTGGACACAACTGTCTTGGAATGGGTTGAAGTGGCACCACTCGTTTTAGATGGAAGTCCATGAGAGGAGTGGTCAATCCTTGAGAAGTCATCGTAATCTTCCTCATGCAGGTCAGAGAAAGAGTCTGGCCCTTCAGGCACTGCTACATGGCTAGCAGTTTCTGATAGTCTGCTGCCAGCATCTAGACTAAAAAAATCTCTTACATCTGGATCTAGGGAAGAAAAGTCAGGCAAGCCACTTCCGCCACCACCACTTGAGATGACTTTGATATGGGATGTGCCTCCAGTTTCCTTGACCAGTCCTTTCAAGTGGGAACAGTCTGAACCATCAGGAGTTTTAAACTCTTCAATAACCTCTTCTCTGATACCTTGAGGGCCCCGAATTATTCTTGTGGTGTGGGTTCTGAGGCATGTCTGTGTGGCATGGGCAGTCGTAGCAGGTCTAACTTTCATGTCAGAGCCACCTCCTGTAGTAGTGACAGCCTTGGCACCATGGGGATATCCACTTGTCTCTGCTCCAGGCACAACATACTTGGTGGCCGTGGAAGGTCCTCTGGCCTCTGACTCTGAATTTTCCAAGACTGCTTCAACCAGCTTTATATGACTGAGTATGTTTGCTTCTTGTTCAGTCAGAGGAGCAGTTTTGAAATGGCTAGGAACAGTAGACTCCTTCAGTGGTCTCATTTTCAGTACGCTCATGGGTTTTGATTCAAATGCTGGTTGCAGATTGATGGAACTAGCCTGTATAAGCTGCTTCTGTATGTTGTCATAACTTTCTGTGTCCACTTGGTAGTTGTACGCTCGTGCACAAGATCCTTTGCAAGCACGTATCTTAATATCAATGTCCACCTAAACAGAGATGGATGGGAGGAAAGTGTTTACACAGTGATCCCTAAATCATATCAGGAAATTCTGTTTCTAAATAGTGGGCCATTATATTGCCAACAGGCTGCTGATGGCAGGCTCACTGCAGGCTCAGTGAACAGGCTTTGGCTATGGAGGGAGAGATGTAACATCCCTTGCCATCTGATCTATAACTGTAAACCAGCCCCAAATTCAGAGTTTTGGATGACATCTATGAGGATCCTATAAAACCCAATATCCCCGGAGGCCATACTGACTTGAGAATTCTAGAAGTTGTCATCCAAAAAATAATGTTTTGAAGCTCTGGTATAATCTTACAAAAGTTTCTTAAATTTCTCCCCACCACAAGAAGATTATTGTGGCCCTGCACACACAATAAAATCTGTCTTGGGAAATTAAAGAAAATGGCACAACTCACCTCTAAACGCTTCAGCTCCCCAACTTGATTCCTGATGGTGTTCTGCAGGACTTTAATCCTGTTTACCTGATCAGTCACTCTCTGTTTCAGTGTTACAAGTCTCCTTCTCAGATCATCAGAAATTTGCCCATAGCTATCATCTATCTCTGAAGGTGAAGAAAGTATTATTATCATGAGGCTTTCCCCATAATAGTTATTTAACTGACCTGAAATACTACTTTTGGCATTTAAAGATAAGTGTATATAATACTAAGCACAGGAAAATGAATCCAAATGGTACGTTTGCTATGACTGCCAGTTGGCTACTAGTCTAAATTTAAATTTAACATTTAAAGTCCTTCACAACTTGGGAGCTCAATATTTCAGTGAGCTCCACTCCATATATACCTGCCTGTCTACATAACAGAGGTCTGCAGTTTTTAATATGCTATTTTTATAGAAGTCTGCAATTTTTTTGTGCTACTTTTATTTCTTTTGTCTGGAAATAATTGTTTATTGTTATATCAATATGCCACCCTGATATCACACAATAAAGAGTACAGTTATGTAGCCGGAGGGGGGGGGCGGTCCATGGGGTCTGGACCCCCCTTCCATTAATTTATGTTAAAATGTTTAATTTACAAAAGATGACTGTGTGTCCAGATCTGGATTTCAGTGCTGGGGTGGGTATGGAAATAATCCTTTAGCCTCAAATTCTAATTTCCTTTCCAAAATTATGCCCCAAAGGTTCTATTCCGCCATCTTTCTAGGTAAGTTCTTTAGCGGCTATTTCAAAAGAAAATAGCTTGGGGAAGCCAGTTGTGGCATTAGAATAAGATCAGCTTATTAGCTAGGGTTGAAGCGGCTTTTAGCAAAATACAACCATGTGCCTCTGTGCAGATTGAAAGGTCACTCTGCCATTCAGTGTTCTGCCCCACAGGTCCTTGTTCTACAATATATTCTATATTGTTCTAACTCCCAGCACCTCCCTTTGTATCAGGAGAAGCTTTATCAGGACCCGAATCCTACAACTACAGTAAAGCCACAGAATTAATTGATGAATAGTGAATAGATAAATCCCATAGATTCACTGGATTTGTGGTAGTTGACACTAGAATCTGGGTGCAAGTGATAAAGGGCTACTTAGAAATGGATTTAAGAAGGGGAAGCTTAAAAATTGTACCACATAACATGCGACATTTGAATCTTGATGCAATGGCTCCTGTCCCTCTCTTTCTAACACATATTTTTGTTTTCCTCTCATATTAGTCACATCTATGGGATAGTATAGAAAAGTTAGTAATAAAGGACCATGACCTGGGTTTGGCATCTTTAGAACTAGCTCAGCAATTTTTGGAAATAATATAGTTCTGTTCAGGCATTTGCTTCAAAACAGAGAAGGCTAAAACTGAGAAGAGGGATTCAAACATGGATTAGCACTGTCGCCTCTCAGAGTGCTATACATTGCAAGAACTTAGTGAGACCATGTGATAAAATTGGGTTCCCATTCATAGGAGCTTTGTGACCATATTCAGCCAAACATGATTGCAGAACTCTCTTCAGACATTTCCACTCAATGTGCAAAGTTAGCTCTCAGAGAAGTTTGTGCTGTCCACTTCTCCATCTTAGTTTTAGCCCTATGCATCAGTTTCTCTGGCATCCAGATATGGATGTTCCAAGGAGATAGATGAATTTTCATTCTTGAATAAAGGGGTCCATCCAGGACCAACCCTTGCATTAAGCAACTCAAGGTGGTAACTTTAGGCAGCAATTTTTGGTTGTTCCAAAAGGGCATTGAATATTTGTTATTTGAATAATTGTTGTGTTTTTATCACTAGGCCAAAGAATTTGTGGGATGTTTTTGTCCCAAGTACTAAAATAACCTGGCTGTCCTTATGTACTTATGTACCTTGATTGAAAGAAGGGAATGCTGTTTGTTAATAGGTCCAAAGGAACAAAATAGTTTAGGCCAACCTTGGAACAATTCTTGTTGGATAATGCAGGGCCTCTTATCTAACTGTGGGGCAGAATGCATCCTCAGAATTCCTCAAAAATGGAGTTAAATGTGTATCAAGCAATCTCTTTTTAGAAGAAAGATGGGAAAATTCTATTTGAAAGGTTTAAAGCACAATATTTACTAACAGTGGATTCCATTATGCTATCAGAGGGGGTTGAATAAGGGATTGGAATAGAGATTGGAAAGGGGGACTAAGTTGTTCACCACCACCCAATATCTTAGATTGTTGTTTCCGACCTAAGACAAATTTATGTCTCACTGAAGAGGGAGCTTGACTACATCTTAACCCACTCTAGTCTTGCATAACAGTGGTACAACAAATGAAACATTCTTTTCAATGGGTGAAGTATTGTCATCAGAAGACAACAGTTTTTGGGATAAAACTTACCTTGCTCACTGATCAGATTCCTTTCTAGAACTGTAGTGATCTCCTGTTTCAGAATATTTGATTTCTTATAGCTGTTTTGATTGTCCAAGAGGAGTTTCTTAATTTTATCTATCCTGTTATTAAATTCCTGATCCGTTTCGTCTATCAGTCCCTGCATCCTGCATCCTGATGGACATTTAATGCCCTAAGAGAAGGAAACAGTAAGAAGAAGACGAAAATTAAATATCTGCTGTATCACTTAATAATCCTTCAAGCTTTATATGAATAGAAGTTGAATAATGGTAATGTGCTATTGGTCAGATTTGACTGTGTTTCTTTTTGTTCTTCATTGTTCTCTTGCAGTGGTCAGTGCATGAATGCTATTTGCACGATCTGATTTAGTTCTATTTCACAGCAATAACAACATTATAGCACTTTTTACATATGTGAATGTATCTTTTGTGACATTTTGTGATGTGACTTTTGTCACATCAGTTTCTCTAGATATCTTTTAAGCTATTTACCCAGAGAAACAGACTTTTTTCTAGCTACAACACAGGGGGTAGGTAATCTGCTGCAATCCAGATGTGTTTAAACTGCAACTTCTATCAAGCCAGTGAGCATAGTCAGTGACAAGAAATTATAGGAGTCGACATCCAAAATCTCTGGTGATCATCAGGTTGATTATCCATGGCTGACAAAGAGTTTCAGAGCATGTTGGACCCAAGTCCATCTGGGTGGAGTCAAGAGTGGCTTCCATGACCTCCCTGTCCCCATATATAAACAAGAACACTTAAGCAATTTTTAAAGATGCTTTATCCAGCGTAATCCCATCGGGTTGGACACAGAATTAGTCATAGAGTGCATCTGTTGAAATCAACAAGTTAATCATATCTAGCTGAAGTCTTGTGGATTTAATTGTATCTGCTGTCATTTAGTTGTTTACTCTGGTGTTAAGTATGAGCTGTTGAATGCTAAACCTTGCAATCTAGTACTCTAATCTAACTTCTACAGATTCTTAAGTGTTCAATTGTCTGGTCTCAAAGAGCAGAACAAAGTATTTGGCTTGCAGAGATTAAAGAGGTTTCATACAAATCTAAACCTATCCTACCACACGTATTGTGGTTCTAACAAGTCACATCCCTTTACTTTATTCTCTTCTGTTTTCTTCTGCTGTTATGGTCAAACTGTAGCACAAAGACTACTTAAACATTGTGGAAATTAGTAAATAGCACAGTTTCTCATTCTTGTGGTCCAGTTAATCTAGAAATTGAAAGCCACAACCCTTTGTGGCAACTGTTGAATTATGAACATCTTGTTGCATTATATCTGTGGCTTTCATATCTATTTGCAACCATAATTTTGTCCCGAGGGGGCAGCCTGCATCATACACTTTGATGAGTGTCCTTTAGGTTCTGCTCACCCAATCTTCATCAGAGCATGATGCCCATTCCTTTTCTTGCTTGCAGTCAGCTTGGGCTTTATGCTCCACTATTCTAGGACCACGTACTCCTCCTCCATGCTCTTCAAAAGTGCTTCCCTGTCCTGTTGCCTGTTATACGGGGGGGAAAGGGGAGGGAATATAAAAATGAAGACTGAATTAGCATCACAGTAATAACACCTTCAGTTAAAAAAATAATAACCCATTTACCCAAAAGCTCTACTACTGGCAAGCACATTGAAACAAACCACATGTGGATATTTACTTACAATTGTTTCACTGGAATATTTTCAAAATTCAAATTCTGTACCAATGTTCTATGTCTCGTGTATTCTTTCATTATTATTTTCTATTCTCTGCATCAATAAACATCAGATTCTGTAACAAGAAATGACTAACCCTAACCCTAACTCTTTCTATAAAATAATACCCAAACATAGTGGCACTTGTCAACAGCGGGGATTTAGATTTTTCCTAATGACCTGAATCAATACATAGAATCATAAAAGCATAGAATTGTAGATGTTTTATTCTTTAACTGTAAAAGTCTTGTATTGATTTAATTTACCTTGTATTCCCAAGCAATGGAAGAACTCCATCTGTAGGAAATTATTCTTTGTTTAATCCTAGAGAACCAATGGTTTTTATTCATTTAAGTTAATATTATGAATTGCAATTGAACGATGAAAATGCACTTCTGTTTTTCTTTCTGGGAAAGTAGCATTAATGAGCCAGGGAAGAAGAAAAATTCAGAAAGACATAATCCACCTAGAGTTAATTAGGCCTTTATTGACTCTCATTGAAGTGAAGGGTATTGTTTCCTAATAGATTTGTATCTGTATAACTTATTATAGAAGAGGATAAAGTTTCTATAGATTTATACTTTATAATCTGGCTTCTATTGCTGTGTTGGAATGATCTCCAATTTGACAAAGCACAAAATTCTGTCTTGAAAATCCAATTAAGTCAAGCAGAGATTCTACTTTTAGGACAATGAGACTTTGAATCTAGTTCGTAGTTATTAAGACAAGTATTGAGAAAGGTTTTCCCTTGGTTTTAATTTCATAATCACAATCCCAGACCATGAAAAAGTTTTTGGATTGCAGCTCCCAGAATCTTACAGACAGCTTTATCAGAGATATGTCCTTTCTAGTTCTGCCCAGCCTGAAACACATATCACTTTCCTAACAAGAGTTGATTTGGATCCAGAGTAATTTACCTACACTAAGATTGTATTGAAATCAATGTGAAAACATGACTAGAGATCCATTGATTTTACTGTGACATCAGTGTGATTGATTTCCTTTTGTGTTGCAGGTAAAAAAGTAGTACAAAGTATTTACATTTTAAAAATACACACACACACACACATATATATATTGCAGTGCAACAAGTGTTCTTTTACAAGCTGTCTTGTGTGTCACCAATTTATGAAAGTTAGAAGGGCTCACTAAAGTATTTACAGCCCCCAAAACTTTGTGCCATTGCTTAGTTTTTGAAATGAATAAATGTATTATTAATGGAACTTTAAACTGGGCAAAGAAGATGGGCTGGCTTAAATCCCTTTCTCAACACCAGGAATTTAAATAAAAGAACTCAGAAATGCCTGGGCTCCCCACTTTAAACATGGCATGTTCAAAAGTGGTAAAAGAAGCAAAAGAGGCAAAAACCAGATAGCACCCAATGAAATCCACCAGAAAAATCAGAGACACAATGGAAAATGATCAATTGATGGCTGCTTTATCAGCCATTTGCTGAGCACTTTTGAGATGTATCTCCAGTTTCTCCTGTGGATGTTTTTTAAAAGGGCAATAACTATAATTGTAAAACTGTGTGACTACCAAATTGCAAAGATTTTTCTTTAGTTTATTTAAATAAAACTTATTTTTCAGATGAAACCTTCAATCTTTGTTTGAATTTAGACCAAATTGTTTAAAATTATTGTCACTTTCAAAACATAAAGCATGAAATAACTGCTGGAAATATATAGATATTGATGTAGGTAGTAGTCAGATGTCATACTTTAATCAAATATCATGTTACTGAAAAAATATATAAAAATGATCCAACTACAACAGAGCAAACTTTTTAAGTACCTCTTATTGCTACACAGTTAAAAGTATAGTTAAAGGGCAAAGTCAAGAATTTACATCTAAAATGGGACACAACCCTTCTAATTCAAAATCAATCATTTTTAATCATGCTCTGAGTGTAGGATTGCCTATTTAATTAATACAGGTAGACTGAAATAGCAGATGTGGAGGAAATCTGGTGGCTCTGCTGTCACTGTTGGACTGAACAAGATAGTAATACATTCTATTACATATTAATATTAGGTGTTCCCTTAACTCAGCTTCTCCGTTTTGAAGTCAGGGAGAAGCCAGTCCTCTAACTGAACTACTTTAATAGAAAGAAAGAGTGGAAATTATTTATTTTATTTGTTGTTGGGATCTGGATTTCATTCAAAGTATCCTAGTTTGGGGGGCTGTAAATAAATGAAGCTGCAATTCTATAAATACTTACCTATATTCCACTGGACCCAATGGGTCTTGGGTAGATTTGTCAAGGATTGTATGGTTAGACTTTATTGAAATAGAACCATAAACTCAGTTTTGAAAACCCTCTGCTGTGGCATAGAATTTTAAAATAATTCTTATGTCATACAATTACAGATTCCAAGGAGTACCAAAACAATCTTTTTGAATCTCATATAAAGCAAATGCACACAAGCACAGACTTATACCACCAATAAATGTTTGTAAAACAGTAATGGGCCCCAGTCTAGTAAGGGAAGTGGACCCATATAAACAAAGGGGCAGATTAAAATGCAGAGACATATCTGGATGTTCATCCACATTACATGAACCTCTTATATAAGTCCTTCCAAACTGGCTAGAGACTGTTTGGTGCAGTATTTAGGGGCAGTTTTTGAGGCAGATAGGGAAGCTCATCCATGTCAGGCGAGTCTTTGTTGTATGCCTGACTGGAACTGGATGAGGCACTGGTATCTTTTTGCAAATAGACAACAGAAGCAAATGGCATCCTGGCTGCCAAGCATGGATTTGGTTCAGCTATGCGAAGAATTACCCCTCCCCCAGTTCAAGCATATGAAAAATCCAAACATGCATTTTACTACTTTTCTTACAGAAGTAGGTTGGTTTTAGTTGAAATATATGAGTTTCATAAGCAATGATTAAGAGAGAGAAAAAATCAGTAATAGCTGGTAAAGAGACAGGAGACCCAGATAAAATTAACACAGCCTCATACCCAGACAATGCTGAAGCACAGAAGGGTGAAGAAGACTCTCATCTCAAACATCTTCAGAAAGATGTGAATGGGAAGCAGAGGGATGCCTTTCATGTAGGTCTCTTTGCTTGAATTTAAACCTTATCTTTGCCTCCTTCCCTCTTGCTCCCACAGCCCACAGATTAATGATTAGTTTTTCTTCTGTTTGCAGAGTCATAATGCAATATAAGAGTGTGATGACCCAAGATCTATTGCACAAGCTCTTAACTTTGTTTGCTGGATGTCTGTTTGCACTGTGCCAAAAAAACATGCAAGACAAATGGAAGTCAGTAATTCAACTATTTTCCAGGAAGAGTTTTGCTAATGTTTGGAACAGATTGCTTATAGGGAACATCACTGGAGAGATGAAATACCCTAAAGGCGCCATATCCTGTCCGATCTGGGAAGCTAAACAGGGTTGACCCTGGTTAGTACTTTGATGGGACACCACCAATGAATACCAGGTGCTGTAGGCTGCTTTAATGGTTTTACACTTCAGGTTGCCTGGAAAAGGGTAACAGCTACCACATTTTCCTGTCCCTTCAGGTGCACAATATCAAGCTCATAGTTCTGGAGCAGAAAACTCCAATGTAATAATTTATCATTGTTACCTTTTGTATTGTGCAACAAACACAACCAGTGAATGATCTGTAAGGCCCTGTACAGACCAGCCATTTCTGCAAAAATGAGATTGTGTGTTCCTGTGAAGCAAAAGGCTATGTTGATGACATCCGTGTTGGAGTATCATGTCCACATGATGCATGCCCTGACTCTGCCCCCAGGTGCCATGATGCCATGCACTACTCCACATGGCACGCAGCATCACGATGCTCCTCTGGTGCTGCAGCACTGAAGGAGCACCATATAGCCACGTCACTTTTTTTGGCTCCTTTTTGCACCCTCAAAAGGCCAGATTGGGGCTGCAATGGTTGCCATGGTCCCAATCCAGCTAGGAAAGGGGGGGGGCATCAGTTGAGCCCCTTAATCTTCTTCCTCACAGATAAAGTTTTAACTAATATGCTGTCGTAAATTGAAGAATGCCAATGTCATCAATCTTTCTCATATAGACTCCCTGATTTAAGGGTTGCTACCTTTTGGATTTGCTTCTCAAGAGGAGACTGAAAGGTCGTGTCACCAATGGTACTACCCTTCTGCAAAAATGAGATTGTGTGTTCCTGTGAAGCAAAAGGCTATGTTGATGACATCCGTGTTGCTGGTACACTCTCCCATGTCAGACAGGCTTTTGCTGGGAAGCAAGGACAGCTACTGGACAGCAGCAATAGTGTGGAGTACCTTACAAATAGCTTACAATTGTAAATTGCTTAGACACTCCTTAAGGGTATGAAGCGGTATATAAATGAAGCTGTTTGTTTTGTTTTTTGAGTGACAAGAGGCTCTTTCAGATAACAGCAGTCACATTATTCCTAACGCTCGTTGGTTCTGTACAGAATGTCTTTTACCCTACGATGAGACTATCCAAAATGAAAAAAGAGATAGTGCCAGAAGATGAAACTCCCAGATCACATGGCACACAACTGAAGAACAATATAGAAGAGATGACAACGTAAACGATTCATTCAAGAAAGAAACATTTGAAGATGAACCTACAGTTTCAGAAAGTGATGTTGCATTCAAAGTACTTGGGAGAAATAAATCACCAGGACCAGATAGCCTACCTGTTGAGCTGCTACAATCTACATAGACAGACTTCACTCAGTTTCTATCTAATATCTGTCAACAAATGTGGAAAGCAAAAGAATGGCCCACAGACTTGAAATGCTCAATACACACTCCAGTCCTCAAGAAAGGGGACAACAGGGATTGCAGTAACCATAGATCAGTTGCATTAATCTCCCATGAAAGCAGAGTGATGCTGAAAATTCTACAACAAAGACTTTTACCATACTTGGAGTGAGAAAGGCCAGATGTCCAAGCTGGGTTCAAGGAAAGGAAGAGCAGGGGTCATATTGCAAACATACATTGATAATGGAGCATACCAAAAAATTCAAGAAGAAAATCATCCTGTGTTTTATAGATTATAACAAAGTTTTGATTGTGTACAATATATCACGAAAAACTATAGATCACTCTTAAAGAAATGGGTGTGCCGAAACACTTCATCGTCCTGATCAGTAACCTGTTGCTCAGGACAATAAACTACCGTCATGACAGAACACAGAGAAATATAATGGTTTCCAATTTGCATGGGAGCTCAGGCAATTATGCATTTTATCAACCTATCTGTTTAACCTGTATGCTGAATGTATCATAGAGATTATTAGACTCAGAGGAAGGAGGTGTGAAAATTGGAGGAGGGAACAGAAAATAACAATGTCTTGGAACAGTTACTGAGGAAAGTAGAGGGGGGAGTGCAAAGGCAGATTTACAGCTGGACATTAAGGGGAAAAATGACCACAGATGATTTACATAATTTTAAAGTAGATTATTATTATTATTAACCTTTATTTATATAGTGCTGTAAATTTACACAGTGCTGTACATACAATCTTAAATTAGTCGGATCTCTGCCCTCAGGCTTACAGTCTAAAAGATGATGAAGACATTGAAATATTTCAGGATTTTCCATACCTTGGCTCAGTCTTTTATCAGGATAGAGACTGCAGTTAAGAAATAGAGAAGAAGACTAGGACTTGGAAGGACAGCTGTGAAGGAACTAGACAAGAACCTCAAGTGTAAAAAACCTCAAGTATGAATGCATACTAAAGTTAGGATTGTCATTATATTCTAATTTCCCATTTCTATGGCTGGACAGCGAAGAAAGCTGATAGGAAGAAAATTAATTCATTTGAAATATGGTGCTGGAGAAGAATTCTCAGGATATCACGGACTGCTAAAAAGACAAATATATGGACCCTAGAGTAAATCAACCCCGAATTCTTCCTAGAAGCCAAGATGACTGCAGTGAAACTGTCATATTTGGGACATATCATGAGAAGACATGACTCACTAGAAAAGACAATAATGCTTGGTAAGGTGGAGGGCAGCAGGCAAGGTTGAAGACTACAATCCAAATGGATAGATACAATCAAGGAAGCCATGGCCCTGAATCTGCAAGAACTGAGCAGGGCTGGTGATGATAACTTGGAGGTTTCTCGTTGATAGGATCTCCGTAAGTTAAACAAAACTTGATGGCAGTTAACAAAAAAATTGTCTGGGAAAGATGCCAACACCCACTCACACAGTTGATAAGAGAGTCCTTGGCACAAGATATACAGCAAGAGGCCGAGGCAGTTCCTTGACCAAACATAGTCCGAAAGAGAATAGGCCAAAAACAGTCCGAGGTTCAGAGTTACCGATAGCAACAATATCAGTCCAGTCTGTGGTCAGGAAAGCCAGAAGGGTGGTCCATGGGTCTGATACAGGGTCTAGGAATCCAAAGCAGTCAAGGTGTCTAGGAGGCAGGTAGCAAAGCAACCTTCTATTAGAAAAACTAATAGTCTCTGACACGAGTCCTCGGCATTTGCCACCTGTTATAAATAACTCCCTGATCACAGCTGCTGCCTGCCTGATGAGGCTCTCTCTGCAAGTCTCTTTGACCTTCTCAAGCCCTGCTTTTCAGTTCTCCTCTGAGTAAAGGCAGGGACCTGAACATTGTCGACTATATCTTCTGAGTCCTGCCCTACTACTGGGGCCAGACTAGGCTGCTGAGCCCCAGACTCCACTGGGGCTGAGAGAGCAGAGCTGGGTCCTGGCTGGGCCACCACTACAGGAGCTGGCAGGGCAGAGCTGGGGCCTGTCTCAACCTCAGGTGGCACCTGTACCTGAGGGTCCAAGTCCTCCTAGTCGTCTTCCGAGTCCTCCTCCTCATGGCTGGCCATGACAAAAACCTTTTTTTAAAAAAAAAAAATTCTGGATATAACTCCTGTGCTTTTAATTACTTTAGGCCAAACAGAAATTCAGCTCTGCTGTAGCAGCCATGCAGAATAAAATGGTGGAGGCACCAATCCTATACCTTATCCTACCTCTAACTGTCCCAGTTTGGCAAGGACAGCCCTAATTAAAACCTTGTTGTCCCATTTTTCTAGGTGCTTTTTAATGTCCTTGTTTCTCTCTCCTCCTTTCACTATCTCATTTTGTCCTCAGCTTAATTCAGTTGCACTCAGTTAACTCAGCAGAGAGGAGAGGAGAGGAGAGGAGAGAACGGGATCTTGCTCCTCTCAATAGGTTCGGGCAAAAGCAAACCGCTGCAGCATCTCCTAGCTTTTGTGTTCATTTTCATTAAGAACTTCTGCTGTCTTGACCACACTCAGATGTTTACTAGTAGCACACATCCCATGTTTTCATGTGTGAAATGCTGGAGGGTACATTATACTATACATATGTTCTGTTAAAGTTTTCACTGTGTGATAAAAGTAGCTAAGCTCCACTCCAGAGAAAATGAAGCATATTCTCAGCAAAAAGAAGCAAGTGGTGGTGTCTGGCAGATTCCTTTTTAGTGGGGCAGTGAATTAACTCCAAGATTCAATCTGAACTTGAAATTAGTTATCCAAGATGCTGGAAGTATTTTAGGGATGGAGTTCAGCATGTTGGATAGCTCCTTTAAAGTTCAGAATAAAAGCCAGAGTAGAGTCATAGCGCTGACATGAAAACCAAGAGCTGCAAACAGGAGCATGTTGTGAGTAATTTAAACCCAAAATGATTTCTAATTTTGCTAAGATTGGTAACTTAAAGTATAACCTACAAAAACACACCACAACAATGTATCAGAAGTTGATATTTACAGTGGAATACATATCTTAATATTCAGAGTGACATGGGCAGTTTTCTTATATTTTCATAATATTAATGTAATACGGTGAGATAGTACTGTATATGAGAAAACACTGGTTTGTGCCAGAAAACCCTGACAGCATCATGTATTAAACAAAGGATGTATTTTAACCTAGCTGAGAAATGAATGTTGTCTTAAACGAAGGCAGATTGATTGCTACCATTGTATGAATTTGCTTCTAGAAGAATGAGCTAGCTCAGCTGGGGCAGGGGTTGTCTTTATATGTGTGTACATGTCTAAAAGAGCAAAAGAAGTGCTAGGTTGGATCAGACCAAAAGTCTATCTAGTTCAATGTTCTGTTCACATAGTGACCAACTAGTTGCCTATGGGAAACTATCTATCAAGGAATATTGGAAATTCCCCAGCAGCTGTATGCACAGGAATAATGTCATATTGGCGGTGATATATACTCATCCTAACTAGTAATCATTGCTGGTTCTAACGTTTATGAATGTAAATCACCTTTTCAAATTATTAAGTTAGCTGCCATAGCTATATCTTCTGGCAGTGAATTCCACAGTTTAACTGGGCATTGTGTGGTGAAGTATTTAATTTTATCTGAGTTTTCAACCATTCATCTTCAGTGAATCAGCCTGAGTTTCAGTGTTATGTTGTTGGTGATGGTGGTGTTGTGTGCCTTCAAATAATTTCTGACATATGATAACCCTAAAGCGAACTTACCATGTTTTCTTGGCAAGATTTGTTCACAGCAGGTTTGCCACTGCCTTCTTCTTAGGCTGAGAGAGTGTGACCCATCACAGGTTGCCTAGTGGTTTTCTATGGATGAGTGGGCAATTGGACCCTGGCTTCCTAGAGTCCTAGTGCAACTCAAACCACTATACCAGACTGGATCTTTTCAGAGTTATGAGAAAAGATGTGTGTAAACATGTGTATGTGCATGACTCTTAATCAATGACAGACAATTTATTCACAGAGGCTAACCAATATAGCTCACCAATTGCTGTTAAAAAATTGATCCCAAGTTTGAGGTAATGGTAAAGTATTAGGAACAACTGTATTTTTTGGTTGGCACAACTATATTTTATTCCTAACTTTTAAAAAGTTTTCTTATAGTATTCTTTCTATTCCATTGAAACAAAGAGGAAATATTTGGGGAGGGGGGTGGAATAAACAGCAAGGAAATAATAACCTGGTATTTGGCGAAGATGGATGTGGTGCATTTGCTTCACAATTCAGTTTACCAGACTTTGGTAGGGTTTTTTTTTATTATTATTAACAAATTTTCATTCTAAAATTTCAGCTGTCTACGTCCAATAAAACAAAGACAGGTATAAGTAAAGGTCATTCAACAACAGTCAAACGTGTGTAAAGCAATTTTTATATGTGTGGCATTGTTCACTGAATAATGTAGACTACTGATGCATAAACTAGTAGTACACATTGCTGTTGTTAACTGCCCTCAACCTCTACTCATGGTGACCCTGTGAATGAGACATCTAAAAAAAACCTGTGTCTTCAACTGCTCTGATAAGGACCTGCAGGCCCAGGCCCATGTCTCCCCTCATCAGGTCTAACCATCTGGCATATGGTCTTCCTCTCTTTCTACTGCCTTCCACTTTTCCTAGCATCATTGCCTTTTATAATGATTCATTTTTCCTCATGATGTGGACAAAGTGTGACAGCCTCAATTTAGTCATCGTGGCTTCCAGAGAGAGGTCAGGTTTGTCATCTTGGCTGTCCATGGTATTCTCAATGTTTTGCTCCAGCACATCTCAAATGAATTGATTTTCTTCCTATTGGCTTTCTTCACTGTCCAGCTCTTATATCCATAGATGGTGATGGGGAATACAGTGGCTTAGATTATCTTCATTGTATATGTAGCACTCACTCTGATTTACAATCCTTTGTACAATTCTTCCCTTTTGTATGTTTGTGACAGCTAAGAAGGAATTAGTCTTCATATTCTTATTTGTTCATAATTATTTAAATATATATTGAGAAGACATCATTACAAAGTCACTAGAAATAGTGGTTCTAATCTACATCCACTAACTTTTTGCCTATGCAGAAATAATTTAATTCACAGATAGAAATGCCATGTTTTTGTTGCTCACAGACAGACACAATCCAAAAATCTTTGTGGATAAACTTGTACTACTGAGCCATCAATTTTTCCAGTACAAGATTGTGTGTAAATGATACACATTTGGTTTATGTGATATATAATATCCCATTGACAGACATAACGGTCAGCATGGCCAAATCTTGGTTGGATGACTATGGAAGTTCCAATCAAAATGAGTAATTTCTGAGAGCTAATCAGTATTGATAGCCTTATGAACTGGACTCAGAGTTAATCATGCATAGCTTAGACCCCCTAAAATTAACAGGACTTAATCATGACTCATGATCAATATAAGTCCCATCAGTTTCAGAGGATCCGAGTATTTCTAGACCCACTGCATCCATCTATCTAATTCAGAGATTATACAGAAATTGGTTGGATTGCAGCTTCCAGAATTCTTGTAGTCTAGCAATCTCTGTGGACTCAACACTGGTAAAGTGGTTTAGTCCACCTCTAAATCCATTAAAGTTAGGGGCCATTGTTATATGTTATGGCAGTAAATATGGTATGGCAGCAAATAATTGCTATACACATGTGTACTACTTGATTCATGTGAAATATGAGGAAATCACCAGTGTGTGTGTGAGTGATACTATTTTTTTTTAAAAAAAGGGAATGTTAAATTCTGACAAGAGTTTCCACAAGACCAGTACACAAGAGACTAGTATAATAACTTGTATAATAACTTTCTACTTGTTTAGGTAGAAAGTTCTCATAGTTCTGAGAACAGTTTCCAGAAGAGACTTGTGTGATAATCCAACATTGTTCAGGTACAGAATGGCCTTTGACTACATTTACAGTAGATTTTGTCATATTTTGTTATCTTTTTAAATGTCTCCTCGGCCTCCTAGTCCAACCTCTTTGACTCCTCCAGTTTGCTGTCCTGATACTATTGAAAGCCGACTGTATGGAATGATTTTCATCACTGTTTTCTTCATGGAATACCACCGAGAACGCCAGGTTACCCATGTAATACCGTTGTCATGTCCACTTGGACTTGCATCTTTCTCAGTGTAAGTACCACCTAAAATGCAAGTAACACCATGTAAATGGACTGGGTGAGTTATTTTCTACACATTTTGCAGAATTGTAACTATTTCAGGAAAAACTGAACATGCTGGTTAAGGGATGCTGGAAACTGTAGTTACCAAATAAACATTTCCATTACCTGATTTAATGTTGCTAGCCTTCCTGCTGCTAGTATTTTAAAATATTTCTGAGGCTTGCACATAGATTCCACTGATTTCACTGGGGCTTACAATAAATTCTAATAAAAATGCTTAATTTATTTCTACACAGCATTGGATATGTGATGTGCAAAATGTCAATTAACCAGTGAATTACTCATTTTCAGACTGAAACCTATCATATCTAGTTTCTTCAATTGTGTTAATAGTAGCTTTTAAACAGCAGGGAAATGTGCCTATTGGCTATGGTCAGATAATTTAATTCTTGAAAATTGACTGAGGTCCATGACCAAGCCAAAGTTTACTATTTTTATATTACATTGATTAGGAATGTATTAAATCTTTCCCTTTGAAATCGAGGCATTTAGTAGCACCATCTTCTAAATACTTAGTCACACTTAAGTCACTACTGTATATTGAAACTACATTGAATTGTAGTGAAACTCCTTTGGACTGTATTTTGTATATTTAATCTTACATTTTAAAGTTTATGGAAGGAAAAGTAGGAGGTGCATAGGGACTACCACACAGTGAATTTTACTCCTTCCTTCCTTCCTTCCTTCCTTCCTTCCTTTTTTTCTGTACATGTGTGCGACAATTTTCTAGTGCAGACTATTTCCCAATTTTGTTGGAAAACCACTCAGCTTATTCAAAGCCAATATGAGTAGCCAACTCTACCATTAGGTAGAGCAAAGTAACTGCCTTGAGCAACAGATAAGAGAGAGCAACAGTGGGAGGGAGCTCCCTGGCCATTCACAACTTGGCCTGCTGTGCATGCACTCAGCTAGACTGTTGCCCACAGGTGTGGTGGAGGATGGTGTCTTCTTGACAAAAAGATTGCCCATTGCATTTTTGTATATGAAATGGAGTGAGAGAGAAAAATTATTTGATTAGCCAACAAAACATCTTGGAATGTACCGATATATGGAGTGTTAGACTCAAAGCAGAGCTGGAATGGGTCAGGCCTTCTTTTGGGTGATGGAATCCTATAGCTCAGAAAGCCTAGCCACTAACTATCAAAGAGTGGAGAGTGATGCATGGAAGAGAGTTTCTTCTAAATGCTTGAACATTCCAGGAAGCTCTTATTATTACCTTGATAATATTTGCCATTGAGGTGAGCTGCATGACATTTGTTCATCCACCATCCAGATCCATCCTGTTCAGCGCAGTTCTCACTAAATCTATCGTTGTCGTTGTCATATGTGCTGAACTGCATGCCATTGTGGGAGGTAAAGAATTTGTCACTTGGATCATCTCCAAAATCAAAACCGTCAAAGGCATCCCCGGCATCACCACCAATAAAGAAGGCATAGGTCAGACGATACTTGTCTAATTCACTTCCCACTCTGAAGTGGGCATAATCTGCATAGCTGAAGGAGAAAAAAGTTTAAAATCCTAAATGTTAGAAGTGTATATGTTTACTGCCTTTCATTTCTTGTAGGTCTACAAATACACAACAATTATTTTTACTATACCGCAGTGGCAGTATGGTAGGGAGACAGGGCAGAAGGGACATTTTCTATCACTGCAATTAACGCTGGACTGCAAGAGCATGTGCAAATCAACTCTGGGTTATATCATGGTGTGCTAAATTTAATCTCTTCTCCTATCATTACCTCTGTTATTTTTGTGAAACAATGGCTCAAAACAGACAGGCCTAAAAGTGTGGCTTCCAGCCACTTTGGGGACAGGGCGTGCAGATGACACATGACCCAAGAGTGGCTGAAAACTGCACTGGGGCCTCCTAAGGTGGCTCAAGGCAGCCAGAAAAAGGACCACTGAAAAAGCGCTCCTTGCCGGCAGCCAGTTTGGGACTGCAGCAGTGGCCCACTCTGACAGCGGGCCATCTGGTCACCGCAATCCCACACTGATCAGGGGCCAACTGGGGCTGGAGAAGCCAGATCTGCTTCACCCCTCTAACACAATACTGTCAAAGAAAAGAATACTGGGGCATATCAGTGGTTTTTCATTAGTGCTGTGTAGATATGTGTTTGGAATATTTCATTGGCTTCTGAAAATAAAGTTCCCTGGCTGATGCATCTTCCTTACAATCTGAATTTATATTGGGCTGGATACGAACTAAATAATGAATTATCAAGAGTGTATAGGAAATATTAAATAGGATTTGCATAATAAGGAAAATCAATTTGCTTCCAGAAATAAATTCCAAAATGGAAAATCTAATATGAACTGCTCGGAAGAAACCTGTTTCAGATGATCCAGGAAGCAGTAGAATCTGTAGAAGCCAATGACAGTTGGCTTTAAGATTTATAACATTAGATGCTAGATACAGGCAGAGAGAGAAAAAGGTATATAGCCCTGTATAATGGTCTGGCATGATGTTAGTAAGACAAAAGCTGCATGTACACCCATGCACACCCGTGCAACTAGTGCTGGAAAAACAACCATCCTGAAAGTGAGATTGCTGGCTTTTGGCAGAGATTTGCACCTATCAATACCAGCAGTCAGGATCTCCATTGTCCTAGCTCAGATGATCAACTGGGCCATAGTTTGTGCAGTCTTGGCATAAACTCTGGACGATCAAAGTTCATTAAGTCTGACAGCTCTACAGTACTACCACCATGTGTTAAGTAGCCAGCTAGCACACAGCACTTGCTGTTTGTGGGACACAATTCCAACAAAATCAGAAAACGACAGTGTTGCTATTCCTACTATTCCTCTTAACTATTGGGGTTGGCTGCATGTAGCTGAGTTACTAGTAGCTTCAAAATCTTCCCATGATCATGGAAAGGATAGTTATGGTATGGTATGATAGGTATGGTGTAATGGAAAATTATTATGGTAATGGAAAATCTTTGTCATAAAATCCCTTGTCATAAACACTGTAGGGGCTTACTAAAGTGCCTAGAATGTGCAGGTAGTTAACGAGCTAAAACCTAATCAGTTCTTAGCATGAGCGACACGAACTGCATGTCACACCACTAATAAAATCTTATTCATGGCATACCTTTTTTGGCCACTCCAGTCCTCCAGCTCTATTCGCAAGACATAAGGAATAGCAGATTGAGTGGTTATTAAATGAATTTTTTCATTTCCTAACCAGAATTCTGTCTGGTCATTTGGTGACAGGTGTCCAAATCCTTCTTTGTATTGAATCCAGTTTCTCCTAAAATCTTCACTACCATCAAGCCTCTGATAATAAATAAAGCGAGATTCAAAATGAGTTTTCATGTTTTATCGAATAGATATTTTGCTCCTCCCTGCAGGCTAATTCCAATAGTTAGTTCCAACTAAAGTGGCCACATGGAATAAGTGGGACTTAAAGGTTGACTTGTCATGTTTTCATTAATTCAGTGGGTTTCCTCTAGTTGGGACTAACGATTGGACTAACCATTTTATTTCACACCACTTACCCTCTGCAAAACTGTCCAACCATTACCCAGTGTATCAATTTCACAATACACCAAGAATTGTTCCTTGACTTTCTGAGGTTTGATGAAGTAGAGACCACTTTGCCTGCCACCTTTGTTTGCAATGTCCTGGCAATCTATAAAAAATACATAGGAAAAATGATGTCCATTTTATTCATATTTTAACTAAGTAAGATTTTTAAAATGTCAATCTATGAATTCTTTAATTCATTTTTATCTAGCTGTTTGTGCAAAGCTATTCAAGACAACACATATTATGTACTCCCTCTCACTTTACTATCACAACAATCCTATGAAGATGTTTAGTCTGTGTAAGGATCTGAACCCAAGTCCCCCATGTCTAAGTTCAACATACCTTCCTCTAAACCACACTAGCTATATATTGTTTAGTGACTTATAAAATTCATCAGAGTAAAAGATTTCAAGATTATAATCAACACACTTTGGACAGTGTGATGTACTGCTTAATATCTGTCTTAGCTAGGCTCATTTTTTATTTTCTTGAAATTATATTCTATGTAGTAATGATGTTTGTTTAGTTCTTGGCTCAGAATATAGGCATGTTTTCAGTTTGTGGCTGCAGGGATTTGTTTGTTGTTGTTAACTGCTTGAAGTCAACCTCAACTCATGGTGACCCCATAGATGAGACATCTCCAAGACCCCTTATCCTCCACTGCTCTGCTCAGGTCTTGCAGAGTCAATCCTATGACTTCCCTGATTGGGTCTAGCCATCTGGCGTGTGGTCTACATCTCTTTTTATTGCCTTTTGCCTTCCCTAGCATTATTGTCTTTTCTAATGAGTTGTCATGATGTGGCCAAAGTACGACAACCTCAGTTGCATTAACCTGGCTTCCAGTCAGAGTTCAAGCTTAATCTGTTCTAGGACTCTTTTGTTTCTCTTTTTGGCTGTCCATGGTATTCTCAGGACTCTTGTCCAGAAGCACAGCTAAAATGAGTTGATTTTCTTCCTGTCTGCCTTCTTAAGCATCCAGCTCTCACATCTGTGCATGGTGGTGGCAAATAAAATGGCTTGGATGATTCTAACATCAGTATTATATATCACTGCACTTTAGGATTTTAGGATTTTATCTAGTTCTTTCATAGCTGCCCTTCCCATTCTTTGTCTCCTTCTGATTTCTTGACTGCAGTCTCCATTCTGGTCAACATTTGATCTGAAGTACAGGAAATTTTAACAACTATTTTGATTTCCTTGTTATCTTGGTTGAATTTATGTATGTCCTCTGTGGTAGTTATTTTTGTTTTCTTTATGTTCAGCAGCAAGCCTGCTTTTGCACTAACTTTCCTTAGTAATTGTTGGATTGTACATCCCTTTAAAACAAACTAATTTGATTGATAGCCTGAGCATATGAGTATGCCCTCAATACAATATGTAGCAAATGGGCCAGACTACAGTATTTGAAAACCTGCATAAACATGCATCAACCAACACATACTGTAGTCTGGCCCATTTGCTACATATAGTATTGAGGGCATACTCATATGCTCAGGCTATCAATTAAATTACCTCTTTAGACTACAAGTAGATTTGATGACTAGGGATGTTATCACATGAGAGAAATTTCTCTCCATTTCGAAAGAAATGAAAGTGGGGCCAGTTCAGAATTGAGTGAATTCACGAGTTCAGTGAATTTACATGACTGTGTATTGATGCTGCATCATGTTCGGAACTGCCCGAAATTGCCTCTCAGTGCCAGAAATTGTGCGTGATAGTTTCTCACGCAATAACGTGAAACCACACAATTGCGTTCGTAAGGACTTCCCATTGCCCAAAAATGTATGTGATCAGCTTTCACGCAATAAGGCGAAACCCTATGATTGCTTTCAGATTGCCATTGGATTATACTTCCACTTCCCATCGTGTGATAAACTCCTAGGAGATTCTGGAAGTTGTTGCCTCCAGAAGTATTTTTCCCAAGCTCTGCTGCCATTCAGGTACTAATGGATGCTTCTGCACAATCAATGGATGTGGAGATGACTATGAATAATCTTGATAACAACAACAATGACAACAAGGATGTCATTGGTATGGAACTAGTCTGCTAGAATGCTTTTTCGGAATGTTAACATAACAATAATAATTGGATCAAGGCGGATAACAGCAACATGATGGAAGCAAAAGTAATCCCCTTCCTATAAAAGACAACAGTTTTACAATTGTTTGCTTTCCTACACCCAGAGCATGGAAAAGTTAGTATTTTGTACTTTCCACACTAGCTGGGGATTTGTAAGAGTTACAATCCAAAATACCAACTTTTCCAAGGTCAGCAATCTATGTTTCAATCTGCAGATGGCAGATTATTATTTATAGTAATTGGAAGGAGGGCCTTTTTCTGTCAGATGCTTTGAATATCCCAATATGGGAAGTAAAGTGTGAAACAGAAACTGTACTATAAGCATGAATTTAAAAATATAGGTATTCCCTTGTCAACCTTACCTTTTCCAGTTAATTCCTGTATCTGGACAGTATCTCTACATGGCTGCTGACACTGTGCCTCAAGCTGAGCAGTCTTCTGCTTTAACTGTAGGATCTTGTTATTGTTTGATATCATTATATCTGTCAGCTGTCTGAAAATTAAAAAATTGATAACTTGTAGATTTATTAGAATAATACCCGATGCAGCAAGGTCTGCTCAGATATTTGCTCCCCAAGTACACTGAATACGTGGTTGCAAAAGTGAGATTGTTGTGAACATTAAAGAAGCTGTTGAATATGCTGTCTGCTTAAATAACCTAAAGGTCTTTAAATAACCTATATATATCTTGGAAGCTAAGCAGGGTCAACCCCAATTAGTATTTGGATGGACCACCAATGAATACCAGGTCTTGTATACTATATTTCAGAGGAAGGAACTGACAAAGCCATCTCTGAGTATTCATTGCCTAAGAAAACCCTGCCATACATGACTTATGTGATAGGCAACTTGACGGTACACACACACACTACTCCATCCAAACAATAAAATTGATTATTTTCAAGTGAAATTGCATTAATATTGCAATGAATTAAATTTATTAATTTATCTCTAGTTCATTACTGACTTCCAAATAGGAGCTGTATAAAAAAGATGACAGGGCTCTTGTATTTTTCACAATAGTTTAGAAGAGTTCTTGCATGACAAGCTACACCAGTGGAAATTGCCTCTTCCACTTAACTGTGAAATGTATATTAATTTTCATATCTTTTTCATGTGGCCACCCTATTCCCACTTATGTCCACCATTTTAAGATTGGAAAACAGTGAAAAGAATAGCTGTGTATCATTGTCCATTTGATGTTTTCTCCTGGTTCTCATATTAAGTCTCAGAAGAAGGTCAAGGTAAACCTCTTCTGAACAAATCTAGCCATGAAAATCTTGTAGTAGGTTCACCTTAAGGTCACCATAAATCAGAAATGAAACAGAACAACAAGTTAACACATTCTTCTATTGTCTCCATGGTCTGTAGCTTGACGTTGTCATGTCTGAATGTAGCTCCAGCTGAGGAACTTGTCCTTCCCAGCTAAATGCTAGAAAAATACAAAGGCACCTTTTCACTATGCCTATATGCAGAGTCATCTGCAAATTAATCCTATAACATTCAGCATTGTGCGTGTGTCTTGATTACAGTGGTCCCCCGGGTTACGAAAGTAATCCGTTCCAGATTACTTTTCGTAACCTGGAAATTTTCATTTCCCAGGGGACCGCTTTAGTTGACGGACCGCGCGGCAAATTCAAAGGGGCCGCGCGGTTTTTCCGTTTTGGATCCCGGGGTTTCTTTCGGATCCCGGGGCCATTTTTGCGGCCCCGGCTCTTTCGTTCCCCGGGGTTTTCATTCCCGGGGGATTCGTAACCCGGGGGACCACTGTATTCATTTCAGTTGAATTATATGTTCTATAAGATGCCCTGGAAGACCTTTTTAAAGCTCAAAAGGAATACAAAACATAACATCTTATCAATTTATATTAGAGAGAACCAAATATTTGAATGGAAAGAAGAGCCAGTAACAGACTCAAAGGAAGAAATGTTTAGCAAGTTCAGTAGTGAGCATACAGACATTGAAGATACCAAATCTACTCTGAGGTGAGCGTGAAAACCCTATCTAGCCCCTTTAAAGTTCAGATTAGGTGCTAAACGCCACTTCATTGACATCAGACCCACTAGTGGCTTCTAATCTTGCCCCCTCTCCATTACACAATCAATTAACCTTGCCCTAAATCCATAGAGATTGTGACAGGGCCACCAAGGAATTTCCTCCATGCATTTAGGACACATATAGATGGAGCCATTCTTTTCAAATCAACTCCTATTTGTTTCTGTGTGATACAAGAATATGAACACTAAGCATGATAAAGAAATGGAGATAGCAGGATACACTTTCTGGTGAAGAAAACTCGCAAGGTAGAAAGGTTAGTAGGTGACCTTGCCCCAGTCACTATTTCTTAACCTAACAGTTGTTGTGAGGATAAAATGAGATGTGGGAGGAAGAATCTTGAGCTGCCTAGAAGGAAGGTGGGATAACAAGCAAACAAACAAGCAAACATTCCTATTCTCTTAATATTGTTGTTGTGTTTTTATCCTGAATGCTTTGTGCAGGGCAAGCACATGTACTGTATGATTAAAAATAAATAGTTAACTTCTGTTTTAGAACCGAAAAAAAAACAGCTGATTTACCTAGCAAACTATGCCTTTTGGACACACAAAAAGAATGTGGTGTATGTTGATCCTAACCACATTTACTCAAAGTAACTTCTGTTGTGTTCAGTGAGGCTTGCTTCAAAGGAATAATGCATAGGATTGCAACAAAGGAGACAGTCCTTTTGGTGGCTAATAAATTAATTACAAGTGATAATTATGCAGATACCTCAAACAATGCAAGTGTCTTCTTTTATGTATGAGCAGAGGTTTTGTGAGGAAAATGAGACTGATACTACTAGTAGAGATACACTAAACAAATATGGTCTGAATCAATAATTATAGTTACATACTGTATTGTATTTTCATGGCCCACAATAATGTTTTCATATCTGATGATCTCATCAATAATTTCTCTTGACTTTTGAGTATAACCTGGAATAATATCTGTAAAACAGGCAAAAAGTTTCACAGATCGTTAGTGATACAATGTTGTCTAAAGTGGCAAGTAAAGTAAAGCTATGTCATACAGGTAATGGCTTCTGTGTTCTTACTTGGTTGAGTGGCTGGGTCTGGGCTTTGCACTTGTTTTATTTGACGTATCAATTGTTCTGTTATATCTGAAGAATTAGAGATGTCCTGCAAGGCGTGTTCAAGTATTTGGAGATCCCGATCCACCTCAGGTTGGTATCTGTTCAAGAAATCTGCAATGCCACATGTAGTGGGGCAAAAGCTGCCCTATAACAAATAAAAAAATAAAGAAATAAAAAAAAATAAAAAATACTTAATTGTATTAAACAAGAAGGCACATTAAGTAGTCTGCATTTCCACCTTCCCTGCTCCATAGATAGCGGGGTGGGGTTGGGGGTTTGCATTAAATGTTTTTGTGGTATGAGAGATCTAGATAACTCAAAATATAATTACCAAGAAGCAGATTTCAAATATCACACACATTAGTCAAATTAAAAAGTAATTATATACTTCAGTAACAGTTTCATAATATTTCCAGGCAACAATCTGCCTTTAATAAATATATTAAAAAGCAGTGGAAAAAAATAATAATACAAATATAGACTTACAAATCGTTCATCTAGGATGCAACAGTTATCCTGGTTGGCAACATACTAAATTTAAAAGAGAAAGAGAGAGAAATGACAGTTTCAGTTATTTTTGCTCCCTTCCTGAAAACTTGAGCCATTCAAGAAACACAATAGATCACTACCCTGTAAGATTACACTTACTGCAATGCAAGTGGATAAAAGGGAAGACAGAAGAGCCAACCAGAAGTTGAACTTTGGCTTCATTGTGTCTGTAGCTCTGTGAGCTCCCAAATGCTGAAGAGGCAGTGCTTAGTCAATGCTGTGCTGTGGACCTCTGAGGTCTGGTCTTGCTTCCAGAACTGCACAGTGCCAGCTTAAGGGATCAGGTGGCTCATGGTGGGTGGACACAGTATTGTAAATAGGTGGGATGGTGTGGAGGAAGGGCAGCCTCTTCCTGAGCTTTGGGGGGGCGTTTCCAGGACTTGCTGTCTCTCATTCTTCCCGTGTTTAACTGCAATGTATTTGTCACCCACTGGCCACCCCCGCAACTCCTGCTTTGCAAATGAAGGAAAGCTGTACAAGAACAAGCTGATCTATGGGGCAATCCCTTCCAGTAATCATTTTTAAGAAACCTGAATTATATTTCTGGAGGATGTGAATGAAGGAAGATCTGCAGAAGAACACTTGGATAATAGCCATCTTCCAAGTTCAAACATTCTAATGTTCTGTGAAATGGCTCGTACTATTTGAAAACTACTGTTATTCAAAGATTACTACGTGGCCTTCTTTCAGTCTTAAGATTTGGTGATATTTTCTTGTCCATAAGATCTGCACGAGTCTATGAGTTTACAAGATTCATGGGTTCAGTTTTCCTAACCTTGCATGTGAGTCCACAAACATATCACTAAAATGCAATAGCAGCATGAAAAGTGTTTTTGAAGCTCAAAATAGACCTGCCATTTATCCTCCCAATGTGAATAGCAAGCATCGGGGATCCCTCATGTTACAGTCCTGATCTGGTTGTCCTCCATCCCTTATTGGTTATTGTTGACAGAAACAGCCACATGAGACTGATTACAATTGCATGGCTAATATCAGATCCTTAGATGACTCCAATCTAGCTTCGTCGAATGGCCCATATTCTCCTGGAGAGGATTCCCTACACAAAAGCCATATGAGGAAGTCTCCCTGAAATAATTTAATAAGCTGTTACTTCTTGCTGCTGCCAGTTGGGATAAGATAGAAGGTGACATATTTGGGGCAGGCATAACTTGTTTCTTTTTCGTGACATCCCTGAAAGTGCAAAACATACTCTAAGAAATGTTGGTTCAGACAGTATCTCCTCCTTCAGCCCCAAAAGGCATAATCTGTATTCTAACCTTATACAGTCAGCCCTCTATATCCACTGTTTCTTTATCCACAGATTCAACTATCCACAAATGTAATTTTTTTTCAGATTATATTTGAAAAGGCAAGCCCTAATTTTGCTATTTTATATAAGGGGCACCATTTTATTACTTCATTGTATATAATGGGACTTCAGCATCCATCAATTTTGGTATCCATGAAATCCTGGAAAAAAACCTCAGCGTATACCAAGGACCCACTGTAACCTATTTACTAAATATCCATTTCACCTTTCATTCTGACAGTAATACATGCAGTCAAAACTCCAGGAAATTCCTCTTCATTAGCCATCTGAAAATGATGTTGTATTGTACTGTGTAGGTGCTCCATGGTATTCAGTCCAGCTTGGTGGTTCTTCATATTCCTCTTCTGAGATTATTTAAGTTTGTATTTATTTTTTAAAAAGTAGATCATACCTTTTTCACAAGAAAATTCAAAGCAACTCACAGCATAAAACCAACATATCACACCTAAAATATCTATTTTTTAAAAAAAAAATTGTCAAAAATAGCAGTAATGGAGGACTATACTGAAAGAATGAAGCCCAGAGAATAGTGAACTAAAAGCTTTCTAGATAAGTAATGTTTTGACCAGACACCTGAAACTATACAATATTGAGACCTGACAAATGCCTCTTAGAAATATATATTGAGGGGTAGCCATGTTGGCCATGCAGTTGGTCATGGCCACATTTGTCATTCTTATTGTGCACCTTCAAGTCATTTCTAGGTTATGGTTATACTAATATGAATCAAAGGCCTCTTAGAAATATATATCCAGGGGTACCCATGTTGGCCATGCAGGGGGCTATGACCATATTTGTTATACTTTTTTGTGAGCCTTCAAGTCATTTCCAAGTTATGGCAATGCTAATGTGAACCAATCATGGAGTTTTTTTGGCAAGATTTGTTCAGAGGTGATCTGCTTTGCATTCCTCTGAAATCCTCAGTGGATTTGCATGGCCAAGCAGGGATATGAACTCTTAACTCTCTATGCTCAGATCTCTACACTGCAGCAAAATATAGCAAACCCCCCACAAAAACCCATCCGTATTGCAACAATCGCTTTATTAGGCCAACAAAAAAGGCAGAAAATACATTACTCAAGCTTCTGCATCAGGCAGAGATGTTAAAAGTTACTTTAGAGCAATGTTTCCCAAACTTTAGTCCCACAGGTGTTTTTGGACTTCAGCTCTCAGACTTGCCAAGTTGGCTAGGGTTTGTGGGAGTTGAAGTCCAAAATCCTGGCGAACCATAGTTTGGAAATCACAGCTTTAGAGGAAGAGCCACAGCGCTGTATCTTTCTTGAAATGTTAAAGCTGAGTTTAAGACTGTGGTGGAAGGAGGTTTGGTGCAGACAAAGGGTACACTCTTTGCTGGTC
The DNA here is from genome assembly GCA_034509955.1 of Urosaurus nigricauda. NCBI lineage: Eukaryota > Metazoa > Chordata > Lepidosauria > Squamata > Phrynosomatidae > Urosaurus > Urosaurus nigricauda. The sequence continues at coordinate 153,809,257 of JAOEGL010000005.1, read as the reverse complement.
ACTTTTTTCTTTATTGTTAGAAACGATCTAGTATATATCTGACCTGTGCAATGATGAGAATGTTTGTTGTATTCGGCCTACAAAGAGGCTTATCCCACAGGACAGATAACACATGCATCTTTTTGAGCAGCCTAATAATGGAATTGCTGCAATGTGCCTTTTGGGTTTGCTATATTTTTCTCTTAGAAAGGTATTCTGTGAAGAGGGGGCCTTTAATGAAAAGGCCTTGATCTTAATAACTGTGCTGGAGCTGGGCTTCAGATCAGCATGTGACAGGAACATGGAAGGCAGTCTTTGAAGTACCAGGTTTAAGATCGTTTAGACCTACTTCTGCCTTAGTCCTATATGTGGAATGTTTAGACCATGGGTCCATTCACACTACATAGTTGTTGTGCTATTATTCCACCTTGACTGCCATGATTCCATCCCCTGGAATCCTGGGATCTGCAGTGTAGGGAGGGGCATTTAGACTTTTCAGCCAGAGAGTTATAGTGCCTCTGATCAGACCACAAACTCCAGGATTCCATAGGATGCTCCCACAGCTGTTAAAGTGGAATGATACTGCTATAATTGTGTACAGTCATCTCTCCATATTCACTGGGGTTAGGGGTGAAGGACCCCCATAATGTGGAAAAATTGCAAATAAAAAAACACTATTCTTTTTACCTAAAAGAACACTTCTCTAGGAATCTCCAGGTCTTCCAGTGCAAATCTATGGTCAACATCTGCCAGAGGTTGCTCATAGAATCATGCTGGAGGACCTACAAATGTCTAGAGAAGTGTTTTCTCTGGAAACTGCTAGATTCTCCAGCACAACTCTATGATCAATTTCTGACAGAGTTTTGCTGGAGGACCTAGAGATTCTTAGGGAAAACATACTAATCAAATCCACAAATGTGGAGAGCCAACCGTAGTATGAATGGGTCCCATATTGCAAACAGAGAGAGTCTGGCATTCTAGTGCAAAGGGACTAAGTTTAACTCTTTGGAAATTGTTTTGATCTCTTTGATTTTGAGTCTCCAACTTACTGTCCAAATGACAGATTGTGCATAGCTAGAAATGTAAAAAAATAGCTCTCAGATGTCAGTTCTGACTACTGATATTGAAACAAACATGACAATGTTGCCTAATCAACATATGAATTACGTTAGAATAATATGGACAAAATAACAATAAGACCACAACAGTTAAGTAACTATTTCTGTACTATTAAACTGTCCTTGTGTTTGTTTGTTTGTTTGTTTTTAAGAAAAGACAATTCTGGATTCATAAAAAGAAGCAAGGGGAGGGCGAGGAAAAAAGGACTGTGGCAGCATCTCTAAGACCAACTAGATTTTATGTTAGCATGAGCTTTTCATGGATATGAACCCACTTCTTCAGATGAAGTACAGAGTGATCCCACTCCCACAACTGTATAAATATGATTTATAACCTGAGGCTTTAATATCACTCTGTATTGTAGTTAAAGAAGTCACATTACTTTTTTTCTCTCCCTTCTTTCCTCCTCCTTATGTTACAAGCGATTAACACAGCTACTTCCTTGAAAAATTCTGAATGCAAGTACTTCGAATAAAAATGCAGATAGCAAGCAGTGCCTTACACATATGAAGAAATGATTTGTGTAAGGATGTGTCCTGAATTGTATTGTTCTCCAGGGTAGAGCCATAGAAACAATGTAGTGACTTACCATTCAACAAATGAATCAATGGGTCTGCTCTAGTTAGGACTTCCAACAGGCTTTTCTATACTTTCTGACAAGCAGGTTATCATAAGAATAGATGACGTCAATAACAATATATGTGCATATTAGTAGCATATTGGTAAAACCTTCTGTTTTATCCTTCCTCGTAAGCTATAAGTAGTGAATTGTGGAGGTCAGGAACCTCTGGTTCTCCAGATATTTTAGATTATAAATTCTAGAAACCCTTACCAGTTGCCATGCTGGGTATAGCTGATGTTTGGAGGATCAAATATACCCTATCCTTGATTTAATGGAACCCCAAGGCTAAACATACCTGTACTGTTCCTTAAAGTTTTCACTTTATTTATACTTAAATCACCCTGAAATTAATGTCAGACACATTGAAAGCAATGGGATTGACCTTTGAGTGGCTCTTATAGGATTTTTGTCCAATCATAATGTATTATATACCAATATAAACCGAGATACTTCTTCTGCTTCTTTGTAGCTAAGGGACTGTTGTTCATTAATTCTAGAGAATGAGAGAAGGAAGAAAGGTGCTATGATACTTCGACACCTTTGGTTTCCATTTACTTGTTTTATTTCTGTGACCTTAGAGACAATCCTTTAGATAGAAATCTTTTAGATTTTTTAAAGAATGGGCAATTTGTTTTTAGGGGACAAAATGATTTAGAGACTGAAACAATTCATTTTTGAGGTTAGAACTGTGTGTCCAATTGAGCAATTTTGACCCTTCTGTGGTTTATTGACTGATTTCTCAAGAAATTGAATGATTAATACAAAGGGAGATAGAAGGAAGGTTTCTTAAATCTAGATTATTCTGCTCTTTTCCCAAGATGATAAGAAAGGTGAAATTAGTGTTTATTCAGGGTTTCTTTTTAAAAAGGAATTGGCCAGTTAGTGCAAAAAAATTATGTTGTATTTGTTGTGTAAATATAGGCTTGACTCAATCTTTGTCAGCTTTTTTCTTCAAAGGAAAATTGAAAAGTTAGCCTGTTCTATTTGAGGTGAACATTCAAGATGACAAAACAAGAGAAGACTGGGAAATGACTCTGTGTTTATAGTCCATTTACAGAAACCTGGGTAATAGATAGGACATTATATGTCAGCTTTGTTTATATTTTAACATCACAGTAAATTTGGAACCCAAGAAAAACTCTGCGGCTCATAGAACTATAGGAATTTGCTATTTCCCAGATGAGGGTACTGATACACTTAGTTCAGGACTGTCTGTAGTCCAACAGGGGTGAGTAACCTTTGACTCTCCAGCCATATATCTGGTGGGGCAGAATCTGCTCCAGATTTTGGCTTCAACTTTAAAGAGGGGCAGTGTTCAGTTCCTTGGATAGCTCCTAAAATTCCAAAATTGCTATTAAAACCCAGGTTGCATGCAAACTACAGAAATTATGCAGATTAATATTAACTGCTTTAACTGACATCATTCAATGCTGTGGAATTCTGGTTTTGTGAGATATTTAGCCTTCTCTCTCAGAGAGTTCTGGTACCACAACTACAAATTCCAGGATTTCATAAAATGGTAGTTAAATAGGTATAAAACTGCATTAATTCCACAGTGTGGAAGCAGCCCCAGAGCAGACATTGCTCCACTGACATGGAAGTGACCAACCACCACAGTTCTCTAGCAGTTTTGGCCTACAGCTCTCATGTATTTCAGTCTACATAGCCAATGGTAAGGGATTGTAGGAGCTGTAGTCTAAAATGTCTGGAGGGATCCCTTTTTTTTTTTTTTTACCTTAGTTTACATTAAATAGCAGTGACTTCCCATAGCTTCAGACAAGTCTTTCCCAGCATATCTAAAGATGTCAGGACATGAACGTAGAATCATACAACTGGGAGAGATCAAAAGGGCAATCCAGTCCAACCCCTGCCATGCAGGAAGACACAATCAAAGCACTGCCATCCAGCTTCTGTTTAAAAACTTCCAAAGAAGGAGACTCCACTTTTTTTCCCCCAAGGGAGTGTGTTTCACTGTCAAACAGCTCTTACTTTCAGGATGTTCCTCCTCATGTTTAGGTGGAATCTCTTTTTCTGTAGCTTGCATCCATTGTTCCTTGTCTTAGTCTCAGGAGCAGCAGAAAACAAACGTGCTCCATCCTCAACATGACATCGCTTCAAAACACGGGACACATGAAATCAACAAGGCCTCTTTAATAAAAAGCCAGGTTTTTACTTGGCACTGGAACAGCACCAGCATTGGCACCAATTGGGCCTTTCTGGTCAGGTATTTCACAACCATAGTGTGCCATAGAAGAGAAAGCCCTCTTCTACTGTTGAGGTTCAGATGATAGCTGCTCCACCAGTCTCCAGGCCTCAGGCAGGTATATTTAAGGAGAGGTATGAATATCGGATGCTGTGGGCTTTATTTCACAGGGGAGAACTGGCAAAATCATATCTTGAATATTCCTTTTCTGAAAAACCTTGACATTCATGGAGTCACCATAAGTAGGCAGGCAACTTGAAAACTCATACACACACACTGATAAGATCTACAGCATCCATTAAGTTAAATGGAGACCATCAGCAGTAACCCAATATGCTTCTCTATAATGGGTTGGATGAAAGCCAATAAACCGAAGCTCAGTTTGAAGATATAGGAACTGTCATTGGTTGATAGGACATTATCCAGGGGAGGTTAAATTCAAATCACATTCACAGTTCAGTGGAGGTCTTGGATCCAGTGTTGCTGCTAGATCCCAAGTGGCCTTTAAGCCATGCAACACCTTCAGTCATCTAATGCTGTGTAATAGCTGTAACTCTTCCTAAACATTGGGCTGTAAGGTAAAGAGGTTGGGTCAGTGTTAGTCCCAATATTCATTCCAAAAGGAGTGGTCCCAATGAAATTAATGGGATATATTAGTCATTACTTTAATATGTCCCAATGATTTCAATGAGTCTAGTTTAGTCTAGTCTAGTGGCTTGAACTGTGCAGCTCTTCAGATGTAGTTGGACTGTAACTCCCAACATTCCTCCCCATCGGTTATATTGGCTAGGACTGCTGGTTGTTGTGATTCAATGACATCTGGAGGGCTGCACAAATCCCGCCTGTGATTTAACCCATTATAGAAGATGACATTTCTACATTAGTCAGAAAAATATTTTTTTCCTGTAATTTAAACTCTTATTACATACAATTTCACTTATTATTAGCTCAAGATGATTTATTTATTACATATTACACAGAACAAATAATGGTTAGATTCATTTGGAGCTTGTTGTTATATGCTTTCAAGTCATTTCCAACATATGGAGACCCTAAAGTGACCCTATCATGGGGTTTTCTTGGCAAGATTTGTTGAGAAGGTGTTTGCCTTTGCTGTTCTCTGATGCTGAAAGAGCGTGACTTCCACAAGTTCACCCCAGTGCGTTTCCATGGCTGAGTGTGGGTTTGAACCCTGGTTGCCATAGGAGTTTATCCCACAGGAGGAATTTCTCCCAATTTCGAATTGAGCCAATTCGAATTCACGTAAGTTCGCTAAGCTAGTGAATTTACGTGAAATCTAATTGCGTTCAGAATGCATTCAGAATGACTTCCCATTTCCAGAAAATGACCCCCCATTGCCCGAAATTGCATGAGATACTCTTATACGCATTAACATAAAACCTATGATTGCGTTCAGAATGACTTCCCTTTTGCCCAAAATTGTGTGAGATACACTCATATGCAATAACATGAAACCCCATGATTGCGCTCGGATTGCCATTGCATTATACCCCCAAATTCCGTCATATGATAAACTCCATAGTCATAGTCTAATACTCAAACCACTACACAGCACTAGCTCTCTCATTTGGAGATGTACTCATACAAATAACACAATTTGGAAGCATTTTTCAGATTGTATTATCAGTTGTATTGTTGGTATGTGCATCAGCATTTATAGTATTTTATTAGTTCACTAGTATTTGAAGGGCTTTGGTTCATATATAAAAGGTTATTTTAAAAAATTCATTCAAAAGGGCTTTCAGTGTATGCTTTACCTTGAGCTGAAGAGCAGTGAACTCCATTTGTTAAACAAAGAACTGTTGCACTGATGTCCAAGAGAAAGATAAATAATCAGCTCAAATATTTGTGCAATGCTTTTCACTGAAGTGAGGACAGAGTCTACAACAAACTCAATTGTTTCAGTAATTATTGGCTCAATAGGATCCTAAAGAAAAGGGCTGGAAATAGAAATTATACAAGATTAATTGGGTGCAATACACAGAGACATTTGTGGAGTACATTGTATTATAAGATATCAGAAACGTGTGCATTGTTCAAAAAGTAGTCACTTCTCTGCAAAACAACCCAAAATTGTTAACATATGCCCTTCAAGAGTTCTTTAGTTGATGTGGGGATTGATCTGGAACATAGTGTTAGTTCTTGTTTACACTTTCAGTCACAACTGAGGCTGAAGTCCCCACGTTCTTTGTGTTTGTAATCTTGGTTGCAGCATTGGGTTACTTTCCTGATTAGATGTTACTCTGACTAATCCGTCCCTGTACAGCAAGGGAGATCCCCTTCTCCAAACTGATGGGGATGATTAATTGCTTTTCTGTTTCAGACATGAATTTTCAGGAGGTCAATGAAGTCAACAGGGGCAAAAATAGACTGTACAGTGTGTGCTGCTAGTTCTACTCATGCATTGTTTTTGTGAATGGGGTAGGTTTGGTAAGAGAAGAACATTTATTCCCAATCCCAAGTAAGGGATTCCTCTTGCTCTCGAGTTTGGAATAACATCTGATGCTGGGAGCTTTCTGTACTTGTGAAGGCTCCCACAAAATTTATAATGCTAAATTCGGAGCTTGGGAGTGTTGTTTGCACTACAGTACACAGAATCCTCTTTGTTCCCATGTCAGAAGAAAAGTGGGGATACTGTATAAATACAGTAAATAAATAAAAAGAACCCCCAGCCACTGAACTCTTTCAAATTTAATAAAGAACCTCTGCTAGTAAAACAGGCATTCCAGTTTGGAAGTTATGTCAAACACATTGAGAGGGATGGTGAGAACAGTAGTACAGGTTTGGGGATGGAGCTAAGTGTGCTGCCCTTCTGTCCCTTTCACCATGCCAAGTGGCATAGTGATTTGAGTATTGAGTGGTTTTCACTATACTCTGTAGACCAGAGTTCGATTCCCAGCTTGGCCATGAAACCTACTTTATGACCTTGGGCAAGTCACACGCTCTCAGCCTCAGGGGAAGGCAATGGCAAAACTCTTCTGAACAAGAAAATTCCATGATATGGTCACTGTAAATTAGAGACACAACAACAACCACCCATTCATATGAGCAAGGTGTGAAAATGGTTGCCATCTTTTTTTTAACCAGTTCCTGGTGGATGTACAGGATGGTGCTTATCTCCACACTAAGGACAGCTTGGTCTGTTAATTTCAACAAACAAGCTACTATTAAAAGACACAGGAGCAGGTTAGGGCTTTTTTCCCCCTGGTCAAGCTGCAACCTTGAAACATACTGACTTTAGAAACCCATTACACATCTTCTGCTTCTACAACTTCTCTTCTGCATGTAAGGTTCTTCCCAGGTACATAAAAACACTGAATGTTTGACAAGCTGTATAAAACAGCGGGCCTTTTAAGATAAAGTACCAGTACTGAATTGGCTTCCCAGAGGAGAAGCCATTTCTTCATTTGTCCATTTTTAGAACACTAAAAATAGTGAACTTATATGGTTAGAGTTAAAATAACATCCTGTGAATGTTCTTATCTTACAGTTACTTTCTCAGCTGCTTTAGATAGCCATTTCTGGTGCTTTTTCTTTTAATATGTTTACAATTACTATAAGGTACTTTGAGTACATAGAAATTTTGAAAAACAAGTTAAAAATAATACTGATGGCTAGCATCCTGCTAGTGAGTTATGACAGTGGATGTACTGTTTTGGTTATTGCTTAGGTTATAATTCTTTACTGACCACACAATGACTAAATCCACTTTCTGAGTGATGCAGTTCCACCCAACATGGCCATTCCTGTGTTGCTGAAGAGCAGAAGGATCCAGCACAAATGTGTTCAGCCATTTTCCTGTAGAAAGGACCTCCCAAGAACACACAGAGGTCCTGGCAGATTCCTGTTGCAGTGTATCTAACTATTTGAACATTTCTGGGTGCATCTCCATCGATCCCCCTGCTCTACAACAACATAGAAATGATTGGAGTAGTGGTGGCAGCATTGCTTAAAAGTTGGGTTTTAGGGGGTAGCACTGAGACATGTATCCATATAGCTACATGCCAGAGGACATAAATCTCCCAATCCTGGATCTCAGCCAAATATGTACTACATAGTCTGAACAGCAGCACAAAAAGAAGTCTTTAATTTCCAACAGTGGGTGCAACAGTAAATAAACTTATATCCTGAACTCATATTGTACAAAATTAGAATTGGGGAGTTTTAATAAGACCAAAAAATGCTATAAAAGTGGTTCTGACACCCTTGAAGACAAAACAAGCAAACCAACCATGTGCCTAAATTTCATTAGGATTGTGATTTCTTCAGAACATAATGGCTCTAAAACTCTTTATGGCAGGCATCATATTAATGAAATTGTGTATTGAAACAGCAAACACCTTGTGATCCTGTGTCAAATAACAGACTTTGACTATTTCCATGATAAGACTGCCATCTGCTGTCTTGACTTCTTTAGCTCTTGGGTAATGACTGAGGAAAGAAAACAAAATACAAAACTTAAGCATGTAAGATTGCAGTTTCCACTGTGCAAAACAAAATAAAAACCAATATTATATTATATTATATAATTTAAATACGTAATTATATTTCTTTATGTAATAAATGGGATGCTAATTTAGTTGACAGGCAATGTTCTTCCAACTACACTCTATTGGCTTTTCCATTTAATTTTTGAGGGCAATTTGAAATCTTCCTAAAGTGCTTTTGCATGACAATAGCATGCCAAACCTCAGCCTGGGCTCATGACAAACTGGTCACTTGATTAATATTGGGTGAACTATCAATAATACAGTACTGCTTAAATGCATAATAGCTGCCTGTGCTTTTCATACCTTTATTTTTGGGCTTTACTTTGCCAGACTATTATAGACAGTGCAGCAGAGCCTCCTGCTGGACAGACTTCAAAAAAGCAGCCCTGTTATTTCAGGCTATGTGGCCATGTTCTGGAAGAATTTATTCCTGATGTTTCACCTGCATCTGTGGCTGGCATCTTCAGAGGCATCTTCAGCCTTGTTATTTTCTTGCAGAATAAAGCAAAGGGCGGGGGTGAGGGGTGGGGAAGTGCCTCCCCAAACTATAAAACCTAGAATTCCTTATAATGTTGCTACGGCAGCTAAAGCAGAATCATAGCACTTTATTTCAGTAGTGTGACAGGGCCTCATGAAAGCTCATGGTAAAAATAAGGGCATTTTTTTAAAAAAGTGTCACAGGACACTTGGTATAAAATGACAGAAAGCTTAGCCTGGTAAATGCCTGCCAAAGAAGGGGTAAAAGATGTGCACAGAGAAAGGAATAAGACTTTTGAGGGAGAATTCAAAGACACAGGTGTGTGAGTCTGGAGAATCAGTAGACAAACAAAGGGATCTTGTAGTAGACTTAAGTCTAGGAAAGCTCATGCTGCCAATGTCTTTCTTTCAGTCAGTCTCAAAGTGCTACTACAGTAGTCTACTTCCTCAGATGCATTTGGCAGGGAAGGGAAGTCTCAAAGGTGATACTAGATCTCTCAATAATAAATAAATAAATAAATAATTCTTTTTAATAGATTTTGTAGCACCTGATACTAACTGAAAGAAAGAAGTTGGCAGCAGGAGCTTTCCTAGACTTCAGTCTGCATCCTCAGATGCATTTGCCTATAATAGTAGTAGTAGTAATAATAATAATAATAGCAGAGGGATCTTGTAGCACCTCTTAGACTAACTGAAAGAACTTGGCAGCGTGAGCTTTCCTAGACTTAAGTCTGCTTCCTCAGATGCATTTGGAGATTGTAATAATAATAGAGTTCTTGTAGTGCCTTTGCAACTCACTGAAAGAAAGAAGTTGGCAGCAGGAGCTTTCCTAGACTAAAGTCTACTTCCTCAGATGCACTTGGACATAATAATAATAATAATAATAATAATAGAGAGATCTTGTAGCACCATTGAGCCTAACTGAAAGAAAGAAATCTGCTTCCTCAGATGCATTTGGACATCATAATCATAATAATTGTAGAGAGATCTTGTAGCACTTTCTAGACTAACTGAAAGACAGGAGTTGGCTTTCCTAGACTTCAATCTACTTCCTCAGATGCATTTGGATGTTATTATTATTATTATTGAGATCTTGTAACACTTTTTAGGCAGAAAGACAGAAGTTGGCTTTAATTAGACTTAATTCTACTTCCTCAGATGCATTTGGAGGACTGATAGAGCTATATATCTTTCAATTCCTATCAGAGGGCCTCACAACAAACACCACCTCCCAGAATTCCATAGCAAGTGAGTCAGACAAAGAATTAAAGCTTATGGGGAAAGAATTATGTGGAGGGCAAACAGCTTGGTGTTTGTTCCAGTCAAGTGAGTGACTGACTGCTGGAGGTGAGGCCTAGTCCTCCTCCTCCGCCTCCTTGTGGGCGAGAGAGAGTCCGCCCAGGCCTCGCCTTCATCTGAGGGGAGAACAAAGAGCACCATGAGCGGCGTCTTAGCAGTGCTAGGGCTTCATGGAAGGGCCTCTGCTGCTGTTGCTGGCCCTGCTGGCCTAGCTCTGAGGGCACTGAGGCCTAGTAGTAGTAGTAGTAATAGGGGCCTAATCTGCCGCCATGGGAGCAATGAGGCCTACTCCTGCGCCCCTCAGCCGAGCCCAGTGCGGATCGGCTGCGCTTCGGGCTTCTGGGGAGACACGGCGGCCTCAGGTAAAAGACGGGGAAGGAAGGAAGGAAGGACCCTAGTCCTCAGGGAGATGGTTTATTATTATGTATTTATCACACTGTTAGTGGTCCCCAAACTGGGCCTTTTTTCAATTTTGGACTTCAACTCCCAGAAGCCTCAGCCACGTTGGCCAATGGAGTGGGCTTCTGGGAGCTGAAGTCCAAATAAAGCACAGTGTGAGGCCCACTGCTGTTGCATTGTGGGGCTTGTAGTTTTGAAGCAGGGGCACTTATTAGGATTCTTCTCAGCCATAGAGCTCTCCTTAGGCCTCACTGGACGACAAGCCCCACAATGCAACAGCCCAGTTAAAGCGCAATAGCAACGCTTTTAAGAGCATAGTAGTGTGATAATCTAACTCTGGTTTGTGACAAACCAGTTTTAACTAAAGTAATGGCTCAGTGCTAGGGAATTCTGGGGGTTAACGCTGCAGAAATAATAATAAACTTGGTTTGACATCGCTTCAGCTGCTGTGGCTCAACAATAAGAGAATTGTGGAAGCTGCGCCGCAGAAATAATAATCCAGTTTGACACTACTTTTAACCGCCACGGCCTCCATGCTATGGAATTCTGGGAATTGTAGCTCTCGTGACAATCCCCACAATTCTGTAGCACTTGAGCTGTGGAAGTTAAAGTGATGTCAAACTCGATTACGGGTTTGAATTCTCCACTCGGACAAGTCGCTCTGGAGAAATAATAATTTGAGAGCGCTTTAACTGTCCTGGCTCGATGGTAGGGAATCCTGGGAATCATGGTTTGTTTTGGCACTAGAGCTCTCTGACAGAGAGGGCTAAATGTCTCACACAAAAGTACTGTTCCCAGAATTCCCTAGCACTGAGCCAGGGCAGTTAAAAGGGTCTCAAACTGGATTATGATAAATCCGCTTTAGGGTCACCGTAAATTGGAAACGGCTTGAAGACACACAACAACAACAACAAAAGGGCCTTTGGCCAGAGAGTGCCTCACAAAACTGGAGATCCCATGGTTCTGTAGGATGGAGCCATGGCAGTCCAAGCAGTGTCAAAGTGCATTGTTTCTACAGTGTAGACGCACCCACAATCTGCCTTCAAGAGCAACCACAGAAGCAATTAAAGTGTTGGACTTTGGCTAAAAAGTGAAAGAGTTCAAATTTCTTCCCTGTCATAAGAGCCACTTCTCATCTTACCCTACCTTGCAGATTTGTTGTGAAGATAAAATAGGATAATCCATGTACATTCTTCTAAACTGGTTGGAGGAAAGGTACGTTATAAAGGTTGTTAATACGATTGTGCTCCAGTATGAGTCTCGTAGTTGGAACAGACTCAACTTCTATCATTCTCAAGCATCAGAAAGAGTGAATCCATTTGCAGCTTAATTTGTAAATACTGATTTGACACAGTTGCACAGCACACTTGGGCTGCATCTGCACTTCACATATAATCTGATTTGACACCGATTTTAACTGGCGTGACTCAGTGCTAGGAAATTCTGGGAATTGCACTGCAGAAATAATCCGGTTTGACATCACTTTAACTTCCACGGCTCACGGCTATGGAATTCTGGGAATTGTGGTAGGAACTTAAGAGGTGATATGATAGCCCTGTTCAAATATTTGAAGGAATGTCATATTGAGGAGGGAGCAAGCTTGTTTTCTACTGCTGCAGAGACTAGGACGCAGAACACTGGATACAAATTTCAGGAAAAGAGATTCCACCTCAACATTAGGAGGAACTTCCTGACAGTAAGGGCTGTTCGACAGTGGAACACACTCCCTCGGAGAGTGGTGGAGTCTCCGTACTTGGAGGTCTTTAAGCAGAGGTTGGATGGCCATCTGTCGGGGATGCTTTGACTGGGAGTTCCTGCATGGCAGGGGGTTGGACTGGATGGCCCTTGTGGTCTCTTCCAACTCTATGATTCTATGAATTCCCAGAATTCCCTAGCACTGAGGTGTGGCAGTTAAAGTGTTGTGCAGATTATATGTGCAGTGCAGATGCAGCCCAAGTGTGCTGCGCAACTGTGTCAAATCATTATTTACAAATTAAATTGGTGTCAAATGTCTGTTAAAATTGGTGTCAAATGTCTGAAATCATTTGGTGTCAAATGTCTGAAATCATTTAGTTCGCTTTTAATGGGTTGATTAAAATGAAATAAAAGAGTGTATAATTTGGATTGTGAATCCACAGGGTAAACATGAAGTTGTCATTCTGAAAAATGACATTCTGAAAAAAGGAATAAAGCTAACTTTGGTGATGGTGACCTCAGAGTAGCCATCCAAAGAATTGCATACCATTTGTTTTTTAGAAACTGGAGTATGGGACTAGGGAGAAGCTATTATGGGTGAATCAGTCCAGAATGAAAACACAAGTCTCATAATGCACCTCAGTAAACAGAAAAATATTACAGTTGGAAGAACAATATCACTTATGTTTATGAATGCCACCAATTTAAATTAATATGCGTACCATCATCTTCAGTTCGATAGCCAATTAATGCTCCCTTTCTATATATACTGTATATACAGTTGCCCCACCCCACCCCATTTGCAGCTTTGGCATTGGCAGATTTAATTATTTGCGGTTTTGATTAACATGTTCTGTCTAGCTATCCAGCGCAATTCTGCTGAAAATTGTCATAAAGTCGTGCTGGAGAACCTAGAAGCTCTTAGAGAAAACACTTCTCTAGGCATTTGTAGTTCCTGCAGCATGATTCTACAATCAATTTCTGGCAGAGTTGTACTGGAAGATTCTGGAGATTCCTAGACAAGTGTTCTCTTAGGTTTTTTAAAAAAATGTTTTTATTTGCTGTTTTCCCACATTCATGGGGGTCCTTCACCCGTAACCCCAGTGAATGTGGAGGGACCACTGTACTGTACTGTACTGTACTGTGTGTATGTATGTGTGTATGTATGTGTGTGTGTGTGTATATATATATATATATATTATATATATATATATATATATTATAGTATAGTATATATTATACATTATACTATTAACTGTGTATCTCCACACTGTTGAATATTTTGATTAGGCTTTTAAAATTGTAAATTTTAAAATTTAAATCCTGTATCAGTAACAGCCAGATATAAAAACAACATTTTTCATTACTCACTTTTGTGCTGCTATTGTATTTACCTATTCCTCATGGCTATTATATAGAAAGAGAGAGAGAGAGAGAGTATGTGAGCATAAGCATTTTACCATTCAAAAGATTCACTGAGTCCAGTCACACTTAACATCTGATACAGAATGCATAGGATTGCAATCTCTGTGTGCAGTCCTATATAGACTCAGGAGTAAGATCCACTGAATTCAGTAGAACTTCCTCCCAAGTAAGTGTCCATAGAATTGCAGTGTAAGGTACTTTTGTTGTTGTTGTTGTTGTGTGCCTTCAAGTTGTTTTCGACTTATGGCAACCCTGAGGTGAAGCTAACATGGGGTTTTCGTGGCAGTTTCTTCAGAAAAGGGTTCACCATTGCCACCCTCTGAGGTTGATAGAGTGTGACTTGCCCAAAGTCACCCAGTGGGTTTCCATGGCAAATTCCAAATTCGAACCCTGGTCTCCAGAATTGTAGGCCAACACTCAAACTACTATGATAAGCCTCTATGATTTTACTTATGAGTAAACATCCATGGGACTGGGCTACAAACTAGTTTACCATAGTTACATCTTACCAATATTAACAGGGTGAAATATCACTTAAGAAAATACATGAACCCAAACTCGATTTTGGCGCTATCTGCCATGACAGCAAGTCCAAACTATAAATAGCAATATGGGAGAGGGCCCATGAGATATTATAGAAAAATTCTCAGAGGAAAATAGCTTAGGTTTCATCAGATTCTTCATACAAACCAAGCCCAGGGTGCTAGATTCACAGTCTTCATCAGTGGCCAATGAAATTCTTATGTTGCCCTATGTTTCCTCCAGACAAAAAAACCCTACATAATTATGTATATCGATATTCAGAGTACACATATTTACAAAGAAGCTTTTTCAGCCCATTTTGGAATATTTGCATTTACATAATGAGATAGCTTGGAGATGCTAAATATGTCTAAATATGATATTCATTTATGTTTCGTATCCACCTTATACACATAGGCTGAAGGTAATTTTATACCCAATAATTTTGTTCATGAAACAAAGTTTGTGTAATCAAACCATCATAAAGCAAAGATGTCACTATCTCAGGTTGCATCCACACTGCAGAAATAATCCACTACTTTAAATGTCATGTCTTAATCCTGATGGAATTCTGGGAATTGTAATTGTGGCACCAGAGCTCTGCTGCTCTGGTGCCACAACAAACTACAATTCCCTGAATTCCATAGCATTGAGCTGTGGCCATTAAAGCTGTGTCAACCTGGATTATTTCTGCAGTATGGATGCAGCCCCTGCCACAATTTTGGAGTGTTTTGGATTTTTGCTTTTAGGATAAGGGAGACCCAACCTGTATATCCCAAACTATAATCTGCACTACCTTTCTATATCGGAAAAATGTCAACTAAATGTGTTTTGTACACCATGATATATTCTTTTTAAAGGATTATTTCTTTGTGAAGTTTAGAAAATCAGTGGTATCCTTAATATGTAATTTAACTTTTATTTTTACAAAACACTCAATTTAGGCAGATAAGGTTCTAGGACTGAACCACAACCTGAAATGATGAGGCATTCTGGAACAGGGGAAATTGCCTTATGGATTTTAGGGAGGTTGTAAAATTGAGGCATTGGTTCTTCCGAATAAGAAAGATAATTATACATAGATTTGAAAATGGAACCTTCTAATTATGCTGCTTCTGCAATATGTATAATTTCCCTCATTATCAGTGATAAATTGTTTCCTGCAAAACTTCTGTTTCAAAATTGTTACGGTCAATGTTTTTTACACTGCCGTGTGTTTTTTCTTCTTCTGATATCAGTTTATTTTATTGCATTAGTTCCTCAACTACTGTATGGAGGGAAGCTGGATTTCCTGGTTTTTGATTACCTGTCTGAAATTACAATGTCTTTACTAGCTACTGCCAAAGCAAGAGCTCCAGTAAGTAGATTTGCTTTCTAGGGGAAAGGTCCAATTATCAGAATCCATTTTTTAAAAAATAAGAAGTTGCCACCATTGGAATATATTTCTAATCTGACACATGTATGACTTAAATTTTTGAAGTACTGAGACAAATATGTTAAAATTTGAGATACTAGAAATCTTGATTACTTGGATCTGTGTTGCACTTCCCTTACAGGCAGTGGGATTGGTAAGCTTTTGTATCTTTGTTGGGTGGTTACTGGTAACTCAACTACGTGTACATTTCAAAACCAATTTCTGCCCTGCCATTGTTTTGGAATTGTTCTTGCAGATGTTAAAACATAAAAAAATGTTTTCTCAAAATGAAAAACCTTCTTAGCATATTTTTTGCAATTTAATCATTTATTTCTTTCAGGACTTGGGATATACACCTGATTTTGTATTAACTGCAATAGCTCCTTATATAAAGGATATACACAGAAAAGGTATGAGGCTGTTGTAGTTTTGTTGTATTGGCAGCTACTCTTGCCTTCCCATTTAATATCATAAAACATGTCATTTATAAATCTATTCATTATATTTCTCCTATTATTGAACCAAATTTTGTCTCTTAAATGGTCTCAGACTCTGTGCAAGCATTACTTGCTACACGTTTTTCCACAGAGGAGCCAGAGAGTGCCATCCCACAGCCCCCCCCCCCCCCCACACCCCAGTTATCACTTTCCTCACATGGATGACTTACCTAAATTCCTACTTTTATTTTCCTATGTAAAGGGGATGATTTTATTTGTGGGGAAAACCTCACTGCAAACAGAAATATCTTCTCTTCAGATGTGGAAAGGGCTTGGATGTAGGTGGTCCCTGGCTCCCATGCTGAGGAACATGTGGTGAATAACATCTTTCAAGTGATCAACAATCTAATGGAAACAACAATTAAAATTAATACAAATGTTCCTTAGGAAAGGATTTTCAGTGGGTGCTGGATTTAGACTCATCAAAACCTAGCCAAGCAATTTTCCAGTTTTAAAAAACTTTCCTGCATTCAGGCATTAAGTATTGACTACGATTTACTGTTTAAATTTTTAGACAGAGTTTAAACAACCAGAGTTACATATTAAGCACCATACAGTGTTTGGGTAGCTAATAACAGACAAAACAATCTGCACAAAAATAGTCAAGAGAGAAATCAGTTTATCTGTATGTTTGTGCTTTTCATAATTCTGAACTATTTCTCTTGTTTTAGGTGTTCGCATTGTCAGCAATGCTGGTGGGATGAATCCACTTGCCTGTGCCGCTGCTCTCCAGCAGGTGGCAGAAAAGGCTGGTGTTGGCTTGAAGATAGCTGTGGTTACTGGTGATGATTTGATGGGAGAGGTATTTCCGTTTTTACAAAGGAATATGGTTTGGGAGGTTTGGTCACTTTTTTGTACAATAGAAGAAGGGGATATGTGTGTCATGGAATGGCAAAGCCTGACCAGGATCTTGGTGTTTCTATTACATAAATGTTTGCCAGCATTATACAAATACAACGGATAACCATTTCCTTGTACTGGTGTGGCAAAGTGACCACTGAAAGCAAAAAAGGTGCTGCAAGATCCTTTTGAATACAAATGAAGATTCCTATTCTGAGTCCATCAGACTAGGTCTACCCCAAGATATTTTGCTGAAGCACAACAGCATATGGTAGCCAATCCTCCCAAAGTCAAAGGACATTGTTTCTTAGGTAGGTCAAGTTATTTTAGCAACTAAGAAAATCTCGCAAGTGCCTTTTCTCCTTTCTGACATTAAAAAAATTTACTGTAATAATAAATTAAATAACTGAACAATTTATTGTCCTTTCATTAAACTCACTCTCTGTTGCCTAAAGTAGGTACTTAACCTAATGGTGGGGTGTTCAAGCTTCCTTCAGCCCTAGAAGCAAGCAGAGAGAATAACCTCCATGGCAAGATGGTGAGGAAATCAGATAACTTCATTTGCAGCTAAAGCCCAGAAGGCCTTTAGATTATGCTTAGCTTCACAGATTTTATATTCAATGATAATTTCCATATGGTTCAAACCACAAAAACAGGAGCAGACTGAGCTTTTCTTTGTCAACCTCTCACATTCCCATCATCTCTGTTTGTATGAAATGAAGTTTCTTCCTCATTTCAATCAATGCATATCAAAACGATACACAGATTTTAATATATGATTAAACAATTGCTGTTTATAGAAGAACCACTTACTGTATTTGTAGTCAACCACTTATTTGTAATCAAAATAATGGAACTTTCTAATTGCTCATTTGTTTAAAGTACAAACCACATTTTCTCTGGATTTCATACTCAATTTTGAATAGCTCTCAAGCATTCAAGCCTTGTTTTGACTTTACTAAGGTTTGTAATCCTGGTTTGAGGAGACTGCTCAATCATTTGTTACTTACATTGTGGCAGATTGAAGCAACTAATAAATCTTATGGCAGAGGTGGAAAAAATTTGGCCTGGAGGCAACATGTAGCCCAAGACTGCTTTTTTGCACTTCTTGTACTCTCCTCTCCTCAACATTTTTTGGGCCTAAAAAACAACCAATTCATATCCTAAAAGCTTCTGGGGCATGATAAGTCATGCTTAGCCCCCATGGCCTGTTTTGCACCTAGACAAACATTTTTTAAAAAAATTGGGAGACTACAATTCACTTTTACTTAGGAGAATGCCTCCTGGGACTAAACTAGGTCCAGCCTCCCCATAGCCCAAAATATCCATACAGGCACATTTGACCAATTATAAGGAACAACCCCAGAGATGTGTGAAAATGGGAGGAGTGGGGCAAAGATAGCTCTCTGTGGCCCACAGGCTTTGGCACTGCACATGCCTTGTTTATGGCATGAGAGCAAAGAAAAGAAGGCAGCCATCAGGTTTTCGCTTGCCCTTGATTCTTCAATTTATCAGGTTATAGTTTATTGGTTATATATCTCGTATACTTCTGAAAATGGTCCTATTTAGTATTTTGTTTGGTAACTGAGCAACATTGCCTAGAATTAATATAAAATGTTTATCTTGAAAGCTAAAGTTGTAATTAAATTTATTTATATTAAATTTATTATTTACAGTTAAACAACATTAAAAAAGCTGTTTCCAAAGGAGAAAATGGGATGCCATTTCCCGAAAATATCCAAAGCATGAATGTTTATTTGGGGTAAGATTTTTAAGTAATGTATTTTGTAATGTAATAAAATTTATTCGGTCTTTGACCAGTATAAAGTAATGTATTTTGTGAAAGGTTGTACAGTTGCCCGCCCCATCTGTGGGCTTGCCATCCACGGTTTTAAACTTATGCGGGACAGCAAGCCCTGGATGTTACAATGGCACATGCAGGAGCGCGCAGCCATTGAAACAAACGGGACTTGAGGTCCCGCGGTTTTTGCCATATGCAGGGGGTCCGGAACTGATCCCTTGCATATACAAAG
Organism: Urosaurus nigricauda; assembly: GCA_034509955.1. Classification (NCBI taxonomy): domain Eukaryota; kingdom Metazoa; phylum Chordata; class Lepidosauria; order Squamata; family Phrynosomatidae; genus Urosaurus; species Urosaurus nigricauda. The sequence goes on along the minus strand of JAOEGL010000005.1, from coordinate 153,790,222 downwards.
GGCCCACTGTATAGGAAGATGTATTTAAACACACTGGTTTCATATGCATGTAATTGCGTACCCTGGATATTATCCAGATTTTAAAAAAAGATTCAAGGCAAAAGAGCTTGCATTTTAATTTAATTAAAAGGGTCTGGAAGTACCAGTGATAGCTGCCAGCAAAAGTGCCAAAGAGATTCAGTTGTCTACAGAATTTGCAGAGACCATTGGCTAGTAAGGTTTTAAAGTGAAAGGAAGAGGCACAGATCTTATATGTTGGCTTGGCAAAACCAAGGAACATCTGCATCTTATGGGGTAAAGGTACGTGATTTTTTTAAAAAAATTTTTTTTCAAGGAATCTATTCCTGGGTTTCTTCTTCTTCACTGAATAACAACAACAACAACAACAACAACAACAATTTTTATTTGTATTTCCCACCTCTCCCTTTGGATCGATTTAGGGATATTCACTTTGTGTTTATGCTCTTAAAGCTCATAATAGACGGGTGCATGTGTGTAAATCTAAATTTGTGTTGTTAATACCATAAAGAACAGATTGTTTCACAAGTTTTATCATTGCTGGGCATACTGAGAATCTTTGTGGTTCTTTCTTTCTTTCTTTTTGAATATCAGGAATTTTTTGTGAACAAATCTGTTGCACTGATTTTAAAGAGAAAACCTTTTTCAAAAACCTTGAACAAAAATGATACATGAATAGTGCTTTTATACTACTGATTTTTTTTGTTAAAATGCTAAATAATTTCAGCAGTTGACCATTTTTGATAGGTTGTTTCAGTGTGTCAAAAGTCCCTTTCTTCTACATGATGAGAAAATGTGGGAATATTTTTTTACATCCCTAGTCAGAACCACTATTTCTAGCTCATTAGAACTTAACATAATGATTTAGGTAGTTCATTTTAACAGATGAGGAACTTACCCCATGGGGTGATGGATTTCCTAAAGCTGTGTTTTGACTACAGTGAGCCCTTGATATTCCCTGTGGTTTGGTTCCAGGACCCCATTGGATACCATACTCCATGGATGCTCAAGTCCTGTTAAATACCATGGCATAATAAAATGGTGTCCCCTATATAAAATGGCAAAAAGTTTGCTTTTTTAATATATATATATATATATATATATATACACACACACACACATATACATATATATAGTAAGTAGTAAAATTTTATTCGGTCATTGACCAGCTTAATACATACATACATACATATATATATATATACACACACACACACACACATATATATTTTCAAGCCATGGATGGTGGATGCAACAAACAGTATAATGGGTGGATTGTTATTAAAACTGTCACCAGTATTTCCAGTTCCTTATGGTCTCTGTCTGTCTCTTTCCAACCAGTGTTTATTTTTATTAGGCAGTGTTTATTTTTATTAGGCAGTCAATCACATAACAAAGCAATATCTATTGCTTCATAAATATAACTGAAAGCAGAGGGTCACCAGGCTGAACTGCATCTGCTGGATTGAATTTTGAATCGTTTAAGTTCATAGGTTGGATTATTTTCAGTGGTGAATAAATGATTCAAGATTTTGATGATCAGTGCTTTGTTTCTTCAGTGCAAGACCAATAAGTAGAGCTCTTGACCTAGGAGCAGATGTTGTAGTGACTGGAAGGTGTGTTGACAGTAGTCTTGTACTGGGACCACTAATTCATTCTGTAAGTGAATCACTGTTTCCAAATCTGAAATAATTTCTTCTACTTACATGAATGTTAAATTTCTACTGTTTTTCTTGTTATAAATTCATTACAACAAAATACAAAAACTTTTTTTCAGTATTTTAAGTTTTATTTATTTCCAAAGAAAGCAGAAAACATGATGGTGAGATCAATAAAATGCAAACACATTTGTTTCAACAGTGTTTGACACAAACTAATCTTGTACACCCTGTCCTTTTTAAAGTCAGTTTTAACAGGAAGAATGTTTTGGAAATTGTATTCTCTCTGATTACATTGTAGCTTTTTCTCATTTAGGTCATTTTGTTCATTTAGATCTTTTGTACCACAAAGGAATTGCATAGTACACATCTCACCCATACTTATATATTAAATAGCATACTTACATATATACTGTACCATGTTATTTATTGACATTTCACATCATAAAAGTTGCCCTAATGAGGCATGTGGTTTGCAGTTGCTTGTTCAGCTTTGTTGTTGTGTGCCTTCAAGTCACTTGTGACTTATGGCAACTCTAATACAAATCTACCTTGTACGTTTTTTGGCAAGGGGCTTGCCAAAAATGAGAGGGGCTTTGCCATTGCCTTCCTCTGAGTGTGAGAGAGACTGACTAAGCCAAAGTCACCCAGTGGGCTGACCAAGTGGGAATTCGAACCATGCTCTCCCATAGTCATGGTCCAACACTAAAACCACTACACAGTATTGGCTCTTGTTCATCCAGTTAACATTGTGTAAATATATCTGAGGAACATAGCACAATCTACAGAAGATAAATAATTGTGTTGTAATGTTTATCTGTTTTCATGCTCTTACTTGTAAATGGGTTATTTCTGGATAAACAAAAAAGTGGGGATTCTTGTAGGTTTCTTGTAGTTCTAAAGAACAATCCCTGTTTTTTCAAGACAATCTAGTTACTTTTTGAAAAAATGTGGCATTCATGTACATGATGTTTTGACAATCTGCATTGTCAATATATTTACAGCTTTTTCTGATAAATATCTTTAATTAATCATTTTCATAAATCATTTGGAGTTTCTTATGAATCAACATTAGAGCTTCAGCTAAAACGTGCAAACCATTTTGCATGCCACAAGGTGGCACCAAAAATCAGTTGCTTAATTTTTCCTTTCATTTCTGGGCCATTTTTTAAACTTAAGTATCTGGTTAGTTAAAAACACAGTGTAAGGATATGCATCACTGAACACACACATGTTGAATATGTAAGATGAAATGTGTTTGAGAAGCATGCCTTTCACCTTGCAAGCCATATGTTCAGAAGTCCTGAAGTGTTATTAATAAAACACTCAGAGAATCTTCATGCTTTGTAAGTTTAATAGTAACAGCATCAGTTTTGAATCCTACCACACTTTATCCTATTTTAAAGGTATTCTTGAAAAATGACACATCTATTAGCCAATTCAATCATCTTTTCTCCTCTGTTTTATTTTTCTCATTTTTGCTGCAGGCCCTATATCTGTGCACAAAGGACTGTAGGTTCAGTAGAGGCCTGTCCCACTCTTATTCCTAGCCTTTCCCAAACTAACTATGCAAGCCGTTTTCAGCAAAGAGAAGTCTGAGTGAGAGAGTATGTGAGGTGTACCTAGGAATTAGATTTCCCTTAGTGTGTTCCCTGCACATGTGGAAATGGAGCTGTACTTTAGGAATCTACTGCAGGGCACTGCTTTGGTGATGAACTGGACTATGCTTTCTGTATTTTAATATGAATTACTTAAAGTATAAATTCATCTAACAATTTAAACATATTTTTATAGTTTGGCTGGAACAGAGATGAGTTCAACCTCCTAGCATCTGGCAGGTAAATCATTTAATTCTTTACAAATGTTGTTAAAATGTAATGGCAGCAACACAGTCAAGCACAAGCACAATACTAATAGAAATCTTGATTTGAAAACTGTAAGTTCAATACTTGTGTACAGAGTTTATTAAAAATACATTGGGTCAGAAGATAATCTTGTTCACTACTAGGGAATGCATTTATATTCTAAGTAGAATTCTATGATTCTGTGATTCTAGTATGCTTTGACAAAATGTGATCAAGCGAGGTTGATGCATGCACCAAATCAATAGTTTAGTGCATTCCAAGAGCGAACTGTAATAGAAGGCTTCCAGGAAAAGTCAGCATTCCTAAGTCAGCTTTAAATCATGATTTGTACATATGGCTTTCATAAATGGCACTTCTTGGTTTGTTTCATCGCATACTTATGAGCAGAGGACAAATATATGAAATAAATAAAATAAAAGAGGATGCCTGTGTATACAAAAACCTTTTACTGTATATGCTCACTTAAGTGTGCATAGCCTGGAGCCATTATCACATTTGTCAGCCCCTAATTCCAGTTTGGACTATATATGTGTGCTGGAATGAATTTAGTCTTCCCTTTTCCAACTCTAACCATCCCAGAAAGAAATTTATGCAGTAAAACAAATCAAATCTAGAAGTTAGCAACAAGTAAGGGATCCTACAGTTGTACATGGCTAGACAAACTTATCAAAGGGGAAACCTTTACCTTTACCTTAGTAACGAGTGTTTTTTTTGTAGCTGCATGAACACTGATCATTCATGAACATTCACTCATCATTATTAGGACCTATTACAAGCAGTGATCTTGAGGTTATTGCCAAAGTCTATGAAATTATTGAATTAAATTAAATTAGCTGCTGGTATTCCATCTCTGTTTAAGATGGAGAGTTAATTGAATAGTAGTGATAATTTTTCATTCCATAAAGTGGGAAAAGCCTTGTAAGTAACATACTCAGGATGGATTCAAAATTATAAAAACTGCCAATGGTGTTAAGTTTGTGGATGCTTATTTGTTAAAAGAATATGTTTGCCTGTTGCAAAGTGGAATCTTGTAAAATACAATGATTCAGTATAGATATATATAAATATATGCATACGAACAGCTGAGGAAAAGTAGTCAGTGCAATACAGTAGTATTGTAAGTAGTCAAAATTTAATGAAAAACAATTAACTAAGGTGTCTGTCATTAAAAACTTGTTAGAATATATCTTCCAAATCAGGATGTTATTCTTGGTTTCTAGTCTTGCAGGCCATCTGATTGAATGTGGTGCTCAATGTACAGGTGGAATATTTACTGACTGGCATACTGTACCAAACTGGTATGTTGATTCTATTTTGATTACTTGATGAAATCACTTTTCCATAGTGGCAGTTTAAGAGTTTTTGTTGACTTTTATTTTGTTGCCTTTCTCAGACTTTTCTCTTTTGAACTTCTATTTTCCACTTCTGTCATATAGATAATTAACTCATTTTCTCAGGCAAGATGCTTTGCGCCTTAAATTAAAGCTAATGTCTGCTCTTGAACAGTGCCAGGATATTGTACAGCTCTTTATGGAGCAGAAAGGTATTATGACTGCTTGTACAAGGATCTCTGAAATAGAAAAGTCTAACAACAGCAGTGGAACAACTTCTGCTATCTAACATGAAGGATTGGGGTAGAATTCAACACATTACATAACATTCCTGTAATAACAATAAGATGTGGGATTTCTCGAGGTGAAGGACATTCCAGTAGTGGCTTGTGTCATCCATGTCACTGGGGCACTGAATCCTCTCTGGATTTTAGATCAAATGGTAAAGAAACTATCCAAGGTGTGGGCCCTAATTCCCCAAATAGCTTTAGCACCATAGATAGCTCATATAAAGTTCATGCTGGTGCCCAGATTCACCAGCCACTGTCATGGAAGTCATGAGTTTGTTATCATGTTCCCTGGAGTTAGTTGACAGAAGAGGAGCTGATTTTTGCAAGGCTGCTGTGCCTCAGTATATTCTGTGACAGTGGTGGTAGTGGTTGGGGAGTTCCTTTTCCACTTCATAGTGAAATCAGTTTGCAGAAGGATTTGTCCTTGTGAGGTGCTTGGTTACAATAGCTGTTTTTGTTTGACATTGATGGAAGTCACTGACCTTACATTTCTCGTGTTGAAATTCGGTTTCTTAGCTTTGGCCCAGCTTTCTAATCTATTGAGGTCATTTTGAATTTTCCTCCAGTCCTCTGAGGTATTAGCTATTCTTCCTAATTTGGTGTCATCTGAGAATTGAATGCTCCCTATTCTTTCATCCAAGCCATTGATAAAGATGTTGAATAGTACTGGGCCTAGGACAGAACCCTGTGGCACCCCCTGGTCACTTCTCTCCAGGATGAAGAGGAGCTGATTGCTAGGGTACCCTTTGGGTTTGGTCGGTCAACTAGTTATTAATCCACCTAACAGTTGTATTGTCTAGCCCACATTTTACTCTCTTGCTTGCAAGAATATCATGGGGGACTTTGGCAAAAGACTTACTGAAATCATGATATGCTATGTCTACCACATGCCCTTCATCTATGAAGCTGGTAATTTTATCAAGAGAGAGAGAGAGAGAGAGAGAGAGAGAGAGAGAGAGATCAGATTAGTCTGGCATTAGTTGTTTTTGAGAAACCCATGTTGACTTTTAGTGATTATGGCATTCCTTTCTAATTGTTTACAGACTCTTTGTTTAATAAGCCGTTCTAGAATCTTTGCTGGTATTGATGTCAGACTAACTGAATGATAGTTGTTGGGATCCTCCTTTTCCCCCTTTTTGAAGATGGGGACAATGACACCATCCAAACAAAATGAATTACAGTTGGTCCTTTGGATATGTGGGGATTTTATTCTGAGACTACTCGCTAATGAAAAAAAAAGTGGATAATCCTGCCTCAGCATGTCTGCATTCATGTCATTATCATTTAATAATATGGCATGATGATCCACAGATGACTGAATTTGCAGATCTAAAGGGCCAGCTATATTTCCTAGTGAAATGTACATTAATGTTACCATGAATTAAATTTATTCATTCATCCAGTTCATTACTGATTCCCAAATAGGTGGCTGCATAAAAAATATGACAGGGTTCTTGTGTACTTTTGACAGTTGTTCAGAAGAGTGCTTGCATTACAAACTACACTAGTGGAAATTACCTCTTCCCCATAACTGTGGAAGGTATAGCAACTCTGTCCTTGTTTTCATGTCTTCCCCCTTCAGCCAAGTATGTTCACCACCATGTTCAGATTGGGAAAAAGTCAGAATAGCTGGGTATCATTTGGCCATTTGATATTTTCTCCTGTTTCTCATAATAACTCTCAGAGGAATGGCATGGCAAAGCTCTTCTGAACAAATCTAGCCATGAAAATCCTGTGATAGGTTTCACCTTAAAGTCGCCATAAGTAAGAAATGACTTGAAAGCACAGAATAACAACAAGTTACCACATTCTCCTATTATCACTATGACCTGTAGTCATGTCTGAACCTATCACCGGCTGAGAAACTACTTCCTCCCAGCTAACAGCTAAAAGAATACAAAGCTACTGCCAGGCACCCTTTCACTTTCCCTTTATCTGAGAAACAATCCTGTCTCATTCAGCATTGTGCCTATGTTTTGATTACTGTATTCATTTCAGTTTCTAGAAATTGTCAGTGAAGTACTAGAATATTTGCTTGAATTTATATATATATATATATATATATTCTAAATTATTTTATCAGACTGTAATTCATGATTGTCCTTTTAGAATTTTATATTATTTGCCAAGTTACATTTCAAAAGCCAAGCCAAGCTTAATTGTTCAAAAGAGTTTTATTTTGAGTTCAGACATTTTAATTCTGTTTTAAATTATTTGTCTTGAAGTAACCAAGCTAGCTCTAACATGGCCTAGATTGTTGTTCTTTAGCTACAGACCTAGAATACAAGCTCCCTTTTGTAATGGAAGATATGTTGGATCTGAGGACTTTTTTGTGGGGCAAGATTTGTGCGCCCATTCAGGAATTAGAACTTTTCAAAACAGAGTGTTGTTTTTTTAAATGCAGTGGACCAGCAGCATGACCAGGGTAATTGAGAGTTTGTTCAATTATGCCATCTCCAGGGAAACATGGTTACTGTGTTGGTTTTTTTTAAAATGGAACTTCGATGAGAAGTTACAGCTGAAAGACCCTGCCCCGTCCTAGAAAAGCAAAGCAGTGGATGCTCTGTTTACCTTGAGAATTAGCATCCTGTGAGGAGAATGTCTTGTGCCATTTGGCTCTTGCTTGTGCTAATAAAAATAGAGGGTGTTCATTTCTTTTTAAATCTGTTTAGTAATTCTGAACACAATCATCTGTGTAATTATAATCTTCCTCCAATACTTCAGCACTGGTTTCAGTAATGTCATATCTGTCCACATATGTTGTTCTGCTGCTGTAAAATACAGAATACAGTCATTATTTATGCTTTATACTTTGGCTTTTAAGAAAGAATCATGCCAAAAGAAGCCTTGCATTTATAGTAGCTTCTACTCCACAAAGCAGCTACAAACAGCACATCTCATAATCCCCAAGGTAAAGAGTTCTTGCCCTGTATTTTGGGCAAGGAAGCAACTGCTACTGGTTCACTATATCTGTGCCTATGGCTGTGAAATATCATGCTGTTTTCTTCTAGAGGGAGCAAATAAACATCTATTCTGTTTCAATTTCTTTTACTGTCCCCTTAATTAATAGTGAGAGAAATTAGCACTCAACAACAGTAAGATCCTACATTCCTCTTCTTGGGTAATAAAGATAATTTTGCAAAATAATAATCAAGGATAATTTTGCAAAACAATATTAATTAATGACAATTTGATAGTCCTGATGAGAAGTCTGTACCAAAGACTAGAGACCACCATCACAACAGAATTTGAGAAACAGACTGGCTCCCAATAGGCAAAGTGGTCAGGCAAGACTGCGCCTGATCACCCTGTTAGTTCAACATATGTGTTTAAAATATCATAAAGAAAGCAGAGCTAGAATCAGATGAAGGAGTGAAAATAGGAGGAAGGAACATAATCTAAGATACACAGATGACACCATAATATTGGCAGAAAACAGCACAGAGTTCGAACAGCTAATAAGGAAGGTTAAGGATGAAAGTGCAAGGGCAGGCTTGATACTGAACAGAAAGAAAACAAAAATAATGACCACAGAAGAAGAAACACAAAAATTCAGTCTAGATAATGAAGAAATTGAAATAGTTAAAAGAATTCCTGTACCTAGGAGCAAATACTGACCAAAATGATGACTGCAGTCAAGAAATAAGAAGACTAGGAACAGGTAGGGCAGCTGAAAGAACTAGAAAAGGTCCAGAAGGTTAAAGACATACAACTGAGCACTAAAGTCAGAATTGTCCAAGCCATTGTATTTCCATTTACCATGGATGGGAGTGAGAGCTGAACAGTGAAAGATGCAGACAGAAAGACAATCAACTCATTTGAAATGTGGTGCTGGATAAAAGGACTTAGGATATGGTGGACAGCTAAGAAGACAAATAAATGGGTTCTTGAGAAGCCAAGATGATCAAGTTTAGGCTATTGTACTTTGGCCACATAATAAGAAGGCATGGATCAATGGGAAAAAAACAATAATGCTAGGAAAGGTGGATGGTAGAAGAAAGAGAGAAAGATCATAAACCAGATGGATAGACCTGATCAGGGAGGTTATGGGCTTGGCTTGCAGGACCTGAGCAGAGCAGTGGAGATAGGAATACTTGGACATGTCTTTTCAACAGGGTCACCATGAGTCGGAATCGACTCAAGGGTCGCTAACAACAACACATGACTGTTTTAATATTTTTAATGCAGAGCATGGAGATTGTAGCTGCTGCTTCTGCTTCCTCTTCCTCCTTCTCTTCTTTTTCATCTTCTTTTCTTTCTTTTTTGGACTGTTTCAACTGTATAATATATACCATACTGTCACAACTTTCAGTTTCTTTGTAGCATATGCTCATTTTGTCGTCATCATCTCATCTGTAATTTTGGGTTATTAATTTTTTATAATCCTATAATCTTTCTTATTTGAAATTATTTCGATATCTGCTTTTTTCTTTGCAAACATTTTTCCGAATTGTTTCTATAATTTTAAAAATATCAAAGTACATTTTAATGGTTGATGATACATTGTTATTCCTTTGTCAGTATCATAATATATTTTTTGTTATTTATATGGTTATTTCCACATTGTCTGAATTAGTAAAGTACTGTATTCAATATTTTCAACTCTTTAGGCATAACATCGGTTTTCCCATAGTAGAATGTTCTTCTGATGGAAGTTTTATTGTATCCAAACCACCCAACACAGGAGGCCTGTTATCTTTTGGCACAGTGGCAGAACAGTTGGTATATGAAATTGGTAATCCTAAGGAGTATCTCTTACCAGATGTCACATGTGATTTCTCACACGTTTCCATTACTGAAATCCCAGGTTAGTGTCTACTGATGATGGATGATTCTTCCTTGTTGCAAGGAAATAGTAGTAATTTTTACATGGTTTTATTGTGAATCAAAAGAAGCAATTCTATGAACAATTGTATTACAGTCCAAAATTTATTTTTCCTACTTTCTGCTAATCAAGAAACATGAATATAGCAGTAGCACATTTGCTGCAGTATTCTGTCAGGCATTTTTCCAGATGAAGTAATAATCATTACTTATTATTGTTGTTGTTGTTGTTATTTCTTATCCACCCCTCTGAGTGAGCAATCGGGGTGGGGTACAACATATTAAAAACATATACAGTTAAAATCCTCCAAACAAGTATTGGCCTTCAGCGGGAGAAATATCTTCCAGAAACACTTGGATGAGCACTTTTCCGTTACATGTGAATAACTGTATATATGGATTTGTAGACAGTACACACAAATTACATACATTTTAAATATCACATGTGAATAATTATAGGTTATATATGTGTGTGTGTTTATAAATATGTACAGCAGTCTGTATATCTGTACTCATTTGGTATGTATGTGTACACCTTTGTTCCCTCAGCTGTTTTGTTGCAAAGATAAACATAAAAGGATCAGAATCATGTAAGCTTCCTTTAGGACAGTGGTCCCCAAACTGTGCCCTTTAAGAGATTTGGACTTCAGCTCCCAGAATCCCAGACTATTGGCCAACATGGCTGAGGTTTCTGGGAGCTGAAATCCAAAATCCCTTAAGGGGCACAGTTTGGGGACCACTGCTTTAGGACTTTCCTAGTGGAAAAGGGATAGGATAAAATGTAATTTTTAGGGGGGGGAATAATGTATGGGATACCTGCCACTTCTGTTTTTGACTCTTGCTTATAGTCAATTGTGTACAATTATGAGAATTGCTATGTATTGTGGTTAGGCTTTAATGTGCGCTTCTTGGATTTCCTGTCTTCAAAGGGAATTTCAGTGTTCCTCTGATGGGGACAAACGTTCCGATAATCAAAGCATGTTGCAAAGCCATGTATTTGTTGAGAGTTTTTTTTTTAATCCCAGCTGGTTTAGCTTGTTTAAACAAAAGCTTGTACAGGGCAAGTGGCTGAAATTTGAGTAGATTGTTTCATCTTGTCAGGTGACAATGTCAGGAATGTCTTCATTGTAGATTTAGTTCTAGATGGATTCTGAAACAAAGTATGACTCTTGGGGACTAAAATGTCCCCTGCTGGTGTGCAAGGGTCACATACACAAAGTTAGTTTAAAAATATAGAGGGTTCCTTTTACTTGAAATTGCCTGATAAAGTAATAGCTGCTTTTGTAGGCTGCTTTTAAAATAATAATAATAAAAATAAGAAATATTTTAACCTCCAGATGAACTTTTAGTTTGTAAATGGCCCAGTATGACTACATCTGAACTCCAAATGAACTTTCACATGAACTTTAGTTATTCTACTAGAAATATAACAGATGGGAAATGGGCAGATTTCTCAAATATCTCATAGATATAAGTGTTGTGACAGTGTACACCGGAAAATAGACTGCAGGCCTATCTACTTTAATTGTTTACTTTACTAAATATTTTGTTTGGAGCACTAGATAAACTAGATGGTTGAACTTACTAATGCACTTTTTATGATTCGAGCAGTGAAAGTATTTTTTCTAATATAAAGGGCACTAAAGTTGATCTAATTTTTGTGATTTTTAAAGATATTTTTCTTATATTGATTTTTTCTTAATATACATTGCAGTTTATAATTAATTTTAATGTACAAATCATATAAAATTATGTTTATTTAGGCCTATACCCAATTCTTAGACCCAACTAGAATAGAATTAATGGGAACATGCATGTCAGCATTTATGTAAATTCCATTGATTCAATGGGTCTACTCCACTTGAAACTAACAGTTGGAATTAGGCTTTGACTTGTCCTGTAGTCAAAGGCTCAAGATAGATATTAGTATTACAGTTATAAAAACAATAAAATGTGAAAGATATTTTAAAAAATTAACGTGCATTCACCGACAAATGGTTCAAAATATTCTAATCCCTTATATTCAAACTATCATTTTATATTTTGACATATGTTTCTTACCATGGTCTATTAGTAATTAATTATTTTTTCAGGAAAACAATTAAACATATCATCTTTTTGTGTAATAATCACATGCATTTTGTGAAGTCTTACAATACTAAAACAATGGAATATACATGCACTGAAGTACAGGGAAGAAAACCCTGACTTTATACAAAAATGTACATTAGACAGCCAGTGTAGTTAAGTGATTTGAGTGTTGGACTACGATTCTGGAGACCAGGGTTCAAATTGTTGCTTGAACATAAAAAAACAAATCACACTATCTCAGCCTCAGATGATGGCAATGGCAAATGCCCTCTGAAGAAACTTGACAAGAAAACCCTGTGATAGGTTCATCTTAGGGTAGCATAAGTCTAAAATGACTTGGAGGTGCACAACAACAACATCATTAGTTATCTATGCTCTAGTTACTTCCAGGGTAGGTTATTTCAACACTTTCTGTATGTCCTTTAGAAACAACTTAGTCCTAAATGGTCTAAGGCAGTGGATTGAAAAATAAGTGTACACAGATTGGTTAACTACAGTTCCCAGAATTCCTGACCACTGTCCATGATGGCTGAAGTTTCTGGGTGCTCAAATCCCAGTTTCTGGACATATACATTTTGGAAACCTCTGGCCTAGGGCCTAGTTTGTTCTTAGATAGTTTGGGTGTCAGATTGCCTAGGCTTCAAAATTTGTTTCATTTATCCTGTCAGCTGTGCCATCTTTATGAGTGCTTAAATGAATGAGCATAAGTTTTAGGCTCTTCTGAGAAGTAATGCTGAGGCTTTGAAATACCTTCTTTGTGGAGATTTACCTGGCATCTTCTCTGTTCCTTGTTAGGCAAAATCTGAATTTTTAAAGTAAAAAGGTCTTTAAATATTTAGTTCTGTTTAGTTCTTCTGCTGTTTTTTTTAAATGTAAAATGAATGACTACTGATTTATGCAGTGTTGCATGTATTCATAATTTTACTGTTGCATTTTTTTAGCAATTTTGTACTACGATGGTTCTTGAGGATTTTTGCTCCCCCATGCTGTTAATATTGGAAGGCTTAGTTCTGACAGGTTGCAATGCCCTAGATGGCAGATCCTTCCACAAATCCAGGATGTGCCAGTGTCAGGGTAGTTCTAGATTCGCAGGGAGCCAAGATTGAACAATCAGCACCTTGGATAGCTCCAAGAGATGCTGGGGCTGCAAACTAAATCGGAATGTCTGCACATTGCTGCAGCAAGGACCAGATCCAAGCTGGGACATAATCAGAAATGAGGCTCCTTAAGGCTGCTTGCTTAGCCTTGCCTCTCTACTTCCAGTGACCTTGGTCCAAAACAAACTGCATAATCCATCTTGAGATCTTGTCTCTTAGAGCCAAAATAAATAACCTGGCAAAGCCAGCTTCCAGCCGGCTTGGGGCATGGCATTTAGATGCCACTCGCTCAGAGCCGGTGAAAAGCCGGCTCTGGAGACAAAGGGGTGGCCTTTTTCCACCCCAAATAGGAGCAGTTTTTTTCTGGCTGGATTGGGGCCATGCTGGCTAGATTGGGACCACGTGTCTGTTTGCTGCAGACCCAATCCAGCCTAAATGGGGCAGTCTGTTTCAACCCTTAAAGAGTCCAACCTATTTTAACTGTCTCACGCTACTGGAGGCTCAAAGTAGATATTAGTATTACAGTGATAAAAACACTGAAATGTGGAGGATATTACAAATAATTTTCGAGATGACTAAGGTATACAGAAGGACTGAAATTCTGGAACTTCCTGAAGAATCTGGGGGAAGGGGCTTCCTCAAATCCTCCTGGGATATTCTTGAAATAGTAATTCTGCCTCCTCTTCTGAGGATGAGGCCTCAGGATCCCACTTCCTGAAATAGTCTGCATATTCACTGAACTGCAGAGTGGGACATAATTTTTCACCACCACCATCATGTAGTGATAAAACTACTATTACTAATGTAAATAGCAGCAATAATGATTATGTTGAGAGAAATGAATACTATGGGTTTATTATGGTTTCTGCCTTACTTTTAATAACAGCTTTAGTTACCCTGTTAAGAGTCTATTGTCTGCACTCTTCTTTGATCATTTGTATCACAGGCTACCTATATTGTTCACTGCTCATGTGATGATTTAGTAGATACACATTTTCTTCCCTAAAAATAGGACTGGTGGAATGTAAGAGTAGGGAATGGACATTAGGTTAATTTATAAGATGAAAATGCCTCAAGCCTTTGTCAGTAGTGTACACATCTCATAGGTAATTCTGCTTGTTAAATCTGTGCACAACTTCTTTTTATATTGCTTTTAACATGAGGTAAATAGTTAATAAAGCATCTGTCATTCATATAGTTAATAAAGCATCTGTCATTCATATTTTTGCAGGTGTTTAGTACTTAACATGCCTAACATGGAAATCCACAATAAGGAAGATATGTATATCATAGGAGACACATGTTCTCATACTTAACATGTAATATATTTACAAGGAAGCCCACTGCAGGGTAGACATGTATTATCATGTCAGCCATTATACAGGTACCAAATAAAACTGCTTGGCATTGGCATTTTTAAAGGTGGTATTGTTCTCACTTTTGTCAATGTGAATGTAATATACATTCACAGAATAGCTTTGTGAAAATAATTTGGGATGCTTGGATTCTTTGTCAACTGATGGTGTTATAAATATCAGCATTGCCATGTTCCTGTAACTTATCATCACTGGCACAGTTTGTTATGCTTCTGTGATGTTGCTACCAAGGGATAGCATCCTTGGTCCAGTATAGTACAGAAACTTATGAATGTAGTTATTGTAATATGTAACTTGTGGATTAATACACAGTGATTTAGAGTGGAGCTATGATGATAACATTCTTCAGCTATGGAATAATTTGCAGTTACTGCCAAGATTTCTGTCATGTCTCTTGATTTCCTCTTTCAACCAGAGAAGCCTAATCTGATCAATATCCTTGTGAAAGAAGTCTTGGCAATAATTATAGAAATTAGTCCCTAGTTAAATCAAAGGAAATAAGAGAATAATGCCCTAGGATAGTAGTGATAATTGTGCTGAAGCAGTTTTTAGTATGAACATCTCAACATTGTGATAGTGACAGGTTTTCACATCTTTCATCACCTCCAAGAAATGGTTATTTAGAAGAACTATCCTGGGTACTGAAAGTCAAAATAACCCTAGTTTCTATGTGTTGAGTTGTCTTTGCCAACTGTCATAATTTGTTTTTATTGTGATTGATACTTGTTCTGTAGGCAAACATATTTATCCTTTGGTAGATGCTGTGCTAATCTGAATTCAGTACAAAAATCAACAATATCAGTAGTACAGTTTTCTTCAGTCAGATCAGATGCTAATTCTAAAAAGGGATTAGAAAGAAAGTGTGATTTGTACCTACTGTATGTAGAATGGAGCAGCCAATTTGAATTACCGCTCCTGGAAGCAAAGTAATTCAAATAATTTGAATTGTATGTACCAGTATCATAATTTCTTTCAATCAAATGGGGAAAGAATCCCATGAACAATATTGTCACTATGTCATGTCTGCATGAGCATTTGCATACAGTGGTTATTTTACACTGTTCAAAACCAGAGATGCAACTTTCAAGGTGAGTTGTACCATTTATCAGTATTATTTGATGGATCAAATTAAGAGTCCCTATAGCCCAACACTCTTTTTCCTCCATTGATCAGAAAGATGCTTTCATCAAGGCTACCAAAAAAATTATTCATCTTCATTTAATAGTGTATTCATCTTTATTTAATAGTGTTGTTATCAAGTGAAGATACTTGGACTGCAACATCTTATTAATAAACGCGTATTAGTATGTCTTTCATTATAAGTAACACTAAACTTCTTTATATCTTTTAAACATCCTTTTTAGGAGTTGAAGGTGGTGCAGTGAAGGTTCAGGGAGCTAAAGGATTGCCTCCTTCATCCTATTACAAGGTCCTTCATTGCTTTTTATTTATTTATTTATTATATCATGCCATTGATTTATCTGGGTGTACTACCATATACATTTGGAGAAAAAACATTATTTGACCAAGCATACTAAGAAAATTTTTCATGAGTCACTGAATTGCTCTCCTTCTGTATAATTGTAATATTTTCACTTTTGGCATTCAGGTTTAGAAGGTATCATCTTGCCTTTTGTTTGTGGCAATCTCAGAAAGAAACCGTGGGTCATGTTGACATAACAATATAGCAAAAAGATGTCAACCAAGTTAGCTATGTTGATTCATGGAATCTATATATTATGAGGAAAACCCTGATTCTAATTATTGTTCCAAATGCTATGGGACTATATAACTTTAAACTCCTTTTAAAGCATTTGAATTTTGATAAATTCAAAGTTGGGGTGTAGTCTTCTGTGTTCAGTAATGCAGGCTTCAACATTTGCAGTCAGAAAGATTTGTCCTGATGCAGGAATAGCATGTTAAATCT
Organism: Urosaurus nigricauda; assembly: GCA_034509955.1. Classification (NCBI taxonomy): domain Eukaryota; kingdom Metazoa; phylum Chordata; class Lepidosauria; order Squamata; family Phrynosomatidae; genus Urosaurus; species Urosaurus nigricauda. Next base: position 153,773,745 of record JAOEGL010000005.1, on the reverse strand, counting down.
AAAAGTCAGTTTCAAGATTACTTTAAAAGATTTTCATGGTGGAAGGGAAGACTTCCCAATGAAAGCCAGTTACCTACTCAAATGTGATTAAGAGTCAAATAAATTCTACTAGCTTATAAACATTTCACCCATCTTTTTTCTAATTTATACATTACTAAATCTTATATGTACTATATAATTTCACTTTCCCTGCCACATTCTTTAAGAGAAAGAGAGAACATATTTTAAGCTTTTATAAAAACAAATGAAAGACAAACAAAGCAGAATAATTAACATTGGAGGGCTAAGACTTTCTTTTTGCAAACAAGTAAAGACTTTTCCATTTCATCAGGCATTTGATGTTTTACTATTACAAGGCCTATCTCACACAATGTGCTGGATATTGCTAATTGTTGTTGTTGTTGTTTTCTGTATATGTGTCTGTGTGTTTAATGATTTATATTTTCATTTGGTTTTTGATTGTTTAATTTTGTTTTAACATTTGTATCTTGTGGATTTTAATGTCTTTTTTAATTGTTGTGAGCTTCTTTGAGTCCCAGTCAGGTGGGGAAAAACTATAATTACCAGATATGCTTGACTGCAAGTCAACTACATGTATAAGTCGAGGGCAGGTTTTGTGGCCAAAATTATGGATTTTGATATGAGCAGTGAATAAGTTGAGGATAAAACTTAGGAGTCTGTAACAAAGGATGTAAAAGACAAAGCAAAGGAAAACCATGCCAAAGAATGTACAAAATTCCAACAGACATAACTTTGTGATCACCCAGAGACTGGTGCTTCTTTTAGGTGTTCCCAGTATGGACTATGTTTTTGCCTTTCACCACTATACTCAGAGAACGGGTTGAGGAACTCTTTTGGAAAGAGTTAACATACAATACTTACATTGACCATTGAATAAGTCAACCCAGATTTTGGGGCAATTTTTACTAAAATTTCTAGACTTATATATGAGTATATACAGTAATAGATATGTGACCATCAACAGCCAAATCCTCATTTAGCTTTTTTATGCTATGGGTACTTATACTGACATGACCAGTTTAAGTGTTTCTGTAATTTCAAAAACTGTGTTAGGTATTGCTTTATTTTATTTTATTTTTTACATTGGTAATAAACTAAAGGAGAATTTTTTAAAAAATATTTTGTTAACACATTTTTTTCCATAGCACATGAACATTTTGAATGACAATTCCATTGAAATGCAAGAATATTGTAACAAGGAGCCCTGGTTAAATGCTTGTACTGCAGCCACTCAATCACAAACCACAAGGTTGTGAGTTCAGTCCCTGCCAGGGCTCAGGGTCTACTCAGCCTAGCATCCTTCCAAGGTCGCTCAAATGAGTACCCAGCTTCTTGGGGGCAATTAACTTCCAGTTGCAAACTGCATAGAGACTGCTTCATGAAGCAGTATATAAATGAAGCTGCTATTGCTATTTAATTATTTTGTATATAGTATAGTTAGCAAACAAATGATTTTAAAGCCTAATTCTTTCTCAGTGGTTTATTGTGATTGGCTATTATTTTCAGTTGTGCATGGGAAGAGAATAAGTTTGGAGAAGATGATTTGCCTATTTGTGTAATAGAGGCTAAACTGAAATTTGAACTTGCCTTATCTAGGTGCTTTGTGTATTGCATCATAGTGGCTCTCTTTCTGTATATTAAATGTAACCTGCATATTTAAATTTCTACATGTTAAATGTATTAGTCATTTAATTTTGGTTACACAGCGCAACAAGAATAAAGATGAAACATCCTTCTTACTGACTTCATTTGGATATCACAAACATTGGTGTTTTTTGTGACAGAAATGATCCTAGTTTCCCTGTGTACTTCCATACTGCACCCTTTCCTCTGTCTTCTGGCATGGCTACAGGAAGTGTTCAGGTTAATCTTTCAATGGAATCCAGTTTTTTGCCTTCACAACTTTTAGTGGATTTCATTCCATATAGTGTTTGTGTTTTTATTCTTCCACAATACTCTATATTATGGCTTTCATTTCTGGACAAAAATAGCAGAAAAACAGTTTTTGTGAATATAAAAAGTATCTTTCTATTTATTCCTGGTCAATATATGGGTGTTGAATAGCTAATGATAAACCTTATGCATCTGTTCTGTTTTGCTAGGTGAATGCCACTTATCTTGATGGATTCAGAGCTACAGCTTGTTGTCCAGTGGGAGGCCCAAAAGCAATAGAAAAGGGCAGAAGAACTGGTAGAAGTATTTTGGAAAGGTTGTGTTGTGACAGAAACACATAGTCAAGTATACATTATGTTTGTGATAAAGCACACTATCACAATATGATCATGATTATCAAAAATAGATATCACTTGCTATTCATAATCTTGAAACAATTTGCAGACAAATAAAATTTACAAAAATGAGAGAGAGAGAGAGAGAGAGAGGGAGACTGCATTTACTGATTAGGAAGTACTTGAGGTTTACATTTGTAATAAGCACCAAAAGCATTTAGATTTTGGCATGGTATATCCTGTATAAAAAGAAGAAGAGTGAAGCTTTTCATCACAAAGAATCCTTGTTTCTGTGTTATTACTAAGCAACTGAATATGTCATAATCAGGACTGCCTCTGAAGGACTTAGGGAGAAGGTAATCTTTGGGATAAACTGGTCCTAAATTGATTACAGTTTATGTGAATTTGCCAATACAGTGTACCTCTTAAATTGTATTAGTTCTTCACCATTATTAGAGAAGGCAAATAGAAATCTGATTTTAATAAAGGTTTAGTAGGGAAGGAATCGTGATCCCACATCATTCTTGTATTTTGTTTACTATAGTTAAGAATAATGTCTGCATTGAAAATAAATGGAATAGAGTAAGACAGAAATACAAGTGCATTTTTCAAACAAAGTACTTTACATCTCATTGATTTAGGAAGAGTTAGCATTCTCTGTGAGGCTGAAGAACAGTCCACGACACATGGGTTTATCCTTTCATTCCAATCAAGTCAAGTTGTATCCTCAAAATTCCAAGATGGTTGTTTCTAGCCTTCTCTCCTTATTTTTAAATTTCCTGTCTTGCCAACCAGTCAAACAATAAGCCTCTCCATAAAATCAATTAAATCAATTAATCTTTTAGGAATGGCTTAGGTGTTATGGAGAGCAAAAACATGGAAATAATTTCTGGTTGCCATTTTGAAACCAGAAATTTGAGTCAAAAGGAAAGGGTGGATCCCAGGATAGGGGACAACCAATCAAATGTAAGTATAGACCAAAAAAGAGCTGCGATTGACAGTATTTCTGAGTCGTATTTTCCAGAGAAGCACGAATGGAGCATGAATGGGAAATTCATTAGGTATAAAGAGATTGACTAATTACAGGAAGAAGTTATATTGGTTTGGTAAGGAGATGATGAAGCAGTTAGCAATTCCTTTGGTTCATGATCCAGTATCAGCCCTGGTTTTGAATTCAGGTCTTCCATGAGAAGGGTACATGACTCATGGGCTGCATCCACACTGCAGAAATAATCCACTTTCACATCTCTTTAATTGCCATGACTCGGTGGTATGGAATTCTGGAATTTGTATTTTTGTGAGACATTTAGCCTTGTCTGTCAGAGAACTCTAGTAAGGGTCTTCTGTTTTTCCATGTAGTTTGGACTTTAGAATGGAGACCTATAGAGGGCCTTGGCAGTAAATGCTTTTTTAGAAACAGTTTATTGATTATATTTGTTTCTTGTTTCAGGACTCGCATTATGTTTGATAAACTGGGATATGGGGATTACAGTGCAGTTAACCTACAGATTTTAGGTTCTGAGGAAACATATGGACCACATGCCAAACAGAATATAGATGGGGTAAGTATGAAATAGTAAAGTTTGTCAAGTCGTGTCCAACTGTAGGGAGCGGTGTTCACTGAGCCGAAGAGCCAGCGTTGTCAAAGACTACTCTGTGAGTCATGTGGCCAGCATGACTGCACAGAATGCAGTTTACCTTCCCACCAAAGTGGTATCTACTTGCATTTGCATGCTTTCGAACTGCTAGGTTGGCAGAAGCTAGGACTAGTGATGGGAGCTCACTCTATCACATGGTGCTTGGGCCTCAAACAGCCAACCTGCTGATCTTGCAGTCAACAGAGTCAGCATCTTAACCACTGAGCCACTGCGAAATAGGAATTCACAAATGATCAGAATATGGACAAAAAAAGAAAGATTTTTTTTCCTTTTCCGTTTGCCCTGTTTTCTATCATTTCTCCTCCAGTAGTCCTGAAGAAAGATGAAGGGAAAGAAAAACAAAACAAAAACATATGAGTTCCCACTTTTGCTATTATTTGCCATCTCCAGATGGAAAGGTGGATAGAAATGAAGAATGAGGGAATGCAGATAAGTAAGACTTTTTTTCTCTCTTTATCCATTTTCAGCCAACTGCCCCTTCTTTCTTTCTACCCTCCCTCCCATGGGAAGGACAGAAGACACTGGAGATGGTTATGCCAATGAGGGAAAGACCCTTTTTTGGGCATTTTCTGGTTTCCTTCACATAGTTTACCTTTTTTAAAAAAGGACAAATGAGGTAGCTTTCATAAACACTTCCATTCAAGTACTGCCATTAAAGATTATGAGGTTTGGCAGTGGAAAGTAGCAAGGATTTCAGTGCATTAAAAAAATTGTCCTGTTCCTACACTAGGCAAGCTATTGTTTCCCCTGCTGATGAGTTTTAGAAGACATTTTGGAATCTGTCTTTTAAAAACAATATTTCATGGTCAAGAGCCTGTAATGATATTTGGATTGATTACTAGTTTTATTAATGGTTTTTATCACTGTTAATTTGTGGCTGCTGTTTATCTGTTTTTCTCATATAGTTGTTTCAGATGAAGCTTTAAAAGTTACTGGTAATCTACCTTGTGCTATAGACGTGGGATAGAATTTCAATGGAATTTCAATGGAATGATAACAGCAATCTGAAATGTACACTGAGAATGGATAGGATGACTAGAATTTAGGAATTGGAAGTTATACCTTGTTCAAAAGGAATAGACCATGTTGTGTATGTGTGTGTGTGGGGGGGGTTATATGTGAAGAATGACAATTACATCCTTGTTAACAAGGCATTAAAGTCTGAGTAAAACACTGCTGCTGTTAAAGTCAAGCAGTGATACACAATGAATGCTTAGTAACAGCTTAGCATTTTGCTGGACATAAGTTTCTAGTGGAATGCTTCAAGGCTCTGCCCTAGGCCCTATTTTTTTTATTATTCTGTAGATAGCCTGGATGAAGTCCATTGCATATCAAATCTGTAGATGATACAAAATTAGGAAGACTAGCCAGGATCACAGAAGGAAGGATCAAGATTCAAAAGAGTCTAAACAGGCTGGGTCAAAACTACTAAGATGAGATTTAACAGAAATGGATGTTAATTACACTTGGATACTTTACAAAGGTGTACTTAGGTACAAAAACAATAGCAGCAGCAACCTAAGTATAGGATGGGTGTGATCTGGCTTAGCAACAGTAAATATGAAAATAACCTTTATTTAAGTGAATCACAAGCTGAATATGAGTCAGCAATGCAATATAGCTGCCAAAAAAGTTGCAGTCCTGGTTTTGCTAACAGAAAGATTGTGTGCAGATCATAGGAAGTAATCATAACACTTTATTCTGTTAGGTTACATTTGGAGTATGGTGTTAGTTTTGGCTGCTACATTTAAAGAATCATAGAATCAGAGAGTTGGAAGAGACCACAAGGGTCATCCAGTCCTACCCCCTGCTGTGCAGGAACTCTCAGTCAAAACATACCCGACAGATGACCATCCAGCCTCTGTTAAAAGGCCTTCAAGGAGGGAGACGCCACCACTCTCTGAGGAATGTGTTCCACTGTCGAACAGCCATTACTGTCAGGAAGTTCTTCCTAATGTTGAGCTGAATTCTCTTTCCCTGCAGTTTGCGTCCATTGTTCTGTATGTATTCTAGTCACTGGAGCAGCAGAAAACAAGCTTTTCCCTTCTCAATATGACATCCCTTCAAGTATTTAAACAGGGCAAACATATCACCTGTTAACCTTCTCTTCTCCAGACTAAACATCCCCAGCTCTCTAAGTTGTTCCTCATAGGGCATGGTTTCCAGACCCTTCACCATCTTACTTGCCCTCCTTTGGACCCGCTCCAGTTTCTCCACATCCTTTTTGAATTGTGGTCCCCAGAGCTGGACACAGTATTCCACGGAGGCCTGACCAAAGCAAAATAGAGTGGCACTATTACTTCCCTTGATCTAGACACTATATTTCTCTTGTCAGTGACAGAGTCATTGTCAAGAAGGACATTGACAAATTATTTGTTTTTTTAGAGAAGAGTGATCAGGATGGTGAGGGTTCCAGAAATCAAGTTGTATGAGTAATGTCTGCCTACCATGGAGAACAGAAGACTCAGCCTAAGTCTAGAAAAGACTAAGAGGAGATATGATAGCACTCTTCAAATATCTGAAAATATGTCATGAAGATTATGAAGCAGATTTGGTTTCTGTTGCCAGAAGACAGGACAAGAACTAAAAGGTGTAAATGGAAAGGAAGCACAGTTCTAAAAAATAAGGAGAAACTTCTTGCTAATATTTATTTAATTTTTTAAAAATTTATATCCTGTCTTTCTCTTTCTTACATCTGATTTAAAGGAAATTAGAGGTAAAAACTGTTAGTGCAAAAAGGAAAAGAGCAATAAATAGTTCTACTAAAACACAACACTACTAAAACAGTGGAATAGACAGCTTCAGGAGGTAGTGGATTCTGCTTCACTGAAGACACTCAAATATGGGTTAGACAGCCATCTGTCAGCTGTGACATAGCTATATTTTCTATGGCAGAGATTCTCAAAATCCCAAATTATTATCCTACAAAATAGCAAGTTGGCCTCAGTGGTGGGATACATTCAAAATGGAGCAGAGAGAATTGGAATTATATTTACTTTTCTTCCCTTAGGTTTCTTGAGATCATGCTCTCTATTTCAAAATAAAATAATCTCATGCTTGGAATCTGTTTTGCACAGAATGTAATTTGCCAGACACTGAACAATGCTATTTGAAACTTAACATGATGACCCTGTCATTGACAAAAGCCAGGCATTAAAAAGTTTACAGTAAGGGACACTAGAGGGAAATTAGATTATTTATAGAAAAGAGATAACTTACAAGTTAAAATTTGAGTTTGTTCGTAACTTTTAATGCTCCAAATTGTACAGTTGCTGTAGATGATGCCTGCATTGTCAATAAAAACAGGATAAAGCTAGTGTCTTAATAGTGTCATCCATGTTTAATACAGTAATTGTAACCAGTTATGTAGGTAAACGAGGACTTCAGAATTAGATTTCAGACAATCTACATTTTGAATCTCTGCTTGGCCATGAAAACCCACTGGGTGACCATGGGCAAGTCACAGTTTCTCATCCTCAGAAGATGACTATGGCAAACCTCCTCTGAAGAAATTTGCCAAGAAAATTTGCCAATGATAGGTTCACCGTAAGTTGGACATGAATTGAAGGCACACAATAATAGCAACAAACAGTAGAAATTGTGTCTCATGATTTCTGACTCTCATTTTAAATCCTGGGTTTTGTTTTGTTTTTGTCTTTTACTGTAAAAATGTATTTCAGTTGTTAAAAGAGCTGTATTTTATATCTATGAAATTAATTTGCTCTTTGTATCTGTGTATTTTTTCACTTCTGCTGTAAAAACAGGGTCCTCGAGAAGCTGTTATTTGGCTTGCTGTACTTCATAAACAGAAAAAAGCTGTGGAAATCTTTTCTAGAGAAATTGCTCCAGCTGGAACTGGAATGGGTAAATTTTGAATCTTTCCCCACGCACTCTCTAGTATTTGCATTGCTATTCTTTTATTGTGATTTAAAAGAGAATTCTGTTATTGAACTATGGAAAATTGTGGTCCCTTAATGAAAAAAGCAACTGATGGTTTTAATTAGTTCAGTGCACAGAATTGTAAACAATTTAATTGTTTAATTGTAAACAATTAAAGTTTACACACAAAGATGTTGTATATAGCAAATATAAGGTGCTTAGAGACAGGCCTATCTTATTCAAATGCTCAAGACTGTTCTTTATACTGTTCAAAGTTTGAAATCAGTAAAAATTAAGGAAGCTATTCTTGGCATGGATTTTCTAATAAGAAACTTTTCAGATGTGGCTTCATGCCCTGATTATACAGTATTTATTTCAAAAATTTTCATGGGGTGTAATCTTTCTTAAACAAAAATCCTATTTTTTCAGAGCTCTAACTTGATCCAGGATCAGCTTATTTCCAGGTGTTTGACAAGGGCTTACCCTCTATATGAGTGGGAGATCCCTTTTCACTGCTGCTTATACCCTGCTTCTGGACCAAACATGAGTAGAAAATGAGAAAATAAAATATAACAATATTGTTTCTATTAGCTCTTAAAAGTTTTTCTTATTGTCGCATCACTGCACTTCTAGTCACAAACAAATATAAATTTTACTTAAGTTCTTTTTTTATAGATTACATTTCTTAATAATCTACTAGGTTCCATGGTAAACAAAGTTTTCTAAAGTTCTGTAATTTGGGGAAACTATCTTAGAAATGTGATTTTCTCAGTGCTAGTGATTCTATGATTCTAGTTCTACACTATACAATATCATTCTTTTAAATCACTCAGTAGGAAATGTAAGAAAACAACATTATTTCTCCCTGTACAAGTGTGCAGTGCCCATCCTCAGAGCATTCCTTGTAGATACTCTACTTTGAAATAAACAATCAGTAAGGAAGGCTGATAGAGATATAATGGACAGCTATGGATATCCCCAGTACTCCATACTTTCCTATCACCTCTGTTTTGTATGTCACATGAAGGGAGAGGATGACCAGGATTCTATTGACTCCTCTGCACAGTTGCATATGATATTTATGTTAATATTTTTACTGCAAACCTTATTTGAACATCCTATTATCTGTAGAGTAGATTCTGCCTTTTTCAGTGGAATGATCAAAGTCCATCTCATTGTACATTTGACTGTTGTACATCCTCAGTTCAGCTGCCGTTGTACCTAATTTGACCTTTTGCATCTTATTGTTATATAAAACTATGTTCTGTCTGTTCTTTCATATCTTTTTTTCCAGTTCTCTTTAATCCACTTTATACTTGTGATGTTTGTCTGCTTTTCTGTTGCTTCACATTTCCCTGTTGCTAACAACCTTTCCTCCTATTTGATTTCATGATGCTTACCTGCTGTCAGTTTTTCTGCCCACTTATTGGCAGCATATATGGGGTGAGGCAGTAACGAAGCACTTCTCATGCTGACCATCTGCCTTGATACCATAGCAACTTCTGTAATATTCAGATCTGAATAAAGAACTTATTGTTACTTCTATTTTTAATATAATAAGAGAAATATTCATGGAACTAATTGTGAGCCAGAGACACTTGTAATACTTAATCACTACACCTTTATTTCAATAGTTTGGCATCTTTATAATGATTTGCAGGAAATGTTAGTATAAATTAGAAACAGGAAGAATTTAAACATATTTAGAACATGAATATATCAGCTTTTAAGGTCTTAATTTGTATTTAATATATTTTACAGTTAATTAATTATATTGCTTAGCACGTTAGAAGTACATTAGCTTTGTTACAGTTCTGGTCGCTCTGAATACACATACATGCACACACAAGTCTTCATGGCTGCACAGAAACCCTCTCTGGAACATTCTAGAACTAAACAATATTTCTTGCTGCTTCTGCAGTGGCCAACATAATAATTACACATTTTGTTGCTTTAAATCCATGTTTATAGAAACAGGATCAAGAGAACAAACAAAATCTATAGGATTTTAAATTTTACTAAGATAAGATAGATGTCCTGTCCTTCGCCGAGCGCAGCATTTATATGTTACAACATGTTATAAATTTATATGTTATAATGTTGTAACATGTTATAAACCATTCTCGGCATAAAATGCTGTTTGAAAACACTGAAATTCTGGACCATGTCAACAGCTATCAAGTCAGAATGCACAGGGAAGCTATTGAAATCCATAAACATCTCGACAACTTCAACAGGAAAGAAGAAACCCTTAAAGTAAACAAAGTTTGGCTACCAGTCCTGAAAAACACCAAAATCAAGACCCAGCAAATGCAAATGAAAACCACCCAGGATTAGGGTTTTTTTCCCAAGCAGATAATGGATCATTAATTAAATAGACACTCTGAGGCCTTGCCATTCAGCAACAGAACAATACACAGATAAACATGTAAATCACTTCCTCTCAATCAACAGTATATATACCCCATTCTCTTCCATGCCAGTATTCTTTGAAGATGCCAGCCACAGATGCAGGTGAAATGTCAGGAGTAAACTCTTCTAGAACAAGGCATCAAAGTGCAAAAAATCCACAAAAAATATGGATGCTGTCTGTGAAAGCCTTCGGCCTCACATTCCTGAAGTCTGCTTCAGTGGAAAAAATTGAACTTCATTATGTTTCATATTTTAAGCTTACAGCTTTTAGAAAAAGTCCATCCAAAAAAATTATTCCATTGTTTTGTACAGTCAGCTCTTGCCATCCATAGGCTTGCCATCTATGAATCTGAGTCTCTGCAGATGTGCTGCCCCATTCACCCCAATGCCAGCGTGTGCATAGAGCCACACCAGCTTGGTTGCATGCATGGCATCCTGCCATTGGGATCAATAGGACTTGAGGTCCTGTGTTTTTTGTTATTCGTAGCCTGGAATGCAACCCCCCATGAATATGAAGGGCCGAATGTTGTTACTTATTTTGAGCTGCCTTAAGTATTTCTTTGGAGACAGCTTGAGTTATAAATCCTGTTAATATTGTAAGTTAAGGTTTTTTAAAAAAAAACATAATTATGATAAGCAATTGCTTGGTTGCCTCAAGTCAGCATTACTATAATATGAAATGGTTGTTTGATGGATCGTCAGTATATCTGCCATTTTCTTTTTTATAAGGAAGGACTAAGCAATGTTGTATTAAAATAACTCAAAACATCCATCTCTTCCCCCCCCCCCATTAGTAATTGAAAGTTCTTTCTTTGTCATTTTTTCATTTAAAGCAGTGAAAAAAATGAATGGTAAAATTTCCACCAATATCTGCAAGGAACATGAACATTTCTTCCCTTAATAAGTGCTCAGTTCAGTAGATAAAAAGGATCTTCCTATCTGCAAAACTAATGTGCTGACCTTTATTTCACATCAAATTGACCGGAGTTTGACATTATGATGACAGCTGGTTAATGCAGCTTGAGATTTTAAAGCTCCTGAGTATATGTAAATATTATGACTGATGACAAGTGTGTTGGAAGTTACTTCAAGAAATGTTCACGATTAACTTGAACAGTTCCCATTTATTTTAAACACATAATCCAAAAAGATATCTTATCTTTTTTGGGAGGAGAGGAAGTGAACAGAGCAATTAAAATGGACCTCTGCGAGCAGAGTTATTTCTATGACATGTGCAGTATTATAATGGAAAACCTGGGTTTCAAATGATATAGTGTGTCTCCATTTATAGAAGAAAGTCTCCCTCTCAAAATGTGAATATTCAAACATAGCGAGTAATGGAGATATGTCAGAAATGGATGAGGCTAGTGTGCATGTTCTTCCTTACACGTTTTTACTGTGCTTGGAATCTGCATAGGGTTATTAGAGCACTTGATTTGAGATGAAGGTTGTTTTGAAATGTTCATGTTAATAAGAAATGTTCTGGCTGGGGTGTGATATTCTAGAGCAGGAGTAACAAACACATGGCTGTCCAGATGTCCTTGGATTGCTACTCCATTGCTTCAGCCATTGGGCATAGCTGATGTGAAATAGAGTTTAATATCTCCTGGTTCCTGAAAGCTCTTTAAGGTCAAACCTTCAGCTTCTTAAACACTTTTTGTTTTCTGGTTCCCATATTCCATTCTCATGACCTGAGCCTAATCATCACCCATATATAATATATATCAGTTTTAAACAACAACAAAAACAATATCAAAAAATGAAAAATATTTAAAAAGCCAATTTAGAAAGATTTTGGTTTTCCAGCCCTCCCCCTATTTCTGTGTCAGTGTTCTTGTCCTGCACTTCAAAAACAGAATTATGAAGAATTTTAAAGGTTCTTAACAACTTTTGTTTAAATATTTTGTTACTGTTAGGAAATATGTTACGTGGATTTGGAGTTTACTGAACATAGAAATCTGAACATAGAAAAATATTTAACCCTAATTTTCTGTGAATTACCATTAGAATTTGATTTTGATCCCCCCCCCCCTTTTCTTCTCTCCCTTCCTCCTGTTTAGCACCTGGTCTCACTGGAATTGTTGGAGGTCGCCCCAAAGTGTAAGTTTAACAAAGGGGAATTCCAACAACTTTTACCTTTTGGAACGTTAGAGGTCATCATCCATATCTTACAGAGCAATCCAAATTCCCCGTGTCTGCCAGCTGTGGTTGAGTTTAGGATGGGGTGGAAGTGAATGCCATCAGTCACAGGGCTTTGTGGCAGCCCAGTTCCACTAACAAAAAGCTATTGCAATGGTTGAAAACCATTAGACCCTGAAAAGGGCAATGTCAAGTTGAGTTAAAGCCAGCTTTGGACCCATTGGGTCTGAGGCCACAATAGATTGGCCAGAATTAGGCCCTGCATTTCTGTCAACTGGAGCTGCACAACTGCTTTTCCTTTTTGGTGCTTTCAACATGTGGGTGTGGAGGAATGTAAAATGAAAAGATGAGTCAGTCTCCATCTTCTGCCCTGGCATGCGTGGATTGACAGGACTTGGAATAAGGCAGTAGCCCTCAGCAACCCTCCTTAGGATAGCACTATAAATCACTTATTTGGCACATTTATTAACAGTATACTCTTAAATGTTATTATATTGTTTCTGTTGAATGACTACTTAAAATATTATTTTCATTGTCAGAAATGTGTTGGCTGTTATGTCTTGGAGTGATTTGCATATAGGATAATATTTATTAAATCATTACGTTTGTAGGGCTTTGTTAATTTACTCTTTATTTAAAAGATTTTTGTCCCATCTTTCATACTTGCCTCACAAGGCAGTTTAATAATTACAGAAACAATATACATGTTACCACTAGCAAGTAATAATTTTTAAACACCAAATACAGAGTGAATTTTTTTCTGTAGGTTTGTTTAAATTTTTTAAAAAGTCCATACATATCTCCCTGTGGAGGTGTCCTAACCCCCACAGCATAAGGGTATTAGTTAGAAAGTCCTGTCTCTAGTGTGTACCAGGCTAATGCCTCCTGTTGATGATTAGAGAGTAAAGCCTCTGATCCTGAACATAAGTCTTTGACAGGCTTATACAGGTTTTGGGTATACAGACATTATGATTCTACATTTGGGGCTTTAGAGGCCAAAATCTGTACCTTGATATTGGACCAGAAACTAAAGGGCAGATAGTGTACTGTAAATATCCCAGAATAAGCATAATAGAATCTAAGTACCTGGTTTCTACATTCTAGCTGTCACATTATATATTATATGAAGTTTCTAAAACATTTTCAAGGGAAGACCCTTGCATAATGCATTACAGCAATAAGGCTGTAAAGCTTGTGGCTGTAAATGAGGCATGTGCCATTGTTGGTGGCCACTTTCAGGAGTTTGGGAGTATAAAGAAGGCATGTGTCACCATGACTAATTAACATTGGATACCAAACCCGCCTAAGATGGTAAAAAGTACTCCCAGCAATTGATGCTATTTGGGCCTTCATAAACAGTGGTGAACACTCTCAGACTGTGTACGTGGCCTCTTAGAAGGTGGGGTGTGTAATAAACCTTCCTCTAAATTGGTAGATTTCTCAATTCACAGTACTTTGCTATTAGTCTTTAGGATTATGTTTCAGCTTGTTAGTTCTTATTTCTTCCGTTACTGCCTCCAGATATATTCCCCAATCTTTAATCTTCTATGGGATTAAATGAGAGAAGGTAAAAAGAAGTAGAGCTATGTCTTGTTCATATATTGATGACACATCAGCTCAAATTTACAGATAACATCTTTCAGCAATTCCATGTAGTTGAAAAGCATAAGGGAAAAGACAGAACCTTCAGACCCTGCAAATGCCGAGAGAGAAGGATATAAAGAACAAATTATAACACTCAGTGCTCTAAAAACAACCTAGAAATTATCTTTTCTTTCATCTCATCAATATCCTTAGGCAACACAACCTGCAAAGTATAACAACAGGAACAGATGATGCTATTTATTTATTTTTCCTATAGCATCAGAGAATGAGTATGAATAATTTTATCTGCAAAATATTATGCAAATTGGTCATAACAGGCCTTAGGTTGGTTCCAGCATTACTAACCCAATAGGGCTTTATTATGCATCTTCTTGATAAGTACTTTTGGCCAGAGTTAATGTGGACTGTAACCTGTTTGTTTTCATATTCACATTAAGTCTTCTGCCAATTTCATTCTAGTTGTCAACCTTTTGTTTCATTGTTCTCAGCTCCTAAGAATACCAAGGAGACATTATAACTCTATGGTTTGGCAGAGGATGTTAAGGCATGATCATATTGATACCTATAGTCGCCTCCTAATTTCAGGAATTGACCAGAAAATTGATAGGACCAACAGCCAGTTCTGTGAAGAATTCCCCAGGGAACATCCAGAAACCTACATCCCTAAGTTGCTGAAGATAGAAGGTAGAGGTAGCTTTCAAACCAAACCTAATTAGATAGTGCTTTGACCTTGACAACTGCCATCATAGGTTTTCCTCCAACATATTACTTTATCCTATTCCAGGACAGAAAATCAAATCCATCTTATTACATGTGTTGGCCAAAATGTAATTTGAAAGAGATCCATGGTTGTCTTGGCAACCATGAAGACCCGCATTGCTGTAGACATGGCAACATCTAGATGGATGTTACAGGTCCCTGTCCTGACGTAACTGCAGAGTGGTATTTGTGTTTACCAATGCTGGGTGTAGCAGTGAATTGGTGATATGTTTTGAGCACCTATTACCTCTTATCAGGAGCCTGCATCACTTCAGTGGACTTCAGGAAGGAATTCTGGTCAATCAAATGCAGCTTCGTAGGCTGGTGAGAGCTGGTCCAGGGAGCAGAGCCATTTCTGTGCTGGACCAAGTCTCTTCAGCTGGACTCTCTTCATTCCAAGAAATATTGCTGTGTCGTTTATTGCAAGCAGAAACCTGGATTTGTCACTGGGTCCACAATTACATTACACTAGGGATACTGCATTCAGTTTGCACACTGATCTCTTGAACACCAAAGCACCATGAGTAGCTTTGAAATCCTTTGAGTAGTTTGGAAATGTATACACCATGAGTAGTTTTCAAATGTATACAAGGATTGTGGGGAAATCTATTGAATTGACAGTAATTTGCTTCCCTGCCCCCACCCCCCTCTGTTTTCCCTTCAGATCTCCAGTTCTGAAACCATTTTTCTTCCTTTATCCAAAAAAGAATGTCAAGGTAAGGACTGTCTGAAGCCTATATCTTCTAGCTACTGCAGCATAATTTTAAAAACCTGGTTCTGTTTTCAACAACATCTACCACATCCTATATGAGGCTGAAGGGGCCTAGCTAGAGCCTCAGCCTCGTATGTCCAGATGTAATAAGGTATCTCCTCTCTACATTTTGTCATTTATGGAAGCACTAACTGCTCAGGGATTTCTCTGAGGGCCAAAGAAAAGGAAGTACAGGACCTTTCTGTTCTTTTCTTCCTGCCAGCCTCCAAAATGGTACCATCCATGGTGTTCCAGCAGCAATAGTAATGTATTGCAATTAGATCTTAAGCATGGCTGAAATAAAAACATTGGTGGTTACTTGTTTGAATGTGCCCCTATATTTAAAAACAACAACAACAACAACCCCTGTAACAAAGCAACTAACATTCAGTGGAGAAGATTCAGGTACAGTTACAAACTTCAAATGATGTGTAAGAAAGATTTTAGCAGGAGGATCGCGCCAAGATACCTAGATGTAAATTGCTGTACCATGACCCTCACCCCCCATGAATTCAGAAGTAGTGCATACAGTGCCATTTCTTCTGCCTAGTGTTTGGATCAGCTTTCAGTTGTTCTATAAATGGGCTGTTGAAATACTGTTTCGGAATCTGACCAAGAGGAAAAACATGACCCTCACCCCCCATGAATTCAGAAGTAGTGCAGACAATATCTTTTCCTCCACTTAATGTTTGGATCAGCTTTCAGTTGTTCTATAAATGGGCTGTTGAAATACTTTTTCAGAATCTCACTAAGAGAAAAACCTATTGCATAAGATTTTGTCCTGAAAGACTCCAATACAAAGGTTCTATTATTTAGTTTGCAGTAAAGCTGTGTTCTGTTCTAGTGATGAATAAGGATCAGTGGGGCTTTCCTTCAGCTTTTATGTAATTGTACTAACTTCAAAACTGAGTATGTTCAGTTTTACAGCTTGACAACTTAAAAATCTTTTGCTTTCAAATGGCATGTACAATAAACTGGGTCATCCAGGTCATCCAATCCATCTCTTGGCTCAAGCAGCACAGAATATGGATCAGAGTTGGAGTCTAACACCCTGCTCATTACACTAAACCAAATATCATTGGCCTTTTCTATGGGTGGCAGTTAAAATATTAGTCTTGTAAAATTTCTGTAATTATTTTTATTTTTTTATAGGCAAGTCAGCTGTTGCAGACTGGCAGACTTGTTTCAACCCAGATTTCATAGAAAACAATACAAGCTAGATGTAGTGTAGGAGTGCTGATTACAAACAGGATTACTAGTCTCTGTCAACATAGCTTCTGATTTTGTGTATGTGGCATTACAATAAAATTTGCTTAATAGTTTAAATCAGGATATTATTGCAGATTGACATATTTATGAACGGACAGCATGTTGAAACATTTGAAGAAGATCTTTCATTCACTTCAGATGCACCTGTTTCACACGAGGAGCTCAAGACTCATGAAGATCTCAAAGGTACTGTTTCTTGTTGACATTTCTCTTTAGTTAATATTTTTATATGTAGGCCCTGTTTGTCATGTACTGTTCATTACATCTTTTGTCCACACATATCATGTATATGAAAAACTAATCAACTGCAGTAGTTGCTTAAATCTGGAAATAATTTCTTTGTCAAATGTGTGAAATATATTTTCCTCGACAATACTTTTAAGTCACAGACTATTTTTAATAAAAAATTGTGTTTATAAACTTAATGCTAGCAATAATGAAGTCTTCTCTAATGTGGTAATGAACAAAAGTAAAACTTGTTAATATGTAATTGAAGTACATGGAGTGAGGCCTTAGACATAATCTGTGTTAGACATCATCTGTGTAATTATCTAACAATATTCCATGTGCTGAAGATTGGAGGAATTACTGTTTTTAATAGGATAAGCATATTGATCCACATGCCAGAATTGTTGTATTCTGCTATTTATTCTAGTGCTTTAGATGATTTAACTACTAAAAACAGATTAAGCAAATTATATAACTGAATGAGTGTTTTGAAAAGAAGTTGCCATGTAAGAAATAATTTCATCTGGAAGCTTGTTTGGGGCATTTTTTCAACTCTCAATGGTAAATTTCAAACTTTGCCTCTAAACTATGGAAATTAGAGTGCCAAACAAGACAACAGGAATCCAAGGTTCAAATCCTCACTCATTAATGGGGTTTACTTTGTAATCTTGAAGTAGTCATTATTTCTCGGTTTAACATACTTCAAAGATTTTTTGTGAAGATAAAATGAATAATAAGGCACTGTGAAAGTATAATAAAAATGTAAGTCAATAAAAAAGTTAAATAAGAGATAATAGATGAAATTTGTTTGATAAATGTTAGGAAATTCTCACTGCTATCCTGAATATAAAGAAAGACTAGTAAATGTCAGCATCCACCATGTTTATGACTTTGAGCATGTCATGAATATTATAAAGTGCAAATTATCAATGTTATGTCACAATTTTATTCACATAGTTTTTTTGCTATAAATAAAGCATTTATAGCATTCAACAATCTTTGATCAGTCCATGTTGACAGATTTGTTTGAATCGATGGAAAATATGAGAAACAGATTCATTCATTTTGTTTGTCCCATCTTTTCCTCCAAGAGGAGGATATAAGCAGCATAAATGGTTTTCCTTTTATCTTCACAACAATCTCATGAGGTCTTTTGGGATGAATTACAGTTAGCAAACCCTTTGACAAAGAAAAGGTCCTTTTTACAAAGTCTTTTCACACCCATCTATCCCTTCTCATCCTCTGTGTAGCTGGATATTTTTAGCAACAATGGCCTAGAGAGGATGGGGAAGGAGGACTGGAGAAAGACAGATTCGCAGTGTGAGGTTGCAGCAGCCTATCTGCAGTAAACATGAAATAGAACTTGATCTGGGATAGAATGGGATTGTGCTGTAGCCAGGCAATGTAAATAGCAGTTAACAACTTAGCACATGTGGGCCTAAATAACCTAAAGACACCAGACATCTTGTCTGATATTGGAAGCTAAGCACAGTCAGCCATGGTTTGTACTACGTTGGGAGACCATCAATGAATACCAGGTGCTGTAGGCTATATATTAGAAGAAAGAACTGGCAAAACCACCTCTGAGTCTTCCTATGAAATTAATGAGGTTGCCATAAGTCAGCAGGCAACTTGAAGTAGCAAATGCACACACACACTGAACATGTGTACACAGCAAACCAGAGATAAAAAGGGAAAATCAGATAAGCCTGCTTCACTAGATACACCAGCATATTAAACTAAGTATAGATCTCTAAGTTTTCCAGTAATATGGAATCATAAGAAAAGTAGAATCCAGGGAAAGACCTATCATCCCTGATATGTTTTGGATGCAGCTTTCAAGTTGCTGCATATTGTTACTTTTTAATAAAATATTTGCCAAAATACATTGAACTGCTCTTCTTATTTGTGGTGTAGGAACATCATCATCATCATCATCATCATCATCATCATCATTATTATTGAAAAATAGGGATGATAATAATAATAATAATAATAATAATAATGGTAATAATCCCTATTTTTCCATATTATTTCTGCTTTTGGTACCAAATTTTCTGTTAAAGAAGTAATGCCCAGAAACACATCTACTTTGCATCTTCATGTAGCTACTGACCCAACATTAGCAAGTGAACTTTGTTTGACTGAATGAGGGTTTCCACCCAGATCCTTTGTTCCTAACCTGATACTGATTGTCTGTTTGTGCAGCCTCAAATGCTCTCATGGTATAATGTTGATTTCACAAAGAGTGATGGTTTTACATTATTATGAAACATATGTCAATTTATCCAGTAGGGAAAAATAGTCTAGTCATCAGTTTGCTCCATTTAAAGCAAGAACCAATGGATGCTGGGTGTATTCTAAATATTTAGAATATTACCGTACAGGAGTAATATTTCTCACTCATAATGAGTGGCCCCTCATTTAAGGAAGCTGAGATAAGAGGGGGGGAAAGTACAGTCAGCCCACCATTTCTGTGTGGAATCCGTTCCGGATTCCCCTGCAAAAACGGAATTTTGCACATATTCAAGACCCATTTGAATCCGCTCCATTTGCTCCATGCAAGTAAGTGAGTGTCGCAGATATGAATTCCACGCAAGCAGAGGGGCAACTGTAATTCTTCATACAATGTACAGTTAATGAAATTGAGCTCCATAAAATACAATGATGGGATAAGCAAACAGGGAAGACAGGGACAAGTGACATGAAATGAAGGCTGGTTTGCAGAGGGAGTTGGTTTTGTAGGCATCAGGTACCCTACTGTGTGTGAAACTAACTACAAGCAGCAGTGAGAGAGGGGCAGAAAGAAGAAGAGGTGGGGAGAGCTAGCAATGGAGGGCAGGGCTCCCATAAGCCCGACCCATAGACGCTTTGATTGCAATCTCTGTAAACATCTTTTGTTCACATTTCTGAAGCTGGGTGCATACAGTTTGAGTGATTTCTCTTCCTGCCTCAGTTTGTTTGCTGGTGGCAGCAAAGTCATCAGTTTAAGGCACTTCCCTTAATTCGGCTGCAGGGTTATGAGTTCTTTTTGCTTTCAAAAACCAAACCAGTAGGAATGGACAGCTTCATACAGAGCAGAAGGGCACAGAAAGGGCTGGGAAAAGATGCTGGGAGACTGGTGCTCTGGGAGCATCAGGCTGGCATTGCTACCGTGATGTGATGATGGGCCTGCTCCTCCAAGCCCCTTTCCCTGTCCCAGTCAGTCCTTGGCACTACCCCTCCTTCCCCAAGTAACACTCTCTGAGCGGGGTGTAATATGCATGTGTTAATTACAATTTTTCCATAATAAAAATTTATAGATGATTGAATTAAAGAATGATTGATTGAATTAAAGAATGTTATTGATTGTAAAAAAAAAATACAATGATGGAACATGAATGACCTATACTTTTTCCCTCTTGCCCCCTCATACAAGATAATCATAAATCCAATAGGGGTAGGCATGTTCTGAAGATACAGGGATATAAAGTTCATCTCATTGGAACAGCTGACCTCAATTGTCAGAATTCAGTAGGATCAGGTGGTGGTACAGTCTACCTCTGCACAAGAACCCCCTCCATCATCCCCCAAGCAGCACAAGAGGCTGTGTTGTGGAATGGAGAAGAAAAGTTGAATTTAGCCCATACTTTTGTAGTATACGTCCCTGGATTTGACTTTTACGGATTTGATAATTCAAGGATTTTATTAATACGTTCTTTCTAGGAATAACTCTGTGGTCAACTTTAACCAAAAGTCACACTGAAGGACCTAGTGATTCCTAGAGAGAACACTCCACTAGGCATTTGCAGCTCCTTCAGGGCAATTCTATGGCCATCTTCTGGCAGATGTTGACCACAGAGTTGTACTGGAGGACCTAGAGATTCTTAGAGAGGTGTTCTCCCAGGTAAAAACATAGTGTTTTTGTTATTTGCAGATTTCCCACATTCATAGTGGTCCTGTGCTCCTAACCCCAACAAATGAGGAGGGACAAGTGTATAACCAAAGTGATTCTGTGAGGAAAGCTTTATTGCCTGCATAATTAAAAATGCATACAGTACTCTCTCATACAAATATCAATAAATTTGATTATCATTTGGAGTGACCAATTCTTTTTGGTAGGTGAAAAATTAGTAATTTGCTTCATTCTGTACAGATTTACCAAGTGGTCCACATGTATATCGCCTGGAAGATCTTGCCTATACCAGGAGTGGGGACAAGGGCAATTCAGCAAACATAGGTATTCTTTAATTATTTAAAAATATGATGCCTTTGCTTATTAAATAAACAGAACTGCCCCTAAAGAGGTATTAACAAAATGATAGAACATGTTTCTCTTCCTTCTCCATGTTTTTTCACAATAAAGGACTTGATGGTTTTGTCTTTTGGTTCCTTTCTTCCACTGCACACATTCCACTTCCAACTCCAATTGGGGGGGAGGGACTGGGATTCTGTTCTATTTTGCTCGTTTTGTTTATACTGTTACATCTGTTTATGTATCTTACTGCATTATAATGTCTTTATTATTAGCTGCCTTGGGCCTGTTTTACAAAAGGTGAGCTATAAATATTTCAAATAAATAAAATGTGGCTTTCAATAAGGCTTCTGTTTTAAACAGTGTAAAATATTCAAAAGTTGTAGTCGGGTGAAAACCATGGTTTTACTTTACAATATACTAGCAAGAAAAAAATCATAATCACAAATAAAAACGACATTGGTGATGGGATGGGGGAATGCATTCTGCATAAAATTTTGTTTTTATTTTTGTTTTGTTTTTTGTCCTGGGTAAGGCCTGGGTAACTGTGGATTGTAAAATAACTCAGTTCTGCATGACTTTTTTTAAATTGTTTGTTTTATGTTTCATGTAGAACAATAACTGAGTGTGTTCTATTTGTATGTAACAACAGGCGTCATAGCCCGCCATCCTCTCTATTATCCGTACCTCAAGAAAACTTTAACTACTCAGGCCGTAGAAGATTATTTCCAGCATCTTTTAGAGAAAGGAAAGTCTGGAGAGAGATTGGTTACAAGGTATGCACTCCTTTGTATTAGTGCACTCATGTTGTGTGGTTTGAAGAAATTGGAATTCTTTGACAGCAAGAAAATATTTAGGTTTGAAATAATTGAATTTAACTATTTTTTACTGTAAAAACTGAGCTGATAACTATACTCTCCTGTACTTTT
Source organism: Urosaurus nigricauda (assembly GCA_034509955.1). Taxonomy (NCBI): domain Eukaryota; kingdom Metazoa; phylum Chordata; class Lepidosauria; order Squamata; family Phrynosomatidae; genus Urosaurus; species Urosaurus nigricauda. Next base: position 153,751,633 of record JAOEGL010000005.1, on the reverse strand, counting down.
TGTGTGTGACAAAGGAGAGTAGATACTAGCAGTAATGGTGACAAGATCAAAATCTTTAGGATTTAAAATTTCTGGATCAATCATATTTATCCCAATATCTGAAAATTAGGAATTGGCCTGTTCAAGCCCATCAGTTTATAATGGAGGGAGATGGCTTTCTCATTTTCAGAACTCTGGCCTAAATCCAGGTACAGTCAGCTCTCTCCATAGGCGGGCTTGCCTTCCATGGCTTTGAGCTTATGCGGAAGGCAAGCCCTGGCAGAAGTAATGGGACGCATACCTGCACTGCCACAAGCACCCCATTATTTTCTATGGGGCTTGAGCATACACTGTTTTCCCCATACGTGGGGAGGGGGGTCCAGAACAAATCCCCATGTAAGGGGAGGGTAGACTAAAGTAGACCTATTGAATCAATAAGTAGGGTTAGTAGGGTTTACTACAATAAAGTATTTTACTTAAATAAAGAAGTGTGTGTGTGTGTGTGTGTGTGTATAAATTGCATTCAGAAACAAGATTACATTATTGCACTGTAATAGTAAATATTTGCTCTTTTTTGTACTGTCAAACAAATGAGTACAGATAAATATTGTAGCGTTATTTTTTGTAGAATTCGTTGAAAACATATCTTATTTTTGTTCCAGTCAGCATTTTAAACGACAATGTTAAGGCTGCAGTCTTGTAAAAAGAGCATTTTTCCAGTTCATTGTCAAGTCCAGAAAGATACTGTAGGTACAATTCAAATCAAATTTAAGCACTTAAAAGTACCTTTTAGCTAACTGGGTGAAATGCAAGCAAATGATTAATTATTATTAAAATCAGTGACACTTAAATGAGCTATTAATCATTTTCTGTATGGGACCTAAAATGTGCATGTGTTAACTTAGGGGCGAAGCAGACTGCCCCTTTCAGTGCCGGATAAGTGCCGTGGCAACCACATGCTGCGGACCCGATCTGGCACTTTGCCGGCTCTAAAAGAAACAGCAAAATGCTGCTCCTATTCGAGCGAGCAAACACGTGCCCTTACTGCTGCGGCGTATAAACACTGTGCCAAAAGGAGCACCATGACCCTGCCCACTGTTCAGTCAGGCAGGTGGCATGACACTGGCGTGGGGGCAGCATTGGAGCATGCATCATCCAAACACCACGCCCCCATGCCGCCCCCATGCCAGCGCTTCAAGCCAGTCTGTACAGCCCCTTAGTAATATTCTTTATAGTTCATTAATTTATTTCACAGGTAATATACATACCATTATCATTATATAAAATATATTCTCTCTCTCACACACACACACACTCACACACACAAAATTATGGTAAGATTAGGAACTTGAAAAGATATTTTCTTTACTCCCTCAATCTTAATTTCCATTTCTTTCCCTTCTCCGCCTGCCCCCCAGCATCCATATTGTTAGATTAACCTTCAGTGGGCCTAAAAGTGAAAGAATTTGATATCATAATTCTGAGGCTATTGTTTATCTTAGTGCATAGTTCTGATTTCATCATATTGTGCATATATGGGGATGCAGTAGCTCAGTGGTTAAGACACTGGTGATTGCCAGATCAAAAGGTTGGCAGTTTGAGGCCCAAGTGCTGCATGACAAAGGGAGCTCCTGTCACTAGTTCCAGCTTCTGTCAACTTAACAGTTTGAAAACATGTAAAAATGCAAGAAGATAAATAGGTACCACTTCAGTGGGAAGGTAAAAACTTTCTGTTCAGTCATGCTGGCCACATGATCACAGAGTTCTCTTTGACAACGCTGACTCTTCTGCTTAGTAATGAAGATGAGCACTGCCCCCTACAGTTGGATACCTCTTGACAACCCTGTCAAAGGAAAAAACCTTTACCTTTATATATACTTATACATATTTAAGAACTGGAAAGTGTGTGGAAAGGACAGTTAAAATATCCAGGTAGCCAGAGCAGGAATGGGGAAACTGCATCCTGTGGACTGTGTGCATCAGGAACCTGGGGGTTAGAAAATCTTTGGAAAAAATTAAAAAAAATAATTTCTCTTCTTTATTTATTTCTTTACCTTTATTTATTTCTTTGCCAAATAAAGTTTGAGTGAAATTTCAGGTCAGGGCAGCTTAAGGGCAAGGATTTCTGCTGTATTTCTGCCCTATTTTCCTGTTAGGTATTAAAATATGTGTGCATCTTGGCCCTAAAACTTCATGTGCCCATGTGCATCCCCCTGTAGTTTATTACACAGTTAAGTTGTACCAAACTTGACACCACTAGTGCATTCATGCCCACAGGGTAAACACATTCAAACACAATTAGCATCATTTTTTGTTGTGTGTCTTCAGGTCCTTTCCAACTTCATGGTGACCCTATGGCATGCTTATTATGGAGTTTTCTTGGCAAGATTTGTTCAGAGAGAGGTTGCCTTTGTCTTCCTCTGAGTCTGAGAGAATGTGACTTGCCCAAGGACACCAAGTGTTTCCATAGCTGATCAGCGATTTAAACCCTGTGTTCCAGAATCACAACCCAATGCTTTATCATTACACCGCGCTGACTTTCACTGGAGTAAAAACTTGCCAGGAAGGGATAATGCTCAGCTTTGCTTCCCACGTGGATCTTAGCTTCAGCGTTGGTTTTATGGGGATAAGAGGTTGCAGCAAGGAGAAGGTGAGAAAGACACATTCTGGAGATGGGACTCCACTCACCATTTTAGGTTGAACAAGGGGTGGGGGTGAGTTTGTGTGTGTATGTGTGTGTATATATGCATATACCTTCAAGTCACCTGTTTTTTTTACAGGAACCTTATGAATTTCAGAGAATTTTCATTTACCAGCTATTATCATAGTTTCTAGACACACATAACTTTAGCTGATAACAAACAATTTTCATCAAAATTATTTTAAAAAATACAATATTAATTTTATATATTCAGTAGTTCAATGATGTTGTTGTTGTTATTCCAGAATAAGATGCTCCTTGTTGTTATTGGAGACAAACTGATCACATGATCCAAATGTGATCCTGTAGTTTGTGGATTCTGTTAGTTTTATAAGCATAGTCATTAAAGGAAATAGACTTTTATTGCTCAGTTTTTACAGTGCAAAATAAGTCACTACCTTGAGGTCATCCCCATTAAACATGTGTCATTACTGTTACTAAATTTCTATTGTTGTATCCTAAAATTATCCATGATATTAGTTTTAATTCATTTGAACTGAAAGTTCATGAAGCAAACAATATTTTCTCTTGGCAGATATGAGCTACCTGGAATATATGGACTGAATTTTGTACTAAAAAACGCCCTCGGTGGTGGTGGCACAGCATCACTGAGAAGTGACCCACAAGTAGGTATTTAATTTGGTGTGGGTGGCAACTGTTTTGATTTTTGGGAAATGTCTTGAGAATTTTGTGAACTTTATCAAATTATTTGCTAATATTTTGCTTTTTTCCCCTTAACTACATTTGCTAATTTAACAAATTCTGTTCTATAAGTATGTAATATCTGCTGTAATTTCACTGTTATTAATTAATCCTACCTGTAGAGTTTCAAAGATATAACTCTGTCCTGCTGTCTGTATTGGCCTCTGGAAACACAGCTTCGGGGGAAGAGGGGAGATAATTCCAATCAGCAATAGATCATTTGATGTTTCATACTGAACATTTTATGCACTTTGGGAAGTCTTGCCTTTCATTCATGGACTTTATTCTTTAGTTTCCTTTCCTACAGAAACCTGTTCAACCCCATAGTGTGCATATATACTAAGAATAACTGCTAAATTGTGACGATAAATCTAAGTAAATGAAGTACAAAACAAGAAAAAGGCCAAAACAACCTTTTCTTCCCAAGAACCTTGCAGTACAATGAAGGGAATTGTTTTGTCTTTTGTCTGAATATGAGATTATTTTATTGCATAAACTGGTCATATGTAATTGTTTTCTTTCTTTCTTTTTTCTTTCTTTCTCTTTATAGGGCAAGGCATTTGGGCAGATGCTGCTGGACTTCCAGATAAAAAAAGTTCCAGATCTGAAGTCTTTGATAGAATAGGATCATTATTCTCATTCAGTTTTGAAACCCTGTTAAATAAATATCAAGCAAAAATAAATTATCAAGTAAAAAAATGAAGAAAGTCTTAAATGTGGCAATTATCGGTCAGAGATGTAACTAAGCAGAGACAGAAGAATGTTATGAGTAATGCCAGATTTGTTGCTGTGTAAGTGACTGGTATTTCCTGTCTACTGCTTTGGATGAAGAGCCTATTTCCTACAATTATAATTAAACAATAAATGAATATTTTAATGAGAGATAACTCTTGCCCCAAAATAAAAGTTGCCTGGCCTTCTCCATTGCTTTCCCTTATAGCAGTAACAATTCTCTTTATAGAACCTGTCTCCAATAAAAAATCATTATCTGCTAATGGGTGCTTTCTTATGGGATTGAAATGTTGTTACTCCTTTCTGTTTGTTATTCTTGTTGTGCACTTCCTAGGATTTTCTGGACCAGAATTATTCAGAGGTGATTTAACATTGCCTTCCTTTTAGGCTAAGAAAGTGTGACTTGTCCAAGATCACCCAGTGGACTTCCATGAGTGAGCGGAGATTTAACTCTGGTCTCATGAAGTCCTAGTCCAACTCAAACCACTGCATCTCACTGGCTCACCTCTGTTAATAGCACCTCTAAAAACACTAGTTGCATATAACAAATGAGAACTCAAATAAGCAAAGCTATGTTTCTTGTTGAGTTTTCCTTCATTGGTCTTTTAGGTTATGAAGTAGCACAGAACAAATTGATAACACAGAACAAATTGAAAGGGACTTCTAGATCCCTTTCACATGAACTGTTGTCGAGCAAGGTGTCTCCCATCCTATATCTGTGCTTTTCATTTTTTCTGCCTAGGACCTTACATTTCTCCCATTGGAATTCATCTTATTAGCTTTAGTCCAGCCCTCTAATCTGTCAAGACTGTTCTGGGGAATTAGCATCTTCTCCCAGTTTGGTGTCATCTGCAGATTTAATCAGCATGCTGTTGATTCCTTCATCCAAGTCACTGATAAAGATGCTAAATAGCACAGGGCCTAATACAGATCCCTGTGGCACTCCACTAGTCACCTCTCTCCAGGATGAAGAGAAGCCATTGGTGAGCACCTTTTGGGTTCAGTCAATCAGCCAGTTAGAAATCCACCTAAGAGTAGCACTATCTGGATCACATTTTACTAGTTTTTACTAGGAAGAGTAAATCTACAATAGATCAATCTTACATCCTCTGTCATGTGATCTAAAATAGTCCCAATAAAGTAGAAAAGAACTCATTACCACTTTTCTTGATTTCAACTCCACTTTTGACCTTATTGATAGAGAATACCTTTGGCAAAGGTTAGCTACCACTAATATTGATAGAATGCTGCTCTTTTTAATCAAGTTATTTCATATTAATACTTCCCTTAAAGTCAGACTTGGGACAAATGGACTAATATCAGACAACATCCCCACAGATAGGGGAGTTTGACAGGGATGCCTTCTGGCCCTTTTCCTATTCAACTTTTATATAAATGATATTGTTCAAGATCTGGCTGGGCTAGAATATTTCTCAGTTTCCATACATGATAGCAAACTTTTGGTTCTCCTGCATGTAAATGATATTGTCTTGATTTCTGACACCTCCGTTGATTTTTTTAAAAAAATTAAAAGAGTAGATACGTAACAGTTAACCACTCTAAAACTAATGTGGTGGTCTTTGGGAAGATGAGAAAATCTCCTAGTTGGAGATTAAAAGCAAAAGCCATAGAACAGCAACCCTACTTTAAATATCTGGGTCTGGAATTTAATTCAAATTTGTCTTGAAAACTCATTTTTGTGCAACTAAGTTGAAATCCTCCCATTCCATTAATACTCTTGAAATCTTCTAGATTCCATGGGGGGGGTTGGGAAGAGACTTGGTTGCTCCTACAGTCAAGGTTTTCCAATGTTCCCCATTTATTGTATGCTGCAGAGATATGGGGATACAATAATGTATTTTGATTTAGAAACTGTGCAGAATACTTTCTTGAAATATCTTCTGGTTGCCTCTAAAGGTATACCTGCTTCTTTTTTCTGAGCTGAAACAGGGCTAATCTAAGCAGATGTGCATATGGCACTAGCCTCACATTGGCTGAAGCTGGCTAGCATGAGTGACACTTGGCTTCCTAAGAAAATGTTTCCTAAAGCATTTACAATCTCCCTGCCAAAACTGTTGGACAAATTCAGTTGGGATGATACTCCATCATTATGGGATTAATGTAGAAACCCTTTTAAATTATTCTGCCAATAGAGTTAAGCAACTTGTTAAAGAAAAAAATCAGCCTGCCTCTAAATGATGGGACCAACATACACTTTCTCAGACAACATATTCTTTATAGTACCCACCTTATAAAATATCTTTGGTGGTGGAGCAATAATTTTTTTCTCATTTATTTTTAATTAAATCTTAAAAGGTAACAGTACATAACATCGGCATAGTACAATAAAAGATTCAGAACAGAACAAAATAAAGCTAAAGGATGTGGAATTGGTCAACAATTATTGTGCAGTAGGGTCCATTAAGTAAGCCCTTTCAGAAGTTAAGCTGTGTCCATTTGTAAGATGTCTTTCCAGAAGGTGTTGTGTGAGTCTGGTTGTTTAAATTGATGTGGATGGTCATATACACAGTTAATTAAAAGTTATCCAATCCTCTTGAAACGTGTCTGGTCTCCACTTATAAATGCATTTACAGCCCTATGTTTTCAGTGTATGGCATCAACCTAGCTGAAGGGAAGATGAAATAATACTCCTGTGCACCAAAGATTTTGTATTTGTGAGTCTGGGGAAATGGAGGACATTCAACAGTTATCTTCTGCAATGCCCTCTGTATATGACCTTTATAGACAAAAGTTTCTTAATTACATTCTTCACTCCCTTTCCAAGTGACCTTCCCTTAAGCAGATTTGCATTTTATTGGTTGGCAGTGATGTATATATATCATTGCTATGGTTGCAAAATTTGCCCTGGTCAGAAGTAAGTTTACGTTCCAGACACCAGAATTATTTATAGGAATTACACAGGAGTGGATGAAGATTCATGGTACTCCATCTGGGAGCCTTTAATTTATATTAATGATGATTTTATATTTTCACATTTGTATATTTTTGTATTACTTCCTCATTACCTATATTCTATTTCAAATTTACTATTTTGTTTGTATTTTACATTAATTTCATCAAATTGTGATGGCTTTCAGCTTTTATCAATAAACAGATTGACAGACATATATACAACTTGATTTCAAACAACTGTCATTATTTCATGACTAGATGACTATTTTCCAGAGTGGAGTTTAAAAGCTGGGTAATGTAATATTTCACACAAATTTCATTAGCCTTGCTGAATGTATCACTGAACCTCTTTTTTGACAGAATTGTCTAGTAGGACCGTAGTGTAATACTTGTTTGGGATGGAGGGTAAAATATGAAATGGTCCATCAGTGTGTCCATGCTTTGAGTTAGCATGGAAGGCTGATCTGTACATATTTCTTTGCTGGGGGGGGGGGGGGGTATAGCTCTAGCCATAACTTTTTATTTCAAATTGGTGTTTTTCCCCTCCTTGGGAAATGATTATTCAATATATGTGCCCCAAGATGAATTATATGTATGCAGCTAATGGAAAATTGCTCTAAATTGTGAGGATATTCTGTACTTTTTGATACAAAGGGATCTTGTAGCACCTTTGAGACTAACTGAAAGATGTTTATGGCATAAGGTTTACACACAATCTACATCTTTTAGTAAGTCTAAAAGGTGCTACATGATCACTTGGTATACGGATACAGACTAGCACAGCTATTTTTTTATATATGACAACTTTTTTGAATCATTTTCTCAACTGTTGTGTGCCTACAAGTTGTTCCCAATTCATAGTGACAATAAGGCAACCTATCTAAGGATTTTCTTGTCAAGTTTCTTCAGAGGGAGTTTGAGGCTGAGAGAATGTAACTTGTCCAAGGGTTTATATGGCCAAGCTGGGATTTGAACCCCAGGCTCCAGACTCAAAGTCCAACACTCAAATTATTACACAGCACTGTTTCTCAGTACAAAAGGAATATTCCAAGAGTGTACTGAAATATGTAGGGTGTCAGGGGCTAACAATTAACAACAAATTTTGCCAGGCAACTGAAGAGAAGGTGATCAGACTATATGAGCTATTTGAAATACCAATATTTGCATTTCATATTGACATTAAAATTACATTGAGGTGCATATGTATGAAATAAAGCAGGTTTGCGTTGAACATAAATGGTGCGTTTTACATTGGCAAAAAAAGGTGTTTTGAAGGCTGGGTGAAAACCCAGCTTTTACATTATAAAATGGGAAAGTGTGACATGAAAACGCCATTTTGGCGTTTTAAGGGAAAAAACGCGCTTTTAAAAAGTAGTTCGGTTGACCCACTACTTTTTTAATAAGTGTGTTACAGCGCTAGTGCATGTAAAGGCTAAGGTGTACTTGCGCAGTTAAATGGGGCTCCGTTTCCTTAAGGCGCCCATTTAAAGGCTGCGCTGTTGGTGCGGATCAGAATGGATCGTAGTTGGGAGCATGCGTGGTGTGGACTCCACTCCTAATTAAAACGTTCTATGCCCTCCAGGTGTAAAAGCTGGGGTTTAACTGCGCAGTTTTTTAAAGCTCCCAAACCCTAGCTCCGCCCTTAATCTTAACCCTAGACATGCGCAGTAGCGCCTTTGGGATATTGACAGTTTTGGTGGCGGATGTTTTTACAGTTGCAGTGATAAGAGGAAACTTTCAATTTTCACACGAACCCCCACACACATTCCAGCGCCATTTCCCACTTGCATTTGTCCAAGTCAGCCGCTCCTAGGGACACTCTTGCCGAGGCTTTGCTGTGGCACTTTGCACAATGGCAGAGACTTCTACAAGTGGCCCAAAAAGGGGGAGAGGGATGTCTTGGTCTCATGCAGAGACCTCAGACCTCATTTCCATCTGGTCAAGGCCCAATCGGACATAGCAATGCCACCGGCTAATTCACACTGCTCAAGCAGTGAGACACCAACTGCAGCTGTTCTCTCTTCTGTATCATCACTGTCATCATCAGCTATCATTTCAGTGGTCACATCAGTCATTTCAGTGGTCACAGCAGTCATTTCAGTGGTCACTTTGACGATCCTGGCAGCACTAGCGGAGGCAAAGGCGGCAGCTTTGGCTGTGCTTTGAACATTGACGACAAGTGCCGACCACAAAGGAGAGGAGGCATCCATGTTGGTGATGATGCCCACAGTGACCCTGTGCTGACGAATGCCAACGTCACTGGGTCAATGGCCAGCACTCCTCCTCCTTTGTCTTCTTGCAGATGCTCGGTCTGTGGCTGCTGTCAAAATCAATTAGGAGCCCCCTTTAAATCATTTAAAACTGCGCAATTCGTAGCCTCGACCCTATCAATAGCGCAGTTCAAGCCTCGACCCTCGCAATAGCGCAGTTCAAGCCTCAACCCTCGCAATAGCGCAGTTCAAGCCTCGACCCTCGCAATAGCGCTGTTCGCGGCGGTACGAACCGCGCAACAGCGCAGTTCGCAGCCGGCAAGGAAAAAAAAAATTAAAATCGCAGTTTAAAGCTGCGTTTCTTGCTGCCCATGTATCAGCTCCGCCTGTGTTTGTAGCGTTCTGACAGCTTCCCATGTAACTGCTGAGCCACAAAAAAGACCACTCAGATAAGTCGTTCCCACACCCCTCAATGTAGCAGCTCTGCACTTTTTTAATGCGAACCTGAGGCTTGCTATGTAGCTGCTAAGCATTAACATAAAGGCGAGTTCAGATCACACTTTCTTGCCAATGTAAAAAGCCCCAAATGTAACCTTTACATACAATGTTGAAGATCCAAAGAACTGTTTTAAGAAAAGCCTAAGTAGGTCAGGCATTCTAAAGTCCATGTGAGAAAAAAGAATGTGTATTTTTAAATGCTTCTGTGAGAATGGTTGGGTACAGCTGTATACAAAAATGTAGTTATAGGGAGATTAGGTGTCTAGGAATGCTTGTAAAAATAAAGATTTGCTAACCGGCCTGAGCTGTTCCAACTTCACCAGAAACATGTAGGCACACATCATCTCTAATTGCCTACCTGTAATCAATTTGTTGCACAATTTATGTTCAATTGCTGTAAAAGTATATATATTAATAAATAAAAGCAAGGAAGATACTAAAAAGTTATTCAGTCCAAGAGTGCAAACATATTTACCATATTAATCCTGAAGCACAACATATAAAATATTTAAATTAAATTTTGATATTTTTAATTAGTCTTTGGATTTGGTCTTAAGGTATTCTATGCTCTTTACAAGATTGGTAAAAATAGAGAGTACTTGTGAGTACAGTCACTTCTTGGTTACTCACTTTACTATGTGTTTTTTAGCATTAAATAAAGGTCCAATAGTATCAGTGGGCTTCTGTCTCCTTTTCAATCTTCCTTCACCTCTGTTTTTCTCTGTACTCATCATATTGCAATAATGACCCAAATGCCATTTTCAGTGATGCCTGCATCTCTGACTGCATTGTATTATTCAGCCATAGAAAGGAAATCTGATAGTGAAGGATCAGACAGGAATGTAGAAAATTTATGTTATAAATATATTTCACCTTACTACAAAATTTAAAATTCACTCCTATTTTTCATCCTGGCTGGAATTTGATTTGTGAATGGTTAAACTATCAATTGCAATGAAATTGCTATTTCATTTGATAGGTACCAATCCAAACGGTTCCTGTGGATAAATCTGCCAAGCAGAAGACAGCCCACATTATACTGACAGCACTCACAGTTACATGCAGTATAAACAAGAGTGATTTACTAAATTTTAAGGTTGTTGTTGCTTGGTCCCTGAAGAAGAAAAGTTCAAGGAAATAAGCCTTTTATCTTAAAGTGAAGTCACTGGCTCAGATTACATTCCTCACATTCTCTCTCAATACGTTTTTCTTTAAGGAAAAGCAGCTGTAGAAGATAGAAGTGAGAAACAAGCAGAGGGGAAGAAGTTTATCACCATCCCTAGCTGCTTTATACAGCTATTAAAACTTTTTCACTTGCTTTCCCTTGAAGCAAAAAAGAAAAGAAAAAAGCTTAGCAATGGGCTTGCATGCATATGCAAAAATATGTCTTGGTAATAAGATTTTCCATCTCTGCTAGGTTTCTAATCACACCTTTAAAAAGAAGGAGGGAGGGTAAAGGGAGGGAAGCTATACTAAACTCATAAAGTATGATTTGGTCACAGACCTGTCAGATTTTCTGGTTATCATATATTGCTCCACATCCAAACAAGTAAGAGCTGGACTTTCTGTTTGACCTACTTTCACTTAACAAAGGTTGTAGACATTGGGAAGTGGTTACTAATACTAGTTATCTAGCATGCCTTATATGCAGTTTTTGCAAGCACTGCTGGGCACAGCTGGATTAATAGCCTCAGTTGGAGGAAAGCTGGGTAACAGCATCTGTTAAGAGAAAGAGAACAGCATCTCAAAATACTAAACAGATAAGCAACTTACCGTATAACACTGTACAGTATGTCTATTTTGAATTATATTCCATTGAACTGAATATAATACAGTTGGTCCTCCTTATCCACGGATTTTTATATGAAGATTTGAGCATACACGGCTTGAAAATATTCCCTAAAAGTATAAATTCCAAACAGCAAACCTTGATTTTTCCATTTTATACTGTATATGGGACACCATTTTGTTTTGCCGTTGTATTTAATGGGACTTGAGCATACACGGATTTTGTTATCCACAGAGAGTCCTGGAACCAAAGCCCAGCGGATAACAAGGGCCCACTGTACACAGATAGGTTTGTAAAGGCGTGGGATTTTAGTCTTGTTAGTATGGAGTAAGGAGGCCAACTCTAATCCAGATTTTTGTTTAAAAGAAATATGACAGCTGTAGAAGGATGCTTCAAAAGGTAGTGGTTGGGGAATGGAATGACAAAATTTAAATACGGCTAAGTGAAAATAAAGCAGATAAGAATTTTCTCCAAAGACTACAAAAAATGTTTTCCAACACAATCTTATAAATAAATGTCTTCTTAGGAGTCATAAGAACCATGCTGGGCCAGACCCAAAACCTAGCTAGAGCAGCATGATGTTCCTACATTGGTCAGCTAGATGCCTATGGGAATCCTGCAGTAGGACATGACCTCAATAGGGCCCTCTTGCTCATGTTCCCACCAACTGATTTTCAAAGGCATATTGTTTCCTATACTGGTGGTTATATATAATATCATGTCTAGCAGTCACTGACAGCTTTAATCTCTGTGAATGTATCTAATCCTTTTTTAAAGCTGTCCATGCTGGTGGCCTTTACTACATCGTGTGGGACTGAATTCCATAGTTTAATTAAGCAGTTGAATCTCTCACTATTCAGTTTTATTTTTTGAGCTTGAGTTCAAGTAAATGAGAGACAGAAATAACTTTCCTAACCACTTTTCCTAGGCCAGCTACTCAAAATGGTGGTCCATGGACTAAAAGAAAGAAAGAAAGAAAGAAAGAAAGAAAGAATTGTCACTAAAAAGCACAGAGACAGTACTGGTCATGGAACATTGAAATACAATAAATACAATAATTGGCAGGAGGAAAGACAGATCTAGACTGTTTAGTTATGTATATGTCCATCAGGTCTGCCTATGCTTCATGGTTTTTTAAGCTAAAGGGCACCAAACATTTTAACCTTTTCTGCAGCTCTGCAATAACCTTCCCTGACTCCCCCTGTCTTGTGACTGAAATTGTACATGGCATCTCAAGTGTGGTCACATTGTATAAAGATATTATAATGACAGGTGTGTTTTTTTTAAATCCTTCCTTAATTATTTCCAACTTGGGATTTGCCATTTCAGATCAGCTACACAAGAGTGTTTATACTTTTTAATAATAATAATAATATAATAATAATAATGGTATCCCTTAAAACTCGCATCTCTTTCCAGTCAGTCACTGCTAGCTCAGATTCCATCAATATATATATGAGATGAGGATTTTTTTTTTCATTTTAGGTTGTTTTTGTTTGTTTGTTTGTTATTGATTGATTGGCCCCAGTATGTGGTTTGAGTGTTCAACTAGGATTCTGGGACACAAGGATTTGAATCCTCACACAACCATGGGAAAATCATGACCTTGTATAAATCACAAGCTCTCAGGCTAAGATGAAGAAAACGGCAAACCTTTTGTGAACAAATCTTGTCAAGAAAATCTTGTGGAAAGTTTACTTTGGGGTTACCATAAAGCAGAAATGATCTAAAAGCATACAACAACAATGTGACACACAGGATATGACTAAACTGGGACTGTTGTACTTAAAATATATCATGACATGATTCATTAGAAAAGATTGGAGGTTGGTAAGGTGTGAGAAAGTAGGAAAAGAGGCAAAGTGCACTATAGGTTCAATCAAGGAAGCCAAGGCCCTGAGTTTGCAAGACCTGAGCAGGCCTGTTAATGTCTTGGAGGTCTCTCATTCATAGCAGTGTCATAAGTCAAAGCTGTCCTGAGAACAGTTAACAGTGAACTTGACACTTTACAGTTGCTTACACTGGACTGTATTTCAACTACATTAATTAAAATAGGGCTTACTCCCTACCTACCAAGTATGCATCCAAAACTAATGGTAAGAGAATGATGTAGAGTTGAGAGGTGTAGATTGTTCACAAAAAGATTTCTCTCTTCTATAGTTGGTAGTGGCCATATAAAGGTGCCAGAAAAACTGGGCAAGTTGTAACCAGAGTTCTTGTAAAAACTATGTAAATGGTTAAAGCATTTGAAGGAAAAATTGTCTGGAATTGCTCCCCCAAAATGAAGAGTGATGCAGTTCACTACTAGATATTGAAATATGGGGCAAGCTCCTGTGCTGTTTGTCTTACTGATGTTTTAGTGGTTCCTGATAATGAAGGAGGTAAAGTTAAACGATCAGTTGTCTCCACTAGTGGAAATAGCAAGAAGAGAACTGTTGTTGTTTTTCTTGCGTTTCTTTTGTGATTCAGCCAAGCAATTAAGGCTTTTGACCAAAGTATCTTCTCTGGTTTCATGGTCCATTTCCTCTCTGGATTTACTGGTAATGGTCTCCTGCCATTTGGGGTATGTGGGGTAGGGAAAAGCTTAAATACCAATTTGAGAAAGAAAACAAAGGGCAATTCTATCTAAACAGTAAGACACAGTTGGGAAATGTCTTTTTTCACCTTCTAAGTGTCTATGTTTTTGTGGGTTTTTTTGCCCACCTGGTCTCTAGCCATTGAGAATACTGCAGCATCTTCTGCCTGTTCTTTTTGAAGTCACTCTGCAGTCTCTGCAATCGAAATGAAAGGGCAAGCAGTCAAGGGAAGTGCTCTGAAAGTTTCAAATCCCAAAGTTTCGCATCTAAAATAAATAGCAATACAAGTGATTGTAAAGATTCCTACTTATTGAATATAGCAAGAAGCTGAGCCACGATTCTCTTAATCAAGAATCTGGGGAAATTATTTCATGGGGCTACAGTTTACTGAATCCACCAGCCAGCAAGGCCAGCAACCATGCTGATGAGGGGATTCCTAGGGAACTGTAGTCAAAAAGTAATTTAAGCTCTGCTTAATTCCTTTAATCTCTTCTAGAGGAGTTTTCTGCAGTAGCACCCAGTGTCACATTGTGCCATTTGTTACAATTTTACACCAGAGCACGTGTGTCTTCAAGTTTTTTTCTGACTTATGGTAACCCTAAAGGGGTTTCCTGGCAAGATTTGTTCAGAGGAGGTTTACCATTGCCTTCCCCAGAGGTTGATAGAGTTGCCCAATGGGTTTCATGGCTGAGCTGGGAATCGAACCCTGGTCTCCAGAGTCTTAGTCCAACACTCAAACCATGGTGCCATGTTGACTCTCTCATACTCTCAGCAGAGCATGAGCAAGCCCAAAATGCTACCTGGTTATTTCTAAAGGCAAAAGCCTTGCTTTGCTCCATACCCCCATTGCTCTTCTGAAGAGTGCTTGGGTTGGTGAAAAGCAGAATAAAAATGCTTAGAATCATAGAGTTGGAAGAGATCCCAAGGGCTATCCAGTCAACCTGCTGTCATGCAGGAAATCTCAATCAAAGCACCCCCGACAGATGGCCATCCAGCCTCTGTTTAAAGACATCCAAGGAAGGAGACTCCATTACACTCCAAGGGAATGTGTTCCACTGTTAAACAGCCCTTACTGTCAAGAAGCTTCTCATAGGGGCTTTTTACATTGGCAAGAAAGTGTGACCTGAAGTCGCCTTTATCTTAATGCTTAGCAGCTACATAGCAAGCCCCAGGTGTGCATTAAAAAAGTGCAGAGCTGCTACACTGAGAGGTGTGGGAACGACTGAGGTCTTTTTTGTGGCTCAGCAGTTACATGGGAAGCTGTCAGAACGCTACAAATACAGGCGGAGCTGCTACATGGGCAGCAATAAACGCAGCTTTAAACTGCGATTTTAATTTTTTTTCCTTGCCGGCTGCGAATTGCGCTGTTGCGCTGTTCGTGCCGCCGCGAACAGCGCTATTGCGATGGTCGAGGCTTGAACTGCGCTATTGCGAGGGTCGAGGCTTGAACTGCGCTATTGCGCTGTTTGCGGCTGCGAATTGCGCAGTTTTAAATGATTTAAAGGGGGTTTGGGAGCTTTAAAAAACTGCGCGGTTAAACCCCAGCTTTTACACCTGGAGGGCATAGAACGTTTTAATTAGGAGTGAAGTCCACACCACGCATGCTCCCAACCCACGATCCATTCTGATTCGCACCTGCAGCGCAGCCTTTAAATGGGCGCCTTAAGGAAACAGAGCCCCATTTAACTGCGCAATGGCATCTTAGCGTTTTGATGTACTAGCGCTATAACGCACTTTTTAAAAAAGTAGTGGGGCAACCGAACTACTTTTTAAAGGCGCATTTTTCCCCTTAAAACGCCAAAATGGCGTTTTCATGGCACACTTTCCCATTTTCTAATGTAAAAGCTGGGTTTTCAAGCAGCCTTCATGAGACCTCTTTTTGCCAATGTAAAACGGACCCTAATGTTTAGGTGGAATCTCTTTTCCTGCAGCTTGAATCCATTGTTCCATGTTCTAGTCTCTGGAGCAGCAGAAAATAAGCTTGCTCCATTCTCAGTGTGACATCCTTCAAATACTTAAACAGGGCTATCATATCACCCATTAACCATCTCTTCCCCAGGCTAAACATACCCAGCTCCCTAAGTCTTTCCTCATAAGGCATGGTTTCCAGACCCTTCATGCTTTTGGTCACCCTACTCTGGACACACTTGCATGTGATCATCTGCTTGTCACACCTAGAGCCAGAGAAACACACTTCTGCCAAAAAAATCCACAATTGCACATTCTGATAGATGATTATTCAATGACTTTCTGTGTCTTGTCAATAGCTACCACCTGCTTTCCATGGGTGGTGTAGTGGTTTGAGTGCTGAACGATGAGGCTGGAGGACTAGTGTTCAGTTTTTAGCTCAGCCATGAAACCCACTTGGCTGTCAGCCTTGGCGGAAGGCAAAGGTAAAACCTTCTCTGAACAAATCTTGCCAAGAAAACCTTAGGGTCGCCATAAGTCAGAAAGGACTTGAAGGCATACAACAGACATACACAGAGCTCTCCACAATGCTTGCCCGTGCCATTCTAAGCCCAGGAAGACAGCTGAGTTGGGTGGAGGCAAGAAAGGAAGAATAAATATTTTGGAAGCATAGTACCATTCACCAGATGGCTCACCATTACCAAACATCTGCAGTGTGCATTTGAAGAGAGACAGGTGTGCACTCAGAGTCTGGAAAAATTACTTTTCGACCTATGGTTCCCAGACTCTTGCCTTCAGCAACTTCCTGGCAATTCTAGGAACTGTAGTTCAGAAAGTAACATTTCCAATTGTTGCCAAAATACATCCTCTAGGAGCTCATGCTACAAAGGATGGAAGGGGGGAGGTTTGGCAATTTTGGGGTCCTGTATTCCAGATGTCCCTAAAACCTGACACTGCAGGTGTATCCATGCTGCAGAGATAAAGCAGTTTGATATCACTTCAGCTGCCATGGCTGCATCCCACAGAGCTGTAGTTTGGTGAGTCACCATCGATCTGACAGGCCAGGCTGAATACTTCACCAAACTACAAATCCCGGGATTCCACAAGATGCAGCCAAGTCAATTAAGTGGTATCCAACTGTTTTATTTCTGCACTGTGGAAGAGCTGCGACAGGGAGTTACCCCCAAATAACTTTGACAGTGTTGTCAAGGGAGATCCAAGGTGTTCCTGTGCCTTTTGTTGGAATAGTAACAAGCTCTGTAACTTGAGTCATTATAGGGTTAATGACCATTATAGAGTTAATGGTGAGCTACTGAGAATACAGATGATCTTCAGCTGTGTATGTATAGCTCTAATCAATTTTTGAGCCTTCTTTTACTCAGTCTATTTTTAGCCTTCTTTTCTGTTGTATTATATTTGTGTTACCGGTATTTGATTCAATATACTGTAGTTTGTATTATTTGCTGTTTTGTTATTGTGCTTGTCATTATTAACATTCTTTATTTTGCATCCTTTTTATATATTTGTTTTGCATACTTTTTTAAATACACATTATTTGTTACCCCTTTAAACAAAGACAGATAAAGCTTATTTTATAGTACCCTTTCTTTTTTGGGGGGTCTTTTCAAATCCATTGTTTCAACACCTTTCACTCCTGCTGCCCCCATCTAGAAATTGGGAAGATTCAGTTCTTGCATTATTTATGTGCCACTGGGGATTTTGTGCCCATGCTGCCAACTTCTTTCAGTGAGTATCAAATGTACTATAAGATTATTTATTTATTTATTTATTTATTTATTTCCATATGCATCTGAAGAAGTAGACTCAAGTCTAGGAAAGCTCCTGCTGCCAACTGCTTTCTTTCAGTTAGTCTCAGGTGCTACAAGATCTCTCTACAATTATTATTATTGTTATATCCAAATCCAGGAAAGCTCATGCTGCCAACTTCTTCCTTCCTGTGAGTCTCAAAGGTGCTACAAGATCTCTCTACAATCATTATTATAATTATTAATCCAAATGCACCTGAGGAAGCAGACTCAAGTCTAGGAAAGCTCCTGCTGCCAACTTCTTTCTTTCAGTGAGTCTCAAAGGTGCTACAAGATCTCTCTAAATAATAATAGTAAGAACTGTAGAGAGATCTAGTAGCACCTTTGAGACTTATTATTATTGAGACTTACTATTATTATTATTACTATTATTATTATAGAGAGATAAGCACTTTTAAGACACACTTGAAAGAAAGAAGCTGGCATCGTGAGCCTCCCTAGACTTCAACCTGCTTTCTCATGCATTTAGATATTATTATTATTATTATTATTATTTATATCCAAATGCATCTGAGGAAGTAGACTTAAGTCTAGGAAAGCTCCTGCTGCCAACTTCTTCCTTCCAGTGAGTCTCAAAGGTGCTACAAAATCTCTATAAATAATAATAATAATTATAGAGAGATCTAGTAGCACCTTTGAGACACACTGAAAGAAAGAAGCTGGCAGCAGCATGAACCTTCCTAGACTTCAACCTGCTTTCTCATGCATTTAGATATATTATTATTATTATTATTATTAATCATTAATTATATCCAAATGCATCTGAGGAAGTAGACTTAAGTCTAGGAAAGCTCCTGCTGCCAGCTCCTTCCTTCCAGTGAGTCTCAAAGACCTCTCTGTGCCTAATGAGGATCAATCATGGCCCCTGCTGCTGCTGCTGCTGCTGCTGCTGCCCTCAGTCAGGCCCCAACAAAAGTCTGAGGAGGAGATTAAGCCGCCCTTTCCTTAGTCTTTTTTTTCCCGCCCCTGGCTTCTCCTCCTTCCTTCTTTCCTTCCCCCTCAGGACAGAGGAGAGGCGCTGTGTGGCAAAAGATAAATAATAATAATGGCTCAGCCCTGTTTGGCAAAAGAAGGAAGGAAGGAGAGAGGGAGCCCCGAGAAGGCGGCGGGGAGAGAGAGAGAGAGAGGGAGCCCCAAAAATGGCGGTGGTTGGCACCACACACGCCATTTCCCCCTCAGGTAAGAGAGACAGGAGAGAAGGAGGAGGCATTCCAAAAAACGCCTCAGAGTCAGAGACTGAAGGGAAGCTGCTGAGGGGAAAGAGGAGGAGGAGGAGGCTTGGCTGCTCATGCATATATATATATATATATATATATGAGATCCCACACATAACAGTGATTCTTTTATTTGGAAATGGACAAAAATGCAGGATGATTCAAAGGGGGGGGGGGAAGTGTGGCTGCAAAACTGAATAAGGACAGCTTGATTTTTTTTTGCACCATTTTTTAAAATAGTGTGGCAGCTTTCGTTGGGCAAAAAGGTGTGTGTGTGTATATATATGTGCAAAGAATGCAACAATAAGTCATATATATACAATTGTATTATATATATATATATATATATAACAATAAGTCATATATATATGTGTGTGTGTGTATACTTTCAATATAATTGGCTGCCTAATGATTATATTGAATATATATATATATATATATATATGACTTATTGTTTTATATATATATATATATATATTGCTATAACATATATTATATATATAAAATTCTTTTATATATATATATGACTTATAGTTATATATATTGCTATATATACATATATATATATATAACATATATATATACATACATACATATATAATTGTTATACTATATATATATATATATATATATACTGTATATGACATTGTTGCATTCTTTCAAGTAGATTTTCTTTTAGGGTCACCTGGTAGCCAAGTAGAGCTACCCACAAAATGGTGATACACTACCCCTTTTTGTAAATAAATAAATAAATAAATTTCCCCCCTTTTTTATTTTTAAAATTCCCTCCCCCCCCCTTGTTCCCTCCTCTCTCTTCTTTCTTTCTTTCTTTCTTTCTTTCAAAAGAGAGATCCAGCTTGGCATAGTAGTGGTTTAAAATTGTTCATCTCTGGAGAAATGAATAACCCGGTTTGGCAGCGCTTTAACTCTTTTTTTCTGGCTCAAGGCTATGGAATTCTGGGAGCTGGAGTCTGTTGTGAAACTTCTGAAACTTCCTCCAGGTTGGAAACAGCATGAGACCTGTATAGTGTGGCATACTGACTCCAAAACCATGATGGGATGATTGGTTTACGCTTTGAACATTCAAGATGGTTTTCTTCATGAGCTTAGAAAGAGGTCTTTGAATTTGCCAGAAACCTAGTTGGACCCTTCTATAATATTTATACCCATTTGTTGTTGTTATCCACCCTCAGTCTCAACCCATGGCAACCCTGTAGATGAGACATCTCCAAGACTCCCTATTCGTATCCATGACCTCTTTTATAGAGTCCATCCATGTAGCACATGTGGCCTCCCTCTCTTTCTGCTTCCCTCCACCTTTCCTAAGTAACATTATTGTTTTTTTCCAGTGAGTCCTGCCTCCTCATGATGTGGCCAAAGTACGACAGCCTCAGTCTAATCATAGACACACACACACATGGACATATATATGGTGTGTGTGTGTGTTATATATGCTACAGAAATCTAGTTGGACCCTTCCACAACATTTATACCACATAGGTGGATAGATATACAAACACACACACACTTGTGTGTGGCGTGTGTGTGTCTCTCTCTTTCTCTTTACACACATGCACACACACACACACACACCCACATGTATATATGCTACAGAAGCTTACTGGTAGTTGGACCCTTCCACGACATCCTATGCTAGAGAAACCTAGTTGGAACCTTCCTTGACATTTATACCACATAGACAGATAGATATACAAACACACTTGTGTGTGGTCTCTCTGTCTACACACACACACACACACACACATATTCTACAGAAGCCTAGTTGGACCCTTCTACGACATCCTATATATAGCTACAGAAACCTAGGTGGAACCTTCCATGACATTTATACCACATAGGTAGGTAGATAGATAGATAGATAGATAGATATACAAGAAGACACACACACACACTTGTGTGTGGTCTCTCTCTCTCTCTCTCTCTCTATATATATATATATATACACACACACCCATGTATATGTGTGTGTGTCTGTGTATATATATGCTACAGAAGCCTAGTTGGACCCTTCCACAATATTACACACACACACACACACACACACACACGGATGTGGTGGCTTAGTGGTTAAGATGCTAATTCTGATAATTAGAATTGGCGTGATTGCTGAGATGAGCACTGTCCCCTGCAGTTGGTTACTACTAGACATTCATGTCAAGGGACTGCCTTTATCATATATATATATATATATATATACTGTGTGTGTGTGTATATATATATATATGCATGCTACAGAAACCTAGTTGGAACCTTCTATGACATTTATACCCCAGATTTATATACACATGGATGTGGTGGCTTAGTGGTTAAGATGCCAATTTTGATGATCGAAAGGTTGGCAATTCGAGGCCCGAGTGCTGCATGATGGGGTGAGCTCCCATCACTAGTCCCAGCATCTGCCACCCTAGCAGTTTGAAAGCATGCACATGCAAGTAGATCGGTAGGTACCACTTTGGTGGGAAAGCAACAGCATTTGGTGCAGTCATGCTGGCTACATGACCAGTGGATTCATTTTTAGATAATGCTGGCTCCTTGGCTTAGTAAGGAAGATGAGCGCCACCTCCTTCAGTCAGTTACCTTTATCATATGTGTGTATGTATATGTATATAGTTGGACATTTATACCATATATATATATATATATATATACCATATATGTGTGTGTGTGTGTGTGTGTGTGTGTGTGTATGGAATGGTCCAACTAGGTTTCTGGCCAATTCAAATACCTCTTACTGCTCAGCTCATGAAAAAAGCCATCTTGAATGTTCAACGCATAAATGTGTGTGTGTGTTTTTGCATTTCCAAAAACGTATTGCTGAAGACATCTAGAACCTAAAATATTAAGTATTCTGACCCTTCCACGACTTTTATACCATAGATTTATTTGGTTTTTTTGGGCTTTTTTTTTTTTTGTATTTGCAAAAACATATCACTTTTAGAAACTAAAATGCTGATACGTAGTGAGATCTTGTAGCCCCTTTGAGACTAAAGAAAGAAGTTGGCAACATGAGTTTTAGTAGACATTAGGAAGCATCTGAGGAAGACTTAAGTCTAGCCACTCTTTCACACGGTGAAAAGTGTTAGGAGCATAGCAGGATGCTCCCTTCACTATCGTGCAATTGCTTGAAGATTATCAGATGACGTCACACATGGGTTTTGGGCAGCCCGTAAGGATGTGGAACAACTGCAAATCGCCTCTGCTGCTCAGTCTCCTACTGTTGAGGAGGACGGGCAAACACTCACTCTGCAAGATTCCTCCGCTGCTTGGCTTTCTCCTGAGAAAGCCCAGTGGCAGAGGAAGAAGAGGGGCAAACACTCACTCTTCAAGGCTTCTTGGCTGCTTGGCTTTCTCCTGAGGAGATGGCCAGGCAGAAGAGGGAGAGGATGGAATTAATATTAATAATATTAATATTTAATTAAAACCAATTTGTGGCCCGAAGAAGTTCAACCCATTTTAATTTTGGCCCCTGCCTGCTGCCAAGTTGTGCAGGTCTGCCTTAAATGATACATTTTCCCATTAGTAGTCCCATTCACATATCCTGCTGCAAGTTCATGTAACATTAAAGTGTACAGTATCTTGTAAAAAGGTTCACATCCAGTGTATGTGCCACAACATAAACTTATCACTTGATAGCGCCTGTGAACATTCTTTTAACACTTGATGTAATGGTTTGAGTGTTGGACTATAACTCTGGAGACCAAGGTCCAAATCCCTGCTCAGCTGTGGAAACCCAGTGGGTGACTTTGGGCAAGTCACATTCTCTCAGCCTCAGGGGAAGGCAAAGGCAAACCCCCTGTGACCAAAACTTGACAAGAAACGCTGTGCTAGGAAATGTCTTGAAGGCACACAACAACACAGCCGGATTAGGATTGATATATTGATTGCAATGGGAATTCTTATCAGGGTTGCAGTTCTATACATGCCTACCTGGAAGGTGCCACATTAAAGGCAGTAAGACTGACTTCCTGGTAAATGTATTGGATTGCATTGCAAGCCTGCATCGTTCCTTGGAAGGAAATCCCACTGAAATTGATTTCCATGCACTTTAACTATGTTTAGAATTGAAGTGATGTAACCCAATCTTCTGTGTATTTCCTTAGAATTAAGCAGCATTGAATTCAGTGGAAATTATGTGAGTATTGCATTGGAGCCCCAGTATTTAAATGTTTCATCATGGGCTCACATGTTATAGCAGAACTTGTTCAAAGCTACTGTTTTGGATTATAGCTCCCAATATCCCACAGCCAGCATAACCATTGGGTTTTCTGAGAGTCTTGGTCCCACAAAGAAACTTTTCCAAACTGTGTAGTATTACAGCAACTTTTGAATTAAATTTCAGATGATGTTTGTATTTTCATACATCCCTATGAACCCATAAGATGTTCATTTATGATGTTTTTCAACCTTGAGAAACAAAATCCTTGAAGCACTACTTAGAGCAGGGCTGATTTTGTTGTTGATGTTGTTGTTGCTTCTGTCATGAATAAATAATCTGATCTCCTGGAGAATGTTTTCTGAAAGAGCCACTTTCTGAGTCAAGGTCTATTTCATTTCACAGGGGCCACCCACTTGCCTGTCTGCCAATCAAAACAGATTCTGCTCGTGGGATGGCCCCTCTTACTGTGATAAAAAGGCAAGATTTTGAAGCAGAATGAGTCAATAGCAATAGCAGCGGTGGCGGTGGCAGTGGCAGCAGCCAGAAACATAAGATCATGAAAAACCCTATGTATGAAATAGCATCACTGCTACTGGAAAAGTTTCTCCTGCTTGCCAGACTCCTTGGTATGGGCTCCAGCACTGAGGAGGAAGAAAAGAAAAAGCATGCTTCTTATTATGACACAACCTATTTCAAGCCAGGAGATTTGTTGGAAGTGCCCCGCACTCTGTTCATTCATTTTGGCATCTACCTGGGTGACAACCGGGTGGCCCACCTGATGCCAGACATCCTGCCAGCTCTCACCAGTGACCAGAAGCAGATCCAGAAAGTGGTGACCAATAAGAGACTCATCTTGGGCGTCATTGCTAAAATGGCCCGGATCCGTGTGGACACAGTGGAGGACTTTGCCTACGGAGGCTCTATTCTGGTGAACCACATGGACAGACTCTTCAAGAACCACATCCTGAGTAATGAAGAGGTGGTCAGCAGAGCAGAGAAGATGGTGGGTGCCACAGACTACAGTTTGCTTTGGAACAACTGTGAACATTTTGTGACCTTCTGCAGATATGACTCTGCAGTCAGCTTCCAGACTGACAAGGTAAAATGTCATTGTCCAAAACTGTCCAGACAAAAGGAGCCAGTCTCTGATCTGAGCTTTAGGGTGCACTGGAAGAGGGAAGGACAAAGGTGCAATGCCTTGTCACTGTGAGACTCAACATTGTTTGTTAATAATATATTTCTGTATGGATTTTCTTCCCAGTGTTCCCCCCCCCCCCCCAAAACAGAAATTGAGATATATGATTACGGGGAGGGGTTTGTTGGGGTGGGGGGAACCCTTGCTTGATCTTTCTTTTGTCTAGAAGAGCTTGGAAACATTAATTTTTTTTTAACTACAGCTCTCAGAATCCCTCCCAGTCCAGGACAGGAATTCTTCTAAACTCTGGTCCCTAGTAACAAACTTTGTTAGTACAAAATAAAATTTATTCAGGCACAAAAGTTGACAATATCTTTCATGTGATCTGTTGGATCCAAGTCCCAGCTTGCCTTGCTTCTTTGAATAAAGCGATTACCCTGACACTTTATGTGCCTCTCTAGTCAGGATAAAAAACAAACAAAAACAAACCGCAAAAACCCCCACAACCCAACCTCTTCAGATTGTCTGGGAAATGGTCAGAGTGCTTGATGCTGCTGAGAAAGCACAGGGATATGCTGTAACTCTAGTCATCTCCTGTCTAAACATGGATCCAACCTAGAGCAAGACCGGTCTTTGTTGACGATAATCCCTCTTCTCCTTTTCCAGTTGGAGGATGGCAGTACTAGTCCAAAGGCAATACTAGTCCAAAAGCACTTCTAAGAAAGGAACGTCTATAAGCATATTCTCTGGTCAGACTTTAACAATGCTGACTGCCACTGCTTTAGGTTCTGCATGACATTTCTTTGAGACCCCCTTGAAAGTTGGCAGGCCATTGTTTTAACAATGAGCTCTTCTCTTCCCACTTGAATCGTTGACTTGACATCTTGCCATTAGCACATTAACACTGAATAGTATTTTGGTCTCTGACTGCTAATAGCCATACTAGGTAGGATATTTTTCAACCACCTTTCCACCTAATCAAGAGTCTTTAGAAAGTGGAGTGTGCTATATATAATGTTCCTTGCTTGTTTGTATTATATGAAGGCTACAAGTCCCTATCTACTGCTTTTTTTGAAACATATACCACTTATGCCACAAAGGACATACCAAGTTTCCCCGAAAATAAGACAGTGTCTTATATTAATTTTTGCTCCCAAAGATGCAGTGGGTCTTATTTTCAGGGCATGTCTTATTTTTTCCTAGAAGAAGAATTCACATTTATTGTTAAACCAAAAAAAATGAACATTTATTATATACTATATATATACATACATATATATACACACACATACAAAAACTTTGCTAGGTCTTACTTTCAGGGGATGCCTTATATTTAGCAATTCAGCAAAACCTCTACTAAGTATTATTTTTTGGGGATGTCTTATTTTCTGGGAAACAGGGTATATAGGATAGTCCTCCCCTTCTTTTTCCAACTTCTCATTTAGTGTGAGAAAACATTTGATTCCTCTGATCAGTAGAAGTCTAATTTATTTATTCTATGATTAGTCTAAAAGCAGAGCTTTTATGCATCCATTTGAAACTTAACATCTTCCACAAAAAGTAGATGTGTATGTGTTGACCATGTATGTGTGTATTCCAAAGTAGTAGTGCAATACCTTTATAGAGCCAACCAAAAGGGCACAAAAATGTGTACATTTCTGCGAGATCGTCAGATCTCTTCATCAGTTAAGTTCTTATAAAAGTGAGTGGGATGCTACAAAAAAGAAAAGAAAGACATGACTTCCCCATCATGACTGTTCCCACCCCTTCCTGCTATTTCTGTAATAAGCCTGATGAAGAGATCTAGAGATTTCAAAAGATGGAACACTTTGGGGTTTTTTTGTCTATGATAAAAGCATCACATGGATAATATGTGTTTTGGAGCATCTGCCACAGATTGTTAGCCCAACAAAGTTTTGTTTAAAGCCTTGGAAAAGGTTACTTGTTTGGTTTTTTTTACAGTGCAGTTCACAGAATCCTTTAGGCAGCATAGTCAAATTAGTATGATATTTTTATTAAAGCAAAGATAGGGGCACAAAAAGTATGCCATCTTTTGAGATCTCAATCCTTTTCTTCAGGCATAGTGTTACAAAATGCAGGAGGGGCTAGAAGAGCCATAGTTGTGCTGTTGTGGGATACTGGGACTGGGACATCAAAGAATAATATTTACAAGCTTGCCACATATAAACCTTACTCCCAAATTTAACTAAGGTCCAAAACACACTGTAGAAATAATCCAGTTTGACACCACTTTAACTGCCCTGGCTCAATGCTAGGGAATTCTGGGAACTGTAGTTTTATGAAGAATTTTAGGCTTCTCTGTCAGAGAGCCCTGATGCCATAATAAACTACAATTCCCAGAATTCCTTAGCACTGACCTAGGGCAGTTAAAGTGGTCTCAAACTGGATTATTTCTGCGATGTGTTTTGGACCTAAATCCCCTTTTTCTTGTCAAATGAAAATGAATGTGACTGCATTACAAACTGTTAACCCAACATGCTTTGGCACTATGAAGTAGGAAGGGATGAGCCCAGCTTTCCAATATTTTTGTAATGTTTATATGGTATTGCAAATAGAGATCAAAATGGTTATTTTTTTTGGACTACAATATTCAGAGTATTCCCCCAGCCAACCTTGCAGCTGGTGGGATTCTGGGAGATACAGTGATAAAAATAACTTTTCCCAAACTTCAGTTCCAGCCATCTGAATTAGTTGCTGCTAAGCTCAAGGTGCTGGACTGTAAAGGAACAGCAGAGTGAAATAAAGGTACATTTGTGCGGGGATTGAGGGCAGCAGGAGCATTGGCCCCAAGTTAACTCAGGGGCATGCTTTACAAGCAGAGCTTGATGAAGTCTGCAAAAGGAAACATGTCAGATTTATTTGGGTCCCAAGCAAATACTTTGCTGTAGTGGAGGCACTGTTTTTGGGTGGCTAATTAGAATGGAACACATATTAGCTCTCTGTGCTCAGTGTGGGCAAGAAACAGAGCAAGGGCTTTTTTGCTTGAATTTCTCTCTTCTTTTATTTTTTTAATATTGAATCTGTGAAATGCCAGTGACGTCAGTTAAGTCTGCCAGGTCTCTGAGAGACGAGCAGGTTTTAATTGGTGTTACTGTTTAGCACTGCTCATATAACAGGGTTTTTGTATAATGCTTCAATAGGCTAATAAATAGCTTGGCTGGAAAAAAAGTACAAACCTTAAACCCTTAAGCCCCCCGGTTTCATTTTTTTTGTTTTAAGTGCATGCTTACCTAAGAAATAGGACAGTTCTGCAGCCTTCATTTACTCAGTTTAAACACACTTTAATTAGTGCACACCACCATACTATTAATTATTCCAAGCCCCAAACTGACTGTCACTGTGGACTGGCAGACTGGTCCAAATCCAGCACTTGAAAAATTCCCAGCAGATTCTGGGAGTTGTAGTCCAAAAGTAAGTTCTTCAAGATCTGCTGAAGAGTATTGTTTTCTATTTCACCAGCATGGTGTTGTGGTCTGAGTGCTGGGCTAGGACTCCAAGAGACCAAGGTTTAACTGTGCTCAGCCATAGAACTCACTGGGGACTTTGGGCAATTCACAGTCTCTCAGCCTCAGAGGAATGGAATGCCAAAACCCCTTGGAACAAATCCTGCCAAGAAAATACCATGATAAGGTTGCTTTTGGGTCACTGTCAGTCAGAAATTACTTGAAGGCACACAACAACAACAACAACAACAGATCCCATTCCAAATCAGTCTCTTGGTTAAACTGTTGCAAATATCACAGTTTGGGTGTCATTTTGTCCTGAAACCACAGATATGATCTGATGGGGAATAAGAGGGTAATGTAGGCTGGGTAACAAGTTTTAAAGTTCTGGTCCATTGATACTGACTTGACATACATAATCTCAAATCCTCTTAAAATCAGCCCTGGTGGCGCAGTGGTTAAATGCCTGTACTGCAGCCACTCACTCAAAACCATAAGGTGGCGAGTTCAAGACCAGCAAAGGGCTGAAGCTCGACTCAGGCTTGCATCCTTCCGAGGTCGCTAAAATGAGTACCCAGATTGTTGGGGGGCAAATAGCTTACAATTGTAAATGAAGCTGTTTGTTTAACAAATTGTAAGCCGCTCTGATAGTCTTGGCTGAAGAGCGGGGTATAAATAAAACATTATTATTATTATATTATAAAATGCTAGTCTCCTTGCTCTTGCTGAACAGCAAGGAATAGGAGATTTTGGCCTACTAGTTGCTTCAGACTACAACTCCCAAAAGCCCAAGAGAGCACGACCAGTGCTCAGAGATTATGGAACATATAATCCAAAACATTTGAAGGACTAACAGTTCACAGTGTCATTTAACTGAGTGATTTTCAGTTTTTTTCCTTGCTTTGAACTCTCATCTTTTCTGTTCTGATCTTTGCAGTTCTGTGAAACAGTGAAGATGATAATTCGGGACCAGAGGAGTGTTCTTGCTTCAGCACTACTGGGACTGGTTTCTATTCTCTGCCTGGGCCTTGCGCCATCCACTACTCTCCCTACCATCATTATTCCCTTCATGTTGTGGATGGCTGGTTAATGAAGTCACCAAAGCTTATTGGCAGCTGTACATAGGATGTATAATGTATTTATGAAAGCTCAAACTCCTCAGTGTTTTGTGAGCAGAGGAGAATGTGACTTGCAGTTGTATCCTTATATATGATAAGCCAGAATATGGTGAACAAGTAACAGCTTACTGTGTAAGCTGCCTGATTTTGTGCAAATCTTTGCAGAAAGCAATTTCAGCAATGGATTCATGGGGTTTACGCCCAAGCAAATGTGCATAGGTTACAAACTCAAAAGTAAACTCTGCTAAGACTGGTGGGATTAGTTCCCCAAGTAAATATGCATAGGATTGGAGAGTGGGTGTAATATGTGAAGAATTATCCTTTGGATGTAGGCAATCCTAGGCTTTTGAATCCTTAAATGACTTCCACAGCCTAGCAGTCTCCAGATGTGCTGGACTACAGTTCCCATCCTCCCTAACCAAGATGTCTATTGGTCAGGCTGGTTGGAGATGACATGACAGAAGAAATGCTGTGCTATATCAGATCTAGTCCAACGTCCCTTTTACACTAGCCCTCTCAAACAGCAGCTCCCAGTATTCCTCACCATAAACTATACTGGCAAGTGGTGATCGGAGTTACAGTCCAACCACAACTGAAAGTATGCATGATTACCACCCATGTGGAGCTTGTTAGCAGGACATGGGTGGAAAAGCACCCTCCCATTCATACTCCCCAGCAACTGGGGGGGGGGGCACCAAGCCACCCTGAGTAACAGCCAATGTTGATTCTAACCTCCATGAATTTGTTTATAAAGTTATCTTCTTTAAAGCTATGTGAGCTGAAGCCCATCACAACAGTGAACACTGCAGTTTAACAATGTGCTACGTGAAGTAGTTGCTTTTCTCCATTGGTCAACATTCAGCTTTAGTAGATGATATGATGAAAAAGAGAGAAAATGTTCTTTATATCCCTCTTGTCTACATGATGCATTATTTTATAAACCTCTTTCATGTCTCCCCTTACCCTTTTTCTAAGCTAAACAGCCCCAAACAATGTAACCTTTCCTCCTAAGTTGTAGGCCAACACATCTGGGCTGCAAATGGTGCCTTAAGACAGACAAAAAAAAAAAAAAGGCCAACAGAGACATGAGACTAGTACACAGTATCCTTTCCAGTTGTATTTTCAAAGGTGCTGTATTGTAGCTTACATGGAGATAATGAAGATTAAAAGAGAGGAGGAAAACCCCAGGTGTGTCATTATTGTTGTGCATGTCTATCATTGCGTTCTTCTAATCACTCCCAACTGGATCATATCTAGTCTTTCAGTTTCCATAAAGAGGGAAGTTGAATGCACCAAGAGCATTTCTCCTTAAGTGACACAGACACCTCCTTCCATCCTGTCTGGTTTGGGTGCTGCAGAGTTGACCTTGGTATTAAATGTCAATGGCTCCCAATTTAAGTCATGGCAGCGGGCGCTTTTGAAGCCTCAAGGCAAGGTTGGCATAAGTGGCTAAAACAAAAAAACAAATAAAGAGCATTCCATGTTTGGGGGAAGATGAAAGGGAGCGGCTTGGCTCTTTTGTCTTTTCTTCACAATGAGATCAAGTAGCATGGAAATAAAGAAGGTATTTTATGACTTCTAATAGCCCTGGTCTTTGTCACTAGAGTGAGATTCTCCTGTCGTCATTCTGTCCAGGGCCAGACAGCCTATTCAGCGAACCTGGGAACACTACTTTTTCAAATATACTACTCCCCAAAATTCCCAGCCAGCATGGTCACTGGACATATAACCTGGGGGATTCTAGGAGTTATAGTCCAAAAGTATTATTTCCAAGTAGCCATAGCCAGTAGACAGGATGAAACTGCTCCCCTCAGGATAAGGGTATTATACTTGCAATGGGAAAAATGGGCAACTGTGACTGGTTGCAATCCTACACAGGTTTACATGGAATGGAAGTGAATACAGTGGGATAAGATGTGCCAGGGCAGATTAGACCAAAGGCTCATTGTAGTCCAGGATTTTTTTCCACTCAAAAGCCAAACAAATACCACTGGGAAGCCCACAGGGAGCTTAGGATGGTAATTGCTCTCTCCCAAAGGATGGGGGACCTCAAGCCCTAGGAGCTAAATGTTTTCAAGGGTTCCCCAGATAGCCATGCCTTTTCTCCATTATCTGGTGGTTTCCTAACTTATGTAAGGGCTTTTGTCAGTTGTAAAAAACTGAAGGCACCTATAGACCTGGCACACGTTTCATGAGGTTCCAGTATTTGTTGCTGTAGTTCTCAGAATATTTTCAATAACCATATGATATTTCTTTTGTCCTTGATCAATGGTTGGAGTGTTAGACTATAATTCTGTAGACCAGGGTTTGATTCCCTACTCAGCCATGGAATCCTTGGATGAGTCACACTCAGCCCCAGAAAACCCCACAATAGAGGTTTTAAGATAAAATAATCTCCCAAATTGGGAAAGACACACAACAACAATTTTCTGGCAGTTCCCGGCACCGGCTATATTTTATTCACACCTTTGAGTTTCTTTTTAATTTCAAGTCATATCCTAGCAATGTCTCTTCTCCTTTCTTTTGTCAATGAAATGCCCCGTTTGCCGTATACTGTTACAGTTCTAAAACAAGACGAAAGGAGAAGAAACTTTGTTCTTCAAGCTACAGGATCACCTCAGTAAACTGTGCCCCCCCCCCCAGTTAAAACACAACAAGAGTTCTTGTGCAGATCCAAGAAATTGCTACATAGAGCCCACCAAAAGAATGGAGCAAGTGGGTGTGGAAGTGACAACAGTTGGCAAACCCCAGCATATTATATTCTGAGACCTCATGCTTTAGTTTGGAAGGGCCCTGGAATGATTTTTCTAGGCTCAGTTACTGGCAGTAAGAGCTTTATGATAAAATATGCTGGTAATGTTTAGTCCAGCCTTGTGCCTTCAGTTCCACTCATCATTGAAATTGCCTCTCAGTAACATATCTGAAATTGTATTGGGTCCTTGAGCTGAAAGAAGTATCTTACCCTTGGCCTTGTGACTATGACTTACAGGGATCATGGAGACTGCATACTGTCATTATTGCTAGTTGCCATTGGTTTACATCTAATTAACCTAGTATATGAGTAGGCTGCATGATTATTATATTTACACTTACTTGGGGTTGAGGGTTTGTTATTTGTATTTGCTGAAAAGGGAGCAGTTAACCAATGGAGGGGGGAGGGTAGCATACTGTTTACTGTTATTAGTCTAAGATCATTGGGATTAAAGTGAAAGTTAATTTCTCCCAAACACATTTGGGTGATTTTACTATTGCTTCTCTTCCTCTTTTTTCAGTAAATCAGACAATGGAGCAGTGTATTCCTTCATCTCAACTCTGCCAGGACAAGCTGGTTTTGGCAGCTTCAGTACGTTCGACTTAAAAGCTAAAAGGAGATGGCTTAAGGCAAGGGGAAATTTCCAAACAGGGACTCCTTCAGCCCACAGCCTTCCAGACCCTTCCCCTCCATTGATCCCACAGAGCCTCTAAAACATTCGTCTCATACATTTAAAAAAGTTATCTTTGGGGTTCACAGTTCCTTGTCAGTGTCCATGCTGGCAGGGCTATTTTGGGAGCTGCAGTCCAAAAGAAGTAGCTTTTCCAAGCTCTGGTTAGACCCAGCTCCTCCTCCTCCTCCTTTTATTTACTCATCTTTTTTCTTGCTCTCTTGTTCCCTTTCCTCCAAAACTATATCCCTAGAGCGGTTTTATGACACACTTCTCTTTTGATTAACATAAAACATGGTGCTCCCTGTAAGCCTGAGTCTCACAGTAATTTTAGTTGAAATTGGAAATATTATGAGCAGAGATTTGTGAATTTGAGAGGGGTATTTATTCTTTAGTTTCAACCCCCCCCCCCCATTAATTTAGATGCACTACCACCCATTGTAGAATTAAGCTGAATGCTATCAAGAAAACAATATAGTTGCTTATTTTTTTTTTTTTTTAAAAATTTATATCCTGCCTTTCTTCATGGGATATCAGAGCAGCATACAATTTGAAGACTTTAAAACACTTCCAGATTAAAACCATACATGATTTAAACAAGATAAAAACATCTTTAAACAAAACAACAGTTAAAACAATTTCAACATACAACAATTTAAAACCATGTACATGGACACTTTGAAGTAAATTAGTCACTGAAGTCTTTAATAGAAAGTCATATTTTATCTTGGTGCCTGAAGGAAACCAGCATTGGGACCAGTTGGACATCTATAGGAAGAGCACTCCACAACTGAGAAGATGCTCTTCCATTCCTCCCATGGTTTAATGTTTCAACTGGTATGACAGGAACAGTACTTTGGGGAAAGAGTTTAGCTCTTCTACCTCAGGCACCACAGTGTCTTGGACCACCTCTATTTAAGGCATTTTTAATTGGGTCACAACAAAATCCTTTAAACGGAGTACTTCATCTTTAAAACATAAGGCTGAATGGGGCAGTTTTTATAGACAAACTGAATATTCAGACAGTCTTTATTTCACTATTTCTGTGGACCGTTTTTCTGAGTTTACATGCTGCACGTTGTGCTTTCCTCTCTGCCCAGGAGATGAAGGTGGTGCTGATTTGCTTGTATTCAATCAGTACAGTCTTGTGGAATGTTTTGAAGCTTTGAAACAATGAGAGTGTGCACTATTTTTTGCCTGAAAACCTAATCTGGTTTGATTAGGGAAAAAAGCATAACCAGGACAAGCACTTGGATTGGCCAAAAATAATGATGGGACTCTTCCACATAAGCCCCATTCTCACAGCAGTAATGATACTAAAATAAAATGGGACCATACCATTCTCAAGAGAGCGCCACTATTGCACTATCTTCCTGACTTTCCCTTAACCCCACCTCCCTGATTTATGCCCTTTCCAGCATGCCTTTAGGGTTGTTGTTTTTAAAAAATCCCCACATTTTTCATGCAATTCTGGAGCTCTGCTATAGTGATTGAAGAAAGAAATGCCACAGGGGTAAAAAAAAATTAAAGATACTAAAGGTAATCTGGAATAGTGAAGGGCTGGGGGAGGAGCAGGAGGAGAAGACATTGACACCATGTGATCTGCAATCACACCGCTGCCCCTGGAGCAATGTTTCACACTTGGGGACTTGCCTGCTTGCCAGATCATTGATGGGTATCCCCCATCAATGAAAAGGGATGGGGCAGGCATGGCAGTAAGAAAGGAGGAAGGCCACATTATTATTATTATTATTATTATTATTATTAACCTTTATTTATATAGCGCTGTAAATTTACACAGTGCTGTCATTACAGATGAATGGATTCAACAAAGCAAGGCACAACTCTGAGTTTGCAAGGGCTGAACCAGGATGTTAATGGCTGGGTCTCATGGAGGTCCCTCATACTTAGGTTGACCATAATTCAAAGCCAGCTTGATGGCAAATTACAACAACAAGATACAGTGAACTACAGCATGGCCACAAAGGCTAGGTGATGGGAACTATCATCCAACAATTTATAGTAGTGTAGTCCCTGCATTATGTCACTAGAATTATCATAATTGCTCACCAATGGCTATAGCTAATGAGATATGAAGGCCAAATGTATCAGATGTTGCCCATGTTGGTATGTGTCTATTTATGTGAAACTGAATGTTCCATTTAGGTTGTTTCCATCTGAACACTGAATCCAAAAAGACTAAAGTGTATTTTGCTCATGCACATCACATTTTCTAATCCTGTGGTTCTCCAGATGTTTTCCTTTGATTTTCCAGATGTCCCGAGCTTTATGTCACAGAGGTCCCCACCAGTAAAGCCCAAAGTTACAGAAATGAAAGTCCAAAACATCTGGAGAACAAAGGGTGAAAAACACTATCCTAATATAAATTATCTGCAGGTAGCTGAACTTTGGCTTTGGTAAGCTATCTGTGCAGAATAGTAAGTCATTTAGTTTAAAAAGTGAAGTGATTTGGATGCTGACAGATGGACAAAATCTGGAAAAAGCAAGAATCCAATAGGCATAGATTTCTAGAAGGTGGTTCATGGCTCCAATGAACTGGATATGGGGAACGTGTGACCTTTAAGATATTGTTAAATTGCAACTCCCAGTAGTCCTAGCCAGCATAGCCAAGAGTCCAAGATAAAGGGAACTGCAACATCTGGAGGAGTACATGCTCTCTATCCCTGGATTAGAGACCAGAAGGAATTGCTGATGTACTCTCAGCAAAGAAGGGGAACTTCCCAACCAAGCCTTTCTCATTTTTTGAGATGCAAATTCTAACCTAGTGCACTCACCTGTTTTGCTATGGGGGCTTTTTGAAGGTGGGAGGTGAGAAAGTAACCATCAGCTGAGCACACCTGTTGATGAAAGCCTTAAGTCACCCAGAGACTGCACTGAGGTTTGGCAGTCCAAAGTTTGTTAGAGCAAGGAGTCACTGGCTGAGGACATCGGAAGACCTTGCAAAAGGGTCTACAAGTCTCAGAATTGTAGCAATGCTGGGGGGGGAGTGTCTTACAGTTGTAGTCCAAAAAGTATCATTTCCACGGTATGGTCTCAAAACACCATTAGTGACATAAGAGTATCTTGTTGGCTGGTACCTCTTCCACTCACTTCGCTCACTCACTCACTCTCCCTCCCTCCATTCTTCTTTTTTTTAACACACTGCAAGAATAAAGCCAGCTGTGGGACAGGCGGAAGTTTGGGCAAGTAGAAAGTGGTAGCATTAGGAGGCACAGACATGGTCTTATTTGGAGACAAAAGCGTCCCTCTCAATGAAATAAAATTTTAAAAAAAGATATCCAGAGGGCTTTGTGAAATGAACAGAAGCTGCTGGCAGAAGCATGGGGTATAGACAAATGCAAGCAAGAGAAAGGCATAGAGAAAGACTGCCATCCTGAGAATAAAAGGGAGACTGGACCTCGCTTCTGTTCCAGAATCTAAAGTCCTGTCATCTTCCAGATTAGATAAATGGCCTCCATCAATCACCCTTGGCAGCCCTGAGAGAAGCTGGGGGAGCTCCTGAAAGATATTAGCCTCCAACTGGCAGGGGCAGCATTGTTGACCTGACAGAGGTGCTCTTTTGTGAAAGGAGTTGCTAGGGTTTAATCATTTGCATAATGGCTTATTGTCTTCACAAAACTCAACCATGTGTCCTTCACTTTCCCAGATGATGAGAGCACTTGAGTGGAGCAGACAGTTGTCAGTCAAACAGAGGTTTGTAAAGGAAACAAAGACAGTAACATAGCCATTAGGAAACATGCTGGGGGAGCTGACTATAAGAAGTATGCTGTGAAAACAATTCCAACATTTCTGCTCTTGGGATAGAGAATTAGCAAAGAGCACTAAACATCATTCCATTTCTACAGTATCTTACTTCAAAATCTTGTGCTAAAAGCACTGAGATTAGAGAGTTGCCAGTTACAAAACTATGTGCTTAAATGGTAAAGAAGGCATCCTGCTTCTGTTCAAACATATACTTCAATGATTTCCCCTATGATTCAGACATCTCCGAGATCTAACCATCAACTAGGAGAAAGCAAACTGAAGTTGAATCCAGACCAGACAGAGGTGCTTACTTGCATTGTTCTTAATCAGTTTTACATGCTTTTTAAACAGCTTTATATGATCTTTCAAATGTCTTATGTGTTTAATTTGTTGTTCCCTGTCTCAGTCCGTAGGGGACCACCACCACTACCATCATCATCATCATTTTCACAACAAAAAAAGGGGGCACCACAGCCTCAACATTTTATGCATTTTCCTCTGAATATCTTATATTAGTATTTGATGCTGTATAAAATATGAAATCTCTCAAAACCCAATCACAAATAACAATGCACACATACATACACATAAACATGCAGTTCAGCCAAAACTTTCACAAATCCCGAGCTCCCTTAGATGAGTATACAAAGAGGATGACAAGGCATATGAGTGTAAACAATTACTCATTGATTCAAAGCATGTCGTCTTTAATAGTCCCATGTCTGGAGAGATAAAGGCCTTGCCATATATTGTGTAGCAGATTACAGTAGTAGACTAGCCAGGCTTGCTTTGGAGGCTGAAGCAGAGGCGACAGCGTAGAGCTGTAACTGTGTGATAGTGAAGCCATGGACCATTTACCAGATTGCCATAATAGTGGGCCCATGCTAATATATCTGCACATTTGGCTAGCTGAAAATAGCAGCCCCTGGTTGCTGAAGAGATGATTGTTGTGAGGTTCCAGAAGAAACCCAGCAGCATCAAGGCTTCAGAAAATATACATCAAAGCAAGAGGCTAAGGGAAAAGTTCTCTTTATGGTTTTGTAGGACGCAAGACCAGGAAGAAAAGTAGGGAAAGAAGAGTGATTGACCACATCTACTCTTCCTCTGAGGGTTCACACACACTCCTTTTACAGCCTACACAGGAAGGAGGGATAGGACAAAGTCAACTGGCCTAAAGCCATATGTGACACATATTATAACAAGCACTGAGGTTGAAAAAGGAAGGCCGACAGAATTTGAGGGTGGGGGAGCTCAAAGAGACACAGGTGGGTGCAAGACACAAAGGGCTTAAACATGGGATTCGAGCAAAAAGACTCCCCATTTTATGATCCACTTGGGCAGGTGGAGCATCATTATACTACTTTGTTCTTTAAGGCTTGAAGCGATAGTGTTGGTGGTGGCGGAAACACTACTACCATGCCTACAGGTGGCTGGACAGAGCAATGCAGCCTTCAAGCTCAGCAGATCCGATGGTGCTACAAGAAAAGCCATAACGTGTAGCAGGAAACATACTTTACATGCAGAAGATCTCAGGTTCAAGCCTGTATATCTCCACATACAGCAGGAGCACAAGATAATTTTTCCTTCTGTTGGTTTTAACTGGCTATTATGCTAGGTGTGGATGCTTTTTGGGAGTTATATACATAATATTGCCTACATTTTTGGATCATCCTGAGACATGCAGCAAGATGAGCCCCTGCAGTTCTAAATTTCCCACCGCTCCTGCATTCAATTTATTGCTCCAATCAGGATAAGCTGCTACAGTCAGACCTCCTGAGAGTTATGCCACCAGCTTAGCACAGTCATATTGACAGGAGCTGTGGGGATGGGTTTTTGTTTGTGTTTTTTGCAGTTGGACTTTATCAGCCAAAAGGCTGGCTGTGGGCCATTCATTGAAATCAATTTCAATGAAAGTGCTTAAGCTCAATTAACTTTCTCTGGATCGGGGCCACTATTTTAATTTAACACACAAAATGTTCCATGCTATAAAAATGCTTTGTTATGTCAGAGAATAAGACAATATATCATGACCTTACAATATCAGTTATCGCAGAAATGTCGGGAGGCCAAGTAATGTGTGTAAATGTGTTTTGTGTATACTCCATTAATCACTGATGCAGTCTGTACTATGTTTTGGTGCATGCAAGAGTTTCACAGGGACACAGTTGTAGGTCCATGGTTGCAAATCACTCTACATCAGAAACAAATATGCAGGTAGGTCTGAAGTGAAGATGTCGTCATCACCGAATCAGATCATTTAGCTATGGAGGGGGGCAATGCAAGAATTCCTGTCAAGGCTGATTCTCCATTCTGCGAATCATAGTGAACCATAGTGATCTCTATATCTTTGGGGAGCTGGGTTTAACTTTCCCAAGATACAAATCCTCTTTGGTTTTGAACTGTTCATCATTACCACCACCCAATGTAGGACTCCATCTTTAAAACTCAGAAACATGACAGACCATTTTTCTCTAAGGTCCCCCCAAAACTCTATGCCCCCCTTTCCCAGAGAAAGGTTAAGTTCTCTAGTTCAACTGTAAAATCAAACTTGGATTCTTAGCTACTTGATCCTGTAGTCTTAACATATGTCCTGAAGCTCACCACATCTCTTAGGAAATGATCTTTTATTTAAACATTACATGTATATTAGAATGCTTAGTGTGCTATAATGTCCCATATATGATTCAGAGATATTGCAATGTAGTTCTTTCCATCAGAAACAAAGTTGAAGCCCCTCAGCACATTTCACTTTTGGATAGCAGATTGTCAGGTTACGGAGTGTGGGAAATAATTTACATGCAGGGAGGTCTACCTTATGGTAGGGTAGAAGTATGAACTGATAGGCTTCTAGAGATCTTGAGTTCCACAGGCCACATACTCACTGGTTATTACATCAAATAAATAATTTGCCAATGATCCTCTCATAGCAAAATCAAACCTGCCAGTCATAATATCTTTGTTGCGTTGTTGTTGCTGTTAACCGCCCTTGAGTCAATTTCAACCCATGGTGACCCTATGGATGAGACAATCGCTAAGAACCGCTGCCCCCCACTACTCTGTTTAGATCCTGCAAATTCATACCTGTGACCTCCCTAATAGAGCCTACCCATCTAGCACCCAACTTTCCTCTCTTTCTGCTTCCCTCCACCTTTCCTAGCAATATTGTTTTTTCCAGTGGGTTGTGCCATCTCATGATGTGTCTGAAATACAATAGCTTCCCTTTTGTCATCTTGGCTTCCAGGGAGATTTCTGGCTTGATCTGCTCTAGGACCCATTTGTTTGTCTTTGTGGTTGTCCATGGTGTCCTCAACACTCTTCTCCAGCACCACGTTTCGAATGAATTGATGTTCTTCCTATCTTCTTTCTTAACTGTCCAGCTCTCACATCCACACATGGCAATAGGGAATACAAATGGCGCGTATGATTCCAACCTTTGTGCTGAGTTGTATACCTTTGCATTTTAGAATCTTTTCTAGTTCTTTCATAGCCCCATTCTTAATCTTCCTCTGATTTCCTGGCTGCTGTCCCAGGAAAAATTATTTTATATGCATATTATCTTACACAGCATAATGCTGCCACCTAGTGGCTAACTAGGAAGCAACTGTGTATCTCAAATTTCAGAATTACTTTTAGGGCAATATTTTTATTAGCCACAACCAAAAAGGCAAAAGGCAGAGGTGGTTTTAAAAAAAGGCACAGAGGAAAGAAAGCCATGCAGTCTACATGTTCTCTACATCCTGCCTCAGTCAATAGCCTGGCCACAGCATATTGGATCTATTGGGGTTTACCAGCAGTTTCCAGTGCCCACATAGAGTAAGTTACAGGAACCAAAGAAAATGTAATCAAGGAATGTGTTATCATGGCCAGATCTGACATCTCTAGGAATGGGTGCAGATGTCTCTCATCCAGTCCAGTATTGACAGTAGATACTGGTTTAGTACTGAAAGATAAATTCCATGCAAAGGGGAGATAGAGTTGAGTGTTATCAGTGTACTGATGACACAACTCCAAAACTTGAAACAATTTGTCCCTGTGATTTTATGCATATGTTAAACATAAGCATAAAAGCAAGACAAAATTAAGTCCTTACAGAACCCACAGGCCAACAAGCAGAGTGTCAAACAGGCATCTCCCAGTACCAACTTCTGAGCATGGCCCTCCAAGGGGGATTGAAGCAACTGTGGAACAGTGCCTCCAAGTCCCACTCAAGAGAGGCAGCCCACAAGCATACTATGGCCAACAGTGGACTCTTTCAAACGGGAGGAATTTCTCCCAATTCCGAATGGAGCCAATTCGGATTCATGTAAATTCGCTTGTTTAGCGAATTTACCTGAACCCCTGCTCCATTCGGAAGGCATTCGGAATCACTTCCCATTACCTGAAAATAACCCCCCCTTGCCCGAAATCGCGTGAGAAGCTTAAATTCGCAATAACGTGAAACCCATGATTGCATTCGGAGTGACTTCCCTTTTGCCCGAATTTGCGTGAGAAGAATTAATTCGCAATAACGTGAAACCCCAGGATTGCGTTTGGATTGCCCTTGGATTATACTTCCAATTTCCCACGTCTGAAAGAGTCCAGTGTCAAAACCTGTTGAGAGATCCAGCAGAAGCAATAAGGATCTCTCAGTCACTCTCCACAATTTCTGATATATGCCATCTACCAAGGCTGTTTGCATCCTATAGCCAGGTTTGAAGCCAAATTGAAGTGGATCAATATAACCCTTTTCATTCTCTGGAGCTTATAAGGTTATGCTCTGGAACTTTGACCAAAGAAGGGATATCAGTGACAGCTAATTGCCGAATATGGTGGGATTTAGAGATGCTTTTTCAATACTGGCTCTTTGAGACAGGATGGAATCAGCAGTGATGTATCCGCCACTGCCCTTACCTCTCTGGCCACTTTGATAAACTGGAAAGAGTGCAGGTCCAACATGCATATAGGCCCTCACCTCTCCAGAATCCTGCCCACATTCTTTAGAAGCAAAGATTTAAACTTATCCAGTCACATGGGAAGGCAAAGTTATATTTCACTGGACCTGTATCAACTATAGCATCCAAGTCAGAGTTAATCTGAGTGTTGTTATCTAGGGTGAATTCTTATAGAGCTTTTGGTGGTCATTAATTTCATTCTTAAATGTTCAACACAAAGCATATCTTGGTACGTACTTTCCTCCTTGGCCTTCTTCAGTAACTGCTCCAGGTCTTTGTTGGTTTCTGTTAGTATCATAGAATCATAGAATCATAGAATCGTAGAGTTGGAAGAGACCACTAGGGCCATCCAGTCCAACCCCCTGCTGTGCAGGAAATCCAAATCAAAGCACCCCTGACAGATGGCCATCCAGCCTCTGTTTAAAGACCTCCAAGGAAGGAGACTCTATCACCTTCCGAGGAAGTGCGTTCCACTGTCGAACAGCCCTTACTGTCAGGAAGTTCTTCCTAATGTTCAGGTGGAATCTCTTTTCCTGTATCTTGCATCCATTGTTCCGGGTCCTGTTCTCTGGAGCAGCAGAAAACAAGCTTGCTCCCTCCTCAATATGACATCCTTTCAAATAT
The DNA here is from genome assembly GCA_034509955.1 of Urosaurus nigricauda. Taxonomy (NCBI): domain Eukaryota; kingdom Metazoa; phylum Chordata; class Lepidosauria; order Squamata; family Phrynosomatidae; genus Urosaurus; species Urosaurus nigricauda. The sequence goes on along the minus strand of JAOEGL010000005.1, from coordinate 153,709,949 downwards.
TTAAACAGGGCTATCATATCACCTCTTAACCTTCTTTTCTCCAGGCTAAACATCCCCAGCTCCCTAAGTCGTTCCTCATAGGGCATGGTTTCCAGACCCTTCACCATTTTTGTCGCCCTCCTTTGGACACACTCCAGTTTCTCAATGTCCTTTCTGAATTGTGGCGCCCAGAACTGGACACAATATTCTAGGTGGGGCCTGACCAAAGCAGAATACAGTGGCACTATTACTTCTCTTGATCTAGACACTATACTTCTATTAATGCAGCCCAAAATAGCATTGGCCTTTTTAGCTGCCGCATCGCACTGTTCACTCATGTTCAACTTGTGGTCTACTTGGACTCCTAGATCCCTTTCACACGTAGTTTCATTCAGCCAGGTGTCACCCATCCTATATCTGTGCATTTTATTTTTCCGCCCTAAGTGCAATACCTTACATTTCTCTGTATTGAATTTCATTTTGTTAGCTTTGGCCCAGCTTTCTAGTCTATTCAGGTCATTTTGAATCTTGATCCTGTCCTCTGGGGTATTAGCTATTCCCCCTAATTTGGTGTCATCTGCAAATTTGATAAGTATGCTCCCAATTCTGTCATCCAGGTCATTGATAAAGATGTTGAATAGCACTGGGCCGAGGACAGAGCCCTGTGGGACCCCACTGGTCACTTCTCTCCAGGATGAAAAGGAGCCATTGTTGAGCACCCTTTGGGTTCGGCCATTCAACCAATTACAGATCCATTTAACAGTTCCTTTGTCTAGCCCACATTTTACAAGCTTGTTTGCAAGAATGTCATGGGAAACCTTGTCAAAGGCCTTACTGAAATCAAGATATACTATATCCACAGCATTCCCTTCATCTACCAAGCTGGTAATTTTATCAAAGAAAGAGATTAGATTTGTCTGGCATGACTTGTTTCTCTGAAACCCATGTTGAGTTTTTGTGATTATGGCATTGCCATCTAGATGTTCACAGACTCTCTGTTTAATGATCTGCTCCAGAATCTTTCCTAGAACTGATGTCAGACTAACTGGACGATAATTGTTGGGATCCTCTTTTTTCCCCCTTTTTGAAGATGGGGACAACGTTTGCCCTTCGCCAGTCTGCTGGGATCTCTCCTGTTCTCCAGGAGTTTTCAAATATGATTGCCAATGGCTCTGATATTACTTTTGCCAGTTCTTTTAATACCCTTGGATGGAGTTCATCTGGTCCCGGAGACTTAAATTCATTTAGATTAACAAGGTGTTCCTCTACTATCTCTTTACTTATTCTGTGCTGAAATTCCCCTATTCTGTTCTCTGCTCCATTATCCTCAGGTTGAGCACCCTTTGCCTTTTCTGAGAAGACTGAGGCAAAGAAGGTGTTGAGTAATTCTGCCTTTTCTCTATCTCCTGTTAGCATTTTGCCATCTTCTGCACGCAGTGGCCCTACTGTTTCCTTCTTCTTCCTCTTGCTGCGGACATATCCAAAAAAGCCCTTTTTATTGTTCTTAACCTCTCTAGCAAGCCTGAGTTCATTCTGCGCTTTAGCTTTTCTGACTTTACCCCTACACATGCCTGCTATTTCTTTGAATTCCTTTTTCGTGATTTCCCCCTTTTTCCATTTCTTATACATGTTCCGTTTCAAACTTAGCTCGGTTGAAAGTTCCTTAGTCATCCATCCTGGTTTCTTGAGACACCTCCCGTTTTTCTTTCTCACTGGAACTGTTTGAAATTGTGCCTTCAGTATCTCCCATTTGAGAAAGTCCCATCCGTCCTGAACTCCTTTATCTTTTAGTATTTCTGACCATGGAATCGCCCTCAATACTTCTCTAAATTTACTGAAATCCGCTCTCCTAAAGTCTAGGATGCGTGTCTGACTCTGCCTGGCTTCTCCTTTCCACTGTATTACAAACTCCAGGAGAACATGGTCACTTCCACCTAATGATCCCACCACTTGCACCCCATTAACCAAGTCCTCCTTGTTGGTTAGGATCAGATCTAAAATAGCTGACCCCCTTGTTGCCTCTTCCACCTTTTGGACCATGAAATTGTCTTCCAGGCAAGTGAGGAATTTGCTAGACCTTGAGGATTTTGCTGAGTTTGACTTCCAGCAAATATCAGGATAGTTGAAGTCGCCTATCACTACTACATCTCTCTTTTCTGACTGTGTGGTCATCTGTTCTAGAAAGATATCATCCAATTCCTCAGTCTGACTTGGGGGTCTGTAGTAGACTCCCACCGTAACATCCTTGTTGTTTCCCTCCCCTTTAATTCTTATCCAGATGCTCTCCACCTGGCTTCCATGATTGATGTCCAGGATCTCTTCACTGGTGTAAATATCTCTGACATATAGTGCTATTCCTCCTCCTCTCCTGTTTGGCCTATTTCTCTTAATAAGGTTATACCCCTCTATTTCCACATTCCAATCATGAGACTCATCCCACCAGGTTTCAATGATGCCTATTATATCATATTTGCCTTGTTGTACTAGGAGTTCGAGTTCATCTTGCTTATTTCCCATGCTCTGTGCATTAGTGTAGAGACATCGCAGACCATGGTTCCCTTTTACTTGCTGCCTGTGCAAGTTTTTTTGCCTCCCACTGTTGGGTCCTTGCACTGTTTGCCTTGTTTCCTCTATGTCAGTTTGACTATTTACGCCATCCCTTTTGCGTTCCTTAATATTGTCTCCCTTCCCCTCGGAACTCAGTTTAAAGCTCTCCTGATCAAGTTCTTGAGACTGTTGGCAAAAACATTTCTTCCAACTGGCGTGAGATGCAACCCGTCTGTTGCAAGAAGTCCCTCCTCATGGAACCGCAGCCCATGATCCAAGAATCCAAATCCTTCTCGGCGGCACCATCTGCGAAGCCAGTTGTTCACCTCTGCTATTTTCCTCTCCCTTCCTGGACCATGCCCTTCAACTGGCAAGTAGTAGTATTGTGCCATCTGCATGTCTTAGGTTGTTAATGTTCCTTCCTCCAGTCTTCACTCCTCCTGTCTCTGAGTCTAAGCCTGCTCTACATATGATATTTTCTGCTTATAGTTTGAACAAATAGGGCGATAGTATGCACTGTATACACAGTATGTATTTTATATATGGCATGCACTATAGTGTGCGTGGTACGCCAACAGAATATTTATTCTTTCCTGGTGCCACCCACCTTCAGATAACACATCTGAACCCAGCAGATTGTGGGATAGGCAACCCAGTGAGGGAGAACTTGCCTGCTGCTATACAAAGAACCCAGGTGGGAACAGCTGGGAGAGATTAAACATCTCCCACCTGGCTTTTTCCAGTCAGGTGTCTATAATATACGGTAAACTGCAGAGGGAAGGCTGAAGGACAGTCACACTCAGGTACAAACCATACACAAGGGATTTGGAACCACTCTAACTAATCAATCACTTCCTATCTATACCTCTTCCTTAGGATAACAGTGGTGAAGAGGCACAAACAGGAGACAAAATGAATTGGAAGGTGTGCTGTCTTCTTGGCACATATATCCAGGATGTCACTGAGGACTTGCTGAAGCTCATCAAGAACAAGTGCCTCTTTCTTCTGATTTATGTGAGTACCAAAGATGCTGCAAATAACACCTTTGAGCAGATCACATTGGACTGTCAAGCCCTTGGCAAGAGATCAGAAGGACAGGTAGCATTCTCACTGATCCTGCCAGTCAAGGACAGAGGACTACACAGGGACATGAAGTTACTGCAGGTGACTGACTGGCTATGTAGATGGTGATGGATTTGGCTTCCGGGATTACAGTATTTGCTTTTTAGAAGGGCTACTGGCTACAGATGGGCTGCACCTCACGAAGAGGAAGAAAGTCTTTGGCAAGTCTGTTCATAAGGGCTTTAAACTAAATACAGAGGGGGGCGCCGGTTTGAAAGGACAATTCAAATACCTATCCAAAGGCAAGCTCTGGACACAAGGATGTGACACAAAGTGGAGGGAGGAGATGAGAGCCACAGCAAAACTCAATAAAATTAAAAGTCAACAGAGCCCAGGGCAGCAAAGAAGAGGTTAGCACCTCTCTTGCCTCTCTGGCCAGCAGGCCCACCAGACTGGAAGGAGCTTCTGGGTGGCAGCAGCACTCCACATCCCCAGCAGCGGCATCAGGCAGAGGGCCCAACCAGGTGTCACCCGGTGAGTCTGTACCATCCACTCTTCCTTGGCTGCATTCCTGATAGAGCCTAGCTATGGACCTGAATATGGATTGCATGCCCCAATTCCTTTTTAAAAAATTCTAACAGTTGCTACTGCAGAGCATTCTTGATGCACTCATCCTGTTTGATTAGACAAAAGGTAGAAATATGGCATAGCAGTGTAACAATACTGCAATCAGATGGAGGTATAAGTCCAATATCTTTGGACAAGCATACAGGTACTTCTGCAGAATGTGTTTTCAGCAGTGTAATCATTCCAAAATTATGTTATCATGCCTCTCTCTAATGATAAGTTGCAAGAACTGTGCTAGTGATCCTAAAACAAAAAAGTATGGCAGAATTTCTAGATGAACAGGGGAGGGAATTGGGCTTGGAGGCAATTCAGATAAACCTCTCTGGTGCTAAATCTTTTTTTCCAGATATCTAAACGTGTTACACTGAACTCAAAGCTCATTATATTTTAACATTTTTGAAATGACTTCTAAAGGACTTTGTGTCAAACACTTTATCATCTCAGTCCCTTTCAGAACAGGAACATGACAGCAGTATTTCCTCTAACAACATAATACTATTTGGAAACCAAGGGCAAAAAGAAGTTTAAAAAATAAGAAGAATATATTGCTGAAGCAACTCATTTGTTACATCGTAAATACTTTTGCTTTCAGTAACATCACATTTACAGTGCAAAACTCCTTTCAAATAACTTGCTGGAAAAGTTGTACTTTTAAGTCTATAGGAGTTAACCAGACAAGTGGATGAAAATAGGTAGATTTAATCTATTACTGCTTCATTTATTTTCACATGTTGCTGTTTGAGTGTTTAAAAAAGAAAATGAACTGGAAAGAGTAAAGCAATGTCCCTATGGACAGAGCTTAGTGACTGGGGGATTCTGGAAGCTGTCATTTGAAAAATAAAAATGAACTTTTTTTCATGGCCTGAATGGATACCACCTGGTTTAATAGAGCTCTAGGGCACCGGTTCCAACCTTTATTTCTCCATTTGTTTTGGACGTCAGGTCCTAGAAGCCCCAGCCAACTTGGCCAATAGTCAGGAAATACGGGATTTGAAGCCCAAATCATCTGGAGGACCAAAGGTTGGCAACCAGTGCTTTGGGGAATACATCAAAGTTTTGCCTCAATAGCAATGAGAGAAATTATTCCCTGCACTTAACATACACAGTACTTTTTAGAGAACCCAGTGTGTTGCAATCAGAGAAACTGGTTTCTTGGCTACAAAGAGTGTGTTACTCATAACAACCTTGTAGTTGGAAGAGATAATGATTTTACTCTCAGCCACTCTGTGAGGCTAAGGTTGAATTAGAATTTAACCCTGTTTCCAGTGAAATATCCCCCAATTTGTACTATATAACTAATTTCAAAGGATTAGTGAACTTTAGGCCATCTGGTAGTGGTTTTGCATTACAAAAGTGTTCATGCTTGCACAAGTCAGGAGACATCATTTTCAATGATTTCTCCAATCTACATCAACCCCCTTCAATGAAAGTCTTGGATTTCTCTTTGTTTCGCTGGAATGAACCATGTTGGCAGATTGAATCCCTTTTGCTGTTGTAGGAACCAGCATGTACCTATCTATTCCAGAGAGTTGCAGGTTTTGTCTATGGAATCCAGGAGAGAAACACATTGAAACCCTATTGATCATCCTGTTGCACACACTGAAATTAATTCATGTAACATTGGGTTATCCCCCTGGAGGACTTTGGCACAGAGAGGTACAGTAAGCTAGGCAAGCAGCAAAAATCAGGTGCCCATGTTTGCTGTTGCTTTTATGTGCCTGTGGTGGCCATGACTTTTAATGATGTAGTATAGGGTTTTCTTTGCAGGGTTTATTCAGAGGAGGTTTGTCATTGCTTTCCTCTTAGGCTGAAGTGAGTGTGACCTGTCCAAGGAAACCTAGTGAGTTTGCATGGCTGGCCAAGCTAGACAAGTAGAATTTTTTTTCCAGTAAGGCAGGATCACTGCTAGATACAACTCTCTGTGTTTTATCTTACATAACTAGGTTTAGCCGTAGTATGAGGCAGAATGAAGCAATTGCCTGAGGCAGCAGATTTTGGGTGTCATGAAAGGGGAGCATAATGTTGTTGTTGCTGCTGTTGTTATATTTTTACAGCCAGAGATGGAAGGGAAGATGTTTCGGGGAATTTTTTGTATCTCACACCAAAATAATTTGGCTGGGTTTGGGTGATATGGACCCAAATATGTGGGGGAGGTATCTGCTTCAAGCAACTTTGGGAGGTCCTGCTTGTTGACCGCAGAACTCAGACAGCTAAATCAAACAATTGTGAGGACAGTGAAAATGAACTAAGCCTAATTCCCATTGGCCAATAGATTTCGTAGAAATAGCTTCCATCTAGATCTCACAAAAGTAATTCCAAGTAATGGAGTGGATAAAAGAAAGAAGGGTGCATTTTTATTGTAGAAATAACGTAGTTTGACACTGCTTTAAATGCATTAGGTCTATTCTATGGAATCCTTAGATTTGTAGATTTACAGGGTCTTTAGCCTTCTTTGCCAGAGTGCTGCTGCCTCACAAAACAACAAATCCCATAATTCTGTAGGATGGAGTTAAACTGGTATCAAACTCCATTATTTACCACAATGCTAGGTTTCTGGCAAAACATTATCCCCCCCCCCACTCCATCCTACCTATAATCTGTTGTCATAGTGTTGTGTATGACTTGTGAAGGGAAGTTGAAAAGAGACCAAAAAGCAATATTTAACAGGCATAACACGTTTGTAAGGCAAGTAAGTGACAAATATTTTATGTGATCTGAGAATGTTTTGAAACCTCTTGTCTGTTTCAGAGAACCTGTGAACAGCACACAGAGCTGCAAGATTAGTAAAATATTTGCATGACTAATCTAATTCCTGAATAAATAATTTCAGCTGATGGATTCTCTTTCATAAGATGTTTTAAATCAGATGCTGGGTGGTCATCTATCAGGAATGCTTTTGCTCTGGATTCCTGCATTGCACCCTTGGGACCCCTTTAAACTCTGATTCTTAAAAACACCTTTCCAGGCTTTGCAGCTGTACCAGCCTGGAGCTGGTGAACATGTTTTTCCTCCCATTCACACTAGCAGGCAAGAAAACAATAATATAATAATAAAAAGGACAAGAAGGGGGGAAAAAAGCAAAACCACTCCCCATTCCCAGACAAATCCCAGGCCCTGAGACTGGGATGTACTGATAAAGTAAAACGTTCCCTTCTCCCACTTAGATACTCACAGAATGTCCTTGGGGAGCATAAATGATCGGATGATGGGACTTGTAATGCAAGAAATGAAACTTTTCCAAGCTTTGTACAGTTTAATGTATTCCGGGTGTCAAGGCATCCAGACCCAGATTTAACTATCTGCATCTCCACATCTGGAAGCCTTGTTCCACTGCTAATGCTTAAATAAAAGGAAAACATGAGGTGAATGGAGCAGGTGGGTTCCAACAGGCAATGGGATTTTATCATTCACTCATTGTTTGTTTGTTTTATATGCTGCCTCTCTCCCAGCTTGGACCCAGGCAGCTCAGAAAAGCTTAAAAACAACAGCAATAAAAGAATACAGTTTTAAAACAGAATTAAAACACCACATTAATATAAACAATAAAAAATAACTGGTGTGATGACGGATGCCATGACAAGCAGCAATCATATCATGCATCCATCACCAGCAATTAAGCATTTGAACATTTTTATCAAGAGTAAAAATCCCAATGAGACAGGACAATTATCCTACTTTTTTTAAAAGTCTCATAATATTGAAATTGGCCCAATTGTTCTATGTACTGGAAACAGTGTGATTTGTACAAAAAGAATAACCTTCTCTGACAGCAATGAAGCACTATGGATTGTGTAGGTCCAGTTTTTGGAGACATCTTGGTCCCAATCCATTCTAGTGGTTCCCAGAATTTGAAGCCCAACCATAAGAACCACAAAACTCAGACCAAACTTTAGTTTTTGCTATGTTGGATAGCAAATGCAAAAACAAACCAAATTGCAGCTGAAGTCCCTGAAGAAGACCGGTCCACTTTGATTCCCTTTTCCCTATACAGCTTCATTTATTTACTAGGTGATGCAGTGCTCAGATCTGCTTGAACACATTCCCTAGGTATCCCTATACAATTTCAATCAGATTAGCTATGCACAGAATAATGTCCCTACAGCAGTTTCAAATTGAAACTGGCATATTCGAGACTAAAGCATGCTGCTCCATATATCTCAGAAGAGGCTTTGGCTTTTCAGATCCATCAATATCATTTCAGCTTTATAGCTGCATAACTTGATTTTGCTTCATGAGCATCAAAGCCCTCCCACCAACCTTGATTATTTACAATCTTGTGTATGAACAAGAGAAATATAAATCTGGGAAGGAAAAACACACACACACATAATGAACGCAAGCCATAAATTTTTATACTTTCTTTTATGAGAAAAGTATTTTTTAAAATAAAAACTGTACCCATACAACACTTTGAAGCCAAGATTGACATTTTGTTTTAATCCCTTGGATTCTTCATCTGTTCTAAAGTCACAATTTAAAATTGAAAGAAATGTAAGGTTAGACATACAACAGTATCTAAAATACACAATGTGTTGGTATTTTTATTTCAAACAGTCAAAGGCATAAATAGGAGGAAGGGAGGAGGAAGGAAAAAGAAGGAATGTAGCAGCACCTTTAATGCTAACTGTTTTTTTTTTTTTATTATTTTAGCATGCGCTTTCATGAATATAAACCCTCTTCTTCAGATGCAATCTTACAGGTGCTGCTACTTCTTTTCCCTCTCCCTTCAGTGTATCTACACTGTAGAAATAATACATTTTGACACCAGATGAAATAATACATTTTGACACCAGAGAGATGTGGTGCCACAACAAACTACAGATCCCAGGATTTCATAGATTGGAGCAATGACAGTGTCAAATTGCATTAATTTTGCAGTGTGGCAGCAGCCTAACATGGCATCTTCTTTGAAAGCTACTACAAAGGCATAAAATATATCACACTAAATTTCAAAGCCCATTGGCTTCTTTCTTTAGCAAAGATGCCCACTTCTTCCAGCAGCGTTAGCACTGAACAGAGAGGTAATGGAATGGACATTAAAAAAAATATTGTTAAAAATTATCAGATTACATTATGTCACTATTATTTTACACTTTTACATCCCTTTCTTATTTAGTTCAGCTTTAACATTTTCAACTTTTCTCAAATACTTGAAGCCTCTGATTAGTTGTTCCTAATTTCTTATATTCCTCCCAAGAAAGAAGATTATTGCAATCCTTGTTCACACCATTTTAGCTGTTATCGTTTGACATTTCAGAGATTAGTTCCAATATCCCCAATCAAAATCACACACACAAAAATTCCCTCTAAATATAATTCACACACACACACACACACACATCTTCTCATCTCTTTCTCTCGAAGAGAAATGACAACGCAGAAAGAACCACAACTTGGAAACATCACCCAAAGAGACTTTCTGCTGTGCTGTCTGTAACCGGACTTATTTATCTCGGATCGGCCTTTTTAGTCATCAATGCACTTGTAGTAAGCGTGGGATGAGTCCTTCCTGAATCTTTGTTAGCAAAGAAAAGCCAGATATCTATATATATATTTCAAATGATACTTAAGTTGCTTATTCACTGTAATCGCACTATTTTCCTTTGATTTTTTTGCTTTTTCTGATTCTTTTCCTTTACTTTTCTCTTGTCAATCTCTCTCTCTCTCTTTTGATGCAAATATATACATATCTATATGTAGGTATATGGACATTTTTAAAAGCAGGATCTTCCCTTAAAACAACCTATACTTACTGAAGCTTGCTACAGAAATAGGTCCCAAGGAAAATGATCCATCTCACTAAAAATTGTCCCTACACTTGATTAAAATTTGTTACAGCGTGTGAAATGGATTCCATTAAGTGAAAAATCACTTAGTATTCAGGAACTTGTGCTCTTAAGGAGTTACTTATTAAGAAATGTCACTGGGAATGAAGAATGCTTAATGAAGTTCGAACACTCCAGTAATGGCTGCAATCCCAGGAAAAATTCAAATGGGTTAACATAAATTATATTCATCGATGTGCTCTTATATAGTCATATTTTAGAGACTATTTTTATATTCTGATTCTTTAAAATGCTGGTATTTATTTATTTATTTATACTCCACCCCCGCCATCCCCACCTCCCCAAAAAAAAACCTGGAACAAAAAGGAGCTCACAATTTAAAAGAAGAAAACAATTAAAAAACACAACAAAACAAAAAATCAACACTAAAATAGAATTAAATTATTCATAGCATTAAAACAATTAAGCCCTCGAGTTAAAATAGTACAATGCAATTTAAAAATAAAAAAGCTATTAAAACAGTTCAATTAAAACAATACAGTAAACTCTTTAGCCCATTTTTTGTTTTACTTCTGCTTTAAAAACCTGTAGGGGTAAAAACATTTTAGTCTGCTGATGGGAGGACAGCAAAGAGGGATCCATTCTGGTCTTCCTGGGAAGGGAGTTGCCCAGTCTAGGGCCAGCGACTGAGAAGGCCCTCTCTTGTGTCCCCACCAACTTTGCTTGAGATGGTGGTGGGACTCAGAGAAAGTCCTCTCTTGATGATCTCAGGGCTCAGGCAGGCTCATACAGGGAGACATGGTCTGTCAGATAGCCTGAACCTGAGCTGCATATGGCTTTATAGGTCATAAGCAGTACTTGGACTTGCGTCCAAAATATACTGGCAGCCAGTGGAGCTGTTTCAAGCTGTGGTCTCTGTATCCTGCCCCAGTTAACAATCTGGTTGCAGCTCTTTAGAGCAGCTGTTTTTGAACACTCTTCAAAGGCAGCCCCAGGTACAACCTGTTACAGTAGTCCAAGCAGGATGGAACTACGAGTGAGTCATGCACCACCATGGCTGGTTTTGACATCTCAAGGAACAGACACAATTGGCCTACAAGGTGCAAGATCACTCCTGGCCACCATAGAAATCTGGGCCTCGAAGTTTAAAGCTGAATCGAGAACTACACTCAAATTGTCTTCAGTGGGAGTGTAACCCCATCTAACCACAGACTGAATCCCTGTTCTCTTATCTGCTTTTGACTGACCAGGAGACTTCTGTCTTGTATGGATTATGCTTCAATTTGTTTGCCCTGATCCAGTCCATTACTGGTGACAATCACTGGTTTAGGATCAGGACCACCTCCTTGGATTAGGGAAGAAAAGAGTAGTATAGTTGGGTGTCATCTCCTTATTTTAGGCACCACACCCCAAAACTTCAGACAAGCTCTTCCAGCAGTTTCATGTATATGTTACATATAAAGGAAAACAAAATAGAATCCTTGGGGAACCGTACAGGCCAATAGCCAGAGAGTCAAACCAGAGTCCTCTAGCATCACCTTCTTGATTCTCCCCTCTAGGAAGGAGTGGAGTCCCATCCCAGCAAGGCAGCTCAGGAAGATACCATGGACAATAGTACTGAAAGCCGCTGAGAGGTCCAGCAGAACCAACAGGGACACACTCCCCGTCTCCAGCTATAGTCTATATGCTGATTTTCTTCTAGAATTCTTTGGTGTGTTCCATTAATCATCGTATGTTTGCAATGTGGTCCCTAATGCCTCTTCCTTCCCTAAACCCCACTTACACCTATGGGATTTTTCTTTTTATATATGATTGTAGTCTGTGCTTCAGAATTTTGAGCATAATTTTGCTTGCATGGGAAATTAATGTTATGGTCCTATAGTTGCTGTAGTCTGCTGACATGCATATACACATTTAATTGTGAGTTTATTTGGTGACATCATTTCCAGGTGGACATGCATCAGATTTCATTCTAGTATATTTAATATCTAATATTTCATTATCTGAAATATACACTGAACTTGTAGTACTCAATGTTGACTCCTAAGAGGAAAGCCAAACAAATTAACTCATATGAAATACAAGCAGGACAAAGGTATCGATTTCCCTAAATTTAGGATTTGAATCCTTCCAGAATTATGAAACTTTTGAAAGTCTCTTGTTTGAAACCATGGAGAGCATCTGCCATTCAAAGGAAACAACACAGGCCTTGATAGATTGATGGGCTGATATGGTATAAAACAGCTTCTAAGCCCTTGGTGGCAATACTCCTATCTCAGGGTGGGCAAACTGCAACACACAGGTAACTTCAATCCCATGTCTCCTCTGACACCCTGACACCTCCTATACATTTCCCCCTAATGCAATTGGCCACATTTTTGCTTTGCCCAGTCTTTTTTAAGCTCACAGGGCTTTTTTCAAAGCTAGAAGTGACTGCAGAGGCTGGGAAAATTACCATTTTATATTAGGTACACTATTTTAGTAGGCCACTGTATATAATGGGACTTGAGCATCCATGGATTTTGGCATCCACGGGGAGCCCTGGAATCCAATACTAGCAGATACCAAGGGATCACTGTATTAAGTGTGGCCCCATGAGGTCCCAGGGATGGATGCCACCCTCAAAACTCTGGAACACTCTCAGCCTTGATGTGTCTCTCTGCCTTCCCTTAAAGAAGAGCTCCAATAAAAAGTGCAACATTATACATGTCTGTTCTGCAGTAAGGCCCCCTAACACGGCTAGCCTAAACACATTTAGAACTGTAAAATATTTTGTACTGGTAAATGATTAGCAGCCATTATAATTTACAGAGGGATTTATGTTTCAAGGCAATTATGCCATCACTATCTTCCCATGAATAAACAGCAATTACCCAGATGTAAACTCTTATTTACAAGCTTTGTAATAGCCTGCAGACTCTAGTATTGCTAGCAGATGGCAGATCAGCCACCTTCTGTTTTCACTCCCACATATCTGTACTTAATAAGTACACCATTTAAAGGGCTATTTTTCCTGGTCCATTTCACATAAGCAACTGAGATCCTTCTCATGAGAAGTGACAGTCTGATCCTGACATTAGTTCTTGTTACTTAGGCTGCATCCACACTGCAAAAATAATCTGGTTTGACACTACTTTAACTGCCATGGCTCCATGCTATGGAATTCTGGGAAGTTGGTTGTGGCACCAGAGCTCCTCATTGGGTTCAGACATTACAAGAATTCAGCTAATCCAACTGCAATCTTTATCCTGACCCTAATCCTCAATATCTTGGAATTCTCATTTAGGTCAATGAAACTTACTCAGTGCAAGTTTAACTTTCATTCTAATGCATGAATGTCAAAGGAAGATAAAAATATCTATTTTTCTCCCTTTAGATATGTTAACAAAGCTTATTTTATTGGACCAGTTTCTCCACTGCCACCCAGTTTACTCTGGAAGCTTTCCAATGATGTTGCATCACTCCTTCCTTTCATTTATATCTCACCTAGAGTGCATCCATCTTTTCAGTCCTCTTCCGCTCAGGCATGCTATGTTGTTCCCATTGTGAAATCAGGCAGCAGAGGTGCTCCATCAGTACTTGGGATCAGTAACAGATTGGATAAGAAAGCCAGAGTGGTTTGAGTGCTGGACTACAACTCTGGAGACCAGGGTTCAAGTCCTCACTTGGCCATGAAACCCACTGGGTAACCTTGGGCAAGTCACACTTTTTCAATATCAGCTGAAGACAATGACAAAACTCTTCTGAAAAAAAAAAACTTGCCAAAGAAACCCATGATAGGTACACCTTAGGGCAGTGGCGTCATTGGTGTGTGTGTGTGTGAGAAAGAGAGAGAGAGAGAGAGAGAGTGAACCTTACTGGATGTCACCCGGTTGGGCCCTCTTTCCCCTTTGGTGCAGAAGGGGCAAGTGTGCATTTTTCTTGACTTCTCTGTCACAGGGAGAAAGCCTTGTGACAGAGCAGCAGGCCTGGCCACCCTAGGTGAGGCTGCAGCAGCTGGGGAAAGGAGGCAAGGAGAAAGGGGCAACCGGGCAACCAGTGAGGAGTGGAGACAGCCAGGTGAGGGGGGTGCAAGTGAGCAAAGTAGCGTGGGTGGTGCAGCCTTTAACTTCCCCAGCAGCCCTCCACACCGGGTGTCACCAAAGGTAGTGACACCACTCCCTTAGGGTCACCATAAATTGGAAATAACTTGAAGGCACACAACAACAGCAAATCATCTAGATGCAAATGCTGTCCATGCATTTGACTCCGAATACTGGAGCCAAAGGTCTCTAGCCCTCTGGAATGATGCCACAGCTAGATTCCTAAATTGCATGGGAAGACAGAACATATGTCCATAGACCAGGTTCCCCACTGCAGGCATACATCCAACACATGAAGGGTATCAACAAAGTTGGGAAGGTTGGAATGCCTGGAAAGGGGTTCTTGCTCTTAGATGATTTGGGAGGGAGTAGAGTTCTACATGTTCTAGACTGGGCTGTACTTTTTCTAAAATATGAAGTTCACAGCTTGGGAACAGCTTGGGTGCTGTGGGAATCAGTGCATAAGCATTATCTCCCTGTCCCTGTGAGACTGGTTCATACTCTTGTTTTATGCATCTATGCCATAATTATGTGTTCCATTTTTAAGAGGTATGTTCATGACATTAAACTTAATGTTTGTGAATCTAAATAGTATTTAAATGAGATCTAAAAATGCAGGTGACAACTCTTTCTCAGGTAAATAGTTAAATACATCTTCTTTGCACAACCAGAGATATCTGTACAGCCACTTTTTAAAATTACTGAGTGGGAAGACTGAACCGTCATTTTGACATAACACCTATAAATAATTTTTATAACATTCCCATTTGCTTCAATATTATTTGGATTGAGTGTAATTGTAGGAGAAACTGCTATATGTTACAGAGATTCCTTTGCCAACATTTGATCCTAATCTTTTCTAATACATTGTGTGAATATATACACTATTAGGATGGAGATTAAAAGACTGATGTTGTGAAGAGGAGGAGGAAGAGGGAGGAGGAGGAGGAGGAAAGATATAAAATTAAGGAAATAGTACTGTGCAGAATTATTCAAGTCCTGGGAGTTCTGTATAGGCTTTCTTTGAAATTTTTTTCCTGTTGTATCCAGCTTGTCATGAACACCATGAACTGTTCATACAGTAGTTAAACATATACAGCTCCCTAATTTGTTACTCATAAGATTTGGTTTCCAGATGTTTGTTTATTTTGGTCATCCTTTTCTGGACATATTCCAGCTTCTTGAGTAGTGGTAGTACTGAGTGCTGGATCTTCACACAATAGTGTTGAATCCCAAATTAAGCAAGACTAAGATGTGGTGTAATCCAAACTTTGTTCCAACAGATCAATTGTGGCCTTCATCACACCGGTTAGGGGTGAAGCAGACAGGTGCTGGGACTGCAGCAACTACACGGCCTGCTTCCAAAGCAGACTGCCGCCATGGTCCAAAGCCAGCCACCACCAGGAGCTGGATTATTCCAGCTCCTTTTTGATCAGGTCCAAAGGACTGGATAGTGGTGTGAGTGGCTTCCAGCCACTTTGGGGGCATTCATTATTTGAATGCCACACCTGCACAGCTGCTAGAAGCTGCTTTATTTGGCCTGTGTGTTTTGGGCCATAGTCATGCCTGTGGCTGTACCTTATCACAAGATGACTTGTCCTGTAGCAGCTTAGTCTTCCAACTGTTTCTGGAGCAGCAGCAGCAGATCTTCTTCCCCCTATTCTTCTTCTATTTGCTTATTTATATCCCACCTTCCTCCCAGTACAGGAACTCAAGGTGGCTTTTCATTTCATTGACGGGCAAATTCTATCAATGCTTCCCAATTACACTGCTCTTCCACTGTCAATTCACATGTGGCAAGCCCTCCCCCCCCCCCCCCAAGTTGTTTCTTGAGTCTTAGCAGTACCATTTCCATCACTGGTTCAGCTGGTTATTTAAGGGGGTCGGTAAGCAAAAGAAGAATATGACTATCCTTGTATGAAACAGAGTCACATCATCTGAATCTCCGGTGAGCTTTAATAATAATGTAAATTGGTTGGTTTGAGTTTCTCACTGTCCTTCCACACCCTATATTCTTCCCCATGTTTTTCTTTCTCTGAGTTTTGGCAGGACTGTTCCCATCACCAGTTCTTCTGGCTATATAAGAGGCTCTGTCAGCAGGAGAAGAACACTACTTTTGAATTTAACAGAGTCACATTGAGTGATATGTGGATTTGATAGTTTCATACATATTTTATACATATTTTGCATACTTATAGGCCACTGAGGAAGACTGCTGTTGAAACGCGTCTGGCCTTGAGTTCTATTATTTAAAAGTTGGATTTTGCCTGTTTTTAGCATTTGATTAATATCAGTGGGGTATTGCTCCCCTTTTAGAAATTTAACTGGTTCTTTCTGCTCTTGAATTTATTTTATTTCTAATAAGCTTTTCACATTATTGTCCTTTCATATTGGGAAGTGTGATATTGATATTGGGTTTGTTTTTTTTAGAAGCCTCTGGCGCAGTTTTTTGGTTTTCTCTTGGGTTTTCAGCCACAGGGACTTTTGTTGGTTTGTTTGGTGCTGCACACTAGAAATATGATTTTGGTCCCCATTTTAAAGTAATCTGCACTTCTTTAACTGATATACACTTCACAGCACATTTATATTGTAGATTTTACACTTCTCTGGATTTTAAAAATGTGATTATCAAGTCTACCAAAATGCATTTCTTTCTTAAGAGCTGTCAATGAATGCTGAAAGATGTGTTTATTTATAAACAATGAGAAAATGACGTGGGCTAGAAATAACTGGATCCACCTGTTTCTCCATTTCTAAAAAGGCAAACCAGCTACGAAGCCATTTTTGAAAGCCAGACATGTTTTTCTTTAAATAAAACATGGTAAGAGCTTACCTGGCAAGGAACCAAACTTTCAGGCTCTGTTTGCCTCCTTTTACTAAAAAAAAAGCAACAGGGCATCTTGTGTAGTCTCTAGCTGGAAGCATAAGAAAAATCTAATATAATCTTAGTATCAATAAATGTTGAAGTCAGGATCATCCATGCCACAGTATTTGTGACTCTATGTATATGTGATTCTATGAAAGCTGAAATGAAATGCTGGAGAAGAGTTCTATAAATACCATGGATTGCCAAAAAAAACAAGACAAAAACCAAGTAAGTGGGCCATAGAGTAAATCAAGCCTGAATCCTTGCCAGAAGCGAAAATGTTTAAACTGGCACTACTATATCATACTTTGGACATATAATTAAACATGTCTAATTAGAAAATACAACGTTTCATCCATAGGAATAGGGGCCACTTTATGGGTAGATAGGACTAATGAAATAAACTACAATCCCAGTTAGCAAGATCTTAGCAGACCAGTTAATAACAGAGTGTCCTTGTGGTCTTTCATTCATAGGGTCACCATAACAGAAAGCAGACTTTGGCTGCTGCAACAAAATATTTGCCTCCCCCATATGTTCTCTGTATTTCCTATATCATGAGAAAAAAACTCAAACCATTTTCTACTCAGCATTCATGAGAAAGCTCCTTTGAGGGGTCATTCACACTATGAAATACCCCGGTGTGGAACCTGGGTTATTTCATAGGAGTTCATATTACTCCTGACTACACTTGATGCAGTTTGTGGGGGGCTGCCAAAGAGCCCATTTGACCCAGTGGAGTTGGCACTGGGTCACCTACCATGTCTTTTTCATTGCGCTGCAAGAATCAGGATATTTGGTAGTAGGAATTACCAATCTGGATCTGTGCTGCTGCGTCCTCCTCCTTCCTCGCTCCCTTGCTGCCGCCACCATGGCTGCTTGCCTCCTCCCCCTCCCCAAATCTTCCTCCTTCCTCCTCTCCCCTCACTGCCACCTCTGCTTGCCTCTTCCTCCTCCCCTGATCTTCCTGATCTTCCTCACCCCTCCACTTGCCTTCTCCTTCATCTCCCTCCTCCTTCTCCTGCCTCTTCCTCACCTCCCCAAGTCCCTTGCCGTGTGAACTGCAAGGATCAGTCTGATCAGGGGAAACATAGTGGGAACTATGATTCTGATCAATTTGGTGGGGCATTGCTGAGGAGACCCCGGATCTCCGCCATGCAAAAAGATGAGTGTAAATGAGGCTTGAGTGTCTTCCAACTGATTGTCCTCTAATTGATTGAAAACTGCTTGAAATTCTCCTGACAGAGTTGGTAAAACTTTTTGTGGACCTTATTTTGAAACAGCTAAAATATCGATCAGAAACATAAGATTAAGAGACTCCATGTTGTGACCAGAACATGGAACCTCAGTATTACAAGTCATGAAGTCCTTCCAATTTTGTTATAAGGAAGGCATCACAGTAAAGCTTGGGCCCCAAACCTACCTGCATTTCCAGCCTTTAAAGTGGTGCCAAGAAGCAAGGAGCTGCCATTCTCCTTCCGGGTTTGTTATCTTCTTCCCAAGACCCCAGCACCATTTTGTAAGCCTGGAAGGTGGTCATTCAGCAGCCAAATGAAGTAGGATTCCCTGATTGCCCAACTTCACTCCAATCCACTTGTGGGAGATATTTTAGTTTCCTGGAAGTTTTTCTTGGCATACGGGTTCAATTATCAATTATCACAACTTTGGTGGATGGCATGGGCTAGAAATTTGGAGATAAAAAAAAAAATTGGGAGCCTTATGTAGCCAGATTGGGAGCCTTATGTAGCTACTTAAGGAATGTTGGGAGTGCAGGCAGGCCGAAGTCACACCCAGCTTTGGAGCCCAGGGATTTGCCTCATGTGGCAAATAATCCACACATATTCTAGAAGAGTTTATTCCTGGCGTTTCGCAGGCATCTGTGGCTGGCATCTTCCATGCCTGCATTCTCTGAAGATGCTAGCCACAGATGGTGGTGAAACATCAGGAATAAACTCTTTTGGAATATGGCCACATAGCCTGAAAAACCCATAAACAACTATGGATGCTGGCCTTGAAAGCTTTCGACTTCATAATCCACAAATAGGCGGTACACACATGTGGGTTCCTTGCCTGCCACTCCTAAGTCATCCATGACACTTGGGGCAGGGAAAAATTGGGCAATCAGATGGTGGTCAAGACATCCAGTTTTTGGATCTGTTCCTCATGTCTAGCCTACACACATCAGTTGTAATGATAAAGTTTGGGCCTTTTGACCTCTAGCTAAGTGTTATGCTTCTTGTAGACGCTCCCTCTGTATGTGCCATCCTCTGTTTTAAACAGCATTTCTGCTATAAACAAGTATCTGCTCCAGTCCTTAAAGAGTAGAACAGTCTAGTCTAATGATGAAGAGCCTTTATGAAAGGTCAAGCAAGGCAAGGGGAGAATTTAAGAGTTACTGACATGACAGATTCCTATATTATTGGTACAGAGTGAAGCTTTGCTGCAATGGTAGTTATAAGCAGAGTGAGTAATTGGAAAGGGAGTATTTACGAAAAGGAAGATACAATGGTAAGGCAGGCAGATACTGTCTGCCAGAGGGCAAGTTCCATTCTCTCTCTCTTAGGGGAAGGCAATAAAAAAACTTCTTCTGAATAAAACTTGCCAAGGAAAGGGCACAGTTGCCATAAATCAAGAGTGGACTTGAAGGCACATAAAAATAAAATAAATGCAATAACTTTAGAAATTATTAATGTAGATTGCAGAATGTTGCTGCCACCCACTGTTCAAAGTAAGTATGGCATCTCCACTCAAACTCAATTCCTCAACATATGTTTGGATAGCTATTTAGATGTGAAACTTTACCTAAAGAGGTTATTTTAACATATAGAAAGGAAATTTCAAATGGAGGCAATCTGGAACCCCCCCTCCTTTTCCTGAAGCAGCCTCTTGATCATGCTGCGAAATCAACCAAGCAGGCTTATCCTAGTCACTGTTTGAGTGGCTGGCGTGAAAGAGAGGCTATTTCAGGAAAAAAGTGAGGGGAGAAGGGTCTGTTCATTTGCTCTATTTTTAAGTGGCAGAAACATCTAATACTTGCTCCTCAAGCTAGAGAGCTCAAACTGATTGGTAGACGGGGATGCCTCTTTGGCTCTACAATGGAGTATCAAGAGGCAAGGAGAGCAGCAGGTAGGAGCAACTCTACTGGAGTTCACTGGCAAGACAAGGAGAGCAGTGTAGCAGGGCAACGTTTCTTTTACAGGACGGTCTCCCCTGACAGACTAGTAAAGAAAGCGCCCATCAACACTCCTTTCCTCCCGCTGTGGCTAACTGAAATTTCCCTTCAGCAGTGGGGAAAGTGGTGATTGCTTTTCCCACTGTGGCAAATAAATCCGAAAGAGCCGCTGTCACTGCCATTTTGATGAGCAACATTACCGAGTGACTCGTATTCAAGCCAACTCAGGATTTTTGGATCAGTTTTTGACATAAATTTTTTCCACTTACAGACGAGTATATATGGTACCTAAAATTATTTAAGATGTGTCGAGATTATGTTGTGGTAAAACAGACTGGTGACACACACGACTAAGTTACTATCCATATCTTAAAATGAGAATGAAAGCTTGCCTCACAGCACTTTTATTAAGTGCCAAAAGGTTCACAAATAGCAAAAGCGTGGTGAAAATTAAAAAGGTCTTTCAATAGAAAGATGGCTAGATAAGAGTGTGGTCTATAGCACTAACGGACAAGTTAGCTTGTTAAATTATTGAGAGTAGGTCAAAAATGTATTTGAATAAACATGGGAGGTTTTTTTAGTTAATGTTACTCTGAAGTAATCTATAACTTGACCAAGCATTGTTCTTGAAAAGTTCATTTGGAATATTATAAATAATATATAATCCATCAATCAGTTCTTTCATGGCAGTTTATGCCCATGGTGATTGATAATGGTAAATAATTAGGTTAATTAAGATGTGTAAGTGGGAGGGCAACAGAGAGATGATTGCCATGTTACAGTTGCAAGAAAATGGAAAATCTGTAATGAAAAAAATTAATATTTAAAAAGAAAAGAATAGAAAGAATCCTGTAACACCTTTTTAGACTCATCTGTTGCTAGTTATTCCATTGGTGGCATTATACTACTGTAAAATATTGTTGTGACTACTGTGAACTTGGGCCACAGTTGGTGCATGAAATTCTGTGATGGCCAAGATGACGCTCACTGGCTCACGCTGCGTCAAGCTCTTTCAGCCTAACTGACCTCAGGGGACTGTTGTTAAGGATAAAATGGGTAGGTATAAGGGGAAAAAAAACCCTGCTTTGATCTCTTTATAAGGAAGGATCCAAATGTAATAAAAGAATAAATAAGATCTTCTAAAGAGCACATGGGTCCAAAAAACACTGCAGAAACAATCCAGTTCAAGACTGCTTTAACTGCCCTGGCTCAGTGCCAGGAAATCTTGGAAATTGTAGTTTATTCTGGCACCCAGAGCTCTGTGACAGAGAAGGCAAAATGTCTCACAAAACTACAGTTCCCAGAATTCCCTAGCATTGAGCCAAGGCAGTTAAAGCAGTCTCAAAATGGATTATTTCTGCAGTGTATTTTGAAACATAGAAAGACTAAGTTCATTTTCACTCAATGTTTTCATAGTCCAACATTTAAACCACTACACCACGTTGGCTCTCATCTGCGATACATTTAACAAATTCTTATCCAAGGATCTTGTTTTATGCTCCACTGTGGCATCTTTCTCTGTGTATAACAAACACAAACACACCCACACCCACCAACATTTCACTTCAAACCCAGAGCACCTTATTTATGAGTCGCTAGGATACTATACCAGTCCTTACTTTAACAAACTACTACTACTACTACTACTACTGCTACTATGAAGAACTGGAATAGTTTCTCTTGGTCTGATCTTACCATGTTTAAGAGGTATTTTGCAAATCAACCGTTCCTTACAGATCTTTCCCAGCTCCAATGACAGTGAGGAATGCTGGAAGTTGCAGTCCAGCCAGTATATGGAGGACCAGATGACTCTCACCACAGAGGATGGACACAAAGAATCAACACCCATTTCACTCCAGTTTCATACAATGCAATATACACATTCTAATCAACTAATTTGACTAGTTCAATGAAAAAGAAGTACTGGTAAGAAACTTCAATTTCAAGTTTATTAACTTCTTTTAGCACTGAAGCCAATTTTGCTTAGTTTATACAGCAAGAATTTAATGTCAAAATGTCTACATTCAAGTATGGAATTAAACACATGATATGAACATTAAAAACATGACAACATGTAAATAGAACAGTACCTTTAACAAATAGAGATTAACAGTGTTAACATGCATAAAGTAACACAAAATAATATATTCTAATCATAAAACAAATATTGTCATGCAACTAAAATATGTAAAGTGATTTATAAGCACCCCAGTAGTATAGAAGTTATTAATTTGGAGTTAAATAAAGTTTGTATTCTTTAAAAAAATCTTTCATTGGCGTCATTTCTTTCTTACATAATACTTTGCTTTTTGATTACATGTGTTTTGACTATTTGTTTTTCATCTCCAAAAAACAGAGGTGATCCTTGGTAACAAGATTAGAACCAACAATTGCATGCACTTTAAATATTTTAAAGCTACTATTCAGGAAAGTAATTACTTTAAAAATGTTAAATGGGTTTTCTTGTCTTGTTTGAAAACCATAAAATTCTGTGCCATATTTTAGGAAGCATTTCTTCTTGTCAAGACGGAACACATTTGGAACTTTTATCTTCACCCAAATTCAGTAAATTTATATGTAATTTTAAATATATAGATATACTGAACTCACCAAAACCAATTGCATGGACACAATTAAAACTGAAACTACATAATATTAAAATAAGAGCATACTATTTTCATCCATGTTTTTCTTTTCCTTAAAAGAATGAGCCCTGATTGGAAATATACAGACGCTGTCCAACATGGTTGTTACTAGCAAGTGGAATTGATGGTGACAAAGGATAGCTTGGATAAGAGTATGGTCTTGACGTATATGACAGCACACTGGTGGTTCCAGAAGAAAGAGTAGCACTAACCGGAGAAATGTTATTTATTGAACTTCGGCGGAAATTGTAATCTGTTAAAAAAAATTATATGTAGTTAACTTTGAATGTTTATGTAGAGATTTTGATTTAGAAACAAAGTTTAACAGAACACACATGGTCACCAGAGTTTTGTCTCATTTCCTCATTTAAAACCCTTGCCACTGAGCAATAATGACACTCCCAGTGAAGGCCACATATTAATATGGAGTGCTTTGAGCATGGGCTACTCAAGTCCTTCTCTATGTAACACTGATTATAATAGCACTACATAGGCAGAGCTAACTCCTCCTGTTCTTTGAACAAACAGGTTGCCAAGAGAAATTTGTCTCAATTGTGGCATACCCAAATGTTTAGAAATGCCAACAAGTGGTGACATCCAGTAATCTATTGCAGCACTGGCACCTGGCCAGATATGCACAGCATGGCAGATGGGGAAAAAATGTGCACAACTACTACATGAGCTTTTCTGCTGTGACCTTCACTTACAGTCAAAACATGGTATGTTAAATAAGTATCGTGTATCTTAAGATTCTTTTGTTAAAAACCAAAATGTTTTTGATCAAGGTCACAAGCAGAATAACCAAGTTTAAGCCTTCCACTCCATCTGGGACATTTGTATTTATTCACTGAAATATTAATATCCCACTTGATATTCAAGAATCTCAGGGTGACATATAATCAAATCAGCTTAGAGCAGTTTTAAAAATATTTTTTAAAAAGTATTAAACCATTTAACACTTAAAACAAGACAATTTAAGATCAGTTTGAACAGCTGAAAATAATCTAAATCATAATAAAAGTGCCAATTTGGATAATGTCAATTAGGCTCTGAAGACTTTAATAAAAAGCCATGTTTTGACTTGGTGCTGGAATGCCAATTGGCCTTCTACAGAAAGGGTAATCACAGGTCAGAGAAAAGAAGGCCTTCTCCCATGTTCTCCCGCAGTGTAATGGTGAGGAGGGTTCCTCCAACAGACTTTTATTTGAAAATCCTTCCTGCATACTGGGATTAAAAACAGTCCCCACCTTTTTAAACCATGCATGGGGCAGGAGTAAGATTTAGATATATGTGAGAAAGTTTAATCTCTTCCAACCTGCACTAACTCTATATCAGAACCATTTTAACTTATTCAAACTTGAGAAGTGAAATGTATTTGCGTACTATATACTCAAAATAATATGCAGTTTGACAAGAAAGGAAAGCTGTTCTTGTTTCATTACACAGTTGCAGATACAGTAATTAGGCTCTTCTAAACTCCTATACGTAAGATCAGGTTATATGTTTTCCTTTTCAGTTAAATCTTTCATTTTTCAAAAAGCAAGCAGATTCAAGAAACTTGCTTTCAATTAACTTGCTTTTAAAAAATAGGACTGTAACCTATTTTAATCTTTGCCTTTAAGACAAGATGCACAATCTGAAGAAAAAGAAAGCGGCAGGTTTTAAAATCATATCACATAGTATTTAAAGATCACACCCTTGTGTGTACATTTCTTTCTTACCATTGACAATTATTGCTGTTGTGCAAATATTGCAACAATTTAAAAGCTAAAATAAGACTTTTAATTAGAATAGCTTAAATAAATCATATATAGTTTACATAATATGTGGACCTTAATATTCATTACTCATTTGTACAAAATTAACGTTTTGTACTCATTTGTACAAAATTAAGCATATTTTTATTTTTAGGTAGCCACTATATGTTTATAAATTTCCCAACACTGATATTTCTTCCAAGCTAACTCAGCTTAAATAAACCACACTCTTTTCCAAAAGGCCAAATAGGAACAGGCCTCCCTTCTAGCTTCAGCCAAATGTAGCACACAAGAGATGACTTGATATGGACAGGTTGCTTACCTGTGATTGTAGATTTTTGAGTGGTATCTGTGAACTCATACAAATGGTACTATCTGCACTTGCTCAGTGCATCATTTAGAACATTCTGGGGCTATTGTGTAAGTGTCTTGGCAATTGCCCCACCATTTGCACGCCCAACCAGACAGCCTCCCACCTAAACTGTCAGTTCCACGGATGCCAAAGCAGCAGCCAAGGGCAGGACGCGAGGGGAGAATGGGTAGGGTTGCATAAGTTCACAGATGACCATTCAAAGAACTATAGTTACAGGTAAGCAACCTGTCTTTCTTCTACATGGTCTCTGTGACTCACACAAATGGGAGACTAGCAAACTACAGTCCAGCCTCCTATCTGGATCTCACATTAGAACAAAAATGAACAATGAACACCTAATGCAAGGCCCAGATAGGAGGCTGAACAGCTGAAGGCAGGTAGTTATCCTGCTAATGCCCTGTATAGAGAATCCCCTGAGGAATGCAGTGAATGTTGCCATAGCCCTGTGGAAGTGGCTTTCTACTTGCTCAGAAAGAGATGCCCACCCAAAGGTATAGATAAGTCTGTTAGTGCCAGCAACCTATTTAGAGAAGCACTGTATAGAAAATGGTAAGTCCTTTTTGCTAGACAAATAGAAGAATAGTGTGTGTGACCTCGTAAAAGATGACAAGTAGTCCATGAAGAGGGCTAACACTTGTCAAACCTTCAGGGAGTGAAGAAAGTGTTCAAAGTCAGATGGAAAGCCAGAGATGACACTCCTGGCATCAGGACAATACTGTCCAAGTGAAAGTGGAATCAACTCCCAAGGGTACATCATTCTCTTGCTCGTCTGCTTGATGTAACAGGCACCACCATCCACATGAAGAGCCTCATGCTGCAGAAAGCCAAAGGTTCAAATAAATTTTGCAGAAACTGGAAGAGGACTAGGTCAAGATTTCAGCAAGGCAGGTACAGTGAGGTACAGGTCCATTAGTGGGAGATTAAAGCTTTTGAATACCTTTAAAACCTTATACAAAGTAATGTAGAAAAGCAGGAGGGTTTCCCACTCTCCTGCCAGGTCAAAAGCATCACTGTTAGATAGCATTTGACTGAAGAGAGGGGGAGCTCACTTTCTGGCATGGAGTTGGAGAACTCTAAAACATGGGTGATTTTCACCTGATTCTGTTTTCATTTGAGAGAGCTAAGCCAATGTAAGAAGATGAATGGAAGGAATTAAAACTCAGTCTCTCTTTTGATGTGATGAAAATGAGAACAGAAAACAACATAGAGCCAAATGCAAGAAATGTGGTTATGAATTGAAAGACCAAGTACACAGAATGAAGAATCATTTAGAAAAATAAAAAGAACTCAACAGTGATGATGGAGATATGATATTTTGATCTGCTGGAATCATAGTTGGAAGAGACCACAAGGGCCATCCAGTCCAACCACCTGCCATGCAGGAACACACAATCAAAACGTCCCTGACAGATGGCCATCCAGTCTCTGTTTAAAAACCTCCAAGGAAGGAGACATCACCACATTCTGAGGGAGTGTGTTCCACTATTGAACAGTTCTCACTGTCAGGAAGGTCTTCCTAACATTGAGGTGGAATCTCTTTTCCTTTAGTTTGAATCCATTGCTCCAGGTCCTATTCTGGAGCTGCAGAAAGGTGCTAAAAGGAGTGGTCTGTTGAGCCCCTAAGACTCCTAGATCCCTTTCACGTGTAGTCTTTTTAAGCCAGGTGTCTCCCGTCCTATAACTATGCATTTCATTTTTTCTGCCTAAGTGCAGTACCTTGCATTTCTCCCTGTTGAAATTAACTTTATTAGTTTTGGCCCAATGTTATTTTAGAATTTAGTTTTATTTAAGGATGTAAATCTTATCAAACCAAATTAACTTTGGACTGTTGATATTAGAAACCATAAAAACATGGTCGATCAAGCTTTCTAATATACAAAATAATGTTACACAGTAGTAATATAACAAGCAGGATTTAATATTTTTTTTCACTAAACATTAATTTAAAAAAACAATCCGGTTTCAATTAAAAAAAAACACCCCTCTGTTTAACTCAAAAACCCAGGGATTTGATTGTTATTAAAAAAAAACAAAAAACTTGCAACCAGGTGTGACAGTAATGATGTCTCAGGAAATGGAGAATTAGAAGGGTTGCCCCTACAGAGAGAAAGGCTGTTTCTGTGTACTATCCAGGGATGTCTACTGAACTGGAGGTTACCCAGACACTCTATGATGCTGTACCAACCTGCTGATGCAAAGAGTGGCCTTGCACTAACACAAGAGTACATTCCTCTCATTGGACAGATGACAGTGGTTATCCACCAACACAGGGATGGAAAGTTTTCCATTCCAAGAAGCTGAATGGGCAACACGTTTGGACTGAACCCTGCAGCACTGTGTGCCTTGGTTTCAGTGATCAGGCTGAGCATGTCAGCAGTGGGGTGGAACAGGCAGGTCCAATAAAGGCAGTCCACTGCAGCTGATATTGAATCATAATGAGATTTCCAAAGAGCGATTTGGAAGTTGGAACCCCAGATGTTTGGGCGATGAGCAAGGAGTCAACAGAAGCCTTGAGGCTGAATTACCTGTTTTCAGTAGTGCAGACTACTATGTTCAAGGCATTCTCCCAGAGGAGGGCCTTAAGTAGGGCCAAGTAGATCCAATATGTATGAGAGGGGAATGCATGAGTGTACACCAATCTCAACGTTTTGTACCTATCCTAACACAACATGCATTTGGAGTGACTGTTCCCTCTAAGCCTAAACACCACAGAAGGGGGAGGACATGAGCCCCACAGGGCACAGATGGTCAAAACGATGAACCAGGTGAAGTCAACAGAGATATGTTCAAAGCATAATCCAAAACTGAAACCAAAATATAAGATGAAAAATGCAAGATAGAAATGTTATCAGTCAAGAAATCCAAGCTCAGAACAAGATCGAATTGATGTTTCTTCTGCAGTAGTCAAAAAGAGTTAAGAGCTTAGGGTATAAGTGCTTTGGCTGGGCATGTGGGGCTACCACCAAAATGCTGTAATAGCTCTAGAAGGTTCTGAATGATGCCCTGTGCAGGTCCAGATAATCACAAAGAAAATACTCAACTGGTAGTGTAGAATTTTGATTATTTATTTTTTGTGATTATTTATTTTTTAGTATTCCAAATAGCCAATTGTATTCCCAGAAGCCTCTAATGTGCTAGAATTTGCCATTTAAATGGAATTGTGCCTATCACTAGCTTGTTTTAGACCAAATAATGATGATGATGATGATGATGATGATGATGATGATGTTAGAAACAGACAATGACAGAAGTTACTTTTCTATAAATAAAAATCTTGAGAGGCCTAAACAGGGGGAAAGTTATATTAAACAGCAATTGTTTCCCTGAAGCTTCTGGGGGATGACTGGATATTTGGGGTGGAGGTCTTGGGGAGTAAATGTCACCTGCAATCTACATTTTCCCACCCCTGCTGTAAATGATGCAACTGTAAACTGCAAAGTGATATATATCACATAATTACATACATAATAAACATGCATTATATATATGCAAATGTTCCAAAATCCAAAAACTTAAAACACTTCTGGCTTCAAGCATTTCAGATGGGACTCAACCTGTTGCTGTCTGTGTTCCTTTCTGGGCAAGGAGGGGGGGGCTAATATTTTTATTTCAAAACGATTCTTCTGAATTTTTTAAAATTAGAAAACCATAAATTCTGAAAGGAAACAGTTATTGTTTACAAGGAGGACAAAATGCCAGTTTCATTAGGGGACAATAATCTATCCTAGTTTTTAAAAAATAGTTTCAACAGGAGAAATTGTTTCTTCAGTGAAAGGACATTTCACCACCTTATAGACAATCATACACGTCACTTACATGTCCTTGCAAGCCATGCCCAAAGTAGTGCATTGTATATGCTAGTTTTTTTATCCACTGCTCAACTGCAGACGTAAAAGCTTCCTCTTGGGGGAGATAATTCTTTAGATAAAAGATGAAGCTAGGGCATATAACCCAGATCAGCTGCTTCAGATGGTCTAGTCCAGATTTGGCACATCACATAAACCCTTCACTGTATCCCAGAATAAATCAGTTCATTTCCAGAATGGAAATGACCCAAGAATGGAAGATTTCCACTCAGGACAGTTCTGCATCAACAAAATCTTAGGTTCTACTCAAACAATTCAGAACCAGGAAATACAAGATGGAATGACAGTGAAAGAACTTCAGATAAAAGAAAACCAACTCTTTTTACAAAATGCAGTTATTTCTTGAGCACAATGAATTCCAACAATCTCTGTAGTAGAATGCCTCAGATGCCATTTGTAAGAAATATATACACCTGGCAAATAGCTGAAATACAAAAAAACACTTGTACAAAGTTTCAAATGACATAGTTGTAAAATGCATACCTTGTAGGACTAATTCTATAAGAATGTTGCAAAAACAAACAACAAACATGACTTTGGAAGACCAAAGCATAGTCTCCTAACGAAGTTTAAGGTACCATTAAAGATCTGTTGTTTTTGCTACTACTGAGAAATATTTCTACATATCAATTTTGTCAGTTTTTGAATATATATCCTTGTTACCCATTCTCTAGAGGCACTGGGGTTTTTAAAACTATTTTGTTATCAAAAGCTGAAGTTACATGCAATGATTAAAGTAAGTGACAGACCACTGCTACTTCTTCTCTGCATTATGTCAATTTTTATTCCAAAAATATTTTGTTTTTGACTTAAATCAAATTACTTACCTATTTACTTTCTCCAAATTTTTCTACACAGGTCCAGACTGGGGAGGTTATGTACCCTTTCTGCAAGCAGTGGAGACAGAATGTAACCATCTTCAAGGTGATTTTAACCCCAACAAGAGTGTATGGAATTCTGTGACTTGCATAACTACACAACATCCATACAGTTTCTGGCGTAACTAACTGTTTATATCTAACTAGCTGGAGTGGGCATTGTTTTGAAAACATACAAATTATAATTGACATCCCCAAACCTTTCTATACCAGTGCACAGCTAAGGAAAAACAATGCTAAAGGCTTATCAGCAACTATAAAAAAAATTCATGAGGCTGTTATGCTGTGCTAACATTGTAAAATACATCTATACAAATAAGCCATCTTAAAATGCAGTAATTGCTGCAAGATCAGTGCAGATATTAAATAGCTGTATGCTCAAAACAGAAATGAAAATACAGTTATGAAATGCATACCATTTTGTCCCTAGCCTTACAATGAACCACAAAAAGCAGTTTTTTTTAAAAAAAGAAGAAAATAATCTTCTTCTCCTATGTAGTATAAACAAAATTCACTGGTAAAGTTTTCATTTCTAGGTCAGGACCAAGTGTTAGTTCACCATGTATAAGTGAATCTACCAGGCAGGAAAAGAAAGAAAAAATGAGGAAGGCAGAGGAGTCAGTGGATTAGAACTTCAGACTCCTAACAAAAGCAAATAATCCACTGGTTGTGGATCGCTCCTTCAGTATCCTGAGAATTGCAAACAACAGCCAACATTTTATTTAAAATATTATAATCAAAGATTGACTGAAGGCCATTTAAATTAAGGGCAATCATGTATTTAGTCTTATTATTTATTTAGTCTTATTATTTATTACTTGAAGTATCTTATTATTTTAAATTATGCAAATCATATGATAGGCTCTGAAAGGGTTTGCATGTAATGCAGGGCCACACACCCTGCAGGCCACGGTATTCTATGTTTTCCCATGACTCCTTTTCTTTGCTAGTTTTCCTCTTCATAGAACTCCTCTACCTTTAACAGTTTCAAGAAATGCAGAGACAGTCAACACATACAGCTTTCACATAGAATCTAAATGACTGAACTGCCAATTGCTCAGCTTCATGCCCTCAACCCTTTTTCTCTTTTGTATGAAAAATACTTGGCAGGCTCAAAAAAACTTTAAAGGAGCAGGCCTCAGCTGTCCGTGCCCAAATGTTCAGGCAGAATTTTATTTTCATCCAAAAACACATTGAAAAGCTACAAACAAGCTACTACATACTTTTGGAGAGGGGACAGTCCACAACCGAAAATAGCTGACCTTCCTCAAATGGCTCAAGAGGTGACCAGGAGTGACACACTATCACTACTGGTTGCTCAAAATGGAGGGTGTAGCATTGCCTAGCTGCCTACCAGAGGAGTAAAAAATCAGAGGGTTCAGCCCTCCAGGCTCCAAAGTGTGCCCACCCCTGCTCTAAATATACATATACATGAATCCAAACATTGGAATTAAGAGTAGGCAAGATTCACTGGGCAGCTGGATTATTTAGAACTGCAAACTGTGTTGTTCCAGACAATAGAAAGGACAAAAGTGAAGGTTTACGTAGGCTCCTTCTAGCCTCATGTCAAATCAGCTTTAAGTTTGTTTAGACTAAACCTCATGGCTTCCTACTCTTGAAGCAAGCCTGCTTGATGATAGTAACACAACAAACTACAAGGGATTTAATTAACATAACTTCAAGATGCACATTCTCAGGGTCCTCTTATTATCTATGCTATGTTTCAGAAATTTAGGCATTAGTGTTTTATTTTTATACACTGGGAGGATATAATTTTAAGAAGAAGGGGCTTTACTTGCCATCCCTCATTTTGGAAGGAAATGTTGCTGGTTATCTAGCAAAAAGTAACTACAGGTATCTAATTAAAAGATCAAATGAACCAATTGTTACAAATGGTGTAATATGTCACAATGTAAGTCTCATTTGTTCAAATTAAATTAGATCAAGGATAAGGAAACAAAACAAAGCATGTATTCACGCACGTAATTAACTTTATAAACTTAATTGCCATAAGAGACTATGACAGAGACAAGCTGAAACAGCCTGAAAAGGTTATCAAAGAATTTCATGCATCAAAAGTCCATTAGCACTTACTGTATTACCAAAATATGACCTCCGTGATCAAGATAATGTGAATATCATGAGTTATGAATAAAGGGGGAAGAATACTTTGCCTAAGAGATTCTCAGATGCATTTGACAGACCACTTTTAGTCAGTCATGTTGAATTAGTCTGATCCAAAAAGCAATTCTTACAGTTACGTTCTTTTTATAGTTTGATATGTAAGACAGGTTTCACATATGCCATCTGAAGTACTTCCAAGTTTCCTCCTGCTGTAATGTACATTCATCACATTTGAAGTATCACTAAAGATTGCAAGAAGCCTGATCTCTCTTCCTGATGCTACCAGAATCCAACAGTAATGCTAGACAAGGCTTTTTTTTTTTCTGCAGTTGCCTCATCTAATTCATAGAAATGTTTGTGGGTGGGGGTGGGAGAGAGTCCAGCCAACATAGTTTTCCTTTTGTAGTCTTTCCACACTCTTTCCATATTTTATTCTTACCAGAAAAATATCCCCCGTGGAAGAAACACACACACACACAAAGGTGTGCCGTGCCTTTTAATTAGAACACTTGGAGTTCTGCATCTGGAAACATGCAGCTAACTCTTTTCAAGAGATTTTGGTACTGATCAGTATTGAAGATCCTGCCTGGTATTTTATGTTTGTCAGAAATGTAAATGCTTCATGAGGACTATTAAGATAAACCTGAGGAAATTTGCTGTTTTCTTATGCTGCTTAGTCTACTTTCGTATTTTCCTTCTTTCAAATGTCAGTATCATGTACAGTGGGGGCCTTGTTATCTGCTGGGTTCCAGGATCCCCCGTGGATAACAAAATCCATGAATGCTCAAGTCCCATTAAATATAATGGCAGAGCAAAATAGTGTTTCTTATATAAAATGGAAAATCAAGGTTTGCTATTTTTTTATTTTTTTATTTTTGGGAATATTTGAGAGAAAAAGATAGTGTGGTTACAATTCTATGCTTGGATGTTGAGAATCAGTTTTTATAACTAGGAACTTCAATTATGCTATTCAGTAGTGATAGATACCATGAATATTATATTGTTCTTACATAAGAAAATCAGGGAGTCTACTAGGACAGGCAAAACCTCTGATCTGGGGGAACTAGCTGGGGAACACAGGCATACACTCAATATTTCCTGCTTCTGAGACTCATTTCTGAAGCTCATTCCACTAGGGAGAAAACATGAAAAACATCTTAGTGCTTAATCCTTTATTCCTACTGAAAAAAAAATCTGTGCTATGGGATGCAGTCTCAAGGACTACTTTAGAACAATGCAACTGTCATCCCTCATAAAAACTTAACTTTCAAGTTATAAAACTTACAAAAACCCAGACCCACAATATGGGGTGGCTTTTAATCAAATACCAGTAGCCAGTTATATTTAAAGCAGCCCCATGTAATATTTTCTTAAGCCATTAAGCTACAACTGTTATTCTATTTTTATATATTTATTAATGTAAAGTTGAACTCAACCTAGGACAAAACAGACTGTAGCATCTTTTTTTTTTTAAAAAAAATGCATTAACAAATGAAAAACATTTTTTTAAAAAAGGATTTAATTGCCCATCTCTTAGCCAAAAGATATTGCAAGTGAGCTGAAAGTGGAGACATGAATGGTCCCTCTGATGCACCCACCAGAAGAATCCAAACGGGTTATCAGAGAAGGGAAACTTCTTCCTCCACACTAATATAGAAATGTAACTGGATGCTGCAAGAAATACAGAACTGTATTGTCCATTCCCCTGCAGAATAGCAGCTATTTGTTGCAGGCTAGGGCCCAAATACCCTGAAGGCACAATATCCTGTCTGATCTTGTAAGCTATGCAGAGTCAGCCCTGGCTAGTACTTGGATGGGAGACTGTCAATGAAGATGTGTTGCTGTAGGTTATATTTCAGAGGAAGGAACTGCAAAAGACCTCTGAGTATTCCCTATGAAATCATGGGGTTGCCATAAGCCAGCAGACAACCTGAAGACACAGGTGCAAGCATACACACGCACACATACAAACACACTACTCTTAATGGAAACTAATTTAAAAATTGCTTCAGGTTTTATTTGGCAAAAAACACACAAACAAAAGAAAAACAGCATGTAAGTGCAATGTATTCCTGCCAGATCCTTAGGGGAAGGGAGGTAAATATCTTCACATATCAATTCCAGAGTATATTTATGGTAGCATTCATTCTAAAAATGGTTTCTCCTACATATTCTTTTTCAAGGAGACAAAGTTTCTGTACACAGTGAAAGGTGCAACTGAAATACAAATGAACTGCCACTGCCTTTTCAATAAAAAGAGAAAGTGTCTTAAAGGCAAAGACCCCCATCTGTGGACACAGGCAAAAAACAATCTTATCAAAACTATTTATAAAATAAGGTAAATTATCTAAATCGGATATATACTGTAGATTAAATATATTCCCTAACACACTGTTCACCTGAAACTTAAAAGAAGAAAGTGAAATACTTGGCAGGTCCATTATTGTATAAGTGAAACTGAAGACTAGGCCAAAACCCCGCGGCCAGGATCGGGCCTGATCCTGCCAGACTATACACAGATATAGAAAAAACAATAATACTTCCATTTCTATACCGCTTTATAGTGCTAAGCACTCTCTTACGTAATTTACAGTGCATGGATCTGGTGGATCTGGCCTGATCCCGGGGTAAACAGCCTTTATGGTAATTTGACCCCTGGTTTGCTGTGGAATTTCCTGTAAATTCTGCGACAAACCCATTTAGATGGCAGTCACATTCCTTATCTTGCCATGCCATCACTCATACTCAGAAGTCCCGTCACTGTGTCTGACATAGAAATGGGATGTCTGGCTATGTGGGTGTAGCTAGGTACCCCATTTCCAATTCAGATGCAGTGGCAGAGGGCTTCTGAGCACAAGCAACAGTGTGGCAAAGTAAGGAGTGCACATTAGTAGTGGTTCTCTGGTTGGTGTGGGAACAGGTATGTAAAAACTCACCTGTCACTACATCGACCAGGAGACCAACCTGGGTGAGCATTGGGGCCAGAACAGCATAGGCTCAGACCATGCTATCTTGACTTGTATGCTCAGCCCCTGGGAACTCTCTCTGGAGTACGCATTCTTATACTGTATATTTTGCTGGCTAAGCTCTAGGGAAGGTTCCCAATCTTTGGTCCTCCATGTGGTTTGGACTTAAGCTCCCAGAAGGCCCAGCCAGCTGGAAGCTGAAGTCCAAAACATCTGGAGGACCAAAGTTTGGGAACCACTTCTCTAGGGGGTCATTAATGTAGACTTATTTGCTTTATTTGGATTAATGCAAAAATAATGTAAATCAAGAATCAAATTCAAGTTAATTAAAAACATTTTAAGAACTTACCCAAGTGCAGCAAAGCAAACTGTGCAGCTAGTTCTTTTGCATCTTCTACTGTAGTGCAAAGTTTGTCTGGCATAAAATAACTCTGGGATCCATTTGCAACAGTAGGAATAACAATCTTATACACTAGTAGTACCTTTCCATCTTGACTTGTTGTTGAATACA
This sequence comes from Urosaurus nigricauda, assembly GCA_034509955.1. NCBI lineage: Eukaryota > Metazoa > Chordata > Lepidosauria > Squamata > Phrynosomatidae > Urosaurus > Urosaurus nigricauda. The sequence goes on along the minus strand of JAOEGL010000005.1, from coordinate 153,674,708 downwards.
AATAATATTCTGGAGGTGCCCAGTTATTTTTATTGCAATAATAATCTAGTTGCATTGTTGCAGAACTAAAATGACTAGATTTTAATGAGAATATACTAATTGGAGTAAGTTTTGTTCCTGGGAAAAATGGGTAAGAACACCTTTCAATTTCAGGAGGACTAGGACTATGCTGTCCATTAAGGCGAATTGGAAGATTTGTTGGCTTTGCTAGAGACTTCTGATGACCATCTTCTTTATTTGCAAAGACAAGAAGATTTTCAGAACTGGAACTAATTTGCCCATTAAGATGCTGTCTCCAAGTGCTTTCTTTGTTTACTGGCTTGGCTAGTGTTACCTCAATACTAGCTCCATCAATGCATTTCCCATTCATAACTGACATAGCTGCAACTGCATCATCTCGATTGAAGAAGTGAACAAAAGCATAATCTCGAAGTTTTTTCACACGCTCAACAGCTCCTGGCTTAAATTTGTTAAATTCAGCCTTAATTGTTTCTTCTGTAGTTGAGATCATCAAGTTTCTAACATATAATACTTTGACTCTCTGCATTGTTTCTTCATCAACTTCTTTTTCTGGGTCAGCCCAATCTACCTGAATAGTATGGCCCCATAACTGGAATGTTCCTATAGAAAAAGAATAAAATGTAATAATGTTCATTAGTTCCCATATCTAATTTATAAAATCTATTTTTGTCCTACACTTCTTAGTATCTCATAGAGCTATTTTCTGAGGAACTACATTCCATACACTGAGATGCCATATCTGAAAATATTTATAGCATATTTGATCAGGTAATGAAATTATTTGTAGAATTATATATACTGTTTCTAAAAATGTAAGTATTAATATGATGTTAACATTGTAGGATTGTGGTTTGAATAGGAGCAGTTCAAAAGACTGGGAGTGCTACTTAAGACTGCCTTAATATTTTTTTGCAAAGACTTTTGAGTTCTGTAAAGCTTTTTCTTAGGATGCTGCTATCTTTTGATGTATGAAGCAGAAGCATGGATTTTTGGCTATGCTGGTGTACACATCTTAGATCTACAAATGAAAAGATAACTCTGTCCTGGACAAGAGACATGGAAGAACTGGGAGAAGAGGCTAAGGACCCAGAGATTGATTTAAACACCCTTCATTAAGTGATCATGTCTTTCCTTTCAATAGTAGTTGTGGGAGTTAACAGTGCTGCAGACAGAAGTCATAGCACTTTCCAATTTGGGGACCAATGGCAGCTTGAACTTTAAACAAGAGAAAATTAAAGCTTCATCCCCTGGCTTGGCTGTGCTCAGTAACATCACAGGCTAAATAATAATGTAGCATCATTCCTTGGGCAATGAGGAGGGTTACTCCATGGGCCCTAAGCCATTTTTCTGCTTCAATAGCCAACTTCTGATCCTACAATTTAGGAATCAGGAATGTGAAGCGGTAAACTGGGTGAATAGGTAATACTAACAGATTCTGGTAGTTAGGAATAGAACATTTGGTGCTTCTTGAAAATGATTTACATATAATGGTGTGTTAAAAAGGTAAAATCCATCTTGCCATTATAGTGGTCCCCCGCCTTATGAATCCCCCGGGTTACGAAAACCCGGGTCCGAAGGCGGTGGGACCGCCATTGTATCCCCCGGGATCCGAAAGATCCCCCGGGATACGAAAGAAAAAAAGCCGCGCGGCCCCTTTAAATGGCCGCGCGGTCCGTCCACAAAAGCGGTCCCCCGGGAAACGAAAGCTTCCGGGTTACGAAGGTAATCCCGGAATGGATTACCTTCGTAACCCGGGGGACCACTGTACACTTAGGGAAAATGAATCATAGAATCATAGAGTTGGAAGAGACCACAAGGGCCATCCAGTCCAACCCCCTGCCATGCAGGAACTCCCAATCAAAGCATCCCCGACAGATGAATGCATTAAAAGCATTGTACAAATGGTATCTTACTGCCACACACTTCTCTCAAATATACAGTAATCTCTCAACACTCTGTTGGAGAGGATGCTCCAAATATGGCTTTACTGCTCAAAGGTCAGATCATTCTGGGATCAGATCTTGGCTTTCATCTCTGAGATGATTAGCCAATCGATTGATATTTGTGGTTCATTCTAACCGCTTTCTATTTTCTGTGGGAACACAAGATTAACTAACAATCTAATTCATATGTTGACTGGAGCAGCGAAGTTAGAGGTAGCACTGCACTAGAATCAACTAACTGGCCTATCCTTTCAACTGTGGCTGCAGTGTGTGTAAAACCTGGCATTGTGTGAGAAATCAACTTGCAAAATAAAAGACATTGATGACAGCAATTATACTAAGATATGGTGTCCATTCATTGTTTTTGCTAATAAAGACTGATTTCTATACAAACATCCATAACAGTTGAAGAAATTTGGGATCAGTTCATTCCAACTTTAAGGAACATACAGTTATGAACATTGTTTCAATCCATATGGACTTTCTGTCTCTCGCTCCGAACAGATGGGTCAAATGAAGTAGCTTCTGGCCACTTTGGAGATATGATGCATGGCTCCAAAGTGGCTGGAATGTGAAATGAAGCCATGCTCTGGTCCTTAGGACTGGAGCAAAAAAGAGCTGGGAAAACCCAACTCCTGGCTGTCACTGATTGGTCCCTGTGTCTGTGACCCGCTTTGGGAGTGGACTGTGTCGACAGTAGAGTTCTGACCCGCTTCCAGCTGGAGCAAACCCAGACCACTCCTTCACGCCTGTCTGCTGTTAAGTGGAATGTCCACTGACAAGAAACTAAGTAAGAGCAATGTACTATATGTTTGTGCCCCTCTCCCCCATGCTTTTCCTCATTTCATTTTGCAAAGACCTAATCATCCCTTTATCCACTTGGGTTTTAAAATAATACTAACACTAACTGCCAATTTCTACATGACTGGAACACAATGATTTGCAATAGCCACACATATGCTGACCCTTAATAAAGCTCAGACCAAAGAATGAATTGCTAAACAAGAATGGGATATGAGAAAAAGAAAAATTTACCAGGAATTAGTTTTCTCCTTGCCATAGCTGCAGCTCTGTGGGATTCATATTCAACAAAAGCAAACCCGCGATTCTTTGTCTTATCAGTCGCACTTGGATAAACAATAACATCCACTACACCTTCAGTGACTTTTTTCATTTCATCTAAGATCTCTTCTTTTTTCTTTTCTTTTGGAATAGCTCCAATAAATAGTCTGCAGTTGTCCAAACTTACACAAACTCCAATAAACTTCCCAGGACGAATCTCATAGTTATTAAGGATCCGAATAGCGAGTTGAGCTTCTTCTTTGGTTGTATACATTACAAATGCATATCCACGATTCTCGCCACTAAATTCCATCATCAGCCTGAATTCATAAATCTTCCCAGCTCTTTCAAAAACAGGAACTAGTTCATCTTCATACATATCACGAGGAATTTTTCCCACAAAAACTTCACAGCCTCGTGGTGGTGGTGGACCTTCCCAACCTTAAAAAAAAAAAAATCCCCATTATTCTGAATGCTGTGCCAATATGGTTTGTGAATAAGAATTTTTGTATCCTGTATATAGTATAACTGCCATTATAACCTTGCCTTCAAAAAGTTATGAATTTTCTGAATCATCACTATCTATTGTGTGGGAAACATGCTCCCATCCCATCTGGGTTCAAGAATGAAGGCATTAGGGAACTGAAGAGAAAAGTTTGTGCAGTCATTCGCAGGGAAACTTCTTACTGGAGTGCATGCTGTGCTTATTTATGTTTTTAACTTTTGTTTTTTTAACCTATATTTATACTTTTCAAATTAAATTATTTTAATAGTTTTTAAATGTATTGTTAAGTGTTTAACCAATTTTATCTGTGAGCCACCTTGGGTCCCACTCTGGGAGAAAGACAATACATAAATTAAATTAATAAATTAATAAATTAATTTCACAATACAGTGCTGCTCCATATGTCAGCATTGAAACTGAACAATGTGATACCAAAGTAAACATACATCTTACTGTTTATAGGGATATTAGAAAATCTACCCAGCAATAGCATCAACAACATATATCAAATTACAGGAATATATCATTAGCTAATGATTAAACATGAGTTATTAAGCCACAATGAAAAATTTTAGACATGGCAATTATTAAGCTCCTAGGATTCTCATGGTAAAAGCTGATTAAGCATTTCAGTACATTTTGACCCTAACTGATGCTTTCTGCCAAGAATAATTATCTGAAATTTAAGGAAAAGGTTCAACATTTCAGATTGTTATTATTGGTAGAAAGCGCCAGTTAGGGTCAAAATGTACTGAAATGCTTCATCTGCTTTACTGTGAGATTCCTAGGAGCTTAATAATTGCAGTGTCAATTTTCCTTAGTTGGAGACACTTTTCCCTTCAGCATGGCTTTCTGACCAGAACACTGCACCTTCCACAGACTGATTAAAATAGTCCAGTGTGACAGCGGGACTTACAAATTCAGTCTGACAGGTTTCCCCACCACTATGCTTGCCTTAGTCTCCAGCCTGTATTTTCTAAGCCATGCTAATTAATATAACGTATATACTCGACCATAAGACAACCTCATGTATAAGCCGATGGCAGGGTTTGTGGCCAAAATTATGGGTTTTGAGATGACCCTTGGGTAAATTGGGGGTTAAACTCAGGGGCAAATAACATATAATTTAAAGGGTAAAGCAAAGAAAAACATTTTTCAAAAAGAGACAGACTTAAAAGTCTAAACTAAGATCAAGACTGATACTTTATGTTTTACTTTTAGAGTGGCTTTTCTCCCAGCCTCCCCTCTCTGTTTTCACTTCTGCGCAACCTTGGCTTGGGTCCGTTCTTTTCCCTAACCTGTTTTTACTACTATTTTAGCCAGTTACTGTTTTAACTTAATTGTGATTTAATATCTTTTTAAGGGGGGTGGCAAGGGAAAGGACGGGATATTTTACTTGATATTGTTTTAACCCTTGTTGTAATCCGCCTCGATTGCTTGTTCAGAGGGGCGGACTAGAAATAAATATCATCATCATCATCATCATCATCATCATCATCATTACTTTCTTACCTGGTGGAGGTCCACCAAATTTTCTTTGACCGTTTTCTTGAACCATATTGTAACCAGTCTTTTCCATAAGAGCCAATAACGCAGCTTCATTCTGAGTACCCGTTCTAACTTTGCTGCAGCCATTTGTAACATCTGTCTGTTCTTCATTCATTGCTTGTTTTCAGAAAACTAACAAATATTAATAGTTATTAAAATGTACAATATTTTCATACTTACTACAGAGAAAATGCATCCAGTGATTTCTTATATAAAGATCATGTATTGAAAAATCATATATTCAGATGAATAAATAATTTTAATTTCTTATTTTCAAAGAACATTCTTATCTCTGTTTCTTGTTGCATATTTTGAGAACTCAGCAATGGAATCTAGAATAGGATATAGTTTGTTCTGTAACCCCTGACAGAATTGTATTTATATGAAATAAAACAAAATATTAACATTTCAATGTTATTTAATCTGCTTGCATTTGATTTGATATGACACATTCAAAATTGCAAATGCGCATGTGCAATGAAATGCCTGATTTTACAAAAAAACAAAAACAAAAAAAACCCCACCTTATACAGTGGGCTCTCAGTATCTGCGAGGGATCAGTTCTGGACCCCTCCACGGATACCAAAATCCATGGATGTTCAAGTCCCACTGTCCTTAATGGAGCCCCTGTCCCCAGGCCCAGCTCCCAAGACAGAGACTCTGGGCTCTGAAAGCCAACCCTCAGCCTTGGCTCTGGCTCCCTTCAGTCAATGGGGTTCTGAGGGTGCGACAGGGCCAGGGCCCAGAGATAAGAATGTTCCAGGTGCTGTGCCTGGGGATAGGGGCTCCAAGACTCACGTCTCAGCCCCAGCTGAGTGGGCAGCAGACTCTGCCCAAAGCCAAGCCAGGACAGAAGCTTCGGAGGAAGGAAGGAAGGAAGGAAGGAAGGGAGGGAGGGAGGGGGAAAAGAGGAGGGTGAAGGAAGGGAGGGAACGGGGAGGAGGGGAAGGAGGGAGGAGAGGGGAAAGGGACTTTTGTCCCCAATGGCAGTGCTGCTTGTGTGCTGCCACTGGGGACAATACAGACTTGCCATCCACGAATGCTTGAATTTGCAGATAAGGAGGGCCCACTGTATATGCTGCAAAGTGTTTTCATTCTCATCTAGTGGATATTATCGCTATTGGAAATAAAACAGAATAATGAAACAGCAATGAAGACTGACCATATTAAAAATTTCTAGAGTACTAAAAATGATCAAGTTACAAATCTACATCTATTTTTAATTCAAATTTAACACAAGGCTGTTTTGTGATCTTAGTGTGTCATGAATAACTGTTCCTATTTAAATAATGATTGTTGCACTATGAAACTTAAATTAAAAGGATACATATTTGAAGGTCTATATATTACTGGTTGCACTTTTTGAGCCACATTCTCAGTAATTTGAGTTCATCTTTGTTCTGCATCAACCTATGTACTCCTCAGACTAGGCTAATTTATGCTTTTAACAACAACAACAACAACAACAACAACAACAACATTTATTTATTTAACAATGGGCTGCCACCTTTCAAAAATATTCTAGATCTGACCAAAACAGGACAGAAAGACAGCAATACTCTTTATGTTAGTGCATTTATACAGATAGTGCACTTAGACTAATAGAACAGCACAGGGGAAAGAGACAAAACTGTATTTGTACTAAACTGCATCTATATGCTCTGTGCAGGATTTCTATATCCTGTTGAATATAGCTGGAGTCCATTCCTTTGATAAGTGGGTCATGGAGGAGGGTGGTGCCATTTGCAGAGTGGTTTCTCTTCCAATAATTAAGCAAGTTAAGCAAGCAAAAAGCAGAGTTGTGACCTCTCATCCCCAAGGCACTTCCGGATAAGTTGATCCTCATGCTACCTGTTAAGGGTTGTGCACTTGTGTGTATGTGCCTTCAAATTGCCTGTCTACTTATGGCAACCCCATGAAATTCATAGGGTTTTCGGCAAGGTGGTTTGCCAGTTACTCTGAAATATAGTCCACAGCACCTAGTATTCATTGGCGGTCTCTCCAAGATCAGACAGGACCTGGGTCTTGGACAGTATTTAGGTCAGCTAAAACAGTATATATAAAAATTGTATATGCTTTATGTCTAGAAATATTCATTAACTTTGATCCAGACTTGGCTTTCAAAGAGAGGTGGAAGGCAATCTTTTTGAGATTGCCACTGACTGACTGCCAATGTTTCCAGCAGGAGCAGAGGAAGCAGCAAAGAAAATCAACATCTTCCCTTATACTGCTGGGATCCCTTCCTCTGCAGTATCAAAAGTTTTATTTGAGCAGAAGGTTAGCTTTTTACTCACAGATAACTAAGGGGCTATGCAGACCACCAGCCACATCGGGGCTGCGACAACCACACACTGCAACCATGATTTGGCCTTTGAAAAGGGCGGGATATCTGTGACACTGCGGCTTTACGGTGCTCCCTTGGTGCTGTGCAGACTTATACCAGAGGAGTGTCATGATGCCATGCACCATGTGGAGCAGCGTGCAGCATCATGGCACCCTGGGGGCAGAGTTGGGGTGTGTGTCATGTGGATTCCATGCCCTGATTCCACCCCCAGGCTGGCTTTAATGGTTGGTCTGCGCAGGGCCTAAGTCAAGATACAACACACTGTTGTTGAGAGCCTTCAATTTGTTTCTGAATTATGGCAACCATAAGTTGAACCTATCACAGATTTTTCTTGGCAAGATTTGTTCAAATTATTTCAGCTGAATTTTTACTAGCAAAGAGAAAAGCCAATAAAATGATCTTAGTAGGTTTTTTAAAATATCACATTAAAACAAATATAAAGCTTAACTTGCACATTATTTTTATTGGAATACATAAGCTATTTTTATTAGCATACTTGGAAATCTTAAACCTGGACAGCATCCATCTCCCTTGCACTTGAAAATTAAGGCATCAAAGTTTAAATCAATAAATGTATTATGCCCAATACATATATGTGTGTATATATATTCTTGTTTCCTCAAGAGTGTTAGCTGGTGAAAAAATTAATTAGCAACTATGAAACTGAACAATTCAATTGATATTTTATACATTCATTATGATATTTTAGAGAACTGCTCATTTTTAGAAATTTTCAGTTACAAAAATATAATATCGAACATTTTTCAGGCCACAGTGCCGAATTTTATATATAAAAAAACAGAAAACAGGCATAACTCAGCTAACAAAATCTCTGACAAAGAAGTTTCTTTTTACAAACTCGATTAATACCTACCTAGCCCCCACTTTCCCCCTTGCCCTCTGTTTACCTAGAATTTTTAAAAGTAACTTTGGCACTGGGAGGATGAAGGAGGTCTGGAGAAACACAGACTTTTGGTACCAGGTCAGAGCAGCAGTAAACAATGTAATAAACCTCGAGCAGGAAAAATGGGATTTTACTTTAGCTGACCTATTGTAGCTGTATATATCTGACTGCAACATGACAAGATGAATAGCAGCAGCTGCCTACAAGAATTCCTTACTGAACATGCGTGAACAGCAAAAAAGAGAGGAAAGAAGATAAGCCTGCCTGATCAGCTATTCCCAGCATGTTAAAAAGCAGAGCTCAAGTTTGGCCACCAAAATTGAAATCCTAAAAAGAAAAGAAAAAACAACAACAACCAAAATCATCACCAAATTAATTTTTGAGATTTGTTTCAAGCCATATCTAGAAGGCTCAGAATGTTTTTGCTTACTTATGAAAACCTCTCCTAACTGGTTGTTTCATTTCACACATGCATATTGTTAAGTTTGAACAAAAAGATTGCTGGAACATGTTGAAAAGCTCTTCATTTTGTGGTGCAGGAACAAATACCTATTCTTATCATGTTAACTCAGCCTCTGGAACCAAATTTTCTGTTAAGGAAGTAATGCCTTCTGCTTTATCAACTGTAGTATACCTGTACCAGAGATCTCTGGACACCTAGTTTGGTCACCTATTTTAAGCAGGTAGAGGCAAATGGCAGACAATCTACCATTTCCAAAAGCTTCCAGACTGCTCTAGATGAGGAGGTGTTGGTGATTTTCCTTTACTGAGTTCACCAGTTATTTTTCTTTTCCAACCTTACCTCAGGGATTTCACTGGTATTAACTATACTAGCTAGAGGCTGGTGTAGGTTAAGAGCCCAACACCGAGTCTCTTGGGAGAACAAAGGATTCTTGAATACAAGATAATCTCTGATCTGCCCCTAGAATGCCTCATTAGGGGATCTACCACCTATTGTACCAACCCTGGTAATATTTACACTACAAATCTTTCTGCAGACCTACAAGGGGCCTCTGCAAAAGGTGCATCTTTTCTCTTCACCTGCTGTCAAAATCTCTCTTCACTGAAGATATGCTTTCCTCTATTCATATCTTCCCCACACAGCAGATCTGTGACACTATATGGCTGCGTTATATATTGAATCTTGCTTCTATTATATACTCACATATATAATACCATCTCAAAATGTAAATGCTATAATATGTAGTGTTCCTATTTTCGTTTACCAGAAGTAAAGAGGTTTTAGTGTGCCTAAACACCTTCTCCCCAAGATTTAATGAAAAATGGTTAATTAAATATAAATCTTGACAAGAAAACCCCATGATATGTTTGCCTTAGGCTCTCCATAAGTTGGAAACATCTTGAAGGCAGACAACAACAAAGTAGTTTCACATATAGGACCTATTTCAAACACATTTGGATTTCAATTCTTCACTTCAATTATCACAAGAAAGTAACGTTTTAATGGTATTAATATTACACACTTTTTCTAGGCAATATGTATTTTGGAATGCAGATCTTAAAAATATTCCAAATACTAAGGAAAGGAGTTAAATTTTCACTGCGCTACTCACCGTTAAGAAATAACTATGATGGAAACTTACAACACAGAGTTCTACTTTTTGGTAATTTATTTACTCCGTTCTGTAGCCTTCAGAAATAAAATCTGAACAGTTTTCAAATCCACAATGTGCACAAATAGATTCTGACTTGGTCAGTCATCCACATCCAACAGAGAAAGTATCTGTACGTGAGAATAAGAAAAGATTAAAATAAATAGCAGTTTAGTGCAGTGTGTCTTTATTCAATTTAGATTTAGTGTTCAGCTCAACAGAACATAGAACAACAATTATTTATAACTCAGGAGTCACTGTGGATAAGTTTTCCTATGAGAAAATGGCATGTTTTGGGGTCCGTTTACTTTCCTTCCTTTTCAATTACTATCAATGGTGACAGGCCTTACATTTCAGGTACTCAGCTATTGTTCCAAAACCACCAGCGGATAGCAACTCAGGATTTGGTATGCTGCTCCAAGCAGCTTTAAATATATATATTTAATATCCTTGGAAATATATATTTAAAGATACAGGAAATACACTTGGTGTATATATATATATATATATATTTAAAGCTGCTCAAAGTGGCGTACCAAATGTGTATATGTGTGTGTGTGTGTTTATATATATATATGAATCTTATAATATAAATATATTTAAAGCTACAGAAGAAGATTTTCCTTATATTTAAAGTTGCTCAAAGTGGTGTACTAAATCCCAAGTATATGTAAAAGCCCTCTCTATGGCTCTTCCCTATATTTAAAGCTGCTCAAAGCGCAATACAGAATCCTAAGGGCTTCTGTGGTGGGTTTTTCTGGAATACATACATATACATACATTTAAAAGCCCTCCCTAGACATTGTTATTTATAAGCTACAGAGGCCATTTTCTATACAGTATTTATAGCTGCTCAAAGTGAGGTACTAAATCCCAAATACTTCTGTGGTGGGATTTGGAATGAATAAATAAATAAATATGTAAAAGTCCTCCCTAGACAACATTATTATTCTTCCCTATATTTAAAGCTGCTCAAAGCGGGGTACTAAATCCCAAGTGCTACTGTGGTAGTGCTCCTGGAATACACACATACATACACACACACATACACACACACTTACTTATCCTTCCATATTTGCTAGGGTTGGGGCACAAGACCCCTGTGAATATGGAAAAACCACAAATAACAAAAACACCATGTTTTTCTCTAGGTCCTCCAGTGCAACTCTGGGATCAACGTCCAACAGACACTGACCATAGAATTGTACTGGAGGAGCTACAATTGCCTAGTAGAGTTTTCTCTCTAGGAATCTCTAGGTCTTTCAGTGCAACTTTTAGTTAATGTTGATTCTCTCTTTACAACATTGCTAAAATCCGTCCGTTCCTCTCAGCCTCCACCGCCAAGACTCTGGTCCATGCCCTAGTGATCTTGCGACTAGATTATTGTAACCTTCTTCTGATAGGGCTTCCTCTCTCTCACCTCCATCCTTTAATCTCTGTCCAGAACTCAGCTGCACGTATTATCACATCTGCTCCCCGCTTTGACCATGTTTCTCCTCTTTTATCCTCCCCTCACTGGCTCCCCTTCCCCTTCCACATCCAGTACAAGCTTTTGTTGTTGACTTTCAAAGCCTTCCATGGACTGGCCCCTCCGTATTTATCTGAACTTCTTTCTCCTTACATTCCTACTTCTATCCTCTGTTCTGGTAGTCTCCTGTCCCAGCCTAGGATTTCCACTGCTCCATCCTGGATTCATCCCTTCTCACTTGCCGCCCCTCACTCCTGGAACCTTCTTTCCTCTCATGTGTGCCTCATCTCTTCCCCAAACAGTTTCAAAACTGAGTTAAAGACTACATTGTTCAGGGAAGCGTTCCCAGATGTGTGCTCTTGTCTGCCCCAGGATGCCTCCTATTAACTATGTATTAAGAAGCCGAGCCCTCCCTCCAGTCCATCTGCCTTGGCCCCAGAGGGAGAGAAGAACCACTGGACCTCATCCCCTTCCCACAACCTTTCCCTTCTCTTTTTGTGTTGTCTCTCTTAGATTGTAAGCCTGAGGGCAGGGAACCGTCTCATTAAAAGATTGTTATGTACAGCACTGTGTAAATTTACAATGCTATATAAAGGTTAATAATAATAATAATAATAGTAATAGTAATCAAATCCGTGAATAATCAAATCCGCAAATATGGAGGGATGAGTGTATATATATTAAAAGTTACAGAGGTCCTTCCCTATATTTAATGCTGCTCAAAGTGGGGTACAGGTACTAAATCCTAAGTGCTTCTAGGGAGGGTTATTTTTTTTTTTGGAATAAATAAATATATTTTAAAAGACCTTTCTATGTTATTTATCACCAACTACAATGGTTCTTCTCTATATTTAAAATTACTCAAAGCGGGTTATTAAATCCCAAATGCTTTTGTGGTGGTGGATTCTGGGGGGATATGTATATTTAAAAGCCCTTCCTAGACATTATTTATAAGCTACAAAGGCCCTTCTCCTTCTCTCTCTCTATATACATTCTTCCATATCTATCTATACATCTAAATCTAAATACCTATATATATATTCCAAAAAACACGCCATAGAACCATTGGGATTTAGTACCCCGCTTTGAGCAGCATTAAATATAGTGAAGAACCTATTTATATAAGCCCTCCCTAGACATTTATTTATATTCTAGAGGTCCTTCCTTCTCTCTCTCTCTATATATATATCCTTTCATATCTATCTATATCTATACTGTATATCTAAATTTAAATCCACACACACACACACATATACACACACACATATTCCCAAAAACATGCCACAGAAGCATTTGGGATTTAGTACCATGCTTTGAGCAGCATTAAATATAGGAAAGAACCTATATCCAGTATATATATGTATATATAAAGCCCTCCATAGACAATAAGCTACAGAGGTCCTTCCTTCTCTCTTTCTCTTCTTCCATATCTATCTATATCTATATATCTAAATCTAAATCCATATATATATATATATATATACAGTATACATATTCCCAAAAACTTGCCACAGAAGCATTTGGGATTTAGTACCCTGCTTTGAGCAGCTTTAAATATAGGGAAGAACCTATATATATATATATATATATATATTATATTAATAAGCTACAGAGGTCCTTCCTTCTCTCTCTAGAACTATCTATATCTAAATCCATATATATACATATATATATATGCTCCAAAACTCTGCCAAATGTTTATATATGTGTGTGTGTGTGTGTGTGTATATATGCCTTCCCTAGACAAATTTATAAGGGATACTTATATATATATATATATGACCTCATTTCCTTCCCTCCAAAAGGCACCCCTTTCCCAAAATGGAGGGATGGTATGGGGGGGGGGGCTGCAATTTAAATTGTCTTGACACGCGTTTGGCATTCACACGTTCAACTTTGAAAACCAAACCAAACCCTCCACCCACGAAGAGGAGGATTCCTTGGCAACACTTCCAAGGATATAATATAATATATATATCAGGAGTGTATTATTATCCATCGACCAGAGACAGAGCCAAGCAACAAGGTGTGTATATGTGCCTCTCTAGCCAGTGGCCAAGCAGCAGTAGCAGCTTCCTCTCTCCAGTAGTGACTAGTCCTACCGCCTTGAGAGGGGAGATGAGAAGAAGGCGTCCTCCCCACGTGAGAGCCAAGTTACAACTGCTCCAAAAGGACCAGGGCAGGCCAGGGCCTCTCGAGGGGGCGGGTCCCACTTGACCGGAGTGCGGCCTTATTGGTGGCTGTTGGGACTTTTTTTCTTTCAAAATGCTAAGATTGGCATCCGTCGCCAACCAATCAGGACCTAGCTTTTGCGTTCTCGGCCCACCCTCCGTAACCGTTAGTTGTTGTGAGGGGAAAAAAAGTAGAGGCAGAACGTTGGGGCGGGGACGGGGGGGAGACGGTTTGGCCCAACGGCCGCACAATGAGCGTTGAGGAGTAGTGGACCCTGGATAGGAGGAGGCCAGGGTTCGAATCCTGACGGGTCACACTCTCTCAGCTTCAGAGGAAAAAAATAAAAATAAAAAACACCTCCCAATGAACTGGCCAAGAAAACCCCATAGTGTGAAAAGAGTTGAGGGCAACCACAACATCAACAACAAGAACAAACGTGGGCAGAAGCAGTTGGGTTTATATGTGTGTGTATGTGTGTGTGTATATATATATATAAACCCTGGCTGCTTCTGCCCACGTTTGTTGTTGTTGTGTGACTTCAAGTCTTATATGTATTATATATATATATATATATATGACCAAGTCTTATATATATTAGTCATTATATATATATATATATATATGACTTCATGTCTTATGTGACTTCAAGACATATATATATATATGTCTCACACACATATATATGTCATATATATATATATATGACTTGAAGTCTTGTGTTACTTCAAGTCTTGAAGTGATATATATAGGTCATATATATATATATATATATATGACTTCAAGTCTTATGCTGTGACTTCAAGTCTTATATATATTAATCTTATATACACACATATATATTTATTAGTCATATACATGATTTCAAGTCATGTCACTTCAAGTCTTTTAGTGATATATATATATATATAGGTCATATATAGAGAGATATATGACTTCAAGTCTTATGCTGTGACTTCAAGTCTTATATATATTAATCTTATATACATACATATATATTTATTAGTCATATATATATAGATATATATGACTTCAAGTCTTGTGTGTCTTCAAGTCTTATATATACTGTATTAGTCTATATATATGACTTCAAGTCTTGTGTGACTTCAAGTCATATATATATATATATATTATGTATTATGTATATATTTCTAACTTTATATATATTTCTAGCTGAAAACCTGCCAACACTGCTATCCCTGAATATATTTTGAAGCTAGAAAATATATTGAATATATAGAGAGAGAGAGAGAAAGAGAGAGAGAAAACTAGAAATATACATATACATTATATATATATATTTCTAGCTCGACTATATTTATTCAATATATTTTCTAGCCTGAAAGGCTAGTAGTGTTGTCTGCTGCTATCATTCATTTTTTTCATTTTCTGCTATCCCTGAATATATTTTCATTGAAGCTTGAAAATATATTGAATATATATATTCCAACTAGAAATACTGTATACTGTGTGTGTGTGTGTGTGTGTGTGTGTATATATTTCTAGTTGGAATGTATATATTCAATATATTTTCTAGCTTCAAAGTATATCCAGGGATAGCAGTCTTGCCAGGGTGATCCAGTTGTCCTCACTGCAAAGGAGGACATGGTGGCACCACAAAATACGTAGGACACTCAAAGAGTCACGTAGGACACACAACCAAATAAAAAGCTACAAACACTCCCGTAAAGATAAAGTCATGCTTCTTAGGGCCACAGCACACAGTGCAGAAATAACCCAGTTGGAGACCACTTTAACTGGCTCAATGCTAAGGAATCCTGGGAATTGTAGTTTATTGTGGCACCAGAGCTGTGTAGCAAAGTATAATAACATACATTAAACGTTCACAAAATAGCGATAACAGCGGCCAACCCAAATGCACAAATGTTTCTTGTGAGCCACCTTGGGTCCCTTTCTGGCATGAAAACGAAATAAATGAATGAAATAAATAAAATACACTTGTCCCTCCACATTTGTAGCTTTGACTTTTGCGGATTTGATTGTCCACCGATTTGATTCATGTGTTATCTTCTAGGAATATCTAGGTCCTCCAGCACAACTCTATGGTCAACTTTAACCAAAAATTCACACTGTAATACCTAGAGATTCCTAGAGAGAACACTCCACTAGGCCTTTGTAGCTCCTCCAGCGCAATTCTATGGTCAATGTCTGGCAGATGTTGACCACAGAGTTGCACTGGAGGACCTAGAGATTGCCAGAGAGGTATTCTTTCAGGTAAAAACATAAGTGTTTTTGTTATTTGTGATTTTCCCACATTCACGAGGGTCCTGTGCCCCTAACCCCAGCAAATATGGAGGGATGAGTGTACGTGTTGCAAGGCTCCATTGGCTTCTTCATCAGGGAAATGTGCACCAAATACACATTGCAAGCTTTTAAAGCTCCACTGATTTCTTCAGTCAAAGGTGCACCAAATACACATTGCATGCTTTTGATGCCCCACTGGCTTTGAGAAGCCAATGGAGCTTCAAAAGCTTGCAACATGTATTTGGTGCATTTTGGTTGGCCTAGTGGCAGCATTGCTTTTCTGGACTTTGGATGTTGTTATTGTACTATATAGCTTAGAAAATAACTCCAGTTGATTAAAACCAGCTGGGATCTTCTTTATGTGCCCCCCTCTCCACATGAGTTCCAATGAGTGTGAATAGGGATTATTCTAGAGTAAGAGTGCATGGGGTTGCAGCCTTAATAGTCGAAATAACAACTGCCATGGTCTGTAGTTTTGTGAGGCACAAGCACTCTCTGGCAGACCAGGCTAAAGATCCTGTAAAACTACAAATTCCAGGATTGTATGGGATGGAGCTACAACATTTAATGGTGGTGTCAAACTAAGGGTGATCAGATGTCCTCATTTCTCAGGACATTCCCTCCATTTCAGTGTTCTGTCTAGGAGGAATTTCAAAATGTTCTCCATCTTGAGCATGACTAAAAAGCATGATTTTACACTTATATTAGCATTTTTAGATTTTATTTTGTAATGCCCTCTTTTTTCCTCAAACACCCTATATTGTGCCGTGCAATTAGGACATCTGGTCCTTGCAATTAGGACATCTGGTCACCCTGTGTTATTAAACTGTATTATTTGTACAGTGTAGATGCACCCACATGCTTGCTCATTGTTCCTATATGGAATTATAGTCGGCCTTCCACATTCAGGGGTTTCAGATTTGTGGTTTTGACTATTCACGATTTTGGAGATTATCAGATGGGGAAAATCGCGGAACAAAAAGGCATATTCCTGGGAGAAGTGCGCAATCACACTGAAGGTTTTCAGACGATGTCGTTCTTATCCAGGACTTATCTCAGGAAGAACCAGGAATGCTCCAACAACAGACCATTTCCAGGACTTCCTCGTGAATGGTTTGTTGCTGAGCATTCCTGGATCTTCTTCGTGGGAGAGTGTGTCTGAAAATCATCAGCGCGATTGCACAACTTTGGCAGGAGTTAATCCCGTCTTTTTTTTTCCAGGTCTGATAATCTCCACTGTAGTTGCTGCTTAACATGATCAACCTTTCACCCCTTCCTCCTCATCCTTTCTCCCAGCCAGCCAAAACCAACGCCGCATTTTCCTCTACTTTGCCAAACTTTGCATCCTACTCATTTCCAAAGGCCTCCCCTTTGAATCCAATGTTTGCAGCCACCCCTGAGAAGAAACAACCTCTCCTCCTCCTCCTCCTCCCCCTCTCTCCTGGCCAGACAAAAGCAAAACTGTACCGTCTTTTGGTCTTTTTGTGGTGATGGTTGCAAACATCAGATTCAGAGTGGAAAGACTTTGGACAATGGAGAATGCAAAGTTTGTCAAAGTGGGGGAGAGATGGCCTTCAGGAAGAGGAGTAAGAAACAAGAAGGTGGTGGTGGATCCTTTGCAGCCTTGGCTGCTATTGGCAGATGGAAAGTGGAAGCACCTTTGGAAATGTGTGGAAAGCTATGGAGTTTATCAGACAGGAGGAATTTCTCTTTATTTCGAAAGGAGCCAATTGGAGCCAATTCGAATTCATGTGAATTCGCTAGGTTAGCGAATTTACGTAAATTCCAATTGTGTTCAGAATGCATTTAGAATGACTTCCCATTATCCAAAAATGACTCCCCATTGCCCAAAATTGCGTGAGATGCGTTAATTTGCAAAAACATAAAACCCATGATCGCGTTCGGAATGACTTCCCTTTTGACTGAAATTGCAACTTTAATACACAATAATGTGAAACCCCATGACTGCGTTCGGATTGACATTAGATTATACTTCCAATTTCTGTCGTCTGATGAACTCCTATGGCCCGACCTAGACAGGCACAAAGAGGCGCAATAAGGGCTAAAGGGGAGCCTTTAGGGTTCGGAAGGGTGCAGCGTTTACACCCTCCTGAACCCTAAACCGTATGGACGCCGCCATTTTAAAATGGCGGCGTCCATACAATCAATCAATCAATCAATCAATTTTATTAATGCTTAAGCCAAAGGCCATTCTCATTATGAATATTTAAAACCAGTAACAACATTTCCATATTATAAAATGCTCCGTCAAGTCATTAACATCTGAATATTGTACAGTGGTCATAATAAACATAATAAAATTCCAGACAATTAACTAAAACAACATTTAAAAAAAACTTCATAGATTAGATAAAATCATACAAAGGACATAGTAAAATTCCAAACAATTAACTAAAACAACATTAAAAACAACTTCATAGATTGTGTCATGGTGCATGCAGCATTTCGATACACTGCGCGTGCCATGACGCAATGGCGCTGTGGGAGGGCCCAAAAAGAGCTCTGCGAGGGAGCTCTTTTTTTGTGCCGGCTCTTTGGCGTAGTTTTCAAACGGCCGCGCCAAAGACCCGAGGAGAAAGGGGCCACGGTGGTGGCACCTTTCTCCCCTTGGCACTGCTGAGGGAAGCAGGCTGCAGCGTGCAGCAGCATGAGCTTTCCAAGACTCAAGTCTATTTCTTCAGGTGCATTTGGAGGAAGTACACTTAAGTCTACAAAATTGCATGCTGCCATCTTCTTTCATTAGTTAGTTTAGTTAGTCTCAAAGGTGTTACAAGATCTCTCTACATACTGATTCTACAGACTAACATGTCTATATCTTTGAGTTGTAGCATGAACTATTCATGGGCTGCATCCTCACTGGAGAAATAACCCGGTTTGGCACGGCTTTAACTGCCCCGGCTCAAGGCTTTAACCTTTAAAGCCCTACATGGCTTGGGTCCATCTTATCTCAGGGACCGCCTTTCCCCATATGAACCCCCCCGCACGCTTCGGTCCTCTGGGAGAAATCTGTTGCAGCCCATGAAGACTAGGTTAGCGCAGACCTCCCAGAGGGCCTTTTCTGCTTCTGCTCCCAGGCTATGGAATGGCCTGCCGGATGAGATGCGTCTCATTACATCACTAGACTGTTTTAAAACAGCCTTAAAGACGCATCTCTTCTGGCAGGCCTTCCCTGAAACTGTATAATCTACCTGGCTCCTAAAATCTTTCAGCCAACTCCCAACTCCTTATCCCCCCCCCCTCTGTATTTTATTGCTACCCATGCTGTGGCCAGCATTGCGGTTTTGTGTACAGTGGTCCCCCGGGTTACGAAAGTAATCCGTTCTGGATTACCTTTCGTAACCCGAAAATTTTCGTAACCCGGGGGAAAGAGAGGGAAAAAAAAGAGACCTCCGGAGGCCTCGGAGAGGAAGGGAAGGCCCAATCCAGCGGATCGGGCCCTCCCTTCCTCTCAGCCGGCGGAGGCCTCGGAGGGGAAGGGAAGGCCCCGCCGGAAGCTGGATCGGGGCCTTCCCTTCCCCTCCGAGGTCTGGCCGCCGGCGGAGAGGAAGGGAAGGCCCCGATCTGGCTTCAGGCAGGTCCGCGCGGGGCCTTCCCTTCCCCTCTGCCAGGCTCGTCCCACCCGGCGCAGGCCTCCTTCGTAACCCGGGGATACATTCGTAAGCCGGGGCCATTTTTCCGGCCCCGGCTCTTTCGTATCCCGGGATTTTCGTTCCCCGGGGGATTCGTAACCCGGGGGACCACTGTATTATGTTGTATTGTACTTTTATTGTTAGTAATTTAATTTTAAACTTAACTAATTTAATCCTATTTTAAGGGGGGGAGGTTGGGATGGAATTCTTGAATTATTTTAATCTGTAATCTGTTTTTAACCTTGTTGTACCCCGCCTCGATTGTTTTACAGAGGGGCGGGTAAGAAATAATAATAATTATTATTATTATTATTATTAATAATAATGGAATTCTGGGAGTTGGAGTTTGTTGTGGGGCCCAGAGTTTGTTCCATACCCTTGAGCCAGGGCAGTTAAAGCCGTGCCAAACTGGGTTATTTCTCCAGTGTGCATGCAGCCATGGACTATATAAATGTTGTGTATTGTGGCAGTGGCCCCTAAAAGGGTTCTGTAAGGTTCATGGCCCTTGATTGCCCATTTGAGACCCAATGCTTTCAACTGAACTTCACATTACCAAGTAAAGTGTATCAAATTAGGAGGAGTAGCTAATATTCCAGGGGAGAAGATCAAAATTCAAAATGACCTTAATTGATTATAAAGCTGGGCCAAAACTAACAAAATAAATTTCAACAACAAGTGAAATGCACAGATACAGGATGAGAGACACCCAGCTTGACATCAATACATGTGAAAGGGATCTAGGAGTCCTAGTAGTAAGAAACATTAGGAAGAACCTCCTGAGGGTAAGAGCTGTTCCACAGTGGAAGGTATTCTATTGGAGAGTGGTGGGGTCTCCTTTTTTGGAGGTTTAAAAACAGCCTGGACGGCCATCTGTTGAGGTGTGCTTTGATTGTGTGTTCCTGTATAGCAAGGGGTTGGATTGGATGGCCCTTGGGAATCCTCTCCAACACCTAGGAAACAATTTTGGATTACATTTACACTAGCGGGATCCACAATCACTGCAACTTCAGAGAAACTTATTTTATTAGTTATTAGTTTGTCCAATGCCCCTCAGTAAAACAAAACACAAATTATTTATGAAACACTTGAAGCAGTAATAAGTCCCAAACATTTGAAAACATTAAAAATCCAGATCATAGTACTTTGATTTGAAAGGTTTTATAAACAAGAATTGTAAATATTAAAGAGGATAGCTAATGGCTATCCTTTCCTTTGTTTTTGTGATAAATTTAACTATAAGAATTAGACTATTGTAATATACTTTTATTATTACAAATAGGTTATTATTCTTACTCTTTTACTTTTCTCAAGTGAGCATAAGGAGAGTGCCTATTAAGCCAGAACAATATCTCAAAGTTAAATTAGTTAATTTTTTTGAAACAATAAGACAACATTATGAAAATTCAAAGATATTAATTGAGCAAATAATATATTGTGTTAAAAGTAATAATAATGACCAAAGCAAAACAACTGAAGCAGTTACAGTGTGATCAAATAACAAATCAATAAATGAAATTTTACAAAATTTATTAAAGCTTAAAATAAAGAGAAAAATGTAAGGCACTGTTAAATGAGCACAAAATAACTAAAAAACTAGAGCCCACCTATACTACTTCCTTAAGATTTCTGGGCATATGTTAAGAGAATGCCAAACAATAAAAAGGTATGTGAAAACAATATGTCAAATAAGTGGAATGCTAAATAAAATAGTCAGTCTGCATATTTACCATTTGGGATCCACAGGTACATTCAGGAAATGGCTTAGTTGATCTAGCTCACTCAGATGCTTGCACTTTCATCCTGCATCCAGATGCAAGATATATGGTTGGAGACTATTCTCAAAAGAAAATGCCCAACATATCTACTACTAGGTCTGAGATGTAGAGGATCCCCAGATGAAGTCAGCTAAAAAACCTGAAAGAGGAAAATGAAAAAATTCAGGGAAGGAAAGAAACTAGTCAGATGGATAGGTTCAAGTAGGGAGGCCACATGTATTGAATGTATAGAACCAAAGCAGATAAGTCCCCTCTCTGATTTACTCCCTCCAGCTCTCAGCCTGATCAGGCTGTGCTGGCAGTGAGGCTTCGGCTGCCTCCAGATAAGTGGGGACAGAGAGGCTTGGAGAAACCTCATCCACAAGGTCATCATGAGTCTGGGGGTGTTAACAACAACAACAAAGCATCATTTATGGCAAGAGGCAGAGTCTGTACTTCTTTGGTAGCAAGAAAAAAACAAACATTTGAAAAGAAATTTGTCTGATAACTTGTTTATTTAAAACTGAGATCGTGAGATATCTTTGGCTACACCTTCATCCATCGTTTTGTTTTAGAGACCCTGTTTCCCCAAAAATAAGACATCCCCAGAAAATAAGACCTAGTAGAGGTTTTGCTGAATTGCTAAATATGAGGTCTACCCAGAAAGTAAGACCTAGCAAAGGTTTTGTATATAAATATATATACAGTATATCATAAATACTCTTTTTTTTTTTTTGTTCAGCAATAAATGTGAATCCTTCACGGAAAAATAAGACATCCCCTGAAAATAAGACCTATCACATCTTTGGGAGCAAAAATTAATATAAGACACTGTCTTATTTTCGCAGAAACACGGGTAGTTCTCCACTGCCTCAGTATGCAAGTTAACTGCACCAGTATTATTGATCAGTGTATCCAAAACATAAAATAATGACCACAAAAGAAATGCACAAATTCAATCTTGACAACAAGGAAATTGAAATAGTTAAAGAATTCCCATATCTAGGATCAAGCATTGACCAGAAGAGAGACTGCAGTCAAGAAATAAGAAGAAGGCTAGGAATGGGAAGGGCAGTGTGAAAGAACTGGACAAGATACTGAAGAGCAAAGACATAGAACTGAGCACTAAAGTCAGAATTGTCCAGACCATTGTATTCCTAATTACCATGTCCGGATACAAGAGCTGGACAGTGAAGGTAGCAAACAGAAAGAAAATCAACTCATTTGAAATGTGCTGGAGAAGAGTACTTAGGATACTGTGGACAAACAAATGGGTTCTTGAACAGAGCAGAGCAGAGCAGAACTCTCCTTGGAAGCTAAAATTATCAAGTTGAGACTATTGTACTTTGGCCACATAATGAGAAGGCATGGATTTTTAGAAAAAAACATTAATGCTAGGAAAGGTAGAGGGTAGAAGAAAGAAAGGAAGAGCACACATCAGATGGATAGAGTCAATCAGAGGGTTTATGGGCAAGGGCTTGCAGGATCTGGGCAAGGCAGTGGAAGACAGGGATTGTTGAAGATGTCTCATCCACAGGGTCGCCATGGGTCGGAGTCAGCTCGAGGGCAGCTAACAACAACAACAACAACAAATATCCCAAACAAGACAATAATGCTAGGAAAGGTGGAAGGGTGTAGAAAGAGAAGAAGATCACACACACGCTAGATGGATGGACTCTATTAAGGAGGTCATGGATATGACTGTGCAGAGCAGTGGAGGATAGGGAGACTTGGAGATGTCTCATCCACAGGGTCACCATGAGTCAGGATTGAAGATTAACAGCAGCAGCAACAACAAAGTCACAGGTTGG
Source organism: Urosaurus nigricauda (assembly GCA_034509955.1). Lineage (NCBI taxonomy): Eukaryota > Metazoa > Chordata > Lepidosauria > Squamata > Phrynosomatidae > Urosaurus > Urosaurus nigricauda. The sequence goes on along the minus strand of JAOEGL010000005.1, from coordinate 153,651,651 downwards.
AAACAAGTTGAGACACACAACAAGAACAATATCCAAATATTGTATTTAAAACTAGAAACTCAGACTGTAATATTCAGAAAAAAACACTCTCTGATCTGAGCTTAGTTAGTTTCTGTATCATTGCTATAATCTGTATTTTGATACCCAACCACAGTCTAAATCAAAAACCTTTCACTGTGGAAATGTCTGGGTCTGTTTCATCCTGCTTACTTCATCACACACTTGACAATAATAAATTGACAGATAGCTGCACATTAAACCTTTTGGATTAGAACAGAGAGAAATATATGACAGTGCAGATTTGACAGTTCTGCTTAAGAAAAAAGGCCTGATTGATATACACATTGTGTAAAAAGTCACACCTTGAAAGGCATACAAATTATGAGATGCAAATTTTGCTGTATATGATAAAGAATTGATTGACACAGAGAAGCACATAATTTAGAGATAATGTTAATTTTCTTCTTTTTAAACCTTTCTTCCATGTTAAATTATAATGTACAGTTAAAATTAGGACAGCAATTTAACTGTTTTAAAGATAAAATCAGAAAGATACATGAATGCCAAAGTATCCAGAGGGAAATTCATCAGAACAGAAAGGAAGTGAAATTATATTAACACTGAAGGGGGGAGGTGTTCCTAAAGATATTTAACAAATTGACAAAGAAATGATAGGGTGTTAATGCTTTAAAAGTGATATGCCATGCTCACCCCATTCCTAAAATAAAATTCCATCTTTGAATTCCCTTGCTAGTTTCAGACATATTAATAAACTCTGGTGCATATACAGATTCAAAGCATCCAGCATATAGTGTATGCCTATATTTCCCTAGACAGAAGAAGTAAATTTCACATTCAGTAAAGATTATTTCCAGGTAAGTGGGCATGGGAATTCAGCCTTAGACAATTTGTAAAACCCACCAAAGCAGAGGTGTTGCTTCTAAGCTGACAATAGTATAGAGATCCAGAAATGGTGTCCCTGGAGCTTCTGGGTACAATGAGACCTTCTAGATTAAAGTTCCTTGTGCACTACATTAGTTTTCAAAGATAGTAAAGCCATTTTTCTACTGGCATCTTTTTGTTATATACTTTTTCAGACCCTGGTTGGATTCTTAATGCCATCTATGCATTTCCAGATTACTGGAAAGTTATTTTTGTGAATCTCAGCTCCCAGAGTCCCCCAACCAGCATGGCCACTGGAGTGCTGGGAGACCAACCCTGCAAAACTCAACCTTTACAAACTCTGAATCTCTTTCTTTTCTCCTAGCTTTATAACTCCCCAGTGCTTCTCTTAAGCTGCTTTCCAACTAACAGAACTTTCAAATTTATTGACTCTTAGAATTAGAAGGGGGACATAGATAGGTTTGGATGAAGACACTCTTCTCTATTGCAACTAGGCATAAGATTTTACATTTTCATGAAACAGATGATCATTTTGGAAGAGATGAATTGTTTAGAAGAATGTTTGCTGAAAGGAGAAGGCAAGAGACTGGTGATATATGGCAAAGTAAACATATTTTTTCATGGGGGGGGCAACAGTTTCTCAGTAAAATGGCACACAATTACATTGTGGTTGAGGAAACAAGGTTAAATAGAAATAAAAAATTAGAAAGTAAAGACAATGATAATTATCATTCTTAGCAGTGAAAGATTCACAAAAGCACCTGTTGCTGATAATACAGTTTTCATGTTATTGGGTATGGTAATTCACAGAAGCATATGTGCCAACATTTCACAGATGAAAATTGGGAGATGTGGGCAAGCAACATCAGAGTGTGGTCAAGATGGCAAAAGTTATTAATGAACAGGAACATACAAGCTAGGAGAAACTGCAGCACTGCTTTTTAATAAGTCTATTGAGAAGGGCAAGATTCTGCTACCTCTTCTTATGGCTTATTGGTTCCTCAGCAAAAGGGTACTCTAGCACCTTGAACTCTATCACCTCTGCAAAAGTCGTCTTTATCAGCATGAATTTCCCATATTGCTGAATTAATTGAGTGCAAGCTACTTTTGAACACTGAACATGGTTTGCAGTAGCTGATGTCAGCAGAGCAAAAAGTGGGAAAGTGGGAAAGTGGGAGGAGGAGAACAAAACTGAAACATTTTAAAATCAGCTGAAAAGTGGGATGACAGAGGATTAATTCGGACTGTCCCATCAAAACTGAGACAATTGGAAGATATTCATATGTGCTTTATTTTTTTCCAGTTCAAGCTATAGAGGATGGAATCAAATGTGTGTGTCTTTCTACAGACTTGCATCTCAGGATAATTCTTCATGCATCCAATAAAGTGGACTGTAGTTTATGAAAACATGTCATTGTATGTAAGTTAATATCTAAGCATTCAGAAAACTATTTTTATTTACCACAACAGCTGAATACAGCTGCCATTATGGGCATTGTTACAAATACATACATAATTTATATAGATTTGTACATCTGCACACTTACTTAAATGACCTTTAACTACATTTATAATTAATAGAGCTGTAAGGTGTGCCTATATAGAAATAGGCTATTTGAGCAAAAGTGAACACCTTTTTTATTATTACAGTGTTTAAATGTTGTACTTTTCATATTGGTTTAGCATGGTCCATAAAGCAACAGAAATTAAATACATATTTCCCTAGAAAATAGTTAAGCTATAGTTAGTTTTAAATAGCAAACCACACAGAATATTGAGAATGCTTTTATCAAAGAGGCTTTGGAGTGGGGAAGGGAACAATGCATTTTAGAGTAAAAATGAACCAGATTATTGTACCAGTTTATAGAAACTGGAAGTGTTCACCAATTGTGACCCATTCACACTACAGAATTGCAGTGTTAATATTTCACTTTAACTGCCATGGTTCCATCTTATGAAATCTTGGATTTTATTTTTTAGTGAGACCTTACCTTCAACTACTTTAGATGAGATTTCTAAAAGACCTTTCCTAAGCTTCCTGTAGAAGGATCCCATAGAATGCAGGATAAACTGGAATCATAGCATTATAATTGTGCAGTATCAATAAGTTCCAGGAAAGCTCTGGCATATTAGATAATGAGACCCAAACTTTGGAAGGAAAAATAGCACAGTATTATGTGCTATATTTTATTGTAAAATGTTGTCAGCTTGTCAGGCTTCAGCTAATCCTGTCATGATATAGTGCTGGGGAATCATGTTTTGTTTATGGAGATGATATATGTAATGTGATATTATGCATGTATGGTCAATTGTTATTCATAGAATCATAGAATCATAGAATCATTGAGTTGGAAGAGACCACAAGGGCCATCTAGTCCAACCCCCTGCCATGCAGGACCTCCAAATCAAAGCATCCCCGACAGATGGCCATCTAGCCTCTGCTTAAAGACCTCCAAGGAAGGAGACTCCACCACGCTCCGAGGGAGTGTGTTCCACTGTCAAACAGCCCTTACTGTCAGGAAGTTCTTCCTAATGTTGAGGTGGAATCTCTTTTCCTGCAATTTATATCCATTGTTCCGCGTTCTAATCTCTGCAGCAGCAGAAAACAAGCTTGCTCCCTCCTCAATATGACACCCCTTCAAATATTTAAACAAGGCTATCATATCACCTCTTAACCTTCTCTTCTCCAGGCTAAACATCCCCAGCTCCCTAAGGCGTTCTTCATAGGGCATGGTTTCCAGACCCTTCACCATCTTAGTTGCCCTCCTCTGGACCCGCTCCAGTTTCTCCACATCCTTTTTGAATTGTGGTGCCCAGAACTGGACACAGTATTCCAGGTGGGGCCTGACCAAAGCAGAATAGTGTGGCACCATTACTTCCCTTGACCTAGACACTATACTTCTATTGATGCAGCCCAAAATAACATTGGCCTTTTTAGCTGCTGCATCGCACTGTTGACTCATGTTCAGCTTATGGTCTACTTGGACTCCTAGATCCCTTTCACATGTGGTCTCATTCAGCCAGGTGTCCCCCATTTTATATCTGTGCATTTCATTTTTCCTCCCTAAGTTCTCCTTTGCTCCTTTAGGTTTATATGGTATAATCGACAGGGGTTGTGACAGTTTGGGAAATATATACAAGTAGTTATTTGGAGTTTAACCAACAGTATGTTTTGATAGACCTATAGGTAGTTAAAGATGTTGTATTTCATAAGTTTAAAACAAATAGTTAACTGTATAGGCTTGTAGTGACGAACCTTTGGCATGTGTGCCAGAGAGGGCACGCAGAGCCCTCTCTGAGGGCATACCCTCCATCACCCCTGTCATGGCAGAGGCCAGGAAGAGCAAGAGCAAAGGAGCACTCCGTTTCTCTATCCCTTCTGCCCTGGAAATACTGGGGAAAGTCCTGCCCCCTTGAAGTCCCACTCTTGGAAATCCCATCCCTGGAAGTCTTCCTCCCAGTGAGGAAACGCCACTGAGTTTGGGCACTCGGTCTCTAAAAGGTTTGCCATCACTGGCATAGGGCAAGGCAACTTTAGAGGAGGTTGAGATAACTGGGACCTGGTAAAAGGAATGTGTGGGGTGTTTTTTCTTTGGCCATTTCAAAGATTGAAAGGATTTCATTATCACAAGAATATCTGGTTAGCCCACCTAAGACAAGGTCAAGCTTTCATGGGGGAAAACAGAAAATGCAACCAAAAAGAATTTGATGTATGGCTAGCCATCAATTTGATGGGATGGGGCCAATAATTTTCAAGTGCTTTTATTAGATTTTTGGGTATCCTAGATTCTTCAGTTCTGTCCAAGGTGCCTTACTGACAACTTCTAATCCTCTATGACTCCAGCAATAAACTTCTTTCTGATCTTTCATTGAAGACTGATAGACTGTGTCTGGGAAAACAGTTTACTTAAAGTCCTGACAGTGTTACTTCAGTTCTGACATTTTAATAATGAAGAATGCAAATTGTACTTAACAACTGCACATATATTTCACAGGCTTCAATTCATTGCTTTCTAGGCCATTTGAAAGGGCAAGGTTGTAAATATATGATGACCACAGGGTCTTCTGGGTTAAAATTCAAGCACAATCTGTGGTATGGAAGTCACTCAGGGAACAAGCCAGATTCTTATTGGCTTAAAAGAGAAATGCAGCCCTTGTTGACATTTATCACCATGAAATAGGAGGCATGAACCAGTGTGGAAAAATAAAGGTGGCAACATTTATCAATGTTGGGAACTGATTGCTACATTTTTGCAAAATATCAAATTTTGGAAATGATAAAAATCAGTTTCCTCAGGCAGACATGGGCTGGTAGAATTTTTATTTGCTTACATCTGCAACTCTATTTTGTTTTGTATGTGTTAATGTATCTTACTCAATAAACTTTATTTTAAAAAAAGGAAGCTAAGCAGGGTGAGTCCTTGGTTAGTACTTGGATAAGAGACCATCAATGCATATGGGACAGTAAGCTCTGTTTCAGGGGAAGGAATTGGCAAATCCAGCTCTGATCATTTCTTGCCTAAGAAAAACCTCTGAAAAATTAAGAGTAAATTGACAGGCATCTTGAAAACACTCATCCTATAATCTCTACTGTGCAATCCACGAATTGGGCAGAGTTCAATACAACAATGAGATCCCATGCCTCCATCCCATGTTTTTCCTTGCCAATGGCACCATGGGTTGCAGGACTCACAGCTAGCATGGTGGAGAGATTAGTGTTGGCCTGGAATGTCTCAGATCCAGGCAAATGCCCCCATAAGCCATTAAACTCACTTGGATCAGTCATACTCTCTTAGCCTGACCTTACTGACATGCTTGTTGTGAGGATAAAACTCACAACAGGAAAAGGGCTGCATAAACTACCTTGAGCCCAAAAGCGTGATACAAAAATACATCACAATTGCATACAGACAAGACAAATATTTTCCACCCTGCAGTTGGCAGACTGAGACACAAACTTTGATGTTTTGATATATTTGATGGAAGCCATGAAAAGTATTATCCGGGACAACTTTTATTACATTTTCATTTTCAGTCAATGGCTATTTCACCTCACAACCAAAGGTCCCTTACAGTCTAGCTCTTACACACAAGCACATTGCCAGTGTCACTGAGTCTTACCGACAACATTATTATTGTTTTTAAATTGATCAGCCTTAAATTTGTTTCTGCTGTGTCCTCAGTGCCACCAAACACACAGGGGACAAATGAAACTCTCTCCTCATAAACCTTGCAGCCTTCATTTCTGTCTTCTCATCACAGTTCTCACATGTAGAGACACAGGCAGGCAAGTAGAGGTTCAAAAAATAAACAGACACTGAAAGCACTCATAGCACAGAAGCTGCTCTTCCCAGGTTCTCCTCCTCCCCCTTCTCTTACTAGCCTGCAGCATTTTTGTCTGGGAAAGTAGCAATAGCAATAGCAAGAACATTTCTATACTGCTTATCAGTGAACTAGCACTTCCTAAGCGATTTACAATGTGTAAGTCAATTGCCCCCACCAAGCTGGGTACTCATTTTACCGACCTACAAAAGGATGGAAGGCAGAGTGGACCTTGGAGCCCTGCCTGGGATCGAACTCACAACCTTGTGGCTGCAGTACTGGCATTTAAGCACTGTGTCATCAGGACTCCATAAAAAGCAACAGAAAGCTTCCTCGAACCTCTTATTATTTATTTATTTATTTCATATTTCATTTTTATGCTGCTTTTCTCCCCAAAAGGGACCCAAGGACTAAAGGACTAAAGAGTTTATCACAGTAGCGAGATCCTGCTGGAAGACGGGATTTAAACTGGATTTAAATTAATTTCAAATTTAAACAAAACCCACAAATTCAGGAATTTTATCACACTGGATTGCTGCTAAAGTGAAATGATGCAAAGTTAAACCGAAGTTAAAGCGGAGAAAAACCCCACCTTTTTACTTTTGGAATTTCCCGAAAGTAACAAACTGTCATTTTTCTCTGGTTTAACTTCAGTTTAACTTTGCATTATTTCACATTAACAGCGACGTCATTTGATAATTTTCTGGCATTTCCAGGTTTTTTTCTAATTTAAATCTCATTTAAATCCTGTTTTCTGGTGGGATCTCGCTAGTGTGATAAACTCCTAAGTGAGTACCTGCAGACTACAAAATGAAGAACAAACAAACTAAGGGGCTTATCGCTCACCTTTTAAAACTGGCTCCAGCCTCCCAGGCTAGAGCAGGATGTGGGATGGAGGTGGGTATTATTGCTCACTAAATCACTGCCAAACCGCTGGCCGCCATCAGCCTGGGCCCAAGCTGGCTCCGCCAGCACTTTTCAGAAGCTGGAATCCCCACCTCCATCCCACGTCCAAACTCTAGCCTGGGAGGCTGGAGCTGGTTGAAAAGGGTAAGCGATAAGCTCTTCAGATTGACCATAGACTAACTGGTGCAGGAAAAGAGAAGGTGTGGTTAAAACCAACAAACAGGAAAGGAGATAAGATATATCCCATGCCTAAACTCTGAGAGAGACATGACACCTACTGCAAATAGGCTTGCTAAGGTTGCTACCTTTAACAGAGAAGAGGATGGAAACACCAGTACAAGCAGCACAGTTTTTCAGTTCATTTCAGATTCTCCCTGTCACACAGGGGGAGATTCTGCCATTGGGGACACTTGACCTGATCAGTCAGAGAGAACCCCTAAAGAGAATGAATGCCTCTATTTCCCTGAATTGGAAAATGCCTCTCTTGCTAACCTTAATAACTCTGAATGCCTTTATCACTGAGCTAATAAACAGCAACCAGGTATAGGAACACCTTTAACTGTGCACCAGATGACAGGATCAGAATTCAAAATGACTGTAACAGATTAGAGAGCAGATTACTTAGGCTGGAATCTTCTAGATGTTATGTACTTTCATATAGACTCTGATTTATAGCAACTCTATCCTAGGGTTTTCTTGCCAGATTTATTCAAAAGAGGTTTGCCATTACTTTCCTCTTAGGTTGAGAGTGTGTAACTTACCCAAGGACACCCAGTGGTTTCCGTACCGAACAGGGATTTGAATGCTAGTCTACCGGAGTCCTAGGGGGCTAAACAGACAGGCCTGAAGTTCTGGTGTGGGGGCAGCGTGGGGATATGGCATTTTGATGCCGCACCCACTGATGCTGGTGTCACACCGCATGCCCAACTGCATGGCGGCACTCAGTTGGTGCAGCGTTTAAACGTGCTGCACCAAATGACGACCCAAAAGCCACCACCACCGCAGCAAGGGCACCTTTTTGCTGGCACTAAAAGGAACGGCATTTTGATGTTCTTTTTAATGCATGGAGGGATGTACTTCTTTGGAGCTTTTGTATGGAGGCATTTGCTACAATCAGATGCAAGCAGTTTCTGCAGTACAACAGCTGGCATCTTTTCTAGTCGACATTCAGGTGTAGCTCTACCTGCCCACTACCATGACTATGTCTGTCATCACTCCATTTCTAGGCATTTACACAATGGAAAATTGAAGTTTATCACTGAATATATACTTTAAAAAGCACTGCGACCAATTATAGCACCCTGGTGAATGTTCTTGTATGATACATATGATTGCCCCAATATGTTTGCAAATGCATGATTAAATCATAGAAAGAGCTAAACAAATGCTAAATAAGGCATGTGTGAGGAATGGCATCTTTAATTGCTCAGCTGACACAATGTTTTCCATGATTGGGAATGTCAGTCAGAAAAAACAACAACATATTGTGTTAATTATCCCTATCTTCACATTTTTGGGAATGGGAGAGGGAAAAAAATGGCATGCCTTGCTCTCTGTGAAGATCTGCACAAGATACAGCTATACTCTTGAACATTGCACATAAAAAGAGGTAATCTTCAGTATTTGATACCACTTGCTTCAGACAATCAGGTAAAATTCAAAGACATGGCCATGTTAGTCTGGAAAATCAGTATGCAAAGGCATCTTGCATCACCTTTGAGACTAACTGAAAGATAGAAATTAGTAGCACGAGTTTTTGTATACTTGAGCCTCCTTCCTCAGATCCATTTGGCTGAGTGGAAAGCTGAGGGACAGACCTATATAGTAGTCTCTGTGTGAGAATGTCCATGTTGTTGTTATTGTTGTGTGCCTCCAAGTCAATTTTGAACTATGGTGACCCTAAGGTGAATCTATCACAGGGTTTTCTTGGCAGATTTCTTCCTAGGGGGGTTGCCATGGCCTCTGCGACTGAGAAAGTGTGACTTGCCCAAGGTCACCCCGTGGGTTTTCATGCTCTCTATGTTCATAGAATGTCCATAGGAATGCAAAAATTTGTGAGTGTGGAGAAGAGGTGACAAGTTTAGTTTTAATGATGGTCGCTGGGAGACAAGGCAAGGATATTGCCTAAAGCCAAAGTTAGTAGATAACCATATGCATGAGTATTGGGATACAGTGTAGGAGCCAAAAAGAAAATGTCATGAACTGGCCAAGACAGCTTCCATGAGGCTGCATGGTTAGCTAGTATTATAATGTGTGCAGTGTGCCAGGGACTGGCCAATTTGCTTCAGCACTCTACATTGGGTAAACAGGCCTGTCCCTGTGCCAGAGAATAAATAGACACAAACCATACATTAGGAATTGGAATATACAAAAACCGGTTGCAGAACACTTCAGTCTTTCTGAACATTCCATCTTGGACCTCAGAACAGTGGTCCTTGAACAAAAAGGGCTACCAAAGAAGATTGGAAAGGGAAACAGTAGAATTGGAGTATATCAACAAATTGCAGTCTGTCAGCAGAGGGTTGAATAGAGACAATGGTTTCCTGGCACAATTAATCTCAAAAAGGTACTGTGCCTGCAAGATCCCTTCAGACCATATGGCTCATTAAACAATGTTTCTCAGGCTGTCCCATGTGATTATCAACCCTTTAAACCCCTCCTCCATTTTCCATAAACCATATTTGTGCCATATTGTTATAGTATTTGCAAAGTTTCCTGGAAACTGTGTGGACCAGCTGATGATGTGCACTGTCACGATGTCATGGACCACCACTTTAAGCAACATGAAGTAGAGAATGGCTTGTCTACATGGAAGTCCACATTTACCTCTGGTATTTCAATATAGATTATTGTTGCAGAGCTTTGAAAAATCTCTGCTTGAACTCTGGGATCTATCCTATTACTATTTTTTCTTACTTGGTTTCACCAGGATCATATTCTGCAAAGATTGCTGTACCCTTTTTCTAAGCACTATATGCTGGCACAGCAAATCACATCAGCATCTTTGATTTACGATAGTCTTTTCTAAACTATGATGTATAAATTTTTGTTTTCTGGGACATCATGCTTCATATAAATTTTCTAACATCTGTAGTTAGGGTTTTATTTATCTTTTGCTCAGCTGAGAATCTTGATGCTTCTGTAATACCCCTGGAGAACCAGGGTCAACATGCTGAGCACGCATAATATTTTATAAAAATAACTGCACAGACTGTAAAGATCTTAAAGCACCTTTCTGAACAACATATGCCATTATGACTTCAGCAAAGTAAGTTATCATTTCATTAGAGGTCATCTAAGTTCACACTGTGAATCTTGTTTATATGGAGCTTTCTTTCTGGATGGAATCTTAATGGCTGGACTGAAAAACACATTTAACAAATACTGTATGACACAAGCTGTCATAAAGATTTGTGTACTGTTGTGAACGAGTGCTTCAGTTTGATAAGCTCTTAAGCATCGGCAACATGAAGTACATTGAAGATGATCACTCCATTAATTTTCTTGGACCTCCACAGTAGGAGATGGTCACAGCCATTCTGATGAAGAAATCTGCCACAGTGGTTCCAAATGTACCATTCAAGTGCACTTTGAGGAACATTTGTTGTCTCCAATGCTGCTTCATCAAACACAATGAACACTGGGCAGGGTGGTTGATACAGTTTCCCCAAGTGTATGTTTTTATGGAGCAGAGCCAAATGTGCTCCATGGTTGACTAGGGACCTGGTGTTAATGAAACAAGTGAGACAGAGACTGGAGATGGAGATGGAGACTAGAGTGATGATGACAGAAGACGGAGTATGTCTGAGTGAAAGAGTGAACATATTTCTATGCAGAAATATGATTTTCTCTACAAAAAGTGCTGTTACCTATGCAGAAAATATAGTTTTATGCCCCTCCAAAAACATGTGCAAATTTAGTACAAAATAAGTCCTTGACAAGATAAAGCCAGAAATCTTCTTGGAAGCCAAGATGATCAAACTGAGGCTGCTGTACTTTGGCCACATCATGAGAAGGCAGGACTCATTAGAAAAGACAATAACACTGGGAGAAGTGGAAGGCAGTAGAAAGAGAGGAAGGCCGCATACCAGATGGATAGACTCAATCAGGGAGGGCACAGGCATGAAATTACAGAAACTGTAGAGCAGCAGAGGACAGGGGTTTTTGGAAATGTCTCATTCACAGGGTTGCCATGGGTTGGGGTTGACTTGAAGTCAGTTAACAATAGCAAAAGTTTTGGACTGTGAAGATTCTCATCTGTTTTTGACATGTGAGAAACCACATTGATGAATCAATTTTCTGGAATATTTTCAAATAGCCTTTCCATTCCTATTCTTACATATGCACATCAGTTCTTTGTCCCAGCCAGAGACTGATTCAGGACTAGCCCAAGCCATTTTGCCATCTGAAGAAAGAAGGCATCTCTCCGAATCCACCTCCATGTGATATTCTAGCTAGAAAAGTTGAATGAACTAGGGGCTGAGTCTTATTTCATCATTGGCAACAGGACAGGGTGACTTCCAGGGTAAACACAGGTTTGCACTTCAGCACTTTATTATGACTTCTTGCACATTGCCACCTGTGACATCAGGTGTTTGCTTCATTCTTCATAATGACAGATTTGACTGGTCTGATATAATGAGAATAGGCAGGAAGAGTTCACATCCATGTTAAGCATGTCACTTATATCTAAAATAGAGGTGAATGACAGCATGACCTTATACTTACTAATTTTGGAGGAAGTCTTGGGTTCAGTGACATTTACCATCAGTAAGGGCTCCTCCAGACAGAGGAAATGTGTTGGGGTGTGTGTGTGTGTGTGCTGTGGTATTTGTTGTGTAGTTCTTATTAAAAAAAACCCAAATCCAACAATGCTTTGTTGTTGTGGACTGTTTTCTGGCAATTCCTGATATAATCTTTTCATCCACCCTCGAGTGGATTTCTTTTCATTCAAAGAGATAATGGAACAATACTATCTCCTCCTCCTCCTCCTCCTCCTCCTCCTCCTCCTCCTCCTCCTCCTCCTCCTCGAGTTTTAATAGTGATATAGTGTATCAGAAGGGTTGCCAGCTATTCCTTATGTCTTTGAGGGTTGGAAAGCTTTTCTTTTTACATAGATTGAATGAGACAATACCCCATCCCACCCCTGTATATCTCGGTGTGGGCCCTTCATAAAGACAGGAATGTTGCACCATATCCTCCATGAATAGGGATAGTATTTTAATTTTACAGAGAAACACATTGCTAAATTACGTGAAATCAATACTTTCACTTGGTATGTAGGTAGAACACAAACTTATTAATAGCTCAACCCAATGTGTCATGCATTTTGACTGTCCCTTATTGCTGTTTTGAAAACCTGGCAACTATGTTCAGTGAAATGGCCTATTGGCACTATAATTCTATGATTCTTTTTAGAAAATCAGAGAGGAGAAAAACATAAGACCGCTTAAGCAAGCTATGGTCCCAACTTTAAAAAGAGATATATCTGAAGAGTCCTACTGAAGATCCATGAAATAGCTACAAACAGCCTGCAAAAAGAATGGAGCACAATACCATTAAATTCCAATGCTTCAAGCTTTTTAGACTAATTTGTTTTAAGTCTGTTTAGGACCATAACCCAAACAAAGCAGTCTTACAACACAATGATGCTGCTGAAGTGCTATCACATTGGACTTGAATGCCAGTAGTGCATTTCTTAACATTCCTCATTTTATGATTATAATTCCTTTTGCTGGCAGATAGGCATAGCAAACTCTGTTGGAATGTTCTGTGCCACCACTCACAATATACTGTGTTACTGTAGAATAATATACTGGAAAGTGCATTTTACTGAGATTTTATTTTTAAAGCTGTGTTGATTTAGAACGGTTTCATTATTAAGGGTAGTAAAACATCTAACTTGTGGGCACAAAGTGAACACGTTTTTGTTCATGGATGCTCCTCAACACAACAAATAGGCAAGTGCTTGGAGAATCAGGATTGCTAGTTTTTTGGGGGTTTTTGGGCTATGTGGCCATGCTCTAGAAGAGTTCCTTTCTGAGGTTTCGATAGGGTCACTCAGGATACATATACCCAATACTTTTCCAGGCAAACATTCTCTCAAGATGCCAGCCACAGATGCTGGTGAAATGTCAGAAAGGAACTCTTCTAGAAAATGACCACATAGCCCGAAAACCCCACAAAAAACTATGGATGCTGGCCATGAAAGCTTTCAACTCCACAATCAGGATTCTGTTGCACAGAGAGTTCAATGACAAACACAAATGGATTTTTCTAGCGTGGCAAAAGCACACTTTAATGACCATCTCCCACAGGAAGAAAATGGAGGTGCTATGATGGAGAAAGCAGCTACTCTCCTACTGTTTCAGCTTTATTTTCTCAAGTCTTTAAGTTGGAGGGCAGGGAACTGTCAAAATAACAATTCATATGCTGCTCTGAGAGCTTTTGTGGCTGAAGACTGGGGTATAAATACTCAAAATAAACAACAACAACAACAACAACAATTATTATTATTATTTTTAGGCTCAGAACTGGAATTGTATCTATCTAATCACTATTAAAATCAAATACAGCTTCATAAATGTTAAAGTACAAAGGCTTCTTGTCAGTGTTTAGGGCCTCTACGCACATCTCATATATTATTTCATTGAAACCCATTAAAGAAACAGATGGGCACCATTATGGCCTTTGAAGACCGTATCCTGTAGCACCTCAGCTGGTGTAATTGCTTATAAAATTGCTTTGCTTTGGCTGCAATCCTAAACACATTTTCTGAGTATAAGAATCCTAATTTTCCAAGCACTCTCCTACTTGGCATGTTGGGAAGCATCTGTGGAGAAAAACGCAGTTGGCCTGTGCCTGTAGTGAGATGTTGTGTCACCCATACCAACGAAACTGTTCTAAATCGATCTAGTTTAAAGCAACAACTCAGTATAATGGACTTTACTCTGAGTGGCAACACAGGTAAATGCCTGCAATATATGTATAATGGATTATGTCAGATTCTCATTCTGAACTTCTATCCTGGCCCTAAATGTAATTTCAGCCATTTTAATTGCTATACAATGGCTGCATTTGATTTCTCACCTTTGAATGGGTTGAGAGCAAGTAATTGAAAGGAGAGCTACGTGAGCCGAACACATAAGACTGTGTACATTCCTGCCCCTCTCCATCTTGTGAATAGACCATCTTTCCACTCTTGAACTTGATAAAGACTATGAAGGCAGAAGATTCACACCTCAGCAGTCAGCAATGAATTTTCTTTCTCTGCTTGACATAGCCAGTGTGTCCCTGAATGTTTATTGGTGAAGGTGGCAGAATGCATTGAGTTAAATGTTTGCAGGACAATATCCTTTCTGGCCATAGTGGAAAAGATCTGGTAGCAGTTTTCTTTGAGGGCTTTATAGACAGATTTTAAAGGCTGTTTTCCCATCTTTCCTTCCATATCACTACAATAGTAGGAACATAATGCCTTCCTGCTCCCTAAATTATATTGCCGAGAGGAAGATACCTTGGGATTAAAATGACTTCTATCTTTGTTGTTTTAGTGGATTTCTTTTAAAAAGATTTAATTCCATAGATTATTTAATCACATTTTCACACACTATCTTTTTATTTGGCCTTTGTGTGTGTTGTAATCTGCATTTGTTTTAATGCTCGTAACATGCTTTGCCTATTCAGGAAAAAAAAAAAACATGAGAAAAGGGCTTCTCAAGTGCCTGAAAACCCCAACAGACAAATCTCAAACCCTTTCCATATTTTTACTCCCATCTTCAAATAGACTGGTGGATTACTTTCTCATCCAGCCTAGACTCACCATTTTCTTCCTTGCTCTACTGCAGTCGGTGGCTGGTAGGAGAGTGAGGGGAACAGTCAAGTGAGGAGGATTGTTGTGGGTTGTGTTCCAATTGTCTGTACCATGTTTGCATTGATGTGGACTAGTTATTCAGAACACAAGCAAGTGTTCTGAGGATCATTCTCCTCTCTTGATTTCCTTGTGACATTGGGGGGTGAGAGCTGAGCCAAGATCATGGAAGACTATAGCCCCCAAAATTCTCATTTGGTTTCTTGCTTATTTTTCCAATATCAGCATAGGGAAGGACTGGGGGTGGGAAGCCAAACCAGAATGGAAGCAGGCTACAGCCTCCATGATCCTCACTTGGCTCCCCCATTCCTTCCAATGTCATTTGGGGAGCGGGGAGTATGACAGCTGAGTGACGGTTGTCACAGGTTGTAGCCTCGCAATCCTTTTTTCCCCCTCCTCTTATCCCTGCTGCTTTCTACTACATGGCCAAGGGGACAGAGAAAAAAGGTGAGTGTGGAAGGGGGCACAATTTTCAAAGATGGCCCAACAGCAAGGAGAAAAAAAAGATTTAATTTTTTTGTTCTCTCCTGTGGGGATGAATAATTTGAAATAGCACGTCCCTCATCCTATCTGGCTGAATATAATGGTGCTTGCTCCCAGTAAGTGGGCATTGGTTTCTGCCCTAATCCATCATTTTGCATTTTTAAGAACTATTTGCAACACAGCTATTTTAAGACCATTGAGTTCTTGCCTTAGAATTAACAGTTAAATTGGAACATGACAGAGTTTTAGGATCCTCATGGGAGGGCTTCTTCTTAATACCACCATCATCACAGACAGAGCTGATGAGGATACATGTGAGAAGGCCTTCTTGGTGGCAGCTCCAAGTCTGTAACTATGTAACAGGCTACACTTGCCCACCATCTGTTTGACTTCCTTTGGTAGAAAAAGACTTTATTATTTAGGAAGCTCTGCAGCTTGTATTTGATCACTGAAGAAGTGTCTTTATAATCTGTGTGTCTTTTGTGTGCATGTGTGCAGTACTTGTATTTTCATTTTTCACGTTTTAAAAGCTTTTAAGTTCTTATACATTAGTGCTATTTTTATGAGGATGCCTCATTAAGTACCTTTTAACTGTTATATTATAATGATTTTTAGCTATATATTTTTTAAATTGTGTATGCTACCTTGGCTTTTACATTGGGAGACATTAAGCAGACATATAAGCAGCTAGTATCTAGCTAGACTCTCCCAGCTAGTATGCGTAGAAGTCATACAGGAGGTGGGAGAAATGCTGAGAGTGGTACTCCAAAAACCCAATTTTTATAAGATATGAAATGGATGTTTTAACAAGAAATGAGACTTTAAAATACTAACTTCAGCATTTCTCCTGATAACCAGTTACTATTATGTCCCTGTATCTATTCCTTCATATGTATCGTGATCAAAAATTCAGAATATGAGAATTAAAGAGGAAAACTGTCTTTCTTGCATTTTATAACCCCAACCAAATTACACTCTACTGTTGAAGTAGCTGCAATGTTCATTTCCCCATACTCTCCCACTTTTGTTCCATTGAGAATAGCTGCAGCAGCACTTGAGACTTCATTTCAGCTCTTTCTTAAGAGTTCCCCAGCTCCACTCAGTAGAGGCTGTTATGAAAGCCCATAATCACCAGTCTGACAAATCCTCCACTCTGTGACTGCTATTTGAATTCTGTAGTTACTTGTACAAGACAGGCTGGTGGAAAAGCACAAAACATATTAGTTTTTATATGGCATTCATTATCATTATATGGATATACAGTAATTTGATTTCAGGATAGTAGCTCTTTAGAACTGAGTCCTTTGGTCTGTTTTCTCATGCTGATGTGCTAGCTGAGCTCATGCTTACTGAAGCTAGAAATACAGGGAAGTATTCACATGTTAAATTTTGTATGAATGTATGCAGAACTGCAATGTCAAGCCACCAGCAAATATGTTTTTGCAGATACCATAGCATCCATCAATTCACAGATGAAAACCAGGATAAGTGTGGTGAATAAACACCAGTGTGCTCAAGATGGCAAAAGGTACAAATGAGGAGAGGCTGCATCAGTTTGCTTTTGCTACTGATAAGGGCAAGAGTCTACATCTTCCTTTACTTGTCCCTACTGAGTTCATGTATGCAAACTACTTTTGCACTTTGAACTTGGTCTGTAGCAATGGAAATAAACTGAGGACAAAGGGGGAAAGTAGGAGCAAGAGAGAGAAACTGGGACATTTTAAAGGATCTGAAAAAGTGGGATGAAAGAGAATTAATTGGGGCTGTCACTGCAAAATCAGGACAGTTGGAAAGTATGAGATACCTCATAGTCCGGTCATAGTCTGGTGCTGTGTTCATATGCATTGACAAATGGTCTTTGATGCCACATGGTGTGTGGGCTGCTTCTGTTTTTCACAGATGCCTACATACACTTTTTGAGGGTATACCTAACAATAAAACTTGTGAATTTGTGACAAACTCACATTCTCACTGCTGTCAGCACTGTAGCTGTATGCAGCTGTTCTGTCTGAATCAGGAGCCAGAAGCTGAGTTCAGCAAGGAAATCAGATCTAGAGACCTAAGGAGGAGAAAATGAGTGTCCAAGGCCAAAGATAAAACAAGAGAGAGGGCTAGCAGGTAAAGCTATGATAGATTTGGTCCCAGAAAGTGAATCCAAAAGACCATAGCAGCAGACCTGAGAAGATCTAGTACATGCAAGTCCTAACTCAGACAGGAAGTCATTTTGTTCAGAAAGGTCCAGTGAGGAGGTAGGGTAGACAGGGCTAGTCCAGACCTTATAGGCCTTAAAGATAACCAAGTGCATAGGTAAATGCTCCAAACTGCAACTGTGTAGCTCTTAAGTGGTATAATACCGAGGCTGCATCGGCACAGCAGAAATAATACAGTTTGATATGGCTTTAATTGTCACAAGTCCATCCCATGGAATCTGGGAATTTATGCTTTGTTGTGGTACCAGAGCGCAATGACAGAGAAGGCTAAATAGCTCACAAAACTACATAGGATGAAGCCATGGCAGCTAAAGCCATGTTAAACTGTATTATTTCTGCAGTGCAGATGCAGCCTTAGATACACACCAACCAAATTTATTCATAGATCCCAGTTCAAATGCTGGCAGTTCCTAACAAGTCACCATATGGGAATCATTCACGTAACAGAGAACTAAGGTCTCATGAAGTGGACATGAAGTGGACTCAAGCTCACGCGGACAGCAAGCCTGTGGCCATAGCAAACAATGGGACTTCAGGTCCTGCGTTTTTCCCGTACCCGGGTGGGGGGTCTGGAACAGATCCCCCACGTATACAAAGGGTCCACTGTATGGACATGCTCATTAGGGATGCAGGAACATTTGTTCCTCTAAATGTTTGGCATGCAAGTCCTACAAGCTCCCCACATACAAAACATCTTAGAGGGCCAATGTGGCAGATCGCTTCTCCAGGCTAGCTGTTCAGTTCCAAATCTTTGGGCTTCTGTCACTTACCTTTTCCCCTCTCCCCTCAAGATCCCTCACTGGACCAAGTTGGTGGATTTCAGGGTGATCCCTATATAGGTCAGTGGATGAGTAGTTTAATGGGTTCACTTTGGTAAGGGTGACTAGACTCTCTGTCAAAATTTAAAAGGAACAGCCGGACACAGTTGTAAAAAAAAGAAGAAAAAACCAAGTAGTACATTTAAATCACACATTAACCCCTGAATTATTTAATCATTCGCAGCTCTCCAAAACCCTATACAGTTCTTACTCCTGGCTGACAGTTCTATCTTTAATATAGCTTTTCCATATTTCTGTGCCATCTTTCCCCTTTTTGTTGTTGTTTGCCTTCAAGTTGTTTCTGACTTATGGTGATCCTGTCATTAGCTTTTCTTGGCAAGTTTCTTCCGAGGGGGTTTGTCATTGCCATCTTCTGATGGTGAGAGAATGTGACTTGCCCAACATCACCCAGTGGATTTCCATGGCCAAGTGGGGATTCGAACTCTGTTCTCCAGAGTTCAGTGCTCAAACCACTCCACCACACTGGCTCTCTGTCTTTCCCCTGTCTCTCTGCGACCCTTTCTCCATCTCTAGATCATCTTCTCCTATCTCCCTTGTCTCTTTTATCAGAGACAAGCCCCAGTTTTTGTATCATACTTTCCTAATTCTTGATAGGCATGAAGAAATACACAAGATGCCCCTGTCTGGGTGAAGTAAAACAGTTGTCTTTTAAGATGTCATGGTAGCTTTGTTGTCTTGCCCTATTGGCTTATTCAGTGATAAACATTTCTGTGTGTAGTAATCATATTGTAATGCTCATGCAGTTTTTAAATATTTGTAAACAAATAGCTCCAACACAAATAATTTATTCCTTGTTTTGATCAATTTATTTTTCTCTTGAAATCTGTTCCTCAGACCCATGACTATTAATATCCCTCTCTGCTGCCTGATATGTCTTCTCATTTATTCTAAGTGAATGAATGTGATTTAAACAGAAAACAATGGTTCTATCCTGTGCTTTTAACGTCTTGGTCTTCCCCTCTTCTTTGGACTACATATAATTTTGTTACTGTAGTAGTTGCTCTGAAGCGTAACAGAAAAGGACAATGGAAAGGACAGTACAGTGTTGTGTTTATCAGTGGCAGGCATATTTGCAAGAGAGATGCTGATTTGGTGGTCTCATTTGGCAAGATAGGATCCGTCAGAAAGAGCAGCCTTGCTGTTAGACACCTAATTGCTCATCCAAGTTAGCTTTATTGATCTCTCCTCTAATTAAGTTTCTTTTGATTCTCTTTGGCACTTCATGTTTTGTAGACAGAGCACATCCTAACATAAAATGCCTGGTAAGTTAATGAATAGCTTTCACATGAAAATTCAAAGTATGCTGCTTTTAAGAGTCCAGGCTTCCATCCCCAAGGAGATAAAATTACCATTAGCTTCAAAACAATTGATTATATTATTAGAAGAAAAATATCTCCCCAAAGAGATTTAAATGCTTCAAACCCTCACCATTGCCACCACCACCACCAACACCACAATAGATTTGATCCAGAATCCAACTATAGTGGAAAAAGTGTCATTGCACTGATGCATTGATGCACCAAACAAATATGACTACATTTTTGACACCAAGGAAGAGAGAGAAAAGAAGAAAAGGGAGAATGTTAGTTTTTGTTGTTGTTGTTCGTACGTGTTTTAGAATAAAAAAATAACTTCATTTAACATTGGTTGTTGTAGCACCTTTGAGACTGAGGACCTTGTTACACTAGCAAAATCCCACTGGGAAATGGGATTTAAACTAGATTTAAAATAGATAAAACCCACAAATGTGGGAAGTTTATCGGACGATGTTACTGCCAAAGTGAGAAAACATGAAATTAAAGCAAAGGCAAAAGGGAGAAAAACGACAGCTTTTTACTTTTGGAACTTCCCGAAAGTAAAAAGCTGCTATTGTTCTCCCTTTTGCCTTCGCTTTAAGTTTGTGTTATTTCAATTTGGCAGGAATTTGGTGTTATAAACTTCCTGCATTTGTGTTTTTTTTTTTAAAATCTAGTTTAAATCCTGTTTCCCAGCAGTATTTTGCTAGTGTGATAAGATCCTAACTGAAAGAAAGAAGTTGGCAGCATGAGCTTTCATAGATTTCAGTCCCTTCCTCAGATGCTTTTTGGTAAAAAAAGAAAAAAGAAAGTCTATGAAAGCTCATGATGTCAACTTCTTTCTTTCAGTGGGTCTCAAAGGTGCTATAAGATCTTTCTACACACTGATTCTACAGATTAACAGCTATATCTTTGAATAAAAATTGGTTGGTTTAATAAATTTCCAGAAAACAATCCAGGGCAACAGAAATAGGTTTTGGATATATTATTTAAAACAGAGAGAGAGAGAGAGAGAGAGAGAGAGCGCAATTAATATTGCAACTTTCTCTAATACATTTGCCCATATTGGAGAAGCCCTAATTGTGCTGCCTGAAAGGAAATGAAATTGCAATTTGTTTGTTTTTAAACATTTTGAATTGAAGTCCTATATTCTCTAGCAGTAAGAGCTGAGTACACATACATAGAAGTAAACTGTGCTTTGCATATCTAGTGTGGGAAGATAGTGATACCCAAACTGGTAAGTATTTCACCTGGCCCTACCCGCTTTAGTTTTTTTCTAATGCCATTTGCCCTAACCCTCTGATGTTCTGGGTCTTCTGAGACAATTACAAGATGAGAATTAAATCCCTAGACTGAAAAAGTTTCCTCACTCATGCTCCATCTGCTGTCTTGGGAAATGTGAAAAGTAGGAGTGGATTACTTTGGCACAGTAAACAAATTGTGAAGGCAGAAGCTGAACAATAATCAGAACTACATATCACAGGGTCTAGTAGAGAAAGAAGCAAGCTTAGTCTTCTTTGCATAACATATAATGTAGCTTTACTTCAAAAATTACTTGTGCATAATCAAATACATTCATCCTAGACAATGAGAAAATTGAGAAAATTGAAATAGTCAAAGAGTTCCCATACCTTGGGTTAAACATTGATCAGAATCTTGATCTGCAATCCAGAAATCAGAAGACTACGACTAGGAAGGGCAGTTATGAAAGAAGTAGACAAGATCCTAAAGTGTAAAGAAATACACCTGAGCACTAAAGTTAGAATCATACAAGCCATTGTATCCCCCATCACCATGTACAGATGTGAAGGCTGGACAGTGAAGAAAACTGTCAGAAAGAAAAAGAAAGAAAGAAAATCAAGTCATTTGAGATGTGCTGCTGGAGAAGGATGCTGAGGATAGTGTGGATGGCCAAGAATACAAACAAATGGGTTCTAGAATAGATAAAGCCCAATGCCCCTGCAAGCCAGTTTGAATAAATTAAGTCTGTCATAGTTTGGCCACACCACAAGAAGACAGAAAAGACAATAATTCTAGGAAAGGTAGAGAAGAGTAGAAAGAGAGGGAGACCACATGATAGATGGTTGGACTCAATCAGAGAGGTCATGGGCCTGGGCCTGCAGGGCCTGAACAGAACTGATGAGGACAGAGGATCTTGGAGATATCTCATCTCCAGGGTTGTCATACATTGAGGCCAATTTGAGGGCAGTTAACAACAACAACAATCAAATACATGGTCCAAAGGAGAAAAGAAAGAAGAGAAAAATGAAAGAGGTTAGAATGTTGTAGAAAACAACACTCTAAACCTAAAAACCTAAAAAACAAAGTTTGCAGACATGGAAACTAATAATTAGTGAGTATAGACATACAAAGTTGCTACCTCTAACAAGATGCCTATTAGGTATAAAATATTACACTCTGTTTATAGTAAACGTGGCATGGAAAGACTGTTCTTAGCTTGTGATGTAAAATAAACCATAACTGTCGGAGGCAGTGAGCTACTTCATTTTAAACAACAACAAAAAATCATTAAAATTGTCATCTCACTGCTCCAGTTAAGATGTTTAGGTCCAATTCACAAATGAAAAACCAATTCTTTCTTCAAATGTATAATTGCATTGCAAAACACACTTGATATTCCTGCATGTTCATTGTTTTCCTTTATGCATGAATGACAATTTTTCCAGTTCTATATCCATTTCTCTTCAAACAGAAAGGAGCATCTGGCATGATAACAATGTTGGCAGAAAGCATGTACATTTTTCCTGGTATTTCACAGCAGAGTAATGTCTTGGTTAAAAACACACACACATACAGCAGTGCTCAAAACACTAGCTCAGAAAGTTTCCAGCTGACTATAAAACAGGGAGCAGAACCAGTATTAGCTAGGAATCGAAAACGGATTTCATTGCAGGTAGACTGTTTCATTTCTGCTAGATTGGTCATAAGAGAGGGAGCGAACCTGTTGACTGGAAATTGGACTTGTTCCCCTCCGCCCTGTTTCTCTGATTCATTTGTGGCTATAACTGAATCACAGCTCTTGCTGTTGGCGAAAACATAGGTTTCCAGTACTGGCAGACAGGTGAAAAAGGCCACATAGCAGCAATGAAGTAAAAAGCCCACAGTCATTAATATTAGACAAAATGTTACAAAGTGCTTCCACACCAGCAATTTTCACAATTATTTCAAGGAATACAGTGTTTTCCCTCCCATCTCTATTTTCAAGAACTGGCTTATTGCAGTTTTAGAAACATTTGCCATAATCACAGCACAGTCTTTTTGTGGATGAATAGTCCATAGTGCTGCTGCCTCTAGTATAACAGGGCAGAAATATCTACAATTTTTAGTCTCTGTGATTTTAAAAAGTAGAAGGGTGAGAATGGGATCCCCTTTCTTGTGGCAGATCTCCTACATTTAACCATAGTTGTTGCCTGTCAAAGACATTCTATTAATCTAGTCCACTGAAGAGCCAGCATAATATAGTGGTTAATATGTTGGACTATGACTCTGAGACCAGGGTTTGATTCCCCATTTGGCCATCAAACTCACTGGGTGACCTTGAGCAAGTCACATGCTCTCAACCTCAGGAGAGGGCAATGGCAAACCTCCTCTGAACAAATTTTGCCAAGAAAACACCATGATAGGTTCTCTTTAAGGTCATCATAAGTTGGAAATGGCTTGAAGGCATACAACACACACACACAAGTCCGGTGGGATTACTTCAGCATATATATCTAGAGAACCAAGTAGCTGACTGTTAATGAATGTATATACTCTTGCTTTCTTATTTTATTATTATCTGCTATTTTTCCTTCACCTAGTTGTCATCATGTGGTGAAAGAAGCATATTTGCCTCTGGCTCAGCATCTTGTCAGTTTTACTGAGCTCTACCAAATTTACCATCGTGATTGAGCAAAAATATTTGTTCAATGCACTGTTGGTTTTTTTTTTAAAAAAAGTTCTTTTCCTTATTCCATTGCTAACACACACACACATCACACTTTTGAAGGGCTCAAAAAGCTGAACTCCAATGCTTATGGGAAAGGAATAATGTACAGTCACCCAGTGAAGGATTAAAGATATCTATACTTCCAGCTTCATTCTGTTCACAACAAACACCTACAAAAGTGCATCTTGCTTTATGTCTGCTAGGGCTATAAGGGGAAATGCATAATGTCACTGGTCAGTGAATGACACAGGCAGCCAGAAGTTTGTGCTGCTGATAGCAAAGGACATGATGGTGTGCCTTGTTCCAAGTAGTGAATTAATGAACATGTGAAGGTTAGAAGAAATTAGGGCTAGACGTATCTACTCGGTGGACTGATGTGGAGCATGTGAACACAGAGCTCATGCAGTGACTATGGATCAGAGAGAAAAATTCAGTTCTGAGCACAGTCCAATTAAGCATTTTGACTTTACAATAAAATATTATATAATACTATATTTATTGTTTATCATATGTGAATGCATGTGCACACATTTAAACACACACACACAGAGTACTGCAATTGTTTCTTTGAGTCCCTTCTGCTTTCCACGGACATAAATTCTAAGGATGCTCTGCTTAAAATAATAGTATTATGTGTTCTTCCTGTTTAATAATGTTGGGTCATTTTTTTGTCTGATGCCATCTTTTTGGCCCTACTTGGATGTTGTTCAGACGCCTGTGTCCTGATTTTTATCTATGAAATGTTGGAGGGCATGATGTCCCTCTGCCTCATGTTAGGGTTGAACCTGAGTGGTCATTTCCATATCAGGAATATTCCAACTGAAGGAAGCTGAGCTGGGCCCTTTCTTTTTCAGCCCCACTTCTTGAGAACAGGTATTTTAAAGGCATGAGTGGAGCTGAAGCTACCATCACGAAAGTGCTGTTGATTTGCTAAACCTCCTGGGGTTTGCTAGCAGCCAGCTGAGAAAGTACTGCAAATCAAGTTGTCTCTCACTCTCCCCTCCCCAAGTACTGTACTGTTTGTTGCCAGTGACATAAACCTGCTGTTTATAAACATCACACAATCAATATTCTGAAGTTTGAAAACTATTGAATTCTCTTTCAAAAAAGGGCGACAATTCCTGCTGAGCATTTCTGCTGTTCTTCAAAGTTTCCCTTTGTGGTCCTGACTTGATCAGTCAGAAGAATGCTTCTCTCTGCTTAGGGTTTTCAGTGCCTTATGTGAACCCCTCAAGTTGTATCTTAAAGACTGTCTGTACACCCCCTCCCCCAGAAGCTTGTGTAATGGAAATGGATGCCCACACAATGCTTTTAAGATGGACTCAGCTAGCTTCAATTAAAGTCTGTTTTCCCAATTGGTTTGGTTGCAAGCAGGGAGGAATCTGAATGGCTTTGGGAGAATCTGCTTGTCGAGACAGTGGTAGTCAGATGCATGTATATGGCTTTTGGGGACTTTTAAAGGAAATTGAAGCGGGGGCGGGGGAGGGAAGAATAGGTAACTTCAGAAAAGTTAGTCTTCATTTTTCAACTGTAGGAGAAATGTCATTTTTAGAGATGTCTAAGAACATATGGTACAAACAGATAGGGAAATAGTAACAGAACCTTTGTTTTCTGTGAAGGAAAGAACAATTTATGGGCAGACATCCTATTTTCTGTGCAAAAAAACCCAACCATATTTATTTTTGTATATTTGTTGAATAAGTTATGATCTTCAAGGGGTCCCTGCAGATACTGTGAATCTTTTGAGGACCTTCTCACAGTGGGGAGAAACATGATAAAATTATTCTGTCACCTCTGCAAGAATGAAATATATGAAGATTTTCATCCTTAGGGAAGAGTCAATAAGCATTTGGGAAATTAAAGGCTTAATGACACAGAGTAGGTTTCACTGAGAGGAGAATTTCTGTCCAGGTTGATGCATCTTTTCTTGTTCACAGCTGTGGGAGTAGTTAGGAGTGTGCAACAATTGTATAATTGAACTGGCGAGCCCACCTTAATTCAGATTCTGTTTTTAAAAGGGGAAGTGGAAGTAGCCCTCCTCTGTCTCTGGATTTCTAAGGTACAGAAATGTGTCTCACTTTGAACCTCCTTGGGGACTATTGTCAGGATCTGTGGGTGAGCTGACATCTAGTCTTTTTTATTTTGAACCATGTCTCTAAATTTTATTTTGTATTTCCTAGCCAAAATAAAGCTATGTTACAGAAGGTCTAAAATGTCAGATGCAAAGCTAAGGGAGTGGTTGTTGTTGTTTTAAATAAGGAAGTCTCAGCTATCGCTTAATCCTATCTTTTGGTCTGATATTCTTTCCAGATCCAGGAAAAATGTTCCCAAATCTTTAGGCCAACATGGGTACTGACCATGCTTCCTGGGGATTCTGCAGTCTAAAAAAGTAACTTTTCTAAACTGCGTTTGCTAAACTAGACAAGATGTGTCAGTATGTGATCAGATAGATCAACTTGTAAAAAAGTATTTTTTTTTAAAAAATGCAGCTTCTCATTCCATCCATCAACAAACCGGTTTTGGATTATGATGCTCAATGACATAGTTAACTCATTTGCCCATGCCATTTCCCTCGCATGTCAACCTACTATTTGCCGCACTGAAGAAAACATACAAATACCTATATATTTTTCCTAGCTGGGCAAATAGCACTTCAGGAAGGAGGATATTACATGGAAAGCATGTGTGTGTGTGTTGAGGATTAGCCCATCTGTCAGAAATGTGACACTTAACCAATTCTGACACCCCTGATGACATATTCTAAAATCTGAGAGTCAGATATGGATTTAAAATGTCTTAAGTCATTTTGGCTCCAATCAACTACTTTCTTTGCTGTTTTTATGGGCTTTCAAGTCCATTTCAACTTAAGGCAGCCCTACGATGAACCTATCATAGGACTCTTTCAAACGGGGAGGAATTTCTCCCAACTCCGAATGGAGCCAATGCGGATTTATGTAAATTCGCTTGTTTAGCGAATTTACATGAACCCCTGCTCCGTTCGGAATTACTTCCCATTACCCGAAATTAACCCCCTCCTGCCCGAATTTGCATGCGAAGCTTTAATTCGCAATAAGGTAAAACCCATGATTGCATTCGAATTGGCTTCCCTCCTGCCCGAATTTGCATGTGAAGAGTTAATTTGCAATAACATAAAACCCATGATTGCATTCGAATTGACCTTAAATTATACTTCCAATTTAGCCTTGTATGAAAGAGTCCATAGTGTTTTCTTGGTAGTATTTATTCTGAAAATGTTTGCCATAGCCTTTGTGTGAAGCAGAGAAAATGTGATTTGCCCAAGGTCACCCAGTGGGTTTCTGTAGCCAAGTGGATGTTTGAACCCTGGTCCTAATCCAACACTCAAACCACAATGCCATGCTGGCTAGCTAGCAATTTATTATTTACTCTAAAATGTTCACACATTCCTTGGAATAAGCCCCATTGAACACAGTAGGACTTCTTTCTGAGTAAACATGCATAGTATTGCACTGCATGCTACTATTCTATTGAGCAGGAAATTGATTTGAACATTTTTTATATGTGAACCCGATTCCAGAAACAAAAGCATTTCTTTCAGTTTTGTTCTTTCGCTGAATGTTGTATGCAGTACTAGCATATTGATTTAACAAACATTTCCCCAGTACATTCTTTCTTAAAAATAATTCCTCTTACCTTTTGTGTAGTAGTATTCTCCACTTAATAGTGCAATTTAAAGCATTTAGAGCCCCAAATGCTCATGTATTTGGAAACTCGTGAAAGCTGTAGGTGTTTTTGAGGAACATTCTGAATAATGCGTTTTGGTGATGTTTTCTCAAATGAATTACTGTTTGCTTTAAAATTGGCAGATCTTTTATAATGTGTGCACTACTGAAGGAGAAATGAAACTCTTGGTAGTGGTTGATATTTTCTTTGCTGATTCATGGCCTTGCTTTCTGGTTGCTGAGAAGTTTTGTGTGGAGGTGGGTTTTAGCCCCCTGGGCATAACTCTCTAAATGTCACCAGCATGATCTTAACAAATTGATTTACTAAATAACAAATCAATGTCACAATCCAGCGCTGATCTCAACATAAACTTAAGTGCCTAATGAAATAATATGGAAATCTGATAAACTATAGCTTTGTGTGTGTGTGTGAATTAGTATTTTTTAAATACCTTGATGCACTGAGTACACATCTGACTCAATTATTTGTAAGCCAAGCACAATGGTTACTTGATGGGATATATTGTGGCACAAAGGCATTTAATCTGTTTGCAAGTGTCTCGGTGTCTTGGTTCATTGTATCCCATGAACAATCTGTTGAGGTTACCTGGGAATACCATTGCAAACCTATATTAGATGTAGTGACTGATAAGGGTAGTGACTGATAAGCAGGGATGTAGACTTGAGTCAATTGATTCGGATTTAAGTCAGACTCAGGTCTCTTCAGTGACTTGACTTGAACTTTACTTAGCAAAAATGACACAGTAACTCTGAGAGGGTCAGTCTAACTGATCCAAGGGTGTCCCCTTAAGCCAGGGCACACTTAGCTCAGTTAGAAAAACAACAGCTGGGTGGAAGAGTGTGTGTGTAGCAAAACGGCTTCTGTAAGTTATTCACGAGGCCTGTACATGAGCAGATAAGATAAGATTTAGGCAGACCGCAAGAAACCAGAATATGCTGAAACAAGAGGAACAGAAAGGAAATGCTTACGCTAACAGAAAACTTAGCCAAGTTAAAAGAAGAAGCTTGTTGCTGGACAAAAAGTAAGAAACTCTGCTTCTCTGCTTTGATTGGTTGAAAAAGTGTATAAGGGATGCGTGCAGACAAAAGAAGGGGGGACAGTTTTCTTTCACCGTTAGGTGGCTGTCTCCCCGGCCGGTTAATAAACCTACCTTGGTTGGAATCAAATAATTGGTCTGGTCTTTGTCTCCCGTACCTTCAATTCCCGGGATATGTTTGGGAACGCTTAATTCCCTTACATTTCATGGTGCGTTGGCCGGGAATTAAATTGAAGGACGGGAACCGGACCTGATGTGCCTTTGACCACGCCAGAGGATCACCGCGGTCGGAGCCAGCAACGGCGACAGTACGGTGAGAGGGGCCCCGCTACAAGACCATCGGCTTCCCTTTGCTGTGTCCGGCTCGTCGGTCGTTCCTGGTGCCAACGGCGAATTGATCCAACCAACGGGGTAGAAGACGTCTTGGTGGAGCCTCGAGGCAAGTATGAGGGTGTATGAATGGTCTTGATGTATGAATGGTCTTAAACTAGTCGGGAGGTGTGTGAAGTGTGTGTGTGTCGTCGCATTTCCCGACACTGACCATTGTTTCAGTACCGGGTCGGCGGAGAGTGGGGTTTGTCACATTGCCCGTATCTGGCCATATGTGCATCTGGGAGACCGGGTCGGCAAATCCAATGAGTCAAGTGATCGCTCCCCCCATTCCTTAAGTGATCACGAATCCCTGTCTACCCTGTATGATTGTGTGATCAATATTGGGTTGGGTCTAGACCTAGTAAAGGTAAAGGAGAAATAAGGTACCTAGGTTAAGGCTAGTGAGGGTGCCCCAAGATTCTAGCCAAGGAAAATGGGAGGAAAGTCGGGCTGGTGAGGGTGCCCCAAGAATCCAGTTTCCGCAATAGGTGGGGGTAGTTCAAAAGGAGTAACCCCCTTGGATTGTAAAATATAAGGTACCTAGGTTAAGGCTAGTGAGGGTGCCCCAAGATTCTAGCCAAGGAAAATGGGAGGAAACAGTGGGTCAAAAGGAGTGACCCCCTTTGGATTGTATGTTAAATAATTGGTCAGAATTTAAGAAATACATTTCTGCAGGGTCCCGTAAGCCAGGCAAGTTAAGAACCTTTTGTGAATTAGAATGGCCAACGTTTCCACTAAATCCATCATGGCCAGCCATAGGGACCCTGGATAAGAGACTGGTTGATAGAGTAGCTGATTTTTGTGCTAGATATCATCCAGACCAGTACTATTACATCTCAGCCTGGCAGATCATAGTGGATATGCAACCACCGCCTAAATGGCTTCAAGATTGCAAATGCATGCCCCTCAGGGCTGCTACTCCGAAGGCTCCACCACCCTTGCCCCCTTCCGGAACTCCGGAGGACGACGAGGTTTGGCCACCACCTTATCGCCCTATATATCCATCTATACCTTCCAAAGACAATGATATGCCACCACTGGAGGGAATGGAGCCTGAGGGTATTTCAAAGTATAATTTAAGACCCAGAGACAAAGAAGAAGATAGAAAACTTTGCCCCCTGAGAGAAGTTCCTCAAGTAATACCAGATGGCCCAGTTAGTGGAAGGAATTTTCAGTACACACAACCCTACCTGGCAGGACATCCAGCAATTGCTGAATGCCTTATTCACTGCGGAACAAAAAGGACAGATCCTTAGGATGGCCAGGGAGGAGGTAGAGAAGGAAGAAGGGGCCACAGGAGAACAACTGGTGAAGTTACAAGAAAGCCGGGTCCCAACCTATAACCCGAATTGGAACCCCAATACTGAGAAAGAGAGACGGGAACAGGGACAATATCAGCAATATATTTTTAGAGCTATAAGAAGAGGGCCACCCAGACCCGTGAATTTGAAGAAAATATACGATATTCAGCAAGAAAAAGATGAGAGCCCAGGAGCATTCCTGGAGAGGCTTAAAGCCGCCTACAGACAATATAGCCCATATGATATGGAAGATGAAAGTGAGTTGTCACAAGGCACTCAAGCATTAAAACAAAGTTTCATAAGTCAATGTGCCCCAGACATCCGGCGAAAGTTACAAAAGCAAGCCGGACTCGCCCACATGACCCTGTCTAGACTTTTGGAAATAGCATCACAAGTGTATGTGGGACGAGAGGATGAGGATGCAAAGTTTAAAAAGAAGGCAAATGTTATAGCCGCAACTCTGGGAGTCGGGAGGAAATAGAAATGGAGGACGTGGAGGTAGTGCCCAGAGAGAAGGAGGTGCGACGTGGGTGTCGGCAGCAACTACACAGGCATTAGGGAATGACTTATGTGGGCTAGCTCCCATGGAATTGACTCTGGAGCTATCAAGTCTGTTGTAAATATTTAAATAATAATAATAATAATAATAATAATAATAGAAAGACTGGAAGAGAAAGTGGGCAGCGTAAGCTTCCTAGACTGAAGTCCACTTCCTCAGATGCATTTGGATATGAAGATGAAGATAATAATAATAATAATAAATATAATAAATAATAATAACTGGACATACATGTTACCTGGTTAGATATGTCCAGATGTCCTGCAGGAGACCAAGATGGTTTCACTCAGGAAATAAAGGAGGGATGGAGACACAAGATAAACCCTGAAGACTCCAAGGCAGATGTTTCCCAAAATGCCCTTGATGTTAAAGGAACCACAAAAGACAGAAGGTTTTAGAAGAGAATGTTTTCAGTCCAGTTGAGGGCCCTGACAAGTGGATACACTAGGAGAGAGATGAAGCAAGTGAGAATGAAGGGAATAAGAGCAAGTTACTGACAGCTGCAACTTAGGATCAAGAAGGAAAGCCAAAAGCTGCCAGAGAAAAGAGAAGAGATACATGTAGATGAAAAGCTGGAAGAGAGCCAAACTCCACCTTGCCAGCACAGCCTGCAAGAGAGATGTTAGTGAAGTAGGAGAGATGTTAATGAAGGAGATGTTAGACAAAGGACTGAAGATGCGGATGGCAGAGACAAAGAGATAGTTAACCCCAGTCGCCTATGCTATAGTTACAGAGGAAGGAAAGATATTGGGAAAACAATCTTTAGGGCCAAATATTTACACAGATTCTAAATATGCATTTCTAACCATTCAGGCCCATGGTGCAATGTACAAAGAAAGAGGGCTGCTAACCGCAGGAGGGAAATTACTCAAAAATGTAGCAAAAGGAAATAGGTTAGCTGATCAAGTAGCAAGACAAGTAGCTGAAGAAGGATGTGAAAATGAGGTATTAGAATTGGCTTTGCAATTGATGGAATGTTGGTATTTCCGAATGTGAAGGTGTATGTTCCGAGTGTGTTGGCATGGCATATGGTTCAGGAGTTGCATAAACAATATCATCAAGGGGGAACGGCCATGCAGCAATTGCTTGAACGACAAGTGTATTTTGAAGGGTTAACAGCTATAACAAAACAAGTGGCAATGAGATGTGAAATATGTGCAAAGTCAAATCCCCGGGTGGGTCCCTTACTACCCCCAGGTGTTCAAAGGGTTGGATTTTCCCCTTGGGAAACATTGGTTGTAGATTTCACTGAAATGCCTAAGTGTAAGAAGTTTCAATATTTGCTTGTGTTTGTATGTACTTTTTCGGGATGGGTTGATGCCTTTCCCACCACTAATGAAAAAGCCGAACAGGTTGTTAAAGCCTTGTTAAGGGAAATTATACCTAGAAGTGGGTTGCCTTTGTATATAGGTAGTGATAATGGACCTGCATTTGTACATCAAATTGTTCAGAAATTAGCTCAAGTTTTAGGTGTGACTTGGAAATTGCACTGCGTTTATCACCCTCAGTCTTCGGCGCGCATGAACAGAACACTTAAAGGGACAGTATCTAAGATGTGCCAAGAGACTGAACTGGACTGGGTAACTGTGTTACCAATGGCACTCTTTAAAGTTCGATGTACACCAACTAGATTTTTGGGACTCTCTCCCTATGAGGTTGTGTTTGGGAGACCACCGTTGAACTTGCATAGACTTGAGGGGGATGTGGAACAGATTGGGAAACTTGAAGTGATTAAAGAAGTACAGTTATTAGGCCAGAACATAGAAAAGTTACAGCAGTATGTGCAAACTATCAGATACCCCTTCCCCGTTACTGCTCTTCACCCTTTTTCTCCAGGAGATCGAGTCTGGCTGAAAGATTGGAAGAGCAACCCCCTTGGACCAAAGTGGAAGGGACCATATGATGTGTTGCTGACCACACCAACGGCAGCTAAACTGAAGGGAGTGAAGCCTTGGATTCACTACACCCGGTTGAAGAGGGACAGGACCAAAGGAGTGGCGAGCAGAGGGAGATCCGGACAATCCACTGCGTCTTCGGATCAAGCGGTCCAGGGAAGACAGGGCAGCATCGCAACGTGAGCCCCCTGTCTGAGGTCAGGTGACCAAGCACCGCCTTGAAGAACAGGAGCCTTGGCTACCCGAGAGCCATGGCGAAAGAAATGAAAGGACAATTGCTAACTGAAAAACCAGAAGTGGTAAAAATAAAAACCACCTTGCAGGTGGAGCATGAAAACGCCCCAATCCCCATTTGTCCCCCAAGTGCGAGGATGCCAGGATTAAGAATTTCACACATTTTCATAATCCTCCTGTTGGGTATTATTGTAATGATGTTTTTATTCCCCTTATCATGTGAAGGAAATTGGTTTGTAAATCATGCAAGGATGATGGTTGGGGAACACGGGGAGGACAAGATCTTGGTATATGAGCACCCGTATAGAGTAAGTGAAATGGGGATGCTTCCTGCCATGATTGAAGACACATCATTCGTGGCATGAGCTTTTGTCACTATGGGATTGGTTAACCTCTTGGCTACCAGATCTTGGTTGGCTAAAAAGCTTATTTGTAACCGGCTTGGCTATTCTACTTATTGGCATTGTAATTTGTACTTGCTTGCCTTGCTTGCTTAAGTTTTTGCAAAATAGATTTGAAAGCATGCTTCAAAAAGGAAGAAAAGTAATGCTGGCATGCCTGACCTACCAAGAACTAGATAGTTCAATAGTTGACAGTGCCTCGTATCATAACTTACAAGAAAAAGGGGGGAATGAGAGGGTCAGTCTAACTGATCCAAGGGTGTCCCCTTAAGCCAGGGCACACTTAGCTCAGTTAGAAAAACAACAGCTGGGTGGAAGAGTGTGTGTGTAGCAAAACGGCTTCTGTAAGTTATTCACGAGGCCTGTACATGAGCAGATAAGATAAGATTTAGGCAGACCGCAAGAAACCAGAATATGCTGAAACAAGAGGAACAGAAAGGAAATGCTTACGCTAACAGAAAACTTAGCCAAGTTAAAAGAAGAAGCTTGTTGCTGGACAAAAAGTAAGAAACTCTGCTTCTCTGCTTTGATTGGTTGAAAAAGTGTATAAGGGATGCGTGCAGACAAAAGAAGGGGGGACAGTTTTCTTTCACCGTTAGGTGGCTGTCTCCCCGGCCGGTTAATAAACCTACCTTGGTTGGAATCAAATAATTGGTCTGGTCTTTGTCTCCCGTACCTTCAATTCCCGGGATATGTTTGGGAACGCTTAATTCCCTTACAACTCGACTTGAGACTTGTATATTTTTAGTGACTGATGTGCTGGTGCCCTTCACTTCAAGTAGCAGGCAAGTCCTGATCCTAAAGTGCGGGATACATTTCTTGGAAGGGAACAGCAAATACATTAGGCAATGGACTTGAGGCAGAGGGATCCTTCTAAGGACTTGAGCCTTTGAGGGCAAAACAGAGGGCCCTGAAGGAGTGGTGTCATGCCATCCCTTTGATCTCTGAGTCGGGGCTGTGGCAACTGCACACCATGCTCCCAATCCAGCGTTTTCCCAGCTCAAAAAGAAGTGGCAGAAAGCAGCTCCTTTTTGAGCTAGGAAAAAACTGACTTTGCTGTCACCGTGGCTTTTCAACATTTCAGCAGTGTGGCATGTGCAAACATCATGCTGCGTAAATGCCATGAAGTCACCACACATGAGGTCATCCATGTGGCTTCCTGGTGGCCTGGGGGCATGCGCTGTCTGAACTCCATGCCCCCACGCTGCTAGGAAGCTAGTTCTTACTGCCGATTTGTTTTACCCCTTGGTAAAACAAAATTCAAAAAATTTTGAATACATCACTGCTGATAAGGAGGATTTTTTTTAAAAAAAATCATATTAGTACATTATTTTTGTATTTTAGCACTATATAGTGTTGTGTTTTATCACCTATTTTTGATTATATATGCTTGATGTTCTGCCCTTTGGTGGAAAGGACATTATAAATAGATGTTATTCTTATTGTGTCAGGGATTCTAATAGCCAAATTGGGAGGTGGTGAAGAGAGAGCCTTTGAGAGCTGAAAACTTTAAGTTTTCAACTTTGAGAATGACAACTATTTGAATCTGCCACCCACATTTTGTACCCTGGTCTCTTCCAATTCTGTATTAAACATTTGTTTCATAGGCAGATTTAATGTGTCAAAGAAGGCTTTATAAGATTTTCTACTTATCCTTCTCCTCATCTCTTTTTCTCCTTTCTTCATCTCATATTCACTAATTCAAATAGAACATTGTTCCTCTTCTAATGGTTTCATAAGATGCATCTGCACTGCAGAAATAATCTGGTTTGACCTCACTTTAACTGCCATGGCTCCATGCTATGGAATTCTGGGCATTGTAGTTTGTCATGGCACCAGAGCTGCCAGAATTCCATAGCATAGAGACGTGGCAGTTAAAGTGGTGTCAAACTGGATTACTTCTGCAGTGTAGAGGCAGCCCTAGTTATTTTTTTCTTTTTTAAAGTATCTATATCCCAAGCCCTTGAAATCTGCAGAGATCTTCTATGAACAATGAATCTATTCCCTTGTGTTATAAGTGTGATTGATCCGTCCTCCGCTTATTTCCCCCCAAGGCTCTTGCCAACAATGTAGAACTCTGGTTGCCAAATCATAGTATTGGCTTTTAAGATAAACCATGAGGTTCTGGATGGCATCCATTTCTTTACATTGGAGCTCATTTCTCTTCCTTATTACTGCTTGGTATATTTTTCTCTTACTCCCCCCCCCTCCTAATTTGGCAATTTCTTCTGTTACACGAAAGCTAGTTTTTTTCTTTCTGCTTTACTAATGCATTTGCCCTAAACCATTGCTCTCAGTGCACCTCACTGCCATGTCAGCACTTTTGGAATTAATATTTCAATACAAATATTGTTCAGTACTCTTAGTTCTTCCCTGACCTTTGACTTTAGCCATGGAGACATTCTGGGGATTGGAGGGCCATTTTTGACAATTGCCAACCTGATGTGGTCACCACAAGTGATGTAGCTGCCATTTTTTATGACTAGAAGGGACATTTTGTCATTTCAGTTGCTTTGGGGGCATTTCTTGGCTCCCCCCCCCCCGTTGTTTTGGGAAAAAACACTTTAGAGCCAAAACTGGCTGAGGGAATGATTTTTCAGTGGAAGAAAATTGCTTTTAGTTTTTAAAAATTGTGGGGAGAGCTCTCATTGCCATTTAATGATAGTTTAAAGCTAAATGGCTGCCCATGACATCCCTGTGCTGTATGTGACCCATGGGCTGCATAATTGCCAATCCAAATACAGTACATAACTAGTCCAGGAATATGTTTTAAACCTGGCAGAGCAGAATGCGAATTCTTTTAAATTGTCATTATATTCTTTCCACACATTTAATAGATCTTCTGATTTAAATAAAGCATTCATGCTTAGAAATGGCATTTGATTTTGCAGACCTTGCATTTCTAGCTAGCTGTAGGTTAAAAACTACCTTTAGCTTTCCTTTCACTCTTACTGGACCTCTTTCAAAGTTATTAAGTGCCTGCAATTTACTTATTTATTTCTTTATTTCTTTATTTAAAAGGCTTTCGAGTTTTCACACTGTACATTTAATTCAAGGGTTAGGGATATAAGCAACTGGGATGGACTTGGGAACCAACTTTCTGATAGTGGTCCCTCCCCCCCCCCCCCCAAGAGCTTCATGAACTGGCAGAAGTGCAAAACAAAACAAAAACTACACAGAAATGAATGAATCGGGGCTTATTCATCCCAAGTAACTTAAACGTCATAGATTTCAATGGGGTCTGCTTTTGGTAGAACTCACATTGGGTTTGACTTGCTGAAACAAAATCCTGAAATCTACTGATTTTGTTTCTTTTCCCAGTGTTCAAATGTTCTGCTTTGTGGTGAGCCAGATGTAAAATTATGACATCAGAATTGAGATCTGCTGAGGTCCTGAAGGGTCTCAGCACTGCTGTGATAATTTTATGGCTGACTATGGGAATGTAGCCAGACTCTGATTTTGTTGCAAAGAACAGAATGACTGTGAGGGACACAGCTTCTGATTTACTTATTTATTTTTGTTAAGTTGTGTTTTACACTGATATATGGCTCTGAACAGCAATGGTCCACACATAGATATTTATGCTATGGTGAGGAGATATTGGATTGAGGCCAGTGATAACTCTCCAGTATATTTATCCAGCAGGATTTTTTCCTAGCTCTACTTAGAGGTCCCTGGGGTCTGATAGTGTCCCATCTAAATACCAACCAGGTGTAATGCTGCTGAGCTTCCAAAATCACACAAGATCAGGTGTGTTTAGGTCTATGGACTGCTGAGTCCATCAGAGGATGGTCTTGCCTCCTGGGATTACATGTAGTCTGCCCTTGGACCAAAGCTGAAGGGACCAAAAATTATAGCACATTTTAGTTTAAAGTACTTGCTGACAGTAGGTAAAATTCAGAAGAAGGAGTTCAACCTTTTAAAAAGGAGAAAAATCAACACAAAGGCCAGGAAATTACCAAACAGGAACCCCAGAGTGCTAGACTGAGGTTCCTAGAGGGCCAGATTTAGCCTAAGGCATGAGGTTTCCTGCTGCTGGTATAAACAATACTGGACTAGACATTTAGGATTTAGCTTGGTATAAGGCACCTTCTCATAGTGTAGCATATGTATGTTCAAACCATTGCACCTATAAGTATCAGTGTCCTATTTTTAATTCTGGATTTTCATCTGGAGGCAATTCTACTTCACAAAAACTGAAGTGCCAATTCCACTTCAGCAAAAACTGAAAAGTCTTTGATGACCCAGCCCTCATGGTTATGTGCTGTCCAGTGGGAGAGTAACCTGTAGGGATGCTCAGGTTTTTCCTCTCCTGTAGCTGAGATTGAATTCAAATAGCAGAAGAAACAACATTGACAATATAGGACACAGTGTACACCAGGGAACAAGTGCTCTAAATGTAAATGCTACATGGTTTCATAAGGCTTTAAAGGGATTGTAGTAATAAAACTGGCATAACTATAGAACTCACTTCACAATCGACTCCTGAAGAAAATGAGGTCATCACCAGAATATGCCAGGAAAAATGGGTGCTCCTTCACTTCCCAAAGCCGACATTACGTAAACATGATTTAAGCTTTTTAATTAGAAAAAAAAAAAAAGAGAACAAAACGGATACTGAAATTGAAAGCCATGTGGTAAGGCTTCTCTGTATAGTTTTATAGTCTATGTTCATATACCTACCCTAAACTTTAGTGCCTCTATCATGGTATTTAGCTTTCTGTTCCTGACCTGATCAAACTTCAGTTGAAGATCTTTTTTTTTCTTTTCCTCCTCCTCCTTTTTTCACTTGGTGGTGTCAAAAAAAAAAAAAAAAAAAAAGGAGGAGCAGGCTTCAGATAGTGAGATAGCAGCCCTCATAAAAAGGAAGAGCAGGCTTCAGATAGTGAGATAGCAGCCCGTTTGTAATTTGAGATAATCTTTTTGGGCCCTGCTGCATATCTCACAACCAAGGTTGTGGTTGTCATTAGTATTTTTGGCCTCTGCAGCCTTGAGGCAAGCAGGCCAGAAGTTATGGGCCAGGAGTCGGCTTCTCCAGCTGAATAGCAGCCTGAAGCTGGGGAAGGCAAAACAACTCTATTGGCAACTAATTAGTCCTCAAGGCTCCAGAGGCAAAGGCACTAATGAGAATTAGCTTCGTGCAGCCTTTTTAAAGCAGGGCATGAGACCACCCTTAGATGCTGGATACGACACTAGTAGTTACTGGCCTTTACCTTGCTCCTGGTATCCTGTGGTTCAGAGCCCTGCCTACTCCTTCCCTGGATTTCTTGACCCCTGGGACATTGGATCATTTAATTTTCTGAATGCCTAAAATTGTTTCGGAAATTGATCTGACAGAGGCAAGCAATTTTGTAGACTGTTATGGTCTGCCACATATTTTACCTTGTTGCCGAGTGACCCAGCCTAGGAGGGGGGGGGCTAAGACACAAGGAAGGATAGGTTGATGGTGCAACAGCAGGGAGACCAGGATCACGGGGTCGTAGGTTAGCCAACTTGAATCTTCTAGTCCCAGTCCTGGTACTCTCTTCTATTTCAGAATTGTTCCAGAATACGTACTTATCTTGCTCTCTCATGGCTCCTAGTCTTATTGGCATCACTAGGGGTGCAGGGGGTATGGACCACGTTGGGTGACACCTCAGAAGAGGAGTGACCCCCGGTTGGGTGTTTCTTCTGCTGTGGGGTAAGAAGAGACCAACATGACCCTCCAGGCTTTGCCGCAGTGGCATCCCATTACTCAGGAGGAGGCCAATAACACAGCAGAGTGTGCCCCTTTCAGCTTTGCTGCAGTGGCATCTTCCTTTTCCTGAGGCTATTTCACACTATTCCACACTTTTGGCAACCCCCCCCCCCCGAAGCCATCTCCTCCTGCGACTCCCCCCACCGAGTGACACCAGGGGTGAGAATGCTGCTGCACTCTCCCATGATTTGCCTTCCTAAGCCTCCTGTGAGCTGTGCTGTTGGCACCATTACCATTTCTAGTTCCTGCCCGGTGGGCCTTGCTCCTGCTGTCTTTGCCTCCAGCATCCAGTACCTGTGGCAACAACCTCACATTGTCTAATGGTAGGGCTAGTTCTGTTTCTTACAACCATTGTTGTTGCATATGACAGTAAATGTGGGCAGGCTGTACAGGCGAGGCATGGGTGGGAAATACATGGTCCAGGAACCCCTTGCACCCACATCTAATTTTGCAGCTTCCAGATCCCTCGCTTATTTACTAAAATAATCATGCTCGGGAAAGCACAAATTTCCCTTAAAAGAAAGATACAGCCACACCAACTTGTTTTGCCAAAAAAAGAGAGGGGTGGGTGGGTAGGAAAGAAGAAGAGGATTTATGGCTGCAATTTCTTTTGGTTTGGGTGATGCATGTTCTGGTATGTCCTGGGATTGACCCTGCCCCCCCCCCCCCCCGATCATGCCCAGCCCTGGTGTCAAATAACCCACCAACCCACCCACCCACCCATTCATCCCTTCATTTACATCCCACCTTTTTACCAGATTGGGGCTCAAGGCAGTTTTCAAAAGACATCAAATTGCAATAAAAACATGGAAAATTGAGATTAAAACAGAATAAAAATTAACAGCAGGATTAATACTGTTTAAGGATATTACTTTAAAACTGAGAATAAAAGCATTACAGAAGCATAAAAATCCCTTCTCTTGTAAAACAATTCCCAAAGACTTGCTGGAATAAAAATGCCTTTGGCTGCTGCCAAAAACATAGCAAAGAAGGAACCATCATAACATCCTAGGATGGGAGTTCCAGATTGTTGGATCCGAGCAATAGGAACATCAACATCTTGGCTTAGATAATATATTCAGGCACAAACTAAGAAAAGGACTTAATGTTTCAGGAATGGACAATCAGTGCCTGCAAAAATATGTTATGTAACACACTCATGTACCGAGGTCTGATCAATAAAAAGTAATCAGATATTACCATTCAGTCCAATTCTCTCTAGGATGGTAGAATGTTAACTGAAATTAGTGAATTTTACTTCTGTAATATTCTAGGATTACATTATAGTATGGCCTCTATATCTATGGGATCAATATCCATGGTTTCACTTATTTCTTTCCAGGCATTTCTAGGTGGTCTGGCAGAGGTTAATCACAGAGTCATACAGAAGGACTTATAAATGCCTAGAGAGGTGTTGTGTCTAGGTATCTCTAGATCTGTGGTAGCAAACCTATGGCACGTGTATCCTCTCTAACATGAAGCCATTTTAGAGGGCATGTGGAGAGATGGGAATGTGGGGGAAGAGTAGGAACAGGTGCACTCCTGTTCTTCCCATTCCCCCACCCTCCCGTGCCTTTAGCTGCCTCCGTGGAGACAGCTAAAGGCCCAGGAGGGTGGGGAAAAGAAGAGGAACAGGCATGCGCCTCTTCCCCCCACCCTCCCAGGCCTTCAGCTGTCTCTGGGGAAGTCCCACCGCAGACGTTGTGCTCCTAGAAGATGGAAGTCCCATCCTGGGAAGTCCTGATTCCCCAGAAGTCCCATCCTCCATCACTGAGTAACACCCGGTGCAGGAACACCTTTGAGTTTGGGCACCATCTCTAAAAGGTTCGCCATCACTGTTATAGGTCCTCCAATGTGAATCTGAGGTCAACTTCTGCTGGAAGTCATTCATTTTATTAGGGTTCACTATTATCTGTTGTTTCACATTTCCATGGTAAGTCCAGGAACATCTCCTCCACCCAAATCCACAGATACAGTACTGTAATAGAGATCGGAAATAATTTCCATGTAATATAGGGAAAGTAAAAGTAGTTTTATGTGAGGAGAGGCAATGTGCATGAGACACCCCCAACTTTTAAACAAAAGTAATATCAAGTTACCTGTTTATTGCTCAGTGCCTTTTTTAATGGGAATTATCTCTTTAACCTGGGTAGGGGCCTTTTAATAGAAATAATTCAAAAAGAAGAAATACATTTCTCCAAGAAATATATTAGCTAATAAACTGAGACTGAATCTATAAACCTGTACCCACTTACCCAGGAGTAAACCCCACTGAATTCCATGACAGTTGCTTTTGAGTAGATTAGGCATGCAATACAAATAT
This sequence comes from Urosaurus nigricauda, assembly GCA_034509955.1. NCBI lineage: Eukaryota > Metazoa > Chordata > Lepidosauria > Squamata > Phrynosomatidae > Urosaurus > Urosaurus nigricauda. Next base: position 153,610,296 of record JAOEGL010000005.1, on the reverse strand, counting down.
CCCTTTAAATTATAAGCAACTAATGGGTTATTAGCTCTTATATGTCTTTTAACTCCTTAGTTTATGCTTATGGTAACTTGCTCCAACACTAAACATGAGGTTCTCTTGAAATTCCTCCTGTACTCTGACTTTCATTTGTCCTAACAGAAATACTGCATATGTGTTTTGAAAATACTTCTTCAGTTTTTCAAAAACACAGATGTCAGTGTCTTCCTGGTTGGTAGACATGCAGGCAGTTCATCTTCTGCGACTGATGTTTTGTGCAAAAACAATAAAGAGAATTTGGCCCTTTCAGTTTTGATTTGTTTTATTTACTATGAGCTTTCATGGACTACAGCTCAGTTTGTTAAAAGCAACAGATTAACCCAGCTACATCTCACACCATATCTGGTGGTTACAGAAGACAACCCATGCTATGGATCAGTCTGATTTGTTCCAACAATTTGTTTTGTACCATGGTGAGACAGTTAGCTACGGGAAGCCCACAAACAGGTTGTGAATATAATAATATCCTTCCAACTGTGCTCCCCAGCAACTAGTATACCGAGGCTCTCTCAGTACCTGCTGTACTGGAGTTAATATAGTCATAGTGGCTAATAACCACATAAGAGATTTATCTCTCATTAACTTGTCTCATTCTTTTTTTAAAGCTCTTCCGAATGGACAGTTCTCTCTACATTTCTATATCCTGTGGCACTGAACTCCACAGTGTAATTGTGCATTGTATGAAAGAGTGCTTCCATAATTATAAAATATTGTAATATAAATATTATACTAAATATATGAATAAAATATTAAAATATTATATGTATGAATATTATATGAATATTATGTTGTATTTTTTCCTGAGGAACCAGCTAGGTGTAGTAGTTTGACTATTACTCTGGAGACCAAATTTCAAATTCATGCTCGGTCACGGAAACCCACTTCATGATCTTGGGCAAGTCATACTTCTCAGCCTCAGAGGATGGCAGGGATAAACCCCTTCTGAAGAAATCTTTACAAGAAAATCCCATGAGAAATTTGTCTTAGGATCCTATGTACCTTGACTTAAGGAAGGGACATTTGTTGTTTTGCCTCAGCCAGAAAAATATCTAGCTCCAGCCAGAATGCTCGAATGGAAAAACAAATGTCTCTTTCTTGTGTCAGCTCAGTGTTGTACACTACCTTATTTCTATAAATCCCCCGTGGTCTTTAGCTGAGCAGTTAAGATATGTTTGCCTGTGCAGCCTTGATAGTCTCTACCCTGTAGATAAAGGCTATTAAATTTTAAGATGTGTAGAAAGAAAAATGTAAATAAATCAGTCTTACACTGCAGTACTGATTCAAAGATGTGCTTTCTGTAGGTGGTTGAGGCATACACTTCTTCTGATAGAAGAAATCCAGTAGGATTTCTGGTTGATCTCAGATATATGACAGCAGAATTATCTGTCAGCAGTACTGAGAACCAAGAGAAGGGCCAAAGAAGAGTGGAGAATGGATAAAGTGAAGAAGGAGTCAAGTTGCATCCAATTCAGTCCTTCTCTAGCCCCAGCCCCAGCCACAATGCCAGTACAAAGTTAGGCCAGGGTAAGTGCAGTCCCAAATATTTGCAGCATCACTACACTGAGAAGGGTTTGGATAAAACACAGGTTCAGTTGGGGATTTATGCTGGCCAAAGGCCACACAAAAAACCCTCATCCATGCATGTTCATCCATGGCCATGTGTGAGACCACATACCAAATATCTTGGTATATAAGTTGATATATAGTAGCATAATGGTCTGGCTTGCATTCTTAGGTAACATGCTGATAGAGCAATGCATGTGCTACCTGAATTTAAATGTCACTGAGTATGTTTGGAAAGGCTGAGCAGATAAGGGCCCAATTATCTCATATAATTATCTGTAACTAGCTAGTATACATTAGAGCTAACAGGAGATATTGTTAGAGATAGTCAGAACAAAGTTAGTTGAGTGGAAGAATAATTAAACAGTACATTTCACAAAAGTACAAACATAAAAGGAAGGGAGTAGAACTATGGTTCCCAGCCTTGCCTTATCACTCACACACTTTTTATTGCATGGGAACCATAATGATAGCCCCTACAATATAACCTAGAAGTCAGAATTAGAACAATAGAATCATAGAGTTGGAAGCAACAACAAGGCCATCCAGTAGAACCTGTGCCATGCAAGAATACAAAACTAAAGCTGTCCTGAAAAATGCTGATCCAACCTTTGTTTAAACACCTCCAAAGTAGGACCATTCAAAGTATGGTAGTTTATTCTACTGCTGAACAGCTTTTTCCAACCTAATGTTTAGGTGGGATCTTTCTTGCAATTTCGATCCTTTGGTTGAATTCATAGTCCTAGAATTTATCACATTAGGCTGCTAAGACTTCACAATCATGTTATGTAGGAAACACTAGTGTGTCACTAGGCTTGGAGTCTCCCAGTGCAGTAACTCATGGTGTCACCCCCAAGTGACCTCTTCCGATACCACACCATACAGAATTCTTAGTAATGTTTTTTGTACTGTTACTTATAAATTGTAATTCCCATATATCACTGAATGTAATAGCAATAGCTGCGACATAAAAAAAATTAGCAAAATTAAAATTATACCTTTAAATTACAATATCATATACATAACCGAAATGTATTTTTATGTACATTCCTTCAAATATTTAGACTGCAAAAAAATCTTCTCCATGTTAAAACTGTATTCATTATCATTCTTGTGCTAACTCTGGAAATGTGCACTGTGCTAGTCAAGTTCAATGCTATGACCAGTAAAGTCCAGTAAATTGTCCCCAAAGTGAATATAGATGATATATACAGTAATATTTTGGAAGCCTCCTTATAAAGTGGTCTACAGAAATCTGCTAATGTTAATGAAAAATACTGAGATGCACTATTTGGGCAAATTAACCTTCAGCTTAATGTATTCTGCTGGGTTGCTTAAGTTCAGTGGCAGACTGCACTCCCTATTAAATTATAAATATCATTTCCTATGTTACATATTTTTTCTCAGTGAACTGAAAATGGACATTTCCTATTAACTGCCAAAGTTAACATTCTGCTTGTGCCCTTAATGAAATTACTGAATATTTTTTCATTGCTCATAGAGCTACCATTTATTATGCTCATTTTCTTGTTTTAATAAAACATCCTTTTGGGCTTAGGAGTACAGGAAACATACAGGCAATGAGCTGGAAGAAGTACCCTCCAAAGTAAAATTAATTTCATCTCCTGAAAGCAGGCAGACATATAACAGTGCAAGAATCAGTTAGTCAGAGACTTTAAAAATGTTGGACACAATAATTTTATGTATGTCTACTGAAAAACAAGCCCCACTGAATTGCAGCTAATTCCCAGGTAAATACCACACATGGACAGTTATGAAGCAAAGTCAGTGTTCAATACACACAAGGGTTTGATGTAATTTTTATGAACAGAAGTAATGCTTGGATAAGAAATGATATTATATGTGTTTGTGTAGTAATCTGAACGAATACTTACTTTATGGTATAGTGCATGTCAGTCTTGAGCTTTCTTCACATATAACAGTACACACTTAAACTACTTAGCAACACCTCTTTCAAACCCTATTGCAAATTTGTTGTTGTTAACAGCCATCAAGTCTACCTCTACTTATGCAGCCTTATGAAAGAGAGACCTCCAAGTCACCTGTCATCAACAGCCTTGCTCAGGTTTTGCAGATACAGGGCTGTGGCTTCCTTGATAGAATCTATCCTCCTGTAATGTCATTTTTCCCTTTTGCTACTGCCTTCTACCTTGCCAAGCATTGTTTTTTTTCTAGTGAGTCATATCTTCTTATGATATGTCCAAAGTATCACAGTCTAGTTTCGTCATTTTGGCTTCTCTGGGAGAGTTCAGGCTTGATTTGTTCTATGATCCATTTATTTTTATTTTTAATAGTCCACAGTATCCACATAATTCTTCTCCAGCACTATATTTCAAATGAGTTGACTTTTTTCCTATCAGCTTTCTTTGCTGTCTCAACTTTCACAACCATACATAAAAATTGGAAATATGATGGCATGGAGAATTCTAACTCTAGCATTTAATGATATATCTTGGCACTTTAAGATTTTGTCTATTTCCTTCATAGGTGCCCATCCAAGTCCTAGTTTTCTGATTTTTTGATTGCAGTCTGCATTCTGATTAATGACCAAGCCAAAGTATGGAAGATAGTGAAGTATTTCAATGCCTTCATTGTCTATTTTAAAGTTATGTAAATCATTGTGGTCATTATTTTTATTTTCTTAATGTTCAACTGTAAACCTGCTTTGCAGTTTCTTCCTTGACTTTTCAGTAATCATTCCAAGTTCTTGCTATTTCCTGCTGGTGGTATAGTTTTATTTGCATATCTTAAACTGTTGATATTGATTCCTCCAATTTTCACACCTCTTTAATCTCTGTCTAATATTTCTTCCTGTATGATACATTCAGTTTACAAGTTAAAATGCAGCCTTGCTTGAATCCCTTGGCAATTGGAAACCATTCAGTTTCTCTGTATTTTGTTCTAATCCTAGATTCTTTTCCTGAGTACAGGTTATATATTAGGACAATCAAATGTTTTAGCGCATCCAGTTTTTTAACAGTAAAAGGCTTTGCTATAATTTATAAAGCACAGGCTGTTTTTCTTCTGAAACGTTTTGTGCTCCATTATCCAATGTATATTTACAATACGATCCCCAGTGCTTCTTCCTCTCTTGAACCCAGCTTTGGCATTGGCATTTCTCACTCCATATATGATTAAAGACTTTGTTGTAGGATTCTGAGCATCACTGCTTGTATGAGAAATTAATGCAGTGGTCCTATGGTTACTGCAATCCTTGGTGTTCCTTTTCTTGGAGACTGGAATGTATATTGAGCATTTCCCATAAGTGGGACATTGTTTTGGTTTCCATATTTACTGACAGATTTTAGTTAGAACTAGAGGAGATTCTGTCTCTGTACCATGAAGCAGCTTCTGTTGGTAGTCCATCTGTTCCTGGTGATTTATTTCTCCCTAGTGCTCTGAGTACAGCTTCCGCTTCACTTTCTGAAATTTCAGGTTCATCTTCAAATGAATGGATGTCACCCTTTCATCTCTTTTATATAGTTCTTCCGTTTATTGTTTCCATTGGCTTTTTATATGTAATTTGGTCATATAATGTGTTTCTCTATTGGTGGTATAGTATCTTCACTCCTGGTTTTAATTTCCTTTTATTTTCTCATATCTTGTGGAAGAGGTCCCTTGTTCTTCCTTTTTTGCTGTCATCACCTGTTTCTCTGCTTTGATTTTTACAGCAGTTCTCCTTGTCCTTGTACATAAATCATTCAACAATTGCATTCATGCTTTTGTTTCTGTTACCTTTTTCTTTTCTCTCTCATCTGTCCTTAACTGATTGAAGACTTCCATCTGCAATCCATTGTGGCTTCTCATTTTTTTAGCTGCAGACCTGATTCTTCTGGCTCCTGGTAAATTAGGCTTAATGGTGCAAATCTTTTTTTTTTTTAACATTATCTTTACATTCTACAGAGATGTTCTTTAGGTTGTATTTTGGTGTGATGGCTGGTTTAGTGTCCTTTTTTTTAGCTAGCAGTACATGGTTTGTGTCACAATCTGCTCCTGGTCTTGTTCTTGCAGACAAAATGAGTGTCTCCATCTTCTGCTTCAAATTATGTAGTTTATTTAATTTTAATGTTGCCCATAAGATGATGTCCTTGTACAGAGTTGGCCCATTGGTTGCTTGAAGAATGTGTTTGCAACGAACAAACGTTTGGCTTTGCAAAAATTCAGTCACATGTTCTCCTTCATATTTTAATCCTAGGCCAAATTTTCCTACAATCTTTGATTCTGCTTTGTTTCCTGCTTTTACAGTTGGCTGTGATTAACAAGAAATTCTGTTTGGATGTATGATCAGTTACTTCCTGGACTGCTTCTGGAATCTTTCAGTTTCTTCTTTTTCGGTCTCTATAGTTGGAGCATCAACTGGGATTATGGTTGTATTGATGTGTTTCCCCTGAAGATTTATTCATATAATTTGGCCAAATGTGTTTTCCCTGAAGACTTATTGATATAATTTGGCTAGATTTTGCATTATATCCTTTGATTGCTTTTGCTACATCTCTCCTTTGTATTAATGTCACCCCATTTTTTCTTATTTTCTGTGTAAAATACTGTGTAATTATCTGACTAAAAATGTCCCATTCTTGTCCACTTATATGTTCCATTTCTTATTTTGCTAGTCTAGCTTCCCCTAATTCATACTTCTTCCATTCTATGTTCCTATGCTTTGTGCAGCTTTGGACCTTTGCTCTTGAGCATGTTAACAGCCTTTCAGCTTGAGTTCAGCTGAGACATTAGGCACAGCACTAATCATATTTGTCCTCTGCTGTACTCCAATAGCAAATTGAGGGGCTGATGCTGCCTGTCTGAGAGCCACCATTAAGCTACTGTGGCTGTTTACATGTGGATGGCTTCATGACACTCTGCTGGTGTGGCATTTACACAACACATGCCACTAGAGCATGGGCTTTGGCGGGGCTGGCAAAGCTGACTTTTTGCTAGCCGAAAAAGGAGAGGATCTTTGTTGCTCTTTTTTTGGCTGACTTCAAGGAGGATTGGTGCTGTGGCATGTGGTTGTCACATCCGCAATTGGATTCGGAAGGGGTGGCTTCAAGCCACCCTTTCAAGGGCATCTCATCCTGGGAGTCTCATCTTCTGCCACTATCCCTTGTTTAATTTTGGATTGCCTCATCACAGGATTATCATGGTAAAAGACATTCAAAAAGGGATAACCATGCCTCCTTCTGCACAGAACTAACAAGTGTTAGCTATGGTGCCAGTGCTGTTGTCTCTATGAGATCCTTCGCCAATGTAACTTTCCACTACTGCTGGCTCCCAGTAGCTGTTTGGCACCTCAGCAAGAGGCTGACTGATAAAGAAGACCTTGCTATCAAGCACTGCTGCCATCAGCAAAGCGTCTTATCTCACAGGAGCACATAGTTCCACCATGATGGAAAAGTAGTGCCATTGGTGGGATTGCAAGACAGCCAGGCATAAAATTACTCATTATTAACTGATTTATCTCAGTTGAATCAAAATGGTTCTAAGAGCCATTGGGGAAGTTTAACTATTGTAGTAGTAATAATAAAAAGGACACCTTTAAAATTGGCCAATTAGAACTGTCATAAGAAATATCCTTTATTCATGATCTGCCCTTTTGGCAAGCAGATCCTTAGTTGAAAGTTAACTCCCCCCCCCCCCCCCAAAAAAAACTGTCTTTAAGTAATGGCCTTGAAAATATATTAATCTTTCAGTTATATCTTCTAAATTATTTCCTTTATATACATGACATTTTCCTTGGAAAAGCAAACATTTCCAATGAGAAATGATGTATTGTTTCAGTTTAAATGTCTGGCATTTTCACATTGCCATTGGCAAATATTCATAGAAATGTCATTTTTTAAGGTAATTCCCTGGAGAGAAAATAGATTTTAAAGGGAGATAAAATAGCCATTTCTCTTTCTTTTATTAAACAATCCTTTCTTGTCTAATTTAGGGACATCTTGTCCCTCTTAAATAATGCGTTGGGAGTGAACTGGAAATTCCCACCAGTCCAGTCACAGAGGCAACTTTGGGAAGTCACAATACATTTTGTATCCCTTAAATGGGGTTGTGGGATATCTACTGTGACTTACTGGAAATGCTTTTCTTAAGAAGTATAGCCTTTGATGTCATAAGTGCATAAATCAGTCAAATCCATCTGTAAAAGTGCAGTCCTAACTCAAAATGTGATGGTTGTAAGGAGTTAGATTTATGCAGAAGTAACTTCTCCCAGAAGAACTAAATGCCAGCATAACTCCTATTTCATGGCTGATCTCTCAGATCAAGCCAGCAGAGAACTTCTTCCAGCACAACTGCCCTATTGATTGAGAGCAGTCAACAGAAAAACCAAAAATAGGACGAAGTAAGGGAGCAGCTTGGTTATGCCAGATCCAAAATGCTCCAGTCCAGGAATATGGCCACTATGCCAGGCCAAGGCTGGGAGGGTCCTATGGAATTTTCAGCAGGGGTTTCGATTGAACATATCTTGAGCTGGCATAGTGTTAGCTCAGATGACTCCCAACCCTCTTTGTGGGTTGGGATTGCCTGGGATTAGCAGTGAATGTAGAGACAATCTGCAAACTAGTACACAGAAAGCACAGTTATATGTCCTATACTACATTTTTCCATGTTAAGGCAGTAATGTGTAGGATGAGTCACACAAGTTTATATCTTTCTTTCCATTTTCATTATTTTTTATTTTGCAAAAAATATATTGAAAGAAAAAAAGAATAAAGAAGTTTAAAACAAAATAAATAAATTAAAAATAAGACAGCAGATAATAAACTGGAAATATAGCAGTAAGAAACCATGTATATATAATCATCTAGAAAGGATGACAAAATAATCAAATATATATGCAAAAAAGTTGACATTTGTATGCCATACATTCAGATAAGTAAAGGGTTATGAGGTCCTCTATGATGAGCATTTGTCTTTCCAATGATGCAATATAAATCTTTTTAGCCACTGAAAGGACTTGGAGAATGCAATTCTGTGATTAAAAGTTGGTTTCCAAGATTTGGCTAAATAATTCAAGGGCCTATGTTAGGGTGCAAAATTCTAAGATTGTTGCAAAATTAATTCAACTATTAAACTTTCCCCCAAAAGCAAACTACCACTAGGCATAATTTGTCTATACATTTAAAAGATGCGTGAAAAGAGTTACAGCACCAGTAGCTAGACTGACTCACTGCTTGTAAAATAAATGTTGTGGAGTCCAGATATTTTTCTACATAAGTTGATGTTCAGAAAGACCATAGATATAGGCAGCAGAGGTAAAGACACACGCCATTGGTTGGGCAAATGAGGCCTATCAAATTCATTATTCCATTTATTCGAAAAGCTTTGAATGTTTTATGTTATTGATTAACAATAAATAGACTGTTTTTAATTAAATGTGATTTACTATTATATTTGCACCAGCTAACTGGGAAAGTCAAGATTATTCTTTTTTCACTTCTGCTCAACTAACAGCCTATAGATGACTTCTTAACTTTGAACTCAGTTTGCACCAATGGAAGCAAGCTGAGGACAAAAGTGACTGGTGGAAGGAGGAGAAAGAAACTGGGACATTTTTAAAGCATCTCAAAAAGTGGAGTGACAAAGGATTAACTGTGACTGCCCCTGGCAAATTAGGAAAATATGAGGGTATGTCATTAATGAAACAAGCAGCTTCGTTTATATAATGCTTCATACGGCCTAAGCAGTGTCTAAGCGGTTTACAGCTGTAAGCTACTTGCCCCCAACAATCTGGGTACTCATTTTAGTGACCTCAGAAGGATGCAAGCCTTAGTCGAGCTTGAGCCCTTTTGGTGGTATTGAACTCGCAACCTTATGGTTTTGAGTGAGTGGCTGTAGTACAGACATTTAACCACTGCGCCACCAGGGCATTTTGTGTTGCTTTTCATCCAGAAAAGCCATAGCAGTTTACAATAAAAACCACATATAAAAAATTCAGTAGTTAACTAATAATAAAATATTTATTAAATTAATTTATATCCTGTCTTTTCCCCATTATGTGACTCAAGGTGATTTCCATTTAAGTTAAAAAATTGCTTTAAACAACATATAATAAAAAAGTTTAAAAACCCTTAAACAAACAAAGCAATTAAGATATTAAGTTGAAAGAGCTGAAAAAGCATTCAAAATATAATAAGAAATACAGTACAACCTGCCCTGACCAGTTAAAAGCTGAAGGTTTATATAAATAAAAAGATTTTTGCCTTTTTCAATGAAATAATACAAACAATTAGATCAACTGAAAACAATTCATTAAAAACAAAGAGTTTCTGGTTTTACTGTTCACCATCAGGAAATTAAATCAAGGAAGTGCCTGGATAAAAAGAGAGGTCTTTAGCTTCACAGCACTGATTCTGGAAGCTTTCCCCAATGCTGTAATTAAGCCTCATCGATTATGTCCACACTACAGAAATAATCCAGTTTGACACTGCTTTAACTGCCATGGCTCAGTGCTATGAAATTCTGGGAACTGTAGTTTGTTGTGGAATCAGAGCTCTGTGTCAGAGAAGGCTAAATGTCTCAATAATTTCAGTTTCCAGAATTCCATAGCACTGAGCCATGGCAGTTAAAGTAGTGCCGAACTGGATGATTTCTGCAGGGCGGATGCAACTGCTGTTCCACATGAGGGTGTCACATCAGTGAAAGCCCTCTCCCACTTTGCAAACCAATGAGCCTTGGTAGGCCATGGTATATCAATCAAAGACCTCTTCCCCCAAATGTAAATACTAGGGCTGTTGATAACCACAGTGACTATAACACAGTAGAATTGAATGATACAGTAGAAATGTTTTGGAAAATATTGTTTCTACCTTCTTGGGCCAGTCCTTCTTACACAGAAATTGATACTGAAGAGTTCCATGAATATTTCATTACTTGGACAGACTTGTCAGATATGGATATCCTGATGTTGCATTGTGTTGAATAAATCCAATGAGCAAATATGCTAAGCTAGAGTCTTCCCTGAAAAGTCAAAGTATGTGCAGCAATGTGTTACGCTCTGTATTGACTGGGGTTTGCCATTATCCAGCTCAGAACTTGAAAATTTGCTCTTTAACCATATTCTGTTTCCATTATTCACTGAGTACTTGAAAAGCAATTTATTATTACTCATAATAATCTTTTGAAAAGTAATACATCATGTACCTTGCTACTTTTTGTTACGTAAAAATTAGCAATGATAACAGAAAGTCATAAAACTTGAAGTGTTCCTGTCAAAATGTTTCTAAATGCCAAAAAGATTATCTTAAAAGCTTACTTTCATGTACCTAGAAAAATGTGACTCATCACACTAATAAAGTAACTTTATTCCCACTGGTTATGCTTCCTTTGCAATGTAACCTTTAAGATGTTTTTTGGCATTTAAAAACATTTTGATAGGAAGATTTCAAGTTTTATGTTTTTATAATTATCATTCTAATAATAAAAAGTAGCAAGGTATATGATGAGTTACTTTTAAAAATTATATCAAAACTAGCAGAAATCAGACAACCAGTTTCAATTAACACACATTAGAATCATAGAATCATAGAGTTGGAAGAGACCGCAAGGGCCATCCAGTCCAACCCCCTGCCATGCAGGAACTCCCAATCAAAGCATCCCCAACAGATGGCCATCCAGCCTCTGCTTAAAGACCTCCTATTCCTCCAAATAGGTTCAGAACCTTAGAAAGCTCCTTTGAAGTTTGGACTAAAACCCACACTGGATTCGCTGTCCCAGGGCCTGAGTAGATGGGCAGGATACTACAGGCCAAACCCGTGGTATCCTCCCCTGGTCAGTTCCTGGGCTGGTGTGGCAATAGGCAGGTGTTTACACTCCCTCCCACTACTTCACTATGAAGCCACTGCCTCTACTGCCTCTTCTCAGAAGGCCCATGTCACAGCCCATGAAAATGAAGCGCACGGCTACACTTATGTGGCCAAGCACCCCATCTGACATCACAGGCCAAGATGGAGGCAGCAGGTAAGGACTGTGTGGTGTCCTTACTGTTGTTGCCAAGTTTCTACAAAACGCCTTGGCAAACAGCAGGTGTTTTTGATCATGCCAAGGGCCCTTAGGGCTGGGATTGGGCTGGTACTGCTGGATCCATTTCTGGACTGCTGATCCTGGCCCAGGGCTATTGGCCTGTGTCATCCGTACAAGACGATGCAATGCTGTAAGGATGCACAAGCCTTCGGCCCATGGGGCTGCGTCTAATCTGATACTTCCAAGCATGCTTTGGCAGCTATTCTTGTTTAAAGGGAGAGTAATGATGAGTGCACTGCTCCCCCCCAACACCTTTTAACTAATTTTTTTTCAAAAAGAGAAAAGATACAAGACAAGTAAATATAAAATAATGAACTACTTACTGTTACAAGCAACAATCAACAAATGCACAAGGTTCAGAAAAATGTTTTGTTTGGCAAACAGATAATTTTGGAGACAACCTTGCATTTCTGGAGTGTGAACATTGCTTACAGCACAACCAGTTAGTTGTCACTTGAAAACTGTCTTTTTGAAATTAAGGTTTGCCAAGCTCTGTTTGTTGTGTTAGTCTGCACTTGGAAAGGTTACTTTTCTTTGGCTTAAAACTACCAGAATTCCTCAGCCAATCAAACATGGTAAATGAAAGAAATAGTCTCCCAGGATCTGGTAACAGCTTAAACTTCAGTGCCAGATGCCATAGTCTAGGCCACTTAAGTTCATCTTAAGCAATTTCCACACAACAGTAAGCTCTAGCCTAACAGCTCTTCAGTGAAAGATAAGCAAGTTCTTGTAGAGTTCTTGCTTTGTTTCATACATGAGAAGCCCAAACCAGGTCTCTCACAATGTTCTGTACAGAGAAAATCCTTTTACTACGAATTTCATCCTTTTCCAGGAAAAATCATTTTGTCTTTGTATAAATGCATTTTATCCTGAATGTGAAGTACTAGCAATGTATTGGTTTTAAATTGTTTGCTTACTTTTTTCTGAAAGAAGACATATAGGACTTTCTCATCAAATCTCATTACACTGTTCATTTAATAAACTCCATTGATCAAAAATTTATAGCTTGCCTCTGTTAAAACATTACAGTGTTTCATATTTGAGATTCTTGGTTTGCAAAGAGGAATGACCCAAGACGTTTGGTGCCAAAACAGAAAAGCCAAATAGTGCCCCCCTGCCCCCGTCATACAAATATCCTGGTAAATGGGATCATTTGAATACTTTCTGCCTTTTAATGATCCATAAACCCAATCTGCTGCCTGAGATTCTCTCCAGGCTTAGAGAAGGAAAATTTTCCAAAGTGCTTTTTTGTTTTCATTTCTTGGTAACTTCAAAAGCAAGTAGATCTGACTCAAACAACCCATATCTTTGTTGGACAGAACTTTCATCTGACAAAAAACATCCCTTCCAATTGAGGAAAGGTATGTTGGGATCCAACATAGTGTTAATATTTAATGGAGGAAAAGGGAGAGCAGTATTCCCAAAAGATTCCTCCACATCCAGGTATACATTTTCATATGGTTTCTTCTCATGGCAACATCTTCACAGAAGCTTGAAATTATAGCTTATGGAGATCTTTCCACTCCAGCTGTGAACCTGTGAACCAGCCCTGGAAGATTTACAAGACCTATAAGTATATGAGCAACGGATAAATTATTATTCACACAGTGGCTCTTACAGAATATTAAAAAGTTCTGAGGAGACATTCTGAATGCTCAATAAACTCAGTACTGCTCTTGGACTTAGTAAGTCAGCCAGACTTTGTACTCCCTGGTGTATATTCATGCTTATGAGTGCCCTGTTCTTGAAATTTTAATCTCTAAGGAACTAATCCACCAGCCCACTGTTCTCCAAAGTCAAACTGACAACCATGGGATCTGAGGAAGAGCAGTTCTCCCTGCACTTTAAATAGTATACCATCAGAAAGAGGAAGCACATTTTTTACAGCATTTCTCCCCCTGTGGGAATATATTACCTCCAAACTGAAATATATCAGCAGCTTGTTCATGTGTACATACATATTTACAGGCTTCAGTGGGTTCACAAGGTTCTCTGCAGTTACCTGGTGAAGTACAGGATCAAGTGACATTCTAACAAAGCAACCTGAATCTCATCAGTACTAATAATCATCTGCTTTGAGTGCCATTAACAATGATTAAAAACCAGGAGGGGAGCCTCACAGTAAATACTATGAATAAATTATCCAGCTGTGACCTTTGTGGGTACTTTGCTAAAAAAATTGGCTCAGCTGATCTTTGCTTACAATTGCATTATTTTCAAGAACTACTCAGTCTTGTACAGACGATGAAAATGGTAAGAATCCAAACATCAAGCAGCATGAACATCCTTTGATAATTTAAAAATCTGACTGGAATGTAAAATGTCTGAAAATACCTACCATATAACTTTTGAAGTCAGGTTGAGTAGACTATTGTTTATTTGTTTAATTCTGACCTCATCTAATCTACTTTATGAAATATAATGTTCATGATGAGAGACAAAACAATATAAAGACCCCATGTATCTAAATCAACAATACAGAACTAAAATACAATAAATGTCACAGATATAGCTGTGTTAGTCAGGAAAATCAGTATGCAAAGGGATCTTGTAGCACTTTTGAGACTAATTGAAAGAGAAATTGTTAGCATGAGCTTTCACAGACTTCATCCTATATGAAGAGGTAGACTCAAATCTATGAAAGCTCATGCTACCAACTTCTCTCTTTCGGTTAGTCTCAAAGGTGGTACAGGATCTTTCTGCATAATAAAATCCATAGTACATCTTATACTGTAGAATCAGTATAAAAACAGCAGTGTCCAGAATGTGAGAAAGAATGCCTAGAAAAACCTGTTGAAAGAAATATGTCACAACAGGTCACAAAGTCAAGCAATATTAAGAGATCTTAGAAAAGTTACTTTTTTATTATAGCTCCTAGAACATCTCAGCCAGCCCATGCTCTGCTCCAGGAGTTATGGTCTCAAAGAACAAACTTTTCTGCACTCTCAAGATTAGCATCTCCATGTGTTCATATCTCATGAGATTAGATCCACCCAAGGAGAATGGGGTCTGTTTATTGATCTTGCTCCTCACCTACATCCTTGAGGTTGTCTGTACTATTTTAAAAGAACCCCCACTCACTCCAAATTGAAAGTGATCTGGAGATAATGACAGTCTTGTCAATTCGAGGGATTACCATGGTTTTCCCAGCAACCAAGGGCTTATTTCTCAGATAGTGTTTTTGTGAGGGGAAAGCTATACAGTTTTCAATCTGGATGTGTGATAAGTGTAGCTGGCAGATTTGCACTGGTGGCAGTGGAAAAACAAGAAGTGATGAGTCTCCAAGAGTAGACCATTTGAGTGATGCAAGTACCATTTTAAAAAAGGCAGCTGATAGGGTGAGCTCCAGTCACTAGTCCCAGCTTTTGCCAATTTAGCAGTTTGAAAGCATGCAAATGCAAGTAGATAAATAGTGGGAAGTGGGAAGGTAACAGCGTTCAGTGCAGTTATGTTGGCCACATGACCAGACCACCGCAATCATCTTTGGAGGTTGGAAGAGTGGAGACCCAACAAGAATATTCTGCAGGATTTGGGAATTGGGGATAAGGTGCTGTTAACCTAGTTCTTTTGTGTTCTGTTTTTGTTAACCAGCTGTGATGAATTGGAGCCACTTGTCTAATGGGGGATGGAGCCAGAGGACAAGACGGACCCAACCCTGTAGCAGAGGGTGAGGGCCCGACAAAAACACAAAGAAAATAATAGTATTATTAATATTATAATATTAAATAAGACCCTTCTTGATTGCCCTAGATATAGTCAGTTTCTTGACATGGCTTCCCACCCTCCATCCCTCCCTTCCTCCCTCCCAGTTTGGTTCCAATACCAATCCTGGCAGCAAGACACAGATATTTTTTTAAAAAGAAATATACAGGGTTCATTCCAAAAACCGTGAAGTAGAACTGAGGTTTTTAAAAAAAATTATCTTAAAGCCTTCATTTCAAACTGGATTTGGAGGACCTTTGTGTGATATGCCAGGACTGCGACTGAGTACAGCTGCATTATTTTCCCTGTGTAGATTCAGCTTTAAATAGGGGGAGGGGGATCTAAAGTTTTAGGTAAAAAGAGGTGAGAGTCATACAGCTCAGTTGTACCCCCTGTATATGACAGAATTCAAACCTTTTTTTAGCCTCCAGAACATTAAAAAAACCTATATGGGGCAAAAAAAATTATCTAAAACAATCCTGTTTTAGCCCGCTCCCCAACAATTTCTTGGTTTTGTTTGATTTGTTTACTTACATAATTTTATTGCTGCACATAACCATAACATGACTCTGTTTCTGTCTTATAAAACATTGTATACATGAAATAACCTCTGGGCCACCTCATCATCCTTCAGTAGAGACTTAATCATTCAGAAACAAGCTATAAGGTTTATGATGACCCATCTCTTTCCAAAGAATTTCAGGTGATCTGATAGTTTTCCAGATCACTGGCAATAACAGCAATCATAACAAAAGAGGTATGCTTAGGTAGTTCACATTTGATTTCATGACTGATCAATTTATAATTGCTACAGCATATAGGCTGCAAGTAGAAGAAACCTCTGATACTGTGGTGGTTGATGATGATGAGCACAAATTTGCTGGGGTTTTGAAAATGCAGTGCTGAAGTCTGCTTGTAAAATAGGGTGAGGTTGATAACCCCCTAAATATTAACAGTAGGAGGAGTGGGTGGATTGAGGTCAATGTGTTTACAGTGGAACAATTATCATCTGTAGTGTTCATAAATAAGTGAAATAGTTTCATACATAAATTATTGGAGTTGGAATTGGAAGGGGCCACTAGGGCCATCTAATCCAACCCCTTGCCATGCACAGGAATACACAGGAGGCAAGTGTCCTCCTCCTGTCATTAAATCATCATTAAATTCCATTAATAGTGCAGTCATGGTGGGGGAGTAGGATTATCACATCCCCTTACTCTCCTCTCATTCTTGTTCCATCTGTAAAGAGTAATGGAGGAGTCATTTGGTATTAATGGAAACTCCTGTTAATACCAAATGATGTCTCCATTATTCTTTAAAGATGGGACAAGAATGGGAGAAGCGCACAGGAGTGTGATAATCTTCCTTCCAGTCATGCAATTAACAGGATTTAATGATGATTTAATTACGGGAGGAGAATGCTTGCCTCCTCCATGTGATAATCTTGACTGCTAAAGTGTTCCTGAAAGATGTTCATCCAACAAAGACTGTCAAAAGAAGGTCCAAAGAAAGGCCTTTTTCCTACTGTTTTGGTCTAATCACTTTTCTTGTAATCTGAATCTATTGTTTCTTGATCTAATCTCTGGGGCAGCAGAAAACAAGCTTGCTTAATCTTTTACATAACATCCCTTCAAATATTTAAAGATGGCTATCACATCACCTTTCAGTATTCTCTCCTCCTCCAAATTAAGCATACACTTACAGCTCCTTAAGCAGGTCCTTTTAAGGCTTTGTTTCCAGATCTTTAGTCATCTTAGTCACCCATCTCTGGACATGTTCTGCCTTGTTAATATCCTTCTTGAACTCTTGTGCCCAGGACTGGACACAGTATTCTATGTGAGGTATGATCAAAACAGAATACAGTAGCACTGCTACTTTCCAAAGTACATTCCTTATTACCACTCAGTAATACATCCAACGAAGTGGGTTTACATTCATGAAACCTGGTGGAAAAACAAAAACCAGTTAGTCTTAAAGCCACATTTCTTTCTCCCCACTTCCTTACCCCCTCCCACTGTTGAGTTTGTAGCCTACTGACACCCTAGATACTTTTCAAGTGTACTTCTTTCCATCTGAGTGTCACCTGTCTTATATTCATGCATTTCATTTTTCCTGCCTAGGTGTAGCACCTTACATTTATCCTTTCCAAAATTCATTTTGTTAGTGTTGACCCAGCTCTCCAATCCATCAACATCCTTGCAAATTCTGATCTTATCCTCTGGAATATTTACAACCACCCCCCCCCCCCACACACACAATTTGATATCGTCTATCATCTTTTTATTTTATCATCTTAGGGGCTATACAAACAGCTCCAAAGCAGCAGCCAGATTGAGGCAGCAGCAATCACACACCAGATCTGGCCTTTCCAGGGCACAAAAAGGAGCCACAAAAAGTGGCTCCTTTTTGTGCCCTGGAAAGGACACCATAGCCACATTACCACATGTTGGTGGTGCTCCTTCAGCACTGCATCATATGGATGCAGCACCAGAGTGCTACGATGCTGCACGCTGTGTGAAGCAGCACATAGTGTCATGGCACTCTGGGGGCGTAGTCAGTGTATGCATCATCGGGACGCAATGCTCTGACTCCACCTTCAAGCCTTCCTTAATGGAGGGTCCATTATACTCTCCACTCCACATTATAATCCCCACTCCACTATATAAGCAAGGTATGTTTTTGTTGTTTGTTGCTGTTTGCCATCAAGGCAGCTTCATTTTATGACATCTCAGTGAATGATGGACCTTCATGAACCCCTGTCATCAACAGTCTTGCTCAGGTCTTGCATCTTCAGGGCCATGGTTTCTTTTAATGAATTAGTCCATCTGTAAAATGGTCTTCCACTTTTCTGACTGCCTCCCATTTTACCAAGCATTAGCATCTTATATGTTATATTATGTTATCTCAGGATATGTCCAAAGTATAATAGCCTCAGTTTAGTCATTCAGGCACCTTGTGAGTGTTTAGCTTTAATATGCTCTCAGAGCCATTAATATGTCTGTTTGTACCCATAGTGTTCTCTTTCAGAATCACATTTCATGTTTCAAATGAGTTGATCTTTTTCCTATAGGTTTTCTACACTGTCTAATTTTCATACGCATACATAGAAATTAGAAATACTATTGCATGGATGATTTTGACTTTGGTATTTAATGTAAGAGAGCTCTAAATGGAGCTTTTATGAATCCATCTCCCTGGTACTTTCAATGAAATTCATTTGGGCTTCAGATGAAGCTGTCCTCACCTCCCTGATTTTTCCGCTGCTGCTTCTGTTCTTTTTATTATAGCATGGAAAATCTGTAAAAGAGAAAAAAAGACAGAGTAGCTGCATGATGCTTTTAAATTGCCAGCAGAGTCTCCATCTGGAAACATCCAATGAAAACTTGCAGTATTTTTTAAAAGCAAATATCACCAATATACAGTCTATTGGCTATTGCTTTACCATGACTTCAGTCTAACAAAGAATACAAGTGTCCTTAGTATCATTTGTGTACTCAGAACAAGAAGAAATTAGCAAGAAAACACTGGCATTAAATAAATCCTCTTGTAATTAGTACAGAGCACAATTCTTTAGTTTATATGGTCTTATTGTCCTTAAGAGGAGACTGGGCCTTTTGTTCTTCCCGTGTGAGTACTGCAACAAGTTGGAGGCATTCGGTTAACAAAAGTAATCCTATAAATTAACAATTCTGCAGTCTTTCCTGGAACAGATTCTTCTTCCCTGGACCAGGCTGTGTTGCCTGAAACATTCTAGAACAGTGTCCTTAGCCTTGCAGTAGGTCATGGACCCTTTTGAGAACCTGATGAAAATTAAGGACTTTCTCAGAAAAAAAAAATACACACTGACACAATTTTCAAATTAACAGGAAGGAAATGGAAGATTTTCCCCTACCCAGTTCACAGATCTGCTGAAGCCCATTGGTGGAGCTCCTGGGATCAATGGATGACCCCTGTTCTAGAAACAGCCAGACCATAACAGGATGATATAACCAGACCATAACTGAGCATGCTGTAACAGTGGGTTTTCAGATCAAGACTGTCCCAGACCCTGAGTTTATAGAGCCTAAACCTAAGTTCTAATTACAACTCCTTGTAATGCCACAGGGGACAGGCTCTGGTGATACTACCAGATAATGTTACAAGGGGCTGCACCTAGTGATATCACTGACATGATCTATTAAACATCAACCACAGTTTCACAGAGTATACTATTCTTTTTTTTTTTTTAAAAAAAACACCACCCAAAACACCACATCTAACAGAGCACAAAAACACACACATAAACTTTTCTAGGCAATACTGTTGCCCTGAGATTCCTCCCCATCTTCCTGAAGACTGGAGAAAAGGAGCTAGACCTTGAGATATGGCAATCCTGTTCTAACAGCTGACTGTAAGAAGAGAAAGGAAAGGGTAATTGCTGCTAACTTCAGGCATGCTAGTTTTCTTTGTACTATTAATACAGCCTGTGAAAACAGTATGGTTTATATAAAGCTGGAGGGGACTCATTGTTATCCCACAACAGCTACATATTTGGTCAGCACATGCCTGCTGAGATGGTTGCCTTATCTCTAATTAAAAGCTCAAGTAGAATTTTGCTTTCTTCTGTTTTTATTCCTACCCTTCATCCTCTTCCTCAGTCAGCAATTGTCAGTCAGCTCAGAATTTGAAACTCTGATTGCATAAGCTCTGCCAAAGAATTGCAGCCAGATATCACTTCCGGATGTGATTTCCAGTTATCAGTAAGGCTGGTGTGTGTGTTTGTGTTTTGGGCATTTGGGTAGTTGAGAGCGTGAATAAGGAATGACATTTTGCCATTATTCTGGCATTTTGTGCCATTCTGCAACAAATGGCCCATTGTGATGGAAGGCATTGCCTTTTTAAAAATAAAAACTGGGGACACAAGGGTTTTCAGGAGCAGTTCTTGAGGAAGCCAAGAGGGTGGTGTGGTTTACAAAGCCCTAAAAGGGCTAGATGTAACCCATAGTCCACTTTTTCTCTCCCCTTGAAATGACAATTTGCATTATGTTACAAAATTTATCTTCTGGTTAAAATGTAAATCGTGTATCATATCTATGGTTAAATATACTATACTGTCATTCTAATGAAAGCTCGAATTAGAGTGACAATGCTGCTCTCAACTACCCAGTATTGGACACAAAATTCATAGACAACCAATTAGCTTCTTAATATGTCTGTCTCTGTGTTACAGATAAATAGAATCACACTCAAGGATGATATAATACATCAGTATTAGGGTTTAAACAAGGATATAATTTCCCCTATATTAGTTTCAATCCATTAACAGTTTGAAACTGCTTAAGTCTGGGTATTAATGGAAAATGATTTTAATGAAAATGATATACTTACTCTGCCTCTAGATGATAAATATTTATGCAAATTTTATGAGGCTAAATTTGATCAGGCAAGAGGAAATCTAAGTTTAGATCTGCTTCCAACTGTGAAGGGGGCAACCCTCTGATGCCTGGAATAAAGGCTGCTTGTGGCTCTGACTAATCAAGAATTCCAGCAAAATGTTAAGAGATAAAATTTCTTCTATGTGTGTATCCTCTCATTTTCTGAGAAAAACTGTATAAAGACTGTAACTGTCTATCATGGCAGTCTTTCTGACATCAGTATTCTGAACCTTTCAGATCTGTCTAAGACCATCAGCCGGAATTCTTGGCATTATGTATTATTTCACACTATAATTACAGATCCTATAAAAGGGTACTGCAAAAAGAGTCAGAGGCCACATCGGGTTTTGACTAAGGGTCTTTCATTTTCAGACGCCAAATTTGGGATGTGTCATGTTCCTCTCGAGACAGTTCTTTTTAAGAGTTGCATGACCTGTTTTACTTCACTGAATTCTGAAGTGCTTTTATCTGCTCCACTGCAGCAGAAATGAACATCAAAATGCTTTTGCTGAGGGAGATACAAAAAAGATCATTGGTTTCTGTGTTTAATTCCTCCATTTCCTTTAATTCTAGGTTTAATTTTTCTTGGTTCCTGATAGAGCAATGCAATGTCTTTCTGAATTTTATGGGTGTGTGTGTGTGCATTTTTGGAGGTGTTCTTTGCATTTATGTTTTTTTTTTTTTTTTTTTTGGTGAAATTAGCACCAATGATTTTTAGGCTGTGGATGGTTGTGTGGATCTTTGATGAGAAAGAGCCCAGGATAGGTAATGTATATCCCTTTGATCCACAATCCTGTCCCTCTGAACTGCTTTGCGGAGCTTCCAAAGCTTGCAACATGTATCCTGAACATACATGCACTGTTTCATGGAGCTTCAACAGCTTGCAACACGTATATTGTGCATTTTGGTTGGCCAATAAAGGTATCACTGTTTGGTAGATTTCTGATGTCATTGGATTTGGCTCTGAACTGCTGTACTTGTATGCTTGGCTTACAGGAGGCTAGATTTGTACAAACTGGTTTCACATGCAAATTGCAGAAACCTTGAGACAGACAGAGAATGTTTGTGTTTTTGGTCTTCCACAGGGGGTAAAAATAATGTTATGATTGCTTTTTTTTTCAGTGGAGTGTCTCCATATGTTCAAAAATGGGAAAACTGGAAGGGTTCCTATGCCTTTAATGTTTGTGTAGAAAAGGGTATTTCAATAGGTATTATTTGCCAAGCAACTAGGTAAGAGCAACATTTGCTGAAATTCCTCTTCTACATAACATTTAGATGTATAATAGCCCTTTCCAGTCTTCCTTTTGGCAACTCTTCCAAACACCTTTACTCATCCCAGAGAAGAAAATATCCAAATATTCTTTACTATCATATTTCCAGGGCATCGAATGAGAATTGAAAATTCACTTGGAATTCTCTAATTGGTTTATTTCAAATTCATATCTTGCATGCCTTCTCTTTCTGTGCCACTTCTGATCAGCAATTCAGGAATCCATGGTGAATCATTCTCTAAATTTTGTTAATTCTTTCTCTAACTGTTCCAGCCAGCGGGAAGCAATGGAGATGAAAGCTGCTATGGCCTCCCCCCCTCCCTTGCAAAACACTTTTCAGAAAACCCACCTGCTATTTGTTCCAAACTTTACTTTTGAAACACAGTCAAGAGAGTGTGGCTGTCCTGGAGCTCTTTAGGCAGATGGATTTTAGTTGCTGAAACTTGTAGATGTAGAAATGAAGCTTGGATGTTTATGCAACAGTATATCCATTAATCCTATCCAGTTTGGTTTCTTCATTAAGGGAAGATGACATGTTTTACAGATCTGTGGAAATAGAATATGCTATATTTATGCCATTTATGTTTTCTAAATCTTATTTTATATTGCCTTATAGATGTAATTCTAAGGGAGCAAATGAGATTAATAGAAAATAAATAAAATACAAGCCTGATGCCAGAGTAATCTCTGCCTAAAAAACTTGTGTGGGTCCATACACTGACAAATAAATTATGTCTATGTAGCAGTTGGTTACGTGATTACACAAAGGTCTGAATATGCAAAATTATTACCCACTTTAGGGCTGGTATGCCAGCACAAACAACAACAATAACAGCCCAGCATATTTTGAGAGAAATTCCTAACCAAACATAATTTATCACATTGTGTTGAAAAGTTATTCCAGAGCAGGCAAAGTGTTTATGAACATCCCATAGAATCATATCCCATTAGCTAATATATATCATTTCAGTAAACCCATAAAGAATCAGTTTTCTTACATTTCTGAGAGCCAGATTATCATGATATCATAGCAGCCCAGACACTGGCAAAAAATGGATTTGAAGCATTTTTGCTTTGTGTTTATTCTTTTCTCAAGTTCCTCAGTCTGCTACTAGAGTATATTTTTAATGTTTTGTAAATTAGAAAAAAAACCTTATATTTTTATAAAATTGTGTGCCTTTTACATTATTTTTATGTTGTATTCATCTTTCTGACCATGGCATGTTTTCTAGAATAATGATCATAACTGGCAATGGAAGGATTGGCGGTGGTAGGAAGCATATAAGTGGCGTAACGCTGCATCCATTGTCATCCTTTTGCAGAATGCACAATATACTTTAGAAGTGGTGGTGAACATTTTTTTCTTACATAGAGATGATTGCATGGGGAGCACCTGTTCATCCTGTCAGACTCAGCGAGACACAGAAAAGCCTAACAGAAGAGAGGCCCAGAATTACAGCCATTGCTTGCTGTGTTAAACAATCTGAAGAACTGTCTCTCATTATGTTCGGAAAACTGGAGCGAAACAGTGCTATCACTTTTCCTCTGAGGCATTATGGTCACCAAGTCTTAACAAGTCTCCTTTTCTTCAGAACCCATACTCTGCAAAGGCAAAAAGGTACAACTATTTCCCCCCATTTCTCTTTCCCTTTGTCAGTTTTTTTTTAAACTGGACTGTGATCTGACCCTTATTGAAGTGTTACTTGCAAGGTATGAATGAATCAACCGAGAATAATGGGAATTTTTAGGTCTGAAACACCATCACTCCACTCCACCCCGGTCATTTTCATCCTGTAGAATAAAATGTGTCCAAAGGAGAAAGATTTCTCTTTGTGTGGACAATGATACAATAATACTCATTTTTCCAGAATTTTTTTTCTTGCACAGAGAGGCTCCATGAGAACAGGAGTATCTCCCCTGTGACTTTGGTGTATTGTATATATTTCACATCCCACCTATCTCAGTAACCCAAAGTTGCTTCCAATATAAGTTAAAACAAAGTAGCTAAAATAATATATAGTGCAAATGTTTTTTTTAATTATAAAAAAACCCACTCCAACTGAAACATTAATTGAAAACTTGTTTGAAATGCATTCAAAATATAGTGAGAGATACTGCACACACATTAAATATCCTTCTGCCCCAGCTATTTAAAAGCTGAAAGCCTGATTAAATAATAATAATATTTAAAAAGTCTTTGTCCACTGGCAAAAAGAGAACAGAGAAGAGCCAACTGAACCTCCCTTAAAGGGATTTCTATAACCTAGGACCAGCCACCCAACAACCTTCCCATGTGTCTTCACCAGACAAACTTGTGAGGATAATGGGATGGAGAGAAAGCCTTCCCCCAAAGATTGTAAGAACCAGGGAGGCTTGTATAGGGAGATATAATCTTTCAAATTCTCACTTTGCCTGAACAAGTGTAGGGATAAAACTAGGGGTGTGGACATAAACACAAACATAAGCCCTATCTCTTAAAATTGCTGGAGCACCTCAAGGTTAGACCTACATGCACTGAAAGTCTGAAGAGGGCTTGGTAACCATGTTGAGAGAAATACTGTTGCAAAATTCCAATTCATGGGAACCATGAGCTTTGTAAACATACAGTAGTTGTAAATCTCTCTTCTCATTTCCACATTCAGTGCCTAAAGGACTACTTTGTGCTTGGGGGCTTTGGGCCTTAATAGACAGTGATAGATTCTGGACTCAGGGCAGAGTGGGGGCATGGCATCCACACAACGCATGTCCCAATGCTGCCCTGATGTCGCCGTCACACCATGTGTCCGACCACATGGGGTGCAGTGTCACAGTACTCTTTTGGCACTGCGTCCAGATGATGCAGAGCTAAAGGAGTGCCCAAAGGTGCCGCCGCCGCAGCAGCAAAGATGCCATTGCTGCGGCCCCGATCTGGTGCTGAAAGAGGCGGACTTGTTCAGCTCCTTTGAGATTCTGTGAAGGAATTCTAGGGGATATTCTTTTCTTAGTGGTTTGTTTGATCCATACCATGCCTTTGTCCCATAAATGGGATTCAAAGGTGACACACACCAAGGTTAGGGGAAAAAAAGGTACAAATATAAACACAAAGTTACTAGAAAACTAATCAAATATTTTATCTACTTCCTTTCTCCTATCATGGGATCCACGGTGGCATACCATGTTTTAATGGCTCAATACAGTTTTAAACAAACTCTTGGTATAAAAGTTAAAACATAATTAAATGAAATTTCTTTTTAAAAAATACAAGCTAAAAACAGCATTAAAAGACACTTACAACATAATAAAATAAAAACATTATACCCTTCCCATTAAAAAGGTTTATCAGGTGGAACCCACTAAAATCCCAAAGCTTTGTGGAATAAAAAGGTCTTTATCTGCCAAGAGAAAGAAAGCAGGGAGTGACTTTTGTGAGCTATTTAGTTTTCTTTGTTAGAGAGCTGTGGTGCTGCAACAAACTACAAATCCCGGGATTCCATAGCATTGAGTCATGGCAGTTAAAGCGGTGTCAAACTGGAGTGCAGATGCAGCCTTGGTTGGTGAAGAGACCAAGAGAAAACTTTCTGCTGAAAATCTTACAGCATATTTACAAACCAATATTAAAACACAGTAGAATTAAAAGCATATCAGAAAAAAAATGTATATCACCCATCCTTTTAAAGGTCATTGGCTGACAACTGGTTGCTAAAATCTTGCTTTTTTATACTTTATTTTATCAGGATAAAATAACTTCACAGACTTTTATAATACACATTCCTGGTTGGAAATCACAAGGGCTTAGAGGAAAACTCATGCCATTAACAGAGTGGGATAGGATGTCAGAAGCTGCTTGTAAATATCCTAACCCTCAACTATATCCTCAGGCTTATCACTTCAGAAAACTCAATCTTCCCTCTTGTCTGGTGATTTCTCTTAGCTACAAAGCTGTGACCCAGCCATGAACTGACTAAAATTCATGTTGCCAGGTGCACTACTCACATTTCTGTCAGTAAACAAATAAGTTATCCTGCAGTTTAGGAGCAAATCGTGAACTTTAATTCAAGAAATGGAAAGAAAATCTATATTAAATGTTTTAGGGGCATGCCAATGTTTTAAGGACGCTAACCACATTTTAATTTCAATTTCTTTTTCTTTCCAAAGAAATTACTTGCATTTTTCATTTCAGTTTCTTGTGCAAATGTTTAGTTTACAAACTCTCCAACAAATGAAAATCAGGATTCATATAGCCAAGCAACATCAGAGTATGGTCAAGATAGCAAAAGTTATTAATGAAGTCTACACAAACTAGGAGAGGCTGCAACAGTTTGCTTTTGCCTCAGTCTGCAGGGAAGGGCAATATTCTGCCCATTTCTCTCCCCCTGCTGAGTTAATGGGATGCAAACTACTTTTATATTTTGAGCTCAGTTTACTGCCACTGAAGTAAACCAAGGATAAACAGGAAAAGTGGGAGGAGAAGAAAGAGACTGTGACATTTTAAAAACAGTTGGAAAACTGGGTTGATAGAAGTTTAATTGGGATGATATCTGCCGAATCTGTACAGTTTGGAGGTATGAGTTTATATTTATAAGGAAATACAGTTGTCCCTCCATATCCACGGATTGTTTACCCTTGCATTCAACCACCTATGGCTTGAAAATATTTTAAAAATATGTAAATTCCAAAAAGCAAACCTTGATTTTGCCATTTTATATAAAGGACACAATTCATTTGTCATTGGTTGACCAGCTGAACACAAAGGATGCTCAACAATGGTTTTGTTTAATCCTGGAGAGAAGTGATCAGTGGGGTGCCACAGGGTTCTGTCTTGGGTCCAGTGCTACTCAACATTTTTATTAATGACTAGGACGACAGTATTGGGAGCATACTTATCAAATTTGCAGATGTTACCAAATTAGGAGGAGTAGCTAACATCCCAGAGGACAGGATCAAAATTCAAAATGACCTGAATAAACTGGAAAGCTGGGCCAAAGCTAACAAAATGATATTCAACGCAGAAAAATGTAAAGTACTGCACTTAGGGCAGAAAAACAAAATGCATAGTTATAGGATGGGGAACACCTAGCTGAACGAGACTACATGTGAAAGGGATCTAGGATTCTAAGTAGACCACAAGTTGAATGTGAGTCAACAGTGTGATGTGGCAGCTAAAAAGGTCAATGCAATTTTAGGCTGTATCAACAGAAGTATAGTGTCTAGATCAAGGGAAGTAATAGTGCCACTCTATTCTGCCTTGGTCAGGCCCCACCTGGAATACTGTGTCCAGTTCTGGGCACCACAATTCAAAAAAGATGTTGAGAAACTGGAGCGTGTACAAAGGTGGGCGACAGAAAAGGTGAAGGTCTGGAAGCCATGCCTTACGAGGAACAACCTAGGGAGCTGAGGGTGTTTATCCTGGAGAAGAGAAGGTTAAGAGATGATATGATAGCCCTGTTTAAATATCTGAAGGGATGTCATATTGAGGATGGAGCAAGGTTTTTTTCTGCTGCTCCAGAGAACAGGACCCGGAACAATGGATGCAAACTCCAGGAAAAGAGATTCTACCTCAACATTAGGAGGAACTTCCTGACAGAGCTGAACACATTCCCTTGGAGTGTAGTGGAGTCTCCTTCCTTGGAGGTCTTTAAACAGAGGCTTGATGGCCATCTGTCTGGGATGCTTTGATTGTGATTTCCTGCATGACAGGGGGGTTGGACTGGATGGCCCTTGTCTCTTCCAACTCTATGATTCTATGATTTTACTATATCATTATATATAATGGAACTTCACTGTCCATTGAGTTTGGTATCCACGGGGGTCCTGGAACCAATAGCAAGGGCCCACTGCAATCCTCAAATGAGCAGTAGTGTCTTTAGAGAAGATGGGTTCTGAATCCAATAGTGGTGAGTAGTGGGACAATGTGGGTTCCTTTGGTCATGTCTTGTGGTCTCTGAACCAGATGGGCTTTTAGTCTGATTTAGCTCTTAAGTCCTCATGAATTTTTAAGTTGCCTTTCTGAGCCTGATACTTGCCAGATGTGTTGGACTACAAGTCTGATTCATGGCTAGGAATGGTAGGAATCATAATGCAATGTATCTTAAAACTTGGAATGGGTGTGTATGAGCCTTCAAGTCACCTATAGGCTTATATTGATGCCATGAATTTCAGAAGATAGGCTGTCTTAAAACAAAACATCTAACAACCTGTTCTATTGAGTCTTAGCACTGGATTTCATCTCTGTTTATTCCACCCACACCCCCATTGCTATCAATATATATGTGATTAATGGACCTTTCAGCACTGTGGGTTGCTTGTCTGAATAGGCAAAGGTAAAGAAAGAATAATATTTTCATTCCACTTAGGAGGCACTGATCCAATGCAACACTGAAGCATAGCAGTAAGTGGCTAAAATGATCAATCAGTGAATGAAGTTTGAAGAATGTTTAATCAGAAACATTTTCAGTGCCTGTAAGCGAATGAAGTGCATTTTTCTGCACGACTGGATATCTGCATCCTCTGCCTCCTCACTTGCTTAGAATCAAGTAATGTGGTATGGAGAGATAAATACTATTATGCATGCTTGGCGTGCAATGGCCAGGAGTCTCACATTCAACCTACACTTTCTCCAGTCAGAAACAAACCCAGTGCTCTCTATCTTTCCTCTTGCTATAATGTTCTGTGAGCACAGATCTAAATTCTGCTACCCTGTTATGGCTCTTTGAACACAGAAGCCACCATTGAAGGTCCTCTGGATCCCCCTTCCACTTCTGCTGAGCTGGATGGGACCCCATGAGACCACCTTTTTCAAATAGTTTCCTTGTCCTCCCCCTTAGCAACACACCAGTACTTTGTTAAGTAATTCCACAAATACTTTTCCTTGCCAGCTTAAGAAAGAACTAGCTGAGCTAAGGCATGTGAAAAAGGAGTGTGAGAGAGGCAAGGTACTTGAAAGAAAAGCTTTATTCTAATGAAGGAGTTCTAGAGCAAGATATGACTACATGTAGGACCATTTGTTTTACAGGCACAACAGAAATGGAAGTTACAGAATAAAGTCATTTCACCCAAGCCAATAAAATAAACCAAAAGTCTAACACCACTGACTAGTATGTTCTTAATCTTACTTACAACTCAGATGGGAATTGTAGTCCTTTGTTATCAGGGAAGGAAGCTCTGGTAAATGGTTTCCCATTTATCATACCTCTGGAATGAATAATAAGACAAAACCTCAATCTCATGGCATCACAGGAACAATGAGTGTTGCTAATTTGTTTATAAAATAAAGTCCTTTTCAGCAGGAAGGTGGTACGTATTCACATTGCAGAACAAGTTAAACTAAATTGGTTCCAAGTTTTGCTTAAGTGCCTCAATTTTGGGGAGGCACCTGAGATTGTAGTATGGGCAAACTATAATGTAAAGTTCGTCCCTCAGTTTTTTGGTGCAGGGTGACTTTGGGCTGATTCTCTATTATTGAATATGGTGGATCATGGTGGTAGCTTCTTTTGAGCTGCTATGGCTCTATTTTATTGGTTTTATTGGTAGTTTTAGTAAAGCAGCAAATTAGTTATAGTATTATCAGTTTTATCATATTACATAGTGTTATATTTTACTCAGATAGGGTTTTGAAGATACAGTAGGCCTATCCCCTATGCGGGGGGGATCTGCTCTAGACCCCCTCCCATGTAAGGGGAATTCTGGGTATGCTTGAGCCCCATTAAAAATAATGAGGCTTGTGTTTGTGGTGCAGCGCGTGCGCACGCCATCACCTCTTCCAGGGAATGCTCAGGCTTCTTCTGGCACAGCTTTCAGCATATGCTGAAAACCTGCGTATGACATGGGCACACTGTATTCTTGGTCCAGCATGGCTAAACTGTATTATTTTCTTGCATGCTATTATTCAGCCTTGTACTTAGCATTGGGCTGAGAGCTGCTGATATGAATGCCCAGGCTTTTACTCCCTAACTCATTTTGCTGGCTGAATAGCTTCAGTTTATGAAAGTTTTTATAATATCTGCAGGGATTGGTTAACTTTGGCTATTTTCTCTTCCTAATACCATGGCAAGAGGATGGAAAAGACCAATGTCTCCACAGAACTCAAACAATGTACCAAGCAAAGTAAATTGGATAATTTTATAGAGAAACGGAAGCCTGTTGAAAAGTTCCCTTTTGCTGACATTCCATTATTCAACAGATATGTCTCTCTGGCTGAGGGACTGAAACCATGGGATAAAGTGGGTGAAATTAATAAACCAGATTCAGAGGATTATGATAGCCTATGGGACAGCTGTCCTACCCAACACCCTAGGAGTATTGATGCATATACAGGCCCTTTATTCAGTGGAATTATTCTCTGTCTCTGGAGGCTTTAAAATATTCCAATTCAGCTTTTCTAATTCTGAGTTATCAAATCAAATAATGAAGAATAAAGACTCTTGGCCATAGCAAACCTGTCAGCAAAACAAAGTTTACTAACAGTGAGGACTCTGCAATTGATCAGTTCTAAAATTGAGTTGGTTTTAAAAAGGTTAGATAACTTTCAGCCTTTACCCCCTCCAAAACTCCCACAACACCACCCAGCTCAAACTGATGAACTGATAACTACTGAGGGATATTTGGCTTTTGGGATAAACCTTGAGAATTTAGTTAACCCTGCAAACTTAACCTCTGAGCTGAGGAGGGGAGATCTCATCCTTCAGCCACTATCTGTAATGATTGATGTCTATCCTTTTAAATGGCTTGTCTCATTTTGGGGATCAATTAGCAGTGCTAATATAAACTTGAGGAGGGTATGAAAGATTAGCTCAACCCATTTATTATCTGTGGAAGTCTCTAGAGGTATTAAAAGATCCCAGTTAAACTTTTCTAAATCTGAGTTATCAAATCTAATGATGAAGAATAAAGACACTTTTCTTGGTGTGAGAGTCTGCCCATCAAGGTTATTTAAAGACCATCAGATTTGCTCGTTATTTACTAACAGGAAAAGCTTTGATATTAATTTACAACTACAGGGTCACAATTTTAATATTAATAGTGATGCCATCGATTCAGGTAACCCTTCTGCACCGATAGCTGAAATGACTACTTTGGAAGATTCTATTTGTATAATTCCTCTCATCTCACCCTTAATGGTGTCTGCTGATAAGAAAATGAGTGATCACTTTTCAAGAATTTGGACCTCCAAGTCATCTTCCTCAGAGTAGGAGAAAAGCTTGGTATTCCATGCCCTAGAATCAATAAACATCTTAAGGCCCCAACAAGAAGTAAGAAGATCAATAAGAATGCTATCTCTACTGATCTAATCTCAGTAGCAAGAGGGGCAGATGAATTCTAACTTCATATGTTTAGCTCCAAATCTCACCGAGGATCTACAGGCTGTAACCCTAATGTGTGCTGACACTGAAGACATTGTTCACCCTTTCTTTGCTGGTACATATACTGATTTTGCTTACGTTTCCATGGCTGGACCTTTGCAGGCCAAAGAATTGTCCAATGACAGGTCATCTGAGATGCTGTCTTTGCCTTCTTTGCCTAACAACCTTTGCCACAATCCTGAGAGCCTACTGTCGCCTTCTTGCCCTGAGCCATAGAAAAATAGCTGCATTCTGAATGAAGGATGGACTTTTAGAGATGATAGGTTCTAGAGAATGATGCAGGTGGCCTCAGGATGATTCCTCCTTGAGGATCATTTCCTGGAATATTGCAGACTGGGCAAACAAATGATGGGATGCCAATTTCTGCTATTTTATTTTATCTTATGACATAATATTATTCCAGGAAACCTGGGATATAAAAAATATCATATTAGAAGGGTATACAGTGGTCCCACAGGTTACGAAGGTAATCCGTTCCAGATTACCTTTCGTAACCCGGAAGCTTTCATTTCCCGGGGGACCGCTAAAATCAACGGACCGTGCAGCCATTTAAAGGGGCCGCGCGGCTTTTTTCGCTTCGTATCCCGGGGGATATTTCGTATCCCGGGGGATAGGAAGCCGGTCCGCCGCCTTTCGGATCCCGGGGTTTTCGCAACCCGGGGGATTCGTAAGGCGGGGAACCACTGTATCTCATATTCCTTTATGGCCTCTAAGGCAAATATAAAAGGCTGCCCAAAGGGAGATATTGCTATATTTGTTTCATCTTCCCTTGCTGCTATGGTCTCTGAGCTAGAAAAGTGTGAGTAGCTAGCCCTTAGTATTCTTATGGAAGTACATGCTAAATGTTTTATTTTGGTCTCTATCTATAGTCCTCCTTGTAAAAAGAAGTTTGGCATAAAATAAGGTTTTATTTATCCTCCTTGAATACAAGGTTCCCCGATTCCAATTTTTTTGGGTCCAAATAATAAAGATAAATACACAATCCTAGGAGATCTGAGAGGCAATAAGCCTTTTCCTGACAGAAACTCTAAAGATCTAGTTTCAAATTTTACTGGCTTTTGTTTAGTACAACTACTGTTAAACTTGGATTTAATGATTCTGAATGGGGCTTCATCCTTGGAGGGTTTAGGGGATTTCACCTTCTTGAACCTGTTTGGTTCAAATACTTTAGATAATGGCTTGGTCTCCAGAAATTCCTTTCATTTAATATACTGTATAAGTTTAAAGTTGGCATTACCATGGACAGCAACTAATTCTCATCTTACAGATCCTATGGATCAGGTCTTGGATGTCTCATCCATCTATATTTGAGAACCTAGATGAGCTCCTATATAAGAAAAGAATTAAGTGGTCAGATGAATTGGGAACCTGGCTGGTAACTAAACTTATATCTGAGCCAGTAACACTGAAAAAAGTGATAATTCTATCTGAGAAATTGATGACAACTGCTATAGAGGCCTATGATAATTTAATATCCATCTCTTTCAGGATGAACTTACTTACCTTCTTGGGTAAACCAGACTGGGGATTATCACTCCTGACTTTGAAAAATGACAGCCAAAGTGATTTCAGGGACATGCATTAGAGCCAGGCTGTACCAGGATGGTGGTTTTGGGGAGAAAAGTCATGCAATAACACCAGGGTACAGCCCAAATGAAGCTTGAAATCAGCAGCGGTAAGACACTTTTTTCAGCAGTGCAATAATCAACATTGCAATAATCAACAGCCAATATAATGAATGTTGTGGGGAAGAGCCCAATGCCGTTTAATAAACAGTGTTACATGAAAAAGGGCCCTTAGAGACTCATATATAGCTTTTAGGAAATCAAGGCTGAATCACTCTCCCAAGTTGTATCACCAATTAAAGGTATTATAAATATAAAACCTTGCTAGCCTGAAAATGATGTCAATTTCTTGAAAAATCTTGATCTAGTTTGCCAACAGCCTCTCTAAATAACAATGCGAAATCTTTTTTGGCAAATCGTTTCTAGTTCTTTTTGTTCCAGTTCACAAGCTACTAGCTGTGAAATCCCATCTCAGGTTTGAGAGGAGCATTTTAGATCCATCTTTACCAATCCAAATATCATTTATTCAGCTTCTGATAATGCCCTGGATGGTATTTCCTACTCTATACCTCTTTGGGAACCAGTAACCACGGATGAAGCTATCGAATTAATCCAACAGTTTAAAGGGGGTAAAGCTCCAGGAATTGATTATATCCCAACTTAATTCATAAAAAATAATCAACAGTGATGAGCCCCTCTTTTACCAGCCCTTTTTATAGCTATAAATTGCTCTGGTAAAATTTGTGTTATCTAGAAACATGCCATAGGGATACCTATTTATAAGACAGGACAACAGAGGCACCCAGGCAATTATAGACCCATTAGCTTGTTATCTATTGTGGGTAAGATATATGCAAGATACATACGTAATAAATTATCAGCATCCCTGGAGTCAAACAATGTTTTCTTCGGAGGCTCATGTAGCTTTCAGGAAAGATAATTGTGCCATGGATCATTTTTTAACTCTTTACCATCTAGCAGAGAAATACCTAAAACATTTATGAAGCAAATTGTTTGTTGCATGTATGGATCTGAAGTCTGCTTTTGACTCTATCTCTTGACCCAAACTATGTGATAAATTGTATAGCCATGTGGAAGATTTACCTTATGGGGGCCCTCTATAGCAATAGCAGACCCCAGGTGAGATATGAAATTCGAGGCCAATTTTCCAAGGAAATTTGTATGACCAGAGGCATTAGGCAGGGCTGTATTTTAGCACCAGCACTAGTTATCTGTTCAGAAATGACCCCAAGGGATATTTGCATGACCCCAATGGGCACTTCCCTAAACTTGGTTTAAGAAAAGTTCATTTACAATTATATGGAGATTATGCTGTTTTACTTTCTTGTACAAGCCCCGGATTGAAACATCTGATTTCAATTTTTTTAGATTACTGTAAGACAAGTGACCTCAAAATAAACTTTAGAAAGTTCAAAGTAATGGTCTTTGAAAAGAGATTCTCCAAATTTCAATGAGCAATTGATAGGAAAACTCTAGATGCACCAGTGACCCATGATATTTCAAGCAGATTGGAGGCCATCTCACCCCACCATTTTGGGATGCCATTCACTGCATAAACCACAAGCCACTGCCATAAGAAGCTTGCCGTGATACACACTTGAACAACAGGCCTTTCTTCAGAGAGCACTGAGAGATATGACACTTCTCCACAGCACTGGAAGATCCGCAAAGGCAAGAGAAAGGTGGAAGATGACAGTTTCCCTTGATAGTGGCCTACCAAACATCCATTGTCCTTTGACAGATGGCTAGCTCTGCTGCTATCAACTTTGGAAACCACCACAGAACAATCAGAATAGAACTTTCTTCCATAAATGGAGCCTGTCAGGATCTGTCCAGTTTGCGTTCTGGAAATTGTAATAAAATGCATCACAGAGCAAGGAGCTATCCAATACATCAGACATATTATCTTAGGTACAGCAGCATGTGGTATCCCCTCCACAATGAAGATGTATCATACCCCAAGCTAGCCCAATTTGTTTGGCACATGAGGCAGAAAATAACAGAAGTATCTCTTCCCATTGTTATTGTTATGTACCTTCAATCTGACTGTGACTTATGGCAACCCTGTCACTTTTACAGAATAGATTTGTTTCTCTGCTCTTAAGTTCTAGACTTGAAAAGTATAGACAAACTCATGACTTCTTGATACTTCAGAAAACTGTAAATATAAACAATGGCTGTGAAAAGTGCTCTCCGAAGTGAATAGTGTTCTATTTAGGAACTGCTTGTTTAGCACCTTTATTTTATACCTTTGATGTGAATTTAGGCAACGACAGAAATTTGATTTTGTTACATCTGTTTTTACAGTGATGCAGTTCTAAGCTCTTTTATTACCAAAAATAAAAAGTGATGTTCAAGTGAAGGAAGAGAAATGCAAATTCAGTCTGGATCAAAGCCAATATTTGCATGAATTCCTGGGAGAAGGAACCTCAGCTTGATCTAATTTTAGTTGTGAACCACAATTAACTAGATGCTGATCAACAGTCCGCTGATGCTCCTGTTCACTTACTCCCCATTTAATCTTTACAACAACCCCCTGAAGTAATCTAGGCTGATGAAGAACAAACTTTGTGACTGCAGATTTGAACCTGGGGTTTCCCTGCTTTTAGGATGGTACTCTAACTACTCCCAAGCACTGAGGAAAACTCAGAAAAAGTAGTTGTAGGAAATATCTGACTTTGTTCTTATTTCTGAAATCTTCAGAATTCCACTAGTGTTGGAAAGAGTGCTATTCTTGTCTAGTTGCATGAACATCATGAAATTAATGTGAGTGCTGGCTGATAAGTATCTGACCTTTGTAGCTGAACACAGCAGAGTTGACAAGCATACAAGGTAAGTGAAAAAGCAGATGGCTACGGTTCATTCTCCCTACTAGAAGGCCAAAGCTGTAAAGATAATATATCAACTATCACACTCAAGAGCAAGCTGAACCCTACAATTACAAAGCAGAACTCTTATAATTTACTGTCTCTTGCTTACAAACATTTCAGCGTTATTGCTTGTTTGCTCTGCAAATAACTGCTTGTGGAATGTGTTTACCTTGCTGAATAACACAAGCTATTTCCCTTCATTATTAATTTCACAAGCCTTATACTTCAGACAATGCATTTCAGCCTCATCTGCAGAGAATATGGGCACAGCCTGTCTGGTGAGCTGACAAAAAGTCAGATTTTTTTTTTTAATCCTAAGGGCTTCAGTAGTGCTAAATTATTTTGGATATTCAACATTTTATACTGAATTACAGACAACTGATGATGGTATATATGAAGGAAGACAAGCTAGCGAACAGATTGATGGAGAGTCCTCAAGCTGGTGCTGAGAAAACAATACCTTATTTTTGTGACAATTGAAAATCAGTAGGTGGTCAAGGTATTTCAGTTTGAAAACCCTCTCCAGAGGTGATTCAAAATATTTTTTATAATGTTTTCCCACTAGCAGGTGGATTTGAGCTTATCTGTATTGAGAATTTCAACAAAACATACATGTTATAATAGACAATATTTCTCAAAGGTTTTTTTTTAAAGGACTCAGTACAAAAATTCTTATAAACAGGAAAATTAAAACAGGCAGCCAGCTAAATATTCATGAATATACCTTTCAGGTATAACAAGCCCTGACCCATGAGCAGACACAGATCACTTTCTCTCTAAACCAAGCAAGAAAATGTTTCTTTATTCTGTCTTCTTCAGTAGTCTAATACTGTGTTAACCCCACTCCAGTTTTCCAAAAATAACTTAAAATAACATTATAATTCAGAATTATTGGAAGCTGTGTTTTCTTTCAGGGTTCTTCAGCAACAAGCATGGCATGAGAGTCATATATCTGTCTGACCCAGTGCAGACTTGTCTGATTAGAAGGTGCTTTTATCGCATTCATGGCTTTGAGTTGTGCAAGTGAAATTTGTCAAGAATAAGCAGTAGTTTGACAGAAAAGTAAGTTTGTTTTTATAAAGTATATATATATATATATATATATATATATATATGATATTATTGAAAAGCCTCAGAGGATTGCAATGGCAAATATCCTCTGAAGACACTTGCCAAGAAAACCCTACGATAGGTCAAAAATGGCTTGGCAGCACACAACAACAACAACAACAACAACAACAGACAATTGGTGCCTTGCACATCTGAGACTCAGTGCATTTTTTAAAAAACAGCTAACAGAATCTCTCCTCTCTTTTCTATAATTAAAAATAAACAAACAAACAAACAAATAAATAAATATTGCAAATTTTTATTCAATGCACACCTTTACTTCCTAGCAGTTTCCGTTACATATTGCTTTCTGTCATAATCTTCACAATAGTCCTATAGTTACGCATGAGAGAGAGAGAATAGCTGAGAGGGATTCAGTGGTGAATTGAACACCAGTCCCTCCACATGCCTCTCATTGATGAATGCTGATGCAGTGTGAAGTAACATTCCTATTCCTATTTGAATGCTTGTCCATGGTTTGTACATCTACTCTCAACCAAAACAATATGAAACAGACAAAAAACTCTTTCTAAGTAGGGTTGCCATTTGCCAAACATCTTTCCACCAGATAACTTACAACCTCAATAGCTTCTTAACTCAATAGATGTGACTTTCCCTATTCCCTACTACTGTGCTCCCATGTTGCAGAAATCCAAAGGATAGTATTTAATACAAACAACAACATGTTGGTACCTCTGGCTGAAATGCAGAGCATTGTGGCTCTTACATTAAAACAGAGGAACACCTTTGGTTCTCCATTTGTTTTGGATTTCAGATCATAGAAGTCCCAGCCAACTTGGCCAACAGTCAGGAATTATGGGTGACGAAGTCCAAAACATCTGGAGGACCAAATGTTGGGAACCACTGTACTAAAGTAAGCCATACTACTGTATGAGGGGGAAATGACAAAGTCTACAGTTGGGCAACACCTTCATGAGGACCAGCTAAAATGCTATACAAGTACAGAATATTAAGTTTTTCAAAACTTCCTGTTGAGGGGCACAAAAAGTAGGGGACTAATGTTTATCAGTCAGAGGCTGACAGTTGCTTCAGATGTTGCAGCTAAAAAGAATTAGCCAGATGTTATGTTCTGTAATTGAGTTTTGTCCCCAGACAGATTGTAGATGGAATGAATCACAGATCTCATGTTGTAGCTACAAATGTCCTTTGGGATAAGAATCAATAACTGGTCACCATTTCTGACAACACAAAGAAACATGACTTAGAAATCTGTCCATTGCCTTGAAAGAAACAAACAGGTGTCTAGATCAGCAGGCACAGAGAAGAACCACACAGAAACCAGAAGCTGAAGGTTAAATATTAAGAGCTGCATTAGGTGCAAAGGTAAGTTGAGACCGAGATGCAAACTAATGGTTGGAGTGGATGGAACAATCAATGCAAAGTCCCTCTTCAAGTGGTAGAATATATTCTTCCCTGGTAACAGATGCCATTCTTGGTATCTAAATGAAGTCTTTCCAAAGGAAATAGCAATGAAACCAAACAAAGGTGTTCATACCGGGCTATGACAAGATGCCATGGAAAGATATGTCCTATATATCTAATAGAAAAATACTTCTAATGTTGATCAGTCAGAGGCTACCAATTGCTTCAGATGTTGCTGCTGTTATTTGGAATTGATAGTTTAAGAAAGATGATGGATTGTCCTCCCACATCCCAACCCCGTCCCCATGGCTTTGTTTCTACTGAAGAATGCAAAAATATTTAGCAGAACAGTTCACTATAAATTTTGTGGAGATCACACAACCAGGAGTCACAGGTTTCCATTTATTAGATTGCTGGGCTTATGCCTATGTGTTTCCAGTAAGATTTATTTAGTACAACTTAGTCAAGCAGATGTCCATAAGTTGACATGTATTTGCTCATCAACAGGAACATCAATATGACCATAGGTTTTATAGAGGACCTGCTATCTCTGGTAAGCATAAAAATAACAGATTGTAAATAAAATGAAAGCAAGGCTTGGGAAATCTGCTTGCTGCATGATCTAAACTTTTATTGAACCCAGAAAAATAATTTGCACTAGCCTTTATGTAGTTTTATGAGAACTGAGTTTAGTGGCAGCTGCTGGCTCTGATGTTAGTGCCAGTGATATATCTACCTTGAGTTTTTGTCTCGATTTTAAAGGAGCTTCCAGACTGCTGAACCTATTTCAATACCTTGGATAACTCCTGCAAAGTTTAACTTAAAGCTGAGAGCAGATTCACTGCTCAACTGAAAAGGAGGCCTGCTTGTCCCCATTACTCTGCTTTTCTGTTGTGACCAATACTATCAATTTACTCTGCAACAAAGAAAAAACTATTTTTGACATCACAATCAGATTTTATCCTTGAACAAGTTAAATGTCTGTTGGGAGAAACTGAACAAGAATCCAAGTATTCTTTGTCCTTCCTTGTATGTCCAATATTTTTAAATGTGCACAAAAAGACAGAAATAATCCTATACCAAATATAAATGATTGACAAACCTAATCAACTAGATTGTTTCCTCATAACACACTGAAGGCATCTATGTGTTAAATGTTGTGATGGTTTTCATTTTTTAAATAACTGGAAGAATACATATTTAAAAATTTGTCTGCATTTATATGCAAAATAAAATTGTTGGTGTGCTGTGTATGATGTTCATGCATGCACACACACACACACATATTCCTGAACATGCATATATATATAAACTCACACACACATATATGTATAAACTCACATGCACATATGTATAAACTCACATATATGTATAAACTCACACACACAAACCAAATCAAACAACTAAAACAGTAGTAAAGTATGTAGATATGTCAAATTAAAACTTTATTTAACTCAGCATTTGTCCTCAATATGTTATGAGCAAGCAATCTAGCTGATCGCACTGGGCTTTTGTGTTGCTGGTTGTCATCAGGTTGGCTTTGAGTTATGGCAGCCCTATGCATGAAAGACCTGCATGACTCATGAGCAGCTCTGCTAAGGTCTTCAAACTCAGTATAGTGGATTTCTTGACAAAGTTAATCCATCTGTAATGTTCCTCTTTTCCTACTGCCTTCTACTTTACTGAATGTTATTGTCTTTTCCAGGGAGTCACATTGTCTCATGATATGTTCAAAATATGACAACCTTGGTGTAGTGATTTGGTTTTATAGGGACACTTCAGGCTTGATTTGTTTTGGATCCACTGATTTGTCTTTTTGGCAGCCCAGGGTAACTTCAAACCTCCAGGGGTTCTTTCATGCTACACAATTCTAGCACTATGATTTGACTTTTATTGCCATGCGGGTATCTCATGGAATCTGGAGATCTGCCATTTGGCAGTGGCGTTCTACCCTGGAATGTCACCCAGTGTGGGGGGGACAGGGCTTTGGGGTGGGCTGGGGCCAAAACCCCTCACTTTCCATGCCCATGCTGTTTTACTTGTGAGTAAAAGCACAGGGAGTAGGGAGGAGGAGAGGACTTGCCCTTTTGGCCCCACCCCTTATAACTCCCTTATAACCCTCACGTATGGGTTGGATGCCTCATTGTTTCCCTGGGAGTGCACACCTTTGGATCCAATGGGACCCTGACCCACCCAGGGGGGTCTGTTGCAGTCCCCTGTCTGCCTCCCAGTCCCACTGCCTCTGCCCATTTTGGAAGTTTAGCTGCTTGCATGGGAAACCCCCCACTCTTATGGGCACCATGGGTCAGCTGGTTTTGAGTGTTGCTCAATGCTCGTCAAAGTGCCTCCCTCCCTCCCTTGGAAGCCCCCCAGATGGCACTGTTTTGTGCATTGAGCAAAAGGACATCCTCCACCCATATCCCTCTTGTGGCATTCCCACACACCTAAGGGTTGCTTCCTTTGGTTTCCCCCAGGCCGGGCTGGGGGGGGGGGGCTGGTGGCACCTCCCAAAAGAAGTCCAGATGGTGTTGGGGAGCCATGTCCCCTGGTACACAGGGTGAAGGGGGGACTGGGCCCAGGGCCATTGCCCCTTTCATCTGTGGGAAAGTAGGCACATGGATGAAGGAGCCCTGCTGGGGTTTCAGTAGGGAAGGGCTGAGGTGGCCATCTGGCTGGCATCACCCCCGATCTGCTTGAAGCCACTGCAGTGGGGCCATGCGTGGTTTTCCCCAGCAGCCAAACTTTCCAAACTAAAGCTTGGAACTATGCTTAACAGGACTGAGGACTTCTCATTTCTGTTTCTGAACTCAATTTAATATCAGCCAGCTGTCCTTGCTTTCATTTCTACTAGGCAGAGGTACTTAGTAGAGTCAAATAAGGCATCTTATGTATGAAGACCTTTGTTCTGCCTTGGACAAAACCACCCCATGGCAGAAGCTGTCCCACTGTAGCCAGCCTTGCAAATGGCCCTCTGCAAAGGATGGCGGGGTAGGGGTCAGTGGCCAGGCCTGGTGGCGCAGTGGTTAAATGCCTGTACTGCAGCCACTCACTCAAAACCATAAGGTGGCGAGTTCAAGACCAGCAAAGGGCTGAAGCTTGACTCAGGCTTGCATCCTTCCGAGGTCGCTAAAATGAGTACCCAGATTGTTGGGGGGCAAATAGCTTACAATTGTAAACCGTTTAGACACTCATTAAGGGTATGAAGCGGTATATAAATGAAGCTGTTTTTTGTTTGCCTCTGCTGTGCCCCATCTGGCTCCCCTTGCCTTCGAAGGAACTCCAAGGGGTTGCCCACTTTCTGGGCATGGAAGGCCAGAACAGCTGCCCAGAGCAAAACCCATGTGTGCCATCTCCCTCCCTTCCGCATGCAGGGAGGTGGGGGTGCTCGGCCAGATGTCACCCCTCTTCTAGGGTGTCACTCAGTGTGGTCAGAATCCCCTGCAGCCTCTAGTGGCGCCACTGTAGTTTGGTGAGGTACTAGATCTCTGTTTGAGAACTCTAAATACCCGTCCCTAAACTGCAACTCTCAGGATTTTGTAGGACGGAACCATGGCACTTAAAGTGGAATCATAGTGCTATAATTATTGTTGTATGAAAGTGCCCTTGTTGGTCTTATCTTAGTTTCTCTAACACACTTAAACCCCCTGTGCACCTGACAGAGATAGAGGCTTGACTATAGATAAAACGTACTGACAGAAAATAATCGTTCAAATCATCAATCAAAACTGTGGCTCACAATTCTAATTGCCAAACCAATTGCAATCTAACTGTCATCATCAATGGCACAGATGTCAACAATGGCAAATTAGCTGCTCCAGAGTCTGGTGATGCATTTCACTCCTTACATTCATTCAAAGTCAGATTCTTAGAGTGGAAATATATTACCTTCCATTATTCTGTATGCAAATCAAGTCTGCAATAACCTTATTTAAAAAAAACAAGAACAAAACATATTTTGTTGCATTCTGTGATAAATCACAGTACTTTATCCTTTCAGGTGTACACTACTATCTTGATTTCAAATTAATTTGTGTCTTTCCTTCTTAAAAAGTAGTTAACAAACCTCACCATGATAACACTGTTCAACTAAAGCTTGGAACTATGCTAACAGGACCGAGGACTTCTCGTTTCTGTTTCTGAACTCAATTTAATATCAGCCAGCTGTCCTTGCTTCCATTTCTACTCAGGCAGAGGTACTCAGTTGAGTCAAATAAGTCATCTGTATGCTCAGAAATAATTATCCCATTCCATTGTTTGCTTTCACCCATAACGTATTGGCCACAAGAGGACAAAATATACTAACAAGGAACTGCTGGAATCCTATTGGGACCTTATGTCTTCATATGTGGACTTATGCCTGTGAAAATTAGAATTGCATAGTTGTGTACTACTATCTTTATCTAGTAGAAGGCTGATGTTATGTAACTAAATAGCAGAGCCACCAATGTGCCTGATGCACATCAGTGTGCGATCCACACCTTTGCCCAATGCACTGGTGCATTCTCACCGGGGAGGAATCCCAGTGATGAAGCAGCAGGATGAATGAATGCATGCCCTTCCTGGCTTTCTGGGTTTTCTCCCTGTAGAGGAAGCTCAATGATGGAGCAACAGGAAAGGTGAATGTTCCCCCTTCATGGGTGACTCCCTCTGCACTGGATGACACCCTAGCAAGTGATGCCAATGCATATTGCACACCCATGTGCATTGGTCCTGATTCTCATTGGGCACTCTCATCAGAGTCCCAGTACACATCATGGCAATTCAGTAAAGGGTTTTCTTAGCACCTCTGCTACATAGCTAAGTATACATAAAAATATGTAATGTTAACAGGTCATATAGGATTCTAGCTAAAGTATATACAGTCAGCCCTCCAGATTTGCAGTTTTGACTGTTGTGGCTTTGACTATTCATGGATTTGAATAACATGTTCTCTCTAGGAACCTCTAGGTCCTCCAGTGTGATTCTGTGGTCAACATCTGCTGGAGGTCACACTTGAAGACCTACAAACCCCTATAGAGAACAATTACCAAGGCATTTATAGGCCCTTCCATGCAATTCTATGGTCAATATCTGGCAGATGTCAATCATGGATTTTCATTGGAGGACCTAGAGATTCTTAGAGAGGTCTCCTCTAAGGTTAAAAAAAAAAAAACCCTCAATATTTTTTATTCAAAGATATGTTAGTTTATGGAATCAATATGTAGAGAACATATAGCACCTTTGAGACTAAATGAAAGAAAGAAATTAGCAGCATGAGCTTTCATAGACTTCAGTCTACAAAAGCTCATGCTACCCATTTCTTTTATTCAGTCTCAAAGGTGTTACATAACCAATATTTTTAATGTGCAGTTTTTCAATTTTTATAGGGGTCCTATGCCCCTGACCCCAGTGGATGTAGAGGGACCACTGTATAACACAGATACAGACTTGTAATATGATTACAAATTTATAATATGATTGTGTAATGTAATTACTGCATATGTTTCAGACAGCCAAATAAAAAACTTCTACCCTGTGAGTGCTGAGGAAAACTCGGGAAAACCAGATAACAAATCTTTGACTTTTTAACAGATCTACTTGCTACTCACCTGTTTTTTTTATATTACTGTATATTTCAAATATTTGTTTCCTGCCTCATGATTTATGTGAGAATAAATAAGATTCATTATTGCTATTTAGTGATTTTTTTAATATATCATTTAGTTTATTTCAACAGTGAGCATTTTATTATTTAAATTGGATTTTTACATTAATTTTAATACCTTTTCATTAACTGATTTAACATTTATTGTAAAAAAAAAATCATTTTTCATGCTATTATGGTTATGTTTCCCCTGACTATTATTGCTGTATTAGTCCATGATGATAATCACCTAACTCATAAAACATAACAATTATTATTTATTATAGAGAAAATAAAATATATTAAACAAAACACCATACCATTACATAGGAGAAATATGCAGTTTTTCCTACTGTTCAAAATCAATAATCTCCCAGTATACACTGACGACCAGTTCATGTGGGTAAAACTGTCAAATAAAGGCAATTTTTCTCTGGTGTCATGCACTACTTGCTTGATTAACCTTGGCATTACAGGAGTGTATGTGAGATTTCTTCTCCATTGTTTGTCTTTAGATCTCACAGATTCATGCTAGTGTTCACTGGTAAATGTGCCAGATTTCCCCATGGAGTAAATGGCCCACTTCTGTGCTGGTCCCCATATGTGTCACTGTTCACACTTCCTCTGAGCACTGGATGAAATGAACCTTGCTTGAATGTACAGCATTGTCAGAAGCAGAGCTCGAGGGAAAAATGCTTTGGATGATTTCACCTTCCAGGATTTTTAAAGCTGGTAACTTTTCTGGAATTATAGTCTGAAGAGGAGGAGGAATAATTCCAAGCTTTTGTCAAAAGTGAGAAATGTTTTCCGAGGCTGTAGAGCAGCAACAAAAAGACGACAGATCA
Source organism: Urosaurus nigricauda (assembly GCA_034509955.1). Taxonomy (NCBI): domain Eukaryota; kingdom Metazoa; phylum Chordata; class Lepidosauria; order Squamata; family Phrynosomatidae; genus Urosaurus; species Urosaurus nigricauda. The sequence goes on along the minus strand of JAOEGL010000005.1, from coordinate 153,565,508 downwards.
TAACCTACTGATACATCTGTTTGTAATTTACAGTAAAAAACAGCAAGGATTTTTGCCTCCTATTTGTTTAACAATTCCACTGACAAAATGACTCCCTAATCCTCTGTAAATGATTACCACTGAAATGGAGAAAACATAGGGTAGCTAGGAATGGAGTATTATTATTCTGGATGAACAGTAAATGCAAAACCAGATTTGCAGACAAGGTTTGGAACACAATTGTATAGCCATCCATCTGCCCTGCATTAAAATTGGCCACAGGGGGCCTGATTACAGGCCCACTATCAGGATTATTCCAATTAGAAAGACCTAGAGCTTGAGACTTTTTGCTGGTGGCTCCATATCCACAGAATTTCTTCCAAAGGGATAAACATCTGATGCCACCCTTATTAGCTTTTAAATCAGCTTAGACAAATGATAACACATTTTGCTCAAGATGCTGGGCTGGGCATTTGGTGGTTCAAACTGATGCTCATTTCCTCTTTCTTTTTTTTAAATGAGTGCTGTGCTACAAAGTGTTTTTACTTTGGGTTCGTAGTGAGAGGATACTAATTGTATCTTATGTTTTTTAATTGTACATTTGAGCTGCTTTGGGCAGGCTATGTCTTGAAAGATAGTATACAAACCCAGGAAATAACTAGCTAACTGAAGGCAACATAGCTTGTATTTCTCTTCCATAAACAAATGGTGTTTCCACACAACTATTTTGTGTTGTTTTATATTTCACTTGTCATGCAAAAGGCAGTCCCTGAAGCACATATGAATAAAACATTGTTCCTCCCCTATGTAGAATAGTAACTGACAGACCACAATTTGTATTACTGCAGATTTTCCAAACAGATGGATAGTTATAATCATCCCCCCCTCCCCATGTATCTATTAATGTTAAGCTCCCAGTGCAAACATTAGCCGTTGGAACATAGTATGTGCCTTGAAGCACATTGCTGAGGTTTCATGTCCCATGAATATATTTGGCATTCTTACATCAGAACTAAAATCCTGCTGTCACATACTTTATTTCATGTTGGTAGAATGGTTATTATATACATTTCCCACAAACTAATCCTTAGAAGCTGTAAATGGCAAGTTAACACCTCTCAGCATGCTGGAACATTGGAAGATGGTGGCCAGGAATGTGTTTTCTTCCTTCCTTTTGGTACAAAGTCATGTTTGATCTCCATGATGGCTATTAGTATAGAACTCCAGGGCATATCCATACCCTGGACAATTACAGCACTTTGATAACATTTTTAACAAACCATCCCATGGAATCCTGAGATTTGTAGCTATGGTTCTTAACAGTCATTAATACATTCTCTACATTCTCTAATAGGTGAATTTTATTGAACATACAGCAACCAGGATATACACAATAGTTGCAACGGGGAATAGCAAACATTATGGAAGCACTTCACAAATGGCAAATGTACATGCAGAACAGCAAAGTTGCAAGGATGTGAGGATTTGGAATTAAAAGTAGTTTGAAGATGTAGGAGTTGCTGTGAGGAGGGAGAGATAAGAGAAAGGTCCAAAAGTAAGGACAGTATAATTCTTTCCCTAACCCCTTCCCCATAAACACTAGAGACTACATTTTCTTAATCCCATTGGGATTTGTGAGAATGTAGGGAGCTCTCCTGATTGGAACATTGCAAGGAAAGGAGGACAAAATAGTATTTTCAAAAAGAGAAATAAGTTAATGAGACTATCTGGCCAAAATTTTATGTGCTAGGGATCTGAAAACATGATTACAATTAGTTTAGGCAGTGATTTTCAGCAAGGGCCATCCAGAAGGAAGCAGGAAGCTCAGATTCTTCCTTCAGTAGATTGCACTCTAGAATGAATTGCTTTGAATTTGGAATTCTCTTCTAAGCAACTCGTGCATGGCAAAATAAGGATTACATTAGAATTTCTCTAAAAGAGAGGAACTTCTTCAAACAAAAGCTGCCCACTTGGACTTCTTGAGACATATTGGGTTAGCCAAAGGTGACAGTGGCTCAGACAAGCACCCACTTACGAAAATACATTGCAGAAGTAAGGGGTGAAACAGACCAGCACAATACACCAGCTTGGGGGCAGCGTGGGGGCATGGCATTTAGATGACACATGCCCCAACACTGCCCCCAAGCCAGTGTCATGCTGCCCACCCAACTAGATGGTGGACAGCATTGCAGCGCTCCAGAGGCACAGGGTTTATACACCGCGTGGCACAGGAGTGCTGAAAAGCTGCAGTAGTGGAAAAGGTGCCCTTTTTTGGAACAAAAAGGAGCAACATTTTGCTGCTTCTTTTTGCACCAGAAAAAAAGCTGGATCAGGGCGGCGGTGTGCTGTTGCCGCAGCCCCGATCTGGCACTCAAAGGGGCAGTGTCAAACTGCCCCCATACAGCTGTCTGTTTTGCCCTTACCTCAATCACCCTTGCACCAAACATGGCATTTCCTATTAGTATCATTTTCTGTTTGCAATGCATTATTTGCTAACTGTAGAGTGGCCTGCTGGGATAGACAGACCTTAGCATTCAGTCCAGGGGGTATTCAGTATTTGAAATGTTTAATAAAGAAACTTCAGCAAATTGATGCTACTATATAATGGAGTTCAGAGGTGGCATTAGCTATACGATTTGACCAGGGGAGGCCTTCCCCAGTTAACCTTTTGCTCTTCTCAGACAGAGATGAAAAAGTGGTTCCATTTTTGAGCATACATATGTACATATTGGCAGTATTGTACAAACATGGCCATATCCTAATGCTGCTAGTCTCCTAAAACTACAGGTGATGAGAAGCAAACAAAAACATATTTTTAGCAGTTATTTGACTTCTGCCACAACTATGTTTATAAGGACTGCATCAAACCTGAAACATACATTTAAGTGAAAATAGATTTAAGTGCCACCAGTTCTGAGTTCAATAAATATTTCCAAACCAGAAATGTGGAGTGAATTTTATGACCATGAAAAGTGAAGCAATTTTAGCTCATATCCAATGAATATGTTTACAACAAGCTAGAGCAAAGTCTCTGCCCACTTGTTTTCATTTTAGATAACAGGAAAGGGCAGACGTCAGGTTTGCAGAATTCTCTATATTGCTTTTAACCCTGAGATCCACCAGCAAGAGCCAGATGCAAATGCCAAAAAATCTGAGGCATAAATTTACTGGGAATACTAAAACAGAGAACAGTTCAGTCTGCCCTCACAAATGTTGTCTGGTGTTCTGCCTTATTTCATAGGTGCAATTTGGGTGTGGGTAATTTTGTGTTGTTGCTATTGTTAAAATTAAAATCTATGCTCACAAATTGTTGGTGGTTTTGCAAAACATATTGCAAACCACCTGGCAGTCTAACAGTAGATGCTAGGAATGCCAGTTCTGTCAGGTGCTTTATCACACATTTGAATTTCAGTAAATTTTGATCAAAAACGACTTGGAACTAAATTATCAGCTGTAGTTCTAGGAGGGGCAAATCTGTTGCTTTAATTTTCTTCTACATTTGAATTTTGGTACATTATGATTTTGATAACCAGTGTGGTGCAGTGGTTTGATTGTTAGACTGGGAGCCTGGGAGAATAGGGTTGAAATCCCTATTTAGCCATAGAAATTCACAGGGTAATACATTCTTTTTGCCTGCAAGGAAGGCAATTGCAACCCCCTTCTGAACAAATCTTGCCAGGATTTCCCCATGATAGGTTCCCCATAAGTATGAAACAAACTGAAGGTACACAACAGCAACAAAAATATGATTTTTAAAAAGTAAGCTAAAAAAATGAAATTCTCACTTATCCCTCACTTATCATCCTTCACTTACCTCTGACTTATGTACCGTACCTATTCTTAGAAGCCGGTCTCTTGTGCATTTTTGCAAGACATGGTCCAGATTTCTTTTATCCTTTGTTACAGTAAGAACTATTTACCTGGCAGAGAAAAGAAACTGAATGTGGAAATATGAAAATGTGAATTTTCACACATTGAGTCATAATTGTAAAAAACAAAACAAAAACAAAAATACAAATTTTGGAAATTGGTTTCAATACACACCCTCTGTTTGCAGAAGAATCCAGAAGATCAGGTGTTCAAAAGATATTAACTCACGAGGAAGGGATAGTGCTAGTTCACCCTCTGAGCTGCCCGTCTAATCATGTGAAAAATAGTTTAGAAGAGGAGAACCTCTTCAACATATGAAGGATCTCCTCGAGAGCTAGAAAATTGAGTTCCAGCTCTCCCCTTCAGAATGAGGATTTTTCACATAATTGCAAGGTGGGAGGCTAGAATGTTCCCCATCATGTTGATTTAACCCCATTTCTGAAGAGCTGAATAGGGATTTGGGAAGGCTTCCCCTCCTATCCCCACACTACACTGTTCTAGAGGACCCTTAACTCTCCAGTGCAAAATTTCAAAAATCACAGTGAACCACTGGGAAATGGGGGAACCCTCCTTTCTCCAGTGCAAAATTTCAAAAATCACAGTGAACCACTGGGAAATGGGGAACCCTCCTTTCTCCAGCATGAGAATGTTGTAAGCAAAGGTCCAGTCATGAGAATTATGTACCCCTCCAGATGTTGTTTGTTTGCAACTCTCAAGAAGCCTCACCACTGACTATGCTGATCAAGGCTGCTGGGAAATGCTGTCAAACAACATCTGGAGTACAACTACCACACCAATCTAATCCTTTATCATAGTTCCCCTGTCCCCAACCGCTCCTCCTCCTCCTTTTCTTCTTCTTCTTTAACAGGCAGCTTGCTTCCACTAAGCCTAAAATTATATCTCTTTTTCTTTCTGTAATAAGTAACTATCCTGATGATTTCGAAGTGTCTACATGATTTTCGCTGACACTGGTAATTATTATTTTCACCAAAGGCCACCCTTCATAGTCAGAAATTTTGATTGCTGTTTTTGCCACCCTGTTGCACTCCAGGCATTTTGAACAGACATTGATTAATATTCTTTCCTGATGGCACACTTTTGCTGTTAAGAGTGTGTGACAAAACATTTCTGCTTCTTTTTGGCTTGTTATCAATAACTGCCTTTCTTCTCCCATCTTCCACCTGTATTTCCCATTTCCTCCCCTCCCCTCCCCTCTCCATGTTTTATATTTTTACTCTGAAGATGAATGTATTGTGGATGTTTGAGGAACTTATTTATTACTAGAATCATAGAATCATAGAATCATAGAAATTTAGAGTTGGAAGAGACCACAAGGGCCATCCAGTCCAACCCCCTGCCGTGCAGGAACTCCCAATCAAAGCATCCCTGACAGATGGCCATCCAGCCTCTGCTTAAAAACCTCCAAGGAAGGAGACTCCACCACCCTCCGAGGGAGTGTGTTCCACTGTCGAACAGCTCTTACTGTCAGGAAGTTCCTCCTAATGTTGAGGTGGAATCTTTTTTCCTTCAGTTTGCATCCGTTGTTCCGAGTCCTGTTCTCTGGAGCAGCAGAAAACAAGCTTGCTCCCTCCTCAATGTGACATCCTTTCAAATATTTAAACAGAGCTATCATATCACCTCTTAACCTTCTCTTCTCCAGGCTAAACATCCCCAGCTCCCTAAGGCGTTCCTCATAGGGCATGGTTTCCAGACCCTTCACCATTTTAGTCGCCCTCCTTTGGACATACTCCAGTTTCTCCACATCCTTTTTGAATTGTGGTGCCCAGAACTGAACACAGTATTCCAGGTGGGGCCTGACCAAAGCAGAATAGAGTGGCACTATTACTTCCCTTGATCTAGACACTATACTTCTATTGATGCAACCTAAAATTGCATTGGCCTTTTTAGCTGCTGCATCACACTGTTGACTCATGTTCAACTTGTGGTCTACTTGGACTCCTAGATCCCTTTCACATGTTGTCTCATTCAGCCAGGTGTCCCCCATCCTATATCTGTGCATTTCATTTTTCCGCCCTACGTGTAGGACCTTACATTTCTCTGTGTTAAATTTCATTTTGTTAGCTTTGGCCCAGCTTTCTAGTCGATTCAGGTCATTTTGAATTTTGATCCTGTCCTTTGGGGTATTAGCTACTCCTCCCAATTTGGTGTCATCTGCAAATTTGATAACTAGGCTCTCAATACTGTCATCCAAGTCATTAATAAAGATGTTGAATAGCACTGGGCCCAGGACAGAACCCTGTGGGACCCCACTGGTCACTTCTTTCCAGGATGAAAAGGAACCATTGTTGAGCACCCTTTGGGTTCGGTCAGTCAACCAGTTACAAATCCATGTAACGGTTACCTTGTCTAGTCCACATTTTACAAGCTTGTTTGCAAGGATGTCATGGGGAACCTTGTCAAATGCCTTACTGAAGTCAAGATATACTATATCCACAGCATTCCCTTCATCTACCAAGCTAGTAATTTTATCAAAAAAAAAAGAGATCAGCTAACTTTAGCAGAAGGCTCCAGTTGTTAATTAGAAGAGTTTGAATTGCTGAAGAAGAATCCGAGTTCCTTCAGGACCTTTAAAAACTATTTTTTCATAACTTCAGGGATAATTATGGATATAAAACATGATCTATTCGTGTTTTTGCGTTTTGCTGTGACAACAAAAGAAATACAATATTTAAAAAAAAACAAATTTAGAAATGACTTTTGAAGAGTAGAAACAGTGCAGTCTCAGTTTGAAATGGAATGGTAAGCTCTTCTTGAGCTGCTGCTCCTCTTTGGGAGGATGGGAACAGGGTTGAAGCCACAGACCTTTCTTCTGATCCGCACTCTCACAGCCTGTTCTTGATCCATTTGGCTCCATTCTGCTGTTGTCCTCTAGGTGGGCTCCTTGGTGTCACTTTCTTTTTCCTTGAGGGTGGAGATCTTTTGCAATTAATTCTTGCTCAGGGGCATGTGCTGTGTTTGCTGTCTCAGCTGAGGGAGGTGGCAGCAGCAGGTTGCTGGGTTCCCTGAGGTGAGACTTTTTGGCAAGGGGGTGACCAACCACCAGCACAATCTGAGGACAGACCAACTTAAATGCAGCCAAACAATTCTGTAGCAGAGTAGCACAGTTGCAAAAACAAAAATACCCAGTTATCAGTATTGGCAGTACTCTGGCCCATTTTTCACAGACAAAAATAAAACTCACAGACGTAGTGGTTCCTATTCCATAACCACTACTCCACAACTAACCGACATATGAACGTTATCTCAGTTCACCTTCCTAGACAGGTGGCTCAGAGTCATCAGCCTGTGTCACACTACAGCATGATGCAAACACACTACACTTTTGCCTCATGCCATGTGCTCATGACTCAGCTATTCTGTGGATGTTGCATAAAATGCATGTCATCACATGTTGCTTGTCGATCAAAATATTTTTCTTTGTTTGTTTTACAGTAAACTTGCTCCAACAAGACCCTCCATGCCACTTGCACTGCCATCCCAGGAGATCTATGGGTGTGACATGATGAGTTGCCACAGTGGGTGACACCAACCCTAGTGATGCCACTGGCAAGGAATGCTAGGAACGGCAGTATAACAACATCTGGAAGCCCACATTATACCCATCCCTGCTTAGAGCAAACATTCATGACTGTCTAAAACTCTACCAAGAATTCACCAATGTATCCTTGCCCACATACTTATGCTTACTCTACAGACAATGCTGTGTATATTCTCTATGAGTAGAAATAATATTTTAAAAATATTTTTAAAATGTCTTAAAAGATATTGCAAATCTTGGGAAATCCTTTCAAAGGAGATTCCTGGACAAATAAGAATCTTTGCAGCTTGAGACTTATTCTGCATGAAAAATATGCATTTTGGGGGGCAGAAAACTATATTGCTGCATAGACAATACTGCTTTTTGTGCAAGAGATAACATTTTCTGAATAATAATAATAATAATAATAATAAACATGAGATTTCCCCTGAGAATAAATCCTGAACTATAAATACTCTTCAAAATCTGTGCAGTTTTCAATGACTTTATCAAAGCCTTAATTATTCTTGCCCATGATAATGAACTTTTATTAATATTTACATCTTTAGTGTTTATCTCTCTTCCCTAATTGCAATTATAGGAAGCATATTAGGCTTGCAAGTTATTTGAAAATATTTGGCAAATTAATCACATGTTTTTAAATCTGTTAATCACTTACATTTCAACATGTTTGCCTATCCGTTGCTGACCCTACCAGAAATGAGGCAGCAGATCCTGGAGCATGCAGAGTGGCAGCAGGTTCACTTTTTCATTCCCAATTATGGCAACACACCAGAAGCAAATTTGCTCATCCTCAGAAACAATCAAGTCTGCTTTATACTTTCACCAATAAAACTCTGCCCTTGCTAATTGACCAACCAAAGCTTCAGTTAATTAATCTACTCATTGAGTCAATTAAGACTTGCAGCATAACTTTAAAACTTACTCATTATTTCTTCTGCTCACTCCTTCATTGAAACATATTTGCTCAGGTCAATTCCTTCTCTCATAACAACTCTGTGACATGGGAATTTATCACATGGAAGGAATTCAGATTCACGTAAATTCTCTAGTTTAGCAAATTTATGTGAATTCTAATTGCATTTGGAATGCATTCAGAATGGCTTCCCATTTCCCAAAAATGACCCCCCCCATTGCCCAAAATTGCGTGAGATACTCTAATACGCAATAATATGAAACCCCATGATTGCGTTCAGAATGACTTCCCATTACCTGAAATTGTGTGAGATACACTCATACGCAATAAAGTGAAACCCCATGATTGCATTCGGATTGCCATTGCATTATACTTCCAAATTCCGTTGTATGATAAACTCCATGGTTTAATCTAATAGAGAGTGGAAAGCATCCAGATTTGTGGTTAGCGCACTTTCACCTGTTCTGGAGGAACAGAACACAGTGGCTAATTTTTGCTAAGTTCTACCCTCCTTTGCACTGACCTTCTAAAATATTGTATGTACATGGTCTAGTTAGTGTGAGTCTTGGATTATAACACTGGAGATCAGGGTTTGATTCCCCACTCAGCTATGAAACCCAATGGGTGACCTTGGGTGAGTCATATGCTCTCAGCTTCACAAGAAAGCAAAAGCAACCCTCTCTGAAAAAATCTGCCAAGAAAACCCCATGATGGTGTTGCCTTGGGGTCGCCATAAGTCAGAAACGACTTGAAGGCACACAACAACAATGGAAGCTGGCTGCTTGAAATCAGTAACAAAGATTATCTTAAGAGAAGAGAAAGAATATATTAATGAAATTCCATATCTGATTGATAGAGAAGGGTGGAATTTGTTGGTTATGGCTACATGACAATGATGAAGAATCAAGCTATACAGTGAGGAGAATTCGGATTCCCTAATAACTTATTTTTCCCTAATACACCAGGAATCCCTTAAAGATACCTACCTCAGACATGACAATTGAAAATTAAGCCTATTTTTACCTTTCACTGTTCAGTCACAAAACAAAGCACACTAAAGGCAAGTTGTTTCAGTGAGAAAAAGCACATGGTATGACAAATAGATGTGTTTCATCACTTGGAAAAGCATTTTTGCAACAACAACAACAACAACAACAACAACAAAAGCCCTGAATAGACCGGAGAGTATCACTCTGTAGGCAACACATAAGGCAGGACAAAGAGGAAACACTTCAGGAACCTTAACCACCCATCTCTTTATGACCACAACAATTTTTATTGTCTAGATATGAAAAATAAGCCCTCAGCCACACTAGCTGGGCTGGAAACATTACTCATATCCTCAGAGAAACTGAAACAAACAAACTGAGTATATAAACGTTTGTTGGGAAGCACAACCATTTGAGCATAATGAAGTCAGAACTGTGTGGAATAAAGCACTCTTCACCTCCTTCAGTAGACACTCTCCACTAAATGCCAGTTTTATCTGCTAATGCAAAAAGATGCTGTTCACAGATCAGCATGCTTTGATGTAACCCAGTGACAAACCATGGCAAATCTTAAAGGCTGAGTGGCAGTTTGAATCTGTGTCTCTTCTTCCCTCCTCTCTTAAACTAGCACTCTTGCCCTGGTTCAGCACTATCCCCCACTCCCGCGGGGCCTTCCCAGGCCCTTGGGTACCTTGTTCGGGCTGCAGCGAGGCCTTGGGCATCTCGTCCGGGCTGTTGCAGGTCCGTCAATGCATTCACATGTGTGCATGCACACTCCTATGCATGCATACTCTTGTGTAGGGTGCACATGCTGAAAGCGTCACCCGCCACCCCCCACACTGGGTGTCACCAAGTCAGTTGACACCACTGCTCCAAAGAGGAAGTTCATACTGGAAATGCAGCAGGGTGGGTACTCCGCCTTCTATCCTGTGTTCCTATTACTGTGCAAGATTCTCTGTATCAGTTCAGGCCCAGGCTCAATATTTTTAGTTCGTCTTTCCTAAATTGTCTACGAATGTACCCTTTATGAGAAGATCGAGGGGCAACTGTACTACTTGGTAAACAGACAGATCTCCCCACCCCCATGGTAACAAATTCATATTAAAAAGTATTTATTTGATTAGATTTTCATCTTGCCTTTCTTCTAAGAAGGTGCTCTTATTTCTCTTTCCTCCACTGTGCTTTATCATCGAAACAACACAGTATGGATGACCAAGGTAACAGACAGCAACTGACCCAAAATTTACTGCTTAGGGTTCAAACAGACAAATCTTCTTGGAAATTAATGTAGAATGTTGCTGCGCTATCCTGCCTGTCTGTTTATTGTAATTTGTATTGATTTTAAATTTTGTATTGATTTTAAATTATTGGTTTTAATGTGTAACAGATTTAATAATTTTTAAGGGGGGAGGGATGTAGCTTGTTTTATTCGATGTAATTGTATTTTATTGTTGTTAGCCACTCCAACTGATCTCAAAAGGAGCAAGGTATAAATAAATTTTATTATTATTATTATTATTATTATTATTATTAAACAAAAGCCTCCCCAAATGTATTATAATTCAGGGATGAACAAAGAATTAACAGAGCTGTTGTAGTTATTGTTTCATACAGAACTAGTTTTGAAAGCATTGTAAAATATAAATACAGAAAGGGAGAAGCAATTTTACTGTTTCTTATGTATTGTAAGGTAGAAAGAAATACTATTCATTAATGCAATAAACATAGATTTGCAATGCTGTTGTGTTGTGCTCCATTAATTTAAAACCCAAAGAGTTGAAACACATCACTATAAAACACCTCTGTGTGTATTGGGAGTATTGTTACCATGTTCATCATAAAAATGAAGCATATAGATATCATGAATTATGCTATATTAAAATTAGTTCAATGTGTTGTGTCATACAATTTCTTGAGATGAAGTCAGATCATCAGCCAAATTCTAGAAATGAACACTAAATCTAGGAGAACCAATGTATGACAGTATGTGAGTGTAGGTTTTCACTCAGCTACTCTGGTTAGAAGCTATCATTGTGGGTCAAGAGGCCTCTAAAACAAGGATCAGAAAGGGTTTGCAGATTTTCTATATATTTCATTTTAGTCTGAAGCCATTGGTTAATTTGATTCCCTCTCCAGAGAAATGCTTTTGGATTTAGCAGTAGACTTGTTTTAAAAGAAAGCTACACAGGTACTGAATGGATATAGCAATGCCTTAAAAATCATAAGCCCATCTCACACTTACTCTGTTTATTTCAGATGCTTAACTATTAAGATGTTTAGATAGCACCTGACTGATAAATGCCCTCAGGGGGGTGTAAAAGGTAAAGGTAAAGGTTTCCCCTTGACATGAATGTCTAGTCTTAACCAACTGTAAGGGATGGTATTCTTCTCTGTTACTAAGATGCAGAGCCAGCATTATCTGAAGACAACTCTGTGGTCATGTGGCCAGCATGACTGCATGGAATGCTGTTACCTTCCGATCAAAGTGGTACCTATTTATCTACTTGCATTTGCATGCTTTCAAACTGCTAGGTTGGCAGAAGCTAGGGCTAGTGAAGCTCACTTCATCATGTGTTACCTGGGCCTTGAACTGGAAGGGGGAGCAACCTGGTGCAAGTTTACCTGAGAGCCAACTGTCAACCTGTGACATCTTCCCAACCACCCTTGGGTGAAACACCAGAGCACAAGGGCAATGAAAAGAGATTGGTTGTCATCTTGGATGGTCATTTTTGTTAGGCCAACTGGGGGGGGGGGTGCTGCCTCCCAAGCCTTGCATCTTTATGAGAGAGATTAAGCCCACAGATTGGTCCCAAGGGTCTTGTGCCCCATGGAGACAGTTCCAGAGCCCAACCCTCCACCACAAAGGGGTACACAGATTTCATATCTTCTCCCCAACTACCTGCCAGATGGAAACCTATTTAACAACAACAATAGAAGCCACTTGTTAAAGTCCCAACAGATACTGTGTGGGGTAATCAAAAACCCCAGGTAAAGGGGGGAAAATCCTACCTGAGATGACCAGAAATGCTCACACTGCACTGAGAGAAGGTGGGTGGGTCATAGCAATCAGATAAAAGAGGCACATGAGGGGGTGATGAGCCTAATAATAATAATAATAATAATAATAATAGTTCCCGCCCTTCCTTTTAGATTGATAACTCCTTCTCACCCCCTACATGTGATCTTGCTTGGCCCTATGGGCCAAGTGCAAAGGCCTCCCGGTCTCCTTTCATGGAGGCTAACAAAACACCATCTTTTATTGGTGTTGACTTTCTGGCTTATATTTATTTCTCCTTTTGGGAGAAGTGAGACAGATTCTTTTCAGTCCTTGCAGGAAGGTAAATTGGTCTGTTTGTTTCAACAGCTTTCTGCATGTGGGTTACTACTGTGCTCTTGGCAGTAGTGATGGTGTGAAAACAAGCCTTTGCATCTGGAATTTCCCCCCTTCGCATATGGTGTGTGTGGGAGGGTAATTAAATGTGGGTGTGTGGGGAATTTCATGTTCCTTGAGAAGAGAACTTGCGAAAGGTAACTATGGTATGTATGCTGATGGTGAGAAATGGTTTTGAGGAGATTGTAATGTATTTGCTTGTTGTTGCACAAATTAGTGAGAACACAGCTGTTCCATGAATTTCTAGAAAAAAAACCCTCCCCCATTAATAATCTTGCATCCCACCATATCCTTCTGCTTGTTTCATCTCATCTTGTTCCTCTACTGAGAGAACAGTTGTGCCTTCCATATGTAGGACAAATATGTGGAAATCTGACAGTTTTGTTTTCTTGTGTTTGGTTGGCATTCTCGTTTCAATTTCTCATTCAGTAACAAAAGAAGTTAAAGAGAAGATTTTTTTTCTTTTCCCACTTGGAAGTTCATGCATATTTGTGTACTCATATTATTCGAAATGTACACATTTTTACACACGATGGAGGACTAGGGCTGGTGTCACTTGGTGCAGTAATATATGGTGTCACTCCTGCATTGACCTCTGTCCATACCTTACCATACAGAATACTTAGCCCTATGTATTCTGTCTGGTAAGGTATGGACAGAGGTCATGATACTATGTACATGTAAATACATTTAGATTATGCATATGATATTGTAATTTAAGGGTATAATTTTAATTTTGCTAATTGTTTATGTCACAGCTATTGCCATTACGTTCAGTGATATATGGGAATTATGATATGACATTAGTACTAAAGTCATTCACAAATCATAATTCCTATATATTCCATATGTGCAAGACCTGAGCAGGGCTATCAATGATCTCACTTTCATAGGGTTGACATAAGCGAAAGTCACTTTGATGGCAGCAGCGGCAGCAGCAGCAGCAGCAACACATTTCCCCATAAAGTAAAGCTTGATGGCACATATTTTTCAAATATATACAATACAAAATCATGCAATTTTTGTACTTTTTTTCTTTTCTGAAATGTGTCACAGCCTTTAGAAATGTTTGGTGTAAGAATTCATCCCATTGATAATCTCATATGGTCATATGGCAAGAAAAGGGTCTGGACCTAATGAATTCCACATATCCTATCCCTCTCCTTGGCCAGCATCCTGTTTATGGTTTATGCACACATAAATCTGTTTATGTGCACACAAGTGCCATTTTGGATGGAGTGCACTGGCACTCCATCTGACAATGTCCTACAGCCCAGCAGTTGTCAAGTCCTCTGAAGAAGCCCATTACTGACCCATATCAGTGTAGAGGGGAGAGATGTGGGAGGCCATGTAGACCATGAAAATTCAGCCACGCTGAACTCTTGGGAGATGGAAAAGGCAGGCCCACTCCAGAGTGGGAGCTGAGTGAGCTGCTTCTCCATTGTCTGAACCACCTTTCTCACCTTTCCTTCATGCAGAAGGAAAACATGTAATGGTAAGTATGCACAGGGTTGTGCTCAGGAAGGATTTAAGTCCTTCTGCATCTTTCACATTGGTCTAGCAACATCTGAAATCAATAACCACAAGGTGCAGTATCTTGTGACAATAAATTTCTATACTAGTACTACCATGTTGACTTTGATGTGTAATTCGTTCACTCTGAAATAATAAAAGATTTATTTACCCTTTTTGTGCTCGAATATCCATCTGAGTACCAGTTGTTGCACAGGAATCAATAAGCTTTAACATATAAATTTGTTTGGACCTTAATTTCTCAGGAACTGCTTCTCTCATCTCATCAAGTGAACAGAACCCTTCTTTCTCCAACTCCTCCTCAACAAAAGAAAATGGATAAATATTTGCTCCAAAACATTTTTGAAAGAATACCTTTATTTTCTTCTAACTATTAAAGCACACACATGCAATCAAAAGAAGCCAGCATAAGAACTGTCACTGATAATTACAGCTGAAATCTTTTAGTGAAGAAAAACTCATCCTCAGTTACTGCCTGCAGAGAAGCAATCATAATTAAATGAGATGAAATTACTTTGAAGTGTCTGGTCTGGGTTCCATCAAAAGAACTATGATTGCCAGGGGCTAATAGGTTTTGTAAAAGTATATATCAACTGTTGTCCAATTGCACTTCATGCAAACTGAACTGATCATATGTTATGATCAGCTACTAACTGTCGTGATTTGGTATGGACAGTCTTGACTAATCCTTTGTTGTCCCACCTGTCAGATGCTTTTAAAAGTCCCAGTTTTTCTCTCGTCCTCCCAATTTCCCCTTTTGTCCTAAGCATACATCAGTTGCTGCAAACTGTGTTCAGACTTAACCCGTCAGAGGGAGAAGACAGGAAAGGATAATCATGTCTTTCCCTGTAGACCCGGGCAAAAGCAAACTGCTGCAGCCTCTCCTAGCTTGAGTGTTCTTCCCCATTAATAACTTTTTTCATCTTGCCACACTCTGATGTTGTTTGGCTTAATTTTCTGATTTTCATCTGTGAAATGTTAGATGACATGTACTAAGTTTTTGTTTTCAGTAGATAAGAAAGCTATCAGCTAAACCTGCTGATACCCAGGTAGTGCAGAAAATATGTTCAGGATGCTTTAACTTAAAGCAGTGGTTCTCAAATAGTGGGGGGATGAGACTGTTGGGGGTGCAAAATTTCATCGGGGGGGCGGGGATGAGACTTACAAGCCCTCATCCTCCCTCCTCTTCCCAAACTTTTTTTTATGTATAATATTTACAAACGTGTTGAGTTTATTGAATTTATTTAAATTTATTGAATTTATTTAAATAAATCTGTTTTAATGTTAACAATGTTATTTCCTTATAAAATGTTAAAATATACATAAATGTGTGAATGAAGATATGCACACTAAACAAATAAAGTATTTTTTATTCATATACTACATTGAAAAGGGTGTACGCAACATCGACATGTAGATATAAATGGGGGTCACAAGGGTAAAAATGTGAAAACTACTGACTTAAAGGGCTTGTTGATTTCATTGGGTCAACACAAAGCATGTATTAGCCTAAATCCAACCTTGTGTTTTTTGTTTAAGAAATGTAGCTGAGATGATACATGTTAATTTGCACATTTGGCAGGGCTACTTTGGGAAGGGGGCAAAACAACAATGGACTCAACCAACCCCACTCCATATTGACTCCTATCACTATTCAAAGACAAGGCACGTTCCATATATAGAAATGCAGCCATATATTATCATCTAGATATTTCCAGGATGGGCAAAGTACACTTCTGGTCCTCATGCATCTTTTTATTTTTTTATTTTCCTCCTCCTCAACTTTTTTCTGGTGCCACTATTGATATTTGAATGTCAGAAAGCACTATATTCTCATAAGATGACCTCTAAAACTAGAATTAAAAAACAAACAAAGGATTTTGTGGTATGTTTAGTGTGTTGACTTGGTGAACTTTGTACATACCCAACAGGAAAGGTACAAATTGCCTGTAAATTTGACTGAAAGATCAGAGAATTACTGACAGTCAGAAAAGGCCAATGTCTGTCTCAGGAATGTTGTATAAATATCCTGTGCAACTTTGCACTTTTCATTTCTGGGCCCTGTGTTCTGCACATTTGTCACTGTTCAAACGGCATAGTGAGTAGTATGGGAAGCTGCTGTTTCAGTGCAGCCTGAGAAAAGCTGTTAAAGACATATTGTTCTTATGATTTTGTTTTTCTTTTTTTGACTGTTTGAGTTGTTGCAAGACTGCTTGAGTTTTTAGGAAAAGACATCTAATATGTGGGTAGATAGATGCATAGAAGTATAGTATCTAGATCAAAGGAAGTAATCGTGCCGCACTATTCTGCTTTGGTCAGGCCTCAGCTGGAATACTGTGTCCAGTTCTGGGCTCCACAATTCAGAAAGGATGTTGACAAGTTGAGGTGTAACCAGAGGAGGGCCACCAAAATGGTGGTCTGGAAACTGTGCCCTATGAGGAGAGACTTAGGGAGCTAAGTATGTTTAGCCTGGAGAAGAGGTGGTTAAAAGATGATATGACAGCCCTGTTTAAGTATTTGAAGGGGTGTCACATTAAGGATGGAGCAAGGTAGAACACAGAACAATGGATGCAAGCTACAGGAAAAGAGATTCCACCTCAACATTAGGAGGACCTTCCCAACAGTAAGAGCTGTTTGACAGTGTAACACACTCCCTTGGAGTGTAGTGGAGTCTCCTTCTTTGAAGATCATTAAACAGATGCTGGATGGCCATCTGCTGGGGATGCTTTGATTGTGAGTTTCTTCCATTGGATTGGATGGCCCTTGTGGTCTCTTCCAACTCTATGATTCTATGATTCTAAAAGGTTACTTTTTCCAAGCATAACTGGCTTTCTAAGCTGGGACATTTTGAGAGGAGTAATCCAAAATGTTTCCAAGCTTTGATGAGACATTGTTCTTTTACAGTCTCTAAAAAAAGAGAACACATTCAACTTGAAATGATGTCCTGTTGGTTCTTCCCAGCTAGACTTAGAATTTTATCACACGAGGCTAAAAAAGTAGAATTAGAGCAGGACAGTAGTGTCTGTGTCTGTACCTTATCACATGATGCTGTATCTCTTCAGTAGCTTGTCTGTAGTCCATCTATTGATGGAGTGCTCCTTCTCAATGATGGGCGAAATCTGTCAATGCCTCCTAATTGTACTGCTTTTCGACTGTTTCATAAATTCCTCCTGAGACAGTTCCGATATGCAGGCAGTCACATGGTAAGAGTTGCCGTGATTATATACCTCTCCCCTTCTTCCTCCCTTGCTATTTCTAAGCAGGTTGCAATTTCTTTTCTTTTCCCCCTCTTTTTTCTTTAAAACTTAATGGACTGCCATGATTGTGCAATTGTGCTAAAATAAAAATAAAAACAGACCAAAAGGCATGCTGGGAAAGGCATAAGGCAGAGTATCAGGGCCATGGAGATGGGCATGAGGAAGGCAGAGGCCAGGATAGAAGCAGCACCATGGCGATTTGGAAGAGTTGTGAAATAATGAGTGTCCCCAACTTGGCATGTTTGCATTTCTTAAACAAACACATTTGTGGCACCTTATATGCCTGGTGTGATAAAGTCCTTAGACCCATTCAATCAATTGCTGAATTGTGAGTCAAGACATAGGAGTTTATCACATGGGAGAAATTTCTCTCAATTGCGGATGGAGCCAATTCGCAATTACGTGAATTCACTAGTTTAGCGAATTTACATGAAATCTGATGGCATTTGGAATGCATTCAGAATGACTTCCCATTTCCCGAAAATGACCCCCCCATTGCCCAAAATTGTGTGAGATACTCTAATACACAATTACGTGAAACCTCATGATTGCGTTCGGAATGACTTCCCATTGCTCGAAATTGCGGGAGATACACTCATACGCAATAATGTGAAACCCCATGATTGCCTTTGGATTGCCATTGCATTATACCCCTAAATTCCGTCGTATGATAAACTCCAATGGGTAATCACACTGATTCAGTAAGTCTCCTCTAGTCTAACTACAGAATTTAGATCTCTGTGGTTTTCCATGGTGGAGTTAGATCCAGTCATTGGCATTGTTATTGTGCCCCCATTTCTTTTCTCTCTGATCAGACTGATCACGTTGCTAGGTGGAACTCCAGGAAACACAAAACAACAAATCCCCCCCAAATCAGACATCTTTGCCAGCTGTACCTATTTTGAATGTGACACCATATTAACAGTTTGCCTACATTTTCACGTGCCGGTTAAAGCATTTTCAGCACTCTCCTTCATTGTTGCCATGAAGATATGAAAGGCTGATGGTGTTTTGAATACAATTGCACCAGCATTCACCTTTTCCATTGACTGATGGGTACAAAGGAAGACTTAAAAGTCTCACACCAAGTTCCCTGCATTGATTTTTGTAAGCAGTGAACAGATATAGTTCATCTGAAGTGCACCAGGTACAATGCCATCACATTGATTCAAATGTTAGATTCACAGTTGTGCTTGGAAAATGCACTACACCTTCCAGAAAGCATTAGCTTAAATGGCCATGCTAAATGGGGGATTCTGGCATTTGCAATCTTTGCAAATAAAATTTCTTGCTTGTGACCGAAGGAAAAGATGTTGGGACATTTGATAAGTGATCTGGAGTCTTCCATGTTCCTTCTACTTGAACCATGAAGCTGTCATTCCTGGTATGGAGAACACCATGTTATCTAGCTTTTAAAGATGTGAAGGCTGTTAGACTATCCCCCTCCTAAAAAGGCAAAACATCTAATGCAACATCACAAATGTAATTGCCTATTCAAGGACTCTGATGCTGGAATTCTGTTGATGATTTACCTCAATGAAAGTCTCCTGTCAGCCAGTATAGGTTTTGACTCAACTGGATAACACTAGCAACAGTGGCGGAAAGGCAGTAAAGCATGTCCCCATCAGGAGACAAATCTCTCTCCCAAACAGCTCAGGACAGTCATAGAGCTTTGTGTGCACCAACCCCCCTGTCACTTTGGCTTCCCTGCTGATGCTTCCTCCTCTTGTACCAATGCAGATTTGCTACACTGAAAGCCAAACTTCTAAGTATTAAGAATTCAAAGCCCTCTGACAGGAGGAACAAATGTACAAAATCGTAGCAATTTCACTTTAAAGAAATATACGAATTAAGGTGCTTTCTTACAAAGATACAAACAAAATTCTACATCTTGAAGTGCTATCTGTTCTAAAGTTCTACCTTGCCTTAGTGGCTTAAATACCCTAAAGGCATCAGATCCTGCTTGATCATGAAAGCTAAGCAGTGTCAGCCCTGGTTAGTAGTTGGTTGGGAGACTGCCAACAAGCACCAAGTGCTGCAGATTGTATTTCAGAAGAAGGAATGGGCAAAACCTCCTCTGAGGTTGCTTTCACACTTGCCACTGCTTTAACTTTCATGGCTCCATCTTATGGAGTCCTGTAGTTTGTTGTGGCACCAGAGTTGTCTGACAGAGAAGGCTAACTACCTGACAAAAGCACAAATCCTGGAATTCCATAGCACTGAGCCATGGCAAAGTGGTGTCAAACTGCAATAGCTCTGCAATGTAGATGCAGGCTGAGGGTGAATCAACACTTTAGAAATAATGCAGCCTGATATTACTTTAAGTGCTGCAGTGCCATCCTATGGAATCCTGGAATATGTAGTTCTAAAAGGTCTTTAGCCTTCTTTGCCAAAGAGGACTGCTACCTCTCAAAATTACAAATCCTTTGCCAAAGAGGGATGGTACCTCTCAAAATTACAAATCCTGTAGGAAGGAACCATGGCAGTTAATGTGGTGTTAAACTGCATTATTTCTAGAGTGTAGTTGCACCTGGAATATTCCTTGCCTAAGAATACCCTATGAAATTCCTCAGGTCACCATACATTGACAGACAACCTGCACACAAACACACACAAACACACACATACACTTTTGCCATGTTTTAACTCACCTTGTTTTGCTTTACTCCAGCTTGATCTTTTCCCTGTTCTGGTAATCTGAACACTCCTGGGAACGTCCCCCATGGTCCAACACCCCTTTTCTATTCCCTTTAAAAGATAACAAGGAGCCATTAGCTTGTGGAAACAAGAAGGGATGTGTTAGACCTTGTGCATTTCATAAAAACCCCTCAATCACTTCTCCTCCTCCCAATAAGATATCCAACACTGCAGAATGGAATTGTAGCTATTTGTAAATGTTAGACATTTATGCTTATAGTTCATGCTTTCCTTTCGAAATCTCAAAGCAGCTTAAGTGTGTCTCCTAGAGGTTTCCAGCACAGTTATAAGAGATCCATATCCATTTCATTTCAAAAAAACTTCAGTATTGCACATATAAACAATTTCAGGAACACTGATTGAGTTGCTCTGGTGGAATATGGGTTCATTTTGGAGTGTTTTGTTTATATTTACTCCTTGCTTCATTTACATTATAATAATTTGATTTGCATAAGAATATATCCAAAAGCATCGTAATTTGATTTGCATCAATGCATCTGATGAAAAGAATTGTTGAGAGAATGGAAATTTGACCAATTTCCCACCCTCACAAAAAACAAAACCTATCATTCTTTTCTCTTTTTTTGGCTGAACAACTGAAATAGTGCTGACTTGACCACAGATTCTGCAAACACTGCATATGCCTATAAGTGAAATGAATTGATTTTCAAGGAGATTAATTTAATAAGATGCCTAACTTTCATTAAATTGGTGTCCAACCCCTTTTGCTTTCTTATTAAGATCCCACTGTGTGAGTTTATCTGTAGTAAGGCAGAACAGATAAATGCTCTTTTTAAAAATGTATGCATTAGCAATGCAATGCAACATAAGATAAATAATGGCCAGGCTTTTTTAGGCAAAGGAATTAAAGCTGCATACAAAGACACTTTAACCTTTCTCCCTTTTTTAAAAAAAAATCTTTTGGCAGATCAATTCAATTAAGCCATTGATTTTTCTATAAAGAACAATTTCATTCTGCAGGCCTGATTTGCTAGCAAATGAACAATAATAATCAAGAAGCCTGTTACCACACATTTAGTCCTTATACAGCAAAAACATAAATAAGTGCAAAAAAAAAAAGTGATGCAAATAAACTTTTACACAAAGATGCAAGACATAGTAACTGGAGCACCGAGCCATTTGGCTAGTCTTGTAAACCCAAAGAACAAAGTTACAGAGACAATTAAAGGGACACCACACCACTGAAATCTCAGTTTTAGTGAGTGATTCCATGGGGATATCATACCTCCTGCTTAAACTGGTCACTCGTCATTGCCAAGGAACTCTGGAAAAGGGAGTTCTCTGAAAGCTAAGGATCTACATCTCAGAATTTCCAGCAGCCCCATCCAAGTATTCAAAGATCATAGAACTGGAAGACACCACAAGGATCAAAATACTCCTGAAAGACACACAGTCAAAACACTCCTGACAGAGGGTCATCTAGCCTCTCCTTAAAAACCTCCAAAGAAGGAGACTCCACCATGCTCAAGGCAGCATATTCCAGTGTCGAACAGCTTGTATAGCCAGGAAGTTCTAATGTTTAGGTGGGCTCTCTTTTCCTGCAGTTTGCACCCATTGCTCCATGCTCTAGGACCTCATCACATGGGGGAAATTGGAAGGTTATCCCAGGGCAATGAGGAGGCAATCATGGGGTTTAACGTCATTTCGCATGAGATCATCACACAAACATCAAATGCAATGCAGAGTCATTAGTGGAGTTTGTACATTATTGTACAAGAGCCTATCATACCACATCGAATGGAATTCAATGCCGACCAGAATGCAATCGAGAGTCATCCCCGAAGTGGGTAAATACATACCCTGTTGCATTTTTCTCGGTGTGGAATGCATTTGTAGATCGCCTGTGGATTCCCTCCAATTCTCATGAACCCATGATCCTTCCACGCCTCCTCTCGCCTCCCCTCTATCTCCATCCGGCCACCTCCAAGGCCCCTTGGGGCTCCACTGAGGGAGATGCTGTATCAAAAGACCCTTGAAGAGAGCCATGCCAAACCCTGTCAGTCCTGCAACATGGTCTCAGTTGCCCCAGAGCAGTGTAGAGCACCGACCCACCACTGCCACATCACCTGCCTCCCTTTCCCAGCAAACAGTCACACTCTCTCAGCCTTGTGGAAATGACAGATGGAGCATGATGTGTGGCCTACCTCTCTTTCTACTGCTCTCCACCTTTCCTAGCATTATCTCCCTTTCTAGTGAATCCTGCCTTCTCATGATATGTCCAAAGTATGAAAGCCTCAATTTGGTAATCTTGGCTTTCAGGGAATTATATTTTTTTAGTCACCTCATGGTGAGTTGTGTTTGGACTGTGGTTAGTCATGTGTCGCTATCTACTTCTGGAGTAGAAAGAGAGTAGAAAGAGATGAAAGTAGGCATAAGAGCAAAACCAAGAATACGATGTATGTTTTTCAAGAGTGACAAAAGCAGTGTTGACTTGAAGGAGTAAGAAGGTATTTTTTAAATCACTGTGTACTTTAAAGTAGTTATAATTTAACCTTGGGAAATAGAGAGTATAACCAAATAAAATGAAGATGGATGATTTGAGTGAGCATATAAAAAAACTTAGAAATGTAAAAAGGGTAAATGATGCTTGAAAAATTAAATGGCACTTTGCATGCAGCAGAAACACACATACTAAAGGTACATTTGATTAAATCCATTTTATATCAGTGACTAAATAACTACAATGTGGGGGCAATGTGACTGAGAACAACTTTCACATTTCTGCAGCTGTTGTGTGTGTGTGTGCAGTTCATGGAAAATGTAATCCCTGCTTTCAAACATACAGGCAAAAAAAATCAAGTCTAAGTGAATTGGCAGTTTTCAAAAGGGCTAGTTTGTGTTTGCTGAACTGTTTTCCCCTTCTTTTGTGGAGGACACATGGGAGTACATGTGCAGTGTGTCAATTTTAGCGTGACATTCTGAACCATGTCAGGCTAATTTTATAAACTGCTTGTTCTGACAGATGCATACAGAGAAGTAAGCAATGCTGTGTTAATGCACCAGAAGAAGTATACAGCTTTTCTGCTACTCCACTCCTAAATTCCCTACCCACAATCTGTCACCAACATGAATCCAAAATGGCATCTTCATTCTAGGACTATCTCTGGAAAACTAAGCGTATTCTTGAAACAATTCTGTCTCAGTCTGGACCTGTGCAAACTGCCATTTACAAAACTTGCTGTGATCTGTGATCTGTTACACTTTTTATGCTGCACTCATCCTGGGCAAATTAACAGGTTCTCAGCATTTCCACTGGAGATAAAAAAGGAGGTTATACATTTTATCTGAGCTCAACATTGTTACTTTTTGAATTATAACTCCCATAAACTCATAGCTAGTATGGCTGTGCTGGGTGGAAAGTGCATTCTGCAAGTAATCTTTTTCAAGTCTGAATTTCACTCTAATACATAAATAAATGACAGAAAATGTGTATTGCTCATTTTAGGGTGTTGCACCACACCTTTATTCCTTTACTATCAGCCTTACATGATATTTCAGCATTTTTTCAGCTAAAAAATATGTCAATTTTGTCTCAAAAGGCTAAATGTGTTAAGATCACAGAATTCAGTAACACAACAATCCAGGAAATGCATTACTTTACAATTCTGTATTTATCAAGGATTCAAACTTTGATTTCCCTCAGACAGCTTTTTTTTTAACCTGGCCTTTTAACTTCATATTCAGAGAACTCAGTTACCACAATTTAATCGTGCTCAATAACAAGCCATCAACAGAAAGATGATTACTTCTGTGTGGCCTTCGGCAAGAATATGTATTCACTCGTCTCACAAAAAAGATTAGGAAAAATCTAAGGAAGGAAGCAAAAACAAAGAAAAAGACCATAGAGGAGAAACTGTGGTTGGGGCTAACTTTGGGCTGCTCCCAGAGTATTCTGGCTCTGAAGCTGCCCCAAATTCCCTATTACTTGCACATTCTGGAGTAAGGCTGGGCAGTTGTTTACACAGCATCCTGCTGTGCCTCCTACCACTGCTAACTGCTTCCTCTGATGTCAAAAATGAGGTGCAAAAATGAGCATTAATCACATGGTGGGTACCTTGGAGTGACCTGCACCACCAGCAGCACTGCCAATTGACACATTGGAATGCTGTGTAAATGGCAACCAGGCATTGCTCCAGAGTGTTCCCGGTTCTCTAGGAAAAACGAGAGCAAAATATAGTTTTTTAAAAGCTGGTTTAAGTCAGGGATGGCCCAGGTTTGGTGAGGAACTGGTTTTTTCATGTGAAGACAGTCTGCATTCGAATAAGTTCTTTGGCCATGTGTCACCTGGCCAGGGCAGAGGGAAATGAGTATACATGGTCCTTGTAGACATGGCCTGTGTCTTCTTATGTCTCAGCTTCTATACAGATTTGGAGGTCAAGATGCTCTATCTCATTCAGCGGGGCTAGATGATGTTATTCTTCATTTGTAACTCTATACAGTTGGTCCTCCTTATCCACAGATTTTTTTATCCACAGATTTGAGCATACACAGCTTGAAAATATTCCCAAAAGTATAAATTCCAAATAGCAAATCTCAATTTTCCATTTTATATATGGGACACCATTTTGTTGTGCCATTCTATTTAACAGGACTTGAGCATACATGGATTTTGTCCTGGAACCAAACCCCAGTGGATAACAAGGGCCCACTGTATCCAGACTGGTAAATAGAAGGTTGCAGTTGACCTGGCCCTATAGCTTGGCAGATCTCAGGGCAAAGCCCCACTTCTCTTATCTCAGGGTGATGGGGAAGAATCCCAGGGTAAATCTTGAAAATTGTGTGCATATATTTTTTCCTCATGGCTTAGTTTCAGTGTTTGTTTTTTTTAAAATTAGAATGGTATATTCTGTTTAATAGCAGTTTTGCATGACACGAGTGTAGCACTATAATTCCACTTTAACTGCCATGGTTCTATCATATGGAATCCTGGGATCTGTAGTTTGGTGAAGAACTAATGCTCTCTGGCTAATCATTCTAAGTGCCCCTCCCTATGATGCATAAAATGATCTGGAACCATGGAAATTAAAAATGGGATTATAGTACAATAATGATGTAGTGTGAAAAGACCCTAACTGTATCCCCTGTGAAATCAACTTGATAAGATCAGCAGGATCTTGCTCTTATGACATCAAGCTAAGAGGCCTGCTGGAGAAAAATGGTGTCCAGAAGCAGTTAGCATTTTCTCTCATGCTAAAATATTCCTCAGTATACTCACTGAGTATACTATGAGGCAATTTTTTTAAAATACAGAGTGAGTGTGATATAGTGATTTGAGTACTGGTTTACGATTCTGGAGACCAGGCTCTGAATCCCCACTCAGCCATGGAAACCCACTGGGAGACCTTAGCCAAATCACACTCTCTCAGCCTCAGAGGAAGGCAAGTGCAACCCCCCCTGAACAAATCTTGCCAACAAAACCCTGTGATAAGTTTGCTTTAGGGTCTCCATAAATTGGTAAATGACTTGAAGACACACTACAACAGCAGCAGCAACACATATTTTTATTGTTAAAATCCCTGCAAGCCTGGACTTTTAACAATAAAATGTCATGTTATATCAGCTTGAGCCATATCTCTTTCAATTGTGGTTCTATCAGATACTCTACAGTTTCTGCATCCTTGGTAAATTCAATACACAGTATACTCAGTAATACAGCACAGTTTACCTTAAATTGGCTTTTTCATTTATGAAATGCATGATTTAAAACTGACCTGCAACTCTGCTGATCCACACTCATACTTCTCTTTACATCTGCTCTGTGCCTACTCAAGAACTTGTGCATTTATTTTTTTTCCTAGCAAAAGAAAGATCTGGATTATGGTTGACCTTTCCATTTTCAGGAATGGGAATAAGTCACTGCTTCTTTATTTTAGAACTGATGACCTACTAGAGACGAATTTAGTTTCCAATTCCCATATTGAGAGTGAATATATATTTATAGCTTCATCCATCCCTTATCACTCATTTTTGTACCAATGAAGAGTTTTGGAGAGTTGGGAAAGAATTCTGGTGATAGTACACACTTTTGTGGCCGAGCCTAAGAAAAATATTGCCCCAGTATAATGCAACATCCTCATGATGCAATACCGGGATGTAAAGTCTTTTCCTGCATCCTTTAGTATTCAAAAAGAAAACATGCAGAGCCTATGTGTTTTCATTTCTGGTCACAAATGTGGTGTCCCCTCCCATTCAAGCACTTAGAAAAAATAGCTGTAGCTTCAGTATGACCCAAATTTCTTTTCACTTGAGGAGGCAGCAAATGCAAGTACAATTTGAATGTTTCTCTCTCTCAGTAGGTCCATAATAGCACATCCATATACTGTATTTACTTTTGTTAACGCATGCTTATTTTCAAAAGCCATTTGAAAGATCAAGGGAATGTGTGATGTTTTGTCTGAAGTAATACATTCTAAATAATTGCATGAAGATTACACTGCCTGACATTCAGGAGGGCCAATTAAAAATACACTCTTGTCTTAGCCAAAACTTTGTGAATCATTTGTGTTCAAAACTACCTTATCTGTTTGCTTCCTTTGCCACCTTCAGATTAAGACTGAATGATAAAGCAGATGGGGGGAAAATGTGCATGTGCCACTAGGAAGTCTTTGTAATTAATCTGGATTCAGCAGTGATGAAGATATTTTGTCCACAGGAAAAGAAAATAATTATGCTACATCACATAAATACCTTCATATAAACAACACCACTTATTTATTTATTTATTTCTAAATAGAAGGTACTGCTTCTTTATCAAATAATTGTTTTCTGTTATCCAAATTGGCATAATATGAGGAGCTTATTTATAAGTATGCAAGGTAGTTTTCCCCCAACCAAAATGTTGACCTGATGTGTTGAATTACAAATACCACACTCCAATGGTCATGGTTGCCATGGAGGATTGGAATCGTAGTCCAAAACATCTAGAAGGCACCAGCTCAGAGCTGATACAAGGACTTACAAATTTCTATTTATTTATTTAAACAGATTATCTCATGTTTCCTATTTCTAATGATCTGTTCAAACAGTTAATAATAGGGTTACTAGTATTATTGTAACAAGGGGTTTTTGCTCTTTCCCCTCCACCTTCAGGCAGCAACTCCTTGAACTGCGTCAGTGGGTGCCTCTTCAGAAATTCCCTCTACATTTTCAGGGTATTTTGTGGAGAGATGGAGGAGACTGCGTCCAGAAAACAGGAGGAAATGGCTTTTTGATATGAGCGCCATGGTATGACTGTTTCATTCTCGGAAGCAGCAGGATTTCAAACATGTAGTATTTACCTATTTCCTCCCTCCTCCCACCTGCTTACCACAGAGAAATTGCTTTGCAGAACATTGCAAAAAGGGAATCCAGCTTCAGATTCTATACCCAAGCAACTTTATTTCTATACCTGTTTTCTGCATGTACTGCTCTCAAAGTGAGTTCACAGCAGATAGAAATGGAACACCATCAATATTAAATTTGGACTCTTGTTCACACTTATCTGGGGGGTATGCCCTATTGAGCACCTTGTATCTTACTAAATGTGTATAAGAATGCACTGTGAATTCACTACCAATGCACCTACCCACCTCAAATTCCTCCAAAAGCACTGAATCAATCATTGGTCCTTAGCCTAACTCACTTTACAAAGTTGTCATGATAAAATGGAGGGGAGAATTATAGACATTTCTTCATGTTCTGTGGAAGAAAGACAGGATACAAACTATTTTTTCTTCAGCCATCATCACAATAATCACAAGCCCCAAACAGAAATCAAGTGCAAAAGAATAGCTCAGGCAGGTAGATAAACATTGTACCTCTGAGGACATTCTCAGCCCAGAAATCAGCAAAGAACTAGACTCACTTTCCTTACAGGCAAAAACATCTGCTGCTGATTTTCTTCCCAGTAACTTTCATTGCAGTAATATCATTTGGCCAGTTTCCATATAAACAAAGTTAGAGACACAGACAGACAGACAGCCTGCTGTGCCTTTCCCGCTATATACAACTAGATTTGGCAGTGGAAAAGAACAAACCACACTTCCACTTTGTTCAAAATTCATTTTCCTTTCAAACAAGGTGCACAGGGAGAATAGGCCTTGTTCAAAAGGAGATGTTTGCTTCCTGCAGTTTTTCAGAAATATGATTCCCCTTTATAACCAGCTATGCACCCCCAACTTGTTTCAAAGCAGGGGGCAGCCTTTATAACAGGTTGCCATACTGCTAAATGTTAATGGCTTGCCAGAAAATTCTGTGTGAGTCTTTCTGCAAAACTGGGCAATGACCACACATGTAGCTCAGGGGCTCTGTATTTGCCACTCCTACTATATACATACACCTAAGCAGGTATAAATTTTGTTCAATTCATTCATTAAGACATACTTCTGAATAAATATGCATGGTATTGCACTGTTATTGGGCATTGTTGAGAATCAATGTTCTAGAGGGCCATACATGGACCAGGAGATAAGAACTTCTGAGTTAAATAGAATCAATGGCCAAAGTCCTATTGGTTAGTGATAACTAGAGCGGACCAGTTAAATCAGTTGCTGAATACAGTCAACACTTGTGTAAATTCCATTGATTCAGTGGGACTGACTACCAGTAAGATTCAGGCCAGAGAATTTAGAGCAAAAACCTCCCATGTTATCTAATTCAGGCCCCAAATCAGTAAGGTGATCTTGCAACTACAGCGCCCCACATTTGACCATATACAATAGGTTTTGGTTAAATACTTCGAAGAGGGCAAAGCAGAGGACCTGTATCTGCTTAGACACAAATGATATGCCCCAGAGTATGTCAAATGCAAGGTTTTTCCTCCTTTAAAGTAAAAAGCAAGTCCAGGTGGAAGGAAAAAGATGATAATTTGCTCTACCAATACACTTGCTCTGTTGACAACAATTTGGCAAGGCTCTGCATGAAGCAGAGCTTCTTAGTTTAGAGCACTCCATATGTTGGGGTCATTGCTATTAGGATGTCTCCTTAGGGCTGAAGTACTATATAAGCTTTTTGGAGATAAATTCCATTCAACACAGTGGGGATTACGTCTGAGTAAAGGTGGCCTAAATAACCTAAGGCATCAGATCCATCTGAGGAAGCTTAGTAGGGTCAGCTCTAGTTAGTACAGTAGAGTCTCGATTATCCAACATAAAATAAACCAGCTGATAGTTGGATAGCTGAAAAATGTTGGATAATCTGGAGGGTCCAAGAAAAGCCTTGAAATCACTATGAATTGCAAATGTATTGAAGTTTTTATTGCAGTAACAGTAAAAGTAAATGTAAAGAAATCACTGATCAACATTGTGATGTACAACATAAACAGTTCAGTCCTGTGAAAATTTAAAGAAATCACAGTAGCCACGATGTTGGATAATCCGGAATGTTGGATAACCAAAGGTTGGATAATCAAGACTCTACTGTACTTGGACAGCGGATTGCTAACAAATACCAAGTATGTGTGCCGGTATGTGCCTTCAAGTCACCACCTCTGAGTATTCCTTGCCTAAGAAAACGCTATGAAATTAATGGAATTGTCATAAGTCAACAGGTGACTTCAATACACATATACACAGAGACATGTAAAGCAGTGCTTGTCAGGCTGTCTGATGTGGGGCACAACTAATTATTTTTCCCCATTGGGCCAAGAAGCAGCAGCATATTTGTGCCCATTGGCTACCATTATTTCTTTCCTTCCTCAAATCTTGCTCAAGCCTGGCAGCTAATGGTTTAGGGCCTGGAAGAGGTCCAGCAACCACCACATTGAATAGCAGCAATGTAAAGAATATATATGTATTGCACTATAAGGATGCTTCCAGATACTTTTCTTCTGCAATTGCACTGCATCAGGAATTTTACAGGGGCCCATCTGTTGTCTTCCATCTTCCATTTCTAACCCTCCTGTGTCTTCCCACTTTCTTCTATTTTGTTTCTCACCTGGAAAAAAACCCCTATAAATGAGAATGGAAAACAGAATAGCTGCATAACACTGTTTGATTAGTAGCCCTGGACACACTCCATCAGACCTCCCCTAAATGAAAAATGGCATTGGGAAGAAGCTGGAAAGGCACTTTGAAATGTAAGCAATTATCTGTTCTCATTGTAGGCTGATTTTGGTAACTGGTCTGCCTTCACAACCTGGGATGGGTTTCAAAGGTCATTGTGCAGTACTACTTGCATCAATTTTTTCTGTCAGTAAGTGCCTTTCATTTTTCATCTCATCTCAGGCACGTGAAATGAAAATGTAAAGTTCAGGCAGCTGCACCGATTTGGCAGCTTATGGCTAATAGAACTACAGTTGTACTCATGGGATATTAACCCACGCATATATAAATACAATAATTTAGTCAAGTTTGAAAGACAGAAAATATGGTGCCTCTTTCATTTTCTTTGACAGCATCCAATAATGTTATACATTATTTTGGCTTCAGTCCACCATCTACCTCCTCTAGTTCAGTTGCACTTCGCTTTAATGGAGCTACTCTGAAATGCAAACACCTCATGAATTTGCAACCTTTGTGAACCATCACTATTAAACTCTATGTGAAGTAGCAGTTCATGCATTTAACGAACAAAGTGATAAAGTATTTGTTTTACTGTAATTGTTTTTTTGGCTGCAAGTGGTGGTGCATTAGGATGCTACCCCATAAAGACAAACAAATCTCAAAACTCCTCACATTTATCATTATTAGTATTAACAATGGTATTAATACCCCACCCTTCAGCCCTAAAGGCTCTCAGAGCAGCTTACAATTATTATTATTATTATTATTATTATTATTAATTAATTATAGAAAACAACCATATCAAGTACAAAGGTTTCAACAAACACCATTCTGCTGACATACTCCTTTTCTATGCATGTGGCATATGTTTTTTGTTTTGGCTGTCGATAATGGAAAGGGACTCAAAAAGGCATGCTCTGAGTACAATGTGAAGTGGTACGATCCCCAGGGCAGGTGTGAGGGAGGAAGTTATCCCCTGATCCCACCTGGTGTATAAAACAGAGCAGGGATATATCCACACTGCAAAACTAAAGCACATTGATCTCACTTTAATGGCCATTCTACATCCTATGGAATCCTTTGATTTGTAATATCATTCAGAGGAATTTTCCCTTAGACATTTCTAGTGCAGTAGTTCAGGAGAAGTGTTTCCACCAAACTATACATTTCACAATTCTGTAAGGCAAATCCATGGCACTTAAAGTAGCATCAAACTGCTATAATTGTGTAATGTAGATCGACCCCTAGATTTTTGAATTTTTTGGAAGAGGAAACCATCAATTAAAACTATCCCTACCTTACAGATAAGGAACACTGTGAGGATGAAGCGGAGTTGCTGGAGTCTGCCAACAGTCTCTAGACCAGTGCTACTCAAAGAGGGAGTCTGTCTGTGAAGAGCATCAGGGAAGAAATAAAAATAGCTAGTGGGTACAAATATGGTCTGAAGCACTCGATGACATGAAGACAGGTTTTATGGATCAAATAGAGGGCATTCTGGTATTCCTCCCAGACCCCTGGGCATAAGGGAATGTCTAGGCAAAGGAGGACCTCCAGTAACCCTGCTAGAATAGGGTGACCAGATATCCCCCTTTTTGAGGATATTTCCTACATTTCAACCATCTGTCCAGAAGGAATTTCAAAATGTCTTCCATTCGGAGCATGCCCAAGAAGCCCATTGAATATTACCACCATTTGCTGTTGCTGGCCCCCTTTGGAGTTTATCACATGGGAGGATTTCTCCCAATTTCAAATGGAGCCAATTCGAATTCATGTAAATTTGCTAGTTTAGCGAATTTACGTGAAATCTGATTGCGTTCAGAATGCATTCAGAATGACTTCCCATTGCCTGAAAATGACCCCCCATTGCCCGAAATTGCATAAGATACTCTAATACGCAATTATGTGAAACTCCATGATTGAGTTTGGAATGACTTCCCATTGCCTGAAATTGCATGTGATACACTCATATGCAATAACGGGAAACCCCATGATTGAGTTCGGATTGCCATTGCATTATACCCCCAAATTCTGTCGTATGATAAACTCCTTTGAGAAATTTGTCTACTCGACAGCATGTCTTTGCTGCAAATAGGAAGATTGGAGGAATCTTTCTAAAGTTATTTTTGTCGCTAGGAGCAGCAGCAGACAAGACTTGTCTCCAGAGCTCAGGGCTCATTTGTTTCTCAGAGGTGGAAAGGACAGCAAACATGTGAGGTAATGGGCTGCTTGAAGTCACATCACAAATGTTGAAAGGGTTTTCCCCTTAATTCAGGACAATGGACTAATGATGTAGTTTCAGTCAAGGGTTTGTTGCTAGTAAAGTACCTTTCTAAGCCTTTGTTTTGCTCAAAGTTCTATAAGTATATTGTAAGCCAACAAGGCATTTTAACTAATCAGAAAAATATGGTTGATGCATAACAAACCACAGTATATATAATATATGTAAATAAACCATAAGAAATTAATTTATATTTATATTAGTGCAGGGCCATCATTAGGTGGGTGCGGGCCATATCAGATGACACCCTATGTAAGCTGACCATTTTATTTTACTATTTTAAATAGGACAGTTCTGTTTCTTTCATATTTCCAGACCATCCTGTGGATTAATATAAATGTCAATTTTGTCCCACTTCAAGAAAAATGCCCTGTTATCTTGCAAAATGGTTTGAAGATCCCTGTTTGAAATTGTGCTTGTAAAAAAAAAAATTGTCATGGAGTGTGAGAAGTTTTATGATAAAGTGTTGAAAGTCCCAAATTTGTTGCATAAGATTACTTCATTGGAGAAATATGGGTACAGTCGTGGTGAAATATAGTCTCCCTCTACATCTATCTACATTTCCATATGAGTTCTGTCACTGAAGAATAACTGCTTGCTAAATATGTTCATGTAATAAAACTTTTGTTATTGTCTTACTTTTCCACGAATACAGAATATGACATAACCCCGTCCCGTTTTTGCCACCCCAATGTCCTGTTTTTGTTTCAAGGAAATATGGTCAGCCTAACCCTAAGGAGTATGTGTGCCTAAAACATTACTAAGGATTCTGTATGGTATAGTATGGGAAGAGTCAATGGGGAGGTGTGTGACACCATGAATTACTTCACCAGGTGATGCCTACCATAGTGGTGCCACTTTATTGGTGTTTTAAGCTTTTATGGTGGACTTGTCCTCCTAGGTGGTGAGAATATCTGGTCACCCTCTAAACTCTAGACATGTTTAGAGTCCACATAGTGGCTATGAAGGCCAGCCTCAAAGGTATATATATATATATATATACACAAGAGGGTATCCAAAAGTTTTAATGATCACCTTTTTAAAAAAATTGACAGAAAGTTTGTTTTGATTTGTAGTTGTTAACTTATCTCTATGTAGTCACTATCTATTTATACATTTTCCCCAGCATATTTTGACCCTCCGAATACCTGATATTGTAGAAGTCTGCAGATTGTGCCTTACAAGGGGGTATCGTAAAGTAATAATTATTACCCGGAAGTTATTATGGCACATTGATGAAATTTTGTCAGTGTCATCATTGGTCCCTAAGTGCACGTTGCTGAGAAAATCAGCTCATTGCGTCCTTTATTTTTGTGACTGGCTGCACCAGAAGTGACTAAAGTGTAAAATCCTCATCAGGCGCAATCTGCAGGCTTCTACAATATCAGGTATTTGGAGGGTCAAGATACGCTGGGAAAAATGTATAAATCTAGATAGTGACTACATAGAGATAACAACTACAAATCAAAAGAAACTTTCTGTCAATTTTTTAAAAAGGTGATCATTAAAACTTTTGGATACCCCCTCGTATGTCTCTGTGTCTGTCTGTGTGAACAAGCAGTCTCTGGAGTTTATCATATGACAGAATTTGGGGGCATAATGCAATGGCAATCCGAACGCAATCATGGGGTTTCACATTATTGCGAATGAGTGTATCTCACGCAATTTCGGGAAATGGGAAGTCCTTCCGAACGCAATCATGGGGTTCCACGTAATTGCGTATAAGAGTATCTCATGCAATTTCGGGCAATGAGGGGGGGTCATTTTTGGGAAATGGGAAGTCATTCTGAAGCATTACGAATGCAATCAGATTTCACGTAAATTCGCTAAACTAGCGAATTTACGTGAATTTGAATTGGCTTCATTCAAAATTGGGAGAAATGCCTCCCATGTGATAAACTCCACTGTTGGGGTTACTCTCCTCCCCCCCCCATAGTCTCCCCCTCCAGTAGCATCACTAAGGGGTGCAGCGGGTGCGAACTGCACCAGGTGACACCCTAAGAAGGGTGATCTCCAAACATTTTGGCAGAAACGGACTGTGGCACCTGTGTCCCTTAAAATGCTGCGGAGATGGGCTAAGTGGGGTGGGGCTCAGTGGGAGAAGCAAAAGGAAAGGCCCTTGTTTTTTTTTTAATCAAAAATTCCAATTTAAACAAATTTTTAATCATTTTTTTTCTTTAAAATCCTTACATTTTACCATTTTTTTTTTCTGTTTAAGCCCACAGAACATTTAGGCTGTGCGTCAATGGTAAATGTTCGTGTAATTAAAAGTACAATTTTAACTGCACTAGTTGTTTACGTCCCAACTATTTAAACATGTCGTTTGGCTTAACAGTGCAATAATCTCATTTGTCTTGAAACGTACTGTTTTTGGATGCTTTTCGTTGCACTGCTGTGGTGGCGTTTTTTAAACGTTGTGAGCCGCCCTGAATCCCAGTTTTGGACAAAGGGCAGGATAGAAAGTAAAGATAATAATTATTATAATGGCAATAGGAACAATAGCAACTATTACCATCACGTAGCGGAGAGATGTTGCAGCAGCTTTGAGGCTAACTGAAAGAAAGAAGTTGGCAGCATGAGCTTTCGTAGACTTCCTTGGTCTACTTCCTCAGGTGCGTTTAGGCATTGAGTGATGTACAGGAACTAGGATTTATGAGTAACATTGGTACAAGCAACATTACTATGGATTCTGTATGGTCTGATATAGGAGGAGGTCAATGGTTAGGTGTGAGTGTGACACTATGGCTGCATCCACACTAAGGGCAAAAGCCCAAATACAGACATTACCTGGCTGAGTGGCAAGGAAAGAAGGAAGGAAGGAAGGAAGGAAGGAAGGAAGGAAAAAAAGACAGACAGACAGAAAGAAAGAAAGACTATTTGCTGCACTGAAACTATAAGGCCCAGGGTGACCAGGCTTGGTCCTCCTTTTCCAGGAAGTGTCCTCCATTCCCATCTTTTTGTCCAGGAGGGATTCCCAAATATCCTCCATCTTGAGCCTGACCAGGGTGACTAGTGGTCCTCCTTTCCCAGGACCTGTCCTCCATTTCCACCTTTCTGTCCAGGAGGGATTCCCAAATGTCCTCCATTCTGAGCATGGCCAGGGTGACCTGAGGTCCTCCTTTTCCAGGACCTGTCCTCCATTGCTACCTTCCTGTCCAAGAGGGCTTCCCAAATGTTCCCAAATTTGAGTATAAAAAGGTAGACAGGAGATCCTCCTTTTCCAGGACCTGTCCTCCATTCTTACCTTGTTTGCCCAGGAGGGAGTCCCAAACACCCTCCATTTTGAGCAGGGCTAAGAAGGGGGAATTGAGGTTTCTATGAATGCTTTTAGCTTTTCTTTGGTAATGCCCTACATCCAGGGTGACCAGAGGTCCACCTTTTCCAGGAGTTGTCCTCCATTTCCACCTTTCTTGCCCAGGAGGGATTCCCAAATGTCCTCCACATTGAGCCTGACCAGGTGACTAGAGGTCCTCCTTTTCCAGGACCCGCCCTCCATCCCCACGTCCAGGAGGGGTTCCCAAATGTCCTC
The DNA here is from genome assembly GCA_034509955.1 of Urosaurus nigricauda. Classification (NCBI taxonomy): domain Eukaryota; kingdom Metazoa; phylum Chordata; class Lepidosauria; order Squamata; family Phrynosomatidae; genus Urosaurus; species Urosaurus nigricauda. The sequence goes on along the minus strand of JAOEGL010000005.1, from coordinate 153,529,509 downwards.
CATTTTGAGCCTGACCTGAAGTCCTCCTTTTCCAGGACATGTCCTCCATTTCCCCCTTTTGGTCCAGGAGGGTTCCCAAATGTCCTCCATTTTGCGCCTGACCTGAGGTCCTCCTTTTCCAGGACATGTCCTCCATCCCCCTCCTTTTTTGTCCAGGAGGGATCCCCCAATGTCCTCCATTTTGAGCCTAGGCAGCAGAGGTCCTCCTTTTCCAGGACCCATCCTCCATCCCCACCTTCTAGGAGGGATTCCAACATATCTCCCACTTGGAGCCTTTGAGGTCCTCCTTTTGAGGTCCTCCTTTTCCAGGACATGTCCTCCATTTCCAGTTTCCTTGCCCAGGAGGGGTTATTCCAGCATCCCTTCCATTTTGAGCAGGACTAAAAGAGGCAGCAGGGGCTGATCTTCCCCTGGAGCTCCTGTCCTCCTTTGTCCTGGAGTGTCCTCCATATCCCTTTCCCATACAGAGATCCTCCTCTTTCAATCCTTTCCTTCCAAAGAGGGAGGGGGAGACTGGCTCCACCCAAGAAGAGATGCTGGGACTACGACTCCCAGGAGCCCTAGGCAGAGGAGCCAATGGTGGGGGATGATGGGGGATGTAGTCCCCCCCCCCCAAAAAAAACACCTGGCGCTCCTTGGATGCCTGGTTTAAAAACTTGGATGCAGCAGCAGCAGCCTCTGCTGCTCTAGTCTCACTTCTTCTCCTCTCTTTCAGGAGCTCATCCATTTGCAGGAGGGAGAAAGCAAGCAGCTCTGGAAAGAAAGGAGGTTTGGATGACCCTGGGATCCCCCTTCCTTTGGACCAGATCTCCTGCTGGAGGACCACTTTCCCCCTCCTCCTTCTTCTTCTTCCCTTCCTCCTTGGAGCCTTGAAGGAAAAAGGACTTCCCTGCAAGGAAGATTTCAGGTGAAATTTCCATGCTGGAAATCAGATCTCTCTCTCTCTCTCTCTCTTTCTTCTTCTTCTTCTTTTCTCTCTCTCTCTCTCTCTTGTATTTCTTGGCATTCCTTCTGAGGTGCTGCCTTCTTCCCCAATCCCCAAAAAAGGAGAATCTGGGACTGCTAAGCAGGGTCAGCCCTGGTTAGGACTTGGATGGGAGACCACCATGGGTGCTGCAAAAACCCCTCTGAGTGGAACCCTTGCCTGGGAGGGACTTTTCATCCCACAAATGGGTTCAATCCCATGCAGGAACCCTTAAGAGAAACCCCTATGCACACACACACACACACACACACCTAGTAGGCAGACTCCTGACTCCAGAGTTGATATTTTTTAAAACCAGGGTGGAGTAAGGGAGCTATAGGTTACTGGCACTTTAGGGTCTGAGGATGCATTTGTTAATTTATTTCATGTATTTAGCATCCAGCCAGCATTTTGCATGTGTTTCATCTTTCTTATCTCCCCCCCCTCCTTTCCATCCCATTTAAAAAGGTTATCAGTCAATAATTCAGCAGCTCTGGAAAGAAAGCTAAAGGGATTTTTCTTATTTTCTTTTCTGGTGACAGCTACACAGTGTGTGTGTGTGTGTTAAATATATATAAACCCAGGATAATCTCTGTCTTGTATGTGTTGAAAGTATTTAAACCTAGGACAATCTCAGTCTTGTATGTGTTAAATGTATTTAAATATAGGACAATCTCAGTCTTGTATGTGTTGAATATATTTAAACCTAGGATAATCTCAGTTTTGTATGTGTTGAATGTATTTAAAACCCAGGATTATCTCACTCTTGCATGTGTTGAACATATTTAAACCCAGGATAATCTCGGCTAACTCTAATGTCTTTCCTAAATAGATTGTGTGCTATGAATAATGCATCAGATTGATTCAAGTGTCAAATCTCTCTCTCTTATTTTAACCCCTCTCTTTTTGTATGCTTTCCAAACTCATAATAGCTTTCTTCTTCGTCAGCAGAAAGTTAGAAGTAACTAGTTGCAAACTAGTACGTAGAGAGATCTTGTAGCACCTTTGAGGCTAATTGAAAGAAAGTAACTGGCAGCATGAGATTTCGTAGGCTTCAGTCTACTTCCTCAGATGCATTTGGCGGCGTGAAAGCCAGGTACAGACATATATATGCCATCGGTATGTGAGGACTAGTGGAAAACTAGTTGTGGCACTGTCAAACGCTGTTAAGATTCGCGAAAATATAGTTGAGATGCGGAGATGTGGCTGAACTGGTGGAGCCACATTTGTATTGAAAAGATGCAAAATTTGCATTGGCCTTTGACTGACTTGTGCCGCATAAGAATGGCAAGAAGTGTGCAAGACACAAACAAGGTCTAGTCCTGGAACAAGATGACTGAAAACGCAGGATGCTTTGGAAGAAAGGGGGGGAAAAGACACACACAGAGAGAGATTAGGTTTTAGATACAATACAATGTGATTTTGAGCAAAAGCCCCCATCCAGAATGAGATTTGAGAGATAATACAATGGGTTTCTTAGACCTGAATCGAGCCTAATTTCAACATTTGTTAACCAAATGCAATTTGTCCTCTGCTTGTGTTTCCGAGATTCTGAAGTTTGTTGATTTCTTTTCCCAATTTCTGCTGCCAAGATAATGCTTCCTCAGATGAAGCTAACTCAGCAGAACACTTTAAACAAGGATATAAAATTTTGATGGCAAGAGAGACTGCCTTAGCTAATCTTTTTAGTGATGGGAGGTGGGTTAGAAAACCCGAAGAAATCATGGAGGAAAACAACAACAACAAAGATTAATTGTGAAGTACTAGGATACTTTTGAATTTAATTGAGCTTCATTGTTTTATTTTAAAGGTCACTATTGACATTTTTTCCTCTCTTGGTTGGGAATGAGCGTAGAATGCTTTGAGTTGTAATCTTTTACATCCATCCGTAAAGGGGAAGAAAAAAAGTCCAGATCCTCAGCTAATCACTAGCTTTATGAAGTCCAGCCAAAATGCCAATGGTGTTTTGGTAAATTTTCAAGAAGAAGTACTCCTCGGGACCGTTCCCATAACCACAATCTCAAGGAGAGTACAAAAATTAATGTATCAACAAACATCAATAAACCTATTCTGGCAGTTGTCGGCTCCACTAGAAGATGGTCTTTAGAAAAAGTTCTTGTTTTATTTTGATTTCTCATTCAGGTCTAACCCATCCTCCTCTAGATACTATGCCATTATAAGTGGGATATATTGTATTGTAGCTGGAAAAAATTAATGTCTCCCTTAAATCTACCGTGTCCTTTATAGCTAAGTTGAGTTTGGAAGGTGACACTGTAATCATCTGTAATAAAAAGCTCCTTTGAGGATTGACTCCAATACACCAAAGGGCTGTCTGTGTGCTCTTCATCAGACTAGATGGTATAAAAACCAGTGGATGGGTGTCTGATATGTATTTCTAACTGTGAGCATTGCTGGTGGGGTGTAGTAGTTTAAGTGCTGAATCCCTGCTCTATTATTGAAGCCCATTGGATAATCTTGATCAAGTCTTTAGCTGCTGCTACACTGAAGAAAAAAAAAAGTAGTTTGACACCACTTTAAGTGCCACGGCTCAATGCTGTGGAATTCTGGGATTTGTTGTTTGGTGGGACACCACAGCGCTCTGATAGGGAAAACTACAAATCCCACAAAACTACAAATCCCAGATTTTGTGAGATATTTAACCTGCCCTGTCAGTGAGCTTTGATGCCCCACCAAACTGCAAATCTGAGAATTCCACAATGTTGAGCCATGTCAGTTAAAGTGGTGTTCAAAATTATTTCTGCAGTGTAGATGCAGCTTTACTGCCTCAGCCTGAGAGGAAGGCAATGATGAACCTCCTTTGGATTAATCCTAATAAGAATTGCCATAATTTAGAATCAATATGAGGGTGTATAACAGCAGAAGCATTGCTGGTATACATTTTAATTCCTTGTGTTGCCCATATGTATAGAGCTAGCATGGTGTAGTGGTTTGAGTATTGGATTATGACTCTGTAGGTCAGGGTTCGATTTCCCACTCGAGCATAAAAACCCACTGCTCTTGGGAAAGTCACACTCTCTCAACCTCAGAGGATGACAGTGACAAACCCCTTCTGAAGAAACTTCCTACAACAACAACAACAACATGTGATAGGTTCGCCTTAGGATTGCCATAAGTCAAAAATGGCTCAGAAGTCAGCAAGAACAACAAATGTGTAAAAAAGGTAGAAATCTGGAGCATAGTTAGATTTAAATACATTGATGTTGAAAAGAACAATTTATTTTAATTTTTTAAAACTACACTCTTTTAAGGTGATGCTTTTTCTTATAACTCATCTGAGATAGGCTAAGGGGAGAGAGAGTGGACAACATAGTTGAACAGAAATATAAACCTTTTTGAACCATCAGTCTTAGTGATCTTAGTGACTATCCCAGATTCGGTCCTACTTTAATAACAGCCTTCTGAATGGGAGTAAGTCCTGAATAAATATGTTTAAGATCAGAATGCAATGCAATTTTAAGAAGTATTCTTAAAATAACCTTTTAGTTCTCATTGGAAAAACCTTTTCCTGAGCTCAAGAACAAACTTTAAAGACGAATTATTTATTTATTTATTTATTTATTTATTTATTTATAGCCTGCTCCTCTGTCAGGACAAATGGAGCAAGTTACAGCAAGTAAAAACAGCAGAGTAAAACAATATCAATATCCCTCTCTCCAACCTCCCACCCCTTAAAATTAGATTAAACTAATAGCAAGTTAAAACAGAGAACAATTAAAACATGAACAGTATCAAAACAAAACTAACGTTCCATGGGCACTATGATTTGTAGCATCATAGGTGGTGGTATGGTAAGGGAAAAGCTTGACCCAATTCCAGAGCTGAGAGTTAAGAGGTTTCTGGGAAAACCTGCCGGGAGAGATGCGTCTTTATAGCTTTTCTAAAGCAATCGAGAGATGTAATATGACGCATCTCATCCGGCAGGCCATTCCATAGCCTGGGAGCGGCAGCCGAGAAAGTCCTTTAGGAGGTCTGCAACATCCTAGTTTTCATAGGCTGTAGCAGGTTCCTCCCAGAGGACTGAAGTGTGTGTGTGTGTGGGAGCTCATATGGGGAGAGGCGGTCCCTGAGATAAGATGGACCCAAGCCATGTAGGGCTTTAAAGGTTAAAACCAACATCTTGTACTGCGTCCGGAAACTAATCGGCAGCCAGTGGAGAGACTTAAGCACTGGTGTTATGTGCTCTCTCCTCGATGTTCCAGTGACAAGCCTGGCTGCCATGTTTAGAACTAATTGAAGTTTCCGCGTTAAGCACAAGGGCAGCCCCATGTAGAGCATATTACAGAAATCCAGACGTGAGGTTACTAGAGTGTGTACCACAGATTCCAGGTCTTTCGTGTCTAGGAAAGGCCGCAGCTGGCGTATCAGCCGAAGCTGATAACAAGCACTCTTGACCGTCGCGTTCACTTGACTAGTCATGTGAAGCGGCGAATCTAGAAGTACCCCCAGACTGTGAACAGAGTCCTTCAAGGAGAGTGTGACTCCATCTAGGACTGGAAGTTGTATTCCCAGACCTGGCTTTGGTCCTGTGACTGTTAGTACTTCCGTTTTGTCTGGATTCAGTTTCAATCTATTTTTCCTCATCCAATCCATTACTGCTGCAAGACAGTCATTAAGAAGAGAGACGCCATCTGAAGTCTGAGCCAACGATTTGGTCATGGAGAAGTATATCTGAGTGTCATCAACGTACTGAAGACACTGAGCTCCATGCCTCCAAATGATCTCACCCAGCGGCTTCATATAGATGTTGAATAGCACTGGGGACAGAATGGTGCCCTGAGGAATGCCACAATCAAGCTCAATCTTTGAGGAGCAACTGTCCCCGAGCCTCACCCTTTGGGATCTGCTGGAGAGAAAGGACCGGAACCACCAAAGCACAGTGCCACCAATCCCCAGTTCTCCCAGCCGATCCAAAATGATGGAGTGGTCTACGGTATCAAAGGCCGCTGAGAGATCCAAGAGCACCAGCAGGGTCACACTACCCCTGTCAATACTCAAGCAGAGGTCATCGGTCAGAGTGACCATGGCAGTCTCAACTCCATGTCCTGTCCTGAAGCCGGTTTGAAATGGATCAAGATAATCGGTTTCATCCAAGACAACCTGGAATTAGGAGACGACTGCTCTCTTGATCACCTTGCTCAAGAATGGGAGAAAGGATACTGGTCTATAGTTGTTCCTGTCCAGGGGATCCAGGGAAGGTTTCTTCAGGAGGGGCCTAACATCTGCCTCCTTCAGACAGGATGGTAAAGAACCCTCCCTGAGGGACGCATTGATTGTATCCCGAAGGAACACCCTCAATGCGTGCCCCCCCCCGGACAACCAGCCAAGATGGACAGGGATCAAGAGGGCAGGTCATCTTCCTCATACATCCAATACATACATACCTCCAGGTAAGTCAAACAAGCTGGTCTCCAGACGGATGTTAAAGTTGCCCAAGACTAAAAGTCTGGGCGACTCCAACAACAACTCGGGGACTAGCTTAGTCAGCTTGGTTAGGGAGTCTGTTAGGCAACGGGGTGGCTGGTATACCAACATAATCCCCAAACTATCCCTGGTCTTCAGGCTGAGGTATATACACTTGATGTGGGTTGTTTTCTGAACAGGTTTCCTGATAAAGGTCAGGTTGGTTCTATGAACTATTGTCACACACACACACACACACACCTACTTTCAGTTCGAAAGGGCAAGGACATTCTGAAGGGAGCCAGGGGTGTCTAACCCCTGACCAACACTCCACTGGCCTCACCGCTCCCAAGACGGAGGTGGGAGGGTGGAAGAGTCCCTGCGGCCTTGGCTGCCGCCACGGAGAACCCAAGGAGGAATTTGCTGGGGGATTTGGCTCCCAAACGCCACTGCTTTGGTGTTCTTTTCAGGGAAGGAGGCCTTTTATGCCCCAGGCTCACTCACAGTTACAGCTGGGTGGAGGAGGTGCTGTTGTTGCCTCTTCTGTGGAATTTGGCTCCCAAGCTCCACTGCCTCAGTGTTCTTTGCAGGTGTTCTTTGCAGGGAAGGAGACCGTTTATGCCCCAGGCTCACTCACAGTCACAGCTGGGTGGAGGAGGTGCTGTTGTTCCCTCTGCTGGGGAATATGGCTCCCAAGCTCCACTGCCTAAATGAATATATTTAGGGGGGGAGGGGAACCTTTTTAATTAGATTTTTCAACAGTGATTTTTTTTAAAAAAATAAAATACACATGATACATTCCTTATACACATCATTTAACAACACACATACAAGTAAAGTATATCGTCACACTATTCCAGTCTTTTTTGAATTTCCCAAGATGAATGAATCTAACGACAGGCTGAAGCCATCCATAACTGAGAAGTGGTAGGTTGGTGCTCCGGCACCCAGAGCAGCAACCTACTGCTGCAGATTTATAAAGGGCATCTATATTCCAATATTCATTTGTCTTAAAAGTCATTTTTGAAACTGTACTTGGGTGTACATGAATCATATAATCATAGTGTTGATTCATGAGAATCATGAGAATAACTATAATCATTTTTTAAGTACCAAGGGGGCTAGTATCTATCTCAGTTGTGCAGGAAGATGGATTTGCACTTGCATTTCAGCTCTCATTTGCTTTTCCCTTCTCCCAACTCTCAATAGATATGAACTTCTTCAAGTGCATTATTACCTTTGGCACCTCCACCATTCTTGCGATAAATCATCAACATTTCAGCATTCTTGTTTTTGTATGCCTTCAAGTTCTTTCTGACTTATGGCAAACCTAAGGCAAATGTATCATGGGGTTTTCTGCAGCTGAGAGTATGTGACTCATCAGGTCACTCATTGGGATTCCATGATTCCAAGGGGAGTTAAACCCTGATCTCTGGAGCTGTAGTCCACTACACCATGCTGGCTTTTTTTTTATATCAATATTTCCAGCTTGAAATGGCTCAACAAAGATACTATAAATCATAAGGTACAGGGTGTGATATTCCTAAGTGAACTTCTTTTTTAAACTATTTATTGGTGTATTCATCATCATGCTTAGGTCCTGCTTTCTCATCAAGAAGATTTAAGGCAGCATACATGGTTCTCTGTCGTCTCACAGCAGTCCTGCGAGGTAGGTTAGACTAATAATAATAATTTTATTTATATTTCCCACCTCTCCCAAGGATCATAGCAGGATTACATCATTAAAAATACAATACTAATTCAAAAATACAGATTATAAAATAGTAATACTGAATTACAACACTCCTATTATTTCCTTAAAATATCCAATCAACAATAATCCTACAAGACTAAGAGAGAATGAGAATGACTGTACTTGAATCACCCAGTGTATGTTGTGCCTCAGTGGGGACTTGAACATGGATCTTACAAGTCCCAATTAAAATGCCTTTTGAATCAGTTTTGAAAACTTTCTTCAGGAGTATCTGTGTCCTGAGTTTTAATCAAAATTTTAAAGGAAATATGCAAGGGATTGATCCCTGTGCCTCAATGGGCTGAAACAGATGGGCAGGAAAAAGTGGCTTAAAGCTGCCACATTGAAACCCCACCAATCGCACCACCAGCTCCCAAGGCAGCTGGAGTGCTCATGTTGTGACCAGATGACACGGCTTCTAGCCAGGAAGAAGCGGAAAAAAGCTGCTTCTTTTTGAAATGTCTTTTCTCTGCATAAGGGCACTTTTCTGCTGATTTCATGGTATGTGTCATCTCAATGCCACACTTTCAAGCCAGCCTGAAAGCACTTCTTTTTGCCTGTCTGTTTGTAGGTTCTTTCAAATTTAGACTGAAACCTAGAGTAGATTCACTATGGCTGCATCTACACTTAAGTTTGACAGTGCTTTTAACTGCCATCGCTCAATGCTATGGAATTCTGGGATTTGTAGTTTTGTGAAATATTTAACCTTCTCTGTCCAAGAGCTCTGGTGCCACAACAAACTGCTAATCCCAAGATTCCATATGATGGAGCCATGACAGTTAAAGCAATGTCAGTCTGCATTAATTCTGTAGAATAGCAGCAGTCTACATCAGTGCCATCACTAGACCCACACTTCTTCTGAGCCTGTTGGAGGACAGAACTGTATGTGCCAACAGCTCATGCTATTACATTTTAAGATCTTACTACTCCTTCTGAGGGAACGTCTTGTCCTGGGAACCTGAGTTGTGGTGGGGGGTACTAATGCATTGAAATTGTTGAAATAAGAATCAGCTGCCATTGTCATCAGCATGATGGGTAAGTGGTGTGTGTATGTGTGTATGATTTGTCCTTTGCCTCAGGCAGCAAAATGTCTTGAGCCAATTGTTTTTCTAAACAGCTGCAGAGATGCTTTGCAATTCAGAATCACACCACAGATTTTTGGGGAGCAAAATATCTTTGCTTTCCACATATGGTACTCATAAAAAACAGAACACATAAGTTATAGAAAATGTACTGTACCAAGCCATGCTGTAGAAAGAAGCAATATAGACTTTCAATAAGGGCAGTATGGCTCATTAAGTTCTCATTGACTTGGACTAGGACTTGTCTTCATTCAAAATAGCATCTGGACAAACAGTGCCCAGAGCAAGTTCATCTGCCACAAAGGATGGATTCTGGTAACACAATGCTACCCCATGGCCTTCACTTGTATTCTCAGGGTCTACATCTATGGGATGATCTAGACAGTTTCAGTGACAGGCCCTGAGATTAAGATGAAGCATGTAGTGCATGTGGGGATAGGCAAGATGTGGTGCTCTAGATGTCTTGAATTACAGTGCTCACAACCTCCAATTATCAATTCCTATACTGACTGAGTTCATTGGAATTGGAGTCCCAAACTGCTGGAGGGTGCCAGGTTGCCTGCCCTTGAGGTATCCCATGTAGTCAGTTGGCTCAGCCAAGTAGCTTACCTGGAGGGAGCTATTAAGCAATAACAACCATATTGTGTTGTTTGGTCTCATTCCATCCATAGATGTCCTTCCTTCCATGCACAGCTTATTTAGATTTATACAGAGCTGGAGATGTTACTCTTTGGGATTATAGTCTGCTGAATCCCCTAGCCAAGATGTACAGTTGTAACAGTATTTGTCACAAATAAATTGTTGGTTTTTTGTTTTTTTATGGGGGCCACATTAGAAAAAAATAATTGCTGGTCTCCCACATCAGATACCCTTAGAAGCAGTTCTATAGGATTTTACCAACAGACATTTGGAAGCAACAGGTTAATAGTTACATCTGGTGACTACTCTTTTAAAAAAAGAGTGAGTGAAAGAATAATGGGAGTTCATCAAAATGGCTCATGCAGAAGCCAAGATGTTTAACATGGAAGTATGAGCAGCTGTTAACAGAACCAACTTCTTCTATTACTGCATATACTCAACTATAAGTCAACCTCATGTATAAGTTGAGGGCAGGTTTGGGGACCAAAAGTATGTATTTTGATATGGCTCATGGATAAGTCAAGGATAAAACAGGGGTATGTAATCAAGGATGTGAAGGATGAAACAAAGGAAAATGCAATCAGCCCTTGGTTTTCGTGGGGATCCGTTCTGGAACACATACCCCCCTTGTGAAAGTGGAAATTTGCATATATTCAACCCCTATAGGCTTGAATGGGGGCGTGCACCCCATTTTAATCCCCTCCGTTTGCTCCTCGCAAGTAAGCAAAGGTCGCAGATCTGAAGTTCGTGCAAACAGAGGGACAACTGTAGTGCCAAAGAACTTACAAAATTCCAGCAGGCATAATTATTTGTGCTCATACTAAAGGCTGGATGAATGAGAGAGTAGAAGGGGGTCAATCCTTCTAGGGAAGATTAAACTCTTGTCTTTCACCAGGGGTAGTGTGTGTGTGTGTGTGTATGACTTAAATTACAGTATTTACATTGACCCATTGAATAAGTTGACTCATAGGGTCCATGTAACAGAGGCAGTGACTCCACTATGGTTTTCAATCTGAACTTGGATCTATCCAAATTGCTGAGCTTGTTTTGGGGATGGGGTTCACTATTTTGGAGAGCTCCATTGGGCCCGAACAGACAGGCCAAAATAAAGCTGCTTTGGGGCACTTTGGAGGTATGCTGTTTAAATTATGCATGTGTCCTAAGAGGCCGGAAGCTGCGCCAAAGCCATGCTCCAGTTCCAAGTACTGGAGCGCAGTTTTGGCGCAGCTTCTAGACTCTTAAGATGTGTGTGTCATTTAAACAGCATACCTCCAAAGTGACCTGAAGCAGCTTTATTTTGGTCTGTCTGTTTGGGCCCATTGAAACATGAAGTAGATTCACTACTCTACTGACATGTTGCTAGGCTTGGGTTGATGGGAACTGCAGTCCAACAACATTTGGCAGACCACAAGCTTCCCACCTTTAGCTTATATGAATGAAGTAATTGAAGGTGTGATTAAAGATATATACCAGTAGAAGTAAGATCTGGGTCTTTTTTCTTTGACCATTTCCTGAAAGTTTTTGTTTGGTGCAAACCAATAATAAGATAGTGATGTTTCTTTTTCTGTCTTGATCTTCAAATACTCATTCAAGTGTATTCTGCCACCAAAGTTATCTCAGGCTATTTTAAAATGTATTTTAAATTTAATTTCAAAGTTAATGTGTTATAGACTCACCCCACAGCATTAAACATGGATTTTTTTTTTTTTAAACCCTGCTTATTCAAGGGTACAGTTTGTACTCTTTGAAGCAAACTGTTCTGTTATACTAGCCTTTTGAAGGGGAAAAAACCCTCTGTGTATTACACCTGTCTGAACAAGTTGTAGATGTCACTGTCAAACATTTCTACAGCCAGTTTAAAAAGAATTGTGTGTGTGGGCTTAAGCAGGACTATTTTCTTGATTTTCTCCTGCTTGAAACATCATTTCTAAAATCCCCTTTGATGGAGGATATCATTTCCAAATCTTCAGTGACAAGAACAGTATGTTTCTTGCCACAAAGGTCAACTTAATTCCCAGGTGCAGAATGACTGAGAGATGCTTCAAATGCAATATTTTTCCTTATGCATGAAGAGTCCTTTTACCAAGCAAAGTAATGTCTGTGTCACGTGACAAATCCATATGTAGCTGTTTTGCTGTGTTTACACAGTTCGGTGACAGCTTCACAGTGCATGGACATGCAGCAGAATATAGCTAAGTGGATGATACATTCATAGTAGCACAATATATTTGAGGATAAAATGTTGTTGATTTATAAGAACAGCAGGTTGTAGTTTCCACTGGTGAGTGATAAGATCAGGAGACAGTTGAGATAAAACTCTGTTGCTGGATAGAAGCAGGAGGAGACAGAGAAATCAGGGAAAGGAAAGGCTCCAAGAGGAAGAATATAATGAGAAGAAAGAAAAAGTCTGAGATGCCCTTAAGAAAAGCAGACATTTTGGAATTAATCCCTCAAATCCTGCTGAATGATGTTGGGAGTGTAAGTGTTGTTGGACTGTAATTCCCAGAATCACCAAAGTTAGTGATGCTGGGAGTTGCAGTCCAACATCTGGGGATTGCCATCCCTGGTGTTGACAAAATTGGCGAAAGCATGGGCTGTGTGTACCACTTGCCCCATAAAAGAAATGCCCACCTAATGGCAAACTATAGCCCACAGGACCCTTTGGAAGCATGATTTGCCATTGAAATTTATTTTCCCTCCTGTTCCTGTTTTTAGATTAGAAAAGCCATTTTTAAGAATGCAGACGTGACCCTCAGAAGTTGCCTACTCATTCTGTAAGGTATAGTAAATCGGTATAAGAAACTGAAAGACAACTACTACAAATCATCTGATGTAACTGTGACACTTGTTTGCCTGTACACTTTATCTTGCTGAGTATGGTGGTAAAGTCAGCTTTGCTCTTTCCCTCTTGTCTGGAAGACCATTATGTTGAAATACAGGATTTTGTTATTGAACAAAACACAGACTTTCCTGTTGACTTCTGTGGGAATATTTTGTAAACATCAACTTGGGCTTGGCTAACAGTTTGTGACAATGGATGTCCTTGTTGCTTTTCCCAGTAGTGATGTATCTTATTTCATTTGTGGGTGGAAGAAGAGAATTTTGACAGACTGCAATAAGTAAATAAGTAAATAAATAAATAAATAAAGAGAAAATACATTGTAGAAAATGAACTACAGCACAAAATAGTAGAGGGAGATGTCGGAATTATTATGATTTGACAAACACTTTGTGGTCAATATATGCATATCATATTATGTGTCTGCTTATTATTTTTTTATTAGGCATCACTGAGCATTAGAGTTTGGAAGACTTCAGGCTTGTGGAATATACTTTGGGTATATTCTGAAAGAGAGCTAGTGTGGTGTAGGGATTTGAGCATTGGACTATGACTCTGGAGAACAGGGTTTCAATCTGTGCTTGGCCAAGGAAGCCCACTGGAGTGACCTTTGGCAAATCACATTCTCTCAGCATTAAAGGGATGCAAATCCAAGAAAACCTTAGGGCTAAGAAAACCTTAGATTTGCCTTAGGGCCACCATAAGTAGGAAATGACTTGAAACAACAACAATCTGAAAACCGCCAAGATGGGTTCAGCATAGTGGCAGTGATGGAAGGAAGATCTAGATAGCTGGTTTAGACAACACAATCAATAATCTCTTGCAACTGCCCTCTTTCGGGCTGGGAGTAGAATCCAGTTTAGGATAAATTATTTGAAAATAAAATCCAGTGGCAGGTGAAGTTGAAGCAAAAAGGTGGCACCAAAAATACCAATCTGTGTTAGCTTAACTCTTTTATTGTCATTAACTAAGCCGTATATGAAATTTTTCAGAATGGGGTAGTGGAGAGAGATATAAATAAACTGTCAAAACACCAAACGTTATAGTCATGTGGAAAGGTATATAAATCTGTAGGTATGTGGGACCCCAGGAGGGTTGGATTCAACTCCAAGGTCTAAGGTTATTCATCACAGATTTACTACAACATATGGGCCATAAACTGGGATGGCTTGCACGTACAGATCTATGTGTCTCTTACTCTAGGACTAAATCAAGGATCCTGATACAACTCTAAAGCTGGCCAGAATAGCTGAACAAAAACCTGGTGAAAGACAAATGGTTTTACAATTGATGAACACCAAAGTGGGAGGTTGAGTGATTAGCAGGAAGCAAGGCATGGAAAGAATGTTTTTGTGGCTGGGAGGTTTACTTGCTATTGTTAGACTACTGGGAGTCAGAAACCCTTGAAGATATATTGCAACACATCTACCAGTGGCTTTTAATTTACTTCCTGCCTTCCTTTCATATACGATGCCTTACAAAACATGGAAACAAAGATTTTTGTGGCCCTGAGGTATGTGACAGTCTCAGTTCCAAAAGGGGTGGGGGTGCAGGGGAGGAAGGAACACGAAACAGAGAAAAATAAATCTAACAAGAAATGAATGCGAGGAAATGCAGGGACATGCACCTAAGGCTTCTTTTATTATTCATTTTACTTGAGCTAACCCATACTGAATTGCCTTTCTGATTAATTTCAAATCAGAAGGCTGATGGAATCATTTCAGTGGTTTTGTGTGTGTGTATACACACACACACATACACATACACGTGTGTGTGTGTGTGTGATATATATATATATATATATATATATATATAACATGGGGAATTGTTCTAGTATAGTGGTAGTGGATGATTCTGTGGCATGGAGAAGGGCTTCCATTGATAAACTCTGTTGGCTCATATCAGCCAAGAATGAAACTGAGAGGGTGGGTCCCTTCCTTGCTGCTTCATCTTTAGTGTGCTCTTGGTCTTTTTTTAAAAATGGGATGAACAATTGAGAGGGCTTTCAATCCAGCAGAGCCAAGGCGTCTAATTAAATGCTCTTGGAATACCGTATATACTCATGTATAAGTCTAGAAATTTAGGTCAAAAAATTGACCCAAAAAACCTGAGTCGACTTATCCATGGGTCAATGTAAGTACTGTAGCTTAACTCTTATTTAAAAGAAGGACCCATCCCCTGGTGAAAAGCAAGAGTATAATCTGTCCTGGAAGCACTGACTCCCTTTACTGTCTCATCCATCCAGTCTTAAGGATAAGCACAAAGAGCTATGTCTGATGGACTTTTGGAAGTTATTTGACATTGTTTTGCTTTGCTTCATCCTTTAGATCCTTTCCTATATGCCCCTAAATTTTACCCTCGACCTATCCACGGGTCATAGCAAAATCCATAATTTTGGCCCCAAAACTTGCCCTCGACTTATACATGAGGTCGACTTATAGTTGAGTATATATGGTACCTTGTTTTAGGGGCTCATCTTTTGTAGAGTAGAACCTTTTGATCAAGAATGGGAAGGTCTATGGACCTTAGATGCCTCTTTAGCGGTGTAGGACTGAATCTCTTAATTACCGTCTGTGCAGGTGCCTGGAACCTGTACACATGAGGCAAGGAGGCAGGGATGAGCCTTCCAGGTCTTTCCCACCAAGCCATCCTTGTTCATTGTCTCCTGTGTGTAGAATACAACTGTCTAAAGTGGAGAAACACTCCTTGCCGGTGAACTGCTGCCTGTGGAGGCTTTCTGTACTTTTAAAGAACCCTGGGTAATTGAATGTGCCACAAATCTCATCCTAACTGCTTCACTGTTTCTCTTACACTTCTAATTTTGGCTACTTTTTCTGTCTAGTTTATTATTATTAATTATTATTATTATCTTGTTAACATATCTATTTTCTTGCTTTTCTTTTCAGGGGAAATCTTAACCAATGTTTTGAATTTATCTGGGCAATGAACATGGGGCTAACAGGAGGATCAAAAGCAACAGGGAACTGGACAAGTCTAACTAAAATGGACGTGTACTCCAGACTCAACTTGCCAGGGCTATCCAAACCATACAATGACCTGCCAGCTGACCCAAAACAAGATCTGAAAGACAGCACAAATTTGGTTGAGGTACAGATAGTTCTTATCTGTGCCTACTGTGTTATTATCCTGCTAGGGTTAGTGGGCAACTCCTTGGTGATTCATGTGGTGATCAAGTTCAAGAGCATGCGCACTGTGACTAACTTTTTCATTGCCAATTTGGCAGTGGCTGATCTGCTGGTGAACACACTTTGTCTGCCTTTCACTTTAGTTTACACATTGCTTGGAGAATGGAAACTTGGCCCAGTACTGTGTCATCTAGTGCCTTATGCTCAAGGCCTTGCAGTGCAAGTATCTATAGTTACTTTGACTGTGATTGCCCTGGACCGGCATCGTTGCATTGTGTACCACCTAGAGAGCAAAATCTCCAAACGAATCAGCTTCCTAATCATTGGGGTGGCTTGGGTTGGCAGTGCTCTCTTAGCTAGTCCTCTGGCCATCTTTCGGGAATATTTCTCCATTGAGCTGAATCATGACTTCAAAATGGTGGTCTGTGCTGAGGCCTGGCCCAGGGAAGGGCTGGTAAATTATGGCACCATCTATAGTGTCTCAATGCTTCTGATTCAATACGTCTTGCCTCTGGTGATTATCTCATATGCCTACATCCGTATCTGGTGTAAACTAAAGAACCATGTCAGTCCTGGGGCAGGGAATGATCATTACCACCAGAGACGTCGAAAAACTACTAAGATGTTGGTCTGTGTCGTGGTGGTGTTTGCAGTCTGCTGGCTGCCTTTTCACATCTTTCAGCTTGTCAGTGATATTGACAGCAAAGTGTTGGATCTGCAAGAATACAAACTGATTTACACACTCTTTCATGTCATTGCTATGTGCTCAACTTTTGCCAATCCCCTCCTCTATGGCTGGATGAACAACAACTACCGAACAGCTTTTCTGACAGCTTTCCGCTGTGAACAGCGGCTGGATTCCATCCATCCTGAGGTGTCACCAGCACTCAAAGCCAAGAAGAATCTGGAAGCTAAAGAGAATCACTGCAATGGATCACCATTTTCACAGCCTACAAGTGTCTAAGGACCAAACTGGATGTACTGATAAAGATGCATGAATGCACCTTTTCATATTTTTTGGGTAGATAAGCAAGATATGCTTAAGGACATGCATGAATCTTTAAATTTTGATAAATACCAGATACTGTGGGAAAAGAGAAATCTGTACTGGCACCAAGGGGAGGAGGGATTTTCTCCTGTGCCATTTTCTTGATGAACCTGTCCCCAGCTGGTATTTGGCCCAGCTGGGAAGATATATGTATGCACATGCCAATTTGGGGGGAGTGAAGCAAGATTGGAAAAAGAGTGCACAAAGAGATGGTTAAGCACTACCATGTAGTCCTCATTCAAAACACCTAGCTTGGATTTGCACAAAGCAGGGATTTCACATGTCTCTCTTGCATGTCTTGTTTGGCTCCTAAAAGAAATGAATCTGGACAGAGAGAGTTAGTAGAATAACACTTTGGTGCAGGTGCTTTTTTTACTGCATAAGAATCTTTATGAACCAGAGGAAATTTGAGAAGGCTGAAGAACCATCCTGTGTATTTTCAGAAGGTTCAGCCATTTCTCATCAAGGATAAGGTCAATTCCAAGGCAATAGACTAGTCTGGTTTCTGGCTGCTTAAGAAATCAGAAGCACATATGACAGCAACACAACAGAGAGGGTTTAACAATGTTTCTATATATTAAAAAGTAGAGAAGGGAAAAATTATTGGTAGTTGGCAGACAATAAATAGATGAATGCTGGGAACACATAGTATAGCCCAGAGGCTGACAATAAACTTGAATGCGGGGAACACACAGCCCTTTTGGCTAAAAGATCAAAGTACCCTCTGGTGGTGAAGGCAAGAATTGCTGTTGAAGCTCAAGCTTGTTTTGTTTCTGAGAGAAGAGGTTCCCAGAAATTAGGGCACATAATGGTTTAAGTTGTGTGGGTTTTTTTAAAGGCTTCAAAAACTATATATTAAGGCATGTTGTTTATCTGTTGAAGTGGGATCCATGGTTAACAAAATGTGAACATCTCCTTACAAGCCTTTTGCAACAGAAATCTGGAGGACAAACTATTGATTTGCAAGCTTAGGTTTCCATTTGTGTTATACTTGACATTTGTACATTTAAGATGGAGTCCAGAGGGGTAATTATTTCACAATCTGTTATTGGCAGTTCAGCAAGGAAGTACTCAGCATCCTGTGATCATGTTTTTCAGCTCTTTTCTGGAAGGAGAATTTCGCATGAAAAATTCAGCACTTGAAAAATTATTTCTAAGATACATAACTAAAAGGACAAACAAAGACCATCCATAACTAAGCTCTGGTAGTATGACAATCATTTTGTGCCATTCACTATGGATTCTAGGATATTTTGGCTGAGATTTGGGATGGATGGAATGTTTGCTTAGTTGGTTAGTTTGTTTTATTTTGACAAAACAACTTCCCAAAATTTTGCAAAAGTTTTCATAAGTGACAGAAAGTACTTGAGATTTATTTTTTATTTTTTTTTGGAAAAACTGGCATGCTATAGAAAGTTTAAATCCAAAGATTTTCCCATCCAGACAAAAAAGGCTTTGAGGACTTAGCTCTTAAAGGTTTGGCTTCACTTTACTGTGTAGTGAACTATATTTGTGCCAATGAGCCTTGAATGAGTCCTTTTTCCTTGACAGGCTCCTCTTTAACACTTCAACAAAATATCGATACCAATGGGAGTTTGGCCAGTGTGGATGACTGAAAATTTCATTCTGTTTGTTTTGACAAGTTCTAAAATTTTAAAGTTTCTTTGTCTAATAAACAGAAAGAACTTAAATCTCCAACCACTGGAATGTGAGAGAAAGCAAAAGTGTCCATCCCTAGCAGACCGAAGGCATTCCTATACACTAGAAGCATTTTATGATTGAAAAAAAAGAAAAGAAAAAAAGGCAGAATGGTGAAAGTACACTGCATAGGATCTATGTGCCCCATCTCCCCTAGTGTGCATCTAGTGTCCCTGTGCCTCCTGACACCTCCATTTTTAAAACATTGACTTTAAAAGCCTCTTTGTACCTTTCCAGAGACTAGGGAAGTCAATTTAGTTGTGCCTGTTTTTGGTCATTTGTGGGCTTTTTCCACAAATTTCAGTTGGTGTTTGTTGGTCTTCCTGTTCTGTATGGTGTATTTATGCTTTATTTCAGACTTTAAGGAGCTGTCCAAGGTGCTAAACTCATTTCCTCAATGATTCTAGAAAGTACAAGGGGATGATGATTATTATTATTATTATTATTATTATTATTATTATTTAAAAAAACCTGGCCTCTATACTTATGGAAATTGCCCATCCCAGCTGTACATAACTACTCAGCTTATTCCCCAATCAGTGGATGTAGGATTATGGTTTTTGTGACCCTAGAGCCTAGCTAGAACTTTATTCTCCATGATTTCAGAATAACTCTGCATCCTGTTTACTGCGATGTGCATAAGGGCAATTTTATAACAGGAAAAAAAGAGAGGCAAAAGTCTGAACTTGTATTTTAAACTCATATATATGGAAAGATCAGCAACAGGAGAATGAGGGACAGAATTGAAATTTTAAAAAGTAAAAATGTATATTACTGCACACACCATTTTATTCTCCAGTCACTTTTGGCACATGGCTTGTCGTGAGGAAATTGCAAGTGCTAGAACTTTTAGATTATCTTTACAGCTTCATCCATACTTTGTTTGGAGGTGAGCCACCTGATTCCCAGTGGTATTAAACTGACTGAGATCCAAACGTTCATCTTATATGGGTTGCATATTGAGCTGCTGGCATCCTTGACTCATTGGGTTTGAAAATGTTCATGGTTTATTGCTCTATGCTAAAAAGGAACAGGATTCGATCTTGCAGAAATGCTGCTCATTGCTGATCATCAAGCTCTGCGGTTATGTGCTTTTTGCCATCTGTGCTCCTGTGCTGCACATCTTGCCTTCGATCTTCACCCACCATCACACTCTGTGGTTAAAAACATCAAAATGGAATGTAAACAAGACAACACTGTGCTGCTTTGTCATCGTACTCTAACCAATGATGTTTGCATGCATGTTGTCTCCCTTGTCTCAGGTATAAGAACTGACTCTTGTAAATGCACAGCTATAAATGACAATGCACAGTTCTTCAATGTCTATTGTTTGCTTTTTTATTTCCTTTTGGGGATGGCTGACTCATTAGATCTATCAAGACCAAGGAGTATTATCTCACTTCCCCTTATCTTAGGGCCCCAAATAGATGTGTTCAAATGACCTATCCTTTTAAATATAGGGTTGTCTCATAATTTGGAAATATTCCTTTTTTGGATTATGGCTCTCTGAACATGAAATTGTTGTGACAATTGTAAACAATTGTGAAGTAAGATGGTCCAAAATGGAGTTTCAGAAAGTAAGTTTTTGAAGTTCTGGTTTGCCGTACTCACACATAAAATTGAGCATAGGGTGGACAACCTAAAGGAACAATACAGCTATGCAATATAGGTATTGAATTATCCATGGCTCACCTCCCTACTCTTTGCCATACAAGTCACTTCATCTTGATTTCAGTACTGGAAATAAACTTGACAGAATATGATGTGAGGGTACATCTGTGTTAGGAGTGGGGTAAATTCTTTCTCTCTTCTCCATTACATGGCTGTGAAACACCTGCAGCTAATAAGACGTCGGGACATATCTCTCATAGGAACCACAG
Source organism: Urosaurus nigricauda (assembly GCA_034509955.1). Classification (NCBI taxonomy): domain Eukaryota; kingdom Metazoa; phylum Chordata; class Lepidosauria; order Squamata; family Phrynosomatidae; genus Urosaurus; species Urosaurus nigricauda. Next base: position 153,509,039 of record JAOEGL010000005.1, on the reverse strand, counting down.
GGCTCCATTCACACAATCTTGGAAGATTCTTGAAATAAGTCACATAGGTGCAGGGCGTGTAAACATCCATGCTGTTTCTACTGGTGCTTAAAAATAAAACCCATACCTTTGACATAAAAATAATTTATTATTAAGGGACTTAGTTCTATGTCAGGGTGTGTGGGCTTCATTTTTAAGCATCAGAAGAAACGTCATGGATGTTTGCAAGATCAGCATTTTTGTGACAAATTTAAAGAATCTTCTTATTATTGTGTGGTGAGGCAACTATCGCCATATGACCAGAAAATGTTTATGTTACATGGATGGCTGTAACAAATTATAATAAGCCATGGTGTTAGTATGTTGAAATCTAGCTTTTAGGGATTTGCAAACTCATCTCTGCTAATGAGCTGTGGTTTGTTAATCAGCCACAAACTACAGTGTTAATTCATGGCTTGTTGACTTACAAACTCTGACATGTTTAAATTATAAATTTTGTGAACCCACAACTGTAGCTTGTTTCCTTATTGGTCCAATCTGAAACAGGAGCTGAAAAGAGAGAAAACCTAGACAGAAATGGGATGGAGAATCCAGAGTTTGCTCGACTGGCTATCGTGAAATCTGTGACTTAAGTAATAATTTTGGTAGTTAATACAAATGATAATGTTTGGTGTGTGAATGTGACCATTTTCTGTGGCTGTTCTGAAGCACTGGAAAAAAGTGCCAAGGCTAAGCTGAGTCAAAGCACTGATAGCTTTTCCAAGCAACCAGATCCTGGTATTTCAGTGCATCTGGACAGTTTTCTACACACTTACAGAAGCTTCCAGGAGACAGTTACCTACAGCATAGCAAAAATCAGGGAGCGTATACCTCGTATTTTAATTCAGGCATTGAGTCCTTGCTTAAGTAGTGAAGTGATAACTTCACAGAAAGCATGGGCTCAGCTTTCATTTCTGCATGATTTAGAATAACCTGTACCAAAGGCTGATATCATATTGCCTTTGTTAGAAAATTATACTACTGTTTCTGGGCACAGTACAAGGTGTTGGTTTTAACCTTTAAAGCCCTACATGGTTCAGGTCCATCCTATCTGAGGGACTGCCTCTTCCCATATGAAACCCCCCGCACATTCCGGTCCTCTGGGAGGAATCTGTTCCAGCCCATGAAGGCCAGGCTGGTCCAGACCTCCCAGAGGGCCTTTTCAGCTGTCGCTCCCAAGCTGTGGAATGACCTGCCGGATGAGATGCGTCTTATTCCATCCCTTGAAGGCTTTTAAAAAGCCCTAAAGACACATCTCTTCCAGCAGGCCTACCCAGAAGATGTTTGACACCTCCTGACTCAGAAATGCTGTCTTGTGAATTTCCACCTTCTCTCCAGCATTTCCATCCTATATAGCTAAGATCACCGGGTTGGAACTTTTCGTTGCTGTTTTAGCTTATTTTTAATTGTTTAAATTAGCTATTTTAACTTTGCTCTGATTTAATCCTATTTTAATGGGGGGGAGCTGGGGAATGGGATGGGACATTTTAACTTGTATTGTTTTTTAAGCTTGTAACCCACCCCGATTGCTTGTTCAGAGGGGCGGGCTAGAAATAAAAAAAATATTATTATTATTATTACTACTACTACTACTACTACTACTGTTATTCTATCTCATTGCTATTGTTATTGCTAAACCTTGAGAATAACATGTTACAAATAACAGTGTTACCCATAACACATTAGCTTCTCTTTCCTAATGGGATTTAGTACAGTTACTTTTTTGAAAGTTTAACATGCCTGCTGAAATGTTTCAATTCTGGCATAATAAGTAGTATTTGTTTGTTATGCCACAAAAAAAAGACCTTTCATGTCAACTCCACTATTGAAAGCTAACCCTTTGCTTTTTATTTAACCAAAATACAAGGCATGTGAAATCAGCACAGCTTCTCTACAAAGCTAACACTGCTCTCAGAAGCCTCCCAAGTGTGTTAAGAACCCTGTAAACAAAGCAGAGAGGTCATCTGTTGTCCATGTAATGGTGGAGTTTGAAGCAGAAAGCAAGGTGCACGTATGGTGGATAAGCTGTGCATTTTGGTTGCAAAGCTTTTTGTACTTCTGGGTGGGTCTCTTGAGCACTGTTAGCATTACAGAGAAACCATGTCTACCTCATGTGGGTTCCATTTTAGTTAATGAACAATAAAATTGTTCGTTTTCCTTCTCCTCTCACAAAAGGCTTTGGTATTGGGGTGGGAGACAGGGTTGCACAAAGTGGGCTTCTCAAGCATCTAACAACAAACTAATGGATTATTGGCATACAGGGAAATGTATTACACTCACTGTGGCAAAACAGCAATCAGTGATTGAAAGGAGCCCATAGCTAGTAACACAACAAATTACTCTTTTCAAGTTATGTCTCAAGCTCTGGTTATTACTCCCCAAGGGCTTTAACTAATTAATTAAACACTTATTTAACAGTAGCAATGAGTTTTGAGTAGACCATGTGATGTGATAAAGGCCTAGGTTTCTATTTGCCTTATTTTGAAAGGAATTGCAAAGAGTGCTAAATGATGTTTGAATGCCAGTTTTGAACTACCATCTTGTCACCACATTGAGTTTATGCACCAGGATGGCAACAGCAGCTGGAGAAATCTCATCAATTTATTGAGCCCACTGCAAATTGTGTGGCTTGACAACTCACAGGAGTTTATCACATGGGAGGAATTTCTCTCAATTGCAGATAGAGCCAATTCACAATTACGTGAATTAGCTAGTTTAGCAAATTTATGTGAAATCTGATTGCATTCGGAATGCATTCAGAATGACTTCCCATTTCCCGAAAATGACCCCCCATTGCCCGAAATTGCATGAGATACTCTAATACGCAATTACGTGAAAACCCATGATTGCATTCAGAATGACTTCTCATTGCCCGAAATTGTGTGAGATACACTCATACGCAATAATATGAAACCCCATGATTGTGTTAGGATTGCCATTGCATTATACCCCCAAATTCCATTGTATGATAAACTCCACAGTGATGGCAGAAATGTAGACCTGAGGTCCTGCAGGAGTGGAAACGTCTAGCTAAACAGATGAACTGGAATTTCAGGCAACTGGCATAGAGCAAAAGATGTCCTAGGTGGTACTGGCATTCCTGTTTTCTATGAATTTCTCCTTAGGTGATACTTATGGAATGTATGTGAAGCAGGGAATGGAAGAAAGTGAGGCAACAGGAGTTGAATCTGACCTCCCAACATGCCACTGGGACTATTTGGTTGCAAAGCAATGTTGTGCAATAAGAAGAGAAATGAGAGAGATCTGTCCAACTTAAAGCTCAGGAGAGCTTTGCATGGAAATGAAAGTTTCATTTTGGGGAACGGAAGAAATACCGTGATTGCTTGAGCCCTCTCTGCCTCCCAATGTCAGTAATATACAGTTCTCAAAACCCCAAACAGCATTTTTGTGTGTGCATCCTCTGCATCTCTCCCAGAATGTACAAATCCAGAAAGCTCTCTGAAATGAAGCATCTGAAGCAATAGATGTGTTATTCATGCCAGCAAGTACAAGGCATGTATAATTCATGCAGCCATGCCCTGTGATGCACAGTCTTCAGACAGAAACATGTGAACCAGTTCCTGAGATTAATGCTGCTTCTTTTAGGCTGAAGCACCAGAAATAGTCTGACTGCTCTGCTTGGTGAAAAGTGACTCATTAGTGAGAGCTGGCAACCCTCTGCAGCTTCACAGGAGGAATGAGTATGGGTCCATTGATTTCCATTTATTTGGATGTCAGACTCCTCTCCCCCGTGGTAACAATAACTCTTGCCAAATTCTGAGGCTTTTGGTCAATTTGGAGGAGCCTTTAATCTTTGCCCTCTTTTACAAGACCATCCTTGAAGTAACTGAGGGGTGCTATCATATCACCAACTTTGAAGGCTGTAAAAGGAATAAATCCATTTCAGGGGGAATAAATTGTCAATGACTACTTGTCATTGGCTAAATGGCTATTCACTAAACCTAGGATTCGAAGCAGTTTTCCTCTGAAAAGCAGATGAACTATAGCCCAGGATATAGTTCATCACTGCGAGACCAGAATGGTAGATTGAACAGCCTTTTATTCAGACCCAGCAAATTTTTTCTTATTTCCCCCTTCACACAAAGACTATGGGTAGAAACATAGAAAATAGCTTGCAATGATTAAGATTATTGGCTCGGCTTGGTAATGTCTACATTACACTAGCAGCTGGTCTCCAGGGTTTCAGAAAGAAATCATTTCTAACCCTATCTGGAGACTAGACTGAGGTACTTTTGAATACAAAGCATTATATCACACAACCCATTCATCATATCATGTCCTTCAAATGTTTGACTCAATGTCTTTTATGATTCTTCGCTGGGGTGGTGGTGGATAAAGTTAGTAGATAGAACTGGACTTGTTCCAAACTCACAGCATAGTCTGTTCTTCTGACATGGAGAGAAACATTTCTAAGGGCAGTCAGTTTCCCGAAAGGTGCATCTGCTCTATTCCTTAGAAAGCCTTTAAAACTCTTTTCTCTGTTTCTGCTGTCTTTTTTTTCTGGGCCAAGAGATGATCAAATCTACAAGAGATGGGCCCCAAAACAAGGCATTCCAAGAACATTTCATTAGAAAAGAAGGCAAATCTGGTGGTCACGTGGCCAGTATGACTGCACCGAATGCTGTTACCTTCCCACCAAAGTGGTACCTATTAATCTACTTGCATTTGCATGCTTTCCAACTGCTAGGTTGGCAGAAGCTGAGACTAGTGACAGGAGCTCACCTCATCATGCAACACTCAGGCCTTGAATTGCCAACCTTCTGATCTTCCAATCAACAGAACTGGTGTCTTAACCACTAAGCCACCACATCACTGTGCAATGTATTAGGACTTTATTACACAAAGCAGTAAATTGTAATTTCAGCTGGCTAAGAGTGTCTTTGGCTGAGACTTATCACATGACACTGCCTCTTTTCTGTTGTTATCTTGGTGGGAGATCATTTGGCAGGCATTTCTTTTCATTTACACAAAACCTCCGCGAATGACATCCTTTCCTGATTCTCTGGTGCTAGCATTTGCAGTGTGATAAATCAATTCTGCTTTAATCCCAATTCTGGGTGGTCATTGGATGAGCTTTTGGGTCTTGCTTGCCCTTTGAAGGAATTCCTGATTTGAGCAGCCTAGATTAATCGCTAGCAGATTAATAACTTTCATTTGCCAGCAGTTAGTCTACCCTGAATCAGGAAGTCTCCCCCCTCACAGAAAAAAAGGCCAGAAAGATTAGGAAGGTGCAATAGAGTAGTTCCAATTGCAAAGCACTTTTGAAAAGAATGAAATTATAACAGCAGAATTGCCTGGTGTTATAAAGTCCTTAGTCTGTTATTCTTTCCTCATCCCAAAGTATTTTAGTGTCTTGTAGTGTTTTTTTAAAGTTCTTAAAAGAAAGAATCCCCAGTGAAGCTATGCCAATAGCCGAAGCAATCTTCAAATTCAAAATCCTGAACAAATCTTTTTGATCCTTAAAGAACACTTGTGAGGATGTGATAATCATGCAAACATTAGTAGCAAAATGTCTGTGTGAAATACCCAGTGCTGGATCAGCATTAGAACTGATTTAGAACTCAAACTTCTTAGCCGGTATATTTCTTAGTAAATTCACTTGACAGAGCTCCCTGTTTAAGTAATTCTGTGGGCCAGAATGGTCTGAGCAAATGATAGATAATGGGACAGATATTTCAAGAAGAGAGGGACTTACAGGTCTCAGAGGCACCGACAGTGTGTACTACTCAGTAACTGAGCACATACATTAGTACTGACTGCATTCATAATGGATCCTCGCAGGGAATTCAGAGCCATATGCAGGTATCACATTACACCAAGTCAAGAAATGCTGGCAGAACACAAATCTGACACATTGCCTTGTACTTTTCCCCTGAGACACTGCCTTTCCTCTGCATCTGATTGAGAATTAAAGTGCTGAACCCAATTTCTCTAGCCATTCTCATATGGTTAGTTGTTGTTGTTGTTGTTGTTGTTGTTGTTGTTGTGCACCTTCGAGTCAAGTTCGAAGTACATCAAATATATTATTTCACATTCCTATTTTCAAAGTTATGGAAAGTTCAAGGTACCCTTCACAGAATGAAGGATACATTTATATCTTCTTAAGAAATACAGGCAGCTCTGCAGTAGGTCTAGGAGGGAGACTTTAACTAGTGCAGAGGAAGGAAAAGAATGTCAACTTCTACAGAGACCAAAAATGAACACACACAGGTGTAGGGTTAAGGTACAACTCTGTATACCACTGGCAGGATGCCAGCTGCTACCTGCTCATTGCCATCCTAGTGATCATTTCATGCTTACATTGATACCTTTTCAAAGCCTGTAATGTTAGGTTTAAAAATTAACTGCATAATATTAAATGTGAGAAATTGGAAAATTAATTGTCTACCATAAACACTAATGACTGAAATCATTTGATTGGTTGAGTTATCATTAATTAACTCATTGTCTGGAATATTTGTGTGAAGTCAGCTCAGGGGATTTAAAGAGAATGGCATGGGAGGCTGTTACTTTGACCCTAGGGTCACAATTTGTTTTAAAAGATCATGTTTAGTCCTTTAAAGTTGCTTCTTTCAACTTGGCATTATTCCCCACATCATTTGAATTTTGCATTGGAATGAATCTTCAAATGCCTTGATTATTAAAGGTGAATAAGGGGTGATATATTTCAATAGAGAATGCTGATACATCACAAGTACAGCAATAAACGGATAACTACAAAGATCAACGTGCAAACTGGCAGAGCACATGTTTGGCATGTGGGAGCTAGAAATCCCAAATTCACTTGGTGACATCTTGAGTTTTAATGATCAGGTGTCTAAAAATGTTACCATAATTGTATGATTAAAACGGGATGGGTTGAAAGAAGGAATAATTGTTAAAAAGCAGAATAGGAAGAATGGGGAGACAGGGAGAAGAATGAAATGAGAGAAGGGTTTAAGGAAAAGATTTCACTTAATTGTCCACGTGCACGGCAATGCGTGAGCAAGATTATACAGATATTACTGTAATTGCAATACACACCAAGCAATATTACACAAGATTATGCAGAACATCAGAGTAGAAACCAGTGGAAGAGAAAGTAGTGAAGAGATTAACAAGGCACTCCCATGCTCCAGAAAGATGGAAGGCACCAGCTTTACAGGCCTAACATTCTGAAAGGGCCCTGGATACGTGAAAGCCTTTCCTGCTAAATCAACAAATCACTTCTTCCATCCACATTCCATTTCAAGGTTCACTCTCCCACCCCATTCATCTTTCTTCTTTTCCTAAGCTTAGCTATGCTTGCGCTCCACAAATTTAAGCTTTTTGTTGCTGTAACATGGGTTCCAGAATGTTCTGTCTCCTCATTTCTCTGCTGTCATCCCAAAGAAACTACACAGTACAACCTGTCTAACAACAGATCCATGTTATACTTTCCCAGCAATTCAAATTTTTTTCTTCTGAGGCAGCAGGCCTTCCTGTTTCCCTGAATGTGACAGAGGGAGAGACACCTGCCCTAATAAATTCCAACAACTTACTAAAGCATATTATTAACTTCAGCATTAATTGGGGCCTCAACTAAGAAAATCACAATAGGTTAAAAGGTTAACATGTTAATTAGTGAATTAATTCCAAACACCATGCCCTTTTACTTCAAACAAAGCACAATCCCATTTCACCCACTGCAGCTGCTGTAGGGATTAGTGAATCATTCTGTTTTGGTCCATGTTGCTTTCAGATGTGTTCATCCAAATATCTATGAAAAATGCCACAAAGTTCAGTTACACTGAAAACTGCACCCTCCTCAAAATAATTGGCTTCCCCCTATAATTTTAAAAACAGAAAGAAATAAGACTAGTAGTATTTTCTCTGTTATGTCTGAAAGAATGTTCCATGAGAATTATAATACACCATTATATTCATTCAAAACATATAGCAAAATAAAAAGAATTGAAAATATAGTAAAACATATGGATGCCACTAGATCACAAGAGCATTATCTTTCATGGATTTAAAGAAATTTGTTGCATCAAGATTTCATAATGGCACTGTCCACATAGAAGACACACATACAGACATGTTTCATCCCAGCAGACCTTTCTGCAGCTTCCCATGGGCAGAAAAATCTTTATTCTGATTAACATATGTGGCAAATTTGAACCAAATGCCATCAAATGTGTCTTGCCTTTCAGGAAGACAAATTACATTCAGCTGATTTGTCCACTTTCCCATCAGCATGACTATTTGGCAAGGAAGCCCCCCCCCCCCCCCCAGTCAAATACTTTTTCAGCTTGTAAAAAGGGAGAGAAGCCACTCATTCACTTACGGTAATTTTCAAATATAAATTTTAAATATTGGCTGCCTCTGTCACTGTCTGTTGTCCAGTTGTGGTGCAGTTTCTGTTATCTTGGTGCCAACTGAGACTAAAACATCATCAACAAGAAGTCTTACATGAGTCTTCATTCATCATAATTCCCTAGTCTATATACCTATCCCTCTGTAAATTTGCAGGTTTCTTGTCTAGGAACATTTTCTATAACATATGTCAGTGGTTTCCAAATTTTGGTCCTCCAGTTCTTTTTGGGCTTCAGATCCCAAAACTCCTGACAGTCACCCAAGCTGGCTGGAACTTTTGTGAACTGAAGTCCAATACACCTGGACCAAAGTTTGGGAATCACTAACATATGCCATTTGTGTGCAACCCATGGGGGTATTAAAGAGAAGCAACTTTCTCCCCAATAAACAAACACGTACACTTTTCATCTACCTGGAACTGTGCACCTATCCTTTTAATTTTTTTTCATGTTTCTTAACTGGTATTACATCTATTTTATATGTCATTTTCATAAATGTTGCCCACAAAAAACCTAGGGAGATAAGGGGAATTATTTTGCAACCCTCTTCTCCCTGCTACAGTATATCAACATATCACTCTTAAATGGAACATGGGAGGGGAACATGATGTCCTCTTGGTATTGTAAGCCACTCATGATTTTACTGTCTTATCTATGTGGAAAATCAGGAAATAAATAGTATATGGAAATTTTCCTGTAACTTGATTGCAATCAGTATCTTGCAGTACAATCTTATGCTACATTACATTGTATTAAAATGTGATTATACTGTATTAACCCATTTATATCTTGCCTTGCAAGTGTCCAACTCAGTTCATTGCTAGGAAAGTGTTGGGAAGAATGAGGTCACTTTCCAAGAGAGTTACCCAATCAGAAACAAGGAGGGAAGTACAATCTGATGGCACATCAGAATGTTGTTGTTGTTGTTGTTTGCCAGCAAATTGCTTCTGACTTATAGTGACCCTACCATATGGTTTTCTTGGCAAGTGCCTTCAGAGGGGCATTGCCATCCTGAGGTTGAGAGTGTGTGACTTGCCCTTAGTCACTCAGTAGGCTTAATGCCTAAGAGGGGATTGCTTTGTATTTGGTGGGTTAAAAAGGAAACTAGAAGAACCATGTCATCCAAGCATAAACAGACAAAGCTAATGAGATGTTTATAGTTTAATTCTATAACCTATCTGATATGACATGACACTTGTCAGTGTGTTTATTCAATTTAATTAACTAACTTAGGAAGAGTTATTACTGAGAAACTGTAAGGCTTTCAAGACCATTTGATAACTCTTTATGTGTATGCTTAACAAATGCCTGTTCATTTTAAAACAGGTTTATCAACAGTGCATTGGATAAGTACTTCTCAGAAAGAGAAAGGGTGAGAGAAACTCTTCAGGTGCTTGGAGAGTGTTTGTTTTTTAATACAGAGAAATGGAAAGCAACTAAACCCATAACATAATTCCCTTTTGCCTGTAAATGAACAGAGATTTCAGAAGGGAATAGGCAGCTAGTACTAATAAATTATTTCCATTTTTGTTGGAAGGAAAGAACTTAACTGGATACCTTTCCATTTTCCCTCAGGGAAGATGCTGCATTTATACTGGGTCTTTTGAAAGTCTGTGATGAATTCAGTTTAGGGACCATCTGGTATGTTGATCCAAAACATGAAGACTAGGGCAAAGGATATGGAAGAAAAGATAATAATAATAATAATAATAATAATAATAATAAATTTTATTTATACCCCGCTCTTCAGCTAAAGCTATCAGAGCGGCTTACAATTTGTTAATTAGAAAATTAACTCCCCTCAAGGTGGTGGTTGAAGGGGGGGGGCTCTTCTTGCTTGCAGCAGGAGGTGGCCTGCATCTCTCTCCCCTCAAGATGGTGGTTGAAGGGGGGGCTCTTCTTGCTTGCAGCAGGAGGTGGCCTGCACCTCTCTCCCCTCAAGATGGTGGTTGAAGGGAGGGCTCTTCTTGCTTGCAGCAGGAGGTGGCCTGCATCTCTCTCCCCTCAAGATGGTGGTTGAAGGGAGGGCTCTTCTTGCTTGCAGCAGGAGGTGGCCTGCATCTCTCTCCCCTCAAGATGGTGGTTGAAGGGGGGGGGCTCTTCTTGTTTGCAGCAGGAGGTGGCCTGCATCTCTCTCCCCTCAAGATGGTGGTTGAAGGGGGGGCTCTTCTTGCTTGCAGCAGGAGGTGGCCTGCCTTTCTCTCCCCTCAAGATGGTGGTTGAAGGGAGGGCTCTTCATGCTTGCAGCAGGAGGTGGCCTGCATCTCTCTCCCCTCAAGATGGTGGTTGAAGGGGGGGGCTCTACTTGTTTGCAGCAGGAGGTGGCCTGCATCTCTCTCCCCTCAAGGTGGTGGTTGAAGGGGGGGCTCTTCTTGCTTGCAGCAGGAGGTGGCCTGCATCTCTCCCCTCAAGATGGTGGTTGAAGGGAGGGCTCTTCATGCTTGCAGCAGGAGGTGGCCTGCATCTCTCTCCCCTCAAGATGGTGGTTGAAGGGGGGGGCTCTTCTTGCTTGCAGCAGGAGGTGGCCTGCATCTCTCTCCCCTCAAGATGGTGGTTGAAGGGGGGGCTCTTCTTGCTTGCAGCAGGAGGTGGCCTGCACCTCTCTCCCCTCAAGATGGTGGTTGAAGGGAGGGCTCTTCTTGCTTGCAGCAGGAGGTGGCCTGCATCTCTCTCCCCTCAAGATGGTGGTTGAAGGGAGGGCTCTTCTTGCTTGCAGCAGGAGGTGGCCTGCATCTCTCTCCCCTCAAGATGGTGGTTGAAGGGGGGGGGGGCTCTTCTTGTTTGCAGCAGGAGGTGGCCTGCATCTCTCTCCCCTCAAGATGGTGGTTGAAGGGGGGGGGGCTCTTCTTGTTTGCAGCAGGAGGTGGCCTGCATCTCTCTCCCCTCAAGATGGTGGTTGAAGGGAGGGCTCTTCTTGCTTGCAGCAGGAGGTGGCCTGCCTTTCTCTCCCCTCAAGATGGTGGTTGAAGGGAGGGCTCTTCATGCTTGCAGCAGGAGGTGGCCTGCATCTCTCTCCCCTCAAGATGGTGGTTGAAGGGGGGGCTCTACTTGTTTGCAGCAGGAGGTGGCCTGCATCTCTCTCCCCTCAAGGTGGTGGTTGAAGGGGGGGCTCTTCTTGCTTGCAGCAGGAGGTGGCCTGCATCTCTCCCCTCAAGATGGTGGTTGAAGGGAGGGCTCTTCATGCTTGCAGCAGGAGGTGGCCTGCATCTCTCTCCCCTCAAGATGGTGGTTGAAGGGGGGGCTCTTCTTGCTTGCAGCAGGAGGTGGCCTGCATCTCTCTCCCCTCAAGATGGTGGTTGAAGGGGGGGCTCTTCTTGCTTGCAGCAGGAGGTGGCCTGCACCTCTCTCCCCTCAAGATGGTGGTTGAAGGGAGGGCTCTTCTTGCTTGCAGCAGGAGGTGGCCTGCATCTCTCTCCCCTCAAGATGGTGGTTGAAGGGAGGGCTCTTCTTGCTTGCAGCAGGAGGTGGCCTGCATCTCTCTCCCCTCAAGATGGTGGTTGAAGGGGGGGGGCTCTTCTTGTTTGCAGCAGGAGGTGGCCTGCATCTCTCTCCCCTCAAGATGGTGGTTGAAGGGGGGGGGGGGCTCTTCTTGTTTGCAGCAGGAGGTGGCCTGCATCTCTCTCCCCTCAAGATGGTGGTTGAAGGGAGGGCTCTTCTTGCTTGCAGCAGGAGGTGGCCTGCCTTTCTCTCCCCTCAAGATGGTGGTTGAAGGGAGGGCTCTTCATGCTTGCAGCAGGAGGTGGCCTGCATCTCTCTCCCCTCAAGATGGTGGTTGAAGGGGGGGCTCTACTTGTTTGCAGCAGGAGGTGGCCTGCATCTCTCTCCCCTCAAGGTGGTGGTTGAAGGGGGGGCTCTTCTTGCTTGCAGCAGGAGGTGGCCTGCATCTCTCCCCTCAAGATGGTGGTTGAAGGGAGGGCTCTTCATGCTTGCAGCAGGAGGTGGCCTGCATCTCTCTCCCCTCAAGATGGTGGTTGAAGGGAGGGCTCTTCTTGCTTGCAGCAGGAGGTGGCCTGCATCTCTCTCCCCTCAAGATGGTGGTTGAAGGGGGGGCTCTTCTTGCTTGCAGCAGGAGGTGGCCTGCATCTCTCTCCCCTCAAGATGGTGGTTGAAGGGAGGGCTCTTCTTGCTTGCAGCAGGAGGTGGCCTGCATCTCTCTCCCCTCAAGGTGGTGGTTGAAGGGGGGGCTCTTCTTGCTTGCAGCAGGAGGTGGCCTGCATCTCTCTCCCCTCAAGGTGGTGGTTGAAGGGGGGGCTCTTCTTGCTTGCAGCAGGAGGTGGCCTGCATCTCTCTCCCCTCAAGGTGGTGGTTGAAGGGGGGGCTCTTCTTGCTTGCAGCAGGAGGTGGCCTGCATCTCTCTCCCCTCAAGATGGTGGTTGAAGGGGGGGCTCTTCTTGCTTGCAGCAGGAGGTGGCCTGCATCTCTCTCCCCTCAAGATGGTGGTTGAAGGGGGGGGGCTCTTCTTGTTTGCAGCAGGAGGTGGCCTGCATCTCTCTCCCCTCAAGATGTGGTTGAAGGGAGGGCTCTTCTTGCTTGCAGCAGGAGGTGGCCTGCATCTCTCTCCCCTCAAGATGGTGGTTGAAGGGGGGGCTCTTCTTGCTTGCAGCAGGAGGTGGCCTGCCTTTCTCTCCCCTCAAGATGGTGGTTGAAGGGAGGGCTCTTCTTGCTTGCAGCAGGAGGTGGCCTGCATCTCTCTCCCCTCAAGATGGTGGTTGAAGGGGGGGGGGCTCTTCTTGTTTGCAGCAGGAGGTGGCCTGCATCTCTCTCCCCTCAAGATGGTGGTTGAAGGGGGGGGGGCTCTTCTTGTTTGCAGCAGGAGGTGGCCTGCATCTCTCTCCCCTCAAGATGGTGGTTGAAGGGAGGGCTCTTCTTGCTTGCAGCAGGAGGTGGCCTGCCTTTCTCTCCCCTCAAGATGGTGGTTGAAGGGAGGGCTCTTCATGCTTGCAGCAGGAGGTGGCCTGCATCTCTCTCCCCTCAAGATGGTGGTTGAAGGGGGGGCTCTACTTGTTTGCAGCAGGAGGTGGCCTGCATCTCTCTCCCCTCAAGGTGGTGGTTGAAGGGGGGGCTCTTCTTGCTTGCAGCAGGAGGTGGCCTGCATCTCTCCCCTCAAGATGGTGGTTGAAGGGAGGGCTCTTCATGCTTGCAGCAGGAGGTGGCCTGCATCTCTCTCCCCTCAAGATGGTGGTTGAAGGGGGGGGGCTCTTCTTGCTTGCAGCAGGAGGTGGCCTGCATCTCTCTCCCCTCAAGATGGTGGTTGAAGGGGGGGCTCTTCTTGCTTGCAGCAGGAGGTGGCCTGCATCTCTCTCCCCTCAAGATGGTGGTTGAAGGGAGGGCTCTTCTTGCTTGCAGCAGGAGGTGGCCTGCATCTCTCTCCCCTCAAGGTGGTGGTTGAAGGGGGGGCTCTTCTTGCTTGCAGCAGGAGGTGGCCTGCATCTCTCTCCCCTCAAGGTGGTGGTTGAAGGGGGGGCTCTTCTTGCTTGCAGCAGGAGGTGGCCTGCATCTCTCTCCCCTCAAGGTGGTGGTTGAAGGGGGGGCTCTTCTTGCTTGCAGCAGGAGGTGGCCTGCATCTCTCTCCCCTCAAGGTGGTGGTTGAAGGGGGGGCTCTTCTTGCTTGCAGCAGGAGGTGGCCTGCATCTCTCTCCCCTCAAGATGGTGGTTGAAGGGGGGGGGGGGCTCTTCTTGTTTGCAGCAGGAGGTGGCCTGCATCTCTCTCCCCTCAAGATGTGGTTGAAGGGAGGGCTCTTCTTGCTTGCAGCAGGAGGTGGCCTGCATCTCTCTCCCCTCAAGATGGTGGTTGAAGGGGGGGCTCTTCTTGCTTGCAGCAGGAGGTGGCCTGCCTTTCTCTCCCCTCAAGATGGTGGTTGAAGGGAGGGCTCTTCTTGCTTGCAGCAGGAGGTGGCCTGCATCTCTCTCCCCTCAAGATGGTGGTTGAAGGGGGGGCTCTTCTTGCTTGCAGCAGGAGGTGGCCTGCATCTCTCTCCCCTCAAGATGGTGGTTGAAGGGAGGGCTCTTCTTGCTTGCAGCAGGAGGTGGCCTGCATCTCTCTCCCCTCAAGATGGTGGTTGAAGGGAGGGCTCTTCTTGCTTGCAGCAGGAGGTGGCCTGCATCTCTCTCCCCTCAAGATGGTGGTTGAAGGGAGGGCTCTTCTTGCTTGCAGCAGGAGGTGGCCTGCATCTCTCTCTTCTCAAGATGGTGGTTGAAGGGGGGGCTCTTCTTGCTTGCAGCAGGAGGTGGCCTGCATCTCTCTCCCCTCAAGATGGTGGTTGAAGGGGGGGCTCTTCTTGTTTGCAGCAGGAGGTGGCCTGCATCTCTCTCCCCTCAAGATTGTGGTTGAAGGGAGGGCTCTTCTTGCTTCCAGCAGGAGGTGGCCTGCATCTCTCGCCCCTCAAGATGGTGGTTGAAGGGGGGGCTCTTCTTGCTTGCAGCAGGAGGTGGCCTGCATCTCTCTCCCCTCAAGATGGTGGTTGAAGGGGGGGCTCTTCTTGCTTGCAGCAGGAGGTGGCCTGCATCTCTCTCCCCTCAAGATGGTGGTTGAAGGGGGGGCTCTTCTTGCTTGCAGCAGGAGGTGGCCTGCATCTCTCTCCCCTCAAGATGGTGGTTGAAGGGGGGGGCTCTTCTTGTTTGCAGCAGGAGGTGGCCTGCATCTCTCTCCCCTCAAGATGGTGGTTGAAGGGGGGGCTCTTCTTGCTTGCAGCAGGAGGTGGCCTGCATCTCTCTCCCCTCAAGATGGTGGTTGAAGGGAGGGCTCTTCTTGCTTGCAGCAGGAGGTGGCCTGCATCTCTCTCCCCTCAAGATGGTGGTTGAAGGGGGGGGCTCTTCTTGTTTGCAGCAGGAGGTGGCCTGCATCTCTCTCCCCTCAAGATGGTGGTTGAAGGGAGGGCTCTTCTTGCTTGCAGCAGGAGGTGGCCTGCATCTCTCTCCCCTCAAGATGGTGGTTGAAGGGGGGGGGCTCTTCTTGTTTGCAGCAGGAGGTGGCCTGCATCTCTCTCCCCTCAAGATGGTGGTTGAAGGGGGGGGCTCTTCTTGCTTGCAGCAGGAGGTGGCCTGCACCTCTCTCCCCTCAAGATGGTGGTTGAAGGGAGGGCTCTTCTTGCTTGCAGCAGGAGGTGGCCTGCATCTCTCTCCCCTCAAGATGGTGGTTGAAGGGGGGGCTCTTCTTGCTTGCAGCAGGAGGTGGCCTGCATCTCTCTCCCCTCAAGATGGTGGTTGAAGGGGGGGCTCTTCTTGCTTGCAGCAGGAGGTGGCCTGCATCTCTCTCCCCTCAAGATGGTGGTTGAAGGGAGGGCTCTTCTTGCTTGCAGCAGGAGGTGGCCTGCATCTCTCTCCCCTCAAGATGGTGGTTGAAGGGAGGGCTCTTCTTGCTTGCAGCAGGAGGTGGCCTGCATCTCTCTCCCCTCAAGATGGTGGTTGAAGGGAGGGCTCTTCTTGCTTGCAGCAGGAGGTGGCCTGCACCTCTCTCCCCTCAAGATGGTGGTTGAAGGGAGGGCTCTTCTTGCTTGCAGCAGGAGGTGGCCTGCCTTTCTCTCCCCTCAAGATGGTGGTTGAAGAGGGCTCTTCTTGCTTGCAGCAGGAGGTGGCCTGCATCTCTCTCCCCTCAAGATGGTGGTTGAAGGGGGGGCTCTTCTTGCTTGCAGCAGGAGGTGGCCTGCATCTCTCTCCCCTCAAGATGGTGGTTGAAGGGGGGGCTCTTCTTGCTTGCAGCAGGAGGTGGCCTGCCTTTCTCTCCCCTCAAGATGGTGGTTGAAGAGGGCTCTTCTTGCTTGCAGCAGGAGGTGGCCTGCATCTCTCTCCCCTCAAGATGGTGGTTGAAGGGAGGGCTCTTCTTGCTTGCAGCAGGAGGTGGCCTGCACCTCTCTCCCCTCAAGATGGTGGTTGAAGGGAGGGCTCTTCTTGCTTGCAGCAGGAGGTGGCCTGCCTTTCTCTCCCCTCAAGATGGTGGTTGAAGGGAGGGCTCTTCTTGCTTGCAGCAGGAGGTGGCCTGCACCTCTCTCCCCTCAAGATGGTGGTTGAAGGGGGGGCTCTTCTTGCTTGCAGCAGGAGGTGGCCTGCCTTTCTCTCCCCTCAAGATGGTGGTTGAAGGGAGGGCTCTTCTTGCTTGCAGCAGGAGGTGGCCTGCATCTCTCTCCCCTCAAGATGGTGGTTGAAGGGAGGGCTCTTCTTGCTTACAGCAGGAGGTGGCTTGCCTTTCTCTCCCCTCAAGATGGTGGTTGAAGGGAGGGCTCTTCTTGCTTGCAGCAGGAGGTGGCCTGCCTTTCTCTCCCCTCAAGATGGTGGTTGAAGAGGGGGGCTCTTCTTGCTTGCAGCAGGAGGTGGCCTGCCTTTCTCTCCCCTCAAGATGGTGGTTGAAGGGAGGGCTCTTCTTGCTTGCAGCAGGAGGTGGCCTGCATCTCTCTCCCCTCAAGATGGTGGTTGAAGGGGGGGCTCTTCTTGCTTGCAGCAGGAGGTGGCCTGCATCTCTCTCCCCTCAAGATGGTGGTTGAAGGGAGGGCTCTTCTTGCTTCCAGCAGGAGGTGGCCTGCATCTCTCTCCCCTCAAGATGGTGGTTGAAGATGGATTTGATATTCTGCTTTAAAATCAATCTGACTCCCACTAAGTGGGATTAGGAATTTATCAAACATATCCTCTTGCCTTCCTTCTGAAAAACCTCATTGAGACATCTGTTACCATGAGGGGAACAAGTTTAATTTAAATGAATAAATAATCAGTTTGGCATTATGTGACAAGCTGAATATGGAGACACATCATGATACTATACAGGATACTATACAGTGAGTTTGCAAGTTAATTTTAAAAAGTTACAATTTCAAGATGCCACCCCAGTACTTAGTTACCATTACAGTTAAAAATTTGAAACAGTAACCCTATAGTTTCTCATTCCATCAATGGTACTACCTTTCCATGTTGGTGGGAAGAGCCTATGCTGATGGCAGCTGGTTGTAGGGTTTCCCATGTCAGACAGGCTTTTGCTTAGGAGCCAAATGAAATGTGCTAAACAGCTAATAATAATAATAAAAATAATAATAATTTATTTATAGTCTGCCCCTCTGAACTGGCAATCAGGGCAGGGTACAACATAGTTAAAAGCAGCACAAGTTAAAATACAACAATCCCAATTCCCCTCACCCACCCCTTAAAATAGAATTAAATAGCTAAGAATTAAAAACATAGTGCAAATAAAACATATAAAAGTAACTGCCCAAAGCTGTGTGAAACAATTACGAGGGGCGGGGGGGGGGGGGAGAGGAACTAGGAGAAAGAGTCAACAGTGGATATGGAGCTGGGAAATTAAATGTTATCTGGGAAGGCTTGCCGGAAAAGATGTGTCTTTAAGGCTTTTCTAAAGCTGTCAACAAATGTAATAAGACGCATCTCATCTGGCAGGTCATTCAATAGCTTAGGGGCTATGGCTGAAAATGCCCTCTGGGAGGTTTGTGTCAGTCTGGTCTTCAAGGGCTGTAACAGATATCTCCCAGAGGACTGGAGTGTGCGGGGGGGATCATATGGGGAGAGGCGTTCCCGGAGATTGAATGGATCCAAGGCATGAAGGGCTTTAAAGGTTAAAACCAACACCTTGTACTGGGCCCGGAAACTAATTGGCAGCCAGTGGAGAGCTTTAAGCACCGGTGTTATGTGCTCTCTCCTGGATGTTCCAGTTATTAACCTGGCTGCCATGTTTTGGACTAACTGAAGTTTCCGAGTTAGGCACAAGGGTAGCCCCATGTAGAGTACATTACAGTAGTCCAGGCAAGAGGTTACCAGAGCATGTACTACAGGTTCTAGGTCCCTAGTTTCCAGGAAAGGGCACATCTGGCGTATCAGCCCAAAGCTGATAACAGGCACTCCTGATTGTCGCATTCACCTGACTTGTCATGTGAAGCGACGAGTCGAGGAGTACCCCCAGACTGCGAACAGAGTCCTTCGAGGAGAGTGTGACTCCATCGAGGACTGGAAGTTGTATTCCCAAACCTGGCTTCGGTCCTGAGACAGTGAGTACCTCCGTTTTATCTGGATTGAGCTTCAATTTGTTTTCCCTCATCCAGTCCATTACCGCCGCAAGACAGTCATTGAGAGGGGAAACGCCATCTGAGGTCTGGGCCGACGATCTGGTCATGGAGAGGTATATCTGAGTGTCATCAGCATACTGAAGACACTGAGCTCCATGCCTCTGAATGATCTTACCCAGCAGCTTCATATAAATGTTGAATAGCATCGGGGACAGGATGGCGCCCTGAGGGACACCACAATTAAGCTTGATTTTAGACGAGCAACTGTCCCCGAGCCTCACCCTTTGAGATCTTCCAGAGAGGAAGGATCGGAACCATCAAAAAGCGGTGCCTCCAATCCCTAACTCCCTCAGTCGATCTAAAAGGATGGAATGATCTATAGTGTCAAAGGTCACTGAGAGATCCAAGAGCACCAGCAGGGTCACACTACCCCTGTCGATACTCAAGCGGAGGTCGTCACTCAGAGCAACCATGGCGGTCTCAACTCCATATCCTGTCCTGAAGCCAGTTTGAAATGGATCTAGATAATCGGTTTCATCCAAGACAGGTTGGAGTTGGGAAGCGACAGCCTTCTTGATTACCTTGCTCAAAAAAGGGAGCAAGGAAACTGGTCTGCAGTTGTTCCTTTCCAGAGGGTCAAGAGAGGGCTTCTTCAGGAGGGGTTTAACAACCGCCTCCTTTAGGCAAGATGGTAAAGAGCCCTCTCTAAGGGATGCATTGATTGTGTCCCGAAGGAATACTCTCAATGCGTCACCCCCCTGGATGACCAGCCAAGATGGACAAGGATCGAGAGGGCAAGTTGTTTTCCTCAAACTACCAAGAAGCTTGTCCACGTCATCAGTACTCACCGACTGAAACTCATCGAATAAACTGATATCAACAGAGTTGCTGGACACCCCACTTACGGACCCTGACAAAATATTGGCGTCCAGGTCGGCTCTTATCCGAGAGATTTTATCTGAAGAGTGGATGTTAAATGCCTCACAGCAGGCTGTTGTGGGGTCCAGTAGGGGATTTGGCGCAGGGGGAACCCACGTCAGCTCCCCTACCACAGTAGCTGGGGGTGACACTGGCAAAGATCTCTCTGAGACAATGGCAGTGCCACCATAGCAAACACTTGTCAATGCTGCACCTGGGGAGGAATGGTGAAATTCCTTCTGAAGATATTTTACCATGAAAAACTTATGGTGAGAAAATCCAAAATGGAACAAGAGGATGAAAGTGAGTGAGCTACTGCAGTACAGCAGAGGACAATTATGAGTAGTTCTGAGGCTAATGATGTAACTGGAGTCAAGCAGAAAAGATGGTCAGAGGTTGACATGCCCAGAGACAAAAGGAAGGTCCAAAGCTGCATAACACATATAGTGGACCATTTGATCTGCTGGGGTTTGCAATAGAGTTTCAGAGAAACTCTGTGACAAATGGCAGGTCATTTTGATGCATGCTAAGATCCCTTTGACCCAGGATTAGGTCTGCATCTAGTCTGCCAGATTCTCACTTGATTGTCTAAAGGGAAAACACAGGCCTTTTGGCTGAGCTCATTTGGACAGCACCCCCACCCCCCACCCCAGTCAACACAATCACTGTTTTTAGTTACTATGTAGTTACTTAAAAACCACAGTGCTATAAAGTCCTGGCCTGTGGAACAGGACATATCTAACTAGGGAGGTCACATGCTCTGTAATTATAAAAATAACTAAACCAGTTAAAATTACAATGCAACGTATGGTATTAAAATTATCTGTTGTTACATTACAGTAGTAATGTACATTAGTGATGTAATTTAGTTATGGGAAAAAAAGGAATTATATTCAAGTAACTGCTGTTTCTAATAAGTTATATCCAAACTACAGGAAAAGAGATTCCACCCAAACATTAGGAAGAACTTCCTGACAGTAAGAGCTCACTGTGAAATATGCTATCATGGAGAATGGTGGAGGTGGAGGTTTTTAAACTGAAGGCCTTTTTTAGGGAAAGCATTGACTGTGTCTTCTAACATGGAAGACAGTTGCACTGGATGGCCCTTGTGACCTCTTCCCAATGTGTTGTTTTGCAACTCTTGGCCATATGGATTTTTTAACTCAATGTCATAAGGCAATTCTTATGTTCTTATTGATTGTTCAAGTAATAGTAATGCCTAATGAACAGGTCTCATCTATCTGCCATCCACTCTGCTGAGATACAATCTTCAGTTTAAATAGTTTTTTCCATTAATAAGAATGGAGAATTCAATGAAAGAACAAAAACTGACATTGAGTAGCACAGTAATTGGTGGTCACAGCATCTAGCATTGCTTATTAAAGCCTTATCTTCCAGGCCAGGCTTTGACAAGTAGAGAGCCTAGGTTCCCCCCATCCCCATCATTTTTCTCTTAATGAGATCCTCCTGGGTGATGAATTGATGTTGAATAATAATTGCGATGAAGTTTTCCCTTTGACTGGAGGCTGGTTAGCCATAGGAAATCTGCTCCCTACATTGCTTGTGAAAAGTAAAGTTTCCTGAAAGTTAGTATGATTTAAGAGAGGAAAGCAATGAATTCATCAGAAATTTTCTATTTGAAATCACAGGGACTCAAGGTGAACCCACTTTGTTCAGCTTTGATAATGCTATCCATGTAGTCATTTTAAACAATTTTTATAAAAGAAAATTAAGGCCCATTTCCCTGCATTCCTTATCTGCTTTCAGAATTTGCCATGAATCTTGTACATCTTTGGCCAGATTGTACAATATGAGGATGGAACAGATTTAACAGCAGTTGTAGGCTGCTAACGTGTGGAATGCAAGTCAGCACTGAATTGCACATATGGTGCAAGGAGCAGGACAAGGAGAATATGTGTTAGCACAGTTTTAACCATCTCTTGAGGAATGTACTTCCAAGACCTAAAAATACTGAGAAACTACTGTTCCCATTCTGGCTGGGCTACTGGGAATTGGAATCAAACAATGCCTAAAGAGCCCCAGGCTACCCAGCCCGGGTATAAAACTTGGGAAGAAACACACGCACAAGGAAACACTGCTTACCTGTTTAATTTCTTCTTCAGCTAATTTCCTCTCTCATTACACAAAGATCCAAGCTTTTTTGGGAATATATCACACAAGGTTTGAAAAGAGGAACTAGGGCAGGATAGTAGCATCTCTAGTCATATATCACACAACACTGTGTATGTCCAGTAAAGGTAAACGTTTCCTCTTTAACAAGGTTGTCAAGTTGTGTCCGACTGTAGGGGATGGTGCTCATCTCTGTTACTAAGCCAAAGAGCCAGCATTGTCAAAGATGACTCGTGATCATGCGGCCAGCATGATTGCACAGAACGGTGTTACCTTCCCACCAAAGTGGTACCTATTTATCTACTTGCATGTTTACATGCTTTGGAAGTGCTAGGTTGGCAGAAGCTGGGACTAGCGACAGGAGCCCACCCCATCACGTGGCACCTGGGCCTTGAACTGCCAACTTGCCAATCTTGCAATTGAGTCAGAATCTGTCTGGCAGCTGATCTGTAATCCATCTATTGCTGGAGTGCTCCTTTTCCTTGATGGGCAAATCACATCAATGCCTCCCAGTTGCACTTCTTTTCTGATGTTGATGATATGTGATAAGTTCCTCCTGAAGCATTTCTGATATGTGAGTAGTTATGTAGTGAGAGTGGCCATGATTCTGCTCCTCTCCCCATCTCCCCCACTCACTATTCCCAAGTAGGCTGGTTTTTTTTCTTTTAGAAAAATTTATTTTCTTTCTCTTTTTTACTTAATGCGATTGCCAAGATCACACATTTGCACTAAAAATAAAAATAAATATAAACTGAAAGGCATGCTGGGAAGGGACAGGGTAGAAAGGCAGGACTATGGAGACTGGCGAGATGAAGGGTCCAGCCAGGGCAAAAGCAGCACCATGGTAATTTGGAAGAGCAATGTGATAATAAATGTCTCCAATCTGGCATGCTTGCATTTCCTAGACTAAAGTGATTGTGGAGCCTTACAAGCCTGGTGAGATAAAGTCTTAGATTTAGTGTTCTTTGCACCAATGGTACACCATCCAAAATGGTGGTCTTATGCCAGATCTAATGCTAAGACAACAATGTTCTGGTCCAGCAGGAAATTTTGTCTTTTTGTAAACAGCCCCCCCCCCCCCAAAAAAAACAAAAAACCCTAAGGGGAGGTTAAGCAAATTTACCCATCTGGAAGTTCTGTACCCAAGAAACTTTGTTTAAAGAGGACCTTTGTTCCAGAGGAAACACATTTGAAAAAACAATTACATCTCCAGTAGTATGTGAATCTGAGCTAACTAAGAACGATTATCCAGAGAATCACAAATGACAGCTCCTTAAACATAATTTGTGGGATCTGGAATTGCCCATGAACTGCAATTTTTAACCAATAATTTACTATAATAAACCCTATTTTATTTAGGCCAGTTTCTAATTAAAGTTGCAGCAGGCTTGCATTAAAAAAGAGGATCTGCTTAATTTAATTTGAAACATTTTGATTCTCCAATTGCCCAGACCTTGGGCACCATATCACAAATGGAGAGGAGAGAATGTGGAATAAAAATTCTCAAAGCCATTTACTTTCTAGGCGGGTAGTGGTGGGGAGAGAGGACAAATTGATTTGGTGACAGTCTTGATGTTGGGCATCATATATGTATTTTTCTAATGTCTTCCACCTTCTCTTGCCAAAGAAATTCTGCCCATATAATTAAATGCCATGGGTGGCCATCTAAGATCCACTTTATATTAATACTAAATGTCTGGCAGTTTATATCAATCCTTTTTACTGTTGTAACCAAGCCATTGAAGGAAGAGGCAGGAATGGAAGTGGCAGCGTGGGAGCAGATGAAAAGGAGCTATGGGTACTGTAATTATGAAAGGTAATTACACCAGCTAAAGCTGGCATGCTTGCTCCCAAGCTGCTCAGGAGCTGGAAGTGCACCTTTATATCTGCTGGGAACAGCTTTCAGTACTGTCTTGTTGCCACCACTATGCCTTAGTCCAGTGGCATGACTGGGAGTGTTTGGCAAGTGCAGATCACACTGGGTGACACCACAGAGGAGGGTTGACACCCAGTTGGGCTGCTACAGAGTGTACATGTGCATTGCTGCTGCTGATAGCACCACTTCTTTTCTGTTACTGTGGTTCTCTTCACTAAAGAAAAAGCCAAGGCAGTGAAGAAGGAAGGGCAGGCGTGTACATGCATGCCCCTTCCATCCCCTCCCATGGCTTCTTACCTGGCTGACCCCTGACAGCCCTGGGCACATGATGGGCAGGTGGGTGAGTGAAGCAGCAGGAGGAGAGCTGAAGGAGGGTGGGGCAGGCTCCCCATAATCCTTTCTGGGCATCTGCATCAAGTGTCACCAACCCTAGTGATGCCACTGTCTTAGTCAACAGTGTGACTTACACTGAGATAAGTTACTCTTTACTAGTGCATCACCAGCAGCACTCCTGCCATAATCTCCATGTAATCTCCATGTAAACATAAAAGGTACATTTGTAAAGTTCTTGTAAGATGTCCCTGAACTTGTTTTAGTGCTAGACAATAGAGCACCTAATGCCTGATATATATCATTCTTCATGGTTTTTTTTTTCTCAGGCTGGCACTCCTCATTTGGATTCCTATACATTAAGTCAATTGAAAACTGTAGGGTTTGTTTCGGTATAGATCTATGTAGGATTATGCTTCAAAGCAGCTCCCTTTGTAGAAGAGGAAAATTTTCTCTTTTTTGGATTGTACTTTTTGTCAGAACCATGCCTGGTTCTGTCACGATAATATGATGATATGATAATATGATGATATGATGAAATGCCGACATAAAATTTTAACGCTGTGATAACGTGGTGAATTATTGGGAGGATTGACATGGGGAATACCAAAGAACATTGTATATTAATCCAGTGGTCGCTGTGGGTTTGGGAACAAATGGATGGTGCAAATGGTAAGAGGGTGGATGTTTATGGGTTTATGACTCTTCCTTTTCTGCCAGAGGATCTGGTTCTAAAGAAGGGATACTTCCCTTTCTTCCATAAAGGTGACTGAATGGTAAACACAGAAGAGGGAAAAGGGGACTTGAAATGTTGCTTTGATCAGGATCAAAAGCAGGGAATCTTGGCCAGGTTTGGGGGTGGTGGACTATGTCAATTTTTACACTATGGTTTTGGGAATGGACCTTTAGTTCTGACAAAAACCTCAGATGGAGAACTTCTGTCTCAATATCTGAAATAAAACTCTCTTGTTTTTTACCACACTAAGATGTTTTCTTGATTACTGGGCACTGAGTTTACTGATCCTGACATTTTTCAACCTTGTGGATTTTACAGCCTGTTTTACTCTTTGGCTTGATATCAGTGACTAGGAGAAGCATGAATTCAGTCATAACTTTTCTTCCCCTTCTGCCCACACATTCTGACCTGTATTTCTGCACTGACACCATGAACGTGTAGGCAGACAGATCTTGTCTAGGGGTCTTGTCAGTGAGTCAAGAGTTCAGCACACAATACCACTAATCATCCCTCACTAATGAAATCTCAAGGCAAGTTGATCAGAATGGTGCTCAGGCACACAGCAAAGTACACGAGATTCTTGTCTGAGACAGACAGAGAAAGGGATGTAATTCTGTGCCTTTCTTTCATTTTTCTATTTCTACACCTCTGAAATAATGGCATTTATCTAAAATGTTAAAAGTCAATATTCATCAATGCACTAAAAAGGGTGGAATGATACAGTGGCGTAGATAATGCTTGTTATAATCACAGTTTGGATAGATTTAAAAGGGAACTGGAGGATGGAACCTGCAGTGGCTACTGAACAGGATGTCTGCAAGCCACCTTCGGTATCAGAGGCAAGAAAATCCCACAAACATTTGATTAGTTACCATATGAACAGAATGCTGAACTATATATACCTTTGTAATAATCCATCACAGCTCTTCTTCTTACATTTTTGTTTATCGAATGCAAATAGTAGTTTGTGTAGATCAGTGATTTTCACTGGGACCAAAATAGAGGGAAAGGATTAAATTCCCCATTTCTCTGAGCTCCTGAGGCTGTCCAACCCCCTTCCTAGTTGCTGTTGTGTGTGTGTGTATGTGTGCGTGTGTGTGCATGTGTGTGCATGTGCATTCATAGCATTCAAACAATTAACATAACATCTGGTTAGTACTATATAGAGATAATAGAATCTATGAATGGAAGAGACTGCAACAACCACGTAATCCAACCCCCCTGTTCAACAATACACAACTAAAGAATTCCAGAAAGATGCCTATCCAACCTGTGTTTAAAGACTTCCAAAGAAGGAGGGCCCTTCACCCTCTGAGGTAGTCAAGTCTACTGTCAAACATCTCTGACATTAAAAAAAAAAGTTCTTCCTAACACTTGGTGGAATCTCTTTTTTTGATTGGGCACACATCCTATGTTTACTCACCATTTATTTTCAGTCTGTTGGAATCACTGAATCACTGGAATCACATGAAGGGGAGGACCTGAACACAGAGGTGGTTTGTTTAGTGAATTAAATTCTTTGGAATGCATACTTACATTAAACTGAGATTGTGCTGGGCGACACAACAGCATCAGTTTTCCTGTCCCATTTCCTGTCACATTTCCCTTTTAAAGAGCTCTGAAACCTCTGGCTTGATGACGAATAATACCAAATTGAAATCAAGATCAATTCTAGCAATATGAGCAAAAGAAATCTACACAAATTGTCTGTAAGCCAATACAGAGAATTTGTTGGGAAGTGCATGGTGCTAACAGAGTTGTGGATTTCAGTGCAAAGAGCACAAGCTCATTTCCCCATCTTCTTTCATTGGCTTAAGCAAGGAGGTAAAATACATAGACCTAAATCTAATTGCTAGTAAGCTAATGCAAGTTGATCATGACCATTCCACATCTGCTGACAGAAAAACAGCAGGAAAAAACAGTGGGTTGCTAACAGAACTGTCAAGAGAAAGCAATCCTCATTGACTCCACCTAGCAGGATTTTCCTTGAAATAAAATACTTAGCAGCAGAGAAAAAGAATGCTAATTAAAAGAAGAAGAAGTTATTTGCATAGCCTGACTTTCATGAAATTTGTTCACAATTATAACTCGAAATTTGAGCTGGCATTGGTTCTTTTCTCAAGATGCTACCTAATTTCACAGTTCACTTAGAAAAGCTGCCATGTAATAATGAGAGAATGAAAGAAACAGTTCTAATTCTGAGGGTGCTGTGTCATGGGATGGGCACTTAAATATCCAGTGCTAAATTCTCTCTCCCTTACCCTACCCAAACATACTGAAATATGTTAAGACAAACAACTAGACAGTCATGTCAACGAACTACCTTTACCTTTACCTTTAAGGCAAGCAGGCTATGGATGTAACAGATACTGTTAAAATTTAACAGTGCCCAAGAGCATTAACCTTTGAATGCCAGTGTGTTCATATATGCCTGTTTAAAGATATATGGGGCCTTAACAGGTTAGACTGTATACCTTGATGGATAGACAGTTATGGATATATGCAAAGAACAGAATTCTGTACAAGTGAAATTCCTTATGAAATGTCTGCATAATGACTTAAAAGACACTATAGAAAGTATGAAAGAAACTGATGATAATGATGACAGATATATGGGTGAATTATACTATTAAAGATGATAATATTCATATGTGGGTTAACTACTAAAGAGCCTGTTAAAGAGGTGGTTGAAGAGGTTAATCAAGGTAGACAATGTTCAGTCCAGCAAGTAACCTTGGTAAAGGAGCATGCTTTTTGCTCCTCTTGACCTGGTGAAGCTCCAGCCTGTGGAACTAGAAGGCAATAAATACAGATGAGGACATCAACATAACAAAAATACAATTTTTGCTCACTAAAGTCTCTGTGTATGTTTGTGTGTGTGTGTCTTTCTCTTGAGATTGCCTATCTTCACTGAGGTTAGTGTAAATTAAACTATATTCAACATACTGTACTTCATGTTTGCAGAAGTTTCTTTAGATAATTGTGAAGTATTTATCTACTAATTGTTTTATGTATTCTAAAACATAATTTATTGATGGAATAGATGGTTTGTTTCAATTCTGTTAAAATCAGAGGAATGGACATAACCTCAAAACCTACAAATACCTTGAACTGCTCTGTCCTTCTTGATTATCCTAGTAAGGTTTATAAAAAGTGCCATGGCTGTGGCAAGTTTGAAGCCATGAATGAAAAAGGAGGGAAAGAAGTAGTTGTAACCACAAAGTGGTTATTTAAAAATTTGATATATGAGTAGAATTCCAAAATATCTTCAGTGATGGATTGTCTAAATTACTTCTCATCTGCAAAATAATTCATTCATATACAATGTACCAGTGAGTTGCTGACAAGCAAATACAGTCAGCCCTCCTTATCCATGGAGATTTTTATACACTGATTTAAGCAGGCACGGCTTGAAAATATTCAGAAAAAACATAAATTCTAAATAGCAAGCCTTGATTTTCCATTTTATATAAGATACACCATTT
This sequence comes from Urosaurus nigricauda, assembly GCA_034509955.1. NCBI lineage: Eukaryota > Metazoa > Chordata > Lepidosauria > Squamata > Phrynosomatidae > Urosaurus > Urosaurus nigricauda. Next base: position 153,481,188 of record JAOEGL010000005.1, on the reverse strand, counting down.
TGATATGCCATTGCATTGAATAGGACTTGAACATCCATGGATTTGGTTATCCACAGGGGGTCCTGGAACCAAACCCCAGCGTATAACAAGGGCCCACTGTATTATGTATTGTATGGCTAACAATAAGATCTTTTGTTAATGGAGTGTTAAGAAGCCAAACTTCTCTTGCATTTTGTTGGCATTAGCCAAGACTGAGATTGTCAGGACTTGGAAAACTGGGAGGGTCAATATGACTGATTGGTGGTCCCAATTTTGGAACTTTTGCCCCATGGAAAAGCTCACTGATCAGTTTAGAAGGTTACAGGGTTGTAATCCTCCTCTGCTTTTTGAAGAATGATGGTCTCCACTTATAGCTTATCTCAATGATGTTGGAGCAGAAGTGAGTGTTCCTTTGTAACATGGCTCCCTTTGGATGGACGTGTTGGCATAAAGGTGGTGTCTCTATGCTCTGAGCCCATCCCTCTTTTTATGTAAGGCTGGCCTCTTACATCCCATGTGACATTGAATCTCTGTTGTTGGTTTTCAAATGCCTGTACTTTAGCTTGTTTTTGTCTGTATTTGCTTCTGTTTCTTGCTTCTTCTTTTTTGGGGGGTTTTATTCATATTCCTGGTTTGTAACTTTTTAAAATAATAATAATTAAGAAGCCAGATATCATGCATTAAAAAACAGAAGATATAAATAATGACAGCAATACACCTTAACTACGGATGAACAGAGCTTCCTAATTTCTTTTTAAAGAAATAGGTTCACTGTACAATGAATCCAATTTTCCTGGATTCTAATTTAACCAGGAAAGTCTCTGAAATTAATACTCCAATATGAACATACATGTTTTGGTGAAGCCTTCATCTCCTTTACATTCCATGCTCATCACTCCTGAATCACCATCAGTTGACTTCTGTAGTGCAGAAAGAGTGAGAAATGTCAGGTTCTGGGGCCAAAGCTAGCCAAAAGCAGGGTCTCAGTTCATTCCAAAGGGGTTCCTCACATAGCACCTCCTTTCTCATCACACCACAATGTTGTGGTTTTTCACCTTTTGTGAGGGAGTTTTTCTCATTCAAAATTCTCTCAAGGCTTAGCTACTGGTAATAAGAACTGTGGAGAGCCAGCGTAGTGTAGTGTTTGAAAGCTGGACTAGGTCTCCTGGAGACCATGGTTTGAATCCCTGTGAAAACACGTGGAGTGACTTTGGGCAAGTCACAATTTCTCAGCCTAGGAACAACATAAGGAAAAACAAATAAGAGCTTTCAGCTAAAGTATGCCACATTTTTGGTCCCATTCCTTTGTCTTTGGCTCACGCACTGGAATGCAGCTCCCCATAAATTCTATGAAACTTAGGCTGCATTCACACTGAAGAAATAACTTGGTTTAGCACCGCTTTAACTGCCCTGGCAGAAGGCTGTGGAATTCTGGGAGTTGGAGTTTGTTGTGGGGTCCAGAGCAGATTGTAATCTGAATGCAATCATGGGGCTTCGCGTGATTGCGTGAAAGCTGCTCACACACATATTTGGACAAAGGGAAGTCCTTCCAAATGCAATCATGGGGTTTCACATTATTGTGTGAAAAACTATCACACACAATTTCGGGCAGTTCCGAACGCAATGCAGCGTCAATACGCAATCACGTAAATTCACTAAACTAGCGAATTTACTCAATTCCAAACTGGCCTCACTTCCATTTCTTTCGAAATTGAGAGAAATTCCTCCCGTGTGATAAACTCCCAAGTTATTTCTCCAGTGTGAATGCAGCCTTAATTTAGTCCCCAGGTTGACCCCATGCTTGTTGTCAAATATATGTATATGTGTGTGTGTGTTGGGGGGGGGGGGGACAATGCAAGAAAAAAAAATATAAATTCTACTTTTCTTCTAAGGAAGCAAAATATCTTGGGGCAACCCAGGCTATAATACAAAAGAGATAGAGGCTGTAGCTTGGGAAGTCCTCTGGAGGAAAATGAAAAGCAATGTGTACAGAACAATTTCCACCTTATTTATGACTGTGATAAAACTTTTTGCAATATTTTCCCACCTGGATATAAAGAAAGGAGTTAGATGCCAGCTGCAGCCCCAAACTGGAGTGGAGTGGAGTGGAGATGTTTCAGACAAGCCTGTGGGCCACTTAGAGCTATCTCTGGCCTTCTGAAAGGAATGTAAGTCAAAAGATAGTTGCTTCCCTCAAAAAACACAGTGGATACTAGCCGTGGTACAGTGATGAACTTTGTTCTCTCAGGTGCAACACACATAGAGGAAGTGTGTATGCTGCACAAGCTAACTAGGTCAAGATGTACATTTAAAATGCATGGCTTACCTCTCTGGAAACTCTCAAATGGATGAGAATAGCAGAGGAATTAGTAAGCTCCAGCACTGTCTGTGGAAGAAATGAGACAATTATGGCTGGAATAAGGATATTAAAGCACTGAGATATTTTGTGTAAAAAAGCAAAGAAAAAGAAAGGTGTGTTAATTCCAGCAATTATGTTCTGTTTTTATGCGATAAGAGCGGAACAAAGAATGGACAATTATGCAAAATTAAATAATAGAAGCAACAAAGCTGCTGAAATGAAATATTCATTTCATGTGTCTGCTTTGCAAGGAGACTTACAAAGGACATTGCTTGGAAGGAGTTTTGAGTGATGTAGGGCTCAGAAGATGAAGAAAACAGAATACTGGGGAAATACAGAGGGATTAAATAAGAATGCATAGGAAGGTGGTGTGATAAGACAGCAGGCCTCCCTGACTGCGTGCTTCTACAGATTCTATCATTCTATCATTCCCAGTCAGTATGGCCATTTGGGCCAGTATATAGTCCAATATATTTTGTGGGGAAGCAGGCTTTCTCTGAGGATAAGAAAAGACAGGAAACTTTTACGACTAGTTAAACATAAGTGGCATGTCATCTGTGAAACAAATCCTCAGGGATCTTAGCAGGGCTGCTTCTCACAAGAGCTTTTATACTTTGACATTGACAGTTACGATGCTAAATGTAACAAATCAAAACCACATGAAACCACCAGTGGCTTGTCAACTATGCCATGTTTTAAATGAATTATTGCAAAGGGCAGAAAAGAATTTTAGGAAAGGAGGCAAAGCAGTGTCAGCTCTTACTTACATAGCTTGGAAATCCCTGAACCATTACACACCATCTAACAACCTTCATCCAAATTTCAATCCAGCATGTAACTCTTGGCACAAGGCTTCTTGCCTGCCGGCCTCCCTCCCCCAGTATTTCCCATACTTTCACAAATGTGTCATGCCTGAGGAGCTGAAGAGGGAAAATAGCAGCTGAGAATAAAGCCAAAGGCTGCTTCTAAGCTGTCTTCCTGAGCTATTCCTGTCAACCTGAAAACAGCCAACATCCACTGCAAGAGCCTTTTGCTATTCTTTTACTATTTCCTTTTCTTTTCTGCTGGGCGAGTCCCTTGACAGAAACCAGGCATGTGTTGCAACTTAAGTACATCTTGACCTAGTTCTGATTAGGTACCAGGTACAGTGCTTGGTAAGATCCTATAGCCTACACAAGTGTTGCTCCTGGGAGAAAAGAGTTCATATCTATGCTTGGTCAAGTGTTATTTGTTCTTCCAGTCTCATCAATCAAGATGAATTTGCATTCCATAGTCGTAGGCGCTGGCAATCTTCTCTTTCCCTTTCCTCCTTCTTTTGCTCCTCTATTGTGTTCTCCCCTCCTCCTTCCCCATCATCATAGGTTATTTTTATTCTTATTTGGCTACAACATCTGTAAACAATAATATCATATTGTATCTAGGCATCCTCTACGGTTTTTCATCCAAGAGGTTCTTCTCATTCCAACACTTTCCTTTTCATTTATTTTACCTTAAAGAATTAGGTGTTAACAATTTGTATGTTTCATTTTCAATGATATGCCTCAAATTATCAAGCTTTCTGCTTTTTAAAGATTTATGACTTCTCGATCTTTAGTCTTTAATACTTCTGCACTGGTTCCCCATTGTCTCTCAGAAATCCTGAACGTCCTATGACACAAGTGCTTCTGTTTGTTTTTTAAACATAACTATTGTTTATGTTTAAAGTCCATAATTCCAAGACCTTCATTAGAAATAAGAACAGCATACAGTGCATGCTTTCAAAGCTAATTTTAAATTTTTGCTGCACATTACATTCTTTTAAAAAGCTATCTGAACCATTCCCCCCACCCTGTAACTTTTGCAACATGGTTAGGATAATTGTCCATCCACTGCTCATTCAATCAAATGTCAATATATTCATATTTGTCAACATACACCACACTTTCATACTGGAATTTTTAAGCATTTCTTGGGCTGCTCACCTGTTAGTAACTGTCAAAGTGACCTGATCCCCTTCAGTTATTTTGGATTAGAGCTCCCCAAATCCACAACCATTGATCATGTTTGCTGGGACTTATGGGAATTTTAGACCAAAATATTTGGAGGGCATTATGACTTTGTATTCGCTTTTAAATATCACTACCTATTTTAAATCTGTTTCTAGTTGTACCTGTTTTAATCAATTGGGTATCCTAGAAGAAAGGAATAATACAGGGCAAAGCAAAGCAAACAGAGACCCTCTGTGAGAAAAAGAAACTTACTGAAAAAGACAGGATAAGGAACACTGTTTGAATAAACTGAGTAATGGTAAGTGTACTCCATATATATACCATATCAAGATGCTCAGAGAAGATTTAGCTTCACCACAAACCTGTTAAATAGAGTAGGGGCATCAGGCCTCCACACACCATTGAATAGGAACCTGAGTGGAAGGGTGATATTACTTGCATGGCCTACCTGAGGAATTCCCATAGGCACCTGCTTGGCCAGTTTGGAAACAGAACACTGGGTGAGGTAGGCCACTGATTCCAGTTTACAACATCCAATTTTCTTATGTTCACCAGTGGCAACTGTATCAGCAGAGTGTTGAATCCACTTTGGAATGTAGTCCAAATTTTAAAAGATGCTTTGCGCATAGGATTCCACACCTTGAATCATCCATTTAGATTAAAACCCAGTGCAGATTCGGCACTGAACGGACACAGAAAACACCAGTCGCCACTGATGCAGACGCTACGATCTTTGTAGCTTCAATGAAAACTTCATAATTAAATATAAGTTTGGTCCTGAGATATCTGTCTCTCATTCTGATGCTGAACTCACACCACTGCATATTTCTGAGAAATGCATTAGTAACAGTACTATAGCACTTGCTCTATGCGTTAGTGATGTAAAGGATGATACCAACATTAGCAACCCAATTTGTTTTTCTTTGTTACATTTTTATCCTGCCTTGCCTCCCACAAGCTCAAAGCAGCTCTCCACTTAATCCTCACATCAATGCTATGAGATAATTCAAACAAAACAAACAGCTTCATACCACCTAAGGAGTGTCTAAGCGGCTTACAACTGTAAGCTACTTGTCCCCAATAATCTGGATACTCATTTTAGCGACCTAGGAAGGATGCAAGCCTGAGTCGAGCTTGAGCCCTTTTGCTGGTCTTGAACTCGCAACCTTATGGTTTCGAATGAGTGGCTGCAGTACAGGCATTTAACCACTGCGCCACCAGGGCTCCTGATTGACTAGCTTAGGGTCACCAGAATGTTTCACAGCTCACTGGGAACTAGATCCTGGACCTCTTAAGTTCTAGGTCTTGCAGTCTTATTACTGTATTGGACAATGACTTAGTGCAGGCGAGAATGGAAAGTTGAAGGACAGATGAATGTAGATCTATAAACAAACATACTTATTTGCCTATTTACCTGCCAAATTAGTACAACAAAGTTAAATTAGTACAACTAAGTAATAATGGCCCAAACCTCTCTGATGGGTTCAAAATTGGAACAGGCAAAATCAATCTATCAATCAATCTTGAAATAGATTGGTCAATTCTAAATCCAATGTGGGCCTAGAAAATTTCAAACCAGCTATCGTGTCCCCAGCAACATTCCTGGAAGCACCACAAGGTGTGAAGCTAGGGTTACCAGATCAGGACTATACTGACCTCTGAGGTTTCAGGGTAGAAACCTGAGACCAAAGAATGATTACTTGTGATGTCACAGGGAATGGTCCCTGGTGATGTTATAAGGGGCAATGTGGTGGTGTCATTACAGGATTCCCCTGCTTATGCAACAGACTGGGAATCAGAACACTGTCAAAACCCAGAAATTGTTGAAATGCAAAAGCCATTCTTTAAGACTGCTTTAAGTGCAAGAAACTGGCACACAAAGTTAGAATACATGGGATGGAAGGAGAGAAGGAGTGAGGGATGGAGGAAGAGCACGTGGATGGGGGGGGGGGTGGCTTCCAAAATGAAGTAGACCTATATGATTCTCATAACAATGACCCACATCTTTTTCTGTGAGGATATTTCTGATTATGTGAGGTTTTGAGGGGGCAGGATGAATGAAGTGGAGGAGATAAGTAGTTCTGATTACTATTGTATGAGCACACAGTCAAAAGCAAGAGATGCTTGTGATCATGATGGTCACGAAGCAAGCCAAACCTCTGGGTACCAGGGTTCAATCCCTGCTCAGCAATGGCACCCATGTGGTGACCTTAGGCATTCACATTTTTTGATCTTCAGAAGAAGGCAACCCTGCTCTGAAGAAATCTTGCAAAGAAAACCCTGTGATGGGTTCACCTTAGAGTCATCACAAGTTGGAAATGACGTGAGGGCACACAACAACAACTGCTCAGACTATACCATTTTAGTCAAAAACACCAAGCCCAACAAATAAGGAAAACAAGGACACTTTGCAAAGAGGTATTCCCATCCAGAGATTCCTCCTTATCACTTTAAGGATTGGATAAGAGGACTTAGGCCCTGAAGTCTGGGAATTCTACTTGAAGGATAGGTTAAAAATGGTCATTTTCATTTTCATCTTACTAGGATTTAATGGTACCCTTAGTTACCAGATCTAACATCTGAGCATGGAAACAGGTGAAAAGTATCTTCATGCAAACACTGAGACCTTTGTTACTGGATGAACAGAAATGCATTCCAAGCAAGGATATGCCACAATCCATTTATTATTCTTTAAGATGCCACCAGACCTTGTTTTCCCACAGACACACACATAAGTACAGGAGACTTGTATTTAATGTACCTGATAAGACTAGAAAGAGCGTTTCAGTCCCCCTGGGCCCAGATGTCATGTTCAATGACAAGTGAAAATGGATTTGATCAAAGCCAGTCCCCAGAGTATGTCTGTCTTCTATATAATAAATTCTTTACACAAACAGACAGAAAGCTTCCTTGCTACTGGCTAGATGAGAAGGTCAGATCAGGATTCCTTTAAAACACACAAAGATCCAAGGCAGAACTAAAGCTAATCACATACAATGGAAGGCAGTCAGTAGATTTAAATAATGCCCATAAAATAGTACCCATTTGTTCTCAGCTGCTCCACAGCACTGATAGACTTAAAAGTATATAGCACTTACTACACTGGGGATGAGGAGGAAATACTGTATATACTCATGTATACGTCTAAAAACATTGACCCCCAAAACCTGAGTTGACTTATCCATGGGTCAATGTAAGTACTGTACTTTAACTCTTATATGAAAAAGCAATGACCCCTTGGCAAAAGGCAACAGTATAATCTGTCCTGGAAGCACTGATCCCCCTTTATTCTGTCATCCATCCAGCCTTTAGTGTAAACACAAACAATTATGCCTGCTGGAATTCTGTAAGTTCTTTGGCATTGCTTTCCTTTGCTTCATCCTTTAGATCCTTTGTTACATGCTCCTAAATTTTTCTCTTGACTTATCCATGGGTCATATCAAAATCCATTATTTTGGCCCCAAAACCTGTGCTCGACTTATACATGAGGTCAACTTATAGTCGAGTATATACAGGTAGTCATTCCAAACAAAGAAGTAAATATAAATATAATACACTAAATAATAACCAAAGCACATGTATAACATACAATTATATAGTAAGCCTGAATGTAATTTATAGAATAATGCAAAGACAGCAAACACTAAACATAAAATAAATATATGGCTCAAAGTCCACGACAAATGTCATCTGGAAATTATTGGCCATAAGTCTTCAAGCCTAGTGTTCTATAACAACAGCAACGAAAAAGAACCTTTAAAAATCTTCATATGCCCTTTAATAATAGGAATAAGAAGCTGTAAGAGTTTGCACGAAGGCCTGTAAAGTCAAGGATAACAGAACATAGGAATAAAATTAGGAATCGCAGTTTAGATAGTCCATTTACCGAATACTTTATTAAATACAAACATCCTCCAGAGCCTTAAACTTTTTAAAACAAGATTTGAAGGTTTGTTAAAAGTTTGTTGCTACTACAGTCTTTCAATGTTTGCAGCTCATCATGCAAGCTCTTACAGATTCTTACAGTCTTACTAAAGGACGTATATTATGAAGATTTGTTAAAAGTTATTTTTGCTATAGGACATCAGGCTTGAAGACTTATGGACAATAATTTCCAGATGACATTTGTTTTTATCATGGACTTTAACCCTTCTGAACTCAGCACCATCAGATTGTCACTGGACAGATTGGCGAAGAATGTTTCATGAGAAGGCATTTGAAAATGCCTCCTTGAGCCATTTCTCCAAAACTATACATGCTGCTATAACTCTTAGTGATAAAATAGGGGAAAAATCACATTATAGGAGTAAACCAAAGGAAAAGTCTTGGGTTGTGTCTGCACAGGCGAGAATATTCTGGAAAGCTACCCCGATGAGCCCTGGTTACCTGGGCACTCCAGAACATCCAGGTGGCTGTTTGTATGTGTGTCCTACTGTATTGCATGCCACTGCTGCCATTGGCATGGGTTGCTCCCTGTAAGGCTGAATATGAGGTGCCCAGCATCAATCACATGGCTAGAGCACCTTGTTCTGACCTCGGAAGGAGTGACAGTGGCAGTCTGCACAGCAGGGCATATTATAAGCAACCATCAAGTGTTGCTCTTGTGGCTCTGGGTCTTCTGGGAAGATCTAGAGCAAAAGAAGATGTTTTAAAATCCTTTGTACAGATGGCATGCTGCATGTTCGGTGCTGAAGTGGCTGTACATTGTCCAGTCAGTTTGCACCAGAAGTGGGAATTAGGCCCTGCCAAACTGATCACTGTGAGGAACTTGGGGAGGTGGGGGGAGACATGTTATTTGGCTCATGCAGACACAGCCTTAGCTCATCTGATGAACAAATCTGGTTCAGAAAAGCTCAGTCTGCTCTTGGCATGTGATCAAAACTAAGTCCAAATAAATAATTTGCTATATATTTTGCTGCTTTCTAATATATTCTATCATTACAAGAGAATGCTAGCATTTTAATGTTAGAGAATATTAACTTTTTAGTACTTTAGTCTTTAGGAAAGCAACACAGAGGGGACTGACAGAAACGTTGTGAACATATAACATTAAAATATTAAGAAGGCAGGGAGAATGCAATTTCAGGAAACAGTCTAGAAAATGAAATATTACCAGTGGCTTGTACTGTGTATGAAACATATTTGCTGTCTTATAAATGAAGTGCTGCAGAAGGGGAAAAAAGATGGGCCCATGTAAACAATAAAAAGTGAATTTATGGATGCTTATCTATGCTTGTTATCTTAACCAATCAAAGGAAAACTGCACAGATTGGTGAGCATTGCTTTAGGAGATTTCTGGGTGTGTGCAATATTGCAGGTTTGGATTTCCCTGTAACAGAAAGTTGTAGCAGAAGTTCTCCAGGAGCAATTTTTTAATGGACCTCTCAAACTGAAGGACAGATATGCAACACATGTTCATTATATAGTAGTAGAATGAAGATGCCATATGAAATGCTTTTAATTTCATGAATGCAGCTGATCTGTGAAGCAGAGGTGAACATCTTCCAGGAGCTCCATGTCTCTCTGTGTGCATTGATGCATGTGTGTATATGCACATGCACAAATGCATTGTGTCACAACTTTTTACAATATTAACCAGGTATGCATGGATCCATGGGCTTTGTTGTTAAGATGGATCATGCTTCTTTGAGACTGATATGAACATGAACAGCCTTTAAAACAAGGTATTTACCTCCTCCATACCTTGTTTAATCTGGGGAAAGTATTTATTTTGCTGTTGTAACAGTATATCTGATGATCGGAGTGTGGGTAAGCTGGCATGATTTGCTTCAAATGGTTATGGGGTGCAAGTCAACTACTTCTGAGGCATGTGTGGGCCATTCCTGATACAAAAGGAAAAACAACTGCAGTTCTGACCCAACTGTGACGTAAGTGAACAGGGGAAGTTGTATGTGCAAAATTTGAATCTGTATGATGAGTCCTATATAGGTGTTACTCCTCACACATCCCGAATGTCTGGAGCTGGATGAGGTACGGTGTATACTCTGTTATCATTTCTAACATTCCATTCTCTTACTTAATTTCTCACCCCAACCTTGGCACATCAAATGAAGTGTCTGAAGGGGGAAGTGATATGTGTAGATTCTTCCATATGTTTGAAAACTCTTCATGATTGGGGTCCCCAGTTCTATGGAGCAACCTTTGATTGGCATGTGGTCAATGATGCAAAGGCTTCCTCTTCACAGTTTTTCCCAATGCACAGAAGTGTGGACTGAACTGGTGGGGAAGGATTTCCTTAGGGCTATGGTATTTGATATAATTTTTACTTTGATGCCTTGGATAAGGACCAGCCAGATAAAATTCATGATTTTCTGTAAACTGTACTAGATATCACTCACCTCAAATTAAACTCTACTGTGTCTTCACCTTTTGGTACAAGAAGGGAGACATAGGCCTCAGACCTATTATTAATTTTGACTAGAGTAGATCTATTAATCCATTGGATTTACTTATGTGTTGACTCACTATTTAACAATTGATTCATTGGATCTACTGTAATTTGGACTAACCAACAAGATTCCAGCCATAGATAGCTGGCTAGGGAAGTGATTCTCAAGCCTGGGTCCATAGACGTCATTGGAATATAACTCTCATCATCCCTAAACATTGACCAGATGGTCTTAGTGAGATGATCGAACAACATCTGGAACCCCAGGGCTGAGAACCAGTTGACAAGGTTATGAAGAGATTAAAAAAACAAACAAACCACAATCACTGCTCATTCTCAAAAGTCAATAGCTAACCCTGAGCAAATAATTGGTTTCTAATTTAGCATCTGCTACAGTGCTCTTGAGATGCACAATGTCTAACCAAGTATAAAAATATGTGTGTGTGTGTGTGTAATCTCAGAATATTAAAAAAAACTAGGAAAAACACTTTGAAGACAGAAATAAAAAGTTACAGCTATTGCTGTGAAATAGTTCAGGATAAGAAAAATACTTTTACAATATATTGTTTAAATCTCTGAGAACTGCAACTACAAATACCAGTTGTGCCATCTATTATCCCCAAAGTTAAGTATTGTATTGCCATTACTTTTTTTAAAAAAAATAGGATTACTAAAAGTGAAGGAAAAAAAACCTGAAAAATTCTACTGACAGGATGGCTTCTTTCCATATAATCCTCCCCATACACTTAAGGCCTCTGGTGGACATTTACACCAGTCATCCAGGACTAGGTTGACAACTGTCAGCCAGAGGACTTTTTCTTCAGCCACATTTCAACTATAGAATGACCTGGCAGAAGAGATTTCACAGCTGAATACACTGTCTGAATTCAAAATAGCAATAAAGACCAGTCTCTTCCGCCAGGCTTATTCAGATGTGTGTGTTTTTTAAAAAATTGTGAATTTTAAATGATGAATTTTAAATGTAGATTGTGTAATGTCTGTACATCATATTTGTTTTTTAAATTGATGTGTGCTTTAACTTATGTCTTTTTAGCTGATGTTTGTCTCTTAATTGTTGTTCATTGATGGGGAGAGGCAGGTAAGAAATAAATATTATTATTATGATTATTACTACAAATACTTCTTAATGATCTAAAAATGCACTACAAAGTAATTAGAAAGGAACTAAAATATTACACCTTTCAAATGCACTCCCACTGGTTATAATAGTTATGAAATGTAACTTCATTATGGCATCATTACCTCCCAAAGTGATGGGTTTTATGTTACTTGAAACCCATTATGTACACGTTAACTAAACCTTCACTAAATCATCTCTTGGACAGGACTGGGCTGAGAAACAATCAAAGCATTCTTTCAGTTGATAACATTGTTTCTAGCATTATCCATTCACAAGTAAAATGCAGTCAACTGGGGGGAAAAATGGTTAAAATATGTCTGAATTTACTAGAAATCTCCACATGTTGTAGAAAATGTCAGGATGTTATGAATCAATGCTTAGTTCAAGATTCATTTTAAATAAATCAAATGAAATACATGATAATTTTGGAGTCTAAGTACATGATTGAAAAACATTAACGTTACAAGATTTTCATGTCATGGAGTTCTAAACTTTGTAAAGATTACACCATGATGTTCACTGTCTGGGTCTTGATGACCCAAAACTGGGTTGGGATGCATCTCTGTTGTAGATGTATTTATTTATTTATTTATGGTCTGTATTTGTGTGTGCATATGTGTGAGTGTGTGTGCATGCTTGTGTGTGTATATCTCCCTGTAACAGGGCATTTTACACATATAAGCAGATTTAAAAACAAGAAATAATTGTATTAGTACAAATTCGAAAGGTCTTCAATTAAAAAACCAACATAAACAGAAATGTAAAATTGTTTAGCGGTCTGTTCCTTTTCAAAATTATTAAAAATGAAGAGGGCCAGAGAAAGAAACAGAATGAAGAGAAAAGGAAATAAGAAATTTGGTGGGAGGCTGGAGAGAGAGAGAGAGTGGCAGACACACCAAGAGAAACACAGAGAGAAATACAGAGAGTGATAAACATGTTCATTCTTCCCCTTCACCCCCCAAAAATAAATAAATAAAAATAACACAATAAGGTCTATATTAATTATTGAGGTTGGAGATGGATCTGAGGTCTGAAAAGATGGAGTATCAACAGACTGTGCAAATTTTTTCTGTAATACGCTGCATCTTAGCTTTGTTTTGCACTTTATCAATCATGGTTTTTCATTTTTCTCTGCCTAAATCATTAGTCAGTGGTTAGACCAGATGTGCTGTTTCCACAAGGTGTGTGTGAATTTGCATGTGTGTCTCGATTGTACCCCTGTCCCTGGAAATGCAGAACTTGTGTTTGATGGTAAGAAAAGTTACCCTTTTAGACTTCAGCTTGCAGAATCCTCTAGCCAGTATGATCACACACAAAACTATGTTGAGCACACAAGGTTTTCTATATGCATGAATGATGTGAGGTTCAAAAGAGATGACTGCTCACAAAAACCTGGCTCTGCATGTGGCACATTCTTGGTGGTCTGGAGTACTACTGATTGTGTCACTTGAATAATAATCCCACACCCTCCACCATTTTGCAGTGGAAACCTGGGATGTGTGTATATGGTCTGTATATGGTCAAGATGACAAAAAGTTATTAATGAGAAAGAATAGACTAATAGTAGAGGCTGCAGCAGTTTGCTTTTGCCTAAGCTTATTGGGAAGGGTAAGACTTCAACCTTTTCTGCCCTCTCCCTCTGATGAGTTAATGGAATGCAATCTACTTTGTACTTTGAACTAATTTTGCAGCAATTAAGGCAAGGGGAGAGAGTGAATGTAGGAAAAGAGGGAAACTGGGACATTTTAAAAGCTGCTGAAAAAGTGGGAAATTAATAAGTACGGTCACTGCCAAACTGGGACAGTTGGGGGTATGTAAAACTTGGGCAAAATCATGTCACTTTTTCAGAGTCTTGTGGTGATTGCCATAGTATCATAGGAGAAATGCTTATTGGTCCTGATCAAGCATGTCAGCCTCTGCATTCTGAAAGAGCTTCTCAGTCTTTTGTTGTTGTTCCCAGGAGAATGCACCATAGTTAAGACAGTCAAAGTACTTTTTAAGAGGTTTGAAAGATCTAGGCAAACCAAAAAGGCAAGTTTTCTCTAGCTGACTTTTCAAAACTTTTCCATTTGCCACATTTATGGGAGCAAAAGAGTTAGGCTGAATCAGTTCAAAGGCCTATTTGGTCCAACGACGTACTGACAGTGGCCAACTGCAAGACCATGGGAAGTCCAGAAGCAGAACATGGATGCAACAGCATTCTCCTGTTTGTGTTCTCCACACTCTACTCCGTATGTGTGTACAGTGCAAAATATATGGTCTAGTATTCTTTACCAGCTACTTAGTTAAGTAGACATATGTATACTTAACTAAGGACTTCTTCAGATGGACAAAAAGATCGGGAACATAGTGTGATGTCAGTGGCGTGTGACTTGGCAAAGATTTTCAGATGACGCCGCATGACATTGAGATAATCTCACCATTATTCCTTGAATAAAGAGGAGTTTTCCAGGTGCTTTTCATTCATTATTTCATTCCCATTAAAAATGGCTGGAAAACATTTCTTTATTCACAGGATAATGGTGGGATTATTGCAATATCATGTAAAATCATCCTGAAAATCTTTGCCAAATTGTGCAACATTGACAGGTGGATCATGCAATGCTCCCATCCTTTTTGCCCGTTTGAAAAAGTCCTGTGTAGCCTTTCTTGGCCTGAACCTTCTCCCAGCCTGACAGAAATGTTGTCTTCTGATTGCTGGCAGAATAGATCTCCCTCTCCCCATGCAGTTGATGCCTGGTAAACTAGGAGAAGTTACAATTATGGCAATAGTATCAATTGTGATTAAGTAGATTTACTCATCAGCAACTGTTCTGTATTCATGATAATGACTTAGTCAACCTTATGACACTATTGCTCTGATCATAACTCTCTCCCAGGCTGATTAACTGGGCATCAATTGTGGCGAATCAGATGTGTTTGGGGTTCATTCTAAAGCAGATTGCTCAATAGTGGTGGCATCACAAGGCAGAGGTCTGGGCTCCCTCTCAGAAGACTAGCCAGGAGGGCTGGCTCACCATGTTCAGGGAAGGAAGTGAAACTGAATACACGTACAGGGTGAATTTCCCTCATCTGGAATTCCAAAATCAAAAATTGTCCACTTGGGTGGCTGAGATAGCGACACCTTCACTGTTATGATGGTTCAGTGCACACAAGCTTTGCTTCTTTTCTGATGGTTCAGTGAACACAAACTTTGCTCAGTGTGCACAAGATTTGTTAAATTATTCAAAATGTTATGTATAGATTTATCTACAGGCTATAAGGTGTACATGAAACATGTGAATTTTGTGTTTAGACTTGAGTCTCATCTCCAAGATTTATAATTATGTATATCCAAATATTCCAAAATCCAAAATCTAAACAAATTCTTGTACAGTGGGCCCTTGTTATAAATTGGAGTTTGGTTCCAGGATCCCCCATGGATAACAAAATCCATGTATGCTCAAGTCCCATTAAGTATAATGGCATAGCAAAATGGTGTCCCATATATAAAATGGCAAAATCAAAGTTTGATATTTGTAATTTATACTTTTTTTGAATATTTTCAAACCGTGTATGCTTGAATCCTTGTATAAAAAAATCTGTGTATAAGAAAGGCTGTACCACCCATTTTGGACAAGGGAGGCTCAACCTGTATTAACATTTATAGTCCCCATTCTCTCCCTCCCCAACCCTGTTGCAATTCTACAACACTATAAGACCATTAAGGTAACATCCAGAAGAGCAGCTGTTAACACTGTCAACATAGTATAAAGATGTCATGCATACGTTCCAGCTTTCTCTCCAAACGGATTTTTTGTGGTAAGATGGAAAAATGGGAAAGGATGGGAGGGTTACATGCAGAAGATTGCAACTTCCAGATGTCTTGGAAAATTCAATGCCTGAGGCAAAGATTGTACTAGAAACTCTCAGGAGTCTAAACTTACTTAACTGCACCACTGTTGCTGAGAGTATCTTGAAACAGAGCAGAAGTATATGTGTCTAAAGGAAAAAGCATGTGATTCCTCTTCTGTGTAATGTGGGATAATCTAATCTCAACTTTATTAAGCAGGCAAATTTCTTTTATTTATTTTGCAGTTGCCATTGTAGTGTGAAGGCATGATAGTAATCTGAAAAGCAGCACCGGGCCTTGGTTGACTCACACAGAAGATGGTTTATTTATTTCAAAAGCAACCATTATCCAAAGAGAATATTTCTAGCTTGGTGAAAATTATGGCAGCTTTATTGGCTCAATCTGCAAAGGGCAAATCGACTATCTCTGTGGAAGAAGCAGAATATCTTCAAGGCACAAAAAGACTGCATTCATTTCATAGATGTAATTAAATTCCATGCTTCATCAAAGATAGCAAAATTTAGTTAATAAGACCTCTGATTGGTATGCAAATGTAAATACATATTTTGTGAAGAGAGGCACATAACATTTTTTGAGCTGTGAACCAGCTCTGGAAGCACCTTTAACACTTTCTGTTCAAATTTACCTCCTGCTCTCCAGTAATGAGCTTTGAAAACAAAAAACAAAACAAAACCACCTATCTATTTTGCAAGCTGTAAACAGAAATATGATGGGTAGAGTAATAATTGGTTGGTTCTAAAGATGTCACCAAGAAATTGTCTCCCATTCTCTAAAGTTTTAAAGATTCCTTTTAAACTCAACATGGAGGTAAAACGAATGGCTAAATGTGCGAATGGTCACACAGTGGGGTTTTTTTAAAGCATGCTCTCTACTTTGGATGAGAAGCTAGAATGATAATTTAGTCAGCAGTCGATTTTTGATGATTGTGAACACAAACCCCAAGTGACCAAGAGCTTTGGTCAAACTGAACCTGTGCTAAAAAATCCAACCCCCTTTCCAGCCTAAAGATGCTGGAAATTACTTAAAGCCACTCTCTCCCTTGCTTAACTTTGTCCCAACCTAGTGACTGTGTCCATGGGCACAGTGGTTGAATCTGGCACAACTCAACCCCTTGTTCAACACAGGATGTCTCAATGCACTCCCCCTTTGTTTCTTCTGGCAGGGCTGTTTAGCTGGCAGATGCTGCATGAAGATATCTGAGATCATGTTAGAACACCTAACACAACCTATTTGCCCCCAAATGGCAAAAAAATAAATGAAAAGAAAAGGAAAATTCCACACATCTAGATACCCAGTTTTTGGTTTAGATTTCTGAGTTTTTGATGTGTTTGTATGTGCGCATCATTCCTGGGTGCCTCCAAGAGTGGCAAACAAATTTCTTGCTTTAATTTTTTTCCATCAAGGATGTGGTGGAGCATTAAGCATGGAGTAGACCAACGCAGATGGTTCACATCTACAGACTCTTAAAATATCATGAATAATAAATAGGTTTATTCATAGGAATTCAGGTCACTTAGTATTCAAAACAGAAACACATCCCTAAAAAAGCTCTCTTACCCATGAGCATAAGATCCATACTTGCATCCTAATACACACACACACACTAGTGGTATCCCCATTCCTGAAATATGCTCGTGTGTGTGTGTGTGTGGGGGAGCTTCTGAGTGGGCAAGGGGGCTGCTGGGAGGTGGCCAAAAGGGTGAGCCTGGCTACTTCACTGCATGAGTCTCCTTATGAGGAGACCAAAGCTGCTGCATCAAAGTCAGGAGGGACACTTGGCCCTCTTCTTCATTGTTGCCATGAGGAGTCTGGCACTGTTGAAGCACTTTTCAGCCCGATCTGGGCACAGGATGGGATTGGGCTTGAGTAAGGGATAATGGGTTTTATCACACACAAAATTGCTGCTGTGCTGCTACCAGACCATCACCTGTCCCTCAGCCATGCTCTGCTGGCCAATTTTGTTGGTATGGAAAGCTTCCATGGCAGCAAAATCACCAGGAGAAATGTGGCTGGGGGATAGGGGATGGTCGGCTGGCAGCGCAGCAGTAATTTTGTGTGCAATAAATCCTGTTTCCCCCCGTTCCAGCCCGATTCTATCCCATGCCCAGATTGGGCTGAAAAATGCATGGGATAAACTCCCTGGTGTGGGCAGCATCCCAATACTGATGCCACTGATACATTAATTCCACTGTAGTTACAACACTGGAGGGAATACTATGAAAAAGATACTTTGGAAACTATCGCTCCCAGAATCCCACTATTATATTCTGAGGGTTATGGTCCAAAAATTAACATTTCCAGGCCCTGATAAATTTCTTCCAGCAATATCCGCTTGGTCAGGTTGATCTCTTCAATACAGAGCTATTTCCAGAAACCACATAAGGGCCTTCATTCTGTTAGTAACTGATATGCATATTAACTGTGCCCTATCAAAAATTAACCATTTTTGATAGGGCACAAAGAGCAATTCCCTTTCCCTTGTGTGCTAACCAAAAACTTCTCACCACTCAGCAGATGTGGAGCCCCAGGAGGGGACCCTGCTGTCACTTATTGTTGGGCAGGAGTGGGAGGAAAGACTGGGCAGGAAGAGAGAGAAAGGGGGATTGGGAGATAGAAAAGGTGGGAGAGAATTGGGTGGCCCAGAGAGTGAGGGAGAGTGGCAGAAAGACTGGATCCACCCAATGGCTGTAAACATGACAGGGTTCTAAGCTGCACCAAAACAGAGAGGCTGGACTCCAAACTATAGGGTTAAGGGGATGGCCACAACTGTAATACCTCACATACAAGTCAGATACATTCAAATGTAATTCCTTCTGTTGCAAACAATGTGTAAGGAAAGGGAGGGAGGAGACACTGGGTTCCATGGTTTCCAGACCAGCATGTGCCCAAGCAGGGCCATTAAGGAACAGGGGTCTAGTAGCATCTGACAATGTTTGCTGTATTTGCCAGTCTATGAGATGAGCAAATCCAGTTTGTCAGAGGAAAGGTGTCCTGCAGATGCCCAAACTTCAGGTTAGCCATTCCATCATTAACCATCCAGCAGCCCCAGGGCTTCCTTACTAGCAATTCAATTCATTCCTGATGTCCCCTATCCATTTTTATACCAGTGAATTGTAACAAAGCAATGCAAGGTCCATGAGAGGTAATGGGAAGGTGAGTAGCCCTGTTCCAAAACCCACGTGAAGTGGAAGAAACTCCTAGGGAAGGAAAAACAGTAACACAACTGCATGTCATAATAACATGGAAAATTCCTTCCAAACAGCTTCAGCCTGGGGATTTGCAGGTGAACATAATGATACCAAGGGTGGGAGCAAGGGTTGCTGGTCAGGGTGAAAACAGAAGACCACAGAACCTGCTGGCCTCAGGCAGTCTCGTGAGATTTGAATTCTCACAAAACTTTGCATGAAATCTAGGGCATGCTTCTCCTCAGATCTCAGCTGCTCAACTAGACCTGGTGCCAGTCTGAGGACTCCGTGAAATAGCGCGCGCGCACACACACACACACACACACACACAGCATTAAGGCATTGGGTGTAAGCTAATCAAAGCTCATTTCAAAATCGCTGTTCAAAAGCCTTGGGGAGAGCTGACCCCAGACCTTCAAGTATTAGATTACAAATGAGCCAAAGGCAGCACAGATAGAAAGGGCAGAGCTGTACACATGGGGTCTAAAAGTGCAGCACTCTAGCTATCTTTGCCCTCCTAAGAGCAAAACAAGATCCTAGTCACTGACATTTTTATGGATGTAATGATAAATAGAGAAGCATACAGTACATGACAGTTCTCAGAATTAAATTCCATCTGGAATTACTGCCAGGTAAGTGAATAAATGATTACAGCCTGAACGCATTGTCTGCCCGTTCAGGGAGAAGAAGGGACTGGCCCATTTCTAAAGAACCTGTTGCTGTATTGTCATCACAAAGGCAATGACCCTCAGAGGCTCTGGCAGCACTGATCTCCACCTTATCCCAGGGATAGCTGGGTGTTTAGTTTCATGCCCCAGCTCCATTAGTTTGTTTGTAAAATCATTTTATAGCTGTCCTTTACTGCCTCACACAGAAAAATCTTAGTCGAAAGAAAAAGAAGTGATGAAACATGACATAGAAAGGAAAACACTGTTTCATATGGATGGCCCCATTTTATTATCAAAAGAGGCGATGGTTCTTTTTGTCTCTCCCACGCGTGAATCTGGCTTTGAGTGCATGTATTATTTGAGTCTCATGCTCAAGGCATCTGCTTTTGATTTGGATGTTAATCTGGAGGGCAAAATGGCTGCTGTTTCCATTTCACTTTTAATTGGATGTTCAATGAGGCACAGATAATGACCCAATTTGGACACTTGGAAATCAGTAGCCAAACCGATTCCCATTAACAATTAATCAAGCAAATATTGGCCAAGCAGCTCCTGATGATTTCTTACAGGTTTAAAATTTACACTGTTTGGAGGAAACCTTAGCTTGGCTGAAGAATGCATGAGGTCCCAGATTCATCCTGTGGCGCCTCTGGTTAAAATAATCACCTGGCAGGTGGTGGGATAGATCTCTGCCTGAGACTTGAGAGAGCTGCTCCCAGCTGGAACAGGCTATAGTGGGAAAGAGCAATAAATAAACTGCCCTACTTACACAAGAATGTTTGTGTTCTTCAGTCACACTTGTAGACATATAATTCTGGCTTGAGTTGACAATTTGCATAGTGTCTAAAGAGTATTGTAATGAACTAGTTTAATGTTGATTTGATTTAAGCCCTGTTTAGTCATTTTTAGAGTACAGTTTTTACATGCAAAGAGAGAAAGTGAGGGGTGAGCCTCTATCCATATTCTGGGTTATCTTCAGTTTAATACTTTTAGTTTTCCAGTATTCTAAATTGTGCAGAAAATTTACATAGACAGAGAGGCAGCTTTCTGTGGCATCCGATCAAGGATGGAGGGTGCTGAGAAACTCAGGGGTTATTCAAACATCTTTTCTTTTTCTTTTTTAAGAGCGATGTTGTGAATTATCTTATGCATGCATGCATGCTGGGTTTTTTATTCACACTGTGGAATTGCATCAATGCACATCTTTGCAAGTTTGGTTGTTCACATGTGCAAGCATTCAAATAAAGATGGAGACGACAGTTGAAATGCTTTCAGAACATATTTGGGACATACAATGTTTTATCCCAAGTCTATTCAGGTCTGTTCACATTGGTTATTCACTCTACTAATGACCTGGATCTTTTTTAAAAACTTAGAGGAAACCCCAATATCACTTATCCCAGATTAAGTGGGTTTTTTTTTTTTTTAGCAGACAGCCCCCCTCCCCCCCAAAAAAAACTTTAACCGTATTCAGGATGCATTTCAACAATGGAGATTCAACCTAAATTCATCCTGGATTATTTTCACAGTATGAATAACTCCTTAGTGGAAGGATAGACAGAACTATCATGCTTAACTCTGCCTGCTTTTCATTGTTATGTGTAGAGAGAAGTTAAAATGATAGCAAAGCTTTCTAATAGGGAGGGAATGAAATTTCATTGAATTCAAGAGTCTTGGGGTGTGCAGAAATGCCATTTTTATCAATACTTGTTGTGGAAAAATATGCACTTCACACAGAGTACCCATAGGTGTATAGCTATGTGCCGGGGAATAAGAGTGTTACCCCAAATATGAATTCTGTCCTTCCAATTAATTTTTTCTTCAGTCACATTATTTCTAACATTACCAAGAGTAACAGATACTGAAAATTGTTCACATCTACAACCCCTGCATTTACTGTGTTTTCATTCCCTTGGTAACTTGGCCTGCCTCTTTCCTTTGGATGCCTAAACTGTATTTGTAAAAGCTCAATAGAAATATTAAATTGGAGGATGAAGGTAAATTTCATCGGGAAACCAGAATTCTTATTTGTGGCAGTTGGGGGGGGGGGGGGATGCCCTTATTTTTGTCATCCACCCCTCAGCACTTAGACATCTGAGAAGTTTATCATGTGTTTCCAAGAAATAAAGTGTGCACAAAATAACACATATATTAAAAGATGTTGTAACAAAACATACATAATTGTTTAGAAATATATAGAATGCTGCATACAAATTGAACAAATACATGTGCAATATTAGGGGAAATGTTTAAAAAATCTGTGTAGAAAAAGCATTGCAGAATTTCAGCGCAGCATGAAAATATAAACCCTTGCAACCAGAAACAAAACAAAAGTACTAAGGAATTTGGATAAATTTACCAAAATCAATTTGCAAAGGGATCTTGTAGCAACTTTGAGACTAACTGTGTAAGAGGTTGTAGCATAAGATTTCATAGACTTGGTCTGCTTCCTCAGATGCAACAAGTAGACAAAGCTTATGAAAGCTTATGCTACAATGTTTGTCACACAGTTATTCTCAAAGGTGCTGCAAAATCCCTTTGCTTACTGATATTCCTGACTAACACTGCTATGTCTCTGAATTCACCAAAATCAAGGCAGAGATTTTTACATTTATTATTATTATTATTAACCTTTACTTATATAGCGCTGTAAGTTTACACAGTGCTGTACATACAATCTTAAATTAGACGGATCCCTGCCCTCAGGCTTACAGTCTAAAAGAGACAACACAAAAGGAAGAGGGAAAGGTGATGGGAAAGGGGGTGAGGTCCAGTGGTTCTTCTCTCCCTCTGGGGCCAGGACCAAGGCAGATGGACTGGAGGGAGGGCACAGCTTCTTAATACAAATACATCCCAAGTTTCTGATCATTTTAATATCCTCAGTATTTAAAATGAGCACTAAACAAACTTGTAAAGAGGAAAAAATATGGAGCAAAAACTGCTTTGCAGAAAACATGTTGAACAAAAAGTTGCTTTTCACTATTGTTCATATTTTTCTGTTCATTGATCAACCAGATAAATTTTAGAGACTGCAGGCTCATGTACACTAACTTGTTCTTGTTCTTGTGCTGTCAAGTCACCTGTTATCTTATGGAGACCCCATGAATTTCATAAAATTTTCTAAGGAAAGGAATACTCAGAGGTGATTTTGATAGTTCCTTCCTCTGAAATTCCACCTACAGCACCTGTCTTTGAGGTATTTATGCTTGCTTAATTTGCTCTTAGGTCCTGTTGAAATAATTGGAAATTACATCTGCATAAGCATCAGCCGACTGCACCATAAGCTGACTACCTATTAAAGATGCTCCTTTGACTTTATATTTCACTGACCACATTACCCAATTATAGCCCTATACATCCTATGGTATCCTAGGATGTGCACTAGAGCTCTCTGGTGGGAAATTTTAAATACTCCTCTCTAAATTGCAACTGGCAGGATTTCATAGTATGCAGCCATGGCTGTTAAAGTGGAATCATAGCTGCTATAATTGTGTAGTGTAAAAGGGCCTGGTTTTGTGCACAGAAATCTTTCTGAGTCCTCTTCTCAAATCTCACCACGTGTGAAATAATTTCCACTCCTTTTTATGTAGTTCTCAGTGCTTTCGGATTCTATGCATAATCAGTTTATGGCAACATCTTCATAAGCCAGTTAATATATGATTCATTCAGGTATCACAAAAACCAGGTAGAAGCATTAGTCACCTTTCTGCTTACATGAACACTTCAGACCAGGTGTTCCAATTGAGATCTATGCCAAGCTCATCCAACTTGGGCTAATCACTAGTATTCATGCTAGAAAATTTCCCTTTTAAAACCTATTCAGGATTCTCAGAGTCCCAAAGGCAGATCGGAACAAAAGAGAGTGGAAGTTTGATGAATAAAAGGAAGAGGAGGGACAAGAGGAGGTAAATAAACTGCAAATAGATTTAGAATATGAAGACAGACATCAGATAAAGTAATGGGTTTAAATGAATGGCTAATGTTGCCATTGTCTCAGTGTCTCAGATCCTCAGATATTGGGTTTTCTTGCTGGTCAGCTATAATTCATGATTGCCTCCTCACTGCACTTTGGAAAAATTACTTTTTTGGGACAGTGACTCCCCGAATTTCTCCACTATTGTGCCATGATCACTTTTCCAAACCCTGACATCCAGAGATGTGGAGGGGCCTGACGGAGAAGAAGGTAGAGAAAGGACAGGGAAAAGTAAGAATCATTTGCTGTCCTTCCTGTTGTTCAGAAGGAATCCTGTTTCTTACCTGCTCAAATATGCAATGGCCACACAATGCTCCAGGTAACTGAAGCGTGAATTCAGTTCCTGTTACTTCCCCATTCCCCACTTCAATATCAGGTTAGGTGGGAACCAGTAGATTTACTGAGCACATACTGGGGTATCATTGCACAAGACTGTCGATTAGCAAGAGTCATAAGCAAAAGTTGCAATCTGCATAGGTCTAGCCTACACGCTGGGTAAGGGAGGGAATGTCTTGAAACATGTGTCTCTGCTTACGGCCTCATCATAGCCATGCTTGCAGAACAGAACTTTACTGACTGATTGATTCATTGATTTATTTAATTTATATCTTGCCTTTCTTTTGCATGGGATCCAAGGGAAGAATGTTTCTCATTTCTGTAAAAGTTGGAGCCAGAGTTTTTCTCATTTTACAAACTGAGCACCATCCACACTACAAATGGATCACAGTTCCTCTAACCTTCCAGCAGAATGCCAATGGCTCTTAGGCTCAAAGACTTCCCATCAGCTGAAACAAATTGTACAGGGCCAGCCCTACTATTGGACAGAGCGAGGCAACAACTTCAGGTAACTGATGCTGGAGGCATCACTAGCAGTCTTCTTCTGAATCTTATAGCAGCACAGCTTGTCTGGTACCCTTTAAATTACCCTAGTAGCATCCCATTGTTGTGTTCCTGCAAGTTGTTTCTAACTTATGGTGACCCTAAGGTGAACCTATCATAGGGTTTTCTTGGCAAGATTTGTTTAGAGGGGTTTTTCATTTGCCTTCTTTTGAGGATCAGGGAGTGAGACTTGCCCAGGTTCACCATGGTTGAGAAAGGATTTGAACTCTGGTCTCTACAGTCATAGCCCAACAGTCCAACCACTACACCCCTGGCTCACTCCTGTACCTTTACCAGAACTGAAATAAGATTCACCTGCTACCTGTGTCAACCTCTATGCACAAAATGGAGAAAGGCATCATTTTGTCCTTTGCCTCAGGAAGCAACATTACCCTGGGAATGATAAATACATACTCATGTAACATAACATGCAAATGTATTTTATGACAGAGATGAATCTTGCACTGGATAAACTGATGAAAAACCAAAATTGATCCTTGACTGAGGAATTATTTGTTCTAGGATATATCAGGAGCTTGGACAAGTTACTTTTTGGGACTTCAGATTCCCTTGGCCAGCATAATCACAGTACATATGTATATATCACATTAATCTCTTGACTTGTTCTGATGTGTTGGTTCTTCCCAATTACTGCTTAAATGACCCATTACCTACCAAACAGTAGTCAAACTTTTGCAATACTGTTCTGTGTCACATTCCTTTAATGCATAGATTACTAGAAAAAGGCTTTCTTGTCAGGCCTATACTGACAAAGCACAGTTCTTTTGCTCTCTAATAACTGTTCTGAGGTATGTCTCAGTTTTGTTAAGTGGGCTGTAATGTATTGAAAACTAAAATGTAAGTCAAGAAGGTGGGAAATGCCTTAATAGAAGTACTTTTTGTCTTCAACCTTTTCACTTTTTATTTTTTTATTTTTTTCAATAGACAAACAATAAACAAAAAATCAAGTAGTATAGAAAAAAAATAGATATATCATACAATTTAGAAAAAATAAAAACAAAAACACAAACAAATAATAAATAAGGACAAACAGACAAAAAAACACACACACACACACACAAAATGTTAAAACTAATGATTCTTGAATTCCTTACATATTCTTAATATGGCTTCCACAAGTTATTGTTATTTATACATAACTACAAAAATTAATATAACTACCCCACAGGTTAAACATTAGCTTGATCTGTAATGCTGTTAAAGTTAAATTGATCTCTTAAATTTCTTAAAACATTCCCAGTCATTCTCTGTTTCCTCCCTATTTCTATCTTTAAGCTTAGTTGTCAAAATGTCCATTTCCATTGCTTCATTTAAGCTATTTATCCATTCTTTGTCGGATGGTATCTGTTTTTGTTTCCAATATCTGGCGTAAACAATTCTAGCCATAGTAATCATATAAAGAATGATACGTCTATATTTCTTTTCTATTTCTTTGTCCAAAATACCAGTCATATTTAGAAGAAATAAAAGTGGGTTCAAAGGAATATCTGAATCTAGTATCTTTGATATAATACTTTTGATTTTTTTCCAATATTTAACAGCCTCTGTGCATCTCCACCATAAATGAAAAAAGGTTCCTCTCTGCTTATTACATTTCCAACATTGCCCGCTTCCAGCTTTATACATCTTATTCAGTTTACTTGGGGATAGATACCATCTGTACATCATTTTAATATGATTCTCTTTGTAATTTTGGCATAATGTAAAAGAGTTCGTATCACGCCAACACTTTTCCCAAAGATCTATTTCTATTGATTTCCCTACATCTTGGGCCCACAAAATCATACAATGCTTAACGCTTTCCGTTTCTAAGTCTCTTTGTTTTAATACTTTATAGTACTTTGAGATATGTTTTGTATTTTCATCAAAAAAAATATTGTCTAGTTCATTTTTTTCCAGAGTGAAACCATATTGTTTCTTATCTATCTTGTACCTTTCAAATATTTGTCTATATAAGAACCAATTCTTGGTCATTTCTTTTTCCAAGTCTTCCCGAATCTTAATAGTTAATGAGTTCTGCTCTTGTATTAGGATGTCACCATATTTCAACCATTTCTGATCAAGGGTTTTTGTTTTGTTATAAAAAGCTTCCTGGGTTGAAACCCAGAAGGGAATCTGTCTGTAGAACTGTTTCCTTATCTTTAACCAAACTTTAAATAAGGAATTTCTTATGAAATGATGGCAAAAGTCACTATTAACTTTATGTTTGTCATACCACAAAAAAGCATGGAAGCCAAATCTCATTTTTATATTTTCAAGTTCAAGCAATTTATCATTTTTTAAACTTATCCAATCCTCCATCCACTGTAAACATGACGCATAATAATAAAGTTTTAGGTTAGGAAGATTACATCCACCTTTTCTTTTTTCCTCTGTGAGTAGTTTCCATTTGATTCTGGCTTTTTTATTTTGCCATAAAAAGTTAGATAATGTCTTTTGCCAATTAACAAAACAGGATTCGTTTGACAGAATGGGTAGATTCTGGAACATATAAATAATCTTAGGTAGCACACTCATTTTTATTATCGCCATTCTACCAGAGAGTGAAAAATTTTGTTTTGACCATTTTGTTAAATCTTTTTTTAACTCTCTCCATAATTTTTCATAATTATTATTGTATAGGTCTATATTCCTTTTTGTAAATAATATTCCTAAGTACTTGACTTGCTTAACAACTTGAAATCCGGAGAATTCTTTCAGCTCCTGTTCTTCCTGTTCTGTCATATTTTTAGTTAGGATTGATGATTTATTTATATTAATTCTAAAACCTGAGAGAGTACCATATTCTTGGATCAATTCTAATAGTTGTTTTATAGATTTTTTTGGATTTTCCAGAAAAAAGGCTAGATCATCTGCGAATGCTTTTAGTTTAATAATATACTTATTCCCCTTAACACCTTCTATTTCTTTATCATTTCTTATTTTATTGTTTAATACTTCCAGTACAATAATGAACAACAAAGGTGATAAAGGGCAACCTTGTCTTGTCCCTCTTTCTATGGGAATATCCTCTGTTCTTTCTTGGTTAATTAGCAATTGTGCTTTCTGTTCTTTATATATTGCAGATATCCATTCAAGGAACCTTTCACCAAAATTCATTTTTTTAAGGGTTTCAAACATGAATACCCAGTCTACTTGATCAAAAGCCTTTTCCGCATCAATCATGATCATAGTGAATTTTCGTTCATTGTGATGTTCAAAATGTTCAATTAGATTTAGTACTGTTCTAATATTGTCTTTTATTTGTCTTCCCGGGACAAATCCATTCTGATCGTCGTGTATAATTAGTTTGATGAATTTTTTTAGTCTAGCTGCCAAAATTAAAGTGAATATTTTGTAATCAGTATTTGTTAATGAAATAGGCCTAAAATTTTTTGTTTCTTGTTTATCTTGATTCCCTTTAGGGATTAGTGTTATATAGGCCAGTTTCCATGAATCTGGAACACCGTACTTACAGATGTCATTTATTGTTTCTTTTAATGGCTCTACTAGTACCTCTTGCATTTTTTTATAATAAATTGAAGAAAGTCCATCAGGACCAGGAGCTTTTTGAAGTTTCAATTTCCTTATAGCCTCTATTATTTCTTCAGAAGAAATTGGGTGATTTATGCTCTGCCTCTGTTCTTCATTTAATATTAATACTTTTTGTTCTTTTAAATATTTTTCTACTTTTTCCTTGTGTTCTTCCCTTATTGAAATATTTTTATATAATTTCCTATAATATTTAACGAAAGCCTCTTTTATATGAGCATTATCCGTAATTATTTTCCCTTCCTCATATACTTTTGTAATTAATTTTTTTTCCTTTTCCTTTTTAAGTCTAAAAGCCAATAGCTTACCTGCTTTGTTACCAGATTCAAATTGAGTTTGTTTAAGAATTTTTAATTTTTTTTCAATTTCTTTTAGTGCCATTGTTTTTAATTGTGCTTTCAATTCATCAATTTCACATTTTATTCTTTTTTCTCCTTTCAATTTCCAAAGTTCTTCCTTTTTATGTAACTCCGCCAGTAATCTTTTTTCTTTTCCATTTTCTTTCTTCCTATTTTCCGTTTGTAATTTAATGAATAATCCCCTTACAACTGCTTTCCCAGCATCCCAAATAGTTTTATTTTGGATCCCTTCTGTCTTATTTTCCTTAAAGTACAGTTTTAAGTTTTCTTTTAGCTTGTTTACCACTTGAACATCTTTTAACATATCTTCCTGTAGACGCCATATATAATGTTTCTTTTTGGAGGAAAAATTTAACGTGATTAAATTATGATCCGACAGATAATTGGACATTATTTCCATAGAGTGTACTGATGGCAATAAACTTTTAGAGGCAAAAATTAAATCAATCCTAGAAAATGAATTATGCACATCAGAGTAAAAAGTATACCCTTTGGTATTATCATATTTGTATCTCCAAATATCAGTTAAGTTTAAGTCTTCTAACAATATGAAAAAAGATTTTGGTAGTTTTCCCTGATTTTTCCGTATATTCTTACTGTCATTGGATTTTCTATCTAATTTTGGGTCTAACACTGCGTTGAAGTCCCCCAATAATATGATATTATCGTATTCCGTTTTGGCTATTTCCTGATTTAACTTTTGAAAATAAGCTTCACGGTTTTCCATTGGTGCATATACACCTATTGCCAATAAGACTTTATCTTGCATGGTTATTTCTATGGCTAGATAGGTACCATTATTGTCGTTAAATATTTCTTTCACTTGATATTTGTTGTTAATATAAAAGGTTACCCCCTTTTTTTTTTTTGATGAGATGTTGAAGAAAAATTATGTCCCAACTTATAATTCCGTAAGTATTTTTCATCATTTTTTTTATTCTTGTTTCTTGGATACACACTATATCACTTTTTAATTTTTCCAATCTATGAAATACCATATTCCTTTTATACTTTGAATTTAACCCTTTGACATTCCATGATATAATTTTCACCATCTTATCGTATCTTAAATTGGTTAAACACAAATCTGGTTATTGGTTTGTTTTGTTCTGTTTATAAATTACCACCACCAACAATACCTGTTAAGATTTAAATCAATTAGTATCTTCCAAGTCCAATAATTGTGAAGCTCTCCCTTCTAAATCGGTTGAGCTATTGTCATCACTTTCGTTTTCTTCCCTTTCTGTATTCTTGTCCTGTTTTGGATTAATTATATTATCTTCTACCGAATTCTTTCTTTCTTTCTTTTCCCTCTCCACATTATTACTCTGTCTCCATTCTCTCATCTTGATTTTTCCTTCTTTTGTCCCTTTAAGTTCTTCTCTTAATTTTATTTCCATTTCATTTGCCTTATTTATGTTGTCAATCTTATATCTTTTTTGTTTGTATGAAAAAGACAAACCTTCCATTCTCTCCCATTTAAAGTTTATCTTTAGCACTTTCAATAACTGAGCTAATGTTTTATATTTTTGTCTCTCAATCATAATTTGGGGATGTACATCCTTAAAGATTTTTATTTCAACATCTTCTATTATTAATTTACTTTCATAATTTTTTTGTATGATCATATCTTTGAATCTAGTTCTTACAAAACAAATTACTATATCCCTTGGAACTTTCCTTTCTTTAGCTTGTTGAGAATTAATACGAAAAATTTTATCTATTTCCAGTTCCAATAGTTCTTTTTCTATTCCAATATATTCAGCCAGTGGTGCAATTAATTTTACACTTAAGTCCTCGTTCATAATTTCCTTTAATCCTCTTACTTTAATACACTTTTCTCTATATCTTAGTTCATTTGTCCATTCCATATTCCGTTGGAATTCTTGTTCTTTTATTATCTCTTTAGATATGTTTTCCAAAGTCTCAGTCTTTTCTTTAATTTTTTCTACTTCCTTTTTATTTTTACATATATCCTGTGTTAGCTTTTCCATTTTTTTCCCCATATTATCTAGCTCTTTCTTAATATCTTTCCTTATTTCCGTTTTCATTTCTTTAATTTCTTCTCTAATCTCTCTGTTGGACTCCCTTATATCCTCTTTTAATTCTAATCTATTTTCCTTTAGTTCTTGCCGTAAACTTTTAACTTCTTCTATCAGTGACATGACAGGGTCTGTAACTTTAATAGAATCTTCCGATCCTCTTCTTTGTGTCTGTAAATATCCTTTTTTTGCTGACGCCATTTTCCCTTGTTTATCTTCCCTTTCCAATTTTTTCACTGAATACCTTGTTTCCATCTGATTTGTTATTATTGTTGTTTATTTATTTATTTTGTTTTAAATACTATCTAATTAGTACCGTTCGTATCATGATCTCAAAATATATAAATTTGCAGACTTTCAATCTTTTTTAACTGTGAATTCTTCTTCTTTGCCTTCTAAAACTTATATGTTCTTAAGAAGCAATCTCTGCATATTAAAGAAAAAAAGAACTTTTCAATTGTCAATGTGGGATGTTACATTCATTTAACAATAATAACATAACTTGCGATATTTAGTAATTAATCTATGTTCTGTTAATTCTAGTACTATTATTCTTAGTCGGTATGCGTGTCGCACCTATATACCCTCCTGGGTAATGCAACAAAAAAAACACAAAGAAGAGGGAGTCAGGATTCTTCACAAAAAAAAACCCAATCTCTGGGAATCCCATAAGATAGGAGATGGGAAACTAAGTCCCAAAATGAATCCCTACGTTAACCTCTCTTATCGGAGAGAGTTAAGGACGGGCTAACGGAAGTCCCGTTCCTCCAAGAACCTCTTTTGCAAGGAGGGTTGCTAGTGACCATGCACTGCCCCTTCCTACTGCAACACATTCATACCGGAAGCCATGGGCTAAGCACTTGGTTAAGTTGGGTGGGACACGTTGTTCCGGGGCCTTTTGGGGCCTCTGGGCTGCTGCCTTGCTCCTCCCTCCTGCCGCCGCGCTGCCAAGGGAGCCGCGTTGTTCCGGGGCCTTTTGGGGCCTCTGGGCTGCTGCCGGTGCTCCTCCCTCCTGCCGCCGCGCCGCCAAGGGAGCCGCGTTGTTCCGGGGCCTTTTGGGGCCTCTGGGCTGCTGCCGGTGCTCCTCCCTCCTGCCGCCGCGCCGCCAAGGGAGCCGCGTTGTTCCGGGGCCTTTTGGGGCCTCTGGGCTGCTGCCGGTGCTCCTCCCTCCTGCCGCCGCGCCGCCAAGGGAGCCGCGCTGTTCCGGGGCCTTTTGGGGCCTCTGGGCTGCTGCCTTGCTCCTCCCTCCTGCCGCCGCGCCGCCAAGGGAGCCGCGTTGTTCCGGGGCCTTTTGGGGCCTCTGGGCTGCTGCCGGTGCTCCTCCCTCCTGCCGCCGCGCCGCCAAGGGAGCCGCGTTGTTCCGGGGCCTTTTGGGGCCTCTGGGCTGCTGCCGGTGCTCCTCCCTCCTGCCGCCGCGCCGCCAAGGGAGCCGCGTTGTTCCGGGGCCTTTTGGGGCCTCTGGGCTGCTGCCTTGCTCCTCCCTCCTGCCGCCGCGCCGCCAAGGGAGCCGCGCTGTTCCGGGGCCTTTTGGGGCCTCTGGGCTGCTGCCTTGCTCCTCCCTCCTGCCGCCGCGCCGCCAAGGGAGCCGCGCTGTTCCAGGGCCTTTTGGGGCCTCTGGGCTGCTGCCTTGCTCCTCCCTCCTGCCACCGCGCCGCCAAGGGAGCCGCGCTGTTCTGGGGCCTTTTGGGGCCTCTGGGCTGCTGCCGGTGCTCCTCCCTCCTGCCGCCGCGCCGCCAAGGGAGCCGCGCTGTTCCGGGGCCTTTTGGGGCCTCTGGGCTGCTGCCTTGCTCCTCCCTCCTGCCGCCGCGCCGCCAAGGGAGCCGCGCTGTTCCGGGGCCTTTTGGGGCCTCTGGGCTGCTGCCTTGCTCCTCCCTCCTGCCGCCGCGCCGCCAAGGGAGCCGCGCTGTTCCGGGGCCTTTTGGGGCCTCTGGGCTGCTGCCTTGCTCCTCCCTCCTGCCGCCGCGCCGCCAAGGGAGCCGCGCTGTTCCGGGGCCTTTTGGGGCCTCTGGGCTGCTGCCTTGCTCCTCCCTCCTGCCGCCGCGCCGCCCTGTCTTCAACCTTTTCAAATGTCACATTAGTCTATGACAAGAAAGAAAACAAAGATCTCCTGGTTGCATGTGGGATAACCTTATTCTAGCATTCTCAGCAGCAGCAAAAAGAAAATCATCTTCAAGAATGTATGCCCAATGTATTTTTCATATAATACACAAGCAGACAAAACTACCTGTTGGTAGCATGCAGTCCATGACCTTGGGAAAAATGTACATATCTGAGAGAATAAAATCAGCTTGGCTTTTCTTTCTCTTCTACAGCTGAAGATATTCCACCTTGCCTCATTTTAGTGATTACAAGGAACAATCATGCATACCATTTCAGTTGCCTAGGTTGTAACAAATAATCTTTCCAGAAATGGTTGTTTGCAACCCTTGGCACAGCATCTATCTTTATAGATAGCATATCCATTTTTAAAGCAATCTGTTTCATCTGGCTCTAGTGTAAAAGAATGTACCACCATAACCCCACCACCCATTTCATATTCAGTGTTTAATACTTCATCAAGAGATCAAAAGTTGACTGGGGAGCTCAAGCTGGCTTCAAATGTCACCACTTCATAGTTGTGGATGAAGGACCATATGTATCCCCTAGGACATATTTGCATACCATGCCAACACTCCCAATGTCCCTGGCACAGAATTTTTAAAAAAATAGACAAAAAAAAATTATGCTGAAAACAGAGTGCATGACCCACAAAGGAAGAAGGAGAAAGGGCAACTGAAACTGGAATTCCGGGTACTTCTGAGTTTATATTTTTATTTTAGATGATGAAGAAGGAGGAGGAGGAGGAGGAGGAGGAGGAGGAGGAGGAGGAAGAAGAAGAAGAAGAAGAAGAAGAAGAAGAAGAAGAAGAAGAAGAAACTGGACATTTTTAAAAAATCTGCCTGAACACAAATTGTAGTTCTGAAAAAGAAGACATGTCTGAGAAACTGGAGGATGGGAACTTTTGCTCTGAAAAAGTGAACATGTCCTGGAAAAAGAAGCCATGTGGTAACTGTAATGGCCCCAGGAAAGTGCTTACCTGCCATCTGTCTGCCATTGTGCAGCTGGGGAGGAAAGTGAATGGGGTGGAGCTGCATGTGGGAGCTATACAGCTGCCTTAGAAAAGCAGAGAAACTTCTTCACCCTGATGACCACCAGTGTAAATGTGATGGAGAAGATATACTCTCCATCACTGTCCCAATAGGATCTTGGCACTGAAAAATAACTCTTCCAAATTCTGTTTATGACATACAAAATAGAGTTCTGTGCCTTGCATAAATTTATAGACACATTCAGTTGCATCTGTTCAGACATTGTATTTATTACATTCTGTACTCATTCTCTTGCCTGTGAATAAGTTCATTGAACTTGGTTTTACAGAATTGCTCTGGTAGATCTTGATTTCCATTCTTAGGGCAGGAACAGATAGCCTGTAAAAAATGCCTTCAGAGCATCAGAGCATGGTCTTTACCTGTCTCACACTCTGATGACACCCTGAAACTGTGGCTCCCCAGACATAGGAGGCTTCAAGACACTCCGGCAGCATTGCGTTTATATGCTGCATGCCACCAGAGTGCCACTTTCAAAGGAACTCAGAAGAAAATACAGTGAAAATACAATGGTTTGTAACATGTCTATGGACCTTATCACAATAGTGAAATCCCGTTCAGAAACGGGGTTTAAACTAGATTTAAATTTTATAAAACCCACAAATGTGGGAAGTTTGTCACACGAGGTTCGGAACTTCCTGAAAGTAAAAAGCTGCAGTTTTTTTCCGTTTTACCTTCGGTTTGTTTTCATATTATTTCATGTTTGCAGGAACCCTAAGTGATAAACTTCCTGTATTTGCAGGGTTTTAAAAATTTTAAATCTAGTTTAAATCCTCTTTCTGAACAGGATTTCGCTAGTGTGATAAGGTCTCATGAAAGCTGAGAATGAAATTGGCATGTGGTTAAGGAACATTTGTATGCTAGGATCCATTTCTTCTCTACTTTTTAAAAGTAGTCACCCATATTTTTAAAAAGGTAGCACTGATTGGTTCACCTTAGGGTCAACCACACGTTTGAAACTATTTGAAGGCATACAGCAACAACAAGATGATGGGAAGTGAATAGTTACTCCTACTTGGTGCAATGCAGATCAGTGTATCTCAGGAACTGCCAGACTCCTCCATTTGAAATAACTGCTTGACATTTTCAGGCAAGAGCTCAGGGCGGAATGGTTCATGGTAGAATTTGCATTTATAGATGGATAAGCAACTGTATTGTTGTATGGTAAGGCTGAAAGCTCTCACAATCAGGCAAAATTTTTCTGTTCTTTCAGGCTATGCAGCTGGAATATTAAAGCTGAAGGTGTCTGGTTATGGAAACTGATTTTATTTCTATTGTTACAAATTTGTGAGTATAAGACAGAGGTGGTAACTAGGCAGCCACCAGATATTCTTGGTCTGCAGTTCCCATCATTTCTTACCATTGGCTATACAAGCTAAGGTGGATGGGGATAGCAGGTAACAACATCTGGAAGGCTGCACAATTCCCACCGCTGGTCTATGAGACCATGGCTTGAGAGGTTTAGAAGACACAATATTCAGAAAGCTATACAAGAATCTAAAGAGATAGTAATGTCTCTCAACAAAAAGACAAAGAGAGATACAGGGAACGACTTACTCCACCCAGATACAAATAAATTGACTGCCACATAGGGATTAAATGATGACCTGACACTAGCCACATGCAAGAGACAGAAATGTCTTCACCAAGTATTGTGCCCTGTCTCCGCATCTTCAGTACACAACTAATTTTTGATGTCTGTCAAGATGTGGGAGTTAATCCAGATTTAGAATAGTCCCACTTACAAAAATGACCCTTCACTTGGTGCTCAGAATATATGGAAAGCACACATGCCGCTGAAGGCACATTAGACACAAACCCACATTGGTGGTGAAGAAATATGCCATAGGGCAGAATCCTATTAGTGATGTATGTGTGCTTAGGTGTGCCTTATGCACATGTATGTCTCTCTTTTTTTGGAAAGAATGCAGGAAGTTATTTTCTAGTCCTTTGTGCCATATCCAAAAATTCTCTCAGCACCTATGAAGTCCTTGGAGGGCAACTGCTGATGCTAACCGGTGGAGATGGGATGGGAAGAGAGAGACAATTCAGATATTAAAGGTGTCCAGAAGGAAAGGAAAAGGAGGATACACTCCATCTGTGAGCACACCTATGTTTCTTCTTCCTTAAGACCGGAGATTGACTGGTTCTTCATCATCTGAACTGCCACTTCATCTTTATGCAAGAGATAACAAAATGCTGATTTGGATCCTTATCGCACTGCATTGTTATAGTGCCATATTCCACTTTAACTGCCATGGCAACAGCTTGTGGAATTCTGGGGTTTGTAATTTAATGAGACCTAAAAGCTCTCTGGCTGAGAAATCTAAACGCCTCTCCCTAAACTGCAAAACCCAAGATTCCATAGGATGTTGCCATGGAGTTAAAGCAGAATAATAATGCTACAAGAGTATAGTGTGATAAGGCTCTTATTCTGTAAGCCTGGTAGCTTCACATTTCTTTTTTTATTACATTTTTTTTTTATCCAGCATCCCCCCAATAGTGCTCACAGCAGTTAAAAGACATCATTAAAAGCAAATTAAAAGATATGAGGCTAAACTCATCATAATAATCAAAAGCATTCACATAATCACAATAATCAGTAAACATTAAAAGAGCGCTTTGAAGAAATGCACATTCTTCCTAAAAGTGGTGAAAGTGGAGACTGACAGTAAAATTGGAAAGGAGTGAATTCCAAAGTCTGGGTGCAACACTGGAGAAAACCCTCTCTGTATGCCCATTAAATGAGCCTCCACGGATGATATTCTCTAAAGATTTCTCTTGGGGAGCTTAAGGCTCAGGCAGGTTCATAACAAGACATGAAATCTCGTAGACAGCCACGTCCCAAGTTGTTTAATTAAAGACAATTGATCATGAGTGTTTGCCAACCCATTTTCTGTTTGTCTGTTTGTACCCAAATATAATTGACTGCATAGCCT
The DNA here is from genome assembly GCA_034509955.1 of Urosaurus nigricauda. Taxonomy (NCBI): domain Eukaryota; kingdom Metazoa; phylum Chordata; class Lepidosauria; order Squamata; family Phrynosomatidae; genus Urosaurus; species Urosaurus nigricauda. The sequence goes on along the minus strand of JAOEGL010000005.1, from coordinate 153,444,716 downwards.
TTTCATCTTGCACATGTTTAAAAGGGTCTTTTTTTATGAGCACAAGTTGATAAACATCCCCTGCACAGCGGATGGGAAATGTGTTGCCTGTCAAAGAGATTTGAAGTAGTTGAAATAATACTGCAAACCAAAGCCATATTTTTTGCTATAATTGCTGGTTTATTTCTTATTTCACCAAAGCAATTCACATGTCAAAGGAAGGATTTCACAGCTATTAAATGCTAAACAACAAGGCTGCATAGCATCCTTTCAAGTGCATAATTTGTCCAAAATGGTCCATTTCAATTTACCTCAAAGGAACCAAACTCATGTCATGCACTGACAGGTCACCTTGGAAGTGACAGTCAAGATAATTTTTGAAAGGTGCAGTGCCAGATTAAGACCTTTAGAGGCCCTATGCACTTAAAAGATTTTGGTGCCCCCATATATATCTAATTCAAAATATAAACAATAATACACCATGAAATAAATTTTTATTTTTTAAAATGAACCAAAACCTAAAAAAAGATAGAAAATATTGCTTATTTTTGTATACTTCCACTATATTTAACTTCTATTATTACTATTTTTTTATTGTGTGTGTGTGTGTATATATATATATATATATATATATTGTAGGATCCAGCATGGTGTAATGGTTTGACTGTTGGACTAGGACTCTGGAGACAAAGGTTTGAATCCTGGCTCAACCATGTAAATTCACTGGGTGACCTTTGACAAATCACACTTTCCTATTCTCAGAGTAAGGCAATGGCAAACCTCCTCTGAACAAATCTTGATAAGAAAACTTCATGATAGGTCCACCTTAGGGTCACCATAACTGTGTAATTTTGTCATTTATTATGGGAGCCTTTTTTGTGGAATCTGGTTCAGCTGCATCATTTGCGGTTTCGCACCATATGGTCCATGATAAATCCAACAATGGAAAATTTCCATGGTGCCCCCCTTCCCTTCATGCCCTAAACAGATATTATTTTGCTTAATGGTTAATCCAGCCCAGGAAAGGGGTTTCCACCCTTATTTTCTCATTTTGTCACTCTTCCATTTTTGTTTGTCATTCTCATGGTGTGCCTACTTTTATTTGATTTACCCAATAACTCACATGCAAAAGCATTTGGAGATGTTGTCTAGCTTACACCACCAAAAAACAAACAAACAAAAACTCTAAAATTGTCAATTGCATATTCTGTCTAACTAGAATTGGAGATCAAAGCTACTCCAGAGGCTTTGGAGACACAGATACCAAGCAGTTCTGAAATACAAAGAATTCCCTCCTAGAAGCAGCTGAAATGAAATCAAGTCAAATGGGGTTTCAGTCAGCTGTGTTCTTGGTTCTGCATAATTGACAAATCAAATCAAAAATCCTCCAGGCAGATGCACCAAACAAAGGGCACACATTTATAGTTCAATAAATAATGGATTTGCAAAACAACTCAAAAGTTTCCTGTCTCATTTTCCTTTCTGCAAGAATGCGCACATCTCTATAGTAGAGATGTGTTAACACTGCCCTCTTTTTCCCTGTAGCCTATCTCAGTGAACCATCTCTCAAGATTCTTCTTAAAGACCCTGCAAAACATTTAAACTATAAAGCAACAGCCACCAAATAATGATAACTCATTATATTCATAGCTATCCAAGAGGCTCCAGGTTCCATGCCAACAACTATTAAAACCAAATTGCTCATTAAAATAATAAAAATGCACAAGCTATTCCTCATGATATCTCTCCTTCCAAGTTCCTGCAATTCATAATGATGAATGCATTCATAAGTATATTCTTTGAGGATGAAAGATGGTGATAAAGACTTAGGTTCCCACAGACTGAGAGTAAAGTTGACATCAGTCTGCTATAAGGACAGGGGGCACAATCTAGCAGGAACTGTTTGTTTGCCATTTGCCAAACTGTGACAGCTGTGGTCCTGAAACTGTTAAAAAGAATTGGATGAAAATAAAGCTGGAACAGGGTTGTTTTTTGTGTGTTTTTTCAGGCTATGTGCCTGTGTTCTGGAAGAGTTTATTCCAAAAAACCTGAGCCAACTTATCCATGAGTCAATGTAAGTACTGTACTTTAACTCTTATTTAAAAAGGGAACCATCCCCTGGTGAAAGGCAAGAGTATAATCTGTCCTGAAAGCACTGACCTCCCACTCTCTATTCTCTCCTCTGTCCAGCCTTTAGTATGAGCACTGTAGTGAACACTTTCTTGTTCACTTGCCACCTATCTCCTACTAAGGCACTGTTATCTTTGGTAGCGTGTTTCAATAGTTTAACAGAGGCCAAGCAGTACTTCGAAACATGAATGAAGTTTATTTATAAAATAAAGAAACAAATATTGAAATACACTTATAGCTTTGTTTGTCTTATTCTTTAGTTAAGAAAGTTCCTTAAAAATAATACTACAGCCACTCAGGCAACCTTCTCCAATATTAAAGCCTAAAGCTTCCTTAACCTCCAGGCTTATTCTGAGCCTCTCTTTCTCAGACTCCCTCAATACTCTCTAGTCCCTACTGGACTCCTCAGACCCTTCCCTGGCCTATAACTATCCTATAAATGTTCCCACAGGAACCCCAAGAGCACACCCTCCCTCCGAAGATGTCTCTTCCCTCCAAACTCCAACAAAACAAAAACCCCTTTCACTCCCTGTCAAGGCTCTTTTATAGCCCTGCTCTGCCAGCTTCTCATTGGATGGACTCCTGGAGCTCTGTGATTGGCTGTTTCCATGGCCTGCTCACTACAAGCACAAACATGCCTGCTGGAATTTTTAAAGTTTTTTTGGTACTGTTTTTCTTTCTTCATCCATTAGATCCTTTGTTCATGTCCCGAAGTTTTACCCTCGATTATCCACGGGTCATGTCAAAATCCCTAATTTTGGCCCCTGAACCTGCTCTCAGCTTATACATGAAGTCAACTTATAGTCAAGCATATATGGTATTTAAAAGAGAAATGGCCATTCTTACATGCTTCAAGGAGAGGCAATATGGCCTCTGGTTTTGCGCTGGGTTCATTTTTTGGCCAGAAAAGGGGCATTTAAAGGATGGACCAAGGGTTGCATAAACAGCCTCTGTATTTAGCCTGTAGGACCCACGTTTCTAATCTCTGCCTTAGCCAAGCCAGGGAAGCATAGGAACTCTGTCATGCTGTGCCACTTTCATATATTGGCAGACTTCAGTTCCAAAATAAAACTTCAATAAGTTCCAAAAACTTTATTTAGGAAACAAAAGTTGTTCCCAGCATAACCATGTTGATAGGACTGAAGCATGTTCAGTCACAGAACACTTAGCAATGAAACATTTTCATGCACTTGTATCCCATTTTCCTTTCAATCAAAATGATTGTTCCCAGAATTACCCTTCCTTCTCCTTTTGCACCAAGCATTCCCATCAACTTGACCTTGACAGGTCAAAGCACATTTTTCTTCAGTCACATCTGCTCATTATCCATCTATCACTCCTTCTATCCAGCATCACCATTTGTATAATGCAGCTCACCATCCAGTAATACAAAGCATCTGCATAATATATAGACATCAAGCATGGCAGGACCTATAATCCTGACAGCCACAAGCAGCTTGCAGCAGGAGCAAACTCTAGTGCTTTGTGTCGCGGTTTCATTTTCTTGTCCTCCAGACAGAAGTGCTTTCCTTTCTTTGGCTTGCTTCTGTCTCAGCAAACCAGAAGAACTAACCTAAAACCACAAATTCCTTCCCTGGTTGTTCAGGAAAGAAACAAGCCACAGAAGCAAAAGTGTCTTTGCTTAGATCACATTATAAACATTTAGTTAGCCATGGCTTTAAAAAGTGGTAGTGATCGGGCAAAATAGACCATCACACTTCCTGTAAATAATTAGCCATTTTTCCTGTAGAACCCTGGTTTCTAATGTCATTCAAATTGGTCTACTGTGTCAGAAGTTTTGGTAAATAAGGGGCAAGTATTGTTCATGCACCACTAACCCTTCATTGTGCTAGGGAGCTTCAAATATAAGAACCAAGGCCAACTGTTCCTTCTGACAAGGAATCAATATCACCATCTTACTGGATCAATTTTTTCCATGGTTAGTTGGCAAGTTGCAGATAGAGTGGCTCTCACACTGTTCTTGCATTAATCAAAAAGAAATACAGCTTCAAGTAGGGAGAGTTTACTGAGTTTACTGAATAGATACAACCAGGTTGTGATGGGTCTACTCATCATGTAGCAGTGTACACACATCACACCAGGATGTACATCAAGGAGTTTTAGAAGTCTTAGCAAATAACAGTTAGGACTATATGTCATTGTACTTACATGATTGCCAGTAGCAGCTTCTAAGCTGCCAGTGAGTTGTCTCCCACACTGAGAACCAAGCAAGATATTTGCTTGATGTGTTACATGCAACCATCTCTATCATCATCATCATCATTATTGTCGTCATCATCATCATCATGATGCTTTATTTATATAGCACTGTAGATTTACACAGCACTGTACATACAAAGAATAAAATAGATATTGTTACTTTTGGGAAAATTAGACCCACCAAACGGGCTAGCTAGGAGAATATAATATGTGTGAAGAGATGTGCTTGTCTTCCATTCTCACTATGCCTGGACCACTGTGCCACCTCTTCTGTGTGACTAGCAGGCTTAGGAAAATGTTTTGTTGGTGCCAAGGGGAACCTTTCCCCCAGTCTATTCTAGCTGCACTTGTTAATTATGTTTTGCTACTGTTCCCGTTCCCATTCCTTTTTCATCCCATTCCCAGTCTTCTTCCTGCTATGGATCATTATCATTCTTGCACCTGTAATTTATTAAGAAAAAGAAGATACACAGCTGTGTGGTATAGAGATAATGAATGTTAGCTTTGCTCCTAAGAGAGTGAATTATATCAAAATTTAAAGCACATGACAAACTAAAATGCTATACAAAGTGTTTTAGTTTCTCATTCCTGCATGGCAGGGAGCTGTACTAGATGATTCCTGTGCTCTCCTTATGATTCTACAGGTGAGGTAAAGAGGATAATTCTGAACCTCCAAAGGTAACACTGTATATTTGAAAAGGAAAGGGCTGCAAAGCAATGCCACAAATTTTCTGGTTAAATACCAATTTTCCATATAATGCTGGCCCCTTCATCATGTGATTCCCCTCACTGTATTTCTAATAGAAAGGCAGATAACACATAGAACCTATCAGACTTTGTAAGTGAAGCATGGAAACCCTTTTGATTTTGAACATGGGTTCCATTTGTCAGTGGCAGTCAGCAGAGATGGCCTGTAACAAGCTTGTTTCACTTCAGCTGAATTCATTACTAGGCCAGCTCAGACAATTGAACAAGCTGGGTTTGTATCATTAAAAGGTCTCCCTCTGTTTAAAAGGGGGGAAGGGAGGATTGTTTCAAATATTAGTTCTTTGCTAGAAACTTTCTAGCAATGGTAGAAGCTGTATGAGAGGTGCTGAAAAGTTCTTGGTCTGACCTGCTTTCCAAAATCTGAGTGGAAATTTGTTACTGTAGCTTGAAAGAGTTTTTGTTTTTGTTTTTGTATTACAAATTGACAATTTGTAGGATTGTAGCTCTAATTTCTGATTTTTCCCTCTCCAGATCATTGAGAAAACCATGTCAATAAAAAGTATGAAAATTTTAAAGTGCTGAATTCTGGGCTGTCATGAAGTTCTTCACTTTAAAGGAAACCCATGAGTGTATGATGCAATCATTGAGTGATGATAAGTGCCCATCATACTCATCCATGAAGAAGTGACAGGCCAGCTTTCTGCATGGAGATTTTGAGACCAAAGATGCATCAAGATCTGGGAGGCCTTCAACAGTCTCAATTCCTGAAACTGTTGAGTGTGTTCATGACCTGATTTTGGCAGATTGGCAAACTTCAGCTGAAATAATTGCTGAGAAACTAGCAATATCCTGAGAATGCACTGGGTTTATAATTTATAAGCAGTTGGCTATGCGGGAGCTATCAGTCAAGTGGGTGCCAAAATATTTGAATGCTGACCAGAAACAAAATTGAGTGGATACCTCCAAGTTGATTTTGCAGCATTTTGAGTGATCTAGCGACAATTTTTTTGGAATGACTCATCATTGTTGATGAAACATGGTTACATCACTATGATCTGGAGACCAAACAACAGAACTTGCAGTGGCAGCACTTGGGTTCTCCACAGCCAAAAAATAAAAATAAAAAATTCAAGACTCAAAGGTCATCAGGAAAGGACATGGCCACAATTTAGGTTTGTGTGTGAAGGTATTTTAATGACTGACTATCTTTAGAAAGACCAATCACTTAATACAGATTACTACTCTAACTTGCTAGTGCTGATTAAAGAAGACATTGCAGGAAAAATGGTGAGGGACACTGTGGAAAGCTGTTCTCTTTTTGGAAAACAATGCACAGTCTCACAGAGCTAGCAGGACAATGGGTGTTGCGAATAATTTTGGGTTTGAGTGCACAGACCAATCCACTCTACTTATCAGATATTGCTCCTCTGACTATTTCCTGTTTCCAAACCTTAAAAAGAATTGGAAATAATGAAAATTTTTGAATGATATTGTTGTTGTTGTTGTTGTTGTCCCTTATTTATACAGCACTGTAAATTTACACAGTGCTGTACATACAAATTCAGAGGTGATAACACCAGCAGAGCAGTATTTCAGTGACCAGACATCAGATTTGTATGGGGGGGGGGAGGGTTAAAGAAACTTGAGAAACTATGTCCCAAGTGTTTTGAACCTCAGGGTAAATATGGCCCTAGGTCATTCCGTTCTTGGTTGGGCCAATAACTTTTCTGCACCCCCTTGAAGAAATCCTTAATGTTCTATCCATAAACGCTTGCATAGTTTCATTGAAGGCTGTTAGGCAGACAGCAGGACAACAAACCATTGTCTGGTTTAAATCCAGGAAAAGTCAGGGATGTTGTAAGATCTAGTATCCTTGCCTAGCAATACAAATGCATAGGTGTTAGAACTGGTAGTTTAGTGGTTAAACCTATAGTAGTAGAACAATCCTTTGAAGGCAACAGTTCCACATTCAGTCTCAGGGCCGGTACAGACGGGCACAATATGCCGGCTTCCCGGTGGCATGAGGGCATGGTGTATGGACAACGCATGCCACGACACCACCCTGAAGCCAGTGTTACACTGTTCTGCTGGCAGCTTTTTGATACTCTGGCGGTGTAGCATTTAGACGATGTAAGCTTCAGGAGCGCATTTTGCCACCTCTTTTTGTGCCAGAAAAAAGCCAGATTGGGGCCATGGCACATGATTGCTGCGGCCCTGATCTTGAGATCAAAGGAGTGGTGTCAAGTCACACCTTTAGGGCTATCTGTTTTGGCCCTGAGACATCTCAAGATGGAGCAATGAATGCTTCTTGGCTGATCTACCAAAGAGCCACTTCCAATCAGTGTAGGGACTAAGTGGTCCTCCAAATGTGGCATCTCGTAGCATCATCACCATTGGCTACATTGGCTATGTCAGACAGGACTTGCAGTCCAACAATGTCTGGAGAACTAAAAGTTATCCGTCATGACATAGACAATACTGAACTAGAAAGGTCAATGGTATGACTCAACATGAGCCACCACCTTGTTACCTAAATATTAGGAGCAAACAGAACAAATTTCCCTGTAAAGCCACAAAGACAATACCAAGGAAGAGGATCCCAAGGAGCAGGCATTTGTAGCAACATTTATTACTTATCTGAGAGTGGATTTAATTCCTTTGAAGTTTTGTTTAATTTTGGCAGGATGTTAAGATGGGAGGATTAAAATGAGGACACAATACTGAATGATATTTTTAAAAAGAATTCAAAATGGAGTTGACATCAAAAGTCTTAAAACATGTATTGATTGTAAGAACAGGAGAAAATGAAACATGAAGAGAAATCTTATTGCTGTGAAATAATTAGTGGAGAAAGTTAATCTTTTGAATTAATAAAATGAGTACTTGGGAAATAAAAGCTAAAAGCTGTTGGAAAAGTTGACACGGTGGTGTTTTTGGAACAGGCATGTTAAATAGGAGAGCCTGTGCTGATTCTACAAGCTGGATAGTAAAGAGAGTTACATTTAAAATGCTTTCCTTCTAACTCTTATAATTAGCTTGATTTTCCCACACACAGTTTTCTTAGAGGGCCCTGAGGAATACCGCAAGCTTTCTGAAGAAGTTTTCTGGACTAAGCCAATTAAGAAGTAAGGTGAGAAGGGATAGCTCATTTATCTCAAGCAAAAACCATGGATGATTTTGTCTTATGGCAAATGTAGATGTTTTTAAAATTATTTTAGGCAACAGGGATAATATATTTAACTGCCATGGCTCAATGCTATGGTATTCTGGGATTTGCAGTTTGTTGTGGCAGCAGAGCTCTCTGACAGAGAAGACTAAATGGCTCACAAAACTACAATCCCCAGAATTTCACACCTGTCCTTGAGCATGAAAGTGGTGTCAAACTGGATTATTTCTGCACTGTGGAAGCAGCCTGTGTCCCAAGCTTAGGAACAATGCACTGTGTGAGGACATGGGAGAGAATCTTTTTAGCTGTGAAATGTCCATCGCTTGTACCAAGTTAAATATTTTATAAAAGCCTTGGGGGCCTAAGGACTTCACTTCATGGATAATACAGATGTGGTTTTATATTATTTTAACTTCGACTTTTAAAACTATGCAACTGTTCGATGTGTTTTTAGAATTATTTAAGTTGTTTTAACTTTTATTGCCTTATTGTTCTACATATTAAATTGCTCAGCTGGTTTTACCGAAAGCCACCCAGAGCTCTTGCAATATAGGGTGTGTTAGAAATATTATAAAGCCATAACTAACAAAATATTATTATATTTTTACAACTAGAGAAAGAAAAAGAGCTTAAGGCATTTTTTTAACCTTAGGTGCCAAATAATTTGCTTATTTTTTGGTACCATGAACTGTATGCATTATATGCTAGGAACAAGATAAGAGTTGGGGGAGAATTTACAGCTGTACCTTAAGTAAACAAGACTTTTTTTGGTCAGATCAGCATTTGGCAAAATAATTGGTTCAAGATATTATGAGTTCAAGTTCTGTTTGACTTGGTAGCAATGAGGTATTTTCTCAGAGGGAGGCTTTTTCATCAGTGGTAAACTAGCTATGGAATTCATTTCTTGGGGGAATTTATCTGGCACCTGTGCTGTAGTTACTTAGGCGCCAGCGTAAGATATGTTTATTCTTTCAGGCATTCTAGATGAAAGTTTTGTGTGTGAGCTCTTTTTTTTTTTTTAACAGATCTGAGGAAAATGGAAAATCTATTTTTAACACATCTATAGAGTTATTCATTCTGTTGGCAGCCTTGGACTGGAAGTTGTAGGGAATTTCAAAAGTACTTGCATTTATTTAGTATTGTTTTAATTGTGTAATTATATTTCATTGTAATATCTAACTACAAACTGCACCGAGATCAATGAAGGACGGTATACATATTAATTAATTTAAGAGGTATACCTTAGTTAATTAATCATATGACTTGCAGGCTAATTAATCCATTCATTTCAGTTAGCATATAAGTAAAACAGGAATTCTGAAGCAAAAAGTATACATACTTTATTCTTTGATGATGCATATGCATGTAAAGATCCTCCAAGAGAAAAGAAAACCCTTCCATTAGACAGCATGGCAACAGACTTAGAATATCACAAATGGGTTTCTTGTTATTATACTTCTGTTTTCAGGGAGAGGGAAAATACTTTGTATTTCTGCTTCAGGGGCTGGGGTTCATTTCTTGCACTGCATCAGACAGCAAAATGTCTTGGGTCAGCCTTGTCACGGAGACACTCTTTCCCATATGTGAGAGAAGACACCTAATCCATATACATATCCATTCAAAAATTAACACAAGCATTGTAGGGAACATTTTGTCTATTTTAGATTCCAACTGTCTGAATCTACAACCAGCATGACTAGTGATTCTGGGAGTTTCAGGCCAAAAAAGAAGAGGGGAAAAGGAGAAGCTTTTGCCAACTCTGATTATGGAGTAGTACAGTTAGCCTTCCATATGCATGAACCCTTAATCGACAAGTTCAAGCATCCATTGCTTGAAAATATATATATTTTAAAGTATAAAGGCCCAATACAGACGGGCAGGAAGAGGCACCTGGGCGGCACAAATAGGGTTAGGGAGGGTGCAGAGTTTGTACCCTCCCTAACCCTAGCGAGTATGGATGCCAACATTTTAAAATGGTGGCATCCATATGGGTACGCCATGATATTATCATGGCGTGCACAGTGTTTACATAATGCTATGCATGCCTAATGACATCGCGCAGCAGGAGGGCGCCAATGGCGCCCTTTCTGTGGTGCTAAAAAGAGCTCCAAAACAGAGCTCTTTTTTGGCACAGGTCTTTGGCATGGCCTTTAGACGGCCACACCAAGCACCCTGGGAGAAAGAGCATGGTGGCTGCCCCTTTGTCTCCTTAGCAGCGCCGGGGAGAGCGGGGTTCAGCGGGCACCTGCTGCACCCCGCTTTCAGGCTGTGGAGAAGCAGCAGTTACTTGCTAAAGAGATCTAGTGTAGTAGTTCAGGAGAGAGGACTAGCGCTCTCTAGCAGAGTGTTGTAAGTTGTTGTGAATTGCCATCAATCAGCTTTGACATATGTTAATCTTGTGAGTGAGAGATCTCCAAGACACTGTTGTCACTAACAGCTCTGCTCAGGTCCTGCAAATTTAGAAATCAAGGCTTCCTTGACTGAGTCAGTAGTAGTAGTCGTAGTCGTAGTGGCAGAGTGCCTTCAAGTCATGCCTGATTTATGGGGACCCTAAGGTAACCCTATGACAGGGTTATTTTGACAGAATTTGTTCAGAGAGGGTTTGCCCTTGCCTTCCCCTGAGGCTCACTCACCTAAGGTCACCCAGTCAGTTTCCAGGGCCATCCCATTATTCAGTAATGAGTGAGTTGGCCTTATGAATTGGTGAAACAGAGAAATGAATTTGCAGTATCTATTCCCTTCATTATTGAGTGGAATGAGTGGGAATGAATTCTTGTTTGCTCCATTTGTAGATAGGCTAAGCATGAATAGGATGCTTTGTGGCCTGATTCTTTCCATTTATCACCTGTAACCCAATGTTCTTAAAAGCTAGAAATAATAACATCCTCTGACAGATTCTTTAAAATCTTCTGCTGTACTCATTACAAATGTCATGACACACAACATACTTGAATCATTACCAGCATAATTTGCAAGCTCTTCATTGTCATTAAGGCAACGAAATTCAAATTCCAGTGAGTTTTTGGAATGGAAAAATACAAGGTCATCAGATAGTGTAAGTCACTGAGGCATTATTTTCAGCAATTGTTTGAGGTTTTTTTCCCCCTTTCTTTTCAACATCGCCTTATCTTTTCTTCAAGCCTACTGGGAAAATATTGATATTAACTTTTCCCCCCAGGTACAGATCTGAGATTGGGAGTGATGGTCTATAAAAAACAATAGAAGTTCAGTTAAACTCTGGTGAAAGACAGAGAGCTTTCATTAATTAAATGTACAACATCTTGACTTTATGATGACTTAAATTTTTTGTCTTCTTTCCATTTCAGTTGATTCCATTTTACCCCCTTTTATGTTGTACTGCTAAAGGCTAAAGGAAGAGTCATGATAAAATCTACAGCAGCCAATTTATGTGCCAGCCAGCCAGCCAGCCCTTTGCCTTGGGCATAATAGGATATTGAAAACAGCTGTAAAGCCTTGGTAAACATATTTTTACTAATCAAAAGATATGCGAGTGTATCCTTATGAGCATGTATTTCATATCATCTCTTCCTTTGCTTTGGATTTTACAGAAAAACATAGACGCAAGGACTTGAATAATATGCCTGGGTTTGAAGAGACAGGAACAGATAAACCTTTCTTATTCCAGACGTATCTTGATTCCTGTATCTGTAGCCACATATAAAATAACCAAATAAATAATTTGCAAAGATCGCAAAATGTATTGGTGTATTTATTTATCTTACAAGGTATATTGTGCTTTTCTGTTAAAAATATCTAAGGGAGGTTAAACTATAATATATTAATAAAACAATGAAAGAGTAATAAAAATGGTTACTTTTAATCAATAAAACAGCAGCAGAATAAGTGTCAGAGATCTAAACCAGGAAGCAGGTAAAGACTCATCAATCCCTGTTCATTAAAAGCTAGGATAATAAACCTGGCATCTGTGTATTATTTTATTTTTGTAAGTTACCCTGGATAATCCACAGAAAAACAGTGTAAAAATCTTTGTGATGGTGGTGGTGGTGGTGGTGGTGATGATGATGATGATGATGATGATGATGATGATGATGTATCCTCATCTTCTGTAAAGAGCTGGCTGGGAGAGCCATAGGAAGAAGTGGAACTGCTCCTTTGCAAGCAGAAGGTAGGGTCTACTGGCACAGCCAGAGCTCAGAAATGTTACTGGTTGGACTATAACTCTAATAATCCCCTAACTATAGTGGTCAGGGGATTCTGAGGGCTGTAGTCCCCCTCAAAGTAGGTTTTCCATGCACTGGGTAGAACAGTAAACAGCAATTGGGTTACTGCCAAAGTGAGATAGTGTGAAAATAAACCAAAAGTAAAACAAAGAAAAACTGCAGCTTTTTACTTTCGAAACTTCTCAAAAGTAAAAAGCTGCTGTTTTTCTCAGTTTTACCCTTTTGGTTTATTTTCACATTATTTCACGTTTGCAGCAATGTTGTGTGATAAACTTCCTGCATTTGCAGGGTTTTTTTAAAAAAATTAAATCTAGTTTAAATCCCATATCTGAATAGGATTTCACTAGTCTGATAAGGTTCTTAGTCTGAGAAGACAACAATGGCAAACCTCCTCTGAATAAATCCTGCCAAGAAAACCCTATGACAGGGTCATTATAAGTTGGAGCCAATGTGAAAGCACACAACAACAATGACAGCTCCTCCTGAGAATACCAGTAATGGTCAAAAGGCTTCCCTTGCCAGTTTTTATCCATTTACAGTATTTACATCCACTTTTTGGATAAACTTATGTTCCCAGAACAGCTAACAAAATAGTGAGAAAACATAATAGTACAGTTGAAAACAGAACATTATAAAATAAAGCAATCCGTGTGACACAACACATTAAAACATCGACAGCCTGCTTAGATAAACAGATCCTTTAAAGCCCGGAGTTTTCAAAATTAAATTAATTAAATAAATAAATACTGAATTTGGCACTACTGAGGAGCCTAGGAAGAGATACACACTCCCACCACATATCTAAACATATTATTCTGATGCCCATTTATCACATTCCCTTTTTTCACCATTATGGGATGGAAATGGGATGATTGAGAGCGTGTGTGAGCGAAGAAAAATGGATTTTAGCGCACATGCAAGCGTCCACAAAAACATCCTGTTCCGGCACCCGTACGCAAGCCATCCCTGTTCAGTGCCAGTGGGTACCACTTTGGTCGGATGGAAGTCTTCTGTGGGACAAAAGTGCTGCTCCTTAGCACTGAAAGGGGAGTGGCTTGGATACGGGTGCTGGAACAGGACCTTTTTGTGGACGCTTGCATGTGCGATAAAATCCGCTTTTCTTCGTTCACACATGCTCCTGAACATCCCATTTCTGTCCCCATAACGGTGAAAAAAGTGAATGCGATAAAGTCCAGAGATACTAAGGAGGGCTAGCCTGTCTTTTAGACAAGAGCAAGGTCCCTGACTGAAGCAGTAGAACACCACAAGTAAAAAATTCTGCAACTCTGCATTATTATTAAAGTATTATTATTATATGTATTTGTATCCTGCTCTTTCGCCAGAACTAGGACTCAGAGCACCTTCACAACATTAAAAAACAGTACAATTAAAAACATAGAAAAAAGTACATTAAAAAGGCATTAAATTATTACAATATTAAAAGAGATAGTTATTAAAAGAATAAAATTAATTTTAAAAGATAAAACTACATATATGTAATGTACAGGACATATCAAAATGTTTTGAAATGGTACAACATCCCAGCCTGTCCTTATAACAATTCCTTAAAAGCCTGTAGGAACAGGTAGGCCTTAACCTGCTGGCTGAAGGCCATCAAGGAGGGAACCATTCTGCTCTCCCTGGGTAGGGATTTCCAGAGTCTCTTGGCAAATATATAGACGTGGGACCCTTCTCTGGAGAGCCTCCTGCAAGCACAAGGATAATGTGAAACATGGGCTGCATCCACAGTCAACCTGCATCCAGGTTAACGCCACTTTAACTGCCAAGGTTCAATCCTATGGAATTCTAGGAACTGTGGTTTTGTGAGCCTTCTTTGTCAGGGAGCTCTGGTGCTACAACAAATTACATTTCCCAGAATTCTATCACATTGAGGCAATTCCATCGCATTGAGCTCCATGGCTGCATTGAGCCACCGAGCCACTCATGGGTTTTGCCCATCAATGAAAAGGTGCACTATGGTAACAAATGGAATGCAGGGTGGCAGCAAGACAAGCACAACATCATCTGATAAATACCAGCCAAAGAGATGCTTTTATTCGTTTAAAATTCTGTTGTTTAGCCTTCTGTGTTGCAGTCTTAACACTTTGGACTGAATTTGGAAAATTATACTTGCAGCTATTGGAGCTCGCTCATCCTTTGTATTGAATGTGTTCAAGTTTCATGGAAGATTTGCAAAAATCTCTCTGCAGGGAAGCTGAATGGTGGAAAGCTTATCTAACCACAACTATTTGGAATAGGGTTCCCCTACTCTACCTGTAGTTGCAAAGAAAAAGTTTCTTTCCAGGCATTGGGAAAGGTACCACTGAACATCCCAGCTGCATTCATTATCTATTCCTTTGCCTGAAGAATCCATTAGTGGTAATGCTAGCTGAATAAGTAGGAAAATAATGACTGATTCAGTGTAGGGTTTGTAGATCAGGAACATTCCAGGTCCTGAGATTCCAGGGTCATATTCTGAGACCTAGGGATGCTTCTTAATAATGTTATGGAGTGCTGGTGATATCACTAGGCATGATACACTAAATGTCAACAAAAACTGCTCAGACCATGTGATTCAAATAATAAACAGTAGGCATAACAAAAGAGAAATATAGTTCTCTGGTTAAAATTTTGGTTTTCCAAACTCTGTGTTCAACAAAAAAAAAAATACTTTTAAAAATTTAAAATTTTCAAAAATTTAACATTAAACACTTTGCAATCATTGCTTTTGAGAAATTGACAATTGTAGTTCAACCAAAGGAACTTTTCCAAGTTCTCTTTAAACAGAAAATAGTCTATGTAGCTGCTCCAAAGCATCCTGCAGCAAGGGAGGGCACGTGTAATATTCACCAATGTTTATTCATCAGCCCAGAGGGAAGTGACTAGCAGACTGCCTCAGAGCTCTGTCCTGGGCCTGGTATTGATCAATATCTTTATAATCACTTGGATGATGGAATAGCTCATGCTTATCAAATCAGCAGATTACACCAAATTAGGAGGGGCAGCTAATACCCCAGAAGAAAAGATCATAATTCAAAATGACCTTGATAGATTGAAGAGCTGGGCCACAACTAACAAAATGAATTTTAACAGGGAGAAGTGTAAGGTATTGCACTATATTTAGGATAGAAAAATGAAATGCACAATTATAGGATAGGCAATACATGGCTTGAAAGCAGTACATGTGACAAGGATTTAGGGTTCTTAATAAACCACAAGCTAAACCTAAATCAACAATGTGATGCAGAAGTCCAAAAAGCCAAGGCAATTCTAGACTGCATCAACAAGAGTACAGTGTCCAGATCAAGGATTTAGTAGTGCCGTCTGATTCTGGTTTGGTCACATCTTTTTTGGAATACTGTATCCAGTTCTGGGCACCACAATTTAAGAAGGATGGCCATGATTGTGTATACCTACTTAGTTACACAATCCCCTTAATTAAGTAGCTAGGTAGTGTCGCTCATCCTGACTCCACAATCCTTACTTACCAGGCAGCAGCTGCTGCAAGTTCCTCTGTTGATTGGGAAGTGCTGATTGACATTTCCACCCTGCCCCATAAGCAATCTCAGGTTTGACAGTCAGAAGCAGAATCTGTGTTGCAATTGCTCATGGGGGAACAGGATGGAAATGTCAGTTATTTATTCCCTAAACAAATAAATATGGAGGGATCATGAATATGAATCAGCCACCAGCACACAACTCTTGGTTATGCATTTGTATCTGCCTTACTGAATTCTGTCCAATACTGACAAGGTGAAATGGGTCCACATTAGGGTGACCAAGATGATCAAAGGTCTGGAAGGTAATCTCTATTATGAACAATTTAGGGAGCATGAAGAACAGCAGAGTGAGAGGTGATATGATAGCCATATTTAAACATCTAAAGAGATGTCATGTAGAGGATAGTAGAGCAAGCTTGTTTACCGCTCCTCCCAAAACTAGAACATGAATAATAATAAAGTTTATTTATATCCCACCCCTCTGTCACCACTCAGGGCGGGTTACAATGGTTAAAAAACATCAAGATAAAACAATTCCGATAATATTAAATTGGATTCAATTTATAAGGAAAGAGACTCCACCAAATCTTTAGGAAGAATTTCTTCAGTTAGTGGAACAAACTGCCTCAGAGGGTGGTAGTGTCTCCTTATTTACAGGTTTTTAAACTGAGCTTAGATTGTCATATTTTAGGAGTGCTTTAGTTGTGTAATCCTGCATGGCAGAGGATTGGACTATATGGCCCCTTCGATGATTCAAGGTGATATTCTCCTCCTAAAAGCCATGTCCTTTTTCCTGAGAAACAGTGAAATCTGGGAACCCTAGTTTAGGCATGAGTGGGACATAATAAAGGGTCCGTGGGCCACACAGCTCTATCCTCCTTGGGCCCCATAGGCCACACTATCTATTTTATAAAAACTGGAAATGGCCAGAAAGTTATTTCTAAATTTTAATAAATGGCTATGAATCATACACTGAATGCCTCTGGAAGGACAATTGTCCATTTTTTGTGTGGAACTGTTCTGGCAATTGGGGAGTGTCTGGAAGGGCTTTCAAGCATCCCAGAAGGCTCCTTGGTCACATGTATCACATGGTGCACAAAATCCCCTCCCCCCATCAGATACATATTGATTTATATGTCCTTTTCCAAATTGTTAAATGATACAGTGCTCTTTTATTGTATATGCATTTGGGAACACGTATTCCTGAATCTTAACAAAAGCCAGCTAATCCTTCATTCCAGCCAAATCAAGCAGAAAAACATAAATTCTATCTCAACCTTGTAGAAATCTAGATAATCACATATTATTTTTAAAAGTGCCTGGAAGCTTTATCTCCTCTCTGTTAAATCCATTCACACTGAGTTTAAATGATTTACTAATCTTCATATAACTCACATAGATTAGCACAGCTCCACAGCTCATAACATGACTTTCTCAGATTTGCCACAGCTTAGTATACATGCTGCAAAAAAATGTCTAACTGACTAGGGCAAATAGAAAGGAGTTAGTTTCATGCTGAAACCAACCAAAATAACTGAAAGTGTTTTTAAATGTTATGTATTTGCATATTTATATGTCTACCCATCAACCTAGGTTCTCTGGAAGCTTACAAAATGAAAAACATTGCTAAAATATGATGCAAATAGCATAAAATGAAGCCTAAAAGCCTTCCTTCGGTAGAAAAAGAGAGAGAAATAGCAATTCTGGCATTTAAAGCTTTCTTTACTGCTACTGTTACCCAAAATGCTTGGGTCCCAGGAGGGCACCCACAAATAATATTTAATATGTATTAGGGGAATTTAATAGCTCAGATAAAATTATATTTTGGGTGAGGCAATCGTCAGCCTTGGGATCTTAACCCCTTGTACACTGGTTCTGAATTACACAGAACTCCAGAGGCAATTCCAAATAGGTTTTGTAGTTTTATTAATAAAATGAGCCAAACACACACAAGCACACATTCTCTCTCTCTCATACACACACACACACACACACACACACACTAATGAAGCAAAGCTAGGAGAATAGGAAAAGCAAAGAGTTTAACTAATCGTAATACAATACCTGATGTGTGGTTCCAGCCAATGGGTGTCCAAAATGGACATAGCTCAATAGTCTCCTCGGCAAATGGGGTGGCCGGCTTATGGAGGAGTCAAGTAGAATGAACAGAGCACCCAATCCCAAACTGGACCAAATTGCTATTGTCTAGGTGATGGTATATATATTCAAAATCATATCCTGGGGCAGTAATCTTGGAATGAATGGATCAACTCATTGCTAAATGATTTTCCAGGGGGAAAAAAGTGGTCAGGAGATGGAGTAAATATTTGGATAATTAATGTGAATATATCAGACAATGAAAATCTTCTACTTCTAGAGAAGTTTCCTTTGTCTATGTTTGCACAGCCATCTTTGGCCAGAATGCCATCATTACCCTCCATAGACAAAAGAGATTATGCTGATGCCTTGGATGATCTCATTGTGGTGGGTGCCTTTGCTTACTCCCTTGCTAGAGCCAACTGGATATCTGAATGTGATATGGTCAGGTTTCCACCTTCAGGTCACACACACCAGAATCACTTTTAATATTAAATTGATATCAAATATAAGGGGTGATCGGAGGCCTGGTTTTGGGGTAACACTGCTACTAGTAGTACTCCTACTTATAACAATAATGTAAGCTTGTTTAAAGAGATTTGGTGAAATAAAAAGACCTTCATGTGGTATCAAAAAGGTGCTGAAGAAGTTATCAGGGAAACTTTTCTGTTATGTTAAAGAAAAAAGCTGTTAAACTGTTAGACACAATTAAAGATACTGGAACAGGCTGCCCATCACCTTGTATGTAATAACTTTTGCCATCTGGAGCACACTTTAATGTTGTTTGGCCACCAGTGTCCTGGTTTTCATCTGTGATGTGTTGGAAGGTATGTGAAGACAGGAGCATGTGTGTGAATACTGCAATAAAATGTTTTAGTATTAGGCTAAGCAGAGGCAAGGAGACAGTTGGACTCTACTGATGGGCACCCTTTTACAATTATAGCACCCTGATTCTACTTCCACTGCCAGGACAAAAGGCCATGTGTTGCTCAGATTCTCATTTTAGGAAGGTTTGTCTAGAATTCTCATCCAGAAAGCTGTAGTGTCTCACCAAACTATAGATTCCAGAATTCCACAAGATGCAGCCATGGCAGTATCCAATATAACAGAAGTGCTATAATTGTGTAGGGTGCAAGGGCTCTTCGATTCCTAGTAGA
Source organism: Urosaurus nigricauda (assembly GCA_034509955.1). Lineage (NCBI taxonomy): Eukaryota > Metazoa > Chordata > Lepidosauria > Squamata > Phrynosomatidae > Urosaurus > Urosaurus nigricauda. The sequence goes on along the minus strand of JAOEGL010000005.1, from coordinate 153,425,557 downwards.
GGTCCATCTTGTATGCCTACACAGTTCTCGAAGGCCTCTTGCCAGATTCTGAATGCTCCAAAGGAACTGTAGAATCCCAGTGAACAGATGACTAGCAAAATGCCTGTCACAAAGCTTCTTTTTAAGAGCTTGGAGTCAAAAGCACCTCAGTCTCTGTAGTCCTCAAGGCTTACCATCCCTGCCATGTTCAGAATTGCCCACATCTCTCATAATCACAGTTTCTTGGCAGCTGGGATTCTATTCTGTACATGTGCCAAAGTCTTTCTACTTCCATTACACAGAATCTTCCTTTGAAGTACTAGATAGCCTTCTGTTGCAAATCACTTTTGGGGAGGGAGGGCTGTGGCAACTTCCCCAGCTTTGCTATTGTCGTTCCAGGGCTTTGGTTCCTGCATTGTCTTACTCATCTATCGTCTTACCCCACTGGGCTTCAAACTATAACTCCAGATAAATATCTTATATTTTTTGCTACCACACATCAGAATTGATTTGTTACAGACTGCAATGTGAGCACCTCACCATCCCACGAGGCCAACAGGAAAATCTTGATCTAAACTATATGCTGCAAGGCACTGTGCAATTTACACAGATAAAAAGTTTCAAGCTACTCCAGGGGGCTGACAGTTATTCCAACTTCTATCTGATTATAAAAGAGGGAAGGGGAGCATCAGCAAGTGCAAACAATCAGATTTGCCTTTGATTCCTGGGCCAATGGGAATATTCCCTCCTCCCTACACAGTGGAAATAATAAAATAAAACCTTATCAGAAGAGTCTTTCCCCCTCCCCTAGAATGTGTTCTATTTAATTCCATTCTTCCTGTGATCATACAGCTGGGTGACGTGATATCACCAGGGAGCAGCAACTTTTAAAAGAATAAAAAGTCCTCCTTCTCAATGTGCTCAAGCACAGAAAAGCAGCAATGAATCATAAGGATCCCATTTGCAAACTATAACAGAGGTTCAGTAGAAAGGGAGATGCTGAATGTTGCCAGCATCCTAAACTGCAATATCTCAGAAACCCTTTGCAGCTTGGCTTCAGACAGTGATTCTCAAATTTTGGTCTTCCAGAAGTTTTGTACTTCAGCTCCCAGATTTCTTGACTGTTGGCTTAGCTGACAGGGGCAAATGGGAACTGAAGTCCAAACCATGTGGAGGACCAAAGTTTTGGGACTAGTGGCTTAAGAGACAAGAGTTTTGGAGGTAGTATCAACACATGTCGTAGAGCCAGTGTAGTGTAATGATTTGAGCATTGAATTATGACTCTGGAGACCAAAATTTGAATCTCTGCTTAGTCATGGAAACCTACTGGGTGATCTTGGGCAAGTCACACTTCTTCAGCCTTAGAGGAAGGGAAAGGCAACCCTCCTTTGAACAAATCTTGCCAAAAAAATCCCATGATAGGCTCACCCTGGGGCTGGCATAAATCAGAAATTACTTGAAGGCATATAGCAACAACAACTTTCAGCAGACCATGCTACAGTGATAGAGTTCTGATGATGTAGGCTCTCACCCAATAATTCCAAACATGTACTTTCCCCAAGGTTTATGCATTTTAAAAAAAAACTAATAAGGAATGAAATTTTAAGATTATAGAGATTGCCTTTACTCTTTTTTCTTTTCTTTTTTAAAATCATGCTGTTACAAATGGCAGCAAATTATTTATTATTATTATTATTATTCATGCTCTCCCCAGTCTATGCAGAATTATAGAAAGGAGCACTTTTCTTCCCAAGGTGGAAAAGTAGTGGTAACAACTGTCATACTTTCTGAATACAAGTTACATAACAACTTGCTTCTGTTTACTTTGTAGTGTCCTTTCATAGTTGCAGCATGTGACATCTTATTGGAACATGAGATACTCATAATCAGATATATTTACAGCAAACATGCTTGAGTTTTGCCATCATCTTTGAAATTCATACGTGTGTGTGTGTGCGCGTGCGAACACCTTTAAGTCACTTGTCAATTTATGGTAACAGCATGAATTTCAAAGGGCTTTCTTAGGGAAGAAATAGTCAGAGGTGGTTTTGGCAGTTCCTTCTTTTGAAACTTGGGAGTTTATCATACGACGGAATTTGGGGGTATAATACAATGGCAATCCGAATGCAATCATGGGGTTGCCCGTTATTGCAAATGAGTGTATCTCACGCAATTTCAGGCAAAAGGGAAGTCATTCTGAACGCAATCATGGGGTTTCATGTAATTGTGTATTAGAGTATCTCACGCAATTTCGGGCAATGGGGGGGTCATTTTTGGGAAATGGGAAGTCATTCTGAATGCATTCCGAATGCAATAAGATTTCACGTAAATTAGCTAAACTAGTGAATTCACGTAATTGATAATTGGCTCCATTTGCAATTGAGAGAAATTCCTCCCATGTGATAAATACAGCACCTGGTATTCATTGGCAGTCTCCCATTCAAGTACTAACCAGGGATGACCCTGCTTAGATTCCAAACAGATGGGATCTTGGGCCTTTAGGGCATTTAAGCCAGTGAAATTGATTACTAAAAGGAAATCAGGAATATGCAATGAGACCCATAGGAATACAAAAGAAAATTAATCTGATGTGTTTTAAGAAGCATCTGTATCAGATAAAATCAGATTCAGACTAGGTAGTGTGCTTATTCCTAGAAATCATTTTTCAGCAATTAGCTAATGTCTTAGTCCTGAACATTTAGATGCTTTTCATTTTTTTTAAAAAAAAAATTAACTAGGTCCAGGAGCATTATCACTAGATTTTCTTAGGAAATTCTGTACAAAAAGGAAATCAACCATGTCTGGATCTGATCTTACCTGATACAGATGCTTCACAAAACACATTACATTTTCTCTTATATTCCTATGGGTCTCGTTGCATCTTTCTGCTACTAATTATGCTTTGGTTGTTGTGCAGAGCAGAGAATTTCAGCAGATAAAGCTTGTCTGTTTATACTTTAGAGCTAATAGTTCAGCTTAAAGGTTCTGAATTGATGAAGGCATTTGATTAGGTGTGACTTCTGTAATTTCTGCAGTACTGGAGTTTAAGAATGAAAAAGTACAAGTAGGACATTCAACAAATTATTGAGCAAGCCATCTAGCCTGTCAACTGCACCCTTTTCTAGATTACTCTATTCTATTCCCATTCATAATCTGTTTTCTGGTTTTTGGTTCTCCTTTAGTAGTCAGCCAGCATTACAAGGCTACTGAACATTCTCAGTCTTCATTGGCTTTAGTTTCCCTGCTAAGATATTGCTTCCCCCAAGTTGTCTTTTGGTGTGTGAGTGGCAGAGATACTCCTTAAAAATGCTCCAGAACCTAGTAATGCTTTTGTTTATGGAATGTGTTTGGTGCTCTTTTTGGCTACAAATGGATCTGCAGAGAGAAAATAATCTTCCTATTAATGCATAGGATTAAACACTAGAGATTTTTAATACTGGACATTCAAATTATGTTAGAAACAGCTTACAGATATGACACTGTAGAAATTTCCATTTCAGAGACCACGGGAAGATTAGCAAACACCTTCACCTGTCAGAGTGAAGCGAAAGCTTCGCATTATTGTTCACTGAGATTCACGACTTAATCTTGTGGGTGAATTGGAACAGAGTAAAGAAGGTACCATCAGCAATAAATATCAGGGCTGGCAAAGGCCATTTTAACATGCTTGAATGAATGTGGCAATTAATATTTTGAAGAGCAAGAGATAAGAATGATAAAAGTTGATGGGCAATTGGGAAAAAGAGAAGTCTCTCCTCAGTGGTTTTCTGTTGCACACAGAATATGATAAAGTGCATTAGGGCTGCCAAGTTGCAGCAGGGAAGATTCTTCAAAATGAAGCAGAGGAGGCAGAGCTGTTCACGAGACAGTGGGGTCTACTGCAAGTGACTTTGCAATCTTAGGGGCCTGTGTACTGTTGTACATAGACATGGAAAGAGTATTTAAAATATTCAGGGTTTGTTTGTTTTGGGGGTGTAAAACATGTTTTGGGAGTGTCAGACAACCCTGACAAGAAGAATCTTGATGAGAATCTTTGATAGCTCAGGATTTTGTTGTTAACTGCCCATGGAGTCGACTCTGAGTCATGGTGACCCTGTGGATGAGAATCTCCAAGACTCCTTATCCTCCGCTGCTATGCCTAGGTCCTGCAAATTCAGTTCTGGGACTTTTCTGATTGCGACTATCCAACTGGTGGACACCCTTCCTTTCTTTCTACCTTCTACCTTTCCTAGAATTGTTGTCTTTTCTAATGAGTTGTGTCTTCTCATGATGTGGCCATATAAGACAATCTTGATTTGATCATCTTGGCTTCTACTGAGATTTCAGGCTTCATCTGTTCAAGGACCAATTTGTTTGTATGTTTTGGGCTATCAACAAAGGCTGATGCTGAGTGAAGATAAATGAGGCAGTTCCAACTGAATGGTAGTTTGTCCCTAGCCTGCCTCCCCAAATGTATTGCCACTTTCTTAAGGGAAGGCATGATACTTTATTATCAATTCTGATGCAGTTTGCTTTTTTCTTATTGCTAGCGGTAGTAAAGAAAGAGCAAGTTATATAAAATAGAAGGGAAATTGGCAAGGAGTTACAGGGACTGGAATTTGGCAGCATTAGTAGGAAGGGCATCAAGGCACATGTGAGGCACTTAAGGACACATTGCTCATGGGTCACAAGTTGCATGAACCCCTGATCTTTATTAATCATTCTGTGTGGTGAATGCAAAGAGGAACTGGATGAAAAACTATACTGTAAAATGTGCAATGCTATGTTTGCATTCCTAAGCAATCCTTAAAAACAAACAAACTGTAGGACCACCTCCGAGTAAACTAGAGATGTCATGACCAACAACTGCATGGGGAAGCTCTTAAGAGTGACACCACCATTTCTTTTTTGGGTGAGTGGGATAGGACTAGTCCGGCCCAGTTCTCAAACATCCAACAGGATGTTCACTGCACTTTACTCTTTCTTCTGACTTAAGACCCACAAACCTTAGCTGAGAAATAAAGGCAAAATGGTGTAGATACTCAGAGCCTCCATTTTCTGTACAGAGAAGGAACTGGGACTACATGTTCCAGCATCTCCGTCAGGAGAAATGATACTTATCTCAATTTCCGTTGGGGCATATATGAAGGCCCTGGGAACTTTGACTGACTACAAGTGTTTTTGCATATTGGCCAGCGATATGAATATGCAGAATGTGATAGCTTCATTCTTCAAAACATAACATGCTGTACAGAGGTTTTAGACTGCATATATAAAATCAGATTTCATTATCTATTATTTTTACTGTCAGATGGACTGTGAAGTAAGTTCAAGCAATGAAGGGTGAGTTTGGGAGAAGGAGCAAGGTATGTAGCTAAGAGAGCTCATTCTCAATCTCCCCAGCTGTAGCACAGAATGTTCTTGTCCTGTCACCAGCACAGAAATAACATTTAACTACCAGTGTAATTTTCTGTATATGAAAGAAGTGATCTTGCCTCACATTTGGGTTGCCAGATTTCAGGACACTAGCTAAAGGCTCAAAGAATTGCAGTGCTTCTCTTCATCTCTGTATTAGAGGGCGGGAGCAGAACAAATCTCAGGGACATGGGAAGATGAGAAGGTTGCTTTTCAATTTGTAATGCAGCTTCAAAGCATGGACACAGATCTTCTCTCCACTGAGGTCAGGATTCACTAATTCAGCACAATGGGGCATGACCTTTGGGGAAGGAAAGAGGTGACATGATAGCCGTTTTTAAATATTTGAATGCATGTCATAAGGAAGTAACATTGTTTTCTGTTGCTCCAGAGACTAGGACACAGAGGACTATTTCAAACGGGAGGAATTTCTCCCAACTCCGAATGGAGCCAATGCAGATTCATGTAAATTCGCTAGTTAAGCGAATTTACATGAACTCCTGTTCCGTTCGGAAGGCATTCAAAATTACTTCCCATTACCCGAAAATAACCCCCTCCTGCCCGAAATTGTGTGCGAAGCTTTAATTTGCAATAATGTAAAACCCATGATTGCATTTGGAGTGGCTTCCCTCTTACCCGAAATTGTGTGCGAAGCTTTAATTCGCAATAACGTAAAACCCATGATTGCATTCGAATTGACATTAAATTATACTTCCAATTTCCGACGTCTGAAAGAGTCCAGAGCAATGGATTCAAGCTACAGGATGAGATTCCCCCTAAGCATTAGGGAGAACTTCCTGATGTTGAAAGCTATTTGGCAGTGGAATGTGCTGCTTCAAAATGTCAGAGACTCTCCTTCTTTGGAGACTGCATCACTGCATCCCTCCTGTGTTGAACGTTCTTTAAGGAATTGTTGTCAATGGACATTTTAAAAAGGACTAAATAGAGGCAATTCATGGTTTTATCCTGAGGGGTTCAGACCATGCTTCACCTCAGAAAATAATAAGTAATTTCTAGAAACCTTTAAACCACAGCAAGAATATATTAAGATCATCCTGACCAGCATTCATAGTAATTTAAGATTATCAGCGGAAGAACAAAAGCTGAAATTGTGTTTCAAAAGCCACTTAACTAGTGGCAGCTGGTGGAACCCATGTCAGCAGGGTGGTGGATCCTCTCCAGGTTTAGGGTAGCTTTACAGGACCTATTTAGGAATAAGGATTAAAACTTGAATTAACATCTGGAGTGAATTCACTGTCCAACTGATATGGGAGCCACCAGTGCAATTGACTTGTGCATTGTGGTATAGACTCACAGCATTCTTCTTGACTTTCTTGGAAAGCACTAATCCTGTTTCACTCCAATTTAGCAGGGATGCTGTTTGTCGTGATGATTCCACCTGCTGTGTGCTTGGTTTTATTTGAACAGAATTTCATTTTTCAAAATGTGATGTGCTGTGCCGGAGGTTTTCAACTGCAAAATGAGGTGTCATTATTTGCTGCTTTTACTTGAGTGGGCTACAAGTACTCAGTCAATTTGCAGAGAACACTTATTTGCATAAGAGCATCAAACATTTTTGCTCATGGGAGAAAACTGTAAAGTGTTAGTCTTCACAGTGGTTACCATCTCTTACAGCCTGTAAATAGGGTAGTCTTGTGTCCTATGTTGCAGAACACAGTCCTTTATTTGAATACATCCTCTATTTGGAGAACTGTCTGATCCAAGTCCAGTTTAAAGAAGTGTAACAAATGAAAGCATTGGCTTTGTAATTTGTCAGTTAGGAATTAGCAGCCCTAATTAGCAATTGGCACAATTGCCAAAAGAGAGCCATGATCTCATAATTTAGGGTCCTTATAAGATGATAGCCATTGTGCTGTTGTGGTTTCAGTGTTGGACTGTGACTCTGGAGACCAGGATTTGATTCACAGCTCAGCCATGAAACCCACTGGGTGACCTTGGGCAAGTCACACACTCTCAGCCTCAGAGGATGGCAATGGCACACACTCTGAACAAATCATGCCAAGAAATCCCTGTGATAGGTCACCATAAATCAGAAATTACCCGAAGGCACACAACAATTGCCAACATTGAGCACCTGCCCAGCTGGTCAGTCTCCCCAACTATGTTACAATGGATAGCATTTTAAAGTATAGTGATTGTTTCCAAATGTGCATGTAATCAAGGCAAATGCACACATTTTCTGAAAATCCATGTCTTTTTTTTTAGTAATGCATATGAAGCACTACAATGCTTACAGCACTATATAAATAAAGGATGATGATGATGATGATGATGATGGGATCGGATCCTGTTGAGCCTTCATGTGGGTGTAAAATGCCATTACACAAACAACTGCACTACCTCAGAAGTTCTGCAACGTAGCATCCTATTCAGGCCAGTGTGAGCCCTGTGGCCCAGGCAGTTTAATATCCCAAGAGATTCAATCTGTTCCTTAGCAATGGATGGGGCTTTGGATCAACCACCGCACAACAGGAGAGTGCACGTCCATACTGTCTTGTGTGACTGGATGCACCACAGTGTTATTCACTAACTACATTGCAGCTATACAGATGTAATTTTATGCTCTGCAAGCCTGCTGGATGACTGTGGGCAAGTTATTCTTATAAGATGGCACTAGCAATCCCTCTCTGAAGAAATTAACTAAGAAAACCCCATGATAGGGTCGCCATAAATTGGAAGTGACTTGAAGGCACAAAACAACAACCACTGAACAGGATTTCATCCCCTGGCTGCAATCTTATGTATACTTACTTGGGAGTAAGCATAACTGAATTTAGTGGCACTTCTGAATAAACATCCATAAGATCAGGCTATTTGTCATTCCATTACTGACATAAATTGGTTAAAATATGGCCTTCTGTTCATTTATTGAAAACAAACATAAGCAGAACAGCAATATTAAGGGAAGGGGGTATAGTTAGTGGCAGATCATGTGCATTGCATGCAGAAGGGTTTCAGTTCAGTCCTAAGCATCTCCAAACAGATCAGATAGCACATGATTTGTTACAGACCCTCAAGAGATATTGTCACTATAGGCTAAATGAGATTATTGATCTCTCTTGGCATTTTTTTATTATTGCATTTTAGATGTCACAGATAAAACAAGAGAATGATACTTAACTAGTTTAGGTGTGATAGTGAACTGAAATAAAAATTGAAGGCCATGCACCAAAACATTAGCCCCCACATGCAGGACACTGTGTTGATCCAGTTCTAGCAGTTTTTACCCCCAGAAATAGGTATTTTGTAAAGTTTGGGGGTTTTAATTTCTTTTAAAAGACAACACCTAAGTATTCTGCATAGAAAGGGATACCTCACAATAATGTATTGTTGCTGGAAAATCCACCCCTTCCAGTTACTGTGAGGACTGCAATTAAATTCTGAGGAAACAGGGAAGCCTGTGGGATAGAGGTGAGGTGACAAATAGCATCACTGTTCCTGGCAAAAACTTTGGGCTCTGCCATTACAAAGCCTGCTTCCACAACACTTTGTTTTCCAAGATTCTTCCCCTACAACCCAAATCAGCTTGCCAGATCCACCATCTCCTCACACACATCCAAACTAGACCAGTTGATGAACTTTGGGAAATTTCCTACAAGTTGAGTTTTAAGAATTTCCCGGTTCTGAATAATCCGCACTATGTTCAAAAAACAATGGCAAGGTTTGCTCCCTCAGACAATGTTCTCTTATGGTCTCTGCATACCCTATCATTTCTGTTAGCTACAGATTACCTGGCAGTAAGGCAAACTTTTCTTGAATTGATTGAAAATTGGTTTTGACAATCTGAGCTAGAGAAGAGGTTTTTTTTTTCGGGTTGCATTGTTCTTTAATTCAGAAACCACTGTGTCCCTTACAATGTAACTAGGAACACAAAGAAGGCTCTGAAAACACTGCTGGAAAAAACAATGTGAGACCTCTATTTTAGCAACTCCAATGCTGTGACCTAGAGAATGATTGAGCTTGGGGAACTGATGAACATGCTGTGGAAAATAGATCTGCTTGCTCCACTGGGACTCAAAATGTTCTAGGCAGTTGGCATGAGACAGGTCTTTTAAGGCTTTCCAATCTGTCTTTCTCTCAGTGCTTCTTCTATTCCTGCCAAACCTGCCACTCGGCTAGGCAAAAGCGGGTAGGGCATGGTGAAGCATGGCCAAAAAATTCTTCTGCTGCTGTTATTTGATCCAAGAAATAAAGGTGACAGCAATTTTCTAGTTATGGTCAAGCATTATAAGCCGGTTAAATCATCACCTAAAGTTAAATGCCGCCAGTGGTATTACTTTCTGCCTTGAAATAATCTAAGTCTACTGGTAAGTATGTCAAAACGGTCACCCCTCCCCCTGAAAAGAAAACAATCTTAGGATATATTTATGCACCAAACATGCACTGGATTTCTGCCAAGTTAACTCTCAAACTGCAAAATTCCTTAAAAGTCAACCCTATATACTGGAGATTTGTGAACATATTGAGTTTACTGTGGGAATCTAATCACATACCCTTAATTCCTAGAAATGAAATTTCCAAGGGAAAAAAAAACAACAGTTGAAGCAGGTGTAATCTGCAGTATAGGTGTGCACACTGAGCCTTTTTTAAAAAATGAAACCTGGTTGTTGAGCCATTTTTCTACAATCATATTATACTATATTGACAATTAACAGAGGCAAACTGCTGGAAAAATCAGGGATGATGTGATTTTGTTGTTACTTCTCTTCTTTTCTGCAAGATGCCTCACACCTCAAGATGTGGGTGGTTGACATACTGCTGTCCATACTACTTAATATCTGAATCACTGTCCATCCATCAGTGTTTACAGAATATATATTCAAGATTTTAAAATATATTGTATATACACATTCAATACAATTTTACTGTAACCACTGCTAAGCAGGCTCTACAGGGGCGATGATTACAAGAACCAACTACATTCATTTTCTGTTTGTACCAATAGAAATATCCATTTGACTGGCTTTATTTAAAAATACCTGGATCATCTAAGAGCAAGATTGAATGCTCAGGCAAAATAAAACCACAGTTCTTATAACAAAATAGAATTTATTTTATATAAACATTTACTCTTCAAAATACAGTAAGCAATAAATATATCTACAGCATCTGCTTAAAGGTGTTCTGTTCAAGAAATCCTGAACAATCTTTCAAGAATCTTCCCCTAGACAGTAAATGTAGTCCAATTTTAAGAAACCATCACAGTTTTTACTTGCTTATACTTTTCCATGCCAACATTGAAAAAAAATAAAAATATAGATGCAGTGTCATCTTTCTTCACATTTCTTAAAACTATTGTCTCCTGGCTGCTGACGAATGGTGTTGCTGAGTTTTTTTAATATGTTTAGATTCATACATATTTTTCTTCACCTCTCTTGGGTGATCAGCATTACACTGCCTTATGGTGATATTGGCTCTGTGTACACAAAGGAAGACCCTATCTACATCCAAGGTTAGAACTCACAGAAAATGCTATAATATCCATCTAAATCTAAAGTATCGAACTGCATTGTGTGTTTATATTTAAAGCAAGCAATCCATCCATAAATGATATCCTGCAGAGATTAGAAAAGGTTATAACTGACACAATTAAGAAGAAAAAAACTATCAGATCAAGAAAGATATCCAAGACATATCCACACACCATTACAGTGCTTTGATACTACTTTATATATCTTATGGATTCCAGAGATTTGCATTTTAGTGGCAAGGGATTCAAAATTCTCTGCCAGAGAGTTTTAGTGTCTCGCTAGACCATAAATCCTAGGATTTTGTGGGAAGGAGCCAAGACAATTAAAATGGGAACAAGATGTTATAATTGTCTAGTGCGGGTATACCTTAATCACATGCCCCAGCCAAATTCAAAACTATGTGTTATATGTTCAAGGGACACGTTACAGTGAAAGATCGCTTGTTGTTAAGACCAGTTCCGAGGAGGATTAATGCATTTGTGGTGTAAAGGTGGTTGTATGGGCAGGCAGGAAATAGCAGGAATATCTGCCTTGACTGCTGTACTAGCTGGCTGACTGCATAGAACAGTTGGTGGAGAAACAGCACCAAGGCAGCACAGGCCCTGGGTACTGGGAACCAGCTGCCTGTGACTTGTAGAAATGCATCATTAGAAGCAGCACAGTACATGCTCTCTATTGAGATCTGTCTTTTGTGTGGCACTAAATCTGCTCATACCCTATTTCTACCTTATTCTTAGAACAACCTTTTATCAAAATTGACATTAAGGCTGACAGCTATATCCTCCCCCATTCTCCTTAATTAGCAGCCCACTCCCTGGGGCATAGACCAAGTCTGTTCTGTGCTACATAAGCCAAACCTTGAGAAATCCTATGAGGCTGAAGCCCTAACAGCTTAGCACAATCTAACTTAGCATTTATCTACTAAAAATCATTAGGTAGCAGCATAAGCTGTGATGTTTCCTAATTATTCTGTGTCTTTCTTGCAAAACCAGCCCCATTCAGAACCACTTTTGGATGTGACAAATATCATGCACAGAAATATATACTCAGAAACAGCTCTGGTGTAAGCAAATGCATGAAGACTGCATACACATGAACACTTATGAGGGAAGTTAACCTGTTTAATTTCACTGTATGGAAATGGCATGTGTGCTTATTATTAGGTACATGTAGAACTGTGTAATAGTTCACCTATTATTTCCTCTCTCCAAACTGTTGTGCAAGTGGCAACTTTCTCTCAGCCAAACATTTTTTAAAAGTTTTCAGCTAAAACCCATTTTGCCTAACTAATCATTTATTCTATGCTTTGTGGCTTAGACTGAACAGGGTGAATATAAATTATTCTGATTTTAATGTGCTAGAAAAGCTTTTTGAAAAATATTTTAAAAGCAAGAGAAAGCAAGCAAGATGGTACCTCTAACATTGTAAGTAATGTGCACTGTCTCTGCAAAGAAGCTTATGGCAGGAGATGCAGGTACAGAGATACAGTTACAATGCCAAATGCAACCCTCTAAAATCCTGTCTTTGAAGCTTTACAGTTCCCCTGACACCAAGGTGATGGAGAGTGGGGCAGTGAATAATGATATGTCCAGCCCTCTCCAGTTGTGGGGCACACTGAGACAGACAGTTGCAAAGAACCCTGTGGGAATTATATTGCAGCAAACCCCATGGTTGTAAGAGGGCTGAACATGTCATTACTCGCCCCTCAGACTCCAGGACCTTGGGAATAGCTATGTTTGGGAGGGGGGGGGGGCTGTGAGGCTTTAAGGGTACGAATTGCTGGGTGCTTTTGGTCACTGCAACCATACAATGGTCATAAATGCGGATTGGAATAATTGCAATGGCATGTAAGCCAGGCTAATGAATGCTGAACAAACAAACTACCAGCTTATAATTATTCTAGTTAGAAATAAAAAAAGTCTGCATAACCAAGAGTCACAATCCAAAAAGCAGAGGGCAGAAGTCCAACAACTCAAAACTCTACTGTCCTCTTAAAACACTGATGTTTTGCCATAACATTGTTTCAATAGCTAAGAAAAGTCAGGCAAGGGAAAGAAAGCAGGATGTTTAATAGCCTGGTATTGTTATAAGCTGTCACAAGACTTATGATGAAAGGTCTATCACAACATTTCTATTTCGATTCTGCTCAGGCAAATAATCTGTGCACGCAATCCCTGAAATAGTTTTCTAAGTCAAAAGACAATTAAGTTCTTCACAGTATTACAACAACATACCTCTGTTTGCCAGGCCTCCACCAAGATTACAAATATTGCAGTTTGGCATAATGAAGCAAGCTTCTGAAATTCCTGCCTCTCTTAAAAGATGGGATACATACTCAAATGAATTTTGCAGAAATTGCCAATTTATTTTTACAGTTTCCTTTTCCTTTCTATTACCATCTTCTGTTGTGCCAATATAAACATAATGACAGCTTTCGTGGCCCACTAACAGATTCACACTTGACAGAACAGAAACCTGTCAAAAATGTGGAATAAGTAGGGGAAAGGAAGGCAGCTACTTTACCTTCCTTTGTCTTTCCTGCTTATTTCCCTCTAAACCTAAACAATGGCAATGAAAATGAAGATTTAGAAACAGTAGTCCAAACCATAAAACTTTTATGTTTTAAGTAAGCAAGCACTTGAGTTTGGGTCCAGAAATGCACAGAAAGCTTGTGCAGACCATAAAGCACAGATGAAAAGTTGTCAGACTAGACACAAAGCTACAACCATTCTCTGCGTCTTTTCCCACTCAAGAGGATATATAGTCTGAACTGGAGATGGGCCCAGAAAACAGTAGGTAAGGTTGAATCAGCCCTCTCCCACCGATATTTTATAGACTATGCACCACTTTAACTGACCACATTCAGAACAACTAATTAAACTAGTGGTGTTAAACTGAGCAATTTCTTTTCCTGTTAAAGAAAATGGATGTAAGAAAGGTTAATTGAGAATGCTGCTGCAATGAGATACTTCTCCATCTGTGAGTCATGGTTCACAGTCATTTCACCATTCCTTTTTGAAGTCACAGAGAGCTGAAGTTACTTTCAGGCAATTAAATGCATTGTGTGACCAATTCTGAAATAATTTCAGGCACTATGGCATGACGAATTTTTACAGGTACCACAACTATGTGCCAATTAAATGCACTTTATAATCAAGACTAAAAGCAAAACAAGCCAGGATTCTTGAAAGGCTCTAATAATGATGCAACAGCTTCATAAAAATATTGCCAAAAGCCTAACATAGATTATATTTATTCTGGAAGAAACTGGTAGAACAGATATTTATAATAGCATCTAAAAGCAGTTTGAAACAAGGGGCTGCAACTTGCAAATGTTGTGAAAATCTAATTATTGGATCCCATTAACTTAGTTGTGAAAGAATGTCATTTATAACCAAGCATCCTTCTACTAGCTACTTCTGAAAGTGTGTATGTGTGTGTGTGTTTTTTTTAAACTGGTTTTTACATAGAAAAAAATTGATTGTATGTGAGACATGTTGGCTCATCTAGTCATTTATTAAGGGAAAAAAAGGGGGAGCCTTTTTACTATAGATGACAGCTGAGAGGTCTGTTCACACATATATGCTGTTCTGTCAGCTGGGCTCCAGGAAGTGGTTTCCTTCTGTATAGGGGACATGGCCTCATGGAGCCACCAAGTGCAGGGATACTATAACATACTGGGAAAAACATTTCTGTGGGTGGATGAAAGAGTACAGAGACTCACCATCATTTCTATGATCATAGCCACTGTGCATAGCCAATTAAATTAAGATGAAAAACGGCTACCTTGAAGCTACTTCTCACAGTGATCTCGTTTCAGTCACAATCAACACATGCGAAACAATGCTCTAAATTGTAACCGTGATGCACTGTGCAGCAGACTGCAAAAGTCTCCTTCATTTCCTTCCACAGGCATATGTTAAACTCATTCCACCACACTTTAAATGTCATCTCTAAAATTCTTGTACGCTTCTTCAGGGATGAAAAGAAATCTGACACTACAGTCAGCCCTTCATATCTATGAATTCAGCATTGACAGATTCAACCATCCACGGCTTGAAAATATATTTGGGAAAAAGTGATATTGCAGATAGAAAATATTACAGACAGAAGACCGAATATAGTTTTGTTATCATTACATAATTCAGAGAAATGGAAAAAAGAAAAAAAGATTTGATAACAAATTTGTTTACAGCAGTGAAATTAATTATAGCAAGATGTTGGTAAACGAAAATAAATGTAGATTTGACGGATTGGTATAAAGAGATGAGGAAATTAGTGATTAATGACAAATTGACATGCAAACTGAAGGTAATAAAAGGACTATGGAAAAGAAATGACTTTGATGGGATTTGGAAAGAGTTCATTGAGAAAGAACTGAAAAAAGAAGATTACCTCCATGAGATGAACTGAAATTTTAGATGGAATATAAGGGGGAAAATGGCTCTGGGGAAGGGGAGCACTGAGGTAGAATATAAGAATAATTAGATAAAATGTTATATATATATATATATATATATATATAGTATTGTATATTTTAAGAATAATAAAATAAAATAAATATATATTTTAAAAATGTATGTAAATCCTACAAAGCAAACCTTGATTTTGCCATATTATATTATGGACATCATTTTACACTGGTACCTTGGTATCTGTGGACTTGCCATCCGCGGATTTAAGCATCTGAGGACAGCAAGTCCTCGTTTGCCCAGTGGTACTACATGCACACACTGCTAATGGGGACAACAGGACTTGAAGTCGCATGGATTTTGGTATCTGCAGGGGGCTCTGGAATGGATCTCCTGCAGATACTGTGGTTCCACTGTACTATGCCATTTTATTTAATGGGACATGAGCATTCACTGATTTTGGTAAACAGTGGGGTCATGGAACCAAACCCCAGTGGACACCAAGGGCCCACTGTATATTCTGGTGTTTCTAAGTGCGAAGATATACGGTAATGTCCTGACTTGTTTGAAATGAACGTGATCTCACAATGTATCAGAGAACCATATTGTGATTATTATTTTTTAAAAAGGATCCGGTAATGTATTAAGAAGCACTTAATGCCTTATTGCACAAGAAAAGAAAGCAGAAATGGAGTGGAGAGTAGCAGCTTTTTCCATGCCTTACCACATGA
The DNA here is from genome assembly GCA_034509955.1 of Urosaurus nigricauda. NCBI lineage: Eukaryota > Metazoa > Chordata > Lepidosauria > Squamata > Phrynosomatidae > Urosaurus > Urosaurus nigricauda. The sequence continues at coordinate 153,409,549 of JAOEGL010000005.1, read as the reverse complement.
TGTCACATGCTTCAGTTCTTTTCCCATGGGAGATGGTTTTAAGAGCCTGTCTTTTTTACAGCTGGAAAAATCTGTTTGACAAAAGACATGCTTTTACAGTTGTCTCCTACGGGCAGAGAACTGAAGAGCTATGATGGCATGTAAGGCACCGAGAAATCTCCTACTTTCTGGTTCCATTTCCGCTTTCTTTTCTTGTGCGATAAGGCTCTTAGAGGTCACTTCACTGTTATTTACCCTGCTTTCCTCTAATAATAAAGTGTACTTGGAATACTGTCCTTTGAGTATTCCAAAAAATCCTTTAATCAACACAAGTACTGCTGTACTTGTATTAGCTGCTGCACTTTGCACTTTCAATGTATGAGTGGCTTTGTCAAAATGGATTTTTAAAAAACCCTGGGAAATTATGTTACATACTGAGTTCCACACATTTAGGACATATGCTGTTCCTATACAAAGGAGCCAACTCTCTACCGACAAAGAAAGGATACAAGAGCCAATTTCATGTTAAAATCAGATGTTGTGGAATAATGACAATTAGGTGATGGCCAAACACTGGAACTTTCCTCGTGGCACTGGCATCTCAGTAGCTTCTTGAGGGCATAACTTTGCCAGGTGGGCTCCATGGAGGTGGAGTTTCATCTTCAAGGATAACCTGGAGCTTCTTCTGCTTTCTCTGAATCATTTCATCCACCTCTTTCTTTTCCTGTTGACAGTGAAGTACACTGTGATAATTAGTAACACACTGCTTGAATAAATGCTAATTAATTTGTAATTTATGCTCTACTAGACAACCTTAGCTGCCTTTACAAAATTACAGGCATGCCAGATGCACACCAGAAGAACTAAATAATGGTATCTGAAGTATTATTTCTCTAAAAAGATTTGTATGTTTAATTACCAGTAGGATATACTGTGGTGAGACTATATGTCAATAATCAATCTGAAATAATTCAGACAGCTTTGTGTCATGCAAAGAAAAGCATAAGGTCCTAACAGCTTTGTTACAGTTTCAAATACAGCACCAGACAATTAAAATAATGAAGGCTAAGCAGAATGCTTGTAGGCACTTTTTTGTTTTCTAATTAATTAACATTGTCTATCACTGCATTAATTAAAATATACTCTTGATGGTTCAAGAAAAATATCTAGATTGTGTTAATTATATTTAAAAATTCACTGTTTGGTGGACCAAAATAAATAAATAAATAAATAAATAAAAATACAATTTTAAAATTCTTGTACTATATTTAATTAGGCCCTATATTTACTACAACAAATAATGTTCTCTATAAATACATTTGCAGAATTATATTTGTCGTAATTCCAAATATTTCAGACACAACCATGCAAGGCCACTGCCTTTATTTGTTCAATGAGACTTGTAAAGCTGAGCTCTTCTCATCATTCTTAGTGCCACATCAGTGTGTTCCCTGAGCTCATCTCTCAACTATACTCACACTTTAAGGGAATGACCAAGTTAAGAACTATCAGCCTCACCAGGGAAATCAGAAATCTTAGAGAAAGTTGACTTGGTGCTTGACCTTATCTGAATTAACCTCTGAAGTTCAAAATGAATTCAACAACTTGTCAGCCTTTTCTGGGCTGCCCCAGTGATAGAAGGTACAGTACAGGTATAGTCAAGCAAAAGATATCAAACATTTTGAAGGGTTTGTGTTTGTTTTGTTTTGTTTTATTTTAGTTTTTTAACCAAGAGCAATGGATAAAATCAGTCAGTTTTTTTTTCAATTCCTCCTTTATAAAGGGATGATACAGAGATTCAGTGTTGATATTACCTTATAATAAAATATAGTGTCTCCTCCTGAATCAACTAAGATAAAGGGTCATATTGAAGAAAATATAATTTGATTGAAAAGTAGTAACTGTTCTCATGATATTGCTAAGCAAGAGCCTTCTAGTTATACCACCAGTCTTTGCACTGGGATCCTGGCAGTGTACATATGCCTATACAGATGCAAAGACACACAACTTCTCAAATGGCATTTCTGGGAATGACTAGTACTGTACATTAGTTTCTCAACACAAGTGCCAGGAATAAATTTAATAGCAAAAAGCGTATTCTCTCTAAGCCTACACAGCTGCTCACTATTGTAAAAGACAGCATGAATCCTCAGTAATTAAACCAACACACTCCCATATAAGCCATGTTAGTTGTAATAGACCAAGTACACGATCTGCTCCATGGTTCAATTTGTATCCTTCATTCAGGATCTTAGATCAATTAAAAATCAGCCAGAGTGTGAATAGTACAACCCTGTGCCTGCTTTCTAAGACCTGCTGAGAGTAATAGGAATTGCTCTACAGTGGACTACAACTTCTCTAAGAAAGGAAATCAGAGACATTTGCTAAACTTTCATTTAAAACGTGACTGTAGTTTTGTAGAAGGATATTGTAAAAGAAAGAAATATTGCCTATTTAATGGTTCAATGCTCTTTTTTTCATAGTACTAAATGCACTATAGTAGCATTTCATGACTTCAGACATGTTAAAAACATGAAATATGCATTTTTTTTCTTTATATTATTTGATCATACTTAGTTAATGTTTAAGCCACAGTGTTTTGGTAACAGGGAATTAAGTTTCAAAGTCAGCTAACACATCTTATCTGTTACATAACATATTCATCATAAACACAAACAGCTTGAGAATCTGACACCCTAAGCACTACACCATACTGGTTTTCCATCTTTGATCATCTAAATTACTCTGTTCTAACTAGCACCCAGCCAATGGAGGTTAGGTGGAGATATTTATTTAGAGTGGTACATAGTAAAATACAAAGGACTCAGGAAATAAAATATGTTAGTATAAGGGTACCTGCAAAAAATTTAGCACAAAGTATTTCGACTTACGGAGTTATTGAGGATCCAGTTTCAACTTCTCCAGTTATCACTGAATTATGCATTGCATCAAATTTTGCAAGACTATTCTTGACTAAAAACATATGAAAATGTGTATTTTTAAAAAATTTCCTCCCACCTTTTCTGCAAACCAGGAATGCAAGGCAGCTTACAACATGACACTCTCCAAGCAGCCAGACAGTTGCCAGAAGCCTGACTAAATAAAAAGGCCTTTGTCTTCCAGCAGAAGAAAGCCAACATGGTGTAGTGGTGGGTTTGAATCCTGCTTAGCCTTGGAACCTCACTGGGTGACCTTGGGTAGGTCACACTCTCTCAGCTTTCTTTGCCAAGAAAATCCCTTGTATAGTTGGGTCACCATAAACTGGAAATTATTTGAAGGCACAGAACAACAACTTCCAGCAGAGGCATAATACATTAGGACTCAGCTTAGCCTCCTGTGGAAAGGAGCACCATAGCCTGCAGGCAGCCAGTGGAAAAGTGTTCTCCTGTATCCTCACTGAACAGAATTATAAAGGCAACAGGACTGAGAATGCAGTCTGCCCTGAAGATCAGCACATGGGAAAATAGAATCATTCAGATTTAGGATAAGAGGCTAAACAAATGTGTCTATTAGGATAAAATACATACAGAGCAATATATTTAACACAAGTATGTAACTGAGCATTTTTTAAAATTGTAGATTGCTGCAGAAATGTGAACAAATGGACTTGTCAGTGAATACATGCCAAACGGCCATGGAAACAGAAATAACCTGATCCATCTGTCATTATTTTAAATGAGAATCACAGCCATACTCAGGTTTTTTTTTTAAATAAAGCTTGCTCTGACAGGAAAAAGTAAGATGTCCACAAAGCTAGTTCTATACTGTAATCAGTAGCAATGCATCCATTGGCTTGGAAAAGTTGCATTTTGGAAAAGAACAAAACAGTCTCCTGGAAGTGCTTATAAAATGTGACATCATTCAAAGTAAGTGTGGAATAGCTGGACAGCTAGAGGGAAGCCACACAGACTATGCATAACAAATGAAAAAGAAGTACATATGTACTGACTGTACATTAGGACTAGTAGGTTCTATTTAAACCATAACTGTCTCATCTATACTGATTAGTGCTTGGATTCACATGGAGTATATTATCATTTCCCCACTTCGGCAAGACAGCACTGTACATTTTGGTTCCTACAGCACTGTGATACTTCTTAGATTAAAGTAGTGCTTCCACATGTTCTATGCTAAAATACTTTATGAACACACACACACACACACACATATAACCAAGTGTAATCCTTCAAGCAATTCTGAGTAACTCCCATTCTTTTTTACAAATTGGTTTCCTCGTATCTATAATCACTCACTTGTGCAGCTGCTGCTGCTATGCTTTGCTGGTTCTGGGCTGCGCTGACAAGGCCTTGCGGAAGTGGCTGTTCCTGACAGTGAACAGGAGAAGAGAACACTCAACCGTCACTAACTATAGCACTAGGACTAAAAACCACCAGCATGGCAGTAGTATAACAAAAAACCTAATGAGGCAGCCATATTGCTCTTTTCCAGCAATTGGTTTTCCCTTCTACTAAAAAAGAAAATCTATCAGGACTAGGAAAAATGCTTAAAATGTAACCAAAGGAGCAGACACATATGTGCCTTTGGGAGTCCACATGGAACAAGAGAGGGTAACTCTCAATTAGTTCATACATCTTGTGTATCCCTATTACCAAACCACATCTACATATGTATTTTGATGTCATGCGTATCTTTTTTAAAAAAAAAAAAACCTTTAAACAGTATCAACCACTGAGAACAGCAGCAATTTAATACAAGACTAAAGCTGCCACTGGCCCTGAAGGAAGTTTCATTCTTATGCCAAATAGCAACATCAGGGGAACAATTTTTACTAGGACTAGTAAGGAGTGGGTTAAGCCTTTTCATAGTAGCCCAGAATGTGACTAGGACCTTCACTTGCTACTAATTAGTTGTTGTTTTTTAAAGATACATGCAGTGCCAAATCACATGTCATGAGATTATTCTCCATGAGATTATTACTCATATCTATACTGTTGATTGAGATCTAAAATAAATCTTGTTATATATTCATAACAAAATGTCACTTGTCCATACTGCATAGAAAAATTACTCCATTTAGTAGCTACCAGCCATAGTTTTTTTTCCACATCACCTTATGACAAAAATATTGCTAATAACTTTGGGTAGAAGCACATTTCTGTGCTTTTCACTTAGCCATCTTCATACAGTGGAAGTGGATAAATCAAAATGAGAATACATATATTTATGTTTGCACATGAGTAGCAATGCACATACTTACCAACCATTTTTCATATGCCTCTATGGCTTTTTGATCTTTTTCTTGCATCTCAATTGCTTGTTCTACTTCTTTTTTTCTTTCTTGGGTTTTTTCTTTTTTCTTTTGCTTCATGAATTCTTCTTTTTTTTCATTCCTAAAAGGTATACAGAATATGTTTTAAAACATGAAGCACATTCATGCCTTCAATTAACACAGATAATAGCAGTAATGTAATAAAGAGGCACACTCATCCCTCCATATTGGCAGCTTTGATATTTACGGATTTGATTATTCACTGAGTTGATTAATATATTCTCTCTAGGAATCTCTAGGTCCTCCAGTGCAACTCTATGGTCAACTTTAACTAAAGGTTGCACTGGAGGACCTAGAGATTCCTAGAGAGAACACTCCACTAGGCATTTGTAACTTCTCCAGTGCAATTCCATGCTCAATGTCTGGCATATGTTGACCACAGAGTTGAGCTGGAGGACTTAAGAGATTCCTAGAGAGGTGTCCTCTCAGGTAAAAACATGGTGTTTTTGTTATTTGCGGTTTTTCCATATTCACGGGGGACTTGTGCCCCTAACCCCAGGAAATAAGGAGGGACAAGTGTAAATGAATTTATTTTTGTCCCTAAGGCTGACAGATTCAGGTATAACCATGACAGTATATAAAATTCAGAATGATTTATATGTACCATTTTTCAACAGCAGACTTGCTGTCTTTCTTCTTCTCTGCAATAATCTCCTCTTCTTTCTTCTTTTTTAATCTTTCAACTCTTTTCTCCCTTTGTAATTGCTGTTTCAAATATTCTGCTTTCTTTTCTTTCCATTTCTCAAATGCCTGAAGAAAAAAAGTAAGACCATTAAGATTTCTGTGTAAGAGCTTTCATTAACATTGTTAAGCAATTAAAAGAATTTCTAGTCAGTTCATCAGTTACATGAAGCCACTCAATCAATCAATTTCTTGAGTGTGTATAGTACAAAAGCAGTGTTAAACAATGTACTATTTTATAAACCAATCTAATATTTACTGGGAGAATTAAAGGACACCTGGACTCTATTTATTAAAACAACTGATTAGTTTTGCTTCTGAGAGGGTCTTATGAGATAAAAGCATTGAAAAGACAGTAACATTAATTGCAACAAGCAGTTAAAAATCCAGTCTGTATCAGAAACATTAAAAACCCTGAACAAATAAAAGAGGCCTGAACAATAAAAAAAAAAAAACCCTGCTGTCTTTCTTCTTCTCTGCAATAATCTCCTCTTCTGTCTTCTTTTTTAATCTTTGAGCTCTTTTACACATAGTGTCAAATAAAGCACCAAATAAACGTCTTCAGTAGAGGATTCCTACAACTGGGTACCCGCGTTAGAAATACTCTACTTCTGGTCAGTACTGCATTTACTTCACGCAGCAAAACAAAGGTGGGGGAGGCACACATCTGGGAGGAGACAATCCTTTACGTGTCCTGTCCTGACCAGCAGGTAATGAACTTATTTCAAAACAGACATAATATGCTCCCAGTTAGTACTATGGCAGATATATTTTGCACCAAGTTGATCAGTACAATCCCTCCGCAAATAACATTCTTGTTATTTAATTTTATTTATATCCTTTCTCCTTGCATAGGACTCAAGGGAGCTTACATCCAATTTAAAACAAAATATATCTTGTTGTTAATTTTTTCTAAAAGGTTCCTACCAGAGTAACCACCAGTCTAAAAACAAGCATCTCTCTAATTCTCAATCTCACAGATTAAAACTGGTCCCTGCCTTTTAAATCTCTAAGCTTTATTGAAGGATCTGTAAATTAAAGCCTGCTTTTTATAGATTTTGTCTGGCTGCTAGGCCTCACAAATTGCCAGATCTACTTGCAAAATTATTTTGCTAACTCTACACCTAATATTGCCATACAGAACACTGAAGGTTAACTGTATGTGCTCTATTCACACTTGACCAGTTTACATACTCAGTTCATTTTCAGAATACTATGGTAATTAAGATGAATTGCAGGGGTATGGAAGTACAATGAACATTTTCTGTAAAGTCCATTTTGCACAGTCCTTCTCTAGGTTTAATGATTGCAACATAGAAAATTCTCATTGCCTTTTGTGCCTCTTCCTTTTTCTTCTCATTTAGTTCTGCTTCTTTCCTTTTCTTTGCCTCTTCCAACTTTTTTTTCTCTGCCAATTTTTTTGCTTCTTTTTCCTTCATAGCCTTCCAAGCTTCAAAGGATGCAAGTGCTTCTTCTCTCTTAGCAGCTTCCTTCTAAAGAGAAAATGTGCAATGTAAAATTATCTAGGAATTTCATTATCACTAATTTTGGACTAATTTTGTATGCATTGTGAATCATCATATACACTCGTCTATAAGTCTAAAAATTTATGCCCAAAAATTGACCCCAAAATCCCAAGTCGACTTATTTAGGGGTCACTATGGTAATGTGATAGCAGCTCTTTCAGATTTCCCCATGCAGTCAGCAGAGCAGTTTATTTCTCCCTTGCTCTAAACAAAAAGAGTCCTGAGTGATTAACTGATATTGCTATTTGTTTAAGAGTCCTCTCCTGCCCGCATGCCTGGCTGAAATGAAAGCTGAAATGATGAAGCAAAAAGACTCAGAGTCTCTCTTGCCATACACACATACACATACTGAAGGAGCCTCTGAGTTTTACCCTCGACCTATCCACGGGTCATGACAAAATCCATAATTTTGGCCCCCAAACATGACCTCAACATATACATGTGGTTGACTTATAGTTGAGTATATACAGTATAGTTTTTCTGGGTACATCTGCCTCAAAATTCATGAAGTGTGCTACTTATTCTTGTACCTACTGGCTACCTACATGCTTTATTTAACCATAAAACACAAGAATCACCAGCTGCAATCCTGTATCAGCTTATATTTAAGTGGAATCATAGAGTTGGAAGAGACCACAAGGGCCATCCAGTCCAAGTAAGTATTTAACTCAGGGCCAGAACAGACGGCAAGGAAGGGACGACTTAAAGCCAGCCCCACCAAAGATGCACACACTGCAGCCCCAATATACCCTGAACCTGATTCAAATAAGAGTGGAAAAATCCACTTCTATTTGGACCGGGAAAGGGCCGTCTTTTCCAGCCCCCACTGCAGCTCCAGGGAGGCTTCAAGATGCTCTGGCAGCATGTAAATGCTGTGCATCAGAGCATCTTGAAGCTGCCCACATCTGGGCAGCCAGCCGGCTTCCGGGTGGCTTTGGAATGTCAACACATACTAAACCAACACATACTTTTTTGTATCTTTTCACTGTACCTTCACTATACCTTTAGACTGAAATATACAACTTTGTGGTAAAATAACGGGACATCTCCATTTGCAAATTTGACTTTGTAAATCAGAAAAAAAATCAGTATGAAAAAGATTCTGTTTAACCCTTCTCTTTATTCATGCTTAGTAAATGTGATCTATAAATCCATGGAGCAAGAAACAACAGCACTGGTCATATAATCAAAACTGTACAATTTCTTCAGTGCAGCTAAATGAACTGAGAGTGAAATGGGATTTAATTAAGATAAGGATAAGGACAGGCAAAGTTAGGGAGGGCAAATTGTGGTTTACTTCCTGGTTTTAAATTTTTTTCTAAAGAGCTAAAATGAGGGAAGCTTGTGATATAGGGTCATTTTTAGCAAAGTAGTAATGTCTTTTGTATAAAAACTCTGAGGTACTCAAACACCCTCTAAAATTTGTTTTTATACAAAGGACATTACTACTTGGCTAAAAATGACCGTGTATCCAAATGCTTCCCTCTATTTAGATTTTTAGAAATATTTTTTTAAAACCAGGAAGTAAACCACAATTTGTCTTCCCTAACTCCTGACAGTGCTCCCCCTGATCCAAAATTGGCTTCATATTTCTAGCACAGACTTATTGGGTAGAATCAGTATTGATTAATCATAATATAATAATTACCTACAAGATGATTGTGAAATAAAAACATAAATTTTAAAGCACTTCATAAACTACATTTTAAAAAAAATTGATGTTAATACTTAATTGGAAAGTCAAATGAAGAACAGGTCTGCATAAAAGCTTATAGTATGCTGGTGGCAGTTTTAAATCAGTGCTTTTTAAAATAAAACCTTTTCATTTTTTTCCCGCAAGTTCTCAGCTTTGTTCCTTTTAATTCTTTGTAGTTCCAACAGGAATATTCTCTTCTTTTCCACCCAATCCTGAAAAACAAAAACAAATGTAGTACAAGATTTATAAGTGAACGTTAGACATCATTTGATAAAATTATCTAATAAAATACAAACAAATTTATTGTGATCAGTACCACTAGCATTTGTTTTCCTAAACTAACAGTATGAGCTATTCCTTTAATTTTGTATGTATGACATGATGTTTCTACTGGGATGAAAAATGCCATATGCATGAGTAAACCATTCCTGATGTGATGTTAAAGGTTGCTTCTTTAGTTTCTCCAAGCTTCTGTATCAATTAAGGCATAAAATGGAATTATCTCATTGGCCACAGAAATCTCATTAAAATACATTTGAAATACATTTCTCTTAACTTGCTACTTCTTATTTATAAAGAAAAGTTGGGAAGGAAGCAAAATTCAAGGTCTTACTGCTAATCATATCCTAGGTTGAATCCAAGGTGAAAGGTAAAATTTAAAGGACTCAGTTTTAGAAGAATAGGAGTCTGTCTCTTATTTTTAATCAAGATGAAATGTGGAATGTTCTATTCACCTTTTCTGAATTCATTCCACTCTATCCTAACAGAAAAACAGACTGCTTTTTAAAACATCTCTCCCTGGTGAAGATGCTTGTGGTTTTGAAAGCTTAGACATAGATCTTAATGATATTTTTGACTTGTATTACTACATTATGGACATTGGAAATTATGTCATGGTCAACATGCATACCCTGTAAATTGTATTCTTAATGAAAAGGGATACCTTTCAGGTATTAAGTGGTATTATGGGCTTACTTGATAAACTGCCGCTCTCAAACTGTCTGCTTTATCAAGTTCAGCACTGTATTTTCGTAAATGCTTGTTGTCCAAGAACTTTAAGGTTCCTAAGTACTGAGATGATGTACTTGTTGGGATATGAGAGGGTTTTCCAGTTTTCTTTAAATATGTAGAGCTGAAAGACCTGCAACATAAAATGACCGTATAAAACATTTTAAGCTTTAATAAACTTTATAAATAGGAAACCTAAAAATGCATTTTAAAACTCTCAGAAAATACTTCCATTCAAGTGGGCAGTGAGGTTCTGGGACTCAAGCATCAAAATGATTAGATTTAAAGTTTAATGTAACTTGTAGAGAGAAACCTACTCTTGGACAAACATGGAATACTTAAACTGGAGTTTCCAAGTTCAAAGACTTGGAGATTCATGTTGGAGGCTGGCCTAAGAGTTGAGAGCAGCTGATAAATTTGTCAAATGTATTGTCTAAAGTATTTTCTCAGCTAATTGGTTTTAAGCTAATTTATGGGACTTTTATCTTTAAAAAAATCTGCCTATTCTTTTGCCAATATAAGGTCCAGGCCTCTGAGGGAGAGAAGATATATTGGACATTCCCCCTTCTCTACTGGCATTCCCTTTTCCTTTTGTGTCTTGTCTTTTTAGATTGTAAGCCTGAGGGCAGGGAAATGTCTAATTAACAAATTGTAAGCCGCTCTTGATAGCTTTGGCTGAAGAGCGGGGTATAAATAAATAAATAAATAACTGTATTGCACTGGGACCATCTCTTTTAACAATTTGTTTCAACTTTTTATTAGAAACTCAAAAGCTTTAAGGAAAAGGTTGCAGTAAGAGGGGAAAAAATGGCCCTAATATCTATTGATTTAAAAATATCAGGGAGCTTCCTGTTCGGTAGTTATGAGATCATACACTGGACATGAACTCCTAACTTTTGGGATTCACATTTATAATTAGTAATGATGGAATGTGACACCCCAAATCTACCTTTCTTGCCAGGCAAGGAGCAGAGGAAGAGTTTCCATGGTACTGCAGATTGCGGAGCTGAAAAATGATGTCTGCATTGCTCTCCCAGTCATGGAATGCATTGAGAGAAACAGCTGTGGCAGGACCCTAGGTCTCTCCTGCTGCCTCTTCTTAATGAGCCTGAAAACTCTGCAAGTGTCATTTCCCAACAGCCTGATTTGCAGTGCCTTGGAAACCTTCTGCTTGGTACACTGCTTGGGAGATTGTTGGGGGTGTCTCATCAACCAGTTAAAACAGCTGAGCTCCATTGTTGTAGTTACACTGTAGTTACATTTTTTCTTTCTATGTATTGGTCAAATAGGTTCTCTTGTGAAACCAGTACAATGTGATTTTAGGAAGCATAGAAAACCCTCAGTAACCTCCTCAGGCAAGATACAACCTCAGACTGATTTCACTGCACTGTATGGGGTTGAACCTTTGTCCTTCTGCCAGAACTTCCTTCTCTCAATGGGTATGATGGAGAGAAGACCCTGAGGCTGGGCTGAATGCATCTATAAAATGCAGGACAAAGTGCTTGGCTAGTGATCATGGGGGAGGGCAAAGAAGCTGAAGTTCCAGACCCTTTTGTACTCACAGTTAACACTGGGATTCCTTACTAATACTCAACATCTGGTAGGCAGTAATTGTTGAATTAAGCCCACCTTGTTTGGCTGCTCTAGGAGCCTTTTCTGTATGGTCTTCAAACCCAGAGGATTACTCTGCTCCTTTTGGATGCTCCCTTTGAATGCTCACACCTAGAAGGTCTCTATCAAGTTGCCCTGATGTTTCTGCTCTGTCCATGAAGGCAGGGAGCCATATGACAGAGAAACCATGGAGCTAAGAACTTAACACATACAAAGTCTAATAGCTCTTTGCCACAGAAAGGTTGGTCTGCTGGCGAGAGGAAAAAAAAGGTGGCTCTGCAGGAGAAAGAGAAAAATCACAAAAGCTAGGGAGGCTGAGGGAAAAAAACCTTTCTGAAGAACATCCAAGAATATCCTTCTACAGTGCAGGAAAATATTCATGCTAGAAAATCCAAAGGAATGTAACCACATACATGACTTTTCCCTTGACAAAGGTGAGTAACTTTTTCACACTAGGGGGCCAACAGGATTTAAACGAGAGTTAAACAGGAACTGCCCTATGTTTATCAACAATGCAATAGGATGTGGCAATTTAAGACCTAGAATGATCTGTTGCAGTGTATCTAAAGAGCTTATTCTTTATTTATTGTTTATTTATTTATTGTTGCAGTGTATATAAAGAGCTTATCTGTATCTAAAGAGCTTATTCCTCAAATCTGAATTTCCTACCTGTTTATTGAAGATTTTACATTTTGTGCAACTATCTCACTTTCTTCACTCTTCTCCTAATAAAAACAAAAACAAAATTGTTTTAAAACATAGTACACAACAGAATGATTATGCAGTACATTCCCAAAATTTCAATTAGTGTGACAAATCCCCTTTCCATCTTGGCTCCAGAGTTTCAGCCACTGATCTCATGTTACTCACCTTGCCCTTTTACCCTCAAAATCACTCCTGGATCTGGTACTCAGGACTCAAGATGACCATTATAGTGGACAAGTGGCTTGTTGATCAGTGGGCTCAAAATGGTAAAGTTTGACTATGTCTCTTTGTTAATTATCAGATGAAAACATCCAGACAGAGATGTACAAAATAAAAACAGTAAAGATTTATTGTAAAAGAAAATAAACATCCAGCCTTTGACTAGTTCCACACATAGTACAGATTAACACCTTAACTTCTGCCAACGTAACACTTTTCCCTGAACAAGCTCCATATTTTCAGCTCTGCAAACCCTATTCAGATCTTATCTTCTTCCTCACAACCTTTACATCTGACTGGCCTAACAAACTCTTTTACAGACAAGCCTCTAGGTTACGTTCTTGTCTGCCTGTAGTGTCCCCCAATATTCCATGAGCTGCGATTAAATCATATAAATTTAGAGTTGGAATAGACCACAAGGGCCATCCAGCTGGCTCTTCCCAGGCTTGTCCAGCTACTTGTTTCACATTTAGACTGAAAGGTGCTGCTAGAACCCTTTACCCTTCAGATTCCTTTTTATGCTGAAACAGATGAGCATGGCTATTTGCTTGAAAACTGCTTCAAAGTAGATATGAAGGAACTGGGAAAAAGATGTCTGAGTATTCCTTGCATATGAAAACTCCATGAAATTCATGGGATCACCATAAATTGAGAGACAACTTGAAGACACACACAGAGAGACACACAAATATGTGTATGTGTGCATACAAATACATGTATATAAGTTACTTGAAAACTGCCTCTATTAATGATACAAGTTTATCAAACATACCTTCATTGAATCCTTTGACATACCGAGTGCAGACTGTGAAGTACTTAGTTCTACCTTCTGTTCAAATTTATCATCTTCTGTTGTCTCTTTTGATCTGTCCTCAATGGCACTGCGTTCTAATGCCTCCAACTTTTCTTCTAGATCATCTTCAGTTGACTTCTGCAATTTCTTATTTTTCTCATACACTGTTGTCATCATTAGTTCTATCACAGAAGGTGATTTTCTGTCACTCTCCAGCAATTTAAGATCACTACTGTTGCTAGTTTCTTTTTGTTCATCATCTAATGTTTAAAGAAAAGAAAAGAAAAGAAAAGAAAAGAAGCACTGTTGGATTAATAAACAGAGGTTGGAGGTGGCTGAAGTCAGTGGGAAGGAGGATGTATCTGGCTTTCTTTCTGTAACTCTCCAAGATCTAATTTTACATGAGACAAACATAAAGTGACTTGATAGGCAAAATTAACTACCATATATACTCAGCTATAAATCGACCTTATGTTTTGGAACCCAAATTATGGATTTTGATATGATCCATGGATAAGTTGGGGGAGAAAACTTTGGGGCATATATGTAACAAAGTTTTCAAAGGACAGGAAAGCAAAGGAAAACAATGTCAAAGAACATAACAAAATTTCAACAGGCCTAACTGTTTGTGCTTATACTAAAGGCATGATGGGTAAGAGAATAGAGGGAGGCAGCACTTCCAGGACAGATTACACTCTTGCCTTTTACCAGGAGATGGTTCCTATTTTAAAAACAAGAGTTAACGTACAGTGTTTCCACTGACACCATGGATAAGTCAACTCAGGTATTTTAGGTCAATTTTTGATTAAAATTTCTAGACTCATATATGAGTATATACAGCATACCACAAACTGTCAATGGCATTTAGTCTAAAAAAACTTGGCATGTCTGTCATATTTAATGGTTTGTTCATTACAATATGGAAACATACTGTCACATCTTTTCTCATAAAGCATTTTTTTAAAAAAAAAACTCTTTAAGTTTTCCTATCATCTGGAGAATTTAAATACAGGTATTGCTGGATGTATTTTAAAAACAAACCATGAAATTATAACTTAATTTCTAGCACACTCTTATGAGGTTGCATAGATGCAAGTTTTCTTACATTTCACATAGTATATATGAGACATAATGTGACCAAATGCAGGGTTCAACATAGAACTTAAGAGAGTTATCAAGCATTCCTCTTCCCTCAGGACCTGTGGAAAATGGAAACTCTAGAAATCAAATAAATAGACCTAAATACTCTGAAGAAACCATATGCTATCTGATGATGGAAACAAAGCAGGGTCAGATCTAGTTAGCACTTGGGTTGGGGACTGCCAAGAATACTAGTTGTTATAGGCTGTATTTCAGAGGAAGGCAACGGTAAATCACCTCTGAGTATTCCTTGCCTAAGAAATCCCTATGAAATTTATGGGGTTATACACACACACACAACACACACATATATACACACACATGGCTATATAGGGAAAAAAGGGAGAAAAATCAAGTAATACCTCTGCAGAAATGGGCTAGATGGGCATGTAGATAATATACACACTACTTGCTCGTTGGCTAAGCAGGGAAAAGAGGGAAATAGTATTTTGGCCATTAATTGCCATATGATTGCCTCTTGATGCATAATTATTCTAGTCCTAACCAGTCCTTATAAAAACTCCTGTGTGTGAAGACCTATGAGAGGGAGGATCATGCTGGAGATTTACTATTGAGATTTACTACCTAATTGAGATTATTAGAATTTCACTGTGCAATGCTTTAACAAAATATTTCAGCCGTAGCCTTGGACATGAGAAAGCAGTTTTCATAGCCCGAGACATCCAGGTGATGTATATAAATAGAAACTACCAGTAGACATATCATTGCCCCTTGATACATAATTAGTCTAGCTCCAATCTTGGGGGGCGGAGGGACAGGGTATAAATGATAAGAAGAAGAACTGGTCAGAAAGAGGAATTGGGGGAATATCTTTTTCCTATATCAGCTAATTTAAACAAGGTCTTTGTGAGTAAAGAGGTAGACTGATCTTTTCCACCAAGACATAGAAAAGGGTAAAAAGGAAGCAAAAATGTTGGAGAAGGGGATTATCACTCATGTCATTTGGCTACCTACTAGGAAAATTAAGCCATGTCTTCAGTACTCAGATACAGCCTGTATATCTACAAATACATTAAAACATGACAAAGACCTTATGGTTTCAGAAACCTTTTTCTAAAGGACAATGAATCAAGGTAAGCCCTAGGACTTTACACTACTTGAGTCAAATGTTTGAGCTGAATGTTTTCATGTTTATGTCTTTCTAACTATGTACATCTCATCTATATGAGACGAATGCAGAGACTGAAAATTCATGGCAAGAGATACTACTTGTGGGTCCAGCTGTTAGAAAAGAAAAGAAAAGAAAAGACACACAGGCAAAAATGGTTGGAATAAAAGAAACCACAACCTTATTTATCACAGCTAAAGGCCTGGCATGTGGCATGGATCTGACACTAGAGAACCTATTATCCTCAAATCACAAAAACCCCTTGGTCTATCTGCTGAGGTGCACCACTGAGTGAAAGATGTGGAATGTGCTTGGGTGCTAG
The DNA here is from genome assembly GCA_034509955.1 of Urosaurus nigricauda. Taxonomy (NCBI): domain Eukaryota; kingdom Metazoa; phylum Chordata; class Lepidosauria; order Squamata; family Phrynosomatidae; genus Urosaurus; species Urosaurus nigricauda. The sequence continues at coordinate 153,393,450 of JAOEGL010000005.1, read as the reverse complement.
CCATTAGGTGGTTTCTTGTCACCTGAGAGTGAGATTGGTCTGACAGCCACCAAGATGGGCTCAACAGTGGTCATCTGTGCCCTTAAGGATCTCCAATGGGGATCAGTTTTGCTGAAAGCTGTATCCTAGCCCATACCACATTGTCAAAGTTGTGGTAATTGAATAATGTAAGAAAGCATAGTCCTAAAGCCTAAAACAAATTCTTTAAGGGAAAGGAGGATGGGAAGGCAGGAAGAGCCCAGATGCTAAAGGAGCTAAGGGGCACTTAATTTATATGCCATAGGTAGATCACAGTGAAGACTCTTCATTTGTTCCTCTTTATTCCCACCTCCCTCTATCCTCAGCTGTCTCTCTAACTGGCTGAGCACTGAGAACCCACAAAAAAGAATATGGGTAGGAGGAACTGTTTTATGAAACAGATAATAGATTATAAATATTGAAATGGCTAATAAAAATACTCATTGACAGTAGGGCATAAATCAAAATAAACAATAACTTATTTCTAAAACAAAAACTAATTATTATTATTAACCTTTATTTATATAGCGCTGTAAATTTACACAGCACTGTACATACAATAATTTAATTAGACGATTCCCAACACACATAAACAATGCTCTTTCCCTACAGAGACTTGGTGCTAATATGTTATGAGCAGAGAGCCAGCATGGTTTAGGGATTTGAGCTGGACTACAACTGGAGACCAGGGTTTGAATCCCTGTTCAGCCATGAAAAGCCACTGGTTGTCCTTGTGCAAGTTTCACTCTTTTAATCTCAGAGAGGCAAAGACAAACTCCTTTGAACAAATCTTGCCAGGAAAACCCTAACTTCACCTTAGGGTCACCATATATTGTAAATTACTTGAAGGAACTTGACAACAAAAAAATTACCGTATATACTTAACTACAAGTTGACCTCATGTATACCTCAAGGGCAGGTTTTGGGACCAAAATTTTGTGGATTTTGAATGAAACTTAGGGACATGTAAGAAAGGATCTAAAGGATGAAGCAAATGAAAACAATGCCAAAAAACTCTAACAAAAATTCAACAGGCATAACTGCTCACATTAAAGATTGGATGGAGCAGAGAATTTGGGGGGGCGGTGTCAGTGCTTCCAGGACAGATTATACTGTTGCTTTTCATCAGGGGATGGTTCCCTTTTTTAAATAAGAGTTAAAGTACAGTACTTTGACATGTGGATAAGTCGACTCTGGTTTTTTTGGGGTCAATTTTTTTGACTAAAGTTTCTAGACTTATACATGAGTTTATACAGTATTATCAGCTTGTTAGCATAATGTCTCCAAAGCTCTTTTATAATGATAGAAGATCAAGAGAGAATCAAAACATAATTATTAATTTCAGATTTCCCTCCTGTCATTATGGAGTTTGAAATTTTCCTCACCAACAATCAGGAGTTGCATTTAGAATCTTTGGTAGCTTAGACATAAGTAGATGAGTATTACAAAACTGTCAGATCTCAATTATAACCAAAAATTCTAAAAATAATTTTATAGAACCACATTCTTTACCTTTTGGAAAAAGTTCTTCCCCTGATATTGTTAAGTTGGAGTCACCAGTTCTCTCATCCACCGAAGAAAAATGAATAGGAAATTGTGATGAGGAGCTTGCAATCCAGGGGCCCTAGGATATAAAAACATGATATGGATAAACCTCCTCGTACTAGCAAATGAATACCTTTAATGTGATAAAACCCCATAATCTTGATTCAAGCTACAGGAGAAAGAACACACTTTGACAACAGAAGCAATCAAATTCCTATTAAAGAAAATTAAGCATGTACTTATTTCTACCATGAGAACAATGGGTCAAATAACTGAGAAAGGCTACAAGGACGTGCAGTGGTGGAGTTAAGAATGACCTGGATATTTTCCATCTCTTTTAACACCAATATATAACTGATACTCAGAGATGACATTGTCCATTGTTAGTCCACTTTCACCTATCTCCTTTGCACATAGCAAGCTTAGCTGAGTACTTCACTGCAACATGAGTAGAAAAGCACAATCCATTCTGCGTATTAGTTTACAAAGTGCAAATTAGATTGGTTCACTTATAACCTTAGATTATTCAAAATAGTGTCCCTACTTTCAACGGCTCTGCTTCTCTGTTATTTACCCTTTGCTTATACTGGATAGCTTAAAATCACTTTTTACCTCAGGACCAGGACTTTCTGCAAGTGCTCTTCTTTCAGATTTCATAACCTGATCATTTAACCTTGTTTCAGAAGATGGTGCTGACAAAGAAAAGAATCTGTAGTTATGAGATGATCTATCTTCTGCCTTGCTTCCTTCATAGTCTTCCACATGACTACTTTTTCTCAAAACACTCCTGGGTTGAGGAGATGGCTTTGAATAATCATGTAATGCAGGAATGCTGATATTTTCAGCTGGGAAAAATACAAAGAATGCAATTTTCAACAGGCATTTCAGATGAAGACAATCCAGACTAAATGAAACAATCTCTCAAAATATTTCTTGTACCAAACACTGTGAGATTGCTTCAAACATTTGTGAAATTGTGTTAAATCCCATATGTTCAATTAAAATAAAATTAACAATTCAACTGCTACAACTGACAGAGAAGAAATATCATTTTTAAAACTCTTACACATGATTGCTTCTTTCACTTTTTTGTGAAATCACATAGCCTAAATGTAAACATTTGCTCATTCCTTTTGTGGGAAGTAGGATTTTTATGTTCCAATTTCAACCTGTTATCTTTAGGTGCAATTGTTAATTCACACCGAAAAAATGTCAGGCCATATGCAATATGAGGCATGATTAAGAAACGTCTCAAATAAACAGAATGCACAGAAATGTAGCATTGTTTACATGTGTAGTAAACGACAGCTCCTCCCCTTTTTCTATATGAATTAGACCATCCCAATGCCATTTAAAAATGGAGAGAGATCCAATAAACAGTGCTCGACGAGTATATTTCCAACATAAGGTGACTCTCTCAAGAGTTGTTCATTACCTCAATAACTGGCTTCAAGGAGGTCCCTGGATATGAGACACTATGGGAAGAATTAGGAAATCACCTATGTTTTCTTTATAGGGGCTAAACAGACGGGCAAAAAGAGGTGCTACAAATCCTAGAATTCCATAGGATGGAATTGAGTCATGGCAGCTAAAGAAATATAAAAATTGCATTAATTTTGCATTATATATGCAACCATTGTATGATATTCTAGAGCTAAAGATGCAAGCTATATTTGCAGTATACAACCACACAGGATTAAAAGATGGAAATGTTTTAAACATTCACAAAGCTCAATAAAATATAGCTTACATTTATCTTGGAATAATTTGCAGAATGGGGAAAAACACCCAACAACTAAACAAAACAAAACAAACAGCTTCATTTATATACCGCTTCATACCCTTAATGAGTGTCTAAGCGGTTTACAATTGTAAGCTATTTGCCCCCCAACAAACTGGGTACTCATTTTAGCGACCTCGGAAGGATGCAAGCCTGAGTTGAGCTTCAGCCCTTTGCTGGTCTTGAACTCGCCACCTTATGGTTTTTGAGTGAGTGGCTGCAGTACAAGCATTTAACCACTGCGCCACCAACAACTAGAATGGTAACATTTGTTTTGAAAACACTTTAAAGTGCTGAAGCTCCCATGAAGATGACAATGGAATTATGCAAACTACTTTACTTGAACATAATTTCTCCAAGCAGGAGAATGTAATGTAACTTGTTTTACCAGATACTGATGCTGCCTTGCTCTTGAATTCCCTTGGCTTTGGCACAGGCTTGATTTCAGTTTTCTGTTGAATTATGTCATCTCTTTCTAACTGCAGCTCAAACACAGGTACTTCATCAGGTTGTTCACCCTCTTCTTCAAATCCTGATCCTCCTTCAGAAACTGAGTCATCATCCTGTGCCTCTTTGCTCAGACATTTATTTTCCAACCCTGTTGTTTCCTGAGATCTCTCCTCATCTTCTCCCAGAACAAAGGCATCAGCAGTTTCTTTTTCAAAAGTTTGGTATTCTTGCAGAGGTCCTTCATATGGAATGGATTTTTTTGCTATATGTTCTTCATATGACCCATAATGTTCTGTCAGTGAAAAGGGGACAGCTTCCCTCTCTTCCCTCAAAACCTCTTTCTCCAGCTTGGACACATAGTGAGGTGTCTGCTCTATATCTGATGAAGACAAATCATCTTCACTTTCACTTTTCAGACTGCTCCCATTGCAATTATTCTTCTCACATGATGGTATTGTAAAACTAACAGATTTCTTTGGGGTGTTTTCCAAAGTTTCAGGAAACTCTTCTTCTGAACCTAGAAAGAAATTAACAATTTGTGCATAAAAATAAATTTAGACAACAAACCTTAATCCCAATCAACATTCTGGCATACATTTTTGATGCAATACAATTTTAAAACTTTGCAGTGTCAACCATCAAACAGTATGCTTCTTCCTCCGTTTCCTGACTTGGTCCCAGAAGTCAATTTTAGTATTATATGGAACAAGTTTCAGAATGTACACAGAAATTCAAAGTGCACACTTCATCACTTGTAATACATGTGCTTTATAAATTATGTTCCACTTCAGCATCAATAGCCTCAAGAGCATTAATAATACACTAAATCATAAATATATAAAAAATATTTGAGCCATTCAGGCTCACATAATGTAAAAGGGGGGGGGGGGGGAAGGCCAATAAATACATTCAAAAGAAACATAATGTGCACTGTGATATAATGCAAAATACAATTCATATACAGTTGCAATTCTCTAAGTACCATTCCTTATGGACCCCAAACAAATATATCCCCACACCAGAAAAGAATGTTGACTCCTGCCTAGATAGTTGGCACACTGGAATTATCTCATTTGTGGGTGGACTGTTGCTCTGTGCTATCCTGAGAATGACTTATCTACAGGCTTGAGGAACTCAAATATTTCCCATTCCCCACAACAAAGAAATGCCTCCTTTTGCTAGCCCCCAAGGAGGCCTGAGCATGCAAGAAAGATATTGTGTATTATGTGTCCCTCCTTAAGCAACTGTAGAATGCATTTTCAATAGACCTGGATGTGGGGCAAAAAAAGAATTTGTTTCAATCCACATTTTCCTATATTAGAAAAAAAAACCTGCAATAAACTTCAGAGGCATTACTTCATGATCTTTAGCCCTAAGTATTTTGTAAAGCATGTGTATAACAGAAGTCCAAACACACTGCAGAAATAATCCAGTTGGAGCCTGTTTTAACTGCCTTGGCTCAGTGCTAGGGAAACCTGAGAATTATAGTTCATTGTGGCACCAGAGCTCTCTGACAGAGAAGGCTAATTGTCTCATAAAACTACAGTTCCCAGAATTACCTAACATTGAGCCAGGGCAGTTAAAGCAGTTTCAAATAGGATTTTTTTATCCCGTGTATTTTGGACCTGAGATTGGTTCTAAGCAAAAGTCCAGACTAAGATCATGATGTATTACTGACCTGTTATTTATGGAACAACAGCAGCATGAGGCCACAATCAGATGTTATTCTAAGGTATCTTGTTATTCAACATACCTTCATCATCACTTTCAAAGTCTTCGGAATAGTCAGCCGTTTGTTGTCTTGATGCACGAGCAGAAAGTGCTTTCTCTAACTCTGCCTAAATACAAATGCATAGAACAAATTATCATTTTAATGAGAAAATAATCTATCTACATTCTAACAATTATCTTCCGTTTAGCACAACTATTTCAGGAAGATTTAAGAAACAATTCCATCATTGTTTACAACAGGCAGCATTAATAATCATATTTTATAGCCTATGCTGAGCAATGGAACTATGGTAATCTAAAAAAATAAGGCAGATCATATCCCCCCTAATAAATAAAGCCATTATCACAAAGAAATATAATTTAATGTTGCTAGTTTGAACCTTCATTTCTGATCAGTTCATCAATAATAACAAGTCATAGGGCCCAAACAGACAGGCCAAAATAAAGCTGCTTCAGGTCACTTTGGAGGTATGCTGTTTAAATAAAACACACATCTTAAGAGGCTAGAAGGTGTGATAAAGCCTCTTAGGACTGGAGCATGACTTCGGCGCAGCTTCCGGACTGCATCATTTAAATGCATCATTTAAACAGCATACCTCCAAAATGACCCGAAATAGCTTTATTTTGGCCTGTTTGGGCCAATAGTTAAACATCTTAATGCACGCATATACCTGATTTTCCAAGCCTTCATTTCTGATCAGTTCACCAATAATAACGATCTGAATAGTTAAACATCTTAATGCATGCATATACCTGCCTTTTCCAGCTACTCATCTACATATGCCCTTTGTTCATTATATCCACCTTTTCTGGGCCAAAAGTGTGGAAAATTATTTTGGTTCACTGTGAAGATTATTCCCTGGCCTCAGAGAAATTGAATGAGAGACAGATCCAAAACACACTGCAGAAATAATCCAGTTTGAGACTGCTTTAACTGCCTTGGCTCAGTATTAGGGAATCTTGGGAAATGTAGTTTATTGGTTTATCACACTAGGGGGCAAACAGGATTTAAACAGGAATTAAACAGGAATTAAACAGGAATTAAACAGGAAATGCCTTATGTTTAACATAGGGCATTTCCTGTTTAATTCCTATTTAAATCCTGTTTGCCCTCTAGTGTGATAAACCTCACAGAAGGTTAAATGCCTCACAAAACTACAGTCCCCAGAATTCCTTAGCATTGAGCCAGGGCAGTTAAAGTAGTCTCAAACTGGATTATTCCTGCAGTGTGTGTTTTGGATCTGTCTCTTCATCCCCTCTCCCACTGCCATCCCCTTTCTTGTGTGTCCTGTTTTTAGATTGTCAACCTGAAGGCAAGGAACTATATAATTAAGAATTTATAAACTGCTCAGAAAGTATTTCTGAAGAGTGAGGTATGAATACAAAATAAGTACATAAAATTATTCTGCTGATCAATTTTGACTTGGAGATCAAATATTTTACCTGAAAAGCGGTTCTTTTGGAGAATTTTGGACTCTTGGTGTAAGCTAAGGTGCTAACACTTTCTTCATCAGACATGTTTCTTGATCTGAGAAAATTGTATATGCTGAACTTGTAACCCAGTGAAAGCAACTGTTCTGTCTGACTGTAGATAAGAAAGATTTTAGTGGCAAAATTGACATTCCTTTGAGGAAATACATTTTCTTACTTGAAAAACAGCAAACATTTTACTAAGGAACATATTTCCCCAGCATATTTGAATTACAATTACAAGAGGAATTGAGAAGAAATGGCTAAGAATTCCTTTCATATGTGTATAATTATACCTTCGTTTCCTTCTAAGAGACATGGTATTTTTACATGCTGCTGAGGACCAAAGGCACATAATAGTTCCCAGAATTCCTTAGTATTGAGCCATGGCAATTAAAGAGGTGTCAGACTGGATTATTTCTTCAGTGAGGACACAGCCACAGACAACAACTTATTTTTTTATAAATATGTTATGAAAACTGATATGAGAGATTTCACAGAAGCAATATTTAACTGGAAAAAGAATGTTATTTTGAACGTTTGATTTGATCTGGTTTGGAAAATGTGTCTTCTAAAGACTGAAAATGGATGATGTGATTAATTTTGTACGTATTTTATAAATCACTAATTTTTTTTTAAAAAAAGATAGGTCTTTAAGATGTTTTAACTTGAATTCTTTTCTCAGTGAAAAGGAAATTAAAGTTGAGACAAAGTAGTTTGGTCATGTTAATGGTATTGTCTCAAAAAGGGTTTTTTTCACTAGAGAGAAAAATGTTTCTCCTCTAGAAGGAAATACAGAAAAAAAAAATAAAAATAAAAATCTGAAATATGTTCACATTATTCTTCTTAGGTCCATCTTGTGCAGGAAATAGTAGAGAATGTACCTTTATGCATAAACAATGCATAGGAATAAAGTGTAAATAGTTTACTATTGTTTACAAAACACACTTGGAAAAAGATACGCTCACTTACCACTAGATAAAGATTTTATTATTGATTTTTGTTTCTTTCCTTGCTGTATCTACGAGGGGAACTACAATGTATTCTTACATTGTGAAGTCGAAGGCTTTCATGGCTGGCATCCACAGTTTTTTGTGGGTTTTTCAAGCTATGTAGCCATGTTCTAGAAGAGTTTATTCCTGATGTTTCTCTGAAGATGCCAGCCACAGATGCTGGCGAAACATCAGGAATAAACTCTTCTAGAACATGGCTACATAGCTTGAAAAACCCACAAAAAACTGTGGATGCCAAAAACCCACAAACATTTATTCTTACATTTTCTGCACAAACAACCTGCAAGATAGACCAGACTGAGGACACTCGCCAGGCAATCCAAAACAGTGGGCTTTTTGCAGCTTTGAAAGAATGTGAACTTGGGTCAGCTATGTCTTTCCCAAAGCTTACATGCATAGGTTTATAGCTCCATCTACAGTGCAATTCTATATAGCTGTATTCAGAAGCAAGTCCTTCTGAAGCCTGTTTGTTGTTGTGTCCCAAACTGCTTTATTTCTAAAGTGTGGATACATCCCCCAAGTGCTACACTCAAACCACTACACCATGCTGGCTCTCTCAGAACTGTTGTTGTGTGCCTTCAAGTCTATAACGTTGAAGGCTTTCATGGCCAGCATCCTTAGTTTTTTGTGGGTTTTTTGGGCTACGAGGCCGTGTTCTAAAAGAGTTTATTCCTGATGTTTCTCTGAAGGCATCAGCCGCAGCTGCTGGCGAAACATCAGGAATAAACTCTTCAAGAACACAGCCTCACAGCTTGAAAAACCCACAAAATGCTATGCCTTAATTGTTTCCAACTTATGGCAACCTGAAGCAAAACTATCCTGGGTTTTTTTCTTGGTAAGATTTGTTGAGAGGAAGTTTGCCACAGCCTTGCCCTGAGGCTGAGAGAGTGTGACTTGAAAGGTGCACTACAACTTTCTTTATAAGAGAGCCACCATAGTGGTTTGAATGTAACACTTGGGGGGGGGCTGTATCCATACTGCAGAACTGAAGCAGTTTGACACCACTTTAACTGCCACAACTCTATTCTACAGGATCCTGGGATTTGCAGTCTGGTGAGGCACCAGAACTCTCAGATGGACCAGGCTTAATACCTCACCAAACTACAAATCCCCAAGTGGAGAATGAGTGAATAAGTAAATTAAAAGGAAGATAAACAGTAAGATCAAGTAACGAGAAGATAGAGAAAGGAGAGATTAAACTATTTTTTGGATGCAAGGTAGAATAGAGAAAGCAGAAGAAGGAATATACTGTATATACTCATGTATAAGTCTAGAAATTTAGGTCAAAAAATTAACCCAAAGAACCTGAGTTGGCTTATCCACGGTTCAATGCAAGTACTGTATCTTAACTCTTATTTAAAAGAAGGAACCATCCCCTGATGAAAAGAAAGAAGCACTGACCCCCTTTACTCTCTCATCCATCCAGTCTTAAGAATAAGCACAAAGAGTTAGGTCTGATGGACTTTTGGAAGTTATTTGACATTGTTTTACTTTGCTTCATCCTTTAGATCCTTTCCTATATGCCCCTAAATTTTACCCTCGACTTATCCATGGGTCATAGCAAAATCCATAATTTTGGCCCCAAAACCTGCGCTCGACTTTATACATGAGGTCGACTTACAGTCGAGTATATACGGTAGTACTGTAAGTGAGAAGGTTAGAGTAAGTGTAGAAGTAGAGAAAGAGGAGAGGGAGAGGAAAGAGAAGATAAAAAGAGAGAAAAGGAGAGTTGGCAAAACTAAAAGAGAAAAGAGGAAGAAAAAAGAAGAGAAATAAAGAAAGAGAAAATAAGAGAATGGATTCTAGGAAGACAGAGAGGGAGAGAGAGAAGATGGAGAAGATCCAAAAATAGTCTAGATATAGCTTTTGTTTTAGCTTTAATTATATATGTATAGAGATCGTACGTGGTTATAATGTAGCTTTGTAATCTTCAACGCTAGGGAATTCTGGGAACTGTAGTTCTGTGAGACATTTATAGCCTTCTCTGTCAGAGAGAGCTCTAGTGCCACCATAAACTTACATTTCCGAGGATTCATTCCCTTGCACTGAGCCAAGGCAGTTAAAGGCAGCCTCAGACCGGATTATTTCTGCAGTATATTTTGGACCTATCTGCTCTTCTTAGAAGATCCCATTTAGTCTTTTATTGTATTACATTTGATTCAAGAAAGATACCAGGGTATCTCTTTTCTCGATAGACTCTGTATTATGTGGGGCACCTAAAGCTGAAGATCTTGCACATTATCTGCTTGCGTTGTCAATTATATAATGGTATTAGAGAGCAGTATCTAGCCCCCATCATCAGAAATTTGAGGGAAAGGGATGATGAAAGCAAGCTGCCTCTGCTATGGCAAGGAGATGATTCTTTTATAACTCTTAGGGTTGCCTTGTATGCAGTGAAAGCAGTTATTTTTCGGAAGCAAGAAGTAGAAAAAGGGCCTCAGATGGACTGTTGTGCAGGTGACACAAGGGGTGTAATCAGATTCAAATATTCCAAATTTTATAGAATTTCTGCAGTGCCTTTTGGACCTATCTGCTCTTCTTAATAGAAGGTCTCATTTATTCTTTTATTGTATTACATTTGGACCCTTCCTTATAGAGAGATCGAAGTTGTGTTTATAGGTTTATTTTTCCCTGGTGCCTGATGTATTTTGGACTTAAGTCCAAAGATTTTAATGCAGTCATTGCACTGTTACACTTATTATTATATTTAGTTTTGTTAAATTTAAGTTTTTTGGATTTGTTTACGATAAGGGGATGGATTGGTTTATTTTTTTTAATGTTGCTTCGTTACATTACGGTTATTATGCTGTGTAAATTTACAGCGCTATATATATAAAGTTTAATAATAATAATAATAATAATAATATGTTACATGTTATATCTATGTAATGTTATGTGTTATATCTACGTAAGACGCCTCAATCTGTTGGGAGAGGCGGGGTATAAATAAATAAATAAACAAATAAATAAATAATTCAGAGGGGGTTTACTCATTACCTCCCTCTGAAGCTGAGAAAGTGTGACTTGATTTATAATAATAATAATAATAATAATAATATTGTTGTTATTATAGGTCATGTTACACTCTCTTTCACACTCTTTTTCATTTGTGATCAGATTAGTTCATTACCTTCTTCTGAAGCTGAGAAAGTGTGACTTGATTTATAATAATAATAATAATAATATTATAAGATCATGTTACACTCTCACACTCTTTTTGATTTGTGATCAGATTACTTCATTACCTCCCTCTGAGGCTGAGAGAATGTGCCTTGACTTTATAATAATAATAATAATAATAATAAATATTATTATTATTATTATTATTATTATTGGTCAAATTACACTCTCTTTCACACTCTCTTTCATTTGTGATCAGATTATTTCATTACCTCCCTCTGAGGCTGAGAGAGTGTGACTTGATTTATAATAATAATAATAATAATTGTATTATTATTATTATTATTATTATTATTGGTCAAGTCACACTCTCTTTCACACTCTTTCATTTGTGATCAGATTACTTCATTACTTCCCTCTGAGGCTGAGAGTGTGTGACTTGGTTTATAACAACAACAATAACAATAAATAAATAAATTATTATTATTATTATTGTTATTATTATAGGTCAAGTCACACTCTCTTTTACACTCTTTCATTTGTGATCAGATTATTTCATTACCTCCCTCTGAGGCTGAGAGAGTGTGACTTTATAATAATAATAATAATAAATTTTATCTATTTATTTATTTATTATTAATAATAAATATTTTATTTATTAAATAAATATTAAATAAAATAAATATTTTATTTATTATTATTAATAATAATAATAATTTTATATTATTATTATTATTATTATTATTATTGGTCAAATTACACTCTCTTTCACACTCTCTTTCATTTGTGATCAGATTATTTCATTACCTCCCTCTGAGGCTCAGAGAATGTGACTTGACTAATAATAATAATAATAATTTTTATTTATTAATTAATAATAATAAGTATTTAATTTATTAAATAAATATTAAATAAAATAAATATTTTATTTAATAATAATAATAATAATAATAATAATAATAATTATTATTATTATTATTATTTTAGGTCAAATTACACTCTCTTTCACACTCTCTTTCATTTGTGATCAGATTACCTTCATTACCTCCCTCTGAGGCTTAGAGAATGTGACTTGACTTTAATAATAATATTAATAATAATATTTATTTATTTATTACATAAATATTAAATAAAAATAAAAATTTTATTTATTATTATTATTATTATTAATAATAATAATAATAATAATAATAAATTTATTATTATTTTAGGTCAAATTACACTCTCTTTCACACTCTCTTTCATTTGTGATCAGATTACCTTCATTACCTCCCTCTGAGGCTGAGAGAGTGTGACTTGCCTTCCAATTAATATTAATAATAACAATAATAAGCCCCAGCCCCTGCTTACCTCGCGTCGCAGGGAGTCTCTTTCTTGTCTCGGGCGAGAGGGCTGAGTGAGTGAGCATCGGTCTTGTCCCTGCCCCAGTTCCAGGTGTATTAAAGCGCCTCGGGCCTACTACTACTACTAGGCCTCTCTTTGGGCCTGACAGGGGTTGCTTAGCAACCAACTCTACGCTAGAGTTGACCGCACAGACCCTAGGCCGCGTTGCCGTGGAAACCAAGCCGGGCTTTCTCATCCTCCTCTCTCATTGGTTGCGGGGGGGGAAGAGAGTGGCGTGTGACGTCATAAAAGAGGCGGGCTCACTCTCTCGCCCCCTCAGGCCTGCGTTGCTATTTCACTTTAACTCCTGTTGCATTCTGGGACTTGTAGTTTAAGGAGGGGGCATTTAGAATATTCAGCCAGAGAGCTCTTAGGCCTCACTGAACTACAAACCCCAAAATGCAACAGGGGGGGCAGTCAGAATAGAGTAGTTAAAGTGTAATAAAGCAATGTTTTTAATGAGATTATCACACTACTAGGGTCAATCCCAGAACCATCCCGCAATTATCCCGCAATTGGCAATGATGATGGGATAATTGTGGGATGATTGTGGAATTGACCCTAGTGTGGTGTGATAATAATCTTATTATATAGGGCCCACCTGCACTGTGGAAATAATAAGACAGTTTGACACAAAGCTTTAGCTGCCATGGCTCAAAGCTATGGAATTCTGGGAGTTGTAGAGGGTTTTTTTTTTTTTTTTTTGTGGCACCAGAGCTCTCTGAGGCTGCATCCACATTGGGGAAATAACCCGGTTTGGCACCGCTTTAATTCCCTGGGCTCAAGGCTATGGAATTCTGGGAGTTGGAGTTTGTTGTGGGCCCAGAGTGGAGCTCTGCTCCGCTCTGGGCCCACAACAAACTCCAACTCCCAGAATTCCATAGCCTTGAACCCAGGACATTAAAGCGGGGACAAACCGGGTTATTTCCCCAGTGTGGATGCAAACTGAGAAGGCCAAATGTCTCACAAAACTACAAATTCCAGAATTCCATAGTGGCGGCTAAAGCGGTGCCAAGCCGGATTATTTCTGCAGCCGTTTTTATATAGCAGTGGTTCCCCCCAAACTGTGCTCTTTAAAGGATTTTAGACTTCAGCTCCCAGAATGCCAGACTATTGGCCGACATGACTGAGGCTTCTGGGAGCTGGAGTCCAAAATGCCTCTTAAAGGGCACAGTTTGGGGACCACTGTTATAATAAAGCATTGAAACTAAAACCCTTTAAGACAGTGGTTCTCAATCTTTGGGCCTCAACCCCAAAGGTTGAGAACCACTGCTTTAAGACATGAAGAGCGTAGAATAAATGTACTATAGCACAACTGATTAAAAAAAGAAAGCCCTTTATATATAAATCAATCAGTTCCAAAACATCTGATGGAACAGAAAGCTCTTCATCTGCCAATGAAAGGACAGAAGTGAGGAAGCCCACCTGGGTTGCATCTGCACCACAGAAATAATCCAGTTTGACATCACTTTAACTGCCATGGCTCAATGCCATGCAGTTGTGAATTGTAGTGCGTTGTGTTATTTACAATAAAATAAAACAACAGAAATCCCTCTCATTCCCTCTTATCCTTCCCAGTGGATTTACATGGCTGAGCCAGGATTCGAAACCTATGCAGTTTATCACATGGGAGGAATTTCTCTCAATTGCGAATGGAGCCAATTCGCAATTACGTGAATTCGCTAGTTTAGCGAATTTACGTGAAATCTGATTGCGTTCGGAATGTGTTCAGAATGACTTCCCATTTCCCAAAAATGACCCCCCATTGCCCGAAATTGTGTGAGATACTCTAATATGCAATTACGTGAAACCCCATGATTGCATTCGGAATGACTTCCCTTTTGCCCGAAATTGTGTGAGATACACTCATACGCAATAACGTGAAACCCCATGATTGCATTCGGATTGGCATTGGATTATATCCCCAAATTCCGTCGTATGATAAAATCCCTGCTCTCCAAAGTTGTAGTCCAACACTCAAACCACTACACCACATTGGCTTCATTTATGAAAGAAAAGGGAGATTTCCGCAACAAACACCAGTCATGTATTATCGTCAAAAAATTACTAGCAAGGATAAATTATTTTGTAGAAATATAATGCTAAAGTCCTGCGCGTTCCTATCTTGTGGTAAACCCCACTGAATTCAGTCTGCCTTATTTCTGAATAGATACAGTACGTACAAGGTTTTATTAACAGTTGTTAAGCCTTTAAACTGTGTGCATAGCCTAAGCATAAAAGGTGGCTTTTTGAGGGTATATATGAAATTGCAGATTGACCAGTTCCAGTTTGGAACTGCATGAAAGCAAACAAAAACCTAAACAAAATGATATTCAGCAATACTTTGAATTTAAATGTAGGGAGGACTTGACATTTCAAATCCTAGGCTACAGCTGCACTGTAAAATTGCTTGCGGGGCCACAATAACAACATTTTAAAAATGGCTGGCATATGTCTTATTAAAAATATCCTTGGACACTTCCTTAGCAGAAAATGTGGGCCAATTTCCATTATGAGTTTCCTACATGTTATGGACATTGCTTCTGAAATAATGTGCCAGTCTAAACTTCTGAAAATGTACAGTATTACCATTTTATTTCCCAGTCACATAGATTGATACAATATATGATCCTTTTGTCATTTAAAATTCGTACCATTGGGAGGGGGCAGCTTGGAAAAGGTTTTTTTATTATTATTATTATAGCTCCCAAATTATCTCAACCGATATGGCCAGTGCCCAGCCAGGGGATTCTGAGTGTTATTAGTCCAAAAAGTACTTTTTTCCTCCAAGCTTTCCAAGCAAAAATGTGCAATAATTGTCATCTCCAGATGATGGCAGCAAAAGATTTGGCTACAAAAAGCCAGGCACCTATATCTGATGGTTGTTGCTGAATTTAGTATGTCACCATTTATAGTCAAAGCTTGAAAAACAGGGCATTTTTAGTTAGTTTTTATTTTTAGTAACATTTGAATATTACTGCACATTAAAATGAAGCGTTCGCTGCAAAAAATAAAAATGTGGGTTAGACCAGGAAACTGAAAATAAATGATTGTTTGAACTCAAAGTACATCAACATGCAAAATCCACAAAACTGTGCTACCTTTGGATCAACCAAAATGCACAATATACTGGAACATGTTGCAAGCTTTCAAAGCTCCACTGGCTTCTTTGTCAACCAAAATTGTTTTACTTTTTTGGAGGTATAAACCTCAAATAGAAAAGTCTCAGTCTGTCAGTAATCTCTTTAGGATGCAAGTATATGAATCCAAGTTATGATTAAAGGCTGCCACTCTGTGCCCATTTTTCTGGGGAAAACAACAAAATAGCTTGTGGCACTTGGCATGCACTAGACCTCACTTTATCTGATATATGAAGTTTTATAATCAGTTGGCAGGGGGAAAAACCTATATATGCGTCGGTATAGACAAAAATATATGCAGTGTTATCAAATAGCAGCAAAATGTTAAAAAGTACAAGTTCAATTCTCCTATGAAATGCATAAAGCATCACATGTGGACCAAAAATTAGGGACAACCCAACACTGTCCAAGAGGTAAGGCCCAGCTCAGGAAGTATACACTGGCATGGATTTAAGCAGCTGTTTTACATCATTTTCCATGTGATCAGTATTCCACGCTACACAAGTTATAGCACTATGGTTGCACTTTAATTGCCATGGCAATATTCTATAGAAGTAGGGTTGCCATGTCCCTTATTTGAAGGTTGGAAATCTTTTCCCTTATGGGATTGGCAGGTATTAAAAGATATGTCCCTTCTTTGAGGGCTGGAAAAGGTGTCCTTTATATTAATTGAATGAGATGCTAAAAAATCTTGTAGTTTGGAGGATGGGCCCTTTAAGAAAATATGAGATCAGGGTGACCAGATGTCCTTACCACAAAGGAGGACAAGGCACTGCAAAATGCAGGCGATTCAAGAGAAATGGAGAATGTGACCAAAGAAAATCTTTTAAAAAAACCCTCCTATAAATGTAAATGCATGCTTCTTAGTCATGCTATGGAGGACATTTGGGAATTCCTCCTGGGCAGAAGGCTGAAATGTAGGACATGTCTTGGAAAAGGAGGATGTCTGGTTACCTTGTATGTGATTGACTTGCAGGAATAAGCAACTGTGTCTGAAGTTCAAATACAGACAATTAGATCATCCATGCTCCTTTCCTTCTTCTTAAAGCTGATGGATGTTTTCCCCTGAGCATCTTTCTACCAATAAAAATGGGCAATGGCCAGCAAAGAGTAGGGTAGTTTTTCTTTGTGTATATAACTTTTTGTTGCTTTTGGCCAGGGTTGGAGAGGGGGAAATATTGAAAATATTATTTATATATACACACACACACACACACACAACAAACATTTTATTATGCCATTTCATTTAATGGGGCTTGAAAATCTGCAGATTTTGCTATTCACGGGGGGGGGGGGGGCGGTGTGTGTCTAGAACCAAATCGCAGTGGATACCAAGGTCCCACTGTATGTGTGTTTGTGTGTGAGCAGAGGAGAATATGTGCATCTTTGGGGATGAGCAGACCTTACTCACATATCCCTATCTGTTGTTCTGATGCAGATAGAATTCAGAGACATAGGCGATTATCGGACACAGACAGGATAGGGACGGGTTGCTACACAGTCCTTATCCTGTCTATGACAGCAATTGTGCGGATGCTTTTCAAAATGTAGCACTGATCCCATCATTATCCTGTCATTGAAGTGGCATTTCATTAACGCTAACTCCCATTAATGCAAAATGCTGGGCAATGGCAGTTCAGTGATGGGACAATGACAGGATCAGCGCACCATCATTTGAAAGGCTTTCATGCGATCCCTATCACTTATGCTTTCCGGATGGGATAATCTCTGGATAGGCGCAACATCATTTGAAAGTCCTTCCCACAATCGCTCGGGAAGGACAGGACAGGGATGGGACAATGACGTCTTGTCCCTGTGTGATAATCTCCATAGCTCTTAGTTGAGAATATCAGTATGCAAAGGGATCTTGTAGTGCTTTTGAGTCTGAGTGAAAGACGTTGTAGCATAAGCCTTCGCAGATGTTTTTTCTCCTTATGGGGCAAACCACACTCAAAGGAACAATTCTGAATTTGGATGAATCTAAGCGGTAACCTTATCCATATACTCCTATATGCTGTTCTGATGGTGAGGAATTCAGTCAGCCCTCGGCATGTACTCTGGTATGATTCCAGGATTCACTGTGGGTACCAAAATCCGTGGATGCAAAAGTCCAATTATATACGAGGGCATAGTAAAAATGATGTCCTTTATATAAAATAGCAAAATTGGGGTTTGCTTTTTGGGGATTTAAAAAAATATATGTTCAAGCTGCAGATGGTTGAATGCATGGATGCAGAATCTGTGGATATGGAGGATTTACAGTCTCACCTTTCCTCCTTCCCAGTCAGTTCTACACCACCCAATAACTGAGCCCTATGGGTTTATTGAAGTGGGTTGGGATAGGCACTCTCCTCCTCTCAAGATCTCCTCTGAGTATCAGAGAAAAGTGGAAAGGGGATGTAAGGGAGGGTGGGTCTCACAGGAAAGGAGCAGCCGCAGGCCCCTGGCTCCACAATTACCTGTATGTACTCTATTTTTATAAGAAGACACCAAAAAAGTTCTTGCTTCTCTTCCTGTCTATTGGGACTTCAACGCCTTCCATGATATTAAGTAAATGCAATTTTTTTTTGCCTAAATAAGGACACCAGTAATAGCAAACAAATTAGCAACATTTTCTAAGTGTAAATGTTTATGCTAAAAAGTGCTTGCTTGTTTTCTTAAATTATGGAACCCTAATGGAAACTTGCAGCAGAGCCGTATAATATTTTAAAGTAATGTAAATATTCACATTTGTTTCTTTGATGCTAAACCCTGAATAATTGAAGTGACAAGATGGATTGCAGCCAAAGTCCAAGGATTTCTGACACCCTACCAAAATAATGTGTACTGTACTCTTCTAATGTACAGTTTGTTCATTTTCTCTCCAAGTTCATTAATCAGGTGGTCTCATGTTTTCCCCCAAAAAGGTTATACCAGAAAACCTAAAATAAGCTGAAATTTAAACTATGTTGGAACTCACATGAAGACTTAAAGAAACAACAGCAAAAACCAGTGACACTGTCTCTTTGGTTGTTAAAAAAACTTTTTCAAAAAACAGCTTCATGCATACACCCCCAAAATCATTTCAGGACACTAAAAAACACGTGGAAAAATGTACCAAAATAGAAGTTACTGGATTTCCAATTGAGTGTTCTGGTTTAATTCCCTGAAATAAAGCAGTGTTCCAAATGGATCATGTTCTGTCCTTTTACTATAGTGCTGTTGTTTAGCCACATTTATTCACCAAATGGGTGGCCTTACCTGCTGCATTCCTCCTTCTGTTTCCCTCCTATGTGAGACTGGTGACCATCTGAAGCAGATAACTTCTGCTAGCTGTGGGAGATATCCACATGAGCTGGAACCCCGATTTTCCTGTCTTAAAACTCAAGTGGACAGCTTATTATTATTATTTACTTGTATCTCGCCTTTCTCCCAATATAGGGACTCAAGGCAGCAAGAGTAATGTTTGTATTTTTCTGCGCCTATATAGGACCATTATTTTTAGTGACTTCTGGTTAGCTGATGGTTTTAGAATTGTTCATGAGTTATTTATGAATAGGACACCCATCTATTGAATAAAGACTTAAGGAGCATGGCGCAATGGTTTGAGTGTTGAACTATCACTCTGGAGACCAGGTTTTGATTCCCAGGTCCACCATGAAACCCACTGGGTGATCTTGGGCAGGTCACATGCTCTCAGCCTCGGGGGAAGGCAATGGCAAATCTCCTCTGAACAAATCTTGCCAAGAAAACCTCATGATAGGGTTGCTTTTGGGTCGCTGTTAAGTCAGAAGCAACTTGAAGACACACAACATGTTTGGCTAGCCCAGTACCCAACAATGCATGCCTGAGCCACTCCCAATGTCAGCCGGTATGTTGTGGAGGGGACTGCTGGGGGATGACCAAAAGGCGGTGTTCACCCCTTTCCCTTCCTCATGGTAGTGGCAGCCTCCTTGTGAGGAGACCGCCACCACTGTGGCTAAGCGGGCTGGCAATGCTTGCCCTTGTTCCACCTTGCAGTAGTGGTGGCTTCCTCGTAAGGAGACTACTGCTACTGTGGCTAAGTCAGCCTGGGCACTCTCATCCCTTTCCCCAGTGGGATGATAGTCTGATTGGGTGTCATCCCTCTTCTGAGATTTCACCCGGTGTGGGCCGCACCACTGCACTCCCCCTAGTGTCACCACTGCCTTCTACCCCAACCTCTGCACATTAATAGCATTTAGCAATAGCGTTTATATTTCTATATTGCTTATCAGTGAAATCAGTAATCTCTATGCAGTTTACAATCTGTAAGGCAATTGCCCCCAATAAGCTAGGTACTCATTTTACCAACCTATGAAAGGATGGAAGGCAGAGTCAACCTTGGAGCCCTGGGATCTCACTCACAACCTTCTGGCTGCAGTACCAGCATTTAACTGCTGCACCACCAGGGCTCTCAAGCAGATGTTTGAAGCTGAAAATATGGATATGAACAACCCATTGTGCATAGACTTCACATGGTCAGGATGCTCTACCAGACACAATATTAGGAGAATAGATTACATTTGCTAATACTTTCTGTCTTTATAAAGTTGTCTATAAATGTTTCCTTATGTATGAGCAAAGCGCAGTGTATTTATCAAGCCATTACAATTCTGTTTCTGATATGAGAACTGTATAATAATAATAATAATAATAATAATAATAATAATAAATAGTATGCTTTCAAAGGCATTCTGTGACAAAATGCAGCTGGAAGATAAATGCATTTTGGCCTACATTGAAACATTCTTTTTTTGGCAAATGCAAGTGAGTGAAAAGCAGATCAAGATGAGGTCAGAGGAGCACATTAATGTATTCATGCATCATTTCAGAGTTTAAATGTTTCCTAAAAGGCCTTATGGCTAATTAGCTGCAAGACTAATTTGCATGTTTCATTGCTAAACTGAATATATGCCACCCTTTGATTTAGTTAAGATCTCTCTTTTCCCAGCATTCTTTTGTCAACATGTTAGACAAAACTGAGCAGGTTTAACTAAAAGGAAACACTTGAGAAACAATGGAAGGTTGATATCAATGAATTCAATTTTCAAGGATGATAGAGGCACACGGTATGTGAGTTTAATTTCTGCACACTAGAGGTGAGCAGTTTTGGTGGATCTGGAGCACTGACCTAGATGCAAAACAGAAATTAAATCTCAAGGATGCATACTTTAGAAGAATAAAATGGTTTTTATTCTTATAAAAAAGGCATTTCAGTCAGTCAAGCAGTCTTCTTTAGGGATAAAACATTGGAAATCAAAACCACAGATCTAGAAATCAGACTTCAAGAAAGCATTTTTCAAGATTTTATAAAGAGCATTTGTCTTGCTGCTGGATGTTTCTTTTGGTTAGGATACTGTTCATCTTGGCTTTTGGGAATGGTGAGGCCATTTTCTGGTCTCTTAGGCAGCAAAATGTCTCAGAAGGGTCTACTAAATGTTCTTGTTGTTGTTATTGTGTGCCTTCAAATCGTTTCTAACTTATGGCAACCCTATGGCTTTTCTTGGCAAGATTTTTTTCAGAGAAGGTTTGCCATTCCCTGAGAGCATTTGACTTTCCAAAAATCATCCAGTGGGTTTCGTGGCCAAACAGATAATCTGGTCTACAAGACTGGCTCTACTAAATATATGGATTCATATTAAAAAATTACTTCAGCAAGTGTGACAAGTCCAAATAGCTCTCTTCCTGCCTGTAGTCTGATTGCAAAGTAAATAGGCCTTTTATTTTAGATGCCCCTTGCAAGTTTTTGAGGAATATGTAGTACTTCCCTTCTCGCAAGGATGTAAATCTTTTCATTCTTTTTTCACTGCGTACAAGAACAAAAAGTTTCCATAATTTTCTCCCAGCTGCCAGACAAAGTGAATATTTCTGCACAGTTCTTGAGGGGTCTTTGCATAATGAGAAGTCTTTTCAGTGAATTACAGTGCACAAAAATAAGCAAGGTTTTTCTGCACAAAATCCAATGGCCTTTGTACAGAAATAGATAGAACCTAACTTTTTCTTATGCAGGAAACCAATTTTCAGTGTAAAAAAAAGCAGAGCTTGTTTACACACCAAAGCCACATGCATTTCTGCAAAGAATAATTCCGATAGACTCTGCAAAGTGCAAAGAAACTCACCATGATGTTATGGTTCCTGGCTTCTTCATAATTCTTCCAAGAAATAAATAGTAGTGAATACTCTTTCCATTTCTACTGTATATATACAGGTTGAGTTTCCCTTTCCTGAAATGCTTGGGACCACAAGTGTTTTGGGTTTTGGATTTTTAAATTTTATTTTAGCATATATACATATATAGAGAGATATCTTGGGAGATGGGACCTGGGTCTAAACAGGAGGTTAGTTTATGTTTGATATACACCTCATATGCATAGCCTGAAGGTAATGCATAATATTTTAAATAATTTTCTGAAACAAATGTATGTACACTGAACCACCATCCCATCTCACTAGTGGGACCCAAAGGAGGATTAGAGCAATTTAATCTGTATCATAACATTTTTGGTTACATCATTTTCAACTTGTGTTACAGACCAGGCTTTCCCAGGGTGACCCACAACACTGTAAGTCCATAGAATTAATCACATCCTACCATACAACCACAGCCTGTACTAGCACACTAAGGGTGGAATTGTGTTAACACACACTAGCAGTTCTATATTTTCCAGGGTCACATAATGGCAATGTGGAAAGGAAGACAAATTTGCTGCTTCCAAGCAGTCTATTTTGCCAATGTCTTACTTTCTTCATGGCGGTAGCATTCGTGAACTTTTATCTCCTGTCCGTGCCATCTATGCCAATGCAGTGCAGGATCTGTGAGTCTGGCCTAAGTACAAGATGCTGGCCTAAGAGTGGAATGCTATGTGTATGACACAAAAGTAAGTTTCTTTGAGTTCAACGAGAGCTACTTCTATACAAGTATGTGTAGGACTGCAGCCTTGGACATCCCAAAATGTTACCTCAGCAGCAGTTTAAAATGGCATAAACACTTTATATAATAAACCCAGAAGCTAAAAATAAAACATTAGAATAGCTGCAGTATAAATATAGAGCATTAAATATTACTTTAAACAGCTCAGAAAAAATTGAAAGAGAAATCTGAATGGAAGAACTTCAGAAGCATTCTTAATATTTGTTGTTGTATGTATGTCTTCAACTTATTTCCAACTTATGGCTGAACCTATTAGGGCTGAGGCTGAGAGTGTGTGGCTAGCTCAAGGTCACCCAGTGCTTTTCCAAGGCTGAGCAAGGAATCGAATCCTGGTCTCCAGTATTGTAGTCCACCACTCAAACCATTACACCTCACTGCCTCTCATTGCTAATATACTACGGTCATATTTTGGCACCCATTGCCATTGCTAGGTTGCTGTTCAGCTCTAGAATTTGTTCATCTGACCATGGGAGGTTAATTTTTCTGCTTAGGCAATCCACCAGAGTCTATCTATGCACCTCCTAATTGACAGATCCTCCAATTCCATGCCCTTGGTATCTCAATTCAAGCAGCTCATAGCATTATATAAAAAAAAATCGACTGCTTATTTGGAAAATGTAGATTGCCTCTTGTTGCTTCATTCCTTGCTGTGAGAATGCTTGAGCAGTGGAATAGATTGCCTTGGTTGGTGGTGGACTCTCAGGACCTTATCACATGGGAGGGAAGCACCCACATCCTGTGGATAAACAGGGTTTAAATCAGGGAATATCTGGCAAAAGCGGAATTGTTTTCAGATGACACTGGGCATTAATATGGCATTAACCCATGCAGAAAGTGGCAAAATCACACCACTTTTTACTTTCAGGAAAATCCCAGAAGTAAAAAGCGTTGTGATTTTGCCCACTTTCTGCATGGGTTAATGTTGTGTTAATGCTCAATTAGCCCAACATGTCTGAAAACAATCCCACTTTTGTGGAATATTCCTGGGATGGATCTAAACCCCATTTATCCACGGGATTTGGATGCTTTGCCTCCTGTGTGATAAGGTCCTCTGTCTTCGGAGGTCTTTCAAAAGAGGCTGGATGAACATTTTTCAGGAGTGCTTCAGTTGTGTATTCCTGCATGGCAGAGCATTAAATTAGATGGCCCTTGCGGTCTCTTCCAGCTCTAAGATTTTATGATTATATACAGTCATTAACAATTCACTGTGAAGTTTCCTTTCCTTTTACTTTGCTGATGTTACAGATGTTTACCAGAAGAAAAGAATCTACAGTATATATAAATGTTCTGTGTTAACAGCCATTCATTTATTTGAAAAGCAGAATTTGTAGCAGTATAAAGGCCAAATTCTTGCTTGCAATGTAATATGTTCTGTATATAGCTTCCACGCTTCCCCCAACATATGAAATCACCCTATCTATTGAGAGTCAGTGTGCCTGCTTCAGAAGTACTTAAATCATTCCTAAATATGACTTTCTTTTTATATGTATCACATAAACATTAGCAACAACAGAATGTATTTGTGAACGGTGCATATTTGGATGTCATGGATGTCAAAAGTTTCAAAATTCCCCTCCTTTTTTTATAGAGTGGTAAAAGGTAGTGTGCTAAAAGAGGTCTGTGGTTAATATACCTGAATGTCATTATAGCAGAGTAGGGCATAGTGTTTATATGGTCTTATCATGGAAACTTTATTGCATATACAAAGGCCTTAGTGGTAAAAACTTTCTTAAAATTAACTTCAGAAGAAATCGTTCCTTTATACCATGATCTAATAGTGGTGACCCTGGCCAAGGGATAACTAGATAAAAGTATTGAAAGGGCTAACTTCCTCTTAGGGATCATTTACACATTGTTGATTTTAGTGCAACTATGTGAATAATTTCACTCACACATTCCGGGTTTGTTGTTCACACTCTGGAATGTCATCTATACACATCTATGCGAGTTCTGTTGCTCACATGTTTCAGCATTCAAATAAAGATGGAGTCGATCATGCAAATGTATTTGAAGCATGTTCAAGGCATGCAGAGTTTTATCCCCATTTATCCCCGGTCTATTTGCATCAGTTATTCACACAGCCGAGCATTCAAATTTTCAGAAAAACTTGGAACAACTATTTTAACTATCTGAATTCCCCTGAGATGAGAACATTTCAAATCTAATCAGGTGATTTTACTCACCACTAGAAATCCCAAGCAGGTTATTTTGCTGGCAATATTGCCGATGAGCAATGAGTTTACATTTAATAAAGACCTAGAACCCATTGACACAACACAATTAGAGCAATATTATTCTCTTTTAACTGTTATGGTGCAATCCTGTGGAATCCTGGGGTTTTGTAGACTGATCAGAAGCACTAGAGTAACTCCCTACCCACAATGCAAATCCCAGGATTCCATGGGATATTAGTATGGCACTTAGAATATAGAGCTATATTTCTGTAATACAAATGGACCCTGGAGATATATATCCCAAACATGTTCTTCTGTGAATTTTACATTTTGAAATATGTTTCTAAACCAAAATCCATGGATGCTCATCCCATTAAATACAACGGCACAGTAAAATGGGGTCCCTTACTAAAATGGCAAAATCAAGGATTTTTTTTAATATGTATATATTTTTGAATATCTTCAAAATGTGGATACTTGAATCTGTGGATATGAAGGGCCGACTGTGCAGATTTGAGAGTAGCATCAGAAAGGTGGCTTTTCCTCATGAATGTGGTACATTCTGTTCATTTACTTTAAGATTATATTTCACATTTATTCTGTCTGTACAGATAGGTAAGTCCATCTTTTATATTTGTTTGTTTGCTTTTTACCCATGGCTAGCTAGTGGTATCTATGTAAGTGGCATGGTGTGTCCGTTCTGGGTTTCAGTCTGAACTTTAAAGCTGTTATCTATGGTGCTGAATCTATTTTGGGGATAGGGTTCAACACTACTAAAAGAACCCCAAAAACCAAGCAAGCCATCCTAGAAGAAAGGCAGGATATAAATTGAATAAAATAAATAAAATGTTATAAATGTTAAAGTGCCATGCTATATGTTGACTCAGTGACTTTAAAGAAGGTATGCACAGGATTGCAGTGTAACAATGGAACCCTATACTCGTCTACCCAGACATAATGTCCATTTAATTCAGTGAGTATAGGAGTGCAGCCTCAGCTTAGGAAAAATATAACAAATGGGTTATTTATATATTTACTGGACATGTAGGTTTAGCCTACTTAATTCAGATTATCAATTCTCATTGTTATTGTTTCCGACGTATGGCAACCTCACTGCCAACCTATCACAAGTTTTTGGGAAAGATTTGTCCAGAGGAAGTTTGCCATTACATTCTTTTTGTGGCCGAGAGAGTGGGATTTGCCCAGCCTCATACAATGGGTTTCCATGGCCAAGTAGGAGATGCAAAACTTGGTCTCCAGAATCATAATCCAATGCTCAAAACCACTGCATCACACTGGCTCTGTGTAGTATTAGCTGTATTTCAGAAATATTACTAAAGGCTTTTATCACCATTTCCTATTTCCATTTGGTAATTCATTCATTCATTGACTTGAAAGTGGGTGTATTACGGGCAGGAAATCATGCTGTATGTTTGGAAACTGGGGAACTGTTTACGTGGTCAAGCAATGAAGTGCATCTGAATTATAAACTCATCACTTTATTCATGCCCACTTGTCTCTCTGCCTTTGTCACCATGGATTCTCTCTCTAACCTTTGTTTGCCTCTGGAATGCCCTTTCCAAAACACGCACACACTGTGCCCATGAGGAAATAAATGTGTCAGCTTTTAATTAAATATTGACAAATAAACTCATATCTTTCATCTGGCCAGGAGAACTGCTTGGGGAATGAACATTTCAATGATGTGGGCTCACTGGGAACAAAACTGTTTTTCTCTCAGTCATCCAATTTCTATTTTATGAAAGACTCAGCTCCTATTTTTATCATGGACCCTAGAGCATCATTGTACTGTGTCTCAGCTATGGGAAGCTGCAACATGTTATAGTAGCTCTTTTTAAAAGCAACTTTTATGTAGACAGGAGATGGAATTTCATGGGTATCATGGGTGGAGGAGAGGAAAAGAGGTGTACAGGGGGGGAGGTTTTGTGCATGCCTGTGTATGAAGAAGCAAACAACATTATGTGTGCACATGAAGCATGTTTCTGTGTGTATAATGGCTGAGCATGTAGACATAGTGGGAGGAGAGAGTGGCTAAGGATGCACTCCCAGTGGCATCACTAGAGGGTGCAGAGATTCTTGTGGTACTGATGTATCAATTGGTCAGGTCAGAGTGTCCTGTACTACCCCAGGTTTGGTGTTTTCTTTGATGATTTCAATCTTTTTCTGCTTTGTGGGTGATGTAATTGCAAGTTCCTTACCAAACAATATATAAGGGGAGAACAAGAGCCTTCAGAAGATGTCAAATCTTTACGTTGGCCATTTCGTCATGTTGGCAGGGAGGCTCTAAAGGCTTCAGGCCAAACAGTAAGTTTCCCAAACTGTGGTATATATTTTTATTGCTTTCAGCCCTCTGTATCCACCGATTCTGCATGCATAAATTCAACCATCCATGGATTGAAATTTTTTTTAAAAAATCCAAAAAGCAAACCTTGATTTTGCCATTTTTTTAATAAGGGAGATCATTTTACTACACAATTGTATGTAATGTGAGCAGCATCCACAGATTTTTTTCTATCAAGGAGGTGGGGGAGTGAAATCAAGCCCCAGTGGATACCAAGAGCCCACTGTATTTTCAGTTTTGCCTCTGAATCTTGGACCCAGTATAGGGAATAGGAATGTGGATCATTTTTCCCTATTTTACAAGGTGACAGTGATCAATGTGATATCACAAGTCTCACTTTTTCATTGTTCTTTCCTGAAAACAACTACAACCAGAAATTCAAGCATACTTTGGACCTAATTTCCAGCTGGGAATGGGGATGTGGGCCATATTTTCCTTTGCAAAGTAGTGACTATAATAAATGTGTCACCATAGCCTGGCTTTTAATTGTAGTTCCAACTAGAGTAGACCCACTTAATAAACAAGTTGATTCAACAGTTGATTTTAATTCTACTCCATTTGGGACTACTATGATCCAGACCCATTTTTATGTTTTGAACACTCAGCAAACCTGAAAGATATTCCCATGTCCAGAAATCTCGGGCCAATTCATTTCTGACTGGCACTTCTGACAGCAGTGGGTCTACATGGGACTGCCAGTTCAGATTCTTCACTTAACCCTGTGGCCTATGCCTTCACAAACATATTCCCACTTCCTTCTGCCAAACAACATTCCAAATAAAAACATGTTGAGAGTAAGGGCGATGGTTCTTGGGATTCCTGCCTTTTTGCATTTTCTATTTGTCATTCTTGCAGAGTATGCTTCTCAATGGCTTGTTCAGCAAAAACCTCTTTGGTTCTCTGGAGTTTATTTTATGTGCTACCCTTCATGAGGATACAAGGGAGTAGGTTCAAGGGGGTTGGAATGCAAACACAGTAAATTTAAATGTTTTATGTGCGAATGGCTTTCAGGGTCTCATTCTGTACAAGGCTAGAAATTTGGGGGCTGAAGGGAAAAATCATTTCAGGGGACAGAAGTCTTATGTAGGGCCAATGCCTCATTCAGGCCCTTTCCTTGGCTATGTCCTTGTTAGAGTACTTCACTCCTTTTGCAGTGTAATTTTTAGTTGCTTTTATTGCTGTGTTGGTGGAGTACTTCTGAATGGTGGGCAAGGAATATCATTTGGTTCAAGTGCTGGCATGAGCTATGCTCCTATTGTGTTGGTGAGTGTTGATGAATCAATAAGACAGATGGGAGGAGAACATGTTCTGTATCTCATACAAGCAACTTGTAGCAATCAAGTCTATTCTTTGGTGGCCGGGGGGGAGGGGGAGTGTTAGTAACAGATTTAACTAGTTACTTTTCAGAACTAGAAAGCAAGCTACTTTGGACATGTGGCTACTTTTTCATATTATAAAGGTAATGAATTATTTTTAAAGTAATTCACCAAATTCTGATCTGGGCACCAATTATTTGAAAGATGTGGGGAAAGCAGGCAAACTAGCCATGCTCTAGTGTTGTTTTCATTCTAGGAAACATGGCTGCTGAGATAAAAGAGGATCAGGAAGAGCATAAAATGAGTTAGAAGGGGCTCAGTCTTTTCAGAGGCAGAGGAGCAGATACTTGCAGATATTTTGTGCCTAAGAAAACAGCCTTCCCTGCTCTCTCTGTATATATCAAAGGTTGTGTTTTCCTTTGTCTTCAAGAGTTCTAAATGCATTTTTCATACAATGTAAATGTCCTAATTATGCTGTGAAGTAAAAAGGGTTCATTCTAGTTAGAGCTGCTGCCTTCTAACTAGGACAATGGCTGACCTAATAAGAAAAAACACCTTTTGGAATAAAAACGAGAGGCACTGCTTCAGTAATGGGCATGTATTTATCTTTGTGTGGGTGTTGTTTCATGTGTGTAGTGGGTAAGGGAGAAGGAAATTGATCAGACCCATAGGAATCATTCCAGGTAAAACTGCAAAGAAGCCGTGCTACTGTCATCACTGCTATTATTATCACAATAGCTGCAGCAACATTAAGGACAAAGAACACCCCCCCCCCTTTAAAAAAATAAACAATGGGTTTGGCTGCCGTTGGCATGTATGCATTGTAGTTAGCTGCTGAATATTTTTTGTAGCAGTCCTTAATAGGAGTGCCTTTTATCTTGCCTTCATTTCCCCCATTTATCTATTGTAAATAAAAGGGAAAAATCACACAAAAAAGGCCACTATAGCTTCTACTTCTCTCTTTTTCTGCCCCAGGCACCTCTCTCTAGTGTATATAACAATGTATTTGTGGATGTTAGGGGGAAAGCAGTGTGCATTTACAGAAGGTCAACTATCTTCAGCATCAATGGTGGGCTTGTCTATGATTACATGTACAACAGGAAGAATTCTGAAAGGTAGGGCTTCTTCTATCTGAACGATACAGAAAAGGATTGCTTGTCACAGGGAATTTCTGCAGTGGCAATGTAGCAAGCTTTTCATTCAAAGCCAAGAGGTGTGGTATAGTAGCTAGGAGAAATACAGTATATGCAAATTTTTTAAAAAAAACCCAAGGCAACTGTACATCTTCTATTTGTTTCTTTTGCAGGATTAGATGGTGCTGGTGGCAGTGGCGATGATGCAAAGAATATAGAGTGCTTGTCGTCATTCACTGACAATTCCTGTTTTCCGAAGTCACCGATAATTCCTAGTGCAGGGGCTACAAATATATTCTGTGTGATTAGAGTGGATTAAACCAAACAGACAATATAATCAACAAGAGTCCTACATTTAAACTAGGGAAGCACTTTGGGATCAGTCAAGGGATCCCATGCCTTCCTGCTGCTCTGTGTTTATAGAAAGTGACGTGTCTTTGCCACTAGCCAACTCTTGTGTGTTGTTTCTCTCGCCAGCAGCCAGAGTTTGTGCCCTTGAGCCTAATGCTGAAAGACATCAATAGTTAATTATTCTGATACAAAATTCCTTCCAACTGTCTATTCTCTTTCAGACAAATGTGATATTCAATTGGAGAGAAGTGCCAAGTCAAACAACATAAAATATGCTTGCTTTTGGTTTGTACTCATTATTGTTTGGAAGGAATGGTTCCTACAGATAAGCAGCAGTTATATATTTCAAAAGCATAGTTTGTTCTATTCAGACAAAGACCTTAACACATCTCAAGCAAGCAGTATGCTTTTGCCTGGGCTCACTGGGAAGGGCAAGATTCAGCCATTTCCTCTCCTTCTTTCTTTCCTGCTGAGTTATTGGAGTGGAAACTGCTTGTATGCTTTAAAGACATTTTACAGTTGAATTAAGCTGAGGACAAAAGGGAAAAATGGGAGGAGGAGACAGAAAATTGTACATTTCAAAAGCAGATGAAAAAGTAGGCAGACAGAGGATTACAGTAATTGGAACTGTCCTTGCCAAATCAGAACCATTGGAGGATATGAAATATGGATACTGTCCATGCTAGCTGGGGATTCTAGGAATTACAGTTCAAAAAAGTAACCTTTCTCAGCTCTGTTTTCTAGTTCCCAGCTACAGTAGAACAACACAACTAAGTGTCACCAGGGGAGATTCAGAATAGAAATGGGAAGAAATCTAAATGGGGAGATTTAGAATAGACAAATCATAATGGAAGAGACCTCAAGGGCCATCCAGTAATTGCAGGAACTCACAGTCAAAGTACCCCCCACAGATGGCCATCCAGCCTCTGTTTAAAAACCTCCAAAAAAGGACACTCCATTTGGATACTTAGGATATGGGGACATAGTTTGTACATGATGTATGTCATCAGAACCAGGCCTGAATATTTTGCTTCCCAGGGTACAGGAAAGACAAT
This sequence comes from Urosaurus nigricauda, assembly GCA_034509955.1. NCBI lineage: Eukaryota > Metazoa > Chordata > Lepidosauria > Squamata > Phrynosomatidae > Urosaurus > Urosaurus nigricauda. Next base: position 153,362,478 of record JAOEGL010000005.1, on the reverse strand, counting down.
GACCCTGTCCATACCTACTTCATGTGTAACAACTGTCCAAATTGGCATTGAAATATGTAAGTTCAGCAGCCTTTTCTACTTCACCTGATTATAGGCAACATGCTAGACTAACACATAGACCAAGCTGGATGGACCACACAGGTTTGGCTTTCTATAGCGGGGGGAAACCATAAAGCTGCTGCCACTGCTGCCACCAGCTCTTCCCAACACCTGCTTGGGTTACTCTGCCTCATATTAAGGCAACTCCCAAGTCGCATAACCTTGCCAGTGGACTAAGACAGAGAAAGTGAACTCTACTGCTCTCTTCCATTTCCAAATTACATCAGCAACATGTAAACTGGCAGCAGGCAACTGTGAACTTCCAGATATTTTTGGACTGGAATTGCCATGATAGTTTGTCACTGCCTATGCTTGTTGAGCCGATGAAAATAACAATCCAACAACATCTGGTAGGCCATAGCAAACAATTCACACCCAATTCAGAGAATTTATCCAAACCAAACTTCTTAATTGAATCAGCACATGGAGAGAGTATTTAGATCAGGATTTTCAAGTCCTTTCTTGACATTCCACTACCATCTTTTATTCTTAACTAAATTTAGCACCTAATTTTGTTGAGTGTGATGCAAAAACTCAGATTTTTAACAGCTGGATGCAGGGCAATGCCCATTTTCACGAAACTACAACAAACCTGAATGGGAGTCAAAAGTGGGAATTGACCAACCATTGCTTTGCATGTATCATAGGCTTAACACCAAGGGCTAAATTGTGTTTTTGCCCATTCACCAAAAGAAAGAAAAATTCATGTCTTTTTCAAAGTACTTTTGACTCAGGCTGAACAGTACTCCTATTTTCAACTGTTAAATCTATTCCATATTATCATTTTGGCTTTGGGAACACATAGTTCAAAGGAGATATTTTAAAAGAAAACTTTAAAACAACATAGCAGTTATCTTAATGATAAAAGTACATACCAGACAGATTGCTTCATTTTTATTAATTGAGGGTACTTGCTAAGCAAAAACAAAGGGGCATCTATTTGGGGGAAAGAAACAGCGCCATGGGAGGGCTTCCGCCTGTTATTGTGGAATCAGAAACTGCTTTAATCAACAACCCATCTCTCTTGGCACAAAGACATGAAGGTCTCTTGGCGATGTCAAAAATCATTAGGAAAAAATATCTCAGGCTGAGCTATTTTTGGAGGTTTCATGGAAAAGAAGGGCCATCCACTTTCCCACTGAAAGGAACATATTGACTCAGAAAATAAATAGGCCTCGTTTTCTTATTAAAGGGTGCTGTCTAAGGATATATGACCCGTCTGTGCCAGAAAGTCAAAATCCTACCAATTATGTGATGTAAACAAATTCACACGCATGTCCAGTGCAGTCTCACAGATTTCTGCTTGGAGGTAAGCCACCCTGAGTTCAGTGGGAATGACTTCATACTAAGCATGGCATAGGATTAAAGCCTTAATTATTTTGTAAGTGAGAAATTTGCAATGATGGAAGTGAGGGTGGATGGGGACAGATGGATGCTGAAGATTTTCTGATCCTGCCATCCTATGGATGTGCTCCAATATATATATATATATATATATATATACCGTGTTTCCCTGAAAATAAGACAGTGTCTTATATTATTTTTTGTCCCCAAAAAAGAATTGTGCTAGGTCTTATTTTCAGGGGATGTCTTATTTTTCCATGAAGAAGAATTCACATTTATTGTTGAACAAAAATATTAACATTTATTATATATTGTATATATATTTATATACAAAAACTTTGCTAGGTCTTCTTTTTGGGGGGAGGCCTTATATTTAGCAATTCAGCAAAACCTCTACTAGGTCTTATTTTCAGGGGATGTCTTATTTTTGGGGAAACAGGGTATAAAGAAAATGCTGCAGACTTCTAAAGCAGAATAGGGAGCTCGTGGGGGATGTAACCACACACAAAGAGAGGGGAGAGCTGGAGCTGAAATGGCCACAACTATACTGTTTACACAGTTAGACCCTTGGTGTAGCACAGAGCAATGAATCCAGGCACTGGATTACCTATTTGCTGCCCAATCAAAACCTCTCCCAGCATACCTGGTGGGAGAAACCAAGGAATGGCAGGAAGCAAGATTCTACACAGCTATAAGTAAGCCACACCAGCTGGAAATGAAGAATCTCCAACAGTCCTGAGTTATGCATGTATCATGCACCACTGTATGCCTTCAGCCCAAGGCTACTTAAAGGGATCCCCAAAGTAGAGGAGTCAAGCATATAGGTGCCATCCTGCCCAGGCCTCCAGAAGAGGTAGACAGTGAGTTCCTATTCAGCTACTCCCACATCTGCTACTGTTGCAACCAAGATGGAAGCCCATGGAGCCAGTTCTCCTACCCCCAATTCTATAGCTGAAACTATGTTAGAATAAAAGAGCACTTTGGCCCGATCTAGACAGGCACTAAAGAGCACCACAAGGGCTCTGTGCGGCGATTTTAGGGTTAGGGAGGGTGCAGCGTTTACACCCTCCCTAACCCTAAACCGTATCGACACTGCCATTTTAAAATGGCAGCATCCATACGGGTGCACCATGGTAGCGTCATGGCGCGTGTAGTGTTTAGATACAGTGACATAATGGCACCAAGCGCGCCCTTTCTGCAGTGCAAAAAAAGGAGCTCAAAAACTGAGCTTTTTTTTTTTTTTTTTTTTTTTGCACCGGGTCCTTGGCACGGCCTTTAAATGGCCATGCCAAGGACCCAGGAGGGAAAGGGGCCACCACAGTGGCCCCTTTCTCCCCTCAGCACCGCCAAGGAAAGCGGGGTGCAGCTAGGTGCCCAGGGTGCTTGCTGCACCCTGCTTTGAGGCTGCGGGGAAGTGGCACTTTGCTTCTTCCCCGCAGCCTTCTGAAGCGGCAGGATGGGGCCTCTGAGGATGCCGGTGCGGCAGCCTTGGCACCATCTCGCTGCTTAAAGGGGCGGCTACCGCCCCAATGTGCCTGAATGGGAGTCCAGTGTTTTGATGCCACCCCAGAAGAAGAAGAAGAGTCCTAGTGGGTCGAATGAAATGCCCATCTATGCTAGCATCCTGTTTCCCTAGATGCTTATTGGGTAGCTGTGTTCAACTATCATGACTAGTAGATATGGATAAGTACTCACCTTGTTCAAATGCCTTGCCCTCCAAGATTGTTATCCCTGCCTTGCAAGGTTGTTTTGAATTTAAAAAAACTGGAGGGTCAGGGATGATATACTTGACCTCCTTTGAGGAGACTGATACAACATGTGGAAGCCAGTACGGTGTAGTGATTTGAGCATTGGACTAGGACTCTGGACCAGGGTTTGAATGCCAGCTCAGCCATGTAAACCCACTGGGTGCCCTTGGGCAAGCCACACTCTCTCAGCCTCAAAGGATGGCAATGGTAAGCCTCCTCTAAACAAATCTTGCCAAGAAAATCCATGAGAGGTTCACCCTAGGGTTGCTATAAGTCAAAAACAACTTGAAGGCACACAACAACAGCAACACCACCACAACATGTAGTTTCTATGTTGTTGTTGTTGTTTTAAAACACAATGAGAAAATGGCCCTCTAGCAGGGGAGCTCATCCTCTGGCACAGGACAGGGAGTGTACTTGAAAGTATTCCACAGCTCAAATCATCTTGATACAGCCTTGGTTGAACATGCAGCTGTGTCTTTTCAATGTGCCTAAAAAAACCAACGTCCATGTTCTTTAAGGTGCTCACAAAAAGAAGATGGTTCCATAAGGAATGATAGTGAAGTAAGAAAATCTATCAATCCATGTAAACCATTTTGAGAATTGTGTCAACTTCTGCAACTTTTCTTCTTGCAAAGCTCTTTCTGTTTCATTTGAATTAAACAGTTGCAAGTCATCCATAGCCTGTCCACTATAAAACAGTTGATTTAAAACAGTAGTATTATTCCTAAGAGGAAGGAAGAAGCATGTGAAAAAGACAGCATTCTCACAGCTCTGAAGGATTAATACCTCTTCCCCAACCAAACATTGCTTATCCTAAAGCTACTATGTCATTATTCTGTGAGAGCATATGCCACCAAGTACCAGATAAAGCTTTTGACCTTAAAAAAGAAAATACAGCATGCATAGCCAAGATGTGGCCTGCTAGATGTTGTTAGACTGAAAACCCCATCAGTCTTAGCCAGAATAGCCAATGATGAGGAATTATAGGAGTTAGAGTTCAACAGCATCTGTAGTGCCAGAAATTGCCCATCTCTGTAGAAGATCATCATAAAAAAAAAAATGACCTCTGTTGTTGTTCATATTTACTTTCTGTTTCTACTCTGAGTAGCAGCTATAAATTCTAAATACAGTGGTCTCTTCCCACTCACAAGCATTTGGTACTAGGGGCTCTCATGAATGACCAAAACAAACAAACAAACAAACAAACAAACAAAACAAACGTGGGAGCTCAATTCCACATTAGACAATGGCTGATGAAGCCTGCATGAGTGTGCTCATGTGTGCTCACCAACTTTGGCTACAGTGACACAGGGTAATCCACAGGAGCTCCAGTCTGTGAATGGCTAGCCCATTGATACGCCAGCTCACTGTACCCAACCCTAAACTGCAGATAGCAGGCCTAAATATCCTAAAGACACCAGATCCTGTCTGATCTTGGAAGCTAAGGAAGGTCAACCCTGGTTAGTACTTGGATGGAAGACTGTCAACAAATACTTGGTGGTGTAGGCTATATTTTAGAGGAAGGAAATGGCAAAATCACCTCTGAGAATTTCTTGACTAAAATAACCCTTTGAAATTCATGAAGTCATCTTAAGTTGTCAAGTGATTTGAAGGCGTCTACACAGAGAGAGATAATTTTCAGCCAGAGGACTCTAAGAGAAACCCCCCAGGATTCCATAGAATGTTGCCATGGCATTTAAAGTGGAATCATAGTGCTATAATAATGTGGTGTGATAGGACCCTCAATCTTGATTGGCACATCTTCAAACACTCAAACATTAATTTCAGTGGGTCTTCTCAAAGAGTGACTAACTGCTAGATCCAATGCTTTGAGTTAGAAAGAAAATAGCTAAGAGGCTTAGATAGTTATGGAAACCACAGCAGTCAATAAATGAGAGTGAATATAACTGGTGTCATCTCTTCCTTTTTTCTTTTAAAATGATTGCTTTTAAAGCATTTTATATACAATATAGGAAGGAACATTCTGACACAAAGATTATTAAGCAAAATGTTACGATGACCCTTTGCATTTTTAACTTTGTGTACATTTTAAACTACCGGTAAATAAAAAGATGCATCAAGATACAATATAGTTTGATTGGTGGACAGAGAAGGCAGAGATGCTCATTTCCTTTACTAAACTGAAGAGCCAGCGTTGTCAAGATGACTCTGTGATCATGTGGCCAGCATGACTGCACCGAATGCTGTTGCCTTCCCACCAAAGTGGTGCCTATTTATCTACTTGCATTTGCATGTTTTCGAACTGCTAGGTTGACAGAAGCTGGGGCTAGTGATGGGAGCTCACCCCATCATGTGGCACCCGGGCCTCAAACTGCCAAGCTCCCCTATCTTGCAATCAACAGAGTCAGCATCTTAACCACCTGAACCACTGTATCCCTTTTGGTAGTAATCCTAATCATGCCTATTCGGAAATAAGTACTCAAAAGTCAGAATTGAGATCAGTGCTCACATCCTAGAACATGTTTTAGGATTGCAGCACAACAATAACTTTTTTTAAATTTAGCCTGTAAGGTAATTTCTTATCTGCCTCTCCCTCTGGATCAAGGTGAGGAACAACAGCAGATCAACATGCAATATACAACATTATTATTATTATTATTATTATTAATTACAAATACAAAAGATCAGTTAAAACACACATCAATTTAAAAGAACAAATAAGACAAATATGCATTAAAACAATCAACAATTAAATCAATCCATATTTAAAAATTAATAATTTAAAATGTACAGTTGAAAAGGCCTGTGGCCGAGACTGGAAATGCTGTTTTAAATTCAACATTGTATTCAGCTGTTGAAACTCTTCCAGCAGGTCATTCCACAATCTAGAGGTGGTTGAGGAAAAAGTCTTCTGGCTGACAGCTATGGTACCAACCTAGTCCTGGCTGACTAGAATAAATGTTCCACAGAGAACCTGAGTATCTGGGATGAATTATACAGCAGGCAGTGATCCCATAGGTGAACTGGACCCAAACCATATAGAGCTTTAACGGTAAAAACCAGCACTTTGTACCTTGCCTGGAAACTAATTGATCAGGATAGAAGTTGTTGTAAGCTTCAACTTGGATTGAATGGGTATCAGCCAGAATCTCCCTGCACCCACTTTTTGTTGTTAAATTACAATAAAAAGAATATGACCTTCAAGAGATAATTAAAGTGTCCCATTAATATGGCACATCACAAAGGCTGCGGTTTAGTCTGAAGTTATTTCCATTTGAAATCCTTTGCTAGAAAATAAATTTGCATGGGTTATCTGAAAAGTATAATTTATTTTCTTTATTGAGATAATTACTTAAATTGGAGAAGGGCAGAGAAGGAGAGATGTGCATTTAAATACACTGTAAAATAAGCATGTCAAAGGGGAAAATGTAAATTTTGGTGAATAGAAGATGTGTCTGAAACTTACTACCACAATCACCTTCTTGCAGTTCATACAGGGGGGCAAAGTACTAACACAAATCTGGCAAACGACAGTAGAGGTTGGGAATTTGTCTGACCCTCGTTACTGTTCCTTCAATAATTTAATCAATTGTTTTATTTATTTATAGTCTTCCTTTCCTCCCATTGAGGCTGATTTTCAAAGCCATCTCAATTGCCTGTAGATTTAAAACTATTTAAGACATTAAGAGCATTGAATAAAAGTAGCATAGCTCAACTGCTAAAACAGAAAGCTCCTTATATATAAACCAATCAGTTCCAAAACACTGGCTGGAATAGAAAGCTCTTCACCTGCCAGTGAAAGGATAGCAGTGAGGAAGCTAACCTGGGATGAATTTGCACTGCAGAAATAATCCAGTTTACGCCACTTTAACTGTCACAGCTCAATGCTATGGAGCTGTGAATTGTAGTTTGTTGTGGCACAACACTGCAGTTCCGAGGATTCCCTAGCACTGAGCCATGACAGTTAAAGTGGTATCAAACTGGATTCTTTTTGCAGTGCGGATTCAGCTCCTGTTCTCCCTTGCAAGGGAATTCCAGAGTATGTGAGCAGCTCTCCCACATTCTTAGCCAATGTGCCTATGAAAGTTGTGGGATTAAGAGAAGTGCCTCCTCCAGATATTTTATAGCTTGAGAAGGCTCACGATGGGAAGATAGACTAGATCTGAGCCAGATAGGGTTGTCTAGGTCATAATGAACACTTTAAATTTAAAACAAGAAATAAATAGAATAACAAGGGGTAAAGTGGGATTGAATAAAGAAATATATTTTGCTCTAAACCTTAAAAATATAGGATTAAATATGGAAGAGGAATTTTTAATTAAAAATTATTAAAAGTTCTACAAGCACTTGGGTGGAAGGAAGAGGAAAGATGAGATCTAAGTAACTGGAAATATTACTTATCAGGATATATGTTTGACTATTTAGCATAAAAAAAGAGGGATTTATATGGGGCAGCTGAAAGGAAGACGTTTGGTTCAGAAATGGAAGAATATTGATTGAGAATAAAAGAGATGGGGCATGAAGATGTGAATAGGACTGTTAAAGTGATGCTCCATATGAAAACTAAAGGAAATTTATGATAAATAATCAGACCATTCTCGGGGGGGGGGGGTAGCATTTGCGTTAATGTGTGTGTGTGTGTGTGTGTGCGAGAGAGAGAGGGGGGGTGGAATTTAGTTCCAATTTAGTTAGTAAATGATTAAATAATAGAATGTATAATGTGAAATGTAGAAACTCTCATAACTGTATGGTAACTTTTGGGTTAGATGTAATAAGTGTTATATAATGGGAATAACCAACACTTTGAGTTGTGCTCAAGAATAGACTGGCAGTCGGTGGAGCTATTGTAACAAGGGAACTGAATGCTCTCTGTAATCAGTCCTCATTAATAATCTAGTTGCAGCTCTTTGGAGCAGCTGAAGTTTCTGAACATTCTTCAAGGGCAGTCCCATGTGGAGCATGTTACAGTATTCCAAACTAAATGGCACTAAGGCATGTTCCGTATATTCCTTACAAGCCTTGCAACACTGGTAAACCTTTGTTAGAACAGGAATTCTGATACATTATTTGCCTCAAATACATACAGTTAATTTATTGTCCAAGTACCTTCCTTTACTCAGGCTAGAAGGAGATGTTTTAACATTCAGATTGCTGGTCCAATGATAGTATACTTTATCAGCATTTTGTAATAAAGACCGTTTTGTTCTAAATACTGATGAAAGTAAATGCCATGCACACGTTTATAATCCCTTTGTATTTCTCTTATTATCCTTTCTATCTAGCTAGCTAATATGTATTTCCTTATAACCTCAAAGATACCTTTTCCCCCTCTAATAGGCTCATATATCTAGGACCTCTACCTTAGGTACAGTTGGTCCGACTGATCCATTTTCAGCTGAATGAAGAATAAAGCTAGATCTACACATATCTTTAGTACCGAAAGTAAAAATGACAGTATGCAGTCCTTTATATCGTGCAGTAAACATAGATTTCACCTAGACTTGGTCCTTGTGTTTTTGCAGCACTTGAAAAACACCAGTCTTTCTAATCCAGGTTGAGATACCCTTATCTGACACACCTGGGACCAAAAGTGTTTTGGATTTTAGGTTTTTTGGATTTTGGAATATTTGTATATACTTAATGAAATATCTTGAAATAGGAACCAAGTCTAAACACAGAATTCATTTATGTTTCATATTCACCTTATATACACAGCCTGAAGATAATTTTGTACATAGTATTCTAAATGATATTGTGCATAAAACAAAGTTTGTGTACACTGAACCATCAGACAGCATAGGTGTCACTACCACAGCCACCCATGGCAAAGGTTTAAGATTTTGGAGTATTTCTGATTTTGAAATTCCAGATAAAGGAGCTTAAACCTGTAGTCACTACTAACAATAAATCACTTTGACCCAGAAGACTCCCTGGTAACTGGTATACCACCAACATGACTACAGAGATTCAATGTGGATTTAAAGAAAAAGAAGCAAAAAACCCAGTGAGTTTTTGAACTTTTACAAGTGAAAGTGTCAGGTTTATTCTAGATATTACACAATCCACCTTGTCAGGCAGTTGTTACCACTGTTCACACATTAGATGACTCAAATTTGCCTGTGCCAATGTGCACATCTGTGACGTCCAAGCATGGACAGGCATTAGAGTATGCATGAAATCCATTGGTTGTCCCCAGCATCTTAGCATCCTGTTGCTGGCAATGAACCTTTCTGTCTCAATATGGATGGGATCTGAATCTGCCATGGCAGTTTCCCACCACTCTACACATTTTTAGGCACAGGTTCCACACAACCATTTCTGGGACTACTTTAGCAAAGTTAGAAAAGCTTGAAAAATAATGGGTTGGATCCAGTTGTTGGCCTACTTAGAGTAAACTCATCAAAATCAACAAGATTAATTTAAGTCTCAGTGATTTCCATGGGTCTTTTTTAAGCATGATTAACTCTGGATCCAACCTCGTCTGAAATGACTTTTCAAAATAAAATTGCTTTTATAATTAGAACCTGATTAGAACAGTGCAATATTGTTTCAGGGTAGTTATGGAATAATTCCCACTTACTTTCATTTGCATTTTTAAAATATGATTGCTCTTAAAGAGATCTAATTTTCTTCTTGGCTCCTCTGCCAGACAATGTATTAAACACATGATTTTCCTATTGTAACCTGATTTCTCCCCACCCCACCAAAAAAAAAAAAAAAAAGAAAAAAAAGAAAAAGAAAAAAAGTTTGATAATTGCACTTTTAGGAAAATGTAGACAGACTTTCATCAGACAGAATTCAGGGTTGATTTGAATGCAAATAACTTTCTTTCTCCCTCCTACCATTTTCTGCTTGACATGATGGCTTGACACTGAACTCAGAATTAAATGCATTTGCTCGCTTCTTAAAATTCTTAATTCTTAGGTGAGTGGAAGGTTATTATTACCCTGGAAAGTTTTATTTAAAATAAAATTCATCTTCACTGTTGGCATATTTGCATTTTCAACCCCAGAGAGACCAAAAACTACTGCTGTGTATCTTTCAATGAAGGGTGGTCACAGTGTGCCCCCACCCCTGGCCAGGTATTATTTGGCTCTGACTCCCCACAGTCCTAGCCAGTAGAGTCAGTACTGAGGAATGTTGGGAGTTACAGTCCAGCATGATCTTTGACCACCTCTGTCAGAGCCACACACTACTTGTGGTGCTTCTCTGCTGGGCATTGCAGTGCTGCCTGCACCTATTACTGCACAAGGTGATGAAGAAATGCTCAGTTTCCAAGTTCTATTTGCAGGACTTTACTACTAATTATGTACAGCACTATATACATGACACCAACTCTCCAACCAATCATCCACTACCAATAATAACCCACACTGTTCATAGGCCATGCCCATATTTATACAGATTGTTCATGGCATGATTTCATCCCCACACAGGTGCCTGCAATTGTCCCTTGCATCAGCGTCTTGCATCATACCTCTTGAGTCATCCTAGGCATGCCCTCTAAGTGGTGTGACAATGACACTCCATGTCTGTCACCGTGAAGCAACCTTACCAGCTGTAATATTCTGTCTTGTGAAATTCTTAATACTAGTGGTGCACACACACACATACATACACTGATAAGCTCTACTCTAAAATAAACAATTATATGAACTGCCCCTATTTCTTTTTTGGCAAGCATTTTGTCAGTGTTATCCTGGTCAACCGTCCATGAAGGCAATAGCAAGCAATACATAGGCACAGATCAGGCATTTCTTCCCTAGATGTTTATGATCTTGGGAGTGAGAGCTGGGGTCAAGTTCTCCTTTCTCACCCTTCCCTTTTCCATCTTCCCTTCTTGCACTAGGTTCTACACTATGCATTATATTAAGGCAAACTTTCCTTTTATCTCACATTTCAAACCAGGAAACCTTAAATTGAATGTATAGCAGCAATAGATCTTCAGGCGTTTTCTGATGTTAAGATCCCCACCCCTATGAATGCCACCATATATATGTATCTTAATTTGAATAATTAATGTTTGATTCCAACTGACCCTTCCTTCTCTGTGGGAGTAATAGCAACATGTTTCAGCAATGAAATATTTTTAATGATCTAAAAATATATAGTCTTAATTGTAGCTTTATAACAGTTTTGTTATCTATCATGTGAAATGAAACCATCAGGTCAGGTAAACATTAAAGAAGTATTTAAAAAAAAACTTCCTAGAGACCACTTGAAGGCTTCTTCCACAATGCATCCAGAATTGCTTTCTTTCACCAGCCCCCACTTTTCTTATGGTTTCCATTTTGATGGCTAGACTTATAGGGCATTGCCACATGACCCTGATTCTCACAGCATTCATGTTAATTAATATAAATGGAAACAGATCAGTTCCAGGGCAGTCATTTTTATGCATCTTGTCATTTGTGCAACTGGGTCTGCCATTGCAGTCACCTTTCACTCTGCCATCCTGCCTATGTCCTACCAAGCATGCCTTTCAGGTTCTTAATTTTTTTTTTTTTTACTTTTTAATGCAATTCTGAAGTCCTGCTAAAGCAATTTAAGTTTAATAAAATAAAATAAAATACAAACCGTTATATAAAAGAAATCAGCCTGCTTGGGAATAATGAGGGAAAGATGGAAGGGGGGGGGGGGAGAAGGGGACTCTGACATGACTCTGACTGCCAATATCATAACTGCTTCAGCAGTGACATTTTGCATCTAAGGACTAGAGTGATTGTGAGCTTATTGATGGGTTTCCCCATCAATGTGAAGGGATACCCTAACCACACTTCAGAGACAAAGCAGCTACAGGTTGAAGGCATAATTGTGCGATAAGTATTGCTAAAGGCGCTTTTTTCCAATTGTAATTATGGTTTAAAAAGCGTCTGCAGTAATCTTCGTAGTTCTATGTGTCTTTATCATGCATCATGTTGGTGGTAGCTGGTGAGACAGATTTATTTGCTTTCCCTTTTTCTCTCTGTTTTGCTCTTCATACATGTTCAGTAAGCATTGTGGAGGAAATTGCCCTGTTGCAAGCAGATACACACAGCTTCAGTAATATCAACTAGAGCAGAATCCCATTCTTTCCTACCATTATTGCATTGTTTACTGCAGATATATAGCCTTAAATCAACAAGTCTGTGTTTTCTCAGCTCTCCTTCATCATCCATTCAATAGCAATGCTACCCCAAAAATTCTGGGTACACAGACAAGAAGAAAAGGAGGGTGGGCAAGAATTAAAAATGGGTAAAAAGGAGCTTCTTTGTTAGAGGCTTTGTTAAATGAGGTATGCCTGTACTAACTACCAGATGTGTGAACAAAGCATTACAATGGAAGTTAGGGAAACTGCCCCTGAGAGACATGGATTACAATGCATCTGGGACCAATCACTATTCTAGAGTGAATTCTCTCATCTTATCTCTACCCACTGATCTCATCTCCACCCCACTCCACTCAAGACTGGCTAAAGCAGTGTTGAGGAACATTTTTGGGTAACTCATTTCTTCCAGTTGTCCTTAGCAGGCTGGATGATGCTAGGAGGCATTCTGATGTTATCAGCTCTCTTGCTAGCTTAATCATGGTAAGTTTTACAGCTCCATGCCTTCTGCAGTTGGGGAAGTGGCAAAAGTCCTGGTTGAATAACCTGGCTTGAAAAGTGCTCCAGCCTCTCTTTTCTTGTCCCTTTTCCAGTCAGAGAAAATGGAGGGAAAGCAAAGCAAATCTCTTTCTCTCTGGAGTTTATCAGATGGGGGACGGAACGTCCTTGTCCCATCCTTTTCCTCTTCTTATAGCACGATTGCAAGAAGATTTTCATACAACATCACGCTTATCCTGTCAGTGTCCTGTCATTAAACTGTGATTGACTGCAATCACGTGAAAGATTTTCATATGACATTGCACTGATCTTGTCATTCTCCCATCAGTGAAGTGGAATTGTCCTGTCCTTGACCTTCATTTTGTTTTAATGGAACAATGCATTAATGCAATTCCACTTCACTGAAAGTTTAATGACAGGATCAGCCTGAATGTATGAATGTCTTTCACTAGATCTCTGGCTTGGATGGGATAAGGATGGGTTTCACTCCTGTCCGCTGTCTGATAATCTCCTCTCTCTCACACTCTCAAACACACACAGAGGTTTTATTTGGTAAATTCTACCTGTTACCTCCAGTGACTGACTGGAGATAAGAGCAGGAATTCTTCTCTCTGCTTAATTCTAAAAAGGGTTAAGCCCAGGGAGGATATCTATGTGGTCAGACTAGGAACCTCAGCAAGTTAGATTAGGTGCAGGCTCAGACCTTCTTCTCCCTTGAGCTAGAGTTAGCAGCTATAGCCAAAAACAAGGCCAAATCCTCAGACATGTTCTGAAGGCTTGCTTCTTTTACAAATGCCACTGCATGTTTGGGTTCTATTGTCCTTTCTTATGTGTCTTCTCATATATGAGTGACAGACGTTTTAGCCTAACACACCTGAGAACACCAGACTGGGGAGGACTGTCCTAGCATGTCAGCATCTCAAGTTCTAAAACGGAACAGGAAAACTGTATCTAACAAACAAACAGACTTCTGAAGCTGCACAAATAGCACTTTCTGCATCCTTAATAACTTGCCTGCTGAAATGCCAACTATGCAGGGGAAAGAATATGATTTATACTGCAAATTATCTGAGCTTCAAAATATAACACAGAGTCTGAATTATAATAAGAAGTGTCTATTGAGGCTTCGCTCATCAACCTTATTGAATTATGTCTAATCACAGAGTGGATTTATTTTATTTTAATTTATTTCCTTTATTAATAAATTATTGTTTTCATAATTAACTTAAATGAAAAAGTAGAGGTGATAATTGAAAATATTTTCAGGCCATGGAGAATGATACCTGGCTTCTCAAAGGCAATCTCACCTTCAAAAGAAGAGTGATCAGACACCTCTTTTTTTCCAAACAGTCTTGTAGTTGAGAAAAATATGGAGGGCCACAAGTTCTCTTCCCTGTTTCTGCTTTGTTATCTTCATAAAGCTTAGTATTCTTTTTCTTACAATATTTTCCTTTAACACTGAGGCAGAGAGACACCTGTCTACATCGCTGTGAAATCAGGTTTAGGTAAGAAAGACCTTACAAATTATAAGGTTGCTGAAAATTATAATTTCTTTCTTTCCAACCACACTGCCAATTAAAGCATGTGTAATGCCCTTCAACATGCCAGTCCTTTGTAGTACCATGCCAAAAGAGCCAAAATTTAAATAACAAATATAATTGCTTTTCATGTCATTGTGTATATTGTTATTCCACTAAACTGCTTAGACTAATTTATAATGCCTTGAAAATGCACAGCATCGGGCCCTTCTCTGTTTAAAATATCAAGCATTTAGGTTCATTTATTCACCTAAGAGAAGTGATTGAGGGTATGGAAAGCACACACACATGCACATCTCAAGGGTGGCTTGGGACACTGGAAAGATATTTTTTGAAACTGATTTGTTCTTTCATCTCAGCTGCCTATCTTGCTTAATTCTGCATGATGGCACATGAATCAAGGGCATACTGAATATGTTTGCATGCCTTCTTGATAGGTCTTTACCAGCCTTGACTTGGCAGCAGAAATTTGAGGCAGGGAATTCTAGCTAAGTAAGAATATTTGCACAAATGTAGAACCAACGAAAGAAAACCAGACCTTGTAGTGGAGGGACTTTTTCAGACTGCTTTCCTTTAGCCACTCCAATACTCCCCCCCCCCTTTTTTTTGAGAATCCTGCAGTTATTCTCAATAGCCAGAAGATGTTTCCTCCCATTTGTTCAATGTTTATCCACATTTGTCTTTATGTACCCTACTCAAAAATTAAAAATCCAACTATTGCTCTCCATTATGGCCAACAGCCTATTGTTCCCTATTGCACTGTAGATGAGACACTGGAGAAATGCCACTGCAGAGTTGGGGAACATTCAGTCCTCCAGATTTCAGCTTTTACAAGCCATTATCATGGCAATACAGAGGAAGGATCTTTGTGCTTTAGTCCTGAACATCTGATGAGCCAAAGATTTCCCATCCATGCCCTACCTTTAAGGAGAAGAAGTTGAATTTCCCTGTTCAGATATGTACTATAGAAAGAGTCCTGCTGGGTTTGATGAAGTAGGGCTGTTCCTAGGTTCTTCTAACATAGTTCCAGAGCAGAGGAAAGGAATGCCTTGACTTTTCTTCTCCAGGGGGATAGCCCAGTTGGGAAATGTGAAAGGTAGTAATGGATATCTCAAGCAGAAGTGAAAGGCAGGTGAGATAGTTCATCAGCTTATGCACAGGCTCTAGCAGAGAAAGAAATTAAACTTGGTCTACTTTGAAAGTCATATAAAAGTAGTTTTACTCACATTTTTTTATTGTTGTGTGCCTTCAGGCCATTTCTGATATATGGCAATTCTAAAGCTATAATGGGGTTTTCTTGGCCAGTTTCGTCAGAGAGGATTCGCCATTACCATCCTCTGAGCTAGAGAGAGTGTGACCTGCCCAAGGTCACCCAGTGGGTTTCCATAGCTAGCCAGGATTCAAACCTGGTCTCCCAGTGTCCTTGTTCAATGCTCAAACAACTACACCAGGCTTGCCCTCTACACACAAATACTTGTGCATAATCAACACAGATTCATCTCCTTGAAGAATGGTTTAAATAACAGGGAAAGCACTTAAATGGTAATATTTAAAGTTGGAGCATCTCATTTGGAGAGGCTTCCATTAGACACTTTTCATGGAGGAGAGAGAGCATGAGAGAGAAAGAAGGGAAGGCAGATGAGATCCCAGAGAACAAAGGCTGCACGATGTGGGAAGAGGTGGGTATGAGGACAAACACATAGAACAAAACAAGAGGACATTGCCATAAACATGTTGTGCCTAATCTGTCAGAGAGTGACATCAGTGCAACTCCAACAGGACCCTCACTTCTCACTGGAATGGAAAATATAACATCTTCATATCAGTGAATGAGTTCCATTCAATACTGCAGACATTTCTCTTCAATACATCTCAAGATTATACACATGACTTTGAGCTCAAGTCTCTTCCCCCTCTGTCCTCACACTACCTACTGTGTATAATCTTGCCCAATGAAGAGCTCTCAAGATCTCAAAACCATGCACAAAACATTTTGTGCCTATTTTTGATTGGGCTAAGAAAGACATTACTGAATTATAAATTTTAGAATATTCTGTATTTCTTTCACACATTCTCAGAACATGAATCAGTACACCATCTCTCTCTCACACACACACTACACATTTGTGGCTGCATTTGCCCATTGATTTCACTAAGCATTATCCATTCATACTTATTATTGTTTCAATATAACTTTTACATAAGCAATAGAAACACACCAGTGGAATAAAACATCTATTTGTGTCTTTACAATTCCAGTTTTTCAGGAAAATATAGCCTTGTGATATATTTCTTTCCAAGTTAAATGCTGCATAAACCACATGAGAAGGGAATGCAAAGGGTTATTGCAGTTTTTCTCCAGCATAACATAAAATCCAGAGGGGAAGAGAAGATGTCACATCAGTTTCTGTGCATTCTTGAAAGTTAATGCATTAGATGCACTCACTGACCATAACCTGCCTCATCTCAGAATATATCACAAGCTTGTAATTTCCCTTTCAGTATCACATTTGGGCCTAGGGCACCCAGAACTCCTGGTGTGTCAAGGCCAATATGTCAAGAGAAAGTCTAATGAATTCTTGGCATGCTTTCCGTAAACACAATGGCCCTGCTATTTGCAAACACAGGCACAACATCTCTACATCATTTGTGGGCCTGGCTAATAAAATATGGGGAACAGGAGATTCAAACTCACCTGGCAGGTTGTCAGAAAATGTTTGCAATGTAATATTATTCCATAAGGCTAATCTCTTTCAATTTAGTTACAGAGAAAATAATGGGGAGTAGCAGGCCAAATTCAACATGTGTTGGCAGCGTTCATGTGATCATAGACTGGCAAGTTCTGGCTACGTATCCTGAGAAATACTTACTGTCTCGTTTAATAGCTAATTGTCTATAAGGAGACAATTTTTGTTGGTTGTGCCCTTGTACTATGGGAAGTAATGGGAGATTTAAAAAAATCTAGGCCACAAAGTCAGTGGTGTCCTAATGGAAGTTGTGTGTGTGTGTACAGAAAAATAAGGGGGTGCAATGGTGGCTCCTTAAGAGATCATCTGTAAGGAACATGAATTGGACAGGAGACATTTGCAACCTGCCTGAAATCAAGTTGCTCTCCTCCCCGATTTCCCCATCTCCCCTTGGAAAAGGAAAGGGTAGGTGGGGCAATAGTAGGTGCATAGGTGCAACTTCCTTTTTAAAATAAAACCATTTGTCCTCAGAGAGCTAGCCCTGCTAGTCTGTTGTCCTTGAAGGGAAAAGGTTGGGGAGAAAAGGAGGCCTCTAGCAGCCTTTTTAGGACTACTGTAATTGGTATATATTTTAGCATGAGCTTTTGTGAGTATGAGTCAGTTTCCTGAGTTATTGCATCTGTGGAAATGGATTGATATCCACAAAAGTTTGTGTTAAATATAAATCAGTTAGTCTTAAAGGGGTTATAGATTCATTTCTCCACTCTTCCATCCCACCCAGTACTTTTCTTTCTCTGTAGAATGGTGAACCCAGTGGAGATTGTAAAAGTGTGTGTTATCCAAGGCTCATAATGTAGTATTCCCATATGACCAGACTGGCCAGATTAAATCCATATTATAGACATTGTAGCCAGTACCTGTTAGGATAATTACCTGGACTGGACTATAAATTTTCTTTTTTTAAAGGTAAGTTTCTAGCCCATCTAGAAGCAGAGATGTAGTGGGAGTAGTATGCCTACTAAATTTACCAGCCACAAAAGATTAGGTCGGAGAGATGCCACAAACTACACAAATCCCACAAAAACTACTCTTTTGTACTACTGCAGGCAAAACATCAACTGAAATTGTTCAGGAATTAGTTCAGGAGTACTACCTATTCACCAGTTCCAGAAGAATAGATGGGAGAGATGCAACAAGCCAGGAAAAAACAACAACGTAAGATTCAGAGCAAATGTCTGTATTATAGAACAGGACCCAAAATGCCAACTTTCCAGGAAACCATGTCTTGATGGACACAAGGAGGTGGTTCCCATGGAAATTTTGTGGCTTTTTATATCATAGCCATCTACACTTGTTTGCGTCTGGTGAATTAGTAGGAGTGACTTGTTACATCTCTCCCATCTTTTACAGAATACACATATTGTAAGGAGCCCTGGTGGTGCAGTGGTTAAATGCCTGTACTGCAGCCACTCACTCAAAACCATAAGGTTGTGAGTTCAAGACCAGCAAAAGGGCTCAAGCTCGACTCAGGCTTGCATCCTTCCAAGGTCGCTAAAATAAGTACGCAGATTGTTCAGGCCAAGTAGCTTACAGTTGTAAACCCCATAGACACTGCTTAGGTGGTATGAAGCAGTATATAAATGAAGCTGTTTGTTTGACTGCTGTAATCTGCTTTGATTCCTCACCGGAAAAGGCAGAATAGAAATAAATCCTATTATTATTATTATTATTATTATAAATTAAACCAATAAGGTAAAGTTGCAAAATTTATGAATAGACTACATAATTTGAAGCAGAAGATGGAAAAACTCCATCATCTGCAAAAACAAGACCAGAAGCAAATTGTGGCACAGACAATAAACTGTTAATATCAAAAAGAGTAACGCTAAAGATGAAAGCTAAATCAGTCACAGTGCCAAAATGCAACTTGAAGAACATCCCGTATAATTTAAAGGCCATGTAGTAACAGTTACGTACAGACAAGGAGCAAAAGAAAAGATGATAAAAATAGGGTCAGAATCCTGAACGCAACTGTTCAGCAGCTGAAAAGAACTACTATAGTAATCAGTGTAACAAAATAGAAGACCTCATCTGCATTTCAGGAATGGTCCATTTATCTTAAGGAAGTGTAAGTGATCCAGTCTTAGTCAAATCTTTAGTGGGTTAGTCTTAGGGTGCATCTGCACTGCAGAAATAATCTAGTTTGCCACCTCTTTAACTGCCATGGCTCAATGCTACTGAATTCTGTGATTTATAGTTTTGTGAGATATTTAGCCTTCTCTGCCAGAAAGCCATTGAAATCCATAAACACTTGGAAAACTTTAGCAGGAAAGAAAAAACTCTTAAAGTAAACAAAGTTTGGCTTCCAGTCCTGAAATAAAACCAAAAAACCAAAATCAAGACCCAGCAAATGCAAATGAAAACCACCCAAGGTGAAGAGGGTTTCCCAGCAGACAATGGATCTTTTATTAAATAGAAACCCTAAGGCCTTGCCATTCAGCAACAGAACAATAAACATGTAAATCATTTCCTCTCAACCAACAGTATATATACCCCACTCTCTTCCATTCCAGCATTCTCTGTAGATGCCAGCCACAGCTGCTGGCAAAATGTCAGGAATAAACTCTTCTATAACATAACCTCATAACCTGAAAAACCCACAAAAAAGTCTGAGGATGTGTTTGGACAAAAAAGTAATGTTCACAGAAAAAAGGAATGTATTTTAAATGAATGCAAACATACATTTGTCAATGACAGAAACAAGTTCAAGGAATGTAACATGAGTACAAATTTGTACACTTTGGGAGAGGAGGAGCAAATAAAAGCACAGACCTAACCCTATTTAAAAACACATGCACAAAGATAATGTGACCAGACACAAACCAGACGTGTGTGTCTGCTGTTTCAGATACAATGCCTTGCCAGTTTTATAGATATGTACACCCCTAGACCACCAATCACCTTGTTACATGCTAGCTGTTTTGTGCAAAAAACTGAAAAGAAAAAAAGTAAATGCTGAAGGCCTTGTTCCTTTAAAAATATGTAAAATTTGCAAGAAATATTTCAGATAGCATGCCGTTTCTCAAGGTGCCTCAGCTATTTTCACATGGCAAGGTTAAACAGCATCCTTCATATGAAAATGAGATGTTAGTTCTGAATGTGGGCTTTCAAGAGCATACAAGAATTCAAAAATACTTCTTTTCCAGATGGAGATGGCTCAAGATAGAGAGCCCTTTCACATTACACAATTGTAGTGCTATGATACCACCTATGGAATCTTAGGATTTGCAGTTTGGAGAGGGATATTTAGAAATCTCTGCAAGAGATATCTAGGGTCCCATCAAACTATAAGCCCCAGGCACTACAAGTCATGCCAATAAAAATGGAATCATAGTGAAGGAACCAAGATCTCTCTCCCTTCTACTCCATGTTCAAAGGCTAACTGGATCAGAACTTGAGTCTTTCTTTAACAGTGGTGATGAGATAACATTTTCCATCTCATCCAAGTGTGTAAGATTGACACATACCTCTCTCTTCTAAGACTTTGCTGCATCACCTATTTCACTCTACTTAACAGTGGAAATAGCCTTGACTTCACAGAAAGACATAAGAGATTTCATGGGTGGAATCTGCATCATGCCAGTAACTTTAGCAATAGCTGCTGTGAACCAACTCTGCATCCTCTAACTTTATTTAGAATCATTCATACCACCTCGGACCAGTTCACACTCAGGCAGTCCTTATACGTCCTTCTCGAAAAGCAAGGCAAAAACCTGTGAAAGAACAGTTGTCAGAAGGCCAAAGGCAAAATGCTCCTGTCACATTTCTTTATGATTTCTTTTGTTGTCAGTGTTGGCATTCCATGGGAACTGAACGTCTGTATAGATATCTCAGAGCTGATGCCTTGTACTGTTACATGCTTGTGTTTTTCTTTTCTTTTTTTTCTTCACAAAAGTGCATTGGGATTCTGCCAGATCCAAAATAAGTTGGTGAAGTCAAACAAACAACTAGATGATGTTGAAAAGATTCTGCAGCTTCCCTCTTTTGAAGAATATTCATGAGAATGCAAGAGCCTGCTTCCCTTACGGAAGATCAGACAGTGCTTTGTCTTTGTGCTTAATCATTTTTATATCCAACCCTCAGCCTCAGAGAGAAAGAAGAGGCAAGTAGTCAAGTTTATGCTCACTAAAAATAAACTTGCCGACTGGCTGGATTCTTCCATATGAAAATATAAACAACTGTCATCTCTTCTGGAAAAGAAGTTTTGCCCTGCTTGTGACTTCCCGGGGAGAACTAGATGAAGGGTCCTCCCTCCTTTCCCCACACATTTAATTTCTGTTAGAGATTTGTTTCCATAACGGAGACAGATCATTTAAACTTCTGGGAAATGAAATTACTGTTTGTTTCCAGTTTTAAAAATATTCTGATTAGCACTCTAATGTAAAGAAGCTTTTAAACCAGATTGTACTTACCATATTCGAGGTTCAAGCCTGAGTGTCTAAAGGCAATGCTTGCATTAGTTATGTAAACAAAATGGCCTGGCATAGATTTGTAAGGTTCAGGTCCATATATTCTGGCTGTGTTAAAGTTACACATTTTTAATTAAGCAGCTACTCATACTTTCTGTCTGTGTGGGTCTGGAGGTGAGTGGGTGGGTGGATAGAAATGGATTGTATGGAAATTGATTGTATGTTTTTTCATGAAATTTCCAGAATGGTAGTTGTGTTAGTTTTTCAAAGCAAAAGCAACAGAGAGTCTGGTAGCACCTTAATCGCTAACAAGCTTGATTTGGCATAAGCTTTGATGGACTACCATCTATTTCATTAGATGCACGAATATTACCTTAGTAGACTGTTACACACACACTGAGGTAGTGGGGTTGCAAGGCAACTAAACTGCAAAAGGTACAAACATTGATCACTATCGTAACAGTGATTACTGACAAAGAGTAATTGGTAATGATACAAACATGGTACAATAGATAGGAAGGTTTACACATGAATTACGTCCTATCCAAGTTACAAGAAATGGTTTGTCCACTTGATAAATTCATCTGAAAGGGAGGATTACAGATCAGTAACTTTTTTAGTATTTTTTTCCAGAACTTTCTTAATATTGTACCACAACAGACACTATCATGCCACTGCTGGAAGAGGCATTTTAAGGTCAACTCTAACCCTGGGAATAATAAAGAGTTGGTTTTCCCTGAAGATCCAGGTCCTTCAAGAATACAGGAGACTAAACCTCTGGATGGAGGCAGCGCAGCTCCTAGAACCCATGAAGAGGCCAGAAAGAAGTAAAATTTGAATCATGCAAGAGTTCCCAGACATGCAAGCCATCTTCAACAATTTTGACAGGTTAAAATCTATTGGACTAGTTTGGACAAAATTTCTCAAAGGGTTTTGTTAGCCGGAGAATAAAAGAAGAATTAGAAGAATAACTAGCTGTTGCAGCAAGGGCCTAGGCTAAAAACATAGCTGGATGATGATGATGATGATGGATGATGATGTTGATGGATGATGATGAGGAGGAGGATTGTAGCTTGCTAGCAGAGCACCTCCTTTGTATGGAGAAGCTTCCAGCTTCAGGCCTCAGCACATCCAGGTAGTGTTAGGAAAGAATCCTCCCTAAAACAGCATGCAGTTACAGTGTGCAGATAAAAGTGAGCTAAATGGGTGAAAGAAGCTTCCTCTGTTCCTCTTTTTTTCAGCACTGTGTCCTGTTAGAAGATACCACTGAGATCTTTTGCAGAAAAGACCTTGTTTTGACATTCAGTAACAAGATTAGCTGGCGGAAAAGTTTACAAGATGTTATCTCCTGAGTATGGAGAAAATGTGCACTTTCTAAATGTGGCTGTAATTAGTAGACTTTATAAGGCTTTTTTATTGCTTCGTAACTTCATGTAAATTCATCTTAGATAAGAATTGTTTAAATTTTGTAGGAGGTCAGAGGATGGAGAGAAAAGAGTCTCTGCTATCAGCTTGTATAAACAGGTTTTTGAATGCATACAAAAATCAAACTCAGTAGAAACCCAGCCAGCAACTATTATAATGAATACCAGGTTTGTGTGCTTTTTAGTTGACCTTCCACTATACAAAGAACTTGAACGCGTGTTGATAGCTTACAAGAGACTTTGGCAGTATCTACACTGCAGAATAAGTGCAGTTTACAACATTTTAGCTGCCATGGCTCAATACTATGGAATCCCGGGGTTTTTAGTTTTGTGAGATATTTAGCCTTCTCTGTTAGAAAGCTCTAGTGCCACAACAAACTACAAATCCCAGGATTCCATAGCATGGAGCCATGGCAGCTAAAGCAGTGTCAAACTGCATTAATTCTTCAGTGCAGATGGAGCGACTGACAGCACTAAAGGATAACATGAGCTTGCCCCAAACCGACTAATGACAGAAGAACTAACCATTCTCCCAGCTGCATGTAAAAAGAGGTCTTCCATGTATATATGATTCCTTCATATGAGGAATTTTTATTGGGCCAAGATTTTTTTTCTCATATTAAAGAGCTGGGGCCATCCCTCTCACTGGGTAGAGTGACTGAGGTGCTGCCCACAGATGGCATATTCTGAGTTGTATGGAGCAGTAGCAAGGTGTTATCAGAGAGAAGAATTGTGTTTTATGGATGGAGCCCACTCTGCATCTAGAGGCAGCTAGTGTCTCCCATGTGGCTCCCACCTCAGCTTAGCACCTTGGATAGCTCCTTTGGTGTTCAAATTATAGTCAGCCCTTTTTATCCACGGATTCAAGCATCCACAGTTTGAAAATGTTCAAAAAAAGTATGATTTCCAAATATCAAACCTTGATTTTGCCATTTTATATAAGGGACACCATTTTGCTATGCCATTATATTTAATGGGACTTGAGCATCCTCAGTTTTTCTTATCCACAGGGGATCCTGGAACCCCAAATAGCAAGGGCCCACTGTAAAACCCCAAATAGATTTCTGAAAGCCATCAGAAGCTGGAAGGGGACGGTATCAAGGGGTGGGGTGGGGGGTTTGAGAACATAAAACCAGTGGTATAACTGTAGGATAGGGCCAGTTAGAAGTAGAGATAGGGAGAGGAGGAAGATAAGAATGGATTAAATAATGAGAGGAGAGAGATAGGAACAGTTAGGAATTGAGAAATTGTTTAGTTTAAGAATGAATAAAATTACAATGGAGGATTTTGGTTTGCTGAGAGTACGGAAAGAGTACAGAAAAAATGTGTTGCAGTATTTTACCTAAAGTGTTACTGTATATGCTCATGTATAAGTCTACAAATTTTAGTCAAAAAATTGACCCCAAAAATCTGGGTCAACTTATCCATGGATCAATGTAAGTACTGTACTTTAATTCATATATATATATATATATATATATATGAGAGAGACATCCCCTTTCTATGAATAGAGTGGTAAAAGGCGAGAGTTTAGTCCATCCTGGGAATACAAAAAAGAAAAAAGCATGGATTTCCTCTTCTCTCTCATCCATTCAGTCTTTAGGACAAGCATAGTTATGCCTGCCAGAATTCTCTAAGTTCTTTGGATCATTTTCCTTTTTATCATCCTTTACATCCTTTGTTACACACCCCGAAGTTTTACCCTCAACTTATCCATGGGTCATATCAAAATCCATAATTTTGGCCCCCAAACCCTGCTCTCGACTTATACATGAGGTCGACTTATAGCCGAGTATATACGGTATATTGTATTGTGTGTGTGAAGCCAGCATAATGCTTAATTTATTTGTTGTACCATAAAACTTTCCTGTTTTATTTTTCTATACCACTGTCTGGATATATTTTTTACTTAAGGATTAATGAGGGGAATTGGTCATGCTTTACCAAACTGAACCCATTAATCAACACATCCACTTGTCCAGTCACTTCAGTCACTCGCAAGTGATATTGTGTATCACAGTCACTTTGGGGGCAGAGTACCAGATCCAGGGGTTGACCTCAAGGGTTGAAACATCACAGGAGTCTTGCCCAGGTTGCACATCAATAGGATTTAGAGGTAAGTGGTGTACGAGTGATCCCAGTATCCCCTTACCGTGCTCTCCATAATTGGCCATGTGAACCTCTCTGCTTTCATTGGAGGGGTAGGGAAGGAAAACAGCTAATCCCTTTCAAACCAAAGAAAGAATTTGCCTGCTACTGACTAGTCTTTCTTGCTTAGTATCTACATCTGACATGTAGCCTGTAGGTGCTTATGGCCCTTGAAACCATTTTGGTGACCTGAAGAGCTTCCTAGGGATGTGCATGTGACATTTTCACAACTTCCTACTTTTAAAAAGGCCTCTCCCAGACCTAAAATGGGCAGGGGGAGATTTCCTTAAATATTAGGGAAATTCCTTTACATCCCCTAAATCAGTGGGGCTTTCTAGATTGGCAGGAAAGTGTGACATGAAGTTGCCTTTTCCTTAATGCTTAGCAGCTGCACCACAGCCTTTAGATGGAGCTGCGCTGTTCCGCAGTTTTTAAAAAAGAAGCTGGGAAAACCAGCACCTTTTAAAGGCGCTTCTTCTCCCCTAAAACACACACACACACACAAAAAAAGCATTTTCAAGGCACACTTTCCCTTTTTCTCATCTAAAGGCTAGAGTTTCATGCAGCCATGAACACACTTCTTTTTGCCAATCTAGAAAGCCCCAGTGATTCTCAACCTGTGGGTCGCAACCCCTTAGGGGGTTGAACAACCCTTTCACAGGGGTCTCCTAAGACCATCAGAAAACACATATTTTATATTATTATATTAATAAATTTATGGTTGGGGTCATCACAACTTGAGGAACTGTTTTATAAGGTCATGGCATTAGGAAGGCTGAGAACCTTTGCTCTATATGATATTTGGGGACAAAATGTGTTTTCCTCCCAGAGTAAAAGTGTGGTGGGAATTCAGGCCTTTGAATTACTGTAGGAGCAGCTAATGCACCCCCTTGTCTCTGAGTGTTGTCCACCATGATCTGCATGATTTTGCAGCAGTTTTCCAGACTACTGTCTTCCATAGTCCTACCTGGAAATTTAGGGAAATGATCTTTGGACTTTGTAAATGCAAAGCATATTCACGTTGTTGTTGTGTGCCTTCTAGTCATTTCCAAGTTATGGTGACCCTAAGACAAACCTATCATGGGGTTTTCATGGCAAGATTTGTTCAGAGAATGTTTGTCATTGGCTTCGCCAAGGCTGAGAGAGTGTGACTTGTCCATGGCTACTCAGTGGGTTTCTGCTCTACTATGAATATGCTATAATCCTTCCCTAAACCTCCTTTGGGTGTGTCTGTATATATCAGATACAAACAAAACTGATAAATTCACTTTGCTCCAGTTTCTGCTCTTTGTTTAATGTCAATTGTCTGCTCTAGTGTTGTACACTGATTTCGTCTGCTTTACTAGTAATCAAGGCTGGATCAGATTTGGTTCGAAAACCACATCACACTACCTATTAATAACATAATGCCAATAGACATACCCTTTAATATCAGCGCCAAAGTCTGTGGGTTAGATTTGAACCAATACTTCTTCTTTAAAGAAAATTAACCTTTAATATGCGACATCATCAAGGATGTATTTTTAAAGGCTGTATGTGTGCATAACAACAATTCTTGCCTTTATTTGTGATCTAAACGCAGAATCTGTACACAGCAACTATTTTCAGATAACTAATCGAAAGCATATTTTATTCCTTTTCATGTGTTTCTCTCTGGAGTGAAACTTTTATGGTATCATTCACAAAGTTCCCAGTTATCTGCCCTCCTCTGTCAATTACTTTCTGTTACTGGATAGAACAACTCAAGAGCTGTAAAGTGGCTTTAATATCTGCTAATTGGTTTTTGCTGGTACATTTTTTACTAATAACCTGCCATACGTGTTGCCTATGGGGACTCAGTGTACCAGGTTTTGTCTTCTATTCTTTTATGAGCTTTGTTTAAGACTTGTATTAAAGTACCTCATGGCAACACAAAAACAACAAGAGACAGTGGAGCTTAATACATTTTTACTGACGTGATTACATTCATGCCAGATATATATCAAACAATAGCAACTGGGTAGTTCCATGCCAGTGGGGTAATGAATCCATCCCAGGTTTTAAATCTGTGATTTAAAGGAGCAATTCAAGGTGCTGAACCTAATCCCTAAAATAGCTACATGTCTTGAATATCTCATTTACAGTTCAGCGCCTTGAACAGTTCAGACTAAAATCCAGAGTTGACTCACTGTTGCATTGACATGGAAGCCACTAGACATAATTGATGCATTAAGAACTACAAGAATGATTAAGAGCTATATAAAATCTTTATCAGTAAAGATTGAACTCAGTTTGGTGATGTCTCATTGTGAAATGCAGCAAAGAGCATGTGTCCATGTTACTATGTATAAGGGTTTTTTTCTGTCTAGTAATTGGCCAGTGATGTTCTGACCTTCAGTAGGTCTGGGAATTAGGTGGGAAAAAGTGAGTGTGATCAACTCATTTCTTACCTGAGTAGGGCTCCCAGGTTCTCTGTTTTTGTCATGCTCAGCCAGGCTGAAGACTTGGAGGCTGAGTTAGAGTCCCAGTGGGAGGCTGAACCTGAAGCTGAGCCAGGCCCTAAATCTGCTATGCCAGTTCCAGATGAGTCTGTGCTGTGTCAGGAGACTGAGCAGCCCAACCTCCAGGCAGCAGAGATTCCAGGCAACTGAGATATGGAAGAGCAGGATGCTGGGATATCTACCTTTAGCCAGCAAAGGTCTGAAAGGGCGTCCGCCTGTCACTGAGACTTCATGAGAAATGCTCAGCAATTGGGAAGCACCTGTGATCATGAACTGGGAAATATAAACAGGTGCAGGATGCCGAGCTCCTTTGTCAGAGATTATCTGAACTTCCTGGTGAAAGCATATTTCTCTGACTCCCTTTGTCTTCATGGCCTGAAGCATTAACTCTAGGACTGCTGACTGATCTGGACTCCCTGGAACCCTTGACTTTCGGACTGCTTTGCTAAATCTTCCTTGTTGGAACCCTTGACACTCAGACTGCCTGACCACTCTCTAATTGGATGCTGACTTGGTACTTGGAAACTGTGCTTTGTTTCTCTTATTTTCAAAGACCTTTTGTTTAGTTATAAATATCTGCCAGTCTGTGTGAGCTGTTATCAGCATTCTTGGCAGCTTTTCCGGACAGTTTTGTACAGGACATACCATATTTGGAGCACATACAGCAATCAGAACCTACATGCCAAATGTCAGGGTCCCATTTGCTGCCATCACCTTTCGTATGGCACTGCTGTTCTTCTCTATCTGTCCAGGATGACACCAAGCAGTAATCTTATGGTGGGGACCTGCCATCACAAGATTTGCATGGGTTTTGGTCTTTCTACAAGATCTGAAATTTTACAAAAGCCCTGAGATCTCACAAAAGTACCTCACCTTGCAATAAGAGAGATTGCCTAATTTAGGCTTGCCTTATGTATCTGGTCCTAACTTCCAGAAAACCTGGCAATCCTACACCAGACTTGCCAACTTTTCCT
Source organism: Urosaurus nigricauda (assembly GCA_034509955.1). NCBI lineage: Eukaryota > Metazoa > Chordata > Lepidosauria > Squamata > Phrynosomatidae > Urosaurus > Urosaurus nigricauda. Next base: position 153,334,020 of record JAOEGL010000005.1, on the reverse strand, counting down.
CCATCAGGCCCTAGACAATTTCCCTTTTGAGGTCCTACATCATTGCTGCCAGGACTTGTACAACAGGAAAGTTCATAAGTCTTCGCTCCGATGCTCCACTTTCTTGCCCCAAATTGAAGGGTGGGCACAACCAATAATTTCCAGTACTATGTATCTTCCCAGTCCGTTCCAATCATTCTCGGATTTGTGTGTGTGTGTTTTGACATGGTACAAATGTTTTTGCATTGATTCAGAGAACCCTGCCAACAGCTTTAAAAAAAAAAAAGTGGAGATGGGCAATCAGACAAAAATCAAATATTCTCCTCCAGTACACCATGTGCTTCTTTGAGTTTCCAGACGGAGAGCCCCTGCTCGCCTTGAGATTTGTCTCCCTGACTAGAGACTCAAGAAGCACAGCAGTTCCCTGGGATTTCAGTGTTGTGAGACCTGGCTGTCATAAACTAGGAACTGAATGGATATTGCAATTTGTTTCTAGGTCAAAAATTTTCACTGTTGGAAATCATATTAGAACAGCAAGACATTCCTGAAGTTTCGCATATTTGAACATCTTGAAGTATTGTGGAGGAATTATTCTGTGGAGAACTACAAATTACCTTTTGTCTCCAAAAACCAGCCAACCAAAACAACAACAACAACAACAAAGCCCCAGAAGTTTCCTCTGCAGAAAATAGGTTTCCTGGGCAAAAAAACCTCTCTTGTCTGCACCGAAAACATTTTAATAACAAATTATATATATTTCTTTGCAGAATAATTTTTCCACAACACTTTTAGGGGCACTGACACATAGGCAGAATGCTGTGAAGAAATACATATTTTCGCTTGTAGAGTGGAGAAAAACTACAGTAATTAGTCATCTGTTTGCCAGGGTGAAATAATAGACAATTTGCACCCCTATCCTCAATAGAACGCATTTTTGCATGACTTGGATTTTTTCAATTACACAAATTTTTTTGGAACTGCAGATTTTCACACATAAAAGGGAAAATAAAGAAGAAAACCCTGATGAATGGCCTCCATTGTTCCAAAACAAAGGGGCACCAATTTTAGAAACTTCCTTCTGTGGAGTAGTATCAACGTGACTTCTTCTTACCCTGTTTCCTCGAAAATAAGACATCCCCCCAAAAAGACCTAGTAGAGGTTTTGCTGAATTGCTAAGTATAAGGTCTTCCCCCAAAAGTAAGACCTAGCAAAGTTTTTGTATATAAATATATACACAATATATTATAAATGTTTATTTTTTTGGTTCAACAATAAACGTGAATTCTTCTTCATGGAAAAAAATAAAACATCCCCTGAAAATAAGACCTACCGCATCTTTGGGAGCAAAAAATTAATATAAGACATTGTCTTATTTTGGGGGAAACACGGTAGAAGTAATCCCAGTTAAATTCAATTGGGGGATTACTATATTTATATAGGAAGCAGAGTTAAGCATGCTGGCCAGTAGCAAAGCTCAAAAATTAATGTTGATTATACCCTTATTAAGCCAGCCAAAAAAGTTATAACAATGTGAGCAAACTTCACCACACAAATTGTTAATTACAAAATGGCCCCTTCACCTGGCAAAATGTTACATAAAATCAGGCAGGCGAGGGATTGAAAGGGGAAAATGAGATCTTCAAGTCATGTTGTTATCTTGAGACTGGTTATTCCCAGTTCACTTCCACATGTTTTAATTTATTTTTATTTATTGAAAGAATTTATCCTCTCCCCCCTCAGCAGGGGTAGCTCAAAATCCTTTTTCAAAAAGACGTGCAAACACAAAGGACGAATAATAAAACTGGAGCATGAAAAAAGTCAAAATAGTAAAAGCGCTGAGAGAAAAAGCAATTAAAATAACATTATTTTTTAAAAGCCTGGGAAAAAAATAAAAAGGTCATTGGCTGATACCGAAAGTATTTAAAAGTAGGTGCCAGCTAAGGCTCTGTGGAGATTTCAGCACTGGGAACAGATGGATTTCTAACACTGAGAAGGCTCTCCCAGGACTGATATAACCTTAGAGGCAAAAACACTGAAATAAAGGCTCCCAAAGATAAACCACAGTATATGTGCAGATTTGTGTGGGAAGAGGAAAGTCTTCCATGTACCCACCAACCAAGTCATACCACCAGCATTCTGAACTATGTTCAGAGATGGAATTGTTTAAGCGGAAAGGTGTAGGCTCAATGTTTATAAAATGTTGGGGTAGTGAGGATAAAAACATGGCTTCCCCAAGAGGTTTTGCTGCCTGAGGCAAAGGCCCAAATCCACCCAGCACATCTGAGTAGACTAGCAACTCAATCTTACTTCAACACAGGTGGCAGGAATGTCACTACAGTAAGGGGTGTTGTGGGCCACACCAGGTGATACCCAAAGGGGGGTAACACCACTGCTCCCCAAACATCTGCTTTTTGGTAGAAATGGGCTGTGGTATTAGCCTACATCCCTTTAAAACATTGAGGAGATGGCATGAGTGGGGCGCCGCTCAGTGGGAGGAGAAAGCAGAAGCCCCAGGTTTTTTTAAAAAATAAATTATAATTTTTTAATTTTTTTTAATTTTAAAAATAATTTTTAAAATTTCTTTAAAAGTACCACATCATGCCAAATTTTCACTTTAGCCACATGAAAGTATGTACACGTAAATTCATTTAGGCTGTGTGCATGATATTGGAATTTAAAGGTATACATTTAATTTTTCTAGTTGTTTATGTCACAACTATTGCCACTAGAGTCAATGATATATGGGAATTATGATATATGAGTAACATTAGTACAAAAGACATTACTAAGGATTCTGAATGGGGTAGTATGGGAGGAGGTCAGTGGTGGGGGTGACACCATGAATTACCGCACCGGGTGACACCACTGACTGGTGGTAGGCTTGGTCCACCAGCCCACCCCAAGAGTAGAAGGCTAATTTACGAAATACAGAGTAAAGTACACAGCACACACAACACTGTCACTCAACCGCTCATGATCCCCCACATCCCCAGTATCTGTTTGTATATGTGGTTGCCTTGCTCTGTCTAAAAATAGGGTTGGCCTTCATAACAATGGGACCCAAAGGCAGTATAGGATTCTGAATACCAGTCCCTGGAGCATAACAGCTGGAGAGACATTTTGCCCCTGTGTCATCCATATAGGTTTCCCAGGAGCATCTGGTTGTGGGAAACAGGATGCTGGACTGGATAGGCCTTTGATCTGATCCATCAGGACCCTTCTGCTCTTCTTATGTCCTTAACTGGTGAGGTATGTTCTCAGCAGCTGGCCCAGTCCCCAGTCATTAACATAGCAGCTGTGTTTAGGGCTAACAGATATTTCTGGGAAGTTTTCAAAAACAGCCTTACTTGTAACACACTGCAACCTTTCTGCAAGAGGAGGAGGACTCTGGGGAGTGAGAGCTGTGAAGGAGGAATGTAAAAGGTATAGATGCCTACTGGAGGATGACAGTGGCCTGCTTTAATTTCCCATGCAGGCTTTTAAGAGTGTGGGTGCACCAAAACGTTTCACATAAGCCCAGCTGGCTTATCTCTAAGGAACCAAGCAGCTTAAATTGTGCTGCTTGTGCTGCATGACTACAATCCCGAGTATGTGTTTGTACATATTGTCTGGGAGCTGGAGTGTAACTACACATACAAACCTGATAGACTCCCTCCACCTTTTAAAAAACAGGAAGGGAGGGGGAGATAAAAAGGAATGTGGCAGCACCTTTAAGACGAGTTGTTGTTTTCATTTTAGCATGAACTTTTGTGGAGGCAATTGTTGTAGTAATTCAGATTACACACTGCAAACTTTGGTTAGGTTGAAGTCAAAGGACCATTCACTTGGAAGTAAGTCTCATTCATGCAATTATACATACATCATACAATTGCCCTGTTAGATACAGCCTTATGTGGTATCCCCTAGACTGAGTATATGCAACTAACAATATGCATATATGAAATGAAACACCCAGGTCAGGTAAGCCTTGCATAAATAAATCCAGGGATCACCTTATCTTTCAACATCCCCAATTTATGATTTCCATTTCAGTAGCCAGACTATAGATCCACCTTTCTTTATTATGCTGGGGAAGGTGGTAAGATAGGATTATCTGTGTTTCCCTTTTCTCTCTGTTTTTGTGTTCAAATATGATCAGTAAGAGTTTTGGAGGCAGTTGCTGTTTGCCTGCTGTAGGAAGGATCACACAACTTCTCTAATATTATTTAGAGCATAATCCCTTTCTTCTCCAGCTCAAGCTTTGGAGATTATCATATTGCTTTTAAAGCGCCTTATCCCCAATGGGATAAAGGCACATTTAATTTTAAAACCGGGTGTTATCGCACTCGCTGGTGGCCAGGAAAATGCAACCCATATGCAGCTCAGATCCCAGCTGCACTTATCCAGCGGCTTTTCAAAAATGACAAAATCTTGTTTTTGAAAAACCACTGGATAAGTGTGGCTGGGATCCAGGCTGCATGCAGGTTTTATTCGCCCTGCCACCAGTGAGTGCAATAACACCTGGGATGGGAAATTGGACAGAAATTGGAAGTCTAATCCAATGACAATCCGAACGCAACCATGGAGTTTCATGTTGTTGTGTGAGAGACTATCACATGCATTTTCAGGCAATGGGAAGCAATTTTGGGTCATTCCAAATGCAATGCAGCATCAATACGAAATCACGTAAATTCAGTGAACTAGCCAATTCACAAAATTCTGTTCATTTCTGAACTGGCCCCACTTTCCTTTCTTTTGAAATTGGGAGAAATTCCTCCCATGTTATAAAGTCCCTGGTTTTAAAATTAAATGCTCCCATTTCATATTGTAAAGTAATAATTATCACCCGGAAGTTATTATGGCATATTGATGAAATTTTGTCAGTGTCATCATTGGCCCCTAAGTGCATGTTGCTGAGAAAATCAACTCATTGCGTCCTTTATTTTTGAGACTGGCTCTGCCAGAAATGACTAAAGTGTAAAATCCTTGTCAGGCACAATCTGCAGACTTCTACAATATCAGGTATTTGGAAGGTCAAGATATGCTGGGAAAAATGTATACATCTAGATAGTGACTACATAGAGATAAGTTAACAACTACAAATCCAAACAAACTTTCTGTCAATTTTTTTAAAGGTAATCATTAAAACTTTTGGATACCCCCTTGTATATAGCTTCCCCAGTTAAAGCTTAATGCATTGTTACAGCAAGGTGATACTGAAAATCTGTCTTTCTCCTGCCCTCTTGCACTATCCTCCAAGTGCTGCTGCTACTAAAAAGCTTTCCAATAAGACATAAGAAAATACAGGCTGTATGACCATAAAAAGGCCCTGTAAATTGGAGCTATTTGTTAGTGGCTGTGTTTACTGAGGTACACCTACAAATTTAAATCAAAATTTCAGATTTTGGTTGTATAAAATAGAAGGAGCATCCTTATTATGTATAGTCTCTTCCATTTAATAGTTGATTAACCATGTTTAGCCAATACATATTTGCCATTTGGAAGTAGTGAGGTCTCTGACTTAATGTTCCAATCTGAGGAAATGAGTCTAATATCTTGCCACAGTAGTATCCTTGTTTGATTAAGTAAGTTTCAGTTAGTTAATTTATTAGTCAGTCTGAACTAGTTTATCAATGTAGATTATCCCGGACCTTGGATGCAGCTTGTTAGAAACAACAGGTTACTTGTGTTTGCTCATTTTACAATTAGTAAGGTATGATTATAACTATAAGGACTAAAATCATACTTATTTGTCCCAGCTAGAGTAATTATACTACATAGGTAAATCCCATTGATTCAGTGAGCCTACTCTAATTGGGACTAACAATATGATTTTCACCAATACTTTTTGTGGTGTAAATGCAATGGGTTTTATAGTTATTGAGGACATCTGGCCTCACTACTTAATTGTATTCATTATGTGTTTTGTGCCACAGACCAACAATTTTTAGCATTCCTATGTTTTTAAGGTAACTAAGAGTAACTCTTCCAGTTACTTTTTAATTACAACAAAATAATTAATTTAAGTTGTATTGTTAACTATTTTCGGAGTTAGTGACCTGGAAGAGAAATGGTAAAAAACTGTTTTTAAAAATTAACTCATCAAGCTGTAAATGAGACATGGCCATAATAACATTCACTGTCCTATGAAGGATCCTATGACCAGAATAGTAAGCATGATATGGGTTGCATCCAGACTTACTCATACTTAAGGGCAGACCCACTGAAATCAGCGGGACCTAAATTATTCATGGCTCTCTTACTCATATGCCCCATAAATTTAAGTGGCCTTTTGTAAGTACAATTAAGACTGGATCCAGCCCAATGTCATTTTTATCTTTCTGTCATCAGCATAGCTCCTTTGTTCTGGGCAAGCATTTTATCTGGATATATTATAAGCCAAATATCAAAATCCTTCTTTGGCATCAGGAGGAACCATAGACATGTACTGTGTTCATCTTTTTCATTACAGTCGTCAAGGGAAAAGTCACTGAAGACAGACAGCAGATAGAGCAAAATGCCATCTGTGCTGTTAAATGAGAATCTGGACACTTTTAGAGAGGATTAAAAATGTCCTTCCTTAATTAAGGGCCCACTTGATAAAATACTACTGATTTTAGCTACTGGAGTGGTCAAGGCCAGAGGAATTAGAGATAGCAGGTGGGCATGTGAGGCTTATGTGGTTTCCTGAAACCATGCTACTGCATGGTAAATCCACCCCAAGGTGTAACATGGAGGATCACATAATCCTGGTGGAAAGATATTTTGTGCCACTGGTATCCACTGGGATATCTGGTCCATTGGTATCCACTGGGATTTGCTTCCTGGACCCCCCATGGATACCAAAATCTGCAATATTCAAGTCCCATTATATGCAATGTGGGAGTAAAATGGTGTCTCTTATATAAAATGGCAAAATCAAGGTACACTTTTTGGAATTTATACTTTTTTGGAATATTTTCAAGCTGTGGACGGCTGAATCTGTATAGTCAGAGGGCCGACTGAACTGTTGACCTGCATGCTGCAAACTGTCAGAGTTTGAATAATTACAGTAAGGTATTAGTTACATTCATAGTATCAAGATCTCCCAGAGTAATTTATTATACTTACAGGTACAATTTTAAACTTTACTTTTTCCACTTCTAAAAAAAAAAAAAGAGTGTGCACACAAACACCACAAAACCACTAAAATTGGTACTTTTGTTTGTTGTTGTTATGAGCCTTCAAGTCAACTCTGACTTATACCAATCACATCGTAGAGTTTTCTTGGCCAGATTTATTCAGAGGTTTCCTATTGTTTTTCTCTTAGGCTGAGACAGTGTAACTTGCCCAAGGTCACTCTGGATTTCCATGGCTGAGCAAAGATTTGAACCTTAGTTTCCCAGAATAACAGTCTAATACTCCAGCCAATACACCATTCTAGTTTGTGTAATTTTTATTACCACAGAAAAATCTGAATTGCATAAGTTGCTGGCCTGTAATACTCAACATACTTTCCTCCCACTTCAGCATTCCCCATATAATAGTCCTTCTCCACCATACAAGAAGGCCACCGCTCTTTAACTGTAACAGTTAACAATTTGCAGTTACACCAAAAAAGGGAGTGAAATTATCCCTCATTAAATTACAATTGAATGTAACCTAGCTGCACCTTTGCTACTGCAAAAAGAGAATAATTGCAGATAACTAGCTGTAGTTAGTGTATCCTCACAAACACCCAAACCAGAAGTGTCCTGGTTTCGAAAAAAGGATTTTTTTTAATGATAACGTTTTAGGAGTTGAATCACCACTCCTGAGGGCTTTCATGTGAGGCAACTCACTTTTTTTCCTTTGCCAGGAAAAGGCTGGAAGGATTGAGAACTACACAAACAGCTTGAAGAGCTGCATTTTGGCTGTTCCACGATTGACACAGCCCTATGCCCTCCCCCCAAAATACTATATGCTCAGTGGCATCTGAAGACCATAAAAAGGAAGGACTAGGATATATCTTGGTGGGAATGTAGATGAAAAAACACAGCCAGTAACTCACTCACCAGGGTTAGCTCAAGGCCATGAAAGAAAAAGATAAGTTGGCTTGGATGCTGTTGTTAATTTCAGCTAGAGAGATCCCCTGTAACAGTAGAATTTATGCAGGTGTTAACTCACTAATGAACAATGGATTCAATGCAAGAACTGCTGTTGGAGCTAACCAACAGAGTTTAGGCTGATGGAAACCCCACCCTCTTACAGTCCACCTATAATGGCAAAATGGATAGGGAGATGAATGTTACTTCAGCCCTCACCATGGGACAATGATCTCCATAACCTTAGGACAGCTATCTAGTTTAGGTATGAAAGATCAGGCTGTGAGGTACAGGACACTCTCTCCTCTGTCAGAGGCAAATGGTGTCCGGGAGATTCAAGTGGAATGGTTGGAAATAAGGTTGCTGCTGTTGCCCTTCCATATCTTGTAGCTGAGGTAGTTCATGAACTGTCTCTTGAAGCAGAGCCCAACCCTTCCCTCACTCTCTCTTCTTGCAACCTCCCCTTGGTATTTGTGTATTAAAAATAGAGTTGCCAGGTGACAGGTATCCTAGGCCCTGAGATTTTAGGTCTGGAACTTGAGACCTAGGGATGATCCCTTGTGATATTGCAGTAGGCAAGCACTTTCTGGTGAAGCTGCAAGGGTGACTTAGAAGGAGAAGCCTTTGGTAATGTCAGTAAGCATGATATATTAAGCATCAACTGCAGTTGCACAGAGTACATTACACCCAGCCCTCCATATCCATGGATTCTTTACCCATGGACTCCACCATCCACAGGTCGAAAATATTCCCCCAAAATTTTGCACTTCAGTTTAGTAATGGAGATGAGCGCCGCCTCCTACAGTTGGAAACGACTTGATAACCTTGTCAAAGGGGAATACAGTCCTCCCTCCATTCTCATGGTCTTGAGGCTCACATCCCTTCCCTATGCACAAGAGATGAATGGATGGGGAAACAATGGGGTGTATGTCAGAGGAGTGTGCGCACGTGCGCTTGCAGCCACATACCTATATTTAAGCCAATTGGGCTTGAATATAAACAAAACTCCGTTTTAGCAGAAGGGTCCGGAACGGATCCCCCATAAAAAAGGAGAGTGACAATACTTTTACCTTTATATAAAGGACACCATTTTACTATGTCATTGTATATAATGGGACTTGAGCATCTACTGATTTTGGTATCTACAGATACCTGGAACCAAGCCCCAACAGATACCAAGGGCTCACTGTATTCATATAAGAAACATCAAAATATACAAACAAACACAAAAAAGGGAAAACACACACACACACACACCTTTTAAGACAATGCTCCCCTCTTGAGATTCTTTCCCTTTACCCTGAGGATGGGAGAAGGCAGACCAGCCAAGGAGATCTGGCAATCTGGTTGAAAGTCCTGCCAGGGAGAGATACAGAGCACTGCAAAATCCAGTTAAACTGACAAGATCTATGTGGAATCTGAATTCAGTAGTCAACACAGAAAAGTTGCTAAACATAACATGTGCATTCCTCTCATCTTCATTCTTCATGTGCCAGGTCTCTTCAAACTGAGCTTGAGTACTTGGCAGAGGATGGATGGGCAGGGGGCATGGCCACTGAATGGTTGGCATTTGGGAAAGGATGGCCATAGATTGAAATCCTATGCACACACACCCCACACACATTTGCACCTTAGAGTACAGTGGAGGAGAATGGAATTTGTGTACAGGTTTAATCCATGTCCTGGTGTTCCTATATCTCTTTCTCTCACACCCACTCCTTCTCTGTAAGCCAGAGAGACTAACAGTCGCTGTATGTTTGTGACAGATGGAGAGCTGACTGAAGGGACAACGGAACAAATCTTTCTCCCTCTTTCTTCCTAACTCCCCCATAATTATTGTGCCACGCTGGCCCTACCATGAGGCAGAATGTTTTGGCCTCAGGCTGCATATCTGAGGTTAAAATGAAAGGGCAGCAAATAGTTATTTACTTTTTTAGTGTTGTGGGTTTTTTGCCAGGAACATAGAAGGTACTTGTAGGGTATTCCATCTCATATGCCAAAAGAAATTGGCTGTCACTGGGCACCACTCATCTTAATTTGGATAAATGGTATGTACCCTTTGTTATTCTGCCTCAGGCAGCAAAATCCCCTGGGTGGGCCCTGTTCTTGTGTGTTCTTGCTTATTAATAATATCTACAAATGTCTCAGTATACAAAGTGCTTTACAGATCTCACCTCACCAACTTTTTTTTTAATGCCAGGGCCACCCAGTGAGCTCTGTGACCAAATACAAACTTGAACCTGCTTTTCCCAGGTCCATGCCCAAACCTGAGTCAAATGAAACTATTTTTAACTTATACAATGCTTTGAAAATGCTTCAGTCTCTGGGAATGTGAAGGCTTCTGATTGATGGATCAGCTGGCATCCTTTAGGCTGAGATGGCAGCTACCTAATCTCCCACACACTCAGGGTTGCCAAGAAGCTGAGCTACTATTCTATTTAAAATGCTGTTGTTTTATAAGCTACTTTTTTGTTTGAAAAAGTGAGAACTGATATAGCAGAAACAGTAGGCAAAGATCCATCTGGATGTGTGGGTTCTCCATATTCCCGGTGGATACTTTGATAAGCATTTTGTTTTAGATTGGGGCAGGCAAAATGTGGACCTCTCCATCTCCCAAATTTCCTAGTCCCCTCCCATTTTTTAAATGATACAATTTGGGAGTAATTTCTGTCTGACAAAATTACACAGAAAGCCCCCTGGAAACAAAACAAAAAACAAACAGCTTCATTATATACCGCTTTATACTGTCTAAGCAGTGTCTAAGTGGTTTACAACTGTAAGCTACTTGCCCCCAACAATCTGGAATTAAAGCTTAAATCAAGCTTGAGCCCTTTTGCTGGAACTGAACTTGCAACCTTATGGTTTGGAGTTAGTGGCTGCAGTACAGGCATTTAACTACTGTGCCACCAGGGCTCTTACAATGACACATGATTCCATGTGAAAATACTCTGCCCCACCATTTAAAACACCAAAGAATCCCATACTACACCAAAGACTCTGTTTTCCTTTGTAGTCACTTCCAAAATGGCAGCAGAAAATGATGCAACTGCACTTCCTTTTACACTTTAGAGAGAGACTCCAGAGGAAATGTTTGTGTGTGAGGGGTGGCCCACAGGGAATCTAGTGGAAATATTGGCCCCTAGTCCCCATGAAATGGCACACTCATTTTACATCATGGTCCATTGTGTTGGTGGCCTGATGAAGCGCTTTGTTCGCAGTGCTTCAAGACCATCAATGGATTCTGAGACAAAGCAGTTATAGGTAAAGATGGGAGACATGTCCAGCTATGCCTGCTATTTCTACTGTGTCAATTGTCACTTTATACATTCTAATTTTTATAGTGTTACAATATTTTAACAGCTATACATGAATGTATACAAATGTATGAAATACAATGCATCCCGAAGACACCCACATTTGCTTTCCCTCCACCTTTGAACTATTTGGAAGTATGCCTATAAAGCCAATAAGAACTCCTAGCAATAACACATTTTCTCCCCACCACCACTTCTATTTTGTTTTAAAAACTGTGTTTATTTTTCTACTTGTTGGCAACTCAATCTGAGAAGAATTTTGTGCAAGTTGAAGCCTATAGAAACAGGGATATTATTTTTGCTGGATTTATAATGAAACCATGTATCAACTAGTGAGCCTTAGAAAGCCTTGCATGCTTGCCAAGGAAAGGGCGTCTCTGTGCAACACAAACAACAGTAAAACTGCATTTCCTGGAAAAGAAAATGGCCTCACAGTTAATCTTCATTTTTATAGGCAACGTACATGTTGTCAAATAAGCTGCTATTAAATTGTCATTGATTTTTATTTTATTTTAAAACTTTATTGTACTAGGTGGTTATCTGCTGCCAACCCCCCTTGGCAAACCAAATACATAATATATTACGGTCTTTGGCTTGCCAAGGACATCCCAGAAAATGCAGAGGGATTGATTCAGCAGCTCTTCTTATGATAATCTTGTTATGTTAGGATCAAGCTCCCTCTCACCATTGTCATACAGACCATTTATAAATTGTGAAAATAATTTATAGGGGACTAAATCAGTTTCCTGAATGCATCACAGACACAGTACTGAGCTGCAGGTTGGGTTTGGCACCTAATTTTATAGAAAAAACATCTTTTTTCTTGGCTTGCATCATCACTAATGATATTGCTACTTGAAATCTTGATGATGGCTTTGGGAAGGAAAAGATTTGTAACGCATAATGTGAATGGAGAATTTTCTTTTTGTTAGGTGACTACTGGTAATCAAGGCTCATCCGCACTGCAGAAATAACCCAGGTTGACACCACTTTAACTGGCTCAATGCTACGGAATTCTCGTCATGGCTCAATGCTATGGAATTCTGGGAATTGTAGCTTGTTGTGGCACCAGAGCTCTCTGAAAAAGAAGGCTAAATGTCTCACAAAGCTGCAGTTTCCAGAATTCCCTAGTTTTGAGCCATGGCAATTAAAGTGGCTTGGATTATTTCTGCAGTGCAGATGGAGCCTAAGTAAACAAGGGGCCCATTCATGCTATAGATTGTAGCACTATTATTCCACATCGTTCTATCCTATGAAATTCTGTCATTGGTAGTTTAGGGAGAGGTGTTCCAGATGGTCAATCAGAGAGCCCTAATGCCTCACTAGACTCTCAGTTCCAGGATTCCATAGGATGATACTTTGGCAGTATCATCTGGAATAATAGTGCTATGGATGGGACTCAGTGGCTTGGCAGTTAAGACGCTGACTCTGACAATTGCAAGGTTGGCAGTTCGAGACCCAAGGGCTGTGTGATGGAGTGAGCTCCCATCAACAGTCCCACCTTCTGCCAACCTAGCAGTTCAAAAACATGTACAAGTGCAAGTAGATAAATAGGTACCACTTTGGTGGGAAGGTAACATCATTTCATGCAGTCATGCCAGCCACATGACCACAAGAGTCATCTTTGACAATGCTGGCTCCCTCAGCTTAGTAACAGAGGCACTGCCCCCTACATTCAGTCACAAATTGACAATCATGTCAAAGGGGGAATCACTGTTTACCTTTACTTCTATAGTGAATGGCCCATGTTCTCTAGTAACAGATATGATTTCTGATCCGGAGTGTCAACATTAAATTGATTGTGTTGTTTTATTTCTATTGTTGATTAGTTTATTGTATCCTATTGTTCCTTTAGTAAGCTCAAGGTTCGAGAACATTGCTCTTTTCCTCTTCATATTATCTTCAGAACTATGTGTGTTATGTCAGGCTGAGACAGAGTGAATGACACAAGGTCACCAAGGTTTCATAGCCCATTATGGACTAGAACCTGCATTAACCAGGTCCTATTCTATCACTAGACTACAGCACTTTGCCCTTTTTTGCGGTTGAAATGGAAATATCCATTCCATAGCTGTCAATGAGAAAGATCCTGCTGTGCCCTTTATCAATTCATTGTTGGCTTTCTTTGGGGTTTATGTGTCTAGCTGCAACATAAGACCATCATGGTGGTGTCTGCATGGGCCAGGATACTCTGGGACCAGCCTGGACCCAGAGTTGCCCTGACTTTCCCCTGTTACCTGAAGATCTGCATTCCAATGTGGGCCAGCTGTTCACACATGCATTCCATTGTGCAAGCCTGCACTTTGATAGCCACGACATGTCACTTCACTCTGAGATCAGAACAAGGCACCCAGCCTCACTGTGACCCCAGAGCAAGTGACACATAGTAGTGCTGCTGCTGCCAAATCATACAGTGGGACACATTTTAAACAACCAGCCTGCACCAGAACTGAGGGCTCGGGACCTTCTGGGAAGATCCCAAGCAAACAGAGTTATTTTAATACATGTAAGAGAGCTATACTCCAAATTTGGTGCTGATTGGGTTGGACATCAGCCTGCACTGAGGCTTTGGCTGCACATCATCTGGACTCCACACCGGAAGAATGGGGGAGGACATATTATTTGGCTGTGCAAAGAGGTTCCTGGAAGGGGTGCTATAGTGGCGCTCACATGCCATGATGACACCCCTTCCACGGAGTGCCGTTTGGATGCTGCGCCACCTGTGCATCATAATGGCATGTCCTGTGTGGACGGGCACATGCCATAATGGCACACATGCAGTGGAACTAGGGCTCGGAGAATGTAAATGCTCTGCCCTAGTTCAGCCCTATTCCACAGTCAGGCCAGCACAAAGTGCCAGTCTGTACTGTCCCATACATAACACTGACCCAGCATGGCATAGTGGTTTGAGAGTTGGACAATGACTCTGGAGACTAGAGTTTGAACCCCCACTTGGCCATGGAAACCTACAGGGTAACTTTGGACAAATCACACACACTCTGCCTCAGAAAAGGCCATGATAGGGTCACCTTAGGGTCACCATAAATCAGAAATGACTTGAAGGCACACAACAACAAACCAAGGAATATACGTGCTAGTCAAGGGAAGTGTAGTCCACAAAAAGTTGGTCTTCAAGATACCACCAAACTGTTCTATTTCTACTGTTGCTGCAACAGATTAACACAGCTACTCCTTTGGAATTTAGTTCCTGACTTGTATACCATTGTCTCATGCATGATCTGATAAAATATGACAGCTCATTCAGGTTATGAAACAATGTCAGCTGCAACAGACACAAAAAAGAGAATATATGACTTGTTATTTAGTGTTACCATATCTCTGTTCTTGTTTTTAGAAAGCAATAATATTGCAACTTGTTTTGTCTGGCAGGTTGTATCCTTGTATACATATATGGTTAAAGATATGTAATATGTTTTGCTTGTCCATGCCTAGACATGGCTGCTTGCATCTGCTTGAAGGCTTAAACAAGTGTTTAGTTGGGCCCATCTCTTGTCATCCAGAGAAATGTCTATGTGCCTGTAAGGATGGCCAGGTTTGAAATCAAAGTGGCAGGGTAATTGTTGCTGAGGCTTCCTGATTAAAGTAGGAGTCAGGATTGCACTCTAAAGGGTGGATCCTCAAAGAGGATCAAGGAGGAATTGCAGCTTTGCAGCATTCCATGGCATCAGTCTTCTTTTGTAGTGACTTTTTAGGAGCATCCAAGAGAAATAAACAACAGTCTCACTGATCTTTCTGGATACGTGACAGGCATCCATTACTGTTGCTTTCACTCCAGGCAGGCCCTGCACTCTTAAGTACAAAACAGTTTCCAACCTGCTACATAGTTGCTGGCATCAACCAAAGAACTCTGGGGTCTGTAGTTATGCTGGGAAACAACCAAACAGCTCTAGTAATGTAATCAGTTCCCATCATCTTTGCAATTTCTTCTTATCTTTCTTTACAAGCTAGAAATAAAGACTAAATCAAATTGAAAATGATAGATGGATGTGCCCTTGTTTTTGTTATAAGGCCAGAATTGATGTGGAATTTAAATCATTTTGATGACTGTTCCCACAAATTCCAGACGATGCTTCAGAGAGTCACTAATATACAACCAGTTTGTGACTGCAAAAGACCTTCAATGGAACTGACAAAATGTGAAGTGTACAGTGGGCCCTTGGTACCCACTGGAGTTTGGTTCCAGGACCCCCTATGGATCCATGGATACTTAAGTCCCATTATAAACAATGGCATAGTAAAATGGTGTCCCTTATATAAAATGGTGAAATCAAAGCTTGCTTTTTGGATTATTTTCAAATTGTGGATGGTTAAATCTTTGTATACAAAATAGATAGATGCAGAGGGCTGACTGCACAATGAAGCATAAGGATAAAACAGATTTGGGCTATTTGTCAATGAATTCCAGCTCAGATTTGGGAAACCTTTCTTTCTGGACTTCTGGCCATATCGCTTGCTGGTAATAGTAATGACCAGTGGTAATCTTAACTTTTTAAAATGCCCTTTGTTGCTTTGTTTCATAACACTGTGGGGCATTAAACAGCTGTGGGCCACCCTTGTTGCCAGGGAAGCATGCAACCAGGGCACCAGGGGACTATGGTGGAATGCTGAATGTCTGGTGGTTGCCCAAAGTTGTTGGACCTGCTAATAATATGAAGTACGCTATTGGAAGCAGAAAGACAATTGTTCAGGCATTCAGGAAAGGATTAATTTGAACCCATGGGGGAAAGGAGCAAGCAAGTCAACTCTGCCTCTTTTCTTGGCATTGTCTTTGAACAGAGAACAACAGTTTGAAAAGGAAAGTCTCATCTGCCCATGGATGCTTTCCATGTGATCCAGCTTCTTGGAAAACCACTTAGGTGGAGACTCTGACTACATGGATGGTGTTGTCCTCTTCATATTGTTCTCCACACTAGAAATGTTGGTGTTGTTTCTCGTACAGAAAAGGCAAGTGTGAAAGAACATGGTAATTCTTTCGTTGAGCTTGCAGAGTGAGAGTTTCAGGTCAGATAAAAGAAATCCCTTCTTCATACAGAGCAGAGTTAAACTGTGGGATTTAGTGCACAGGATATCATAACTGTCAATTTGGATGCTGTTAAAAATTGGCTTGGCATGGAATATGGCTTCTTGTCAAGGTAGCTTCCATCATCTCTAACATCACTGGTAGTATCATTCAGAAGGTGGGGAATGCAAACTGGCAGATGGCACTGAACTGAGGATGGCTTTTCCATCTGCAATTGGTTGGCAAATGTGTGAACAGAACAGTAGATAAGGGAGGTCTTTGGTCTCATTCAGCATGGTTCTTTTTGTATTCCTTCTTCCTACATATTCAGATTAACCCTAAATGGCATAGTCAAACAGGAACCAAGGAACAGTTAAATTGGAACTTGTCCATCATGGCTAATACCATTTATATAAGTGATTCCCAATCTTTGCTCCTTCAGGTGTTTTAAACTTCAGCTCCCAGAAGCCCCAGACAGCTTGGCCAAGTCATCTGGAAAACCAAAGTTTAGAAATCACTGATCTGTACCAACAGTGGTAGCAATTCTCCAGAGTTTCAGCTATCAGTTTTGGACCTTTAAGATGCAAAGCATGTATTCTGACACTCTGGGCTGGACAAGAAAGGCAATTCTTATGTTCTTATTGATATTCTCATCTTTACTTTTTTCCTTCTCCCCCCAAAAGCTTACCCCATATGTAGGGCTTTTTGCTTCTATTAGAAACTATTGGCCCTTGAACTAGCTCCTTCACTTCATACTGAAAACCCTGCTGTGAAAGCAAATTCTGTTAAATGAACCTGTTTTCATTCATAGCACATCATTTCACTGAAATAAGTGCTAAATAATCAGTCCTGGGAAGGACTGATAAAGGATGGCTGCTGGAATCCACCATACACACTTGTTTCTAATTATGTAGCATTCAGCTACATTTTAATTTATAATATGACCTAAATACTAATTTGCTCTTGCCTTGAAAAAAAAAGTCTTTTGTGGATATTTATAAAACAGACCTTGGAATCCTTCATTATGAGGAATGATTGCATGCTAGAAGAAGAAATGGAAGAGGTTGCATATTCTTTTTAATCCTCGTGCACAAGCAAAACCATCTTTAATCCTCAGGTAGAGGGCGTCAATATTGGCTGGCAGGTTGCTATTAATTTTGCCTTCCCTCAGGTACTTTCTCCATCCATTATCATTCAAACATCCTTAAACATGATGACTTTTACAAGCACAATACGCACTTAGAAGTGCCCTCCATTTGTTCAGCATAGCTTATTTTCAAGTAAATTGTGCAAAGAATAGATTACAGGTTGGCTTTGTTATTCCCAGGAAGGCTCAAGGACAATAATTGTCTACATATTTCTTGATCACACTTTTGACTGGTAATTCATGAGGAGGCTGAGCTACGTAGTCGTTTTGGAGGTCCAATTTTGCCAGATCGTTTTTGGAAGGGTCAGCTCCCCCAGACTACTCTGAACAAAGATCAGTCTTCCTCTACCCCCTCCCCCATGTGGGATCCACACTCTCTAGGATAAAACAAAACACTTGCATTGTGTGGTTTGGGGATATTTTCTTATCCCAATGAGAACACCATTGTATTGTGGAATGCAACAATATCCAAAGGAGTGTTCTAGTCAAATGTCCAGAGCCAGAAAAACAAGGTGGAATAGAATTCAATTAAAATAAAACACCTACTTCTTTAATTGTGGGGTATATTTTGATTTCAATGAAATCCAGTGCCCGGCCCTTCACAGAAGAAATTTAAATTTTCCCTCAGATAGAATCAATCTACAGACAACTAATGCAAGTCAGTCACTTCTGTTCACCTGAATCATGGCTTATCAAAACTGGAACTGGAATCATTTTTTGTCCAGTAAATTACATTGATTGGGATATCTATCTATCTATCTATCTATGGCAAACAAAAGCCAACATGTTGTCATGATTTGAGCACTGAACTACAACTCTGGTGATCAGAGTTCAAATCCCCATTCAACCATGGAAACCCAGTTGGTGGCCTTGTGCAAGTCACACTCTCTCAGCCTCAGAAGAAGGCAGAGGCACACCCCCTCTGAACAAAACTTGCCAAGAAAATCCCATAATAGGTTTGCCTTAAGGTCACCTAATGGCTTTCAAATCATCTCAAGTAAACAACCTGAAAGCACACAGTGACAGAAACAATAACAACATAAAGCAAGTGGCTGAAATTTAGGCACTGAAATTTAGGGTCATTGTATGCAGCAGTTCATGTTCTAGAATGCCTGCTTTGTTGGTCTAGTTCTGTGTGCCACAAAATGTTGCTTTGATGGGCTAAAATGTCATGGCTTAGTGTGTATTGCAAAGGTAAAGGAACATATGATAGGACCCTGCTTTTTGATTAATATAAAAAATATTGGTGAGCCAAACAGTAAAACAGCCTGTAGCTCTATGTAAGTAACACATTTATTTGTCTAGATCAGAGGCCATAGCAACACTCATAAAACTTGCATACAAATCATAAAACAAAGAAATAAAACATCCCAATTTCCTCATTGTGGTCACAAATCATACCGAAAAAAGTAAATAAAATAAAAGACAATTCTGGATGAGCAACAGAGAGGGGAAAATATTTAATGGCTATCCTCGTAGAAGTCCACTGTCTGTGCACCAAAACAAATTTAACACAGCCTTCCTGCTAATGTAACATCAGCTCATATCTCTTTGCTGGTGTTCCTACATGCCATAAAACTGGCCTTGAATTCTGACAACCCTGTGAATGAAGTACCCTCAAGAGACTTGTTCAACAAGAGTCCTGCAAAAGTGTGGAGGGTCAATAGGTCTACAAACTTAAGGCCATGGCTTGATTGAATTTATGTACCTGTAATATCATTTTTCTTTTTCCCTATTGCTTCCACTTTACCAATGATAATCATTTTTTCCATTGAGTTATGTTGTTTTATGATATGCCCAGAGTATGATAGCCTCAGTTTAGTCATTTTGGGGCTTTTTACATTGGCAAGAAAGTGTGATCTGAACTCGCCTTTATGTTAATGCTTAGCAGCTACATAGCAAGCCTCAGGTTTGCATTAAAAAAGTGCAGAGCTGCTACATTGAGGGGTGTGGGAACGACTTATCTGAGTGGTCTTTTTTGTGGCTCAGCAGTTACATGGGAAGCTGTCAGAACGCTACAAACACAGGCGGAGCTGATACATGGGCAGCAAGAAACGCAGCTTTAAACTGCGATTTTAATTTTTTTTTTTCCTTGCCGGCTGCGAACTGCGCTGTTGCGCGGTTCGTACCGCCGCGAACAGCGCTATTCCGATGGTCGAGTCTTGAACTGCGCTATTGCGAGGGTCGAGGCTTGAACTGCGCTATTGATAGGGTCGAGGCTTGAACTGCGCTATTGCGAGGGTCGAGGCTTGAACTGCGCTATTGATAGGGTCGAGGCTTGAACTGCGCTATTGCGAGGGTCGAGGCTTGAACTGCGCTATTGATAGGGTCGAGGCTACGAATTGCGCAGTTTTAAATGATTTAAAGGGGGCTCCTAAGTGATTTTGACAGCAGCCACAGACCGAGCATCTGCAAGAAGACAAAGGAGGAGGAGTGCTGGCCATTGACCCAGTGACGTTGGCATTCGTCAGCACAGGGTCACTGTGGGCATCATCACCAACATGGATGCCTCCTCTCCTTTGTGGTCGGCACTTGTCGTCAATGTTCAAAGCACAGCCAAAGCTGCCGCCTTTGCCTCCGCTAGTGCTGCCAGGATCGTCAAAGTGACCACTGAAATGACTGCTGTGACCACTGAAATGACTGCTGTGACCACTGAAATGATAGCTGATGATGACAGTGATGATACAGAAGAGAGAACAGCTGCAGTTGGTGTCTCACTGCTTGAGCAGTGTGAATTAGCCGGTGGCATTGCTATGTCCGATTGGGCCTTGACCAGATGGAAATGAGGTCTGAGGTCTCTGCATGAGACCAAGACATCCCTCTCCCCCTTTTTGGGCCACTTGTAGAAGTCTCTGCCATTGTGCAAAGTGCCACAGCAAAGCCTCGGCAAGAGTGTCCCTAGGAGCGGCTGACTTGGACAAATGCAAGTGGGAAATGGCGCTGGAATGTGTGTGGGGGTTCGTGTGAAAATTGAAAGTTTCCTCTTATCACTGCAACTGTAAAAACATCCGCCACCAAAACTGTCAATATCCCAAAGGCGCTACTGCGCATGTCTAGGGTTAGGATTAAGGGCGGAGCTAGGGTTTGGGAGCTTTAAAAAACTGCGCAGTTAAACCCCAGCTTTTACACCTGGAGGGCATAGAACGTTTTAATTAGGAGTGGAGTCCACACCACGCATGCTCCCAACTACGATCCATTCTGATCCGCACCAACAGCGCAGCCTTTAAATGGGCGCCTTAAGGAAACGGAGCCCCATTTAACTGCGCAAGTACACCTTAGCCTTTACATGCACTAGCGCTGTAACGCACTTATTAAAAAAGTAGTGGGTCAACCGAACTACTTTTTTAAAGCGCGTTTTTTCCCTTAAAACGCCAAAATGGCGTTTTCATGTCACACTTTCCCATTTTATAATGTAAAAGCTGGGTTTTCACCCAGCCTTCAAAACACCTTTTTTTGCCAATGTAAAACGCACCTTTGACTTTTAGGCTAAATTTACTCTCAGACCCATTTTGAACAGTCTGTGGTACTCTCTTCAAGCACTACATTTCAGATGAGTTGATTATCCTCTAGTCATTTTGAGCTTTCACAGCTACATATATAGACGTCAGGAATACTATGGCAGGGATGATTATGAATTTTGAATTGAATGATATATCTTTTCTCTTGAGGATCTTATCTACTTCCTTTCATAGCTGGCCTTCCTAGTCTTAAATCTTCTAATTTCTTCACCAGTTTCCATTTTGCATCTACAATGAAGAAATAATGAAGTTTGACACCACTTTCATTGCCATGGCTCAATCCTACAGAATCCTGGGATTTGTAGCTATGTGAAGTACCAGCACCTTTCAGCAGAGAAGGTTAAAACCTTGTAAAACAACAAATCCCAGGATTCCATTGGATGGACCTAAAGCACTTACAGTGGTATCAAACTTCATTATTTCTACAGTATAGGTGCACTCAGAACCAAGATATAGACAATATTTTATGATTTAAATGACTTCATAATCTCCTTTTAAATTATGTACATCTTCTGTGGTCATTCTGTGGTCATTATTTTTCCTATCTATTTTCCACTGTAATTCCATTTCTTCGTTAACATTGATCAGTTTTATTCCAAGTCTTCACTATTTTTTCTAGTAGTAAATGCTTGATTTTCTGTTGAACAGGCCTGTAGTCACAATTCAAGTGATACAAAGCTTGATGTTTATATTTAGATCTCACTTCTTTGCCTGTTTCCCTGTAATCAGAATGTCATTCACAGAATTTAATGGGGATGGGAGATGTCAGTGTCTTCCATTTGTAAGCCTCTCCTGTTTTCCTATGGTTTCCTCCACCCTTCTTCCTCCGCAAAAACATTAATTAAAGAATTAAATAGCTGGACAATGTCTTCTCACTGATAGGGCATGGAAGCTTCTGTCTATCCAGAAGCACAACATGGAGAAAGACCATCGAAATATATCAGGAAGGGAAAACTCTCCATTGCTCCTTTGCCACAAAAAACTATTTCATGACTTTAAAATATATTCCTGTAGGAGCATCTGTCCAAAACAGCAGAATGGGTTTGCTGAAATATGAGCAAATTCAATGGAATTGGCCTGTGTTGCCTCTCCAAAAATTATTGTATTTAAGAATTTCAGCGTGGCATGGCTAGAACAAGAACATAGTGTGGTCAGACTGGGGTGAGTAGAATTTTAACCTTCTATGCCCTCTATAATCCCAAATGTGTGCGTACCTTTGACAATGGGGGAAAGCACCCATTGGGGTAAAGATGGGGGGGAGGTGTCCCATTCTCACCTGGTTTATTGGAGGGGACTAATGATTGAAACCTCTTTCCCACACTATGGTTCTCCCTCCACTGGCTATTTCTTAAATAAGAATCAACTGCATAAGGACAAGTTTCATGACGAATCCCTTGTCTACCATTAACTTTTATGCAGAAGGCTTTGATTTTCAAGAAGTACAGAATACAAATGAGGCAGATATGATATTAAACAGACTTCCTTGACTTTTACAAGTGAAGTTGTGCTAGAATGGGCATGGGCAATGCATTCCCTCTATCATTTCACAGATGAGAGCTGAGACACATGTGGCCAAGCAACATCAGAATCCAGTCAAGCTGGCAAAAGTTATTAATGGGGAGGAGCATACAAATTAGGGGAAGTTGCAGCAGATTGCCTGAGCCTACTGGGAAGAGCAAGAGTCCCTTCCTTCCTTTCACCCCACAACTTAACTGAGTGCAAACTACTTTTGTAGTTTGAACTGAGTTTGCTGCAACTGAAGTAAGCTGAGGACAAAGCGGGAAATGGGAAGAGGAGAGAGAAACGGGGACATTTTAAAAGCAGCTGAAAAACTGGGATGGCAGAAGATCAATTTGGAGTGTTTCTGCCAAATAAGGAAAGTTGGAGGGTATGGGAATGTATGGACAGATGCATGTGGTCCCTCCAAAGGTGTTTTTATTATGCTTGCCTCCTCCAGAATATCTGGATTGCCTTTTCCCCCCAAAATGGGGATGCCTCCAATCATGGCAATACTCCATTTAAAAAGACTGTAGGGGTCCTGTGACAGCTTAACATGCTCCCTCAACATGTGTTTCAAAATTAGAAGTGGCTGTCCAACCACTTTTGGGTTGGTGTATTTGTTGTCATTTTTGGCCATCCGTGTAGTCCCTGGAGCCTCCCAGGGGCAGACTTGTTTCAGTTTGTCCACCTCTGCATAAGATGATATAGAATTTAGGGGTGAAAAGTCCAGTTGGAGGCTTGGAGAAGTTCCTGGAAAACTGAGATATTAATAGTATATTTTAATCCTCTTTTGTTAAGGCCAGCACTGATTAATAAGGAGAAAATAGAATCTGACAAAATGATAAAAGGATGGGAAAGGGGTACTGTTTTATGATTATGGAGAAATTATAAGTACATCAGTCAATGACACTAAAAGAATGTTATTGATGGTAAAGAAATTTCTGCATTACACAACTAGAACAGATTAGTGTATGTGGTTCAGAATATTTTTTTTTAAATAGGGTGCTGTCCACCAGTTTTATTGAAATAAATGCATGCTAGGCAAATGTTATCAATTTCAATACAGCTTGTGTGGAAGAACATTGCAGCAAATCAACCAAACAAGGGTGAGCAACTACAGTACTAGGCACAATAGTACTCTAGGTAGCTAGTTCCTAGTAATTAATTCCTTTCTTCAATAGTGAAAATGTAGCTACACTACATGATAATTGTCACTCAACAAGAGATAGTCATTTCTTTTGTAGTGTAGTTTTTAGTTACTATTATAATTTGATGCTTTGATGGTTATCTCACTAAATGACAGAGGAACAGTATTACATGGCTCTAGTGCTTGTTCATACTGTGTCTCAAACTGTTGACTCTTGCTTTGTTGTGGATGTCAAAGTGACAAGGAGGTAGATGAGAGGCAAGTTCATCACTTTTGTACTGCAGGCCAGCAGCTTGCAGCATTCAGATTTTTCTTTGTGCACTAAAAGGCATCTGCTTCAATCACTTTGGAAAGACCAGGAAAGTAGAGATGCATTTTTTTTAAAAAAAAAAAAATAATGATAATAATGCACCAACAGTGAAAATAAACTAGTGGGAAGGGGGTTAGAGTTATCTGCAAATATTTTTTTTCCAAAGTAACCCTCCAAGCTTTGCTTTTGGCCTGATTGTGGGCCATTCACACTATATTATAAACCAGATATCATCTTTCAATACTCATGTCATCAGTATGTCAAAGGTGTGCATGATTTCCTTGACATTTTTTTTTAAAAAAAGACCCAACAGTGGGGCTGTGGGTTAGGGGGCATTTTTTCCTATTTCCAAAGGAATAAAACCACAACAGACTCTGCTCCCAAGTTGGTGCAAACTAAAACTCTTGTAGACATATTATATTACATTTGTACCCCACAGGGGTTTCTTGGTGGTGTGACTGCTCACAAGTGTGACTGCCCCCAAGGCTAACCTATCCCAGGACTTCATGCTAAGGGTTGTTCTGGGGCTTGCCATTGCCATCTTCTGAGGCTGGCAGGGGCGGTGGTGAGATGACCAAACAGTGTGATGTAGATGTGCATTATTTGATTAACAGTGTAAAAAACAAAAACAAAAAAACCAAACCTCAGAATGATCAAAATAGTAAATGAATACAAATGGTAATGTGAACTTTATCAGGATTAAATTGCCACTGAAAGATTCGATCGGGGGTAAACATAGTGGGAACTTTGATTTGCTCTTACATCCTCAACTCTCCCCTGTTCTACTCATCACACAAATGCTAGTGTGAATGGGATCTTGGTTGACTTTCCTAAGCCTTCAGCCAGTGCTCAGTCTAAGGTTCTGTAAGAAGAGCCTCTCCCTTTCTCACCAGTATGCTTAACTGTAAGGATGGAAATAATATTTAAAAATATTTAAAAATATGTGGTGGTGGTGATGATGATGATGATGATGATGATGATGTCGTCGTCGTGTTGGGAAACCCTGATGAGAAGAAATTCTGAACTAATGAGATTCTTGGGAGTTGAGGACTTATTTGCACAAAATTTGCACCTGATTGTTTGTGCAGGCAATGATTATCTGCACAGAAAATTATATTTTTACCAAAAATATTATTTCCTGCACAGAAAAGCTCTGTCCTGTGCAGAAAATGTTGTATTTGGGACTTATTTTTTGCAAAGTTCCATAGGGGTGGTTTGCACTGAAAACAGCATTTTCTGCACAGAAAATAACACATCTATGGAGGAATATTATTTTCTGCTCAGAAAATGCTGTTTCCAAAAGCTGCCTTATACTACAGTTCAATTAACGCTGCATCAGACAACAGATTATTCTAGAATTGTTTCAAAAATTGGTATGGAATGCCCCATGCTTTTATAAGCAACAGTGTAGTACTGTACTAAATCATGCAAGTATTGATGTACAAAGCTAAGTCTCTCTCTCACACACTACACAGGTATAGCATTTTGATACATTTATAGCTATTTCTGTATCCTGCTGAATCCTGGAATTTGTAATTTGGTGTGACATATGAGCATTAATAGCTTAGCAAATTCTAAGTACCTCAAAAAGCTGTAACTCGCAGGACTCCCTAGGATGAAACCATGGCAGTTACAGTGGCATCCAATTGCTATAATTGTGTCCTGTGAAAGAGATCAGCTTGATAAAGCAGGAAGCCAGCCTTCTTGTTCAGCCTAGTGCTTAGATACTTATGTATGCCTTCCTCTTTTTACTTGAAAAAATGTAGAACATATGGCCATCACTTTTGCCCAGTGTGGATTTGTTGTTACTCCAAATGATAAATGGTGACCGTTTTAATCAACTGACACCAATCTTAGACTTGAACACAGTTAACTCAATACACACAGTTTAAGCAAGATGCAATACACACAGTTTAAATACACACAGTTTAAACAATGGTCTTCAATATTAATTCATTTATTTGTTTTTAATATTTTAATTTTTTTCCCTTCAGTTACCCTAACACATGCATGTTTGTGCAAAGAAACAAATTTACATGTTGAGATACCTTTGAGTGCCAAGAATAAAGAAAAGGGAGAGGGGAATTATTGTACATAAGGACATGATGTGTATTGTTCAGTCCCTGTGTTGGCACCATGTACATACTAATGTATAGATGGTACACTGTTGTTAGACCTTTCTGCAAATCTGGAGGAACTAATTCCAGGCTGCATCTTAGAATAAGCAAATAGATATATCTGGCTTGCAGTTTGCTACCAACTCAATGTTCATAAAAAGGTTCCCAAAAACTTTTTTAAAAATGAAAGCAGCCTTTAGCACTTACAGGGGTTTTTTTTTGGGGGGGGGGGGAGGAGTTATAGTTTTTCTAGGTACTGATATATTCCAGATGTGTTGGAATGCAATTCCCAACATCCCCAACCAGTATGACCAGGCCAGTCAGTCTAGCCAATAACCATTCTGATTAGCATGGTAGGAGTTCATGTTCAGTACATCTGGAGGCCACTAGCTTGGAGGAAGGGCTGTACTAAAAAAAACCACATTGCTAGTATTATCTCCTAATTAAAAAAAAATATGCTTGAATATGCTGGAGTGGTACAGCTGTGTAATACACAAATGGAAGACTTCTCAGAATTATGTATTCAAACCCATTGGGAGGTTGTTAAGCTGGACAAGGCTGACATACCACTTGGCTCATTTTGGGTGTAAACAGTTCCACAGTATAACATTACCATGTGAAAATAGCCATAGTTATCATTTAAAACAGACAACCCATCTGCTGAAATGTTGGCACTGAATTTATTATCATGCTGCCAAGCTGGTTGTTAGCATTACGCTAATAAAAAAAAAGATGGTTGAACTGGGCCTTAATATTGAATAAGATTATTTTCAAGCAAAACACTGTAAATTAAATTGGTAAACAAAGCTAGCTAATAATGATCATAAACCTTTGATCGATATTTTGCCTATACATCTTCAGCTTTGTCCTGTGGTGTTATGGATCTTCATCCTATTCTCTTCTCACCTTTTGTTGTTAACTGCCTTCCAGCCTACCCTGACTCATGGCGACCCTGTGGATAAGAACCTTCCAAGCCCCCTATCCTCCATTGCTCTACATAGGTCATGCAGACTCAGGCCTTTGACCTCCCTGATTGAGCATGCCATTTGACATGCGGTCTTCTTCTCTTTCTACTACTCTCCATAATTCCTAGTATTATTGTCTTTTCTAATGAGTAATGCCTTCTCACGACATGGCCAAAGTACCACAGCCTCAATTTGGTCATCTTGGCTTCCAGGGAGAACTCAGGTCTGATCTGCTCAAGGGCCCATTTGTTTGACTTTCTGGGTTTCAAGCAAGGACGAAGCAGAAAAAAACTGCTTCTTTTTGAAATGGCTTTTCTCTGCATACAGCGCCTAGAGGGTACTTTCCTGCTGGCTTCAAGGCATGTCATCTAAACACCATAACTTCAAACCAGCCTGAAAGCCCCTCTTTTGGCCTGTGTCTTTAGCCCCTTGATTTTCTTTCTATCTGCTTTCTTTGCTAGTGATGGGGAAACAAGGGCTTGGGCTATCTTTACTTTAGTATTCAGTTTTATATCTTAGCACTTTAGGATTTTCTTCATTCTTTCTTAGCTGCCCTTCCGAGTCCTAATCTTCTTCTGATTTCTTGACAGCATTCTCTGTTTTGGTCAAAGATGGATC
The DNA here is from genome assembly GCA_034509955.1 of Urosaurus nigricauda. Taxonomy (NCBI): domain Eukaryota; kingdom Metazoa; phylum Chordata; class Lepidosauria; order Squamata; family Phrynosomatidae; genus Urosaurus; species Urosaurus nigricauda. Next base: position 153,306,343 of record JAOEGL010000005.1, on the reverse strand, counting down.
CAAGGTATAAGAAATCTTTATCTATTTCTATTTCTTTGTTGTCTAGATTGAATTTATGTAAATTATCTGTGTTCATTATTTTTGTTTTCTTATCATTCAGCCCTTGTACTTTCTTCTTTAACTTTCCTTAGTAATTGTTCCAAGTCTTGTTGTTTTCTGCTACGAGTATGGTGTCACTGTTGATGTTCCTTCCTTCTGTCTTCACTCTTCCTTCTTCCGGGTCTAAACCTGCTCTTCGTTTGATGTTTTCTGCATACAAGTTGAACAAGATAGAATGCAACTTTGCCTGACCCCTTTGCCAATTAGCAACCATTCTGTCTCTCCATAGTCTGTTCTTATGGCACCTCTTGTTTTCAGTATAGGTTTCTCAACAGGACAATCAAATGTATTGGCACTCCTTTTTTTAAAATATATATATATATATATATTCCATAGCTTTGGCTGGAAACACACAGGCAAAATGACATGGCTTCATGCTCCATTGGGGGCATGGCATTTAGATGACGCATGCCCCCAAACACAGCCTGAAGCTGTGCTGAGAACTCACCAACAAAAAAGAACCAGGCCAAGAAAGAGTAGATAGATCCCACTCTTCTGGTGACCCAGTACAAGGCCACAGCAGTTGCCACGATACCAGTGTGAATGGCGCCAGTGTGTCCTCATGCCATTTCTTTGGCTGATCTATTTCAGGCCAAAGGGGGAACATATATTCCTACCTCAGTGAAATTATATATTCAGAAAAGATTGGCTAATAGAGAGATGACTATTCCATGTTTCTTGTAATGTCTAGTTCTGCACTTACAATGTGTTCACATTAAATGAGAATGCACATTTCAAAAGATGTTATGTGTTCAGAGTAAACTGGCAATCATGGGACCATTTGCAACTGCCTGTTTATATTGGATATTACACTTTGTCCAACATATTACATTTGCTGATAATATCAGATGCTTTCCTGAAGATAGTACCTGAAAATGTTCTGACTTGCATATTCATAACATTCCTTATCTTTAGAATGTTAGCTGGTGTACAGATTTTCTATTGCATGGCTGTATATTATAGTAATGGCTAAACTCAGACATATGTATTTAAAATCCATTGATTTGAGAATGATGCAGTTAGAAAATACACCTCATGTTATTGGAATTTTGGTTACTTGAGATCTTTTCCATATTTATGTACTGGACACCTAAAAGGTTTCCAAAGGACGGGTTTGTGCTGGATTAGACTCTTCATTTTGCATCCCACCAAGATTATTTAGATGCCCTCACTCTTCAGTTTCATGATAAAAGGTAATAAATCCTCTAAGACCTGTTAAGCTTCAAAAGTAAAAGTAAAAAATTTAGAAATAGTGAGATTGCTTACTAACCACATTGTTGGAAGAGTAGCCAAGTAATAATATTTTATTAAGACAGTGGTTCTCAACCTTCCTAATGCAGTTCCTCATGTTGTGGTGACCCCCAATGGATAGACAAGCGGTGTCTCAGTTCCTAAGACAATCAGAAATATGTGTTTTCCGATGGTCTTAGACGACCCCTGAGAAAGGGTCATTCGACTTCTCAAAGGGGTCTTGACCCACAGGTTGAGAACTACTGTATTAATAGGTTGTTTTTTTCAAATGTTGCTAATAAAACCTACCTATACAGTTTGACAGCTTTGCATATTTCAAAATAATATCCATTTCATTACACTTGACAGAAAATTTGCCATAAATATGAAAAAAGTGAAAGCTTTAATTGCTTCCTAAAATTCTACTTCATCTGGCTTTATAGAATATTTGTTTAGCTCAATATCCTGAACTTCTGATTTTCCTGTCATTTCACAGTCTCAGTAGTTTAAAATCCCTAAAAAGCTGAGCTCTTTTTGATTATATTTCCCTAACAGTCTAATTTGTCTGTTTCCCATTTCCTTTTGCATAATTCTAGAATAGGGTCCCATTCTTTTTCAACTATATTCAACTCTATTGTTTAATTTAGCTGCTAGTTTATCCATTTTACATGTCATCTAGTTTCAATAACTATTCATCAATCAATGATATTTTTTCCGATTTTCTATATTTTGCCATAATATCCTAGCTGAGGTTATCATATAGAGTATTACTCTCCAATGTTCCTTCTTCTCAATCTTTTCTGTCAAATTGTTTGTCATATTTAGCAAGTACAGTTCAGGTGTCATCTCAAAGTTAACTTTATATATAGTGCTTATCCTCAGATGTGTTTCCCAAAATTTCCTCTTCATTTTCCAATTTGATCCAGTCTGACACCCACATCAATGTACTTGGATAGGAATACAATTTTAAACTAGGAATGTTACAACTACCATATTCAACTTTATCTGTGAAGATATTCCATTTAATTCTCTGTTTATTAAGAGGTTTTATAATGAAATTTAATTAAAGTAAAGCCCTTTACAGACTGCCCCAAAGGAGCTGTCCATAAGCGCCCAGAGAAGCGCCAGACTGAGGCTTGGGCTGCCTCACCCAAATTGCTGCTTCTCCATGGCCTGAAGTGGGGTGCAGTGGGAGCCCTGGGCACCCACTGCACCCCACCATGAGCGGAGCTTCCGAGGGGAGAAAGGGGCTGCCACTGCGGCCCCTTTACCCTCAGCCTCCTTGGCACAGCCGTGTGAAGGCCATGCCAAGGCCGCAGAAGCCCTGTGGCGCGGAGGCGTAAGGCACGTGCTGCTCCGTGTAGATGTGGTGCGGGCCTTACAGCCCCGGCACACCACATGTGTGGACGGCGCCATAAAAAATGGCACCATCCATAAGTGCTAGGTTTAGCCTGCAGTGTGGATGCACCACACCGAGGCAACCCTAGCACGTGCCCAGGCCGGCACAAAGCGCTGGTCTGTATCGGGCCAAAGGTGAGATTCAAGCACTTGATCTGTGTTTTTTATGGAAGATAATTAAGTATCTGTTGGACTCTCCCATTGAAAGAGTGGTGGAAATGGTGGCCTTGTGTTCTGATTTGGTCCTGTACTCTAACACAGATGTCAACAACTTGTGGATCTCAAGCTTTTATTGAATTGCAGCTTTCATTTGTCTAATCCACTAGATTATGGGAGTTATTCTTGGTCCACCAAATGGCCACTCTTTTGTAAGGTAAAGATTTATATACACTTTTAGTTAGACACCAAACCTCATTCAAATGAGTAATTGGCCATAAAGCTGATCTGAGATGGATATGCTCTATTAAATATTGTGTTTTCTGGCAATATTGATGCCAGGATCCCTATTATTATTGTATGACTAAGTGTTGTCCTCATCATTATTGTCTTTTTCAAAATAAAACTATTTCTCACAGAAAGCCACAAGGCTAGTTACAAATGTCAGGCCAACCTAGATTTAGGACACATCCATCTGCGTAACCAGTCACCATGTCCAATCCAAGCTTGGCTGAAAATATGTAAATGAGGGATGTTTGTCGAGAGGCCATTACTAAAGCCAAGAGAGTTGTTGAAATCTGAGGGCCTATGGCTGCTGCCATACTACAAAAATAAAGTTGTTTGACACCACTTCAATTGTCATGACACAATGTAATGGAATTCTGGGATTTGTAGTTTTGTGGGGCACCAGAGTTCTCCTGAAAGAGAAGGCTAAATATCTTACAAAACTACCAATCCCAGAATTCCATACCATTTAATCAAGGTAGTTAAAGTGGTGTCAACTGATTTATTTTTGCAGTGTGGCAACAGCCTATGTACGTGGGAAGAGCTATCCTGGGGACAAGGTGCAAGAAAAGACAAAAACAGAGATAAAGAACATGCATTTTGTAGTCCAGTGTTCACAAATAATTTTTCTGTTTTCCTTGTTAACTAGATTGCTGTAATCTCTGAAGAATAAGACGCCTGACTGAGCCACCCAGGTAAACTGCAAAGCTATGTGATATTTGTATAAATGAAGAAAACAGAAAGCTACTCTGTAAGAGCTTGGTTATCTAGCTCATTATTGTCCACTACACTGGTAGCTGCTCTTTAGGATTTCATTCAGACAGAACCTAAAGAATGATAACACTATTATTATTATTATTATTAGTAGTAGTAGTAGTAGTAGTAGCAATAGTAATCACTTGCCACCCAGCTTTTCATATGGAGATGCCAGGGATTAAGAATTACTGTGTAAAAAGCATGCAAATCACAGTGCAGTATTCTGAGATCCATTTATTCCACTTCTGGAAAATTGGTCTGGGATGGCTAGATGGGAGACAGATGTAGTCAACAGCGCTACATTAACTTGGGTAGGATGCAGTCAAGTTGTTGTTGTGTGCCTTCAAGTCATTTCCAACATATGCCAACCCAAAGGCAACCCTGTCATGTGTGGGTTTTGTTTTTGTTTTTTTGAGGCTGCGAGTGTGTGACTTGCCCAAGATACTCAGTGGACTTCCATGGCAAAGTGAGGATTCAAAACCTGGTCTTCAGAATCATAGTCCAACACTCAAACCACTGCATCATGTGGCTCCTTACTTGAGACCTATTGAATTTAACATCCCTTAGGATTGCTCTATTGAAAAATGGGGATACTCCTGTATCTTTAATGGTTGTGTAGAAAAGAGAATTTCTTCAGGGGTTGTTTGTCATGCAGCTGGATAACAAGTAACATCTGCTGAAATCCCCTCTTCTGTACAATCATTAGAGACACATGAATGTATCCAGTTTTCACTCTACCCAACCCTGTTCTGTATAGATACTTTATATTCCATCCTCCTTCTAACGGAGGATGCTATGCAATTATTCTGCCTGAATTTAAGGGTCAGTCATACAAGCAGCACCTGCTGAAAATTTCTCTTCTCCAGTTATAAAAGGGATAGGGTTTCTGACCTTTATTGCACGGGGTGATCTAGATATACAAATTATAGTGGATAATGTGATGCATTATTTCATTCTCTTTCTCTCTCTCCCCGCCCCCATTTCTGTTTCACATATATGTATCTATAATGACTGCTTTCCCCCCACTTTGGAGCATAACGAACAATGAAATTCGGAATCTGCATGTAGCCACAAAAAGCTAAAAACAGTTATTTGGCTGTGCAATGTGACCCTTACACCCCGAAGGAGTTTATGCAAGTGTTGAGTCATAAAAATACTGGCTTGTCTCCGGTGCTATATTTTTAGACTCTGGATTGAAAGATAGCATGAAGCCTGTTATCCTCCTGAATAATGCTGACCTAATATGGACAAATTCTTGCTTGAAAGGTTGTGAATTACATGTCAAAAAGGCTTACTGAAGAGGAAAAAAGAACCTCCTTCACTGCCATGTGGGAAATGGCCACAAAGTGCTGAAAATGTTCACAGCATCTACACAGAACTGTGACACCCTCTGCCTCACACTGCCTTTTTCACAGCTCCTGTCAGAGCCATTGTTCCAGCATCCTCTTCCAGCTTTATTTGTAAACCTACCCACCCCCGAACTAGAGCTTTCATTTTTTTTCTGTAAATATTATGGGAGAAAAATAAACTTCAATAAATATGAGCTCCTTTATCAAAAACATCAACTTTGCTATGTCAGAGTTTGCATCTCATGTTGGTAAGATTTGTTCAGAGGAAGTTTGCCTTTGTTTTCCTCTGAGACTGAAAGCATGCAACTTGCTCAAGGTCATCCAGTGGGTTTCATGGTGAAGCTGGGAATCAAATCCTGGTCTCCAGAATGCCAGAATGGATAACAGCATGGCATAAAAGTTGAAATTTTCATGCCAAAATGCCTCTAAAAGTGATCCTTAAAAATAATTTGTCAAAGCAACTAGAAACATTTGCTTATTATTACTCTAAATTAAACGACTTCACTCTTCACTCTGCATGGAAGAAAATGAGTTATTACACTGGAAAATCTCCACCTAATGCCTAGTGGAAGTAAGGATGGAATACTTTTGACTTTCATATCTCACCATAATCAAAATGTATTTGTTTGACTCCAGAGTTTAATTATGCAAACTTCTGGTTAATAACAAAAGCCAAGATCCAGTAGTGAACATCTACTGGATTCCACTGCTTCTATCAGAACCAACTATTCCTCTTCCCTCTTGTAGGCTCCCATGAACCCCAAAATCTAGGACTCTTTCACACTACAAAATTGTAACACAGTGATTCCATTTTAATTATTTCTACGGAATCCTGGAGTTTGTACTTTAGTCTCTGGATTCCATAGGATGTAGCCATGACAGTCTTAGTGGAAGCATAGTGCACTAAATATGTAATGTGAAAGGTCTGAGAAGCCATCTAGAGCAGGTTTTCTCCTCAGACTGTTGGGAGGGGAAAGGGGAAATTACCCTTCTGCTTTATCTGGTGGTCCATTCCTTGGATACAGGAATGGACCACTGGGTACAGATCTTATGTTATTATCTGTAATATACATTATATCCATGTTCTTCTGGCCATTCCTTCCATTGATGAGAGCAATAATTTATAGTATGTGTGCATTTTCCTTCTTGCAGCAGACACAGGACAAGAGTATCATAACAAAAGAAATACTTGGAAGCAGGGTTTTACGAAAAAGGGAAGAGATTTTTGGACGCTTCCAGGATTGGAAAAGAATCAGTCTGGCGTCTGAGTTAGCAGCTGGTTTGAAATAAAGCAATAAAGCACATTATTAATATGTGCTCTTTGTGTGCAAGCATTTATTGCATTGTTTTTGTTGTGTACCTTCAAGCCATTTCCAGTTTTTGTGGACCCTATTACAGGGGTCTCTTAGCAAGATTTGTTCAGAGGGAGGTGACTGTCTTTTTCTGAGGCTGAGAGAGTGTGCCTTGCTTAAGGTCACCCAGTGGGGTTCAATGGCTGAGCAGAGATTCGAACCCTGGTCTCCAGAGTCATAGTCCAGTGCTCAAACCACTATTCCATATAGGCTCTCATACAATTAAAATGGTGTCAAACAGTTTTCTTTCTGCAATGTGGTGTAATCAGGGGTTCTAGGGATATTAATAACGTGACCTTACACTTGAGAGCTTATGGTAGCTACATCCAGGGTCATGAAGGGGTGAACCTCAGCATATTTCAGATATTAAAAATGGAAGACATGCAGCTAGTCTCAACAGTGGATATACCCTTTGTCAAACACAACAGTGAAACAACACTAAATTAATATCTATACGTACATTCACAGGTTCATCTTACAGTCATCAGGTGACTAGGTACAGAATAATGTCTGTACATGGAATTTTCCTAATTATGTGGGATAATGAAGAATGTGACTGGTGTTTTTCTATTGTCAATGGGAAGGAAGCAATTTTCTATGCTGTTTGAAGACATATTTCATCTCATTAGGAGAAAAGCCTCCTGACTGTACTTGCAAAAGGATGCATTACCACCTAATGAAGGTGAATAAAATATTTTATCACATGATAACGATATGTAGACATATCTTAAGAATGAATTTTTAACTCTAGGGAATCCTTTTTCAGAAAGGCATGTGAATTAACGTAATGTACACGTAAATACAGAAAGGTGGTTTTAGTTGTGCTTCCTGGATTTATTCATATCATTAATGTCACCAGAGGTTCAAGAACAAGAGAACAAAATATGTATCTCTTGAGATCTGATCCAGATGTCATTCAAAGGGAGGGGGACACTTAAAAAAAGAGTCTGGGTATCAATCAGTGCGCTAGTTTTGGAGAATGTGTCTTGTTTCACACAGAAGTAAGAATAACAAGCTTATGTCACCACAAAACCTCAAAAGTGATCATAGATTTGCAAAATGTGATATTCTTTAAAGTGCTAAATGCAGTGTCTCAGTGTTACATGGTTACTCAAGTGCCATAGTTGATGTTAAGTAATGTTGTATTATGGTGGGGGTGGGGTGGTGGGGATAGATTGTGCCGGATTATCTTCTTTGATTGTTACATTTTCTTTTTCCTGAAAGATTAAAAACTACCTCATTTTTAAAATTTTTACTACCTGATTTTTAAATTTTTTACTTCCAACTAAAGAAAGCCCATTGAAATGTATAAGGCTTGTTAGTCAACACAAATATATGTCCTCCTGATTTCAATTGATTTACTTTATCTGGGAGTAAAATGGCATTTATCTCTCTATACTGCATTTCTTTTGAAAAGTAGGAGGAAATTTCTCTGTACAAATATAGACTGATTATTCAACCAACTGCACTTTCTCCTGCTCAGAGGCATGTACCCCAACCAAAAAAGTACAGTTGGAACCAAGTTAATGATTGCACAAAATTGGAATGTTACATAAAAAGGTCTTGTACTACATTCTGTGTGAAAAATCAATCGCAAAAAGAGCTGTGCAATTAATCAGACTTTCTCTGTCATTCTCTAAAGATCGTAACAATAGACAGACCAATAAACAACATAGATTCAAATGAGGTTGAGTAAGGACACGATCTGTGTGCCAGTAGAGGCAGCAATTATATCTCTAACTGAACCCTCTTGGGTTCAAAGTTCTATAGAAGTGTTTTTGATATAACAGAACTGAGTAGATCCCTGCCACCACATCCAGAACTAACCAAAGTGAGCAAAATGACTCAGACATAAGAGAATGAGAGATGAAAACAGCTTGCAGGAGGCTGTGAGAAAGACATCAATTAGCAATGTTTTCCAAAAGGCAATACAGCGGTCCAAGCAAGCAGGGTCTATTTGTTTAATGCCAGAGGTTGCTGGTAGCTCCCATGTCAGCGGCTCATATAGGTTTTATCCTAAACATTAAAGGAGCTAGCCAAAGTTCTGAAACTAGTTGGAGTATAGGGCTCAGCACCTTGGGAAGCTCATAGATTGATAGGATGAGTTGGAAGAGTCCACAAGGGCCATCCAGTCCAATCCCCTGCCATGCAGGAACTCACAATCAAAGCACTCCTGACGGCCATCCAGCCTTTGTTTAAAAACTTCCAAAGAAGGAGACTCCCCCACATTCAGTGGTAGGAGGAGCACTCCCTCCTGCTTGGACCATGGATGCTAGATATTGCTACAAAATTAGGAACTTGGTTTAACAAAGAAACACTTCTGCATGCTCTAGTGTTTATATGGAGTTTATCACATGAAGGGAATTGGAAGTATAATCTAATGGCAATCTGAATGCAATCATGGGGTTTCACGTGATTGCGTGAAAGCTGATCACACACATTTTCAGGCAAAGGGAAGTCCTTCTGAACGCAATCATGGGGTTTCACGTGATTGCGTGAGAAACTATCACATGCAATTTTGGGCACTGGGAGGCAATTTTGGGCAGTTCTGAATGCAATGCAGTGTCAATATACAATCACGTAAATTCGCTGAACTAGCAAATTCACTCAATTCCGAACTGGCCTCACTTCCATTTCTTTCGAAATTGAGAGAAATCCTGCTAGAATCCTGTTTGTGACTTCTGCTGCTGTAAACCCCAATGAAAGTACTTTGGGGGGCATTGTACGAGGAGGTCCAAAACACACTACAGAAATAGTTTGAGACAACTTTAACTGCCCTGGTTCAGTGCTAGGGAATCTTGGGAATTGTTGTTTATTGTGGCACCAGTGCTCTCTGACAGAGAAGGCTAAATGTCTCACAAAACTACAGTTCTCAGAATTAAGTTGAAGCAGTCTTGAGGTACCCAGTACCTTTTTCTGCTACAGCTCTGCTTCAGCAGATAGTATAATATCAAATGCTGCAAAGGACCATATAGTAGCAGTATGGAGCTCTAGAAAGTCAGCATGGTGTAGTGGTTTGAATGTTGCTGGACTTTGACTCTGGAGACCAGGGTTTGATTCCCCATTTGGCAAGTCACATTCCCTCAGGGGAATGCAACTGCAAACCTCCTCTGAACAAATCTTGCCAAGAAAACCCCATGATAGGTTCACCTTAGGGTTGTCATAAGTGGGAAACAAAGGCACACAACATCAATTGAGTTCTAAGGCTGGTGAGGTAATGTGAAACTTCTAGAGTGGTATAGCTAGTGGTACCAGTAATCTGTGGTCTAATACCTGCACATTTATGGAGGGAGGCTATTCTTTCCTCCCCAGAGGGTCAAGGACTGCTGCTTAGCACCTAGGTGCACTCCTGCAACTAATCGGGGCTGAAATTTTGGAGCTATACCAAGGAGCTGCCCTTGCATGGCAAGGAAAGGAAGAGCAACTTTTCCCACCACCAACAACATTAAGTATGCTGGCGGAATTTTACATACTGCCAGCAGTCCAATGAGACTTGAACCTCAGCTTCCAGTTCAAGTGAGGAACTATGCTACTGACATGAACTGAATTCAATCTAAAGATCTAGATCCAGATTAAGATTCCCGTGCCAGACACTCCCTTATGTGCATTCATATGCTGAAGTTTATGCCCAATTGCATCTACGTATGTATCTTAGAGATTTTTTTTGTTTGCAAATATAGAGATTTTATCAGAGTTCTAATCCAAACACTATAAAAACCACGCAGGAAGGCAGAAATATGCTTTGTGATAATGAAATATTGACAATTAAATTGCTTCCCCTCCCCCTCAGGTTAATAAAGGGTACGGTATCAATTCAGTTATTCAATTCAATTATTTGTATTTGTTTTCAAACTGATTCTTGCAGTTGGGGATTCTGCCATGCAGGAGGGATGAGTCAGAAGGAATCCATAAGCAAAATGGAAGTGTTTCAAAATAAAATAGGGCACAAATGACGAGGAGCTGAGTAACAAGGATTACCATGCTGGTTGTTTATGCGAAGCCCTGGTCTCTCGATCCTTAATCATATAAAAACATCAAGACATAAAGGGTGTCACTGGATCACATTGACTGCTTATCTGGTTTGACTTCCTCTTTCCCCTGGTGGTCAATCCGATGCCTCTGGGTAGAGCACAAGAAGGATCTGAGCATGTGTTATTCTTTGTGAATGCTGTTCACAGGCATGGTCCTCCTTATGCTATCTGTGAACATCACCACATTTTAGAGGTGCAAATTTTACAGTTTAGCCATGCTCTTTGTGAATAACTGTTTCCTTTTTTCTCTTTGGAATCTCTGACCATTCAGAGATTTTTGCCCCCACATTCAGGCCCTCTTGTGGACATTTACTCTAGTCAGCCAGGACTAGGTTGACAACTGTCAGCCAGAGGACTTTTTCTTCAGCCACTCCTAGACTATGGAATGACCTGCCAGAAGAGACTTGACAGTTGAATACACTGTCTGAATTAAAAACAGAAGACTAGTCTGTTCCAGCAGGCTTAACCAGATGATTTTTAAATTGTGAATTTTAAATGACAAATTTTAGATGTGGATTGTTTTAATATGAGCACATCTTATTTGTACTTTTAAATTTATGTGTATTTTAACCAATGTGTATTAACTGATGTTCGTTGTTGTTGTCCCCCCACCTCGATCCATGGGGAGAGGAGGGTAAGAAACAAACAACTTCTTCTTTTTCTTTTTAATGGATATTATTGTTGTTGTTGTTGTTGTTGTTGCATATTATCATGCATATTATTTTACAACTCTGTCAAGTCCCAGTCTTACACATTTTTTTTCTAAACTAAGATGGCCCAGATGTTGTAACCAGGCTTTCCTCCTACAAGATTGCTGCCAGCCCTCGGACAGTTTAAGTTGCCCTTCTCTACAATATACTTTTGAAGATACCAAGCAGTCTCAAACTGGATTATTTGTGCAATATGTTTTGGACCGATGTTAGAGTGACTAAGAAGTACACCTTCAGCCTTTGCTGTACCAAATTGGTTGTCTAGAGTCTTCCACCATATTGTTCCTTTGTAGGATTTTCTAAAGCACTTTGCTGGCCACTGCAAGAAGGATGCTAGAATAGATTGTTCTTTGGTTAGATCATGCAGGAGATGACACTTAAACTTTACTCAAGCCCAATCCCAGTCCTTTGGTTAAATAAAGTGGAGTGGCTAAAGCAGGCAGTAGATTATGGATGTTATAAAAGGGCAGCAAATGTTATGTGTCCTTTACTGGTAGGGGTTGAATTTAATGTTTATGGGATTTTCTCCTTCATGTATCAGAAGTTATCTTGATTTGGTTTGTAGGTTTAATTTGCTCTTCTGTCTTGAGCAAGAAAATATCTTGGGCTGGTTCCACAAGGCACTTCTTTTCTGCAACCATTTCTCCCCAGAGATAATTGAAGATATGTTAGTTAACTAAGTGTGGAAAAGTGGTTATGAGAAGTAGAGAAGTAGGAGAAAAGAAATGTTTAAGCAGTTGTTTATCCAGTCATGGCTTCTTTCTTATAAACCCTGCTCATACTGCTTTTTGTACATTGATGGTAACCACAAGGATCACAACCCTGTTTGAAGCTGGTTGTTCATTTATGTCGAGGCCCAGACACTGGAGAAGGGAACCTGCTCTTTCTTGATACCTCCTTATGTAATGCCAGAAAAAGCAGGTCTGCTAGCATAACCTCCAGTTTGTTGTTATTAACTGCCCTTGAGTCAATCCTGATTTATGTTGATCCTGTGTAAGAGACATTTTCAGGACTCACTATATTCCCCTACTCTGCTTAGATCCTGTAAATCTAGGCCCATGGGCTTCCTGATTTTGTCCAGCTATCTGGCATGTGGCCTTCCTTTCTTTCTGTTACCTTCTATCTTTCCTAGCATTACTGTCTTTTCTAATGAGTTGTGCCTCCTGATGATATGGCCAAAGTACAACAGCCTCAATTTGGTCATTGTGGCTTCCAGGGAGACTTCATGTTTAATCTGTTCTAGGACCCATTTGTTTGATCTTTTTCACCATTCTCAGTATCCTCAGTAATCTTCTCCAGCACCATATCTCAAATTAGTTGATTTTCTTTCTGTCTGCTTTCTTCACTGTCCAGCTCTCATATCAGTACATTGTGATGGGGAATAAAATGGCTTGGATGATTCTAACTTTAGCGCTCAGTTGTATATCATTACACTTCAGGATCTTATCTAGTTCTTTCATGGCTGCCCTCCCATTCCCAGACTTCTGCTTTCTTGACTGCAGTCTCTGTTCTGATCAGTATTTGATCCAAGGTATGGGAACTCTTTAACTCTTTTGATTTCCTCGTTATCTAGTTTCAATTTATGTAGATCACCTGTGGCCATTATTTTTTGTTTTCTTAATGATCAGCAGCAAGCATGCCTTTGCATTTTATTCTTTAACTTTACATACTAATTGTTCAGTCTATGCTTTTTTTCTGCTAGTATTATGGTATCATCTGAATATCTTAGATTGTTGATGTTTCTTCCTCCTATCTTCAGTCCTCCTTCTCCTGAGTCTAAACCTGCTCTTTATATGATATTTTCTGCGTACAAGTTATGCTCCAGTTATGCTGGTGTAAAGGCACAAGAGAACTCTATCCAGAGTTGTCATCCTGTGTTTGCCACTGAATATATAGGGCTACCTTGATTAATTTTTTAAAAATACATTTTGTAAGACAATATTTTAAGTGGTTGCTATTACTGTCCCAAGCAAATAATGATTACAGTTCTGGGTTGTTACCTGGTGGAGAGATAAAAAAAATATTTCATACAATCCATAATGGCTAACCATCAGAGACTAGACTTCTTTCAATGTGATTTGCCACAAAGTAGGAAGGTTAACTCTAGTCATAGAATTCCAGAACAGAGACCCCAAAATGCTGCTTATTGCTGTTGATGAAATGATTAACAGTTGATGAGATCAAGATAACTTTAGCTTTCCTTCCAGAAAATGTGGAAGCCACAGGTTCCCATTTTACATCTTACAGTAATTATAACAATGCTTTTTGTTGCTCCACAGAATACTGATAGAAATATAGTATACCACTACTTCTATTCTTCCATCCAATTACTGTATGATCTCAGAAGGAAGACTCTCCTTTTCCGCTCAAGACATAATTGCTCTGAAAGCAGGAATATTCCATAAAGTGATATGTTGTTTTGATTAATGGCCATCAGGTGGATCACAAGCAGCCATTAACAGCAACTCACAGCAAAGACAATGATACCCAATTACAGAATGTCACATTTCTTGCTGCTGCTGGGTTTATTTCCATGTACAAAGGAACAAGGAAAAATATGTTGTGCCCTAGTGATAGACTGCCTCTGATTTTTCAGTGTGCTTTATGTATTTGATGCTATGGCATATCAAAGATCATCCCCTCTGAAATGACTTCTGTAAAATTGAATTCTTTTCATGTAGGAGTTAGATTTTGTTTTTGTTTTTTGCAGAACTGGATGGCATGGACTACAAAGATTATAAGGAATACACCAATAATTCAAGATGCTGTATATTGATACTTGCATAGAAGAGTCCTTACAGAAAACCAAGATTTAAAACTGTTATTTTTTAAAAAAAAAAATCATTATATTGTCAACTAGTATCTGAATCCTTTTTTCTTAATGTTTTTTTCAAAATAAGGATAACTATCAAATATTTTCGGCATTCAGTATTAAACAGTACAGGCTTCATCAAATTTTTTACAGAAAGTTAGTTCTATTAAGGGAAGTATGAATTATTTGAAGAAAAACAAGTTGGGATGTTGACTTTAATCCTCTATTAGTCATCTGAACACTGAACTTTCAAAAATATGTTCATTATATTTTTTTTTCTCATACAAAAAATACTACATGATTAATTGCATTGTAAATATATAAATGTTGAAACCAGTTTTTAACCAAAGGTTTACAGCACTGACAGAGTTTTAAACAATTTATTTATATTTCTTGATCTGAGGGATATATCTAAGTGCAATTCTAAGCATACTTGTTTAGAACTGAACTCTAGTTTAATCCGGGCATCTATTCTAAGCTATGTATGTTTAGGATATTAAGACATTCCAAGCAAAATATAGTATTTGTCTTACTCCAGACAAAACTTTAACATGTATAAAATATGTTAGGTAATAGAAAGAAGAGTTTGGAAACATTACTTTCTTGGACTACAAACCACCAGAATTCCCTAGTTAGCATTTCAGTGATTGGGAGATTTTGACAACTGCACTTTCCAAAAGTCAGGATTCAGGATTATCTTTTCCAAAACTTCCTTGTCCCTTATAGTCTAGATGTAGATATGCTGCAGCTAGTTTGGTGTACTGAAGACTTCACAGCTAATGCCATCATAAGTGAATATATGAACCTGGAATAGAGGAGGGTCCTTGTGTTCTGTGGGCATAAGCCTTGATCTTTCAAAAAATGGGGGGAAAGCTTGAATTTGAATTCACATGGAAACAACGCTTGGAAATTTTACTTTTTGAACTGAAGCTTCCAGAATCCCCCAGTGGCCATGTTGGCTGGGAGACTATGGAATTTGTAGTCTGAAACAATCCTAAAATGTTAGCTGAGCGGTGGGGGGGGGGGGGGGGAGAAAATTTCAGATCGTTGCTCCAAGTTGATTTGTGTCCTAGAAAAATACCCTCTCGGCTTGCTTTGCTAAAGTTTGGTTTATTTTCCAAACAAGTGCAAATGCTTACCTTGGAGATAGCACCTCCCCATTTTTAAAGCCACTGATCAACATCCCTTAAAATTCTAAATATTTGCTGTTTCTATTGAGAACAGTGAGAGTTAGAACTCTGAATCAGGTGCCTTCTCTCTGCGTTATATTTCCAACTCCCACCATGTCAAACCAGTGGCCATGCTAACTATAGTTGATAGGTGCTCCACATAGGTAGGGAGGACCAGCTTGTGGAAGGCTGAGCTAGCCCTTAAGTATTGGGGGGGGGGGGTAGATACAAGAGAGGAGTGCTATCCTTGTTGCAGTCCATGGGGTGCATCTGAACTAATGTGAGCACTTTCTCCTGAGATCATATAATGCTGCACTGATATTTACCATCCACATATTTTAAAAAGTTATTTTGAGTTAGCTTTCACAACTTGGCTTCAAGGGCATATAGAGATGGGACTTTATGACTGAGGCACATCAAAATGAAAGTGATCAATCCCTGAGGGGTTACCAGTAATATATTTCTCTGTAGCAACTGTCCTTCCCCTCGAGACTTACTGTTGAAGTCTCTGCTGCACATTATAAGCGGGGTTACTTCCATTTGCTTTTCAAAGAGACAGAAAACGAATCAGTTAACACAGCTGATTTGTTCCATTGCAAGGCAATTTTTGCACAACCCTTTTGCAAAAGCTACTCTTAAACAGAATGTTTGGCTCTTCAGATGCTGTCTGATGATCAGTAATATTGGGAAAGGTGGTCACATAAGTGCAAAGCTCAGAAAAGTTCATCTTTCCAAGTATTTCATGGGTTTTAATCAGACCAGCAATGTTGCCAAGTCACAAGATGGGATGTGAAAATTGCCAGATTGCTAGAAAGCACTGCACTGCAGTCACCGAAGGCCTCTGTAGATGGTATTTTCAGTGCAATCCATGTTCAGTACTCACATATTATGTACTGGAGGAATACATTGTTGTTTTCTGGCAGGCATGTCTATCAACTGTCTTTTCTGTCTTGGAGGCATTGCATTACTCCAGAGTGTTGCCTTTCATCTCTGAAAGGACAAAACTCCCTTCTAATTTTTTGGTTGTAAGACGTAGAGGCATGGGTACCATATGTACAGTACCTATTTTGTAAGTTCTTCAAACTTCTTTTAAAATATATTTCTATGCTGAATATAATGCTATGAGTAATAATGTAGCTGGGAACATTTAACAAAATGCTGTGACCCTTTAAGAAAAACAGTAGTGAACACCAGCAAAGCCACCCCCTCCTTTCCCTCCCCAGCACACCATAGCATTTTGCTATTTTTACCAAGTTCTGTTTGTTTTAGCTCTGTGAAAGCCATGTACTTCCCTTTTCCAGAATAAAAAGAAGGATAAACAAGGCTGTACTATTTCCCTGCAGGGAAGATGTTAAAGCAAGCATCCCATGGCTATGGAAAGTAGCATCAACAGTGCTAGGTGTACAGCCCTCTGTTGAACAAAGTAAGATTTTATCATTCTGGAGGAACCTTGAGATCTTATGCATATTGCTGCTGTTGTTGTATTTATATCCTGCTTTCCCCCCAAAATTGGGGCACAAAGCAACTTACAAATTAAAAAAAAAACAATTAAAAGCATAGGAAAATGAGCATTAAAATGGAATTAAACCAGTGTAGTATTAAAAAAAAATCACTAATTAAAAGAACAAAATGCAATTTAAAAGATAAAAGCACTTTTTAAAAAAAGTACATATTAAAACATACTAAAATGTTGTACACTATCTGATCATCCCCTCCACCCCATCTCCAGAACCTGGCTGTTCTATTCTTCATAGCACAAAGACATGCTTTTTTGGATCCTATTATCCCATAGTGTTCAGCTAGATCTTACGAGGAAACCTACAATCACAACATGAAGGCAGTAGCTCTCTTTACTACTATTTCCCAGCCATGGGTAGACTGCCAGTAGGGGTTAGATCCAGGGCAAGCAAAGCCCTGGGGCAGCAAGAGACTGTGAGACTGGTTTTTTCCTCTCTCTACTGCCTCTGTCCTCTCCAGACACCCTGAGCTACCCTTTTCCTCTCCAAAGAAGAAATAAAGGGGGAAGAAAGGGGGAGCTTTCCATCCTGGAAGCCGAGAGACAAGTCACTTTTTAAATAGATTGTACACTGTTTATCATTCAAAAATGCCTGTTTTGGAAAACTAGAGGTGGACTTCCAGTCACTTGCAGTGCCCCCCCCCAAAAAAAAAACACACAGAGAGAATTTCAGCATTAATGTAACATTGGATCTTGGTTTGCTGACGTTTGCTTCCAGGACCCTCTCTCAGTACCAAAATCCATAGATGCTGAAGTTGTATTATGTACAATGGCATAGTAAAATGGAGTTCCTTATATAAAATGGCAAAATTAAGGTTTGTTTTCTGATTTTTTTGCGTGAAATATTTTCAAGCTGAAGATGGTTGAAGTCGTGGGTGTCGAATACATGGATCTGAAGGGCTGACTGTATTCCTATTTAATACACCTTGATGCAATGGTAGATAAATACTGTACTAAAATATATACCTGGCTCTGTAATTTGTAATCAGTTTTGTGTCCATTGAATAGAGAGGTGAATATAAAAGGATACAGAAAGAGAAAACAAACAGTTAACAGGGAGGCACAGAATGCAATCACAAACAGAGATCTGATCAAGGGCACAGAAGACCTCAAAAAGATGGGAAATCAAGCAGCAGACATGTTCAGCATTGCAAGTAATGTTCGAAGCAGCGCTATACACATTGTGGGAGCATGAAATTTAAGGAGCATGAGCCAAGGGAAGCTTGACAAGTTAAAATGGAAATGGAATACATAAACAAAGCAATACTACTGGTAGGGATGAGCAAGCTGAAATGAACAGAAATGGGACATTTTGACTCAGAAAGCTATATAATGTTGTGGAGCCCTCACTCCACCGAATCTCTCTCTGATGCCAGTACAATGGATCTTTTAAATCCCCACCCGCTAGATACCAATACTGTGTGACAGCTATCCACCCACTAACTGAAGTATCTTTATTAATAATTGTTCTTATTACTTTTGCTGGCATTTTATATACTTGGTAGCACATTTGATGTTATCTGTAAATTAATTTGGACAACTGCTTGCTGAACACAAAGAACAAAATATTATTTACATTCAGAATGTATTACCGTATCTTTCTAAGTGGATGGTTATCAAGCTTATGTTACAGTTTACGAATTACTTCAGTTGTTACAAATTTACTATTTTCCTTCACTGTCTTGGTTCACACAGTGCACTTACATGCCTCAAAGAATGGATAACATTAGAAAATAAGAGATTGTTCAAAGTATATTTTGGGAGGCATGCCTTTAGAAGCTTCCGACTTCTAAAAAGTGATGGTGGAGCATGGCTGGGACCTGGCTTGGACCCGGGCTGATGGCATCCAGCAGTTTGGCGGCAATTTAGTGAGCAATAAACCTAATAATCATAATGCTAAACAGGTACAATTGGAGGTTCTGGTAATGTATTAAAGCAGGAATAAGGAAAGTGCACCCCAGCACTGTTTCTGAGGCCCTCAGCACCCCTCTCTCCAAACTGAAGATGAATTGTGCTTTATTTCGTGATTGAAAAAAGAAACCACCCATGGACCTAAAACAGCAGGGGGGGGTGTGTTTGTTGGGAGTTGGGCAGAAACATGGCAAGATTGTCTTTCATGGAACAAAGGGGGCACTTGGGAGCAAATTTGGCCTGTGAGAGGTAATATTTTTGAGACAAGATGGACCCTAGTATTTCCTGGATTCTCATCTGTGGGCCAGGCAGAAGGTAAAGAGGGCTGACATCTTCCCTCCAGTGGCTCAGCACTGCTCCATGGGGTATCCACACTGGCTTCTCCCTTTGGAGCCTGATGAATCAGAGGCCAATGTTTTTGGCTGAGGAATGTGACTCCTTCCTGAGTCTCCATTGCTCAGCCAGATCCAGATTTCCCAAGCCAACCTCCTTCCCTTGGGGTATTATTGGTACACAAGCTTCCTTATTTACTAGATATTCAAGTTTATAGTTGTATCCATTTTACTGTTTTAGTCCAATTTTGTCTTTGTCACAACTTTGAGGCAGTTGGTTTTGGCACCCATTGTGGGGGCTGTGTGCCTGTCTCCCCATTTCAGGGGTCACCTCAAGGGATCTTGGAATGAAGCCTGTGAGACACAAGCCCAGTTCAGGGGCTGTTTGACCTGCTTCACTCCCAGGTGTCAGAAGAACTACACAGTGAATGATGACAACCCATGTGGAACCCAAGCTCCTGCTATCCCACAATTTCTCCCCTGAGACAATCACTCTTGATGTATGGATTAAAATTGTCATTTCAGGACAATCCTAAACTCTGAAATTTCACGACAAAAACCTGAGACTTGTGACATCACAAAGGGTGAGCAGCACTGATGATATTACAAGGTGGATGGTCCAAGGAGTCTCATCCAAATGATTTGAAACACAAGGAAGAAAATCTACCAAAATACCTCTTCCCACCTCCTCTAGTAGTAAAAATGCAACACTCAGCTAATATATAAAGGAGAATTTGCTCATCTTCTATGATACCTAGAATCTGCTACCTGTGACAGCTGCCTCACTCTGCCAATATTAGGTCCAGTCCTTCACACAATATGGTTTTTCCATTCCTTCTTTTCCACTATAGCCTTGTTTGCCCTTAAAGCTACTTTGAGTCTCACAAAATCCATGAGAACAGTGTGGAATGCCATGGAGATTGCAGTGAAAATTGGCAGAATGAGACTAGAGTATCTTACTCAATTGAGTAAACAAGCCATTAAAGAAATTATTTTTATGATCTCTGCATGGAATACACTAAAAACGTGTCCCTCCTTGTTTGGAGCCCATACCTGTTGAACTAGAGAGGGTGCACATTATCCTTTACTCAAATCTCTTCATGGTGTTTCAAACAGTTAAGTCACTATGGAAGCATCAAACTTTGACATATCTAAATGTCTTCAATGCTATCATCCTTTAAGACTTTAATAAGGCTATTCTGTGGGTTGTTTCAGCTTGCCTTCAAAATACAGTAACTCCTAACAAGAATTAATATCAATAGACAAGTGTTTATTTGGATTCTATAATACATCACATTTCCCTAATATGCTGAGTACTACATAATTGGGCAAGAATTCATTCAGAGTCACATATTTAATTGCTATTTTGATGGATGTGCCAACCAATCAGTCTAAAAAGTTCTGAAACACTGATGCCTTGTAACCTAATCAATTTAAGCAGAAGCATTTAACCCAGAATTTCAGTATTAGGAACATAACTTCTAATTCACCATCTCTAAGATTTGGCAGGCCTTTTAGAGACATCAGTTTCCCACAGCATACTTTTATAATATTGTGACAGAACAATTTCCTTTCTTTAAAAGCAAGAAATTTAACTTTGGAAGGGACTGTAAGGATAAAATGGAATGCTAAAAGTGATGCACATTCCCTAATATTGTTTTCCTGTGCTGCAGTTGGATTTTCTCAGAGAAACGTTCCACAACAACCAGATCTACAAATTAAACCTACATGCTTCAATGAGCAATCAAAAAAACAAAGCATGGCACATAAATGAGAAATACATAAATAAGAAAAATCATGTGCTATACCTGTGATTCTCAAACTTTGGTCTTCCAAATATTTTGGACTTCAGTTTCCAGAATTCCTGACAGTTGGTCAAACTGTCTGGGGCTTCTAGAAGCTGGAGTTCAAACCGCATTGAGGAACAAGGAATGAGTACCACTATGCTATACAAATAGACTTCCTTTAGCACTTGTAAGAATACCTTTGCAAATAAATGTGCTAAACATACTGAATATACTCGAATATACAGTATACTGTATATACTTGACTATATATGTTATGTTGAGGTGGGAGCAACATCTATATGTAGAAGGGGGAGTCTCAAGGGTAAAAGGTTTGAGTACCCTTTGTTCTCCTGTCCTCAGCTTGAGTCTCCCTTATCTGGAATTCCAAAATCCGAATTATTCCTGCAAACCAAATCTTTTTTCATGGTTTGCCGGGATAGTGACACCTTGGCTTTCTGATGGTTCAGTGTACACACACTTTGTTTCATGCACAAAATTATTTAAAATAATGTATAAAATTAGCTTTGGGCTATGAGAATAATGTACATATGAAACACAAATGAATTTTATGCTTAGACTTGGGTCCCATCTCCAAGATATCTCATCATATATGTATATGCAAATACAGGTAGTCCAAAATCCACAGAAATTCAAAATCGAAAACATTTCTGCTCCCAAGCATTTCTATAGAATCATAGAATCATAGAGTTGGAAGAGACCACAAGAGCCATCCAGTCCAACCTCCTGCCATGCAGGAACACAGTATCAAAGCACCCCTGACAGATGGCCATCCAGCCTCTGTTTAAAAACCTACAAAGAAGGAGACTCTAGCACACTCTGAAGGAATGCTCCATTGTCAAACAATCTTCCATTGTCATCTTGATATAAGGGAGACCCAACCCATAGTCCACTAGTTACACTATCCACTGTTCCCACAGCCTGCAAACATTTGAAAGATGTTTTGTGAGAATTTCTCCCTTTTGGGTCTACTTCACACAGGACATGGTAGATATGTTCCCACTTTTCATAAACTTAAAAAGTCTGTGGAAATCACTCTTACAATAACTTTCTATTTTGCAGAGAATGCTTCCAGTTTGGGGTGGAAGTTAGGAGGAAGCCTACATTGTCTGCTCAGAGACCTGAACAATTCTGGGCCTGTATAGTGAGGGAGGAAAACTTGCTTCAGTGAGTCTATTCTTGTTAGGACTAGCAATTGGATTTAGCCTGATGTTCAAGCCATCATAGCGAAGTGGTTTGAGTATTGGACTATGGCAGTGGAGACCAAGGTTTGAATCCTGGCTTGGCCATGTAAATTCAGTGGGTGACCTTGGGCAAGTCATACTCTCTCAGCCTCAGAGGATTAAAATACCACCACCACCACCACCACCACCACCCCGGAAGAAAGTTGTCAAGAAAACCCAATGATAGGTTCACCTTAGGGTCACCGTAAGTCAGAAATTACTTGAAGACACACAACAACAGCAAGAACATTGATGGGTCTTTTCTTTTTCTTTTTCTTTTTTCTTTTTGCCAAACAGAAGCCATCTAATAAAATTACCTCTTATTGCTTCTGTCTTCCAGCTGATCGATTGGTAGGCAAGACTTCTCTTCCAAATTCAGTTATACAAATTGCCTTATTACAAAAGCAAGTGTTAAAGGGACAACCAGGATTTTGTTGTTGTTGTTATCTTTCCAAAAATAGTTATTACTTTCTACAGGTGTTAAACCGAAAGCTCCTTCAAAACCTCCTTTATGACCTAGTGGCTTTTCTTTTCATTGTTACCATCTTCTTTAAATCATGATGTCCTGGCTTGGAATGAAGGGGTTACCTCAGAGATGGCTATATTACTACTAAGCAAAGTGATTTGTTGTTGTTGTTTTTTAAAAAAAACAAAACAAAACACACTCACACAAACACAAACACACACCTTATTTCCAAACAGACTTTTGGATTAGAATGATTGGATTTCCATGCATTGGGATGAAGTCTTTGTTCTTATTCCTAATTTGATTATATTTTCCTTTCCTTTCCTTTTTTGTTTTTTGGTTGTCCTATGTCTTTTTAAGTATGTTGTTGAAATGAGCTCCTTTACGGTCCTTTCAAATTAAAGGCAGATTATAAATCTATTGACAAAAGAGGAGGGCAACAACAATAAACAATAATCAGACAAATTGAAGAGCTCAGCTACTTCTAAACTGTAGATTTGAATGTGCTAATTTAGGAGTAAGCCCTCTTGAATAGAGTGGGACATACTTTTGACTAATCATGCATTCGATTTCACTGTTAATCTTAACAAAATCTCTGACATTGAGATTTATTTTGCAATGGTGAAAAATCGAATAGCATTACATTTAAGAAAGCATCAAACTGGAGGGGCTGATGTAGACTGGGAAGGTTATTTTATTGTTTTCCTCTTAATGTTTGTGCACAGTGCCCAGTGACTTCATTTATACTGACATCACTCTGCCACTGAATATTGAAGAATGAGCCTGTCTTTCTGATAGCTAAAAAAACAAAAGGTCTTTCAATTCTGTTTGGGGGAGGAATGGTTTGTACCAAGGACTTTTGTCTCGAAAGTCAAATATATCCCTTTGACAAGCCCAACTTTTGATAGGTGCCAGGGTTTAAATCCAACTGTTAGTCCTAGAGTAGAGCCATTGAATCAATGGCACTTGTATAAGTGTATAAGTGTTGAAATATCAAATTACCAGTGATTCATTAAATCTAATCTAGTTGGGACTAACAATTGTATTTTGGCTAATGCCATTTGTTCAAAAAGACATAAAAAGACATTAAGAAGCATGTACATTCTTTCCCAAAGAGATCTTCACACACACACATGAGAGAGAGAGAGAGAGAGAGTGTGTCAATGGTGCACAGTGACTAGTGCATGACTTCAAATAACTGCCATGTAATTGATAAAATACATTTGACAAAAAACTTGCATCAGTGTCAAGTATTTAAAATCCTGCATTTGATAGCTGAGAGTGTCCATTCCCTATTGAATACTGGCAATAACAAAATCGAAAGAATAAAAAGATGTCTTAGTGCCATGGATTTGCTAACTTTGTCATCTTCCCTTCTGCAAATTGGGGGTCGACATTATAGTGGCCTACCCCATGGGGCTGTTTTGGAGACAAAGAAATGTTGAATAGAACTTTCCAAACTAGAGATACAATAGAAAAATATATATTGTAGGTGTGAAACAGGATGGGGGGGGGGGGGTCAGGGGTCAAACAAAGTTCTAAATCTGGTACCTCCCCCCAATGACAAGTTGTGTAGTTATGTGGATGTTATTAAAGAGGTCTTAAAGAGGTTTCCCATCTCTTGCCATGTGTTGAAAGGATATAGTTTGCTTTGAGTAAGATGACCCTTGCTTGGGGTGGGGTGGAGGCAAGACCACTATTTGTTTTTCTGCCTCAGGCACCAACATTTCTTCTACCGGCGGTAGGTGCTGTGTTGTCCTTGGCCAAGCTCTGGCCTAGGGAAAGAGTTAAGGTTCTTCTTCTTTTATCATAAATATCCCTACATGCTTGGCTATTAACAGTTTTCTCTTTATCTTTCTCAACATAATGTAAGATGCTCCTTTCACACTTTTAATTGGGCAGATAATATCTAGCCAAAAGCAATTGGAAGACACATTTGTTCCTGGTCTCCCAAAACTGACATTCACCTGTCACTCTGCGGGATTCAAACCCTCATATTTTTGTATCAGCTCTACAATGAACAACTGAAGGTATATGCTACAAAAGGTATGGTAGCAGGGTCCAGCTATAATGGCCAGTGGTAGCTTCTGTGTTAGTGAGGTGCTGAATCTGCTCTGAAGTTTCATCTAAAAGTTCAAGGAGTTTTCCAGGGTGCTGGACCCAGTCTGCAAAACAGGCTTAGTGGTCACTGACAGTTTCTATATTAGTGAGGCACTGGGTTATAATCTGGACTTAATTCCTAAAATAGCCTCAAAACTTTGGGTAGCCCTTTTAAATATGAAGGAATAAAATCTCTAGGGGATTCACTATCCTATTCACATGGGATCTGTACGTTGCCATTGCTGAGGCAGCTGCCTCCTGCACCAGATTTTTCATGCCATGAAAAGGTGTTAAACTGTCAGTTATTATTGTAGTGATACATTGTCTACTGCCAAAGACAGACAAGGTTGCATGTGGGATTTTCCAAAAACACAAGGTTGGATTTCCAAAAACACAAGGTCTCAACTTGATGGTGGCAGAAACCATGTATAAAAAGTGCACATATCTGAGACACCTGTTCCCATAGCCCCACACACCATTCACCGGTAACATGGGAAAATGATTTTTAGAGTACAGCTCCAAGAAACACCTACCAGAACAGCCATTGACTATGCTGGCTGGAGGATTCTGGAAGTTATACGAGGGGGTATCCAAAAGTTTAAATGGTCACCTTTTTAAAAAATTGACAGAAAGTTTGTTTTGATTTGTAGTTGTTAACTTATCTCTATGTAGTCACTATCTAGATTTATACATTTTTCACAGCGTACCTTGACCCTCCGAATACCTGATAGTGTAGAAGACTGCAGATTGCGCCTGATGAGGATTTTACACTTTAGTCACTTCTGGCACAGCCAGTCACAAAAATAAAGGATGCAATGAGTTGATTTTCTCAGCAACGTGCACTTAGGGACCAATGATGACACTGACAAAATTTCATCAATATGACATAATAACTTCCGGGTGATAATTATCACTTTACAGTACCCCCTCATAAGGTGCAGTCTGCAGACTTCTACAATATCAGGTATTGTTAAAGAGGTGATCATTAAAACTTTTGGATACCCTCTCATAGCCCCAAAGGGCTACAATGGTGCCCACCCACTGGATGGATGCATAAACCACTGATCTTGTTCCTTAGACATCCATGCGTCAAGCTGGATATTTGCAAACAGTCAGGGGTCCCAGTCATGTGGTGTGCCTATACATTCTCAGCGGAAGGTCTTTGCAGATGTCTGCAAAGCAATCTGGGTAGACCCAATCTCCCTTATCCATGTATACTTTGGATACACCAACACCTTGCAAACAGGTTTTCGGATATGAAAATGGGTAAAATATGCTATTTCAATGACAAAAAGGGGACTAAATATTTCCCCATTCTCCCTAACCTGAACACTGTCCAGCTCAAAGTGACTGCCTATGAATCTCATTGAAATCAGCCATTGATTCTGTGAAATCCATGTGGCCTTCAAAATGTTCATTTTGTGCAGATTGTGCAGATTGTTTTTTGCCTTCCTCCATGATTTCTAAGATTTGCACCACCCCAGTTCCCCTCATTTTGGGACATTCCTAGATCCTGGAATCTTGGAAAATATGCTTTTTTGGACTACAGCTCCCAAAATTCTCCAAGCAACAAGACCAGGGACCAAAATGGCTGTGAGATTGAGAGAGCTGTAGTCCCAAAAGTAATTTTTCTAAACAATTATATATGATCTTTGCAGACTCTGAGTCAATAATCTTTGGATTGAGCATGGCAGAGAATTTCTCCTGATGTCTCCTCTAAGGATGCTTGTTTCCTATTATGACTCCCAGTTTATTATATATTTTTCTTTGGGATTGCTAGCTTTAGTCAGATGTTTAATTTTGTTGTTCTGCAATTTTGAATGTATAAGGGAGTGTTTATTTTTTAAAAACAACTCACTATTTCATGTATTTTAATCACCTTCTCCATCAGTATGTTAATTATCTGATTAATACTTCATGCCTGAATTGTAGCAGGATGTGTTTGCTAAGAACTGTAGGTTTTAAAAATCGGATAGTTCCTAACACCAAGTTTCAGTCAGATTAGGTTTTCGAATTTTATCAAAATCTGCCAGTTTATTATGGCTATTATTCACTTGTTCCATTTATTGGAGCAGACACATTTGGTTAAATAATGCGAAATTCATGGAATAAGATCATTTAATTATGCATACTTATGGGCCATATTGTACCATCAATTTTTCATTGGCTTCTCATTGCTGTCAAGAGGGAGCTACTAAAACATTGATGGCACATTGCAAAGTGGTGTGCTGTGTTCTATTTTAAACACAGAACAAAGAAAGATTTGCTGGAGCAGAATCCAAGGGGAATAAACTGCAACACACTCACACACACACTGCCCTGGGCAAGTCACGTAAGGACATAAGACAAGTCAAATTACAGTTCAGATTTTTGCCAGAAAACCTTCAGGCCAAAAACACACACACACACAAAAAATAACAGCATTAGAGTTACAGTGCCCTAATATTTCAAGTAGACTGTGCAAAAGGTCTAAGAGTAATAGCCTATTACCTTGCTTGTCTGCTTTTGCTATCACAAGGATCTTTTCGAGGACATGAAGGTGTAGTGGTTTGCTTTATGCTTCAGCAATTTCTCCCTCTCTTAAACACCCATAATCTTTCTTCTTTTGACTCAGCCTTCTTAAAGCTTTCCAGAATCTGCTCAGAGAGGAAGACAGGAACCAGAAAAATATTAAACAGATCTTCAGTCTTTTCTTCTGTCACAAAGAATAATAGTGCAATTTATACTACAGCTACTACTGAACAAGGTTTTAAAAGAAACAGAAAATGCAACAGCCTTCTTACAGTTGCAACAATACAAAGCTTTCATTTCCAGCTACTGGAGTTTCAGAATGAGAGCTTCATGGAGCTACCTGAAGATTGGTGTCACCTGTTCCTTATAGTTCCTTATAGTGTCACCTGCTGTGTCTTTCTGTTCAATACCCACTAGTGATACCCCTGATTTGAAGCACACATACCCTGCCCTTTAGTTTAAAAAATGCCTTCCAGAGTGGCTTACAATCTATACAAGACTCATCTACAAGGGCAAAAGGATAGGAAGTAAGAAGGTAAGAAATTATGCTCAGTAGCGACTAAGTCCTGCCATGATGGAGGCATGCCTGGCTGCTCTTCTTCTACCTCTGTGGCCATTAGATCTTTGAACTATAGAAATGAACATCCCCATGACAGCCCAAGACCCCAGTCACAGTGCCACTTTTGTTCTTGGAGATGTGTTGTGCAGTTGGGGCACAGGAAGTTAACAGTGTAAATATCTTTAAATGAGCAAGGACTAGATTACAATCAACCAGCACGGAAAATAAAAGATGGCAGGAAGAAACCTCATAGTCAATACCAGTTGGTGCCTAGTGGGGCTGAAAGTTCAGAGGCAGAGGTTACCACAGGCAAAGCCAAGGGGTCCCAAATGCAGAATCAACTATATCAACTATATCTATAGCTACCTAGCTTTCTCCTTTGGAAAGTATAAGAACATCTTGTCTCCTCTGCCAATAGGGAAGCATATTGGTGGGCAGTGCCCCATCTGCCCAAGCACTAGGACCATCCCTGCATACAACGTAACAATCCTAGCTAATAGACTGTCCCAATAATGGAGTTCCAGCAACCTATTAAAGCCCCTTTCTTTGGTCGTTTGGTGGAAAGTAGACTTATTTAAGAATTTTTTATTCTACTCTTTGATCCAAAAGTCTCCTGGTTGAAGACTTAAAATATAAAAAGACACAACAAATGGAGAAAAGAGTGGGGAGAAAAGGAAAAGAGCAATCCTGTGCCTCATCTGCACTGCAGAAATAATCTGGTTTGGTGCCACTTTAACAATCCTGGCTCAATGCTACAACCAACTACAATTCCCAGAATTCCATAGCATTGAGCCAGGGCAGTTAAAGTGGTATCAAAATTGATTATTTCTGCAGTATGGATGCAGCCTAACTTTACTCTGCTTCAGACTGCTGGAATTTTTCAAGTGTCTCACCTTTGTGTCAGGGGAACATGCAGTAGGAAGATGTTTCAGTGCACACCATTCATGTATTGTGCATGGGAAGAAAATTCCCTTAGAATTTAGATATGAGAAATCCAAGTTCTGTTCAGCCGTAAAGCTAACCAGCTAGTTTTGGACAAGTCACTATTCTCCCAGGCTATCTGTTGTAACTGTCTGAAAAACAACAGTGGACTCTTTCACATGGGAGGAATTTCTCTTTACTGCGAATTAAGCCAATTCGAATTCCTGTGAATTTGCTTGTTTAGCGAATTCATGGGAATTCCCATTGTGTTCGGAGTGCGTTCGGAGTAACGTTCCATTTTCCTGAAAATGACCCTCCTTTGCCCGAAATTGTGTGTGAAGCTTTAATTCACAGTAACGGAAAACCCATGATTGCATTTGGAATGACTTCCCTTTTGCCCGAAATTGTGTGCGAAGCTTTAATTCGCAATAACGTCAAACCCCATGATTGCGGATTGCCATTAAATTATACTTCCAATTTCCAACGTCTGAAAGAGTCCAGTGTGATTAATGTGAATGATGTAAATATATCCAGAAGAGGCATCTCTTAGGCCATCTTCCACCTCATATCTTGTGTTCTAGGACCAGGTGTGGCCCCCTTTCTAAGGTGGCATGAACCACTGCAGTATTACTAACTTTATATATACCCATGTGAAGATTAGCATGTGGCTGGTTTGCACAGAAAATAGTATAGCTAAATATAATTATTGTTGCTGTTACTGTTGTGTGCCTTTAAGTTGCTTCTGACTGATGGAGAACTTATCACGGGATTTTCTTGGCATAATTTGTTCAGAGAGGATTTGCCCTTGCCTTTCTTTGATGCTGAGAGTGTGTGCCCAGGATCAACCAGTGGGTTTCCATGGTACAGTGGGGATTTGAATCCTGGTCTCCTAGTTTCCTAGTCCAATACTCAAACCATTACACCATGCTGGTTCTGTGTATATATAATAGTTACTTTCTATGCAAACCAGCCAAATGCAAATCTTCACATGGGTGTATATACATTTAATAAAACTGCTATGGCTTATGCCATCCCAGAATGGGGCCACTTGGTCCTAAAACACAAGATATGGGACACAAGATGCCTTGGAAGAGAGTACTTCTGTGATTAATTCATATTAATCACACATTAATCTTTCTCAAGCAGAGTATATATAATAGCAAGCTAGTATAATGGTTTGAGTATTGGACTACAACTCTGGAAATAAGGGTTAGAGTTCTTGCCTGGCCATGGAAACCCACTGGGTAACCTTGAGCAAGTCACACTCTCTTAGCCTCTGAAAAAATCTTGCCAAAAAAACTCCACAATAGGTTTGCCTTAGGGTTGCCATAAGTCAGAAACAACTTGAAGGAGCTCAACAATTCAAAAAGGATGTAGAGAAACTGGAGCGTGTCCAAAGGAGGGCGACTAAAATGGTGAAGGGTCTGGAAACCTTGCCCTATGAAGAACGCCTTAGGGAACTGGGCATGTTTAGCCTGGAGAAGAGAAGGTTAAGAGGTGATATGATAGCCCTGTTTAAATACTTGAAGGGATGTCATATTGAGGAGGGAGCAAGCTTGTTTTCTGCTGCTCCAGAGAACAGGACTCGGAGCAATGGATGCAAACTGCAGAAAAAAGATTCCATTTCAACATTAGGAAGAACTTCCTGACAGTAAGGGCTGTTCGACAGTGGAACACTCTCCCTCGGAGGGTGATGGAGTCTCCTTCCTTGGAGGTCTTTAAGCAGAGTCTGGATGGCCATCTGTCGGGTATGATTTGATTGGGAGTTCCTGCATGGCAGGGGGGTTGGACTGGATAGCCCTTGTGGTCTCTTCCAACTCTAAATTTCTATGATTCTATGATTCTATGATTCTAACAACTACAAATATATAATAGCAGGAAAGAGTATTTTCTGTATAGAATTTTTTTTCTTCACAGAAAAAGCTGTTCCCTGTGCAAAACAACCACATGCAAGTTTTGACATGCACTTTTCAAAGACTTTTTTTAATCAGGAAGAAAATGGCTAAAATTACTTATTACTTCATATAAGAAAAAAAAAAGTAGTAAAGAATTACATCTCTATCACCTACCCATGGTGACCTCAGTAAACAAAATGCTTTTCCCTATGTGGAGTTTGCAAATCTGTCGTAAAGACATTTTTCCATTTCTAGTTGATTTACATGCAGGATGTATGTGCTTTTGTACTCACTTCACACAATGATACAATGATAAGATCAGAACTTTCTATCCTGCTGCCTGCGGGTATCCTTGATATTCAGAAACTTAAAAAGTAGATGAAAAAATAGAAATGGTGATTTAAAAAAATGCATCTCCTCCACCTGGTGCTTTATAAACTGTGACAAAAGGCAGCAACTGGCATAAAATAAGAATACTATCATAGTAAAACTTAGACAACAGCTTACAGGAATGATTATCAGTGTGCCAGAGAGAGAGAGAGAAAAAAAACACTGGAATAAATCCAGTCAGAAGCTGATTACTCTGTGCCTCAGTAAGGTGACCTTCAGCCAACAACATGCAATCAAAGCTATCATACATATTAATGGTGTTTGAAATGTAAAGAAACTGCAGTCAAAATTAATGAAGATGTATTATACAGGTGGTGCACTTTTTACCTTCTAAATGAAATCTTACAAGCATTTTGTCCTTTTGAGAATGCACACTTATTACTGCAAATTCCACTGATTACATTTGCAGCCATGGCTGAACAGGCATTTAGAACTAAACTAAATGGGCAGAAAGGATTTCAGCTTTCTGGGCAATGTACAGAAATCTAATCAGCTGTTTACAAAACACATTATAGTTTACAATTTGGGAGAAGGGAGTAGGCCTACCTTAGTCTAGTTGTTGGGGGATGGCAGGGTGGGGTGGGGAATATTCCACCTAAGTGTCTCATTTTACTGAAATGTTAAACTGGTTTGTCAGCTACCCAGGGAAGAAAAAGGATATATGTTCTTGAAAATTGTGTGAGAAGCTGCTGGAACCATTTTATACCCAAAATGTATGCTTCAGTTTAGTGGTCTTGAATTAGATGCACATCTCTAATCTCAGAAAATCATATTTTATTGTGACACCTATCATTCCCGTCAATGTTGGGATGGTGGGATCTGGGGTTCAACACAAAGCTAGCAAAGGCTGTCTAGTGCATTTTTGTGCTCCATAGAAATCAAGGGAAGCAGCTATTAAAAATTTAGATCATTTTCTAGAGAAAATGATCCTATGCGTGTGATAAGACATTGATATAACACAAAACCTGAACCCTGCCACTTTAAAGGAATGGGTAAATCAGCAGGATAGGCAGCAATGTTGCCTCTCACTGTGCTTCTCCAAGTATCCCTCCACCTG
Organism: Urosaurus nigricauda; assembly: GCA_034509955.1. Taxonomy (NCBI): domain Eukaryota; kingdom Metazoa; phylum Chordata; class Lepidosauria; order Squamata; family Phrynosomatidae; genus Urosaurus; species Urosaurus nigricauda. Next base: position 153,274,310 of record JAOEGL010000005.1, on the reverse strand, counting down.
TGATTCTCATCTGTATGCTGTGACACAAAGCTCAAGTCGTGCTTACTACAGCTGGTGGGAGAGGCTGAAAGGTCAGCAGATTATTTTGACACGAGGGAGACAGCAGTACTGCAGATGTTGTCACTGCTTTTGCATGTTGAAAGTGGCAGAGCGAATCTCTAGTATGGAATTTCTCAGACAGCATTTCTCGCCCAAAAGAAAACATATGCCTAATTTGGGCTATGATATGAGATCATGGAATGTGCCAGGTTTGATAAGGACATTCCAATCACTTTTTTCTGCATGAGAAGGCTAGAGAAGTCATTCCAGCATTTTGGGGGGGAGGGGGGGAGTTATGTTCTATTTTCCATTGAAATGGGTTTCAGATCATCCTATGATTACATGAAGTCACGTTTTAATGCTAACACTCAAACGCTATATATAACAACAAACCAGTTGAGATGACATAACATAAAAACAGTTTTTGAAACATGGTATCCCACACAAAGGAGGTTGATATGTCATTCCACTCTGCACCTTTCCTAGAACACTGTACACACAGCAACAAAGTAATTTCTGATTCTAGCATTTCTTCTGGATTATTTCTTTGAAATGGAGGAGGGGGGGGAATTATACATGCACACTGTTACCCTGGAAATAGTTTTATCCATGTTTGGCTATGTACTTTCAGGGTCTATAAATAAGTTTACAGAGTATAAGAGACCAGAATAGGCTAGAACTTGAATAACACCTCTAGTTTCCTCATAATAAGAAAAAAAATAATTCTCTTCAAAAAGAAGCTTGAAGAGATACATTCTAACATGACTAGAATCTAATTTATATTTGCAGCGGTTCTAACTGGCCTAAGCCTATTTAACTTCTTGAAACAGTAGGGTAAACTACATGATCACACTTTGCATTGAGTAGCAATGTCCATCAGAGTCATGTTTTGCTTCAGCATCCACACAGAACTAGGCCTACCATTTATTTTTATATTTTATTATTTTTAACTGCTATGCAAGTCTCAGTCTATATTCACTAGGAAAAAGCAACTTTCACTCAGCAAGCTGTGAGTCAATTTTTGACTCCATGAAAATTACCAAGAATTGAGGACTCAAGTTCAGGTTGTGGTTACGGTGCAGAATACAGTGGGCTCTTATTATCCGCTGGGGTTTGGTTCCAGGACCCTCTGTGGATAACAAAAGCCATGTATGCTCAAGTCCCATTAAACAGAATGGCACAACAAAATGGTGCCCCATATATAAAATGGAAAATCAAGGTTTGCTATTTTGAATTTATACTTTTGGGGAATATTTTCAAGCCATGTGTGCTCAAATCCGTGGATAAAAAATCCATGGATAAGGAGGGCCAACTGTACACTCTTTGCATTTCCTTTCCTAAGGATAATTCCAATGTTCCTCATACTCTGAAGTATTTGCAAACTACTGAACCAGTAGTTTCTGCTTTGCTCTATAATGGTTCACCAAGAACAAATATGGATTTTTTTTTTTTATCCCAGGATATTGTATTGTGGGAACAAGAAATTCTCTTGAATGACAAAAAGCAGAAGATTTTGTGGGACAATTTTTTGAAAGCAAAAACTAAATGGCAAGTGGCTGAAATTTGGGGATATTATCACAGAATGCCTACATGGTAAGCCTAGTTCTATGCCACTGAGTGTCTTGAGTGGCATATTTCAGGTATGTGTTGTATGAAAGGAAGAGAATTTAACATGCCTGAAGTTGACTGCTAGTTCAATGTTAAGCCTTTGGTTGTCTCAAACAGGATACAAAGAATTAGCTCTGTAATCTGAAGAGAGCTTTGTAACTGTGCTTCTTGAATAACAGTCCCTCCATGCTACATAGTGGAAAGACTTTTGAAAGCAAAGAGAATAGCAAAATTAGCTTGGGATATGGCTGGGAGTCTTGCTATTCAAAAAGAAAATGCCAGAAAATGCACACATTAAGTAAATGCCCTCTTTTATTTCTCTGTAAGAGAAGACAGAAACATACAGTGGTTAGCTGAAACAAGCTTTCCACACCATATTATTCATTAGTGGTAACTTAAGAAAACTTTGACTGTGGCCCCAAAGGATTTTACAGGGTTTCATTTTTATATGGTAATACATATTGCTTCACTTACTTTAAAATGTGGTAAAGCTCTGATTGGCCATGGTCCAAAACACCTTAAGAACTACATCCTAACATTTGTTGATGGAGAAGCCCTTCCCTTTATTGAAGACATGGTAGAGGCACTGAAGATGGAAAGAAGAGAAAGGGTTGCACCAAAATTTTGGGATTTCTTGCCCCCAAAGGCCAGATTTGCACTCTCTGTGAAGTGCATTTCAGCAAACATTCTGTCCTGGGTGAGCACTTGCTTCTGGAGTGTTATGTAATGTAACATTTATAATACCTATATCTTTTTATTATATTTTGTATTTTTGCATTTTATTGCTTTGAACTGCTGTTACCTGCTGTGAGTGGTATGTAGATATAGGAAAGGCAATATATGTGTGAATGAATACATACACAGGCAATGAGTAGGGCCCTGGGTGCCTGCCCAAAGTCCTGCTTTTGTTTTGTTTTGTTTTTTAAAACCAACACTTCATGCACCAAATAAGAAAGTGCCAAAAGAATGAGGCTTTAGGACAGTTCTTATGGAATATATCACTAGTGGAGGCTGTTGGCTTCTATAACAAGGGGATGGTGAATTTGGAGCAGATATTAGATAGTTTGAAAGAAGAATTCTAAGGATCTGATCTATTTTGGGGGATAGGTTACAGCACTTTGAAAATTCTTTTAAAGCTTGGATTAAAAAGGAGTGGACTGACCCAGGGGCATCACTACATGGTGTGGGGGATGCGGACCACACCAGGTGACACCCTAATGTGGGAATGATACCAATGGTCCCCAAATATCTGCCTTTTGACAGAAAATGCTGTGGTATTCACCTGTGTCCTTTTAAAATGATGGAGAGTGGGGTGAGGCTGATTGGGAGAAGAAAGAAGAGGCCCCACGTTTTAATTTTATTTAAAAAATTAAAATTTCAATTTCAATATTTGAAAAAAAAAATTAAAAATTATTTAAGAAATTTAATGATTTCTTTTAAAACATTGCATCTTACCAAGTTTTCACTTTAACCACATGAAACCACAGCTGGCCCACCCCTTACACGGGCTTGCCTTCTGTGGACTTGAGCTCACATGGAAGGCAAGCCCCAATCAAAACAGTGGGGTGCATGCCCATGGCACAAGCACCACGGCATGCTGCGGAAGCACACCCCATTATTCTGAATGGGATTTGAGCATATGCTCAATTCTCCTTACGCGGGAGGGCCCGGAATGGATCCCCCATGTAAGGGGCAGGTCTACTGTATGTACAAGTAAATGCATTTAGGCTGTATATATAATATTGTTATTTAAAGGTTTAATTTTAATTTTTCTAGTTATTTATGTCACAACTATTGTCATTACATCCAGTGATTACAAGGATTACAATTTATGAGAAATGTTAGTAAAAAATTGTTTACTAAAAATTCATATGATGTGGTATGGGAGGAGGTCAATTGAGGGGGGTTGACACTATAGGTTACCACGCCGGGTGACGCTAACCCTAAAGACACCACTTTCACCAGCTGCCACTGCATCACAATGGGCCAGAGCAGACAGGCAGGAAAAAGCAGCTCAATCCTGCCTTTTCCCAAAGTGAATTGAAACCCCATTGCCCATATGGCCCACTCTCAAGGTGGTCAGAATATGTATGGCCCAATCACACAGTGCAGTGTCAAGCAATTTTTTTGCCTCCCCACCATACGTGTGCACCATTGCACAAACGCACCACCTGAGACTACGAAGTACCTCCCAGGTCTGCCCAGAAACCATCCTGTTGCGTAGCTGCCCCTTTGATTGGCCACATAGTCACACATGCAATGCTCCACCAGTACAGGGCATCAGTGCATCAGTGTGCGAGTGATACATTGGCAAAGCACAATCATGGAGACCCCATCATACATGCCCCCTTCACCCAACTTCACCCCATTTCCCCCTGTTGGATTGTCTGGTTTGTGTATATTGTAATTACATTCTGTAGAGTTGTCACACGTTCATTTCTTTGCTTTTCTGAAGTCCAACTCATTTTGGGGCATTTGTATGCAGGTGCAAAGATGTGCATTTTCCACCTTGAGTCAGACTATTCCATCTTTTTTGCTCCACTTTTTAGCCCCGGAGAGTGGCTTCTGTCCAGTTTCCAGCTACTTTCCAGGCATGAGTCTTCTAAACACCCGGCCTTCAAAGCGGCTGGAAACTGCTTTATTTTGCCCATCTGTTTCACTCCAGTGTGTCTTTAATCCAGTTAAACATCAGATCTATCTGAATCACTAATGACTACACAGATTGTCAGCAGCTTTCCATGGTTTCATCCCTATCTGGAGGTGTTGGGACTGAAGGTTGGACCTTCTGAAGGGCTTTGGTAGTGAATGATCTATGTTCCTTTCAGAGATAGTTCCCCCAATCGTATCCGCAGGGGTTTGTTAGGAGAGATTGCAGGTGGGTTCTATATGAAATTATGACAAGTACTGGAATTTTTGTTTTAGTTATAAAAATGTAAAATAATTGAAGCACAGCCTCAGAAACAGCAGTCAGTGCCATTGCAGGCCATCCAGATCATTTACACTGTGGAAAGCAACATTCTGACATATGTTTATCTCATGAGCTATTTTTAAAGGAGTCCACTTGTAGTGATGGGGACTTTACAACTTCCCCTGTAATTTGTTCCACTTCCTAAATATTTTTATGTTTAGAAAACTCTCTCTTATACTTATCTTTCTTCCTGCAACTTTATCTCACTTCCTCTAGCTTGCTTCTCTGTTGCCATAGTGAGCCATCCATTTACACATTTGGTCAAACTGTTGATTTTGAAGTCATCTAGAAGGTTTTCCTTCTGTTCTAAGGATGGAATATCCCACAGTGCAAAACAATGCAGAAATCTATTCAAGTGTCATGGCAGATTGCGATAAGTCTAAAAGCAATGTGTTTGCTTTCTAATTCTTCATTTCATATTGGATTGTATTCCTTATGTGTATGTGCTAACACACAGTTGTACATCCAAACATTAGTTCCAACTGGAGTATAGCCACTAAATCAATTGCTGAATGGTTAGTCTATGTCTCTATGTACATTCCATTGATTCAGTGAGTCTATTCTAGCTGGGACTGGCAGCTGGATTTAGGCTAAGGAATCCCAAAATGGCCAAGACTGAAAATTAAAGACTATTGAATCCAGGCCAACCACCTCCTTTCATTAATTGCCAGCAAATTATCTTTGGATACTCATAACTAGCCCTGGAATCCCATGTTGTCTTTTCCTAATACCTGACAGAAAGTGATAATATGTCTAAAGAAGGCTGGACTGGTTGCTACCAGACCTGATAACTATATTAAATATTTTAATTATTTTTTTAAAAATATCCATGCACATAGCACCACCCCCATCAGTGAACTCCATAGGCTAATTGGAATGAAGAGTTGCTTCATTCATCCTCAGCCTGCTATCTAATCAATTTAACTGGATAATCCTGACAAAGTTCTTACCATTTTACTTTTTCCTGACATTGACCTGGGCTGATCTGGGCATGCAACTGGACATGTAACTGTAATGTAGACATGATCCTTCATTCGTCATTATCACCATGGCCATCACCACCACCATCATTATCAATGGTACAAGATAGGATCTAATAAAATAAAAGTGAGTAGAGGTAGGGATGGGCCCTAAAGATGATGCTGAAGGTGATCGCCCTGAGTTCTCCATCAGTGGAATTGCAGACGAATGTTTCCAGGAGATGCAGTTTAACAACAGCAATATTTGGGCTGTAGAAAGTAAGCAGGGAAAAGGCATTAAAATTACAAAATACTGGATTACTTTTGTCCATGTGCTACATCATTACTTGACTGAGGAAGAATGAGCAAGCAGGGCCACCAAATATTCACGACTTCTGAAATGTCCTGAAGCCAATTGGCCACATGCTCTGCAGGTTTTTGGGCCTAAAACAGTCTACCAGTTCATACCAGAGTGTGAGAGTCAGAACAGTAGATAGCTTCATCTGGCTTATTGCTTTTAAATAACCCTGACCTTTTGGGATTAGGCAAAGGGTACCTACCCATCTCAGTTGCCCCCAACCAATAGGACCATTTTTTTTTAAAAAAAGAAACATTCTTCCTATGACTCCTTAGAGCTGGGTAGGGCAAAATACTTCATAGGTGAACTGGGAAACTGAACTTAAGCCTATTTTAAAAAAAAAATCCCTGAAAGTGTAAAGTGGAAATAACAGGAAGGGAAGCAGATAGTCAGACAACATCAGTTGTAGCTATCTCATTGTTCTTCTAAAAATGGAATTTGGGCCATTAAATACCATGGATAACAGTGCCACAAGCCTTGCCAAATAATATATGTCAGAGACATTTGAGGTAAAGTTCATTACAACCTTACATCTTCCAACCATTGCAATACTACTGTTTTTGATAGTGATTCATACAAAACCTAGCTACAGTAGTGTTGCAATAGGAATAACAAATCTATTGTTACTCCCTCTTATGTGGTTGATATGTATAGGCATAATCAGAGAATAGACTGGAAATGGCTATAGAATGAAATGTTAGGACCTTTACATGTTTAAATTCCTTGTAATTCCTTGATTATAGGCAAACTATTACCTTTCTTGCTCAAAGGCTGCATCCACACAGCAGGAATAATCCAAGTTGACATCATATTTATTGCTGTGGCCCAATGCTATGGAATTCTGTGAATTGTAGTTTGTTGTTGCACTAGAGCTCTGACAAAGAAGGCTATATGTCTCGCAAAATTACAGTTCCCAGAATTCAATAGCATTGAGCCATGGCAGTGAAAATGGTGTCAACCTGGATTATTTCTGCAGTGTGGATGCAGCGTCAGAGACACAAATGAATGAATTTGTACAGGAAAATTACATATATTCTGAAAGGTTTTTTTTTTCCAGAACAGGAAAAAAGTGTCTGTATCCCATAGCTACTCACATCCTCCAGAGGCGCTAAGACCATATTGTGGTAAATGATGGAAAAATATCAAAAAGGCAGAATAGCAAAAAAGCTAGATAGATTCTGGAAGATTTCAGCAGACATTCAAATGAAAATTTCAGCAGACATTCAAATGAAAATTTCAGCAGACATTCAAATGAAAAATTGGAGTCTCCTCTCTTGGAACTGAGTGCTGATTTTGCTCACATCTTGATAGGATATTGCAATGCTCCCTCAGTTAAATATGAAGCATTGTAAAGTATTAACATCTGCATGCTCCCTCTTTGTATTAACTAGATATGTTTTTTCCAACCTGTTACAAGTGATAATTATTTTGAGCTTGGTGGCAATTTGAAAACCATTTACCCTGTTTTCATTTTGGGGCCTTTGAAGTCACCAGAGAGTTGAGTACAAGAATCCTTAGTACTCTATACCTACTGGCATGCAGATTCTGTATACCCGCATCTACTGTAAGTACTTTAAGGTGTTTTTTGTAATCAAATAAAAAATGTAATTTCTATTATTAATAGAAATTCTTGGGTGATTCAGAGATTTTTGCATCCGGCCCAGGTATGTGTAACATTAAAACTACATTTATTTTCAAGATGTTAGTTCCATATTTGGGACTGGCATTGTTCACATATGTGAAAATGTGATGGCAGCTGGATTATACAAGCCCAGTGACTATAACCATTTATTTCATACTCACTATTAAAACAGCTTCCTTTTGTTTGTTTTTTTAGTTGTAGAACTAAAATTATCCACTCTTGGAAGAACATCGAGCCCAGGGTAAATGCTCTGATAAGAGCAACATTTTGTTCTGTAGAATGTTTACAACGATATTCCTCTTCCATTGAACCAGGGAGCCGCAGTTAAAAGTGTTGAGTTTGGGACTTGGAAACTATCACTTAATGGATTTCAAACTTCATGCCAAGAAAATCTTTTTTAATATTTGTTTTAAGTTTTAACAACTGGTATTTGAGAGCCAATGTATTGTAGTGGTTTGAGCATTGGACTATGGCTCTGGAGTTCTTCTTTTTGTTATGTGCCTTTAAGTCATTTCCAGCTTATGGTCTCCCTAAAGTGAACCTGTCTTGGGGTTTACTTGGCAAGATTTGCTCAGAGGAGGTTTGCCATTGTCTATCCCTGAGGCTGAGAGCATGTGAATTGCCCAGAGTCACCCAGTGGGTTTCATGGCTGAGCAGGGAATCAAACCCTGGACTAGTCCTAGTCATACTCCAGACTTAAACTCCCAGAGGACTTAGGGTTTTATCACACTAGCGATTTTCCGTGGGCAAACAAGAGTTAAATGGGAGTTAAACTACATTCAAATTTAAAGAAGACTTGTAAATTTGATTAGTTTATCATATTGAATTGGTGCCAAAGTGCAATAATGTGAAGTTAACCTACAGTTAAATGGCGGAAACTGGCAGCTTTTTAAATTCAGTTTGTTCTGAAAGGAAAAAGCTGCTGGTTTCCTCCAGTTTAACTGTGGGTTAACCTCGTGTTATTGCACATTAACAGTGATGTCGCATGATAAACTTCAGGCATTTCCTGGTTTTGTCTAGTTTAACTCTCATTTAAGTCCTGTTTGCCCTTGGGATCTTGCTAGTGTGATAAAGCTCTTAGCCAGCTTGGCAATCGGTCAGAAACTCTGGGAGCTGAAGTGTTACAAGGAGGACCAAAATTTGGGAACCACTGTCCTACAGGCATGTATTCAAGTCACAAATTTGTTTCCACCTCACATCAAAGCCCAGAGGTTGCTTTCCCTGCTTTTGAAAAGTCCTGGCTGTTGGAAACTCTTGGAAAGTGAATGGTGGTGGCAGAGACCAGATGGGGGTAAGAAAAACAGCACCAGCCAAATATCACACAGACAAGAAGGAGCTTGTTCTGTAGATGCCAATCTTAATTCAATTAAGGATTCATTTTATTTTGTCCTTCTTCCCCGGGCTGCCTGTGTCAAGAGACATTTAAAGTTCCCCCACTTAGGGGCTCAACAGACCATCTCTTTGGAGTGGCCTGCAGCTGGCCCTTTGCTCTCTGGACCAGGCAACTCCATGCCGTGGCCCTGATCTGGCCTTTCTGTGGTGCAAAAGGAAGCCGCAAAAAGCAGTTCCTTTTCACGCTGCGGAAAGGGGCCCCTAGCTTCCACCATATACCATCGTTCTGTAGTATAACAGCATATAAAACCTTTCTGTAGAGGATCTTACTCACTGGCCAAAAAGCAAGGAAGGGGATTGGATGGGGGAGCCATCCAATGGGAGTGCAAGGTGAGTTGTAAAATTGATAGAAAATCAAGAAAGGCTATTGATTGATAGGTTTATATACACTGGGAAGGGGAGAAAGCATGTGAGAATAAACACCCCTTTTTACCATTTTGAATTCAGCTGAGGGAAATGTGTGGCTCAATACAATTTGAGTCCAGATTTTTATGAGTCAGCATGGCATGAACAGGGTGAAATCTGGGCAAAATATTGCACATTGGATCAGGACTATTTTGCTAGATTCAAGCTAAATCTCTCATAAAATTCTTGCAAACAAGAGAGGAACTATAAATCATTTAATAAATTAAAAATGATCATGCATGTGATAAACAATAACACATTCAGTGGTTACATTATATTGGATGAGCTGAGAAAATCTAGTCGAAAAGCAAATGTAAATAACATGAGAGGCCATTTTTATAATAATGATGTGAAAATGTTTCTGGCATTTATTACCACTTAAGAACTTAAGACTTTTCATCTGTATAAACCAGAGTAATTGCAAAACGACAGTCAGTCAAATGTTAGTCCAGTTAATGATTCAGCCTCCTGAATGAGAAAGATTTCATCTGTGTTCAATTGTGTGTGGGATTTTTTTTTTTTTACACTGAATGATTTTTGGAATACAGCACACACAGAGAGGATTTTCCCATAAAGTGAAGAGTGGATCCAGATGTTTGTGAAAAGGAGACATTTTATTATCAGCTTCAGGAATACTGTGCATGTTTTTGTTTATTCATACAGGGCTTTTGCCAAGTCATAATGCATTTAAAAAGTTACAAAATACAAATTACCATATTAAAATCCAGAGGAAAATTAAAGTTCATACATTGATATCAAGCAGTTATTGCCAAAGTGGACCATACCACCCTCATCGGGGCAGTGGAAAGATCCAGGAGGGCAGTGAAGGAAAGGGGGTCAACAGGGGGGTGGTGAGGGAAAAGGGGATAGCAGTCAAAGTATTGGCATGCAAGAAAGACAAGGGGAGACAGCAGCCTTTACAACCATGGTTGAGATGAAGAGTTAGAGGAAATGGTGGCGGGTGAGAAATGGCAGCAAAAAGCAGCTTTCGTTTTGGGATTCTGCTTGATCTTAGTGAGCTTTGCTGGGAATAGGCTAGCAGGTTTTAACCTGTGCTGCTGCTCCTGCTTTCTTTTGTCAGACAAGCTAAGGAGTTTATCAGATGATGGAAATTGGAATCCGAATGCAATCATAGGGTTTCACGTTATTGAGTATTAAAGCATCTTACGCAATTTCGGGCAATGGGCAGTTATTTTTGGGTAATGGGAAGTCATTCTGAACGCATTCCGAATGCAATTGGAATTCACTTGAATTTGCTAAACTAGCGAATTCACGTGAATTCAAATTGGCTCCAATTGGCTCCATTCGAAATAAAGAGAAATTCCTCCCGTCTGATAAACTCCTAAGAGAAGAGGTAGCAGAGGAAACCACATTTGTGGAAATGACTTGAAGCTGTGTGGGGAAGGAGTGGTATGCAGGGTTGATCCTTAGAAAGAGTCCTTCACCTCCTTTGCCTCTCTTGCATTGAGAGTCCTTCTTCACTGAGGAGAAAATTCTCCCTTTGCACCCAGTCATCTTGGGAGCAGCAACTGTGCTGCAAGGCTGGCTCAGGAAGAGGCTTCTTGGCCGCTGCTCCCAGGGTGACATGCATATATTCGTTTATTCATATGAGGTTTTTGCCAAGCTAAAATGCATTAAAAATCACAAAATACAAATTGTCATATTAAAGTCCCTTTGCACCCATTCTTGGTTGCTGCTTCCAGAGTGACCAGGTGTAAAGGGAGCTGCAACTGAGCAGCCAGTCAAGTAGCAACTGAGAAGCCTCTAGTGTGCTAGTTTTTGCCACAAGTCTGGCACAGCTGAGAGATCTCTTGGTCATTGCTCCCAGGGTGAGTGGGTGCAAAGGGAGCAGCAACTGAGCAGCTGGTCAAGCAGTGACTGAGAAGCCTCTTGCATGTGCCAGCTATTGCCATAAGGCTGGTGCAGGCAAGAGGCTTCTTGGTCACTGCTCAACTGAGTGCTCGGTTGCTGCTCCTAAAATGACCAGGTGCAAAGGAAGAAGCTAGATATCCAGCTCAGTGTGGAGAGCAGCAGTCAGTTTGTTACAATTTCCAGTGCTTCATTCATTTGTTGCTACAACTTGCAAAGACTCTCCAGTGGGGAGGTGTATTTACTAAGAGCCAAAACAGACTGGCTCAAAACGCCGGCTTCCCAGCAGCTTGGGGGCATGGCGTATGCATGATGTATGCCCTGACACTACCCCAAAGCTGCCCGGAAGCTACTGGGCTGCCCACACTGCAAGCCACAAGAGCACCGTAAAGCTACAACAGGAGGGAAAAGCAAAAAGCCGGACTGGGATGTGTGGTTGCTGCTGCCCCAACCCGGCTTGCTCAGGGGTGGTTTGTTTCATCCCTATGTTAGCTTCCTCTTGTATTTACAGTGGACTCTTTCATACAAGGCTAAATTGGAAGTATAATTTAAGGTCAATTCGAATGCAATCATGGGTTTTATGTTATTGCAAATTAACTCTTCACATGCAAATTCGGGAAGCCAATTCGAATGCAATCATGGGTTTTACCTTATTGCGAATTAAAGCTTCGCATGCAAATTCGGGCAGGAGGGGGTTAATTTCGGGTAATGGGAACTAATTCCGAACGGAGCAGGGGTTCATGTAAATTCGCTTAACAAGCGAATTTACATGAATCCGCATTGGCTCCATTCGGAGTTGGGAGAAATTCCTCCCCGTTTGAAAGAGTCCTATGTTAGCTTCTTCTTTTCCTCCCAGTGATTGTGGTGCCAAGACTCACCTTTTGTTCTGCTCTGCAGCCACCTTCTGACTAGAAACAAATAGACTAGATTAAATGTTACTTATCCCATCTCCTATGTGAGAAGGAATAATCCCCTCATTTCATCTTGATCTGGGATCAGCCCCTTTAGCTACGATTTAATTTCCAAACAGGAAAATATGTTTGGGGTATGTGTGTATGTTTGAATGGCAAACTGTAAACAACTGTAGTTGATACTTAATGCATAATGCTTAATGATATCACCAGAGGCTGTTGCTAGGTTTTAACCTGGAAATTTCATGGCTAGGGACAATCCTGAATGGGAAACTCCAGTAGTAGCAGTACTGGCAGCAGTAGCAGCAGCTGCCACTTCAATTCTGAATATAGTCACTTGGACATAAATCACATTCATTTCAAGGACATGTGTCCAAATAAACATGCTTGAAATAGAGGCTTAAGGAAAATCCCCAAGAAGAGAAACCACATGGGAAATATTTTATTAACCAGATGTTTTCTTTTTGGTTAGATTCATCTCCTATGTTCATCCCTTCCATATGCCCAGAATAAGTAATCTTCACCCAAATTGCATGGAATGTAACCTGATGTGGTTTATAATTTTCTTCATCACATCACACATGAATGTTTTCAAGATCATCCACATTATTTTAAAAACTGAAGTATTACTTCTACTGGGAGTAAAATTGATTGATAGCATCCAAAGTCCCTCGTTAAATTTGGTTACTCTTATATAGAAAAAAAAATGTGTGAGCTATAATATTTTAAACTAATCCAAACTGGCCACTCTGCTGCGTCCAATGGATCCTAAGAGAAGAATGCAGGGCAGATCCTGTACACTACAGTAATGGTATAATTTTGAGTTGCTACCAATACTAACAAGCAGCCTCTTAGTGTCTGTACTAAGTACACTTTTAAAAACAACAACAACAACAGCAACTGCTTGTCACTTTTGTTATTGTATCTTTCAAATTTTAGTGTTGTTAAATAATTTAATTCTATTTTGATTTTGATCTTTTGTATTTTTTAAAACTAGGCTGTATTTGTTTCTATTTAGAAGTCCTATTTTGGGGGAAAGATGGGATACAAATACAAGCACATCTCTGTTGACAGAGCCTCTGACAAAGAAGTTTCTTTTTACAAAGCCTTCTTATATCAGATAAGTCCCCTTTTCCTCTTTGTCCTCTGTTTTGCTTTTTAGCAACATTGACACAGGGATGTTGGTGAAGGAGGACTGAGAAACATTTTGTATCAGATTGTAGCAGTGTTTCTGGAGTAAACAATGCAATAAAACTTAAGCTAGGAAAGAATGGGATTCTACTCTAATTGATCCTACTGCAGCAGTAAGTGTCTGCCTAAGATAGACAAGTTAAACAGCCACTGCCTCCAGAATACTTTACTGAGCATGCATGAATAGCAAAATAGAAAGAAATGGGGAAATTAGATAAGCTACCCCTTAGAATGTTTTTTTTTTAAAAAAATGAAAATCATATGAACAGTAGATCTTATGAAAGAAAAATAATAGAATCATAGAATCATTGAGTTGGAAGAGACCACAAGGGTCATCCAGTCCAACCCCCTGCCATGCAGGACCTCCAAATCAAAGCATCCCCGACAGATGGCCATCCATCCTCTGCTTAAAGACCTCCAAGGATGGAGACTCCACTACGCTCCGAGGGAGTGTGTTCCACTGTCGAACAGCCCTTACTGTCAGGAAGTTCTTCCTAATGTTGAGGTGGAATCTCTTTTCCTGCAATTTATATCCATTGTTCCGCGTTCTAATCTCTGCAGCAGCAGAAAACAAGCTTGCTCCCTCCTCAATATGACATCCCTTCAAATATTTAAACAGGGCTATCATATCACCTCTTAACCTTCTCTTCTCCAGGCTAAACATCCCCAGTTCCCTAAGGCGTTCTTCATAGGGCATGGTTTCCAGACCCTTCACCATCTTAGTTGCCCTCCTTTGGACCCGCTCCAGTTTCTCCACATCCTTTTTGAATTGTGGTGCCCAGAACTGGACACAGTATTCCAGGTGGGGCCTGACCAAAGCAGAATAGAGTGGCACCATTACTTCCCTTGACCTAGACACTATACTTCTATTGATGCAGCCTAAAATTGCATTGGCCTTTTTAGCTGCTGCATCGCACTGTTGACTCATGTTCAGTTTATGGTCTACTTGGACTCCTAGATCCCTTTCACATGTGGTCTCTTTCAGCCAGGTGTCCCCCATTTTATATCTGTGCATTTCATTTTTCCTCCCTAAGTGCAGAACCTTACATTTCTCTGTGTTGAATTTCATCTTGTTAGCATTGGCCCAGCTTTCTAGTATATTCAGGTCATTTTGAATTTTGATCCTGTCCTCTGGGGTATTAGCTACTCCTCCTAGTTTAGTGTCATCTGCAAATTTGATAAGTATGCCCCCAATTCTGTCATCCAAATCATTAATAAAGATGTTGAATAGCACTGGGCCCAGGACAGAGCCCTGTGGGACCCCACTGGTCACTTCTCTCCAGGATGAAAAGGAGCCATTGTTGAGCACCCTTTGAGTTCGGCCACTCAACCAATTACAAATCCATGTAACAGTTAACTTGTCTATCCCACATTTTTCAAGCTTGTTTGCAAGAATGTCATGGGGAACCTTGTCAAAGGCCTTACTGAAATCGAGGTAAACTATATCCACAGCATTCCCTTCATCTACCAAGCTGGTAATTTTATCAAAAAAAGAGATCAGGTTCGTTTGGCATGACTTCTTTCTCTGAAACCCGTGTTGGCTTTTTGTGATTATGGCATTGGCTTCTAAATGTTCGCAGACTCTCTGCTTAATGATCTGCTCTAGAATCTTTCCTGGTATTGATGTCAGACTAACTGGACGATAATTGCTGGGATCCTCTTTTTTTCCCTTTTTGAAGATGGGGACAACGTTTGCCCTCCTCCAGTCTGCTGGGACTTCTCCTGTTCTCCAGGAGTTCTCAAAGATTATTGCCAATGGCTCCGATATTACCTTTGCTAGTTCTTTTAATACCCTTGGATGTAGTTCATCTGGTCCTGGAGATTTGTATTCATTTAGGTTAACCAGGTATTCCTGTACTATCTCTTTACTTATTCTGTGCTGAAATTCCCCCACTCTGTCCCCTTCTTCACTGTCCTCAGGTTGAGCACCTTTTGCCTTTTCTGAGAAGACTGAAGCAAAGAAGGTGTTGAGTAATTCTGCCTTTTCTTTGTTCCCTGTTAGTATTTTGCCATCTTCTGCACGCAGTGGTCCTACCATTTCCTTCTTCTTCCTTTTGCTGCGGACATATCCAAAAAAGCCCTTTTTATTGTTCTTAACCTCTCTAGCAAGCCTGAGTTCATTTTGCGCTTTAGCTTTTCTGACTTTATCCCTACATGTGCTGGCTATTTGTTTGAATTCCTCTTTGGTGATTTCCCCATTTTTCCATTTTTTATACATGTTCCGTTTAAAACTTAGCTCAGTTATAAGTTCCTTAGTCATCCATACCGGTTTCTTGAGACATCTCCCATTTTTCTTCCTCATTGGAACTGTCTGAGATTGTGCTTTCAGTATCTCCCTTTTGAGGAACTCCCATCCATCTTGAACTCCCTTCTCTTTTAGTATTCTTGACCATGGGATCACCCCCAGTATTTCTCTAAGTTTATTGAAATCAGCTCTCCTAAAGTCTAGAATTCGTGTCTGACTATGCCTAGCTTCATCTTTCCACTGTATAGCAAACTCCAGGAGGACATGGTCACTTCCACCTAAGGATCCGACCACTTGCACCCCATCAACTAGGTCTTCCCTGTTGGTTAAGATAAGATCTAAGATGGCTGATCCCCTTGTTGCTTCTTCCACCTTTTGGACAATGAAATTGTCTTCCAGGCAAGTGAGGAATTTGCTAGACCTTGAGGATTTGGCTGAATTTGACTTCCAGCAAACATCAGGATAGTTGAAGTCCCCCATCACTACTACATCTCTCCTTTCTGAGTGTGTGCTCATCTGTTCTAGAAAGGCATCATCCAATTCCTCTGCCTGAGTTGGGGGTCTGTAGTAGACTCCCACAGTAACATCCCTGTTATTTCCCTCTCCTTTAATTTTTATCCAGATGCTCTCCACTTGGCATCCAGTACTGATATCCTGGATCTCTTCACTGGTGTAAATATCCCTGACATATAATGCTATTCCTCCTCCTTTCCTGTTTGTCCTGTTTCTCTTAAAAAGGTTATATCCCTCTATTTCTACATTCCAATCGTGAGACTCATCCCACCAGGTTTCAGTGATGCCTATTATATCATATTTCCCTTGTTGTGCTAGGAGTTCAAGTTCATCCTGCTTATTTCCCATACTTTGTGCATTAGTGTAGAGACATCTAAGACCATGTGTCCTCTTTACTTGCTGCTTTTGCATGGTTTTTTGCCTCTTACTCTTGGGTCCTTTCACTGTTTGCCTTGTTCCCTCTATGCCACTTGGACTATTCTCTCCATCCCTTTTGCCTTCCAGAATATTGTCTCCCTCCCCCACATATCTCAGTTTAAAGCCCTCCTGATCAGATTTTTGAGACTGTTGGCAAAAACGTTTTTGCCAACTGGCGTGAGATGCAGCCCATCCCTTGCCAGAAGTCCCTCCTCATGGAACCGCAGCCCATGATCCAAGAATCCAAACTGTTCTTGGCGGCACCATCTACGGAGCCAGTTATTCACCTCTGCTATTTTCTTCTCCCTTCCTGGACCATGCCCTTCTACCGGGAGAAGAGATGAGATGACAACCTGTGCATCCATCTCTTTCAGCTTCCTTCCCAGAGCCTCATAATCCCTTTTGATATTCTGAAGGCTGTGCCTTGCAGTATCATTGGTTCCCACATGAACCAAAAGAAGGGGATAACGGTCAGTAGGCTTGACAAGTCTTGTCAGCCTCTCCGTCACATGATGGATCTTTGCCCCAGGGAGACAACACACCTCCCGAGACATCTTGTCAGGCCCACAAACCACTGCTTCTGTACCCCTCAGCAAGGAGTCCCCCACCACGACTACACGCCTCCTCCGAGGCTTAGCAGTGGCTGTTCCTTTTCGTGATACTCTCAGGCTCCCCTGCTCTGTCCCTGATGTCTGTCCCTGCTGCTTTTCCTCATCATCTCTGACAACAGAGAGAGATTCAAAGCGATTCTGCAGCTGCAAGCAGCTCACAGAACGTTCCCTGGTTTCCTTACTTCTGTGTGTGCTTAATAATAAGCCCTGGATGCATTTTGGGGAAAGCCTTCAAGTCTAGAAGTTTCATAATGTTTTTGTTCAGTTTTGCAGGGCTTACCTGACTTAGTTGTTCCATTTCACATGTGCATATTGTTAGTTTTGAATCAAAAGATATTGAAACATCATCAAAAACGTATTTCAATAAACACTTAATTATAAAAATAAATAAAAGTGAACAAGACCCCAAATCTTTTGGTGGTGGTGGTGGTGGTGGTGGTGGTGGTGGTGGTGATGATGATGATGATGAAGAAACATGATGAACTGCTCTTCTTTTTTGTGATGCAGGAACCAATCTCTATTCCTTGCTGTCTTTGGTAGCAAATTTTCTGTTAAAGTAGTAATGCCCAGGAACACATCTGCTTTGTTATCTGAGGTATACCTGTAATGACAATAATAATAACGCCCATCTCCAGCTTTTCTAGAAATGTACTGGGCAGACTTGTGTCTGGTGATATCAACTTAGATTTTAATTTTTACTGGAATCCAGAGGTCCATCAATCTGAGCCTGGTTGCAAATAATATGCTTTGAAGAATTGGAATTACCAGAACTGAATGGAGCTCAGAGTCCTAATAGGCCTATTTTAAAATTGGGAATCAGAATCCCCTGCTAATATACTGCAAATTAAGTAGGGATCTGCAAAAGGATCAGGGTTTCTTCTGTTTACCTCTCAGCTAGAATACCCAATAGCTCATTTTTCCACAGGCTCTGATATGTGGCTCTGTTTTGTGGTTCTCCTGAGAATAGTCCAGGTGCCTGGGAAAGGATGAGATGCCAAATGCATCAGAAGCAAGGCACATGGGAAGCTTCCATTGAACATAAACAGTCTTATTCTGTCAAAGCAAGATTGGGCAGAAGTGAGCCCAATAGGCTTGACAAAGGAAGGGAGATATGTACATTCAGTGGAAGAGATTATTTAAACACATGCTTAATTTTCTGTAAAACCAATGGGCATTAAATGTGTTTTACTTTGGATAATAACCCTGCTTAGTAACTCTGTCTCTAGTAGAATTCAAAGACATAGCCATGCTAGCGTGGAACATCAGTATACAAAAGGATCTTGTAGCACCTTTGAGTGCTGAAAGAATTTGGTAGCAAGATCTTTTGTAGACTTGAACCTGTTTCCTCAGATGCAAGCACCTGAAGTAAGCTCAACTCTACGAAAGCTCATGCTAACAACTTCTTTAGTCATAAAGGGGCTACAAGATTCCTTTGTATACTCCCTCTCTCTGGTTATTACATCTGTTAACAGAGCTAAGTATGACAAATTTAGCAATCTTAAATTCACAATATCCTGACAATATTTTCTACCTCAAAAAATACTGAAGAACCTTGAACTGCAAGGATCTTTTATCAGTGTTCATTAACTGTTTTGCTGAGAAATGTGAAGTTGCACCAGTGTGCTAATGAACTAAATCTAGGAAACAAGTCAAACATTGAGGAATACAGAGGCTGATCCATGTTCTTTAGGTCTGTTAGTCTAGTAAGATAGTTTCCATTCAGGTAGGTTTAACAATTATGCTGTGGGATCTGAAAAAAGGGCTCAAAATGGTGGGTTTAATTGCAACTACGCAACATTAAAGCATATACAAACCACCAAGAAAACTGGAATTTGGGGCACAGGCCAAGCTGCATAACTAGCAAAGTCTAAAATGGGACATTTTTGCACCTAATGGTCAAAAGTTGGGTCACAGAAGACAGCATTCCAGTACAGAGCAAGGCAAGCTCAGCTACAAATAGAATATAACATTGGACTGTGGGAGCAACATTGATTCTCAGGGCAAGGATTTGGAAGAGTGTGTGTGAGAAAGTACTTCTCGCTGCAACAAGAAACTGAAAACAGAACACAAACTTTGTTTACTAATATTATTTAAAAATTGGTGTAACATGGTATTGTGGTACTGAACAAGCTATGCACCAAAGTGAAAACCCAAATGTACAGTTTAATAACATACTATAAAAAGGATTCAATACTATTTGAATGGTTCTGATCAGAGTATGTATACACACCCTCACACGTTTTATTTAGCTACAAATTGATCTTTTATCCAGTAAGGATATCATTGGCACCACAATGTTGTAGTGCCAGAAGATCTGTTTATAATCAGCACTGAACAGCTTCTTTTGATTTGAAACAGCAGCTCAAGGGATTCCTGGAGGAAAGAATTGCTGAAAAAGGAAACTTTCCAAGAAGTTTCAGTACATATTTAAGTGGCAGATCAGCATATCCTCTTGATCACAGATTTGTTTTCATTCATGTCTGAAAGTCATCCCTTTGTCAGATGACACAATATCACAGTCTTGCAGACACTGGGCTCAGACTGGAGGATAAGAAGGGTTTGCAGTAGCAGCCAAGAACATGTATCTGCTTGGGGCACAGAGAACATATGAGAATGGGGCAATAAGTATTCAAGCTGGCCCTTCAGATAATTCAGTGTTAAAAATATACAATTACTGGGTGCTGCCCTAAGGCAAAAGAGAGTTGTCTGAGCTGTTATTAGTTTTGTGTTTCCAAAGACAGGACCCCACCGTTTTGTCTCCACCAACCTTGGTGGATGTTATGTGAGACCTTCGTATTTACCAATATGATACATTAAGCTTGCATCTTGGAACCTCTAGCAGCTGTCCTCTCCCATGCCATAGGCCAGTGAATCAAGAAGTAGAGCTCTGCATCTTGAATAGCTTCTTTATAGTTTGAACTAAAACCACTGCCCTGACATGGGAGCCACTGGCTTCCATTGCTTGGAACTGTATTTGTGATCACTCTAAACCTCACAGTTTAAAAGAGGGCTTTTGACAACTGTGGGAAGGGAGCATTCAGGGATTCAATTAAATTAGGAAATCCCCACCAATGGAGTCTCCTTTTTGGCATTTTTTAAACAGAGGCTGGATGGTCATCTATTGGGGGTGCTTTGATTGTGTATTCCTGCATGGCAGAGAGCTGGACTGGATGGCCCTTGTGGCCTCTTCCAACTCTATGATTCTATGATTCAATGTTTTGGGCCAGAATATTTTAAACCACCATGTGACAACCTCATCCTCTTGCACCCCAGTACCTCAAATCCCAATTGTTGTTGGGCCAGAAACCAAAATCTGAATTAATGTTCCATTATTTCCAGTTCTGCCCGCTGTGGCCTTTGGAGATACCAGCTCTAAGTTAAAACATCTTGCCAAATTTTAGGATTTCCATGGTTCCTTTTGAATGACTTTTTGAATGACTAGATAATTTGTATACTTAACATTGGTACTATTTTGTGCCAAGTAATTGATTTGTAATTGTGAGGAATTATGTTTTACAAGGTTTGTAGAGTATATGGACTATAGTCCTTTGTTATAATTGTACCATTGCTGCCTTAATATTTTAGTAATTTTTTTATTCCAGGGTAGAGTTGATTATTGTTAATTGATTATATGCCATGTAATACTTTAATTAGTACTATGTTATGTATTGTATTTTGTATTTTTGCATTTTTCATATTTTTCTTTTTTCTTGTGCCTTGGTATTAGATTATCAATCTCAGTTTGTATATGTTGTGTATTGTTTAGATATTTGCTTATGTAAATCATTTATGTATTTTGTGTATTTGGTTATTTACTTTTGTAAACTGCTTTGATCTTTTTGGAAAGGTGGTATATAAATAAAATTATTATTATTATTATTATTATTATTATTAAAAAAAGGCTGAGGACTCTGGTCAAGAGGCTAACCTTAGAACAGAATATGGAAAAACAGAGTGGTTCCCAATCAGAAAGAGGGTCAGGCAAGGATGCATGCTATTACCCTATTTGTTCAATATTTCTATGGAGACAATATCATACACAGAGCAGGTTTAGGCCCAAAAGAAAGAGGAATGAAGACTGGAGGAAGGAATAGCAACAATCTAAGATGTGCAGCTGACACCAAATGCTAGGAGAAAACAACATTGATTTGGAGCAATTACTGAAGAAAATCAAAGAAGAAACTGCAAGGACAGGCTTACACTTGAATATTAAGAAAACAAAAATGAAGATCACAGAGGATTTACATGAATTCAGTGTTGATGATGAGGAAATACAAACAGTTATAGATCCAAATTATCTTGGATCAATCATTGATCAGAATGGACACTGCACTCAAGAAACCAGAAGAGGAGAAACTATGAAAGAAGTAAGCAAGACCCTGAAGTGCAAAGATATAACACTGAACACTATATTGGGGGCTTTCTAGATGGGCAGGAAAGTGTGACATGAAGTTGCCTTTTCCTTAATGCTTAGCAGTTGCACCACAACCTTTAGATGGAGCTGCGCTGTTCCGCAGTTTTTAAAAAAGAAGCTGGGAAAACCAGCACCTTTTTAAAGGCACTTCTTCTCCCCTAAAACGCAAAAACAGCGTTTTCATGGCACACTTTCCCTTTTTCTCATCTAAAGGCTAGAGTTTCATGCAGCCATGAGCACACTTCTTTTTGCCAATCTAGAAAGCCCCGCTTAGGATTGTCCAAGCCACCATATTTCCCATCACTATGAATGGGCTGGATGGTGAAAAAAGCTACAGAAAGAAAATAAACTCATTTGAGATGTGGTGCTAGAAAACCATTCTGTGGACACCCTGGATGGACGAGAAGACGAACAAATGGGTTTCGGAGCAAATCAAGTCTGAACTCTCCCTAGAAGCCAGGTACTGTATAGTAAACTGAGGCTGTCGTATTGCAGCCACATCATGAGAAGACATGACTCAGCAGCAAAAACAAGGATGCTGGAAAAGGTGGGAGGCAGCAGGAAGACAGGAAGGCTGCACTTCCAGACTCATCAAGGAAACCAGAGTCTGCAGAACCTGAGCAGGGCTGGGGAGGGGAGAGCGTCTATTAACAGGGAAAGCTCTGGTGCCACCATAAAGTGCAGTTCCCAGAATTCCACAGCACTGAGCCATGGCAGTTAAAGTGGTGTTAAAGCAGATTATTTCTGCAGTGTGGATGCAGGTCGGGGGTGGGGGGAATTCTCCTGACAGCTCCCACTGAGCCCAAGCCTTTCTCTCTTGCTCTGCCCAGTTCTCGCCTCAGCCTTTCTTCTTTTCTGCACCTCCTCTTTCTTCTTCTCTCCTCCTCCACTTCTTCTTCTACCTCCCCCTCTTTTCCACCTCCTATTTCCCTTCTACTTCCTTCTCTTCCTCTTATTCCTCCTCTTTTTCCATCTTCTCTTCCTCTTGTTCTACCTCCTCATCCTTTTCTTCTTCTTCCTCTTTTCCCACCTCCTTTTCTTTTTCCTCCTCCTCCTCTTCTTCCTCCTTCTCTTCCTCTATTTCTTCATCTCCTTCCTCCCCTTACTTCTTCCTCCTCCTCCTCTATTTCTTCCTCTCCTTCATCCCCTTCTTCTAGCTCTTCTTTTTCCTCTTCCTTTTCCCCTTCCTCCCTTCAAACCGGGGAATGGCCTGTCGGAACAGACCCAAAACCTTACCAACCTTGAGAGCTTTAAAAGACTGTCAAGGTGGCTCTCTTCCGACAGGCCTTTCCCGGAATAACGCACTCAGTTGACATGGACCCCATACAGAATATTCTATGTACCCATCTCTTTGGAGTTTATCACACAGGAGGAATTTCTCTCAATTGCAAATGGAGCCAATTCGCAATTACGTGAATTTGCTAGTTTAGCAAAATTACGTGAATTCTAATTGCGTTCGGAATGCAATCAGAATGACTTCCCATTACCCCAAAATGACCGCCATTGCCCGAAATTGCGTGAGATACTCTAATTCGCAATAACATGAAACCCATGAATGCGTTCGGAATGACTTCCCTTTTGCCCAAAATTGCGTGAGACGCACTCATTTGCAATAAGGTGAAACCCCATGATTGCGTTCAGGTTGCCATTGCATCATACTCCCAAATTCCATCATATGATAAACTCCTTTGTTTGATTGTTTGATTGTTTGAAAAATCTGAATGTCATTTTACTGTTATAAGGGAATTTTAATTGTGGTATTGGTGGGAGGGATAATGGTTTTATTTTATATTGTTATATTTCTACCCTTACTATATTCTGCCTTGATCTTGACAGAGGCGGGATATAAACAAAATTTTATTATTATCATTCCCCTCCTCTTCTTTTTTCCACTTACTTCTTCTTTTTCCTCCTCCTCCTCTTTTCCATCTCCTTTTCCTCTTCCTCCTTCTCTGCTTCTTCTTCCTCCTCCTCATCTTGCTCCCCCAATTTTCTATTTCCTTTTCCTCTTCCTCCCCTTCCCCTTCCCCTTCTTCCCCTCCCCCTCCTCCTTCACCTCTTTTTCTTCCTCCTCTCTTCCTCCTCCTCTTTTTCCACCTCCCTTCTTCCTCCTCTTCCTCTTTTTCCTCCTTCTCTTCTTCCTCCTCCTCCTCCTCTTGTTCTTGCTCGCCCTCTTTTTTTACCTCCTTTTCCTATTCCTCCTTCTCTTCCTCCCCTTCTCCTTCTTCCTCCTCGTCTCTTCCTCTTCTTTCCCCTCCCTCCCCCTCCTTTTTTTCTTCTTCTTCCTTCTCTTCCTCTTCTTCTTCTTCTTCCTCCTGTTCCTTCTCCTTCTTCCCTGGCCCTTTTTTATTCTTCCTCTTCTTCCTCCTCTTCTTCTTCCTCCTTCTGCTCTTCCTCTTCTTCTTCTTTTTCTTCTTCTTCTTCCTGCTTTTCTTCTTCCTCTTCCTCCTTCTCTTCTTCCTCTTCTTCCTGCTTTTCTTCTTCCTCTTCCTCCTGCTCTCTTTCTTCTTCTTCCTTCTCTTCCTCTTCTTCCTTCTCTTCCTCTTTTTCTTCCTCCTCTTCTTCTTCCTCTTCCTCCTCTTCCTCTTCTTCCTCGTCCTCCTCCTCCTTTTTCTTCTTCCTTCTCTTCCTCTTCTTCCTCCCCCTCCTCCTCTTTTTCTCTTCTTCCTTCTCTTCCTCCTCTTCTTCCTCCTCTTCTTCCTCCTCCTCCTCCTCTTTCTTCTTCTTCCTTCTCTTCCTCTTCTTCTTCTTTCTCCTCCTCTTCTTCTTCCTACTCTTCTTCTTCTTCCTCCTCCTCCTCTTCCTCCTCCTCCTTTTTCTTCTTCCTTCTCTTCCTCTTCTTCCTCCTCCTCCTCCTCTTCCTCCTCTTTTTCTCTTCTTCCTTCTCTTCTTCCTCCTCCTCTTCTTCTTCCTGTTCTTATTCCTCCTCCTCCTCCTCTTTTTCTTCTTCCTCCCCTTCTTTCTCTTCCTCTTTTTCTTCCTCTTCTTCCTCTCCTTCCTCCCTTGCCCTCCTCCTCCTCCTCCTCCAAAGGCAGCTGGTCCAGAGCTCCAGAGGAGACGGAGGAGGGGACCAGGAGGGCTGAGTGAGGCGGGGACACAAGAAGCAGCTGAGAAGAAGAAGAGAAGGCAGAGCTCTCCAAAGGATTAGGCACCTTCCTACCAGGAGTTGTTCCCTCCCGAGGAAGAGGAGGAGGAGGAAGATTGCTGGGAGCTGGCAAGGATAGACTAGCGCTGGCTGGGAAGGAGGAGGAGGAACAACCCAGGCAGCAGCAGCAGCAGGAGCAGGAGCAGTGGCTTCTTCTTTTGCAGCTGAAGGAGAGAAAGAGGCGAAGGCAGGTGAGGAGGGGGAGCCCAGGAAGGAGGGTGCCCCCCAGGAGGGCATTTTGGGGGCAGGGGGCTTGCCAGGGGGCAGGTCTGGGTTGGCTTTGGAGAGAAAGGACTGGAGCAAGAGGCTCTTCTTAGTCTCAATCCTCCTCCCTTCTTGATCCATTCATTGCATTGCATGCCTTTCAAAGGCTCTTGGAGCCTTGCATTTGAACAGGAGGGTTTGCATGGGGTGTCTTCTTGTGTGTGTCTTTTTGTATGCTGCACCCCCCACCTCCAGCCTTCAGGGGAGGCAGGAAAGAAAGAAATAAAAAAATTATTATTATTATTATTATTATTAGGCTTCAAGTCATGCCCGACTCCTGGGTTTTTTTCTTGGCAAGATTTGTACAAGAGAGGTTTGGCCCCTTTGCCTTCTTTCCCCTGAGGCTGAGAGAGTGTGACTCGAACCTTGGGCTCCGGGGTCGCACTCCAACATTCAAACCACCTCCATCATCATCATCGTCATCATCATCTAATTTATTATTATTATTATTATTATTAAATAATAATAATAATAATATAATATGTCCAGCATCCCCATTTGCCCCAGCTGACTGGAATAATAATTATTATTAATATTAATATTATTTCAACCAGCTGGGGCAAATGGGGACCCTGGACATATTATACTATTATTAAATAATAATAACATTATTGTTGTTATTATTATTATTATTATTATTCCAGCTAGCTGGGGCAATTGGGAACCCTGGACATATTATAATATATAATAACAACAAGAACAACTATTATTATTATTCCAGCCAGATGGAGCAAAAGGGGACCCTGGGCATATTATAATATTATTAAATAACAACAACAACAACAACATTATCATCATCATCATTATTTCAGCCAGCTGGGGCAAAAGGGGACCAGGGCATATTATAATATTATTAAATATTATTATTGTTGTTGTTGTCATTATTTCAGCCAGCTGGGGCAAAAGGGGACCAGGGCATATTATAATATCATTAAATAATAATAACAACAATTAGTAGTATTATTCTAGCCAGCTGGGGCAATTGGAAACCCTGGACATATATTATTAGTATTATTATTATTATTCCAGCCAGCTGGGGCAAAAGGGGACCCTGGACATATTATAATATTAAATAATAATAATAATAATTCCAGCCAGCTGGGGCAAAAGGGGACCTTGGCCATATTATAATATTATTAAATAATAATAGTTGTTGTTATTATTATTATTATTCCAGCCAGCTGGGCTATATAGTAATATTATTAAATAATAATAATAGTAATTATTATTATTATTATTATTATTATTATCATTATTGTTATTATTCCAGCCAACTGGGGCAAAAGGGGACCCTGGCCATATAATAATATTATTAAATAATAATAACAGTTATTATTATTATTATTAGTAGTAGTATCATCATTGTTATTATTCCAGCCAACTGGGGCAAAAGGGGAACCTGACCATATAATAATATTATTAAATAATAATAACAGTTGTTATTATTATTATTCCAGCTAGCTGGGGCAAGGTGGAGGAAAGGGGGACAGATTCAAGGCGAATCCCAACCCCCTCCACAATAGTGGTACTACCTCTGTCTGTTTGGCTCTTCTCTCTCTTCCTAGTCTAAACCTGTGGACATCCCCCCCCCTGTCTTCTCCCCTTCGTGGTTTCGCCTCCCCTTCTGATGTCTTGGCTGGTTTCACCCAGTGCATTACTTTCCCACTGGGCATGGTCCACCTGAAGCCATTTTCATCTCAGTCAGGGGCTCCCACCTTTCCAAGGAAGGAAGGAAAGACCCTTCTGGCCTTGTCCTTCTGTTGGGCATCCACTTCTGAATCAGAGGTGCACCCCAGAGTGTCCGCACTGGACAAGCAATTCGGGTTTGGCACCACTTTTAACTGCCATGGTTCCATATCTATGGGACTCAGCGACTGGTCGTTTGTATTTTAAATGAGTGTGGAAAGTAAAATGAGAGGAAAGGAGAGAGAAAAAATTAAAGGCATTTGCGGATGATATTGGCATTATACTGGACAAGGCCTTGGAAAGTGTAGAAAGAATATGGGGAATTTTCAGGCTTTCAGATAAATGTAGATAAGACTAAACTATTGACCCAAATTAGGACAGGAGAAGAGAGAGAAGAATTGAAAAGGAGAATGGGTTTTGAAACGGTAATAAAATATTGAGATATATAATTATAGCTTCAAACAATCGTCAGTTATTGGAGAACAAACATACAAGAGTATGGGACGAGATTAAAAGGGACATAGAGAGATGGAAGAACCCCAATCTATCTCTGGTGGGTAGAATAGCTACAATTCAAATGGGTTTGTGAGTTTTTAATTGTGTATGTGTGTGTATTTTAACATTCTTCACCCCTCCTCCAGCCTTCAGGAGAGGTAGGAAATAATTTATTCTTATTCTTGTTATTAGCCTTCAAGTCTTGCCTGACCTGGGTTTTTTTGGCAAGATTTGTTCAGGAGAGATATGACTTGCCCAAGGTCACTCCATGGGTTTCCATGGCTGAATATGGATTTGAACCCTGGTCTCCAGAGTCCTAGTCCAATGCTAAACCACCACACCACATATTGGAGAGTGTACATTATGTGTATACTGGAGAATATATAGGGCCTTGGAGGATATATAGGGCCTTATTGTAGTGGTTCGAGTATTGGACTACAACTCTGGAGACCAGGGTTTGAATGCCATCTGAGCCATGAAACCCACTGGGTGACCTTAGGCAAGTCACAGTCTTTCAGTTTGAGAAGATGGCAATGGCAACCCCCCTCTGAAGAAGCTTGCCAAGAAAACCCCATGAATGGGTGGCCTTAGGCTCACCCAAAGTCAGAAATGGTTTGAAGGCACCCAACAACAAACAACAAAGCCCCATTGCGTATGTGACTTCAAGTCACTTGGCAACTTCTGGCAACCCCATGGATTTCAGAGGGCCTTCTTGGGCAAGGAAATACTCAGAGGTGACTCTGCCAGTTCCTTCCTCTGAAATGGAGCCTGAAGCACCTGGTGTTTCATTGGTTGTCTCCCATCCAAGTGCTAACCAGGGCTGACCCTGCTTAGAGGTAACTCTTCTAGTTCCTTCCTCGACTCTGAGCCAACAGTGCCTGGTATCTGTTGTTGGTCTCCCATCCAAGCACTAACCAAGGCTGACCCTGCTTAGATATCCATCATTAAGGAATCTGAATTGTTTTACAGGATTACACACACACATACACACAACCTTGTGAGGTAGGCAAGGGTCAAAGAGGCTGACCCAGAGACTGGGCCAGTGAGATTCCTGGATGAGCGGGAATTTCAATCTCCAGTCTTAAATTTGGGATTTCTAACCACAACACCGTACCAACTGGCCATGTGATCAAGCAACAATTTATAACATGAAAGAAGCAGCTATAAACCAGAACAAGCCATTCGAAAGAGAAATGAAGAAGAGCAGGGGGGAAAAAGCACGTTCTCAAGTGCTCTTAATAATAAAGGGAAATAAAAAGGAGAAAGCACAACACTCTAAATTTAGGTCTCCTCTCCCCTCAGTGTAGAAGGGTGAAAATGTGCTGTCCTTTTCTCCAGGGAAAGGGAAGTCCACAGTTCAAAGGTGTGAAAAGCATCACCCTCAGATATTTATGCATCAGAAATCTATTAAAAGTGTTAGAACGAGGCAAGCCTGGTTTATTTCTAGTCTGCAGCTCTAGCTGAGAATGCAGTTTACTACTAGCTGAGAAAAGGAACAGAACAAGTTTGGGGAAACCCTCCCTAATAGTCCTTCCTCCCCTGAATTCTGCACTTGGCTCTGAAACATATATTTTATTCAGGCTGCATTGTTAAAAATCCAACATACGGGTTAATTGCAAGCATTAGTACTCAATTCCCTTTTTCGTAACGTAAAGACATGCCTTAATTTTTTTCTCGAAAACCTTGAAATGGAGTGTGTAACCTAGACAAGAAGAGTTGTACTTGGCAAATGCTGCTTGTTCTCAACTGTGATTTTGTATCCTGTTGCAGCGGTATTTTCAGCGAGCCAAGACAAAGAGTTTGTATCAAACCCAACCACAATTGGTGTACTGTATTATATATCTCTTCTCCTTTAGTATGCTGTAGTCTTTGGAAAGACGTATTAGTGGCAGAGTGAAAGCAAGTAGTTAGGAATATATTACTTTCTCAGTTGCTTAGTGTGACAATGGATTGCTGGATGGGTGGCCAGAATTCAGGCTTAGGAAGGACTTTATTGTTTCTGGTGCTGTACTGGCTATTTAAATTCACAGTTGCTCATGGGTTGGAGGGAGGGGACGAAGCTAATGATTCTGATGCTGGATATTCCTTTTGAGGCCTTGGTTGTTCCTAGAAAAAAAAGGTGAAAGTGAAAAAGGTTTCAAGATTTAGCTAAAAGTTTCTTCCCTTCTCAGCTGATCCTACTACCTTTTAATTCAGTATGAAACCATTCCTAAATGTTCCTTTAATGTGGCTTGCTGTTAATTTTCTGTCAACATTATTGAGTGATCAGAAATGCGAAACACACTGTGGACTAATAAATTTATAGTGTAAACATTCCTGAGCCTTCCTTATGTGCATCTGGCAGAGCCGGTTCTGGTCCACAAAAGCTTGAGTACAGTGCTTTCCATGAATATTAAGATGCCAGCATAGAACCTTTGTGAGTTTGTTATGCCATCTTTGCAGGTTGCCATTTGCTGGCTTTTGCACGTGTGTTATTCTTTTACGTTTTGACAGGCACTGTAATGTTCGTGGAGAGAACAAAGCTTTTTCCCTTAAAATATTCTGCTTTGTAAAATCAGAACAATGTGGCATAGAATTATGCTAATGAGAAATCTTCGTGAGAAATTTTAAAGGACCAGCAAAGTGTAACTCCCTAATTCAGTGAAAGAACAAGTCAAATTGTTTCAAGGTTTTTTTTTTTTTAAAAAGAATAATTAATATCCATGTGCGATTAAGGTGTTATGGCTGATATTATTTTCCTAGCTGTCTGTGTTCATAGAAGAGACATCACCAATTCTGAATTTTTTCTTCAGTGGGATCACCATGCTAACAGCTACCTGATCTCCCCTTTCTTTCTTTCTTTCTTTCTCTTTTTCTTTTTTGTATCACCACCACTTTCAGCTGCCACATAGCAACCCTTCCACTGTTGTTTAGTTCGAATAATGAAGATCATGCTTGGAATGTTTCAGATTTGATTGTCTGCCTGTAGAATTTAGTATTGTGAATTCTGAATGGGAAATGGGTCATTAATTATTTCTGTAACCAAAATGGTCAGTAGTGGTTTTCATGAGTAGCTATAAAAATGTAGAAAATATGGAGGAGTGGGACAAGTGAATTAAACCAAATGGTGCTGCCTCATATCATGTTTTATAAATTGGTTCCAACAGCTCTTATAGAGATAAACGCTTCTGCAGACATGCCTTCTTATATAAGCTGCTGTTTCAGATGGACTAGGATAAAACGTGTTGTTTTTTTAAAAAATAAAATGCCTTCAAGAAGTTATAATATCTATTTACATATCTACTATCTTTCTAATGATTAGATAGATATACATTATATTTCTAATTTTTCCAAGTTATTTTAATCCCCCCACTGCCTGCACACCCACTATTTAACTTTATTCCTCTAAACTGTATGCAGTGCTTTGATTCTGGAGTTTCAGGCCCTGAGATCATGTTCTTGTCAATCATGAGAAGACCAGAAAGGCTGCTAATGAAAGATAGGATGAGATGCTCTAACAGCTGAGTTGATCATTATTTTTAAAGAGCAGAATAGCCAAAGAAATCCTTTCAATCTACAGTCCCAGGAGGGAAGGAAAAGAAGAAAGTGGAAAGGGGTCACTGGATGATCATATCCTGATTATTCCCTTTGGTTTATTTCTTATGATAGTAGAATATGCAAGTAATGGTTGTTCAGTAATGAAAATATATATATATCAGAATATAATGCAGCTGAATATGCTTGCAATGACTTATGATTAACAAATGTTTGAGGCTTTCCCCCCTTTAATTAAAATAAAATAAAAATATGTTTCATTTTATTCAGTATCTATGGCATTAGCTGGCAGACAATCCATGAGAAACCATGTTTCTCCTATACCACAATAATTTATTACAATGGTATTTAAAGACAAAAAGTCCACTCACTTCCCATTTCTCTTTCATATTGACCCCTGTGTGATGAAACTTCAAATAACTCTTGCACAACTGATGAAGAAACCAAGGTCCAAAACACACTACAGAAATAATCCAGTTTGAGACCACTTTAACTGCCCTGGCTCAGTGCTAGGGAATCCTGGGGATTGTAGTTTATTGTAGCACCAGAATTCTCTGACTAGAAGGCTAAATGTCCCACAAAACTACAGTTCCCAGAATCTCCTAGCATTGAGTCAGGGCAGTTAAAGCAGTCTCAAACTGGATTGTTTTAGCATTGTGTTTTGGACCCAGGTGATGTCAGGTTTTATTAAAGCATGATTACAGTCTTCAGAAGGCATTGCCTGGAATCTCAAAGCTGTAAAATTCTATCTGCACACGAACCCCAAATCTGCATGCTTGAATATCTTTGAAATTAAAAGTCCTTAGGGACTATTAACACCAATATATAAATTCAGTTCATGGTGCGATTTTGGACTGAGGTTTGGGCTGATGCGTGGCCCTCCCAAAATAGATGAAGCTTATCACAACATATTTACCTCATCCATGTTATCCATCCAATTCTTTCAGTGTCAAAGGCTTAAATACCCTAAAGGTACCAGATGCCTTCTGATCCCAAGATCTAAGCAGGGTTAGCCTTGATTAGTACAGTACTTGAATGGAAGACTGCGAATGTATACCAGGTGCTGTAGGTTACATTTCGGATGAAATAGCTGTCAAACCACCTCTGAGTATTCCTTGCCTAAGAAAACCCTGTAAAATTCCTGGTGTCACCATACATTGATAGGTAACGTGAAAGCACAGACACATACACACACTTCTCAGTAGCATACAGAAAGAATCTTGTTAAAAAAAACATATCATAGAATCATAGAACCATAGAGGTGAAAGAGACCACAAGGGCCATCCAGGCCAACCCCTGCCATGCAGGAACTCACAATCAAAGCAACCCAACCGATGGCCATCCAGTCTCTTTTTAAAAACCTCCAAAGAAGGGGACTCCACCACACTCCGAGGGAGTATGTTCCACTGTCAAACAGCTCTTATTATTAGGAAGTTCTTCTTAATGTTTAGAATCTCTTTTCTTGTAGTTTGAACTCATTCTTCCATGTCCTATTTTCTGGATCAGCAGAAAACAAGCTTGCTCCATCTTCAGTGCAACACCACTTCAAACCCTTAAACAGGGCTATCATATCACCTCTTAATCTTCTCTTCTCTAGGCTAAACATACCCAGCTCCCTATGTCACTCCTCGTAGGGTATGGTTTCCCGACCCTTAACCATTTTAGTTGCCCTCCTTTGGACACACTCCTGCTTGTTAACATTGTTTTTGAGTTGTGCTGCCCAGAACTGGACACAGTATTCCAGGTGTGGTGTTGACCAAAGAAGAATAGAGTGCTATATAGTGTGTCTGCTCCATACGTGGGTGCACCATACACAGCTTCCGGTTTATGCAGAAGCCGTGTGGCAATTAAATGAATGGTGTGTGTGCCTGCAG
The DNA here is from genome assembly GCA_034509955.1 of Urosaurus nigricauda. Taxonomy (NCBI): domain Eukaryota; kingdom Metazoa; phylum Chordata; class Lepidosauria; order Squamata; family Phrynosomatidae; genus Urosaurus; species Urosaurus nigricauda. Next base: position 153,241,770 of record JAOEGL010000005.1, on the reverse strand, counting down.
CACACCCACGTGCCACTCCACCACAAGCACAAGCCCCATTATACTGAATGGGGCTCGAGCATACGCGTTATTCACCTTGCGCCCGGAGGGGGGGTGTCTGGAACGGATCCCCTGCGTAATGCAAGGTTCCACTGTATTACTTCCCTTGATCTAGACACTACACTTATATTGATGCAGCCTAGAAATGCATTGGCCTTTTTTGCTGCTGCATCAGACTGTTGACTCATGTTCAAGTTCTGGTCTACTAGGACTCCTAGATCCCTTTCACATATAGTCTCGTTAAGCCAGGTGTCCCCCATCCTACAGAATGTCCCCCATCCTATATCTATGCATTTCACCTTTTCTGCCTAACTGCAGTAGCTTACATTTTTCCCTGCTGCAGTTCATTTTATAAGTATATATGTATGAATCTTTTCATATAAAAAACAGTCCTCACATCACGTATCATGCTGTACATGAAAGGGAGTGATAATTTCCCCACACAGCCATGTTTGGGAACCTATAGGCTAAGGCAAATAATCATATGTAGATCAAATCAGTATGTTATATTTATTTTCTTTCAAGTAAGGATGTTTCTGACATTTTCTCTGCAGGAGCAAGTTAATCATAACTGAGTATGAACTGAAGCAATTGAGTAAAAAAAGAACAAAATATTTCATGAATATAGATAAGACATTTGTGCCTTCTGTGTCCAGAGACAGTAAATCAAAGTACAGGGTAGTGTTCCTTCCTAAACAATAGTAACTATATTTGTTTTGTAATTATAAGTGCTTTTTATAGCAGCATAGACACTTGATAGCTGCTGAAGTGTTATATGAAATATGTTAAAACAATTCTTCTGAGTTTTTGCTGTTGCACAATTGTGGATTCCCCCCTATCTGAAACACACTCTTAATAACTATTGAAGTAAATTTATGAGAGATAGACTAGAGGGATAGTTACAACTTCCTGACAATGAAATAAAGGGGGTTATAGAATGCTTTGAATTTTTGAACAGGTTTAAATGCAGCCAAAGTTCCATTCAATTCAGCCAAATTCTTTTTTATGCTAATTACAGTTGAAAGGAATGGGCAACAATGAGGATGACCATGAAAGGTGAAGAGAAAAAATGTATTTTGTTTCCATATTTTAAAAAGCAGGGGATAGTGATCACGAACAGTTTCTGGAAAAATATGAAACAAAGCATTTACAGCTATTTCTTCACCTTTCCCTGTCAGCTGTTATGCTAAAGTTCCTAGGTACTTTTGGAAGAAAATACTGTAATTCGGTTTTATGATGGAGGATCCTAAAAGGAAAAAAAAAATGCTCTGTGTAGTTATCCATGGGTGTATTTATGTACATACATACAGTTCTTTGGTGATACAAAGTGCCCTGTTGCTCTGACGTGTCCACTGAAAGAAATTAAGGAACATTATTTATATAACTATACAGTACAAGAAAATATGGCAGGAATGCAATTGTTATGTCGATAAAATTTTGATTTAAAATTATATTTGCCCAGTTTAGTAGAGAAGCTTTTAGAGTACACTTCCTAAATGCTATGAAATAATGTTTATGAAGAGGTTAGCTGTGTTTGTTTCTCTTTATTATCTTTCCCATGAGTTCAGGGGATTTAATAGCATTGTAATGGAAATGGTAGCGTGGAACAAGGCTTGGATATCTTGTGGCTACTACTGATCCTTACTTAAGCTACACACTTGCTTTTCTAGACATTCATGAGGGTAGGGGTAGAATCTGAGACCCATCAACCCACAGAATCTGTATCAACAAAGGGAAAAAGGAGACAGTTTTGAATACAGGCAGCAACAGAACCAGTTTGAGTTTGGGAACTGATATCTTAAAAGGCTAAGGCCTCATCTGCATTGTAGAAATAATGCAAGTTTGACACTGCTTTAACTGCTGCTTCTCAGTGCTGTGGAATTCTGGGATTTGTAGTTTTGTGAGATATTTAGCCTTCTCTGTCAGAGAGCCCTGCTGCCACAACAAATTACAAAACCCAGAATGCCATAGTACTGAGGCATGACCAAGTGGTATCAAATTGCATTATTTCTGCAGTGCAGATGAGGCCCAAGTCTTTGGAAAGTCCTGCTGCTTTTGTCCCCTATGTTCCTGATCCTCACCCATCCCATTACTACATGTATTTAAATGCACAACACCTCTGTAGCACTTTGCCTTCATAACATAACTGACCTAGTAAAAGTTTGTTTGCTACCTGGTTTATCTTATTGCTTGGTGAATTGGAGAATGTAGAACAGTGTTATAAATATGAATACATATTTATATTCACAGAATCAGTGAATTTTCTTAGTTTTTAAAAAGGCATTCTGTGCAAGAGGATGGCAGTATTTCAAGTAAGAACCATTTTGTTAAAAACTATTTGTTTATAATGCAATTAAATTAGTACAACTTGAACTGGTTCTTGAACTAGCTTCCAAAATGGATGACATCTCCCAAGTAATGAAGAAGAAATGTTTCACGTAATCACAATTATATTTTAGTGGGTTTTTCTTTTTTTAGATTTTTGCTTAATACTGTGACTTTTAGAAGGAAAACCTGTGATCTCAGTATAAGATAAAGACAGGATGACAAAAAAGACTGCCATAAAACTCTGCACTTGATACAGATTGTTTTGAGCTGGGTAGTTTAGTTGGTTAGGCAATTTCAAAGGCTATACAGCTCTCTATTCCCAAAGTCTGATTCCAGGACTGAATCTCTGGGGGGAAAGTAACTGGAAGCTGTCTGTCTGAGCTGAAATTGTTGCCAAATAGTTACTGGTAGTAGGGTAGAAAGCTATGAAACTTTAAAGCAATTTGTTGAGGTGCCATAAACATTACTAGCCAGTTTAGACTTCTCTGAAAAGATGAGTCTGTTTTGTTTTTGCTTTTTAGAGGTTTCCACTGATGCTTATAATCACTGACCCAATTCCAAATCAAGCTGAAAGGATTTGCATTCTCTTGTGCCTACAATAGTATGTTCTCATATGGCTATTCTTGGTTGTCAAACATAGGTATAAAAATTAGTCACAAGACTTTACTTAAGGTAGTAAACTTAAAAAAAATTACACAAACATCAAATTGTATATATAAAATATGGAATTGCTTAAACCTAGAGGCAAACTTGACTTTTTTTTCCTCCAGTGGAAATGCTATTTGTGTTCTTTTGACATATGCCTCTAACTAAAATTCTTTAATTAAAAACCCTAATTCTAATGTTTCTTTTTGTGACATCTTAATGGATCCTAATAGTTAATATGCCAGATTCCCTTCCTAATGGGTGGGTGGGGAGATATGTTAAAACTGACCAGAAATAATAATAATAAAAAAAATAGCAGGGTAGACTCAGCAGTTAAAAACGTTTTCTTACAGAGCTGTAGACTATACCACACCGAGAACACTGGACAAAAGATCTTTTAGAACAAAAGAGATAACATTTAATTGGAGGCAAGCAGGCAGGACTCTGAATCTATGGTCCACTTTCTTAAATATGTTCATGAGTTAACCTGGATCAATTGGAAACTCTTAATATTGTTAGGGTGATGTCACATATGACAGTTCCCATAGCAACTCCCCAAAGAACTGTCTAAAAATGGAGGCAGAGTTTGGTCTGTATCAACACAAACAAGTTCTATAAGTTTCATCTGCACCAGGAATAGCTTTTTGCAAAGGTAATGGGTTTGAAATGCTCATTGAAGACCAAGCCATGTTTGCAGCTTGACAGAGATAGTTCACAATTGTCTCTTTAGCTATTGTGAGGATTGCAGCTAAACTCAAAGGAAAGAAGGAAGCTTAAGGGGAGTAGAAAGTGATGGTATCAACTCTGCTAATCTTCTTATCTTGGTGTCTTGAACCTGCAGCTTTGGCTCTCCTATCCCACTGTTCATTGTCTTGTTCACATACCAACTGCAGGTCAGGCTATTTTGTTAACAGTAGAAGGAGAATGTGGAAACAGGCAATAATACTTCCTTGTTGCATCCATAGATCAAAGCTCTTTTCTCAAACCTAGTTTGATTTTGTAAGCAACCTGGTATAGTGGTTTGAGTATGGGCTCTGGGTTTGAATCCCCACTTGGCCATGGAATCCCACTGGGTGACCTTGGGCCCACCATGCTCTCTTAGTCTCAAACGAAGCCAAAGGCAAACCCCACTCTGAACCATTTTTGCCATGAAAATCCTGGGTTAGGTTCATCTTGGGGTTGCTATCAGATGGAAATGGCTGGAAAGCACACAAGCACAACAAGGCAAACTGATATAATGAGAGTTACTGGAGGTAATTTTCATCCTTGCTCCAAACATACCGGTAGTCTTTCACTATTAGGATAACACACACTGCCCTTAGTATTATATGTGGGTAGAGTCTACCTGACAGATAAAAAGAAACTTGTGTCTGTCACTGGGATATCTAATTTGGCCCTTATTTTCTCTGTATCTCAATTCTTTATATACAAAATAGGGGGTGATAATGTTATCTTTGACCTCTTTGTTATTAACCTTTCTGATATTGTTTAAGTGGCACACTCAGAGGAACAGTGGAAAATAGGATAATGCATTAGACTTAAGGTGGGGAGGCCGTTTAAATCTCCCTTTGTTAAAAACAAAATACCATCCCAATATCATCCAGCACTTGTAAAAGTGGAGAGAAAATTTCTACCCTAGGGTCTCTTGTAGAACTGGAAGAAATGACTTTTTGAAATTATAATTGACAGAATCCCATGGCTGGGGAAAGTGTTAGAAGGGATGATTCTGGAAGTTGTAACTTTTCTAGGCTCAGATTTCTGTATACACTGTCTTTCTATGGGCACAGAAGAAGATGAACAAAAGAGAGCATTCATTTGTGCAACTCTCTCCTCATTTGCTAATGTATTAGTCTTGACAGTAATCTAACATGCTTATTCTGAACATAATAATATTCATGTTGTTAACATGTGCAAATATGCTTAACTTTAAAAAGTTTAAGCTTTATGGCAATATTGCAAAATAATATTTCTATAGAAACAAAGCTAGATAGTGATATAGAAGGCACAATGTCAAGCATATGTCTCTGCTTTTAAAGAAAGGTTGAAATTAATTTTTTTAAAAACCCCACAACAACCCTAAAATGACCAGGATTGCTTGTGTATGCAGTAAATAGAGGGATGTAGTTTAAAGAACAGCTATACATGAGTTAATCTATGCACTGAATCAAAAACACATTGATTGCTTCCTGGCCTAGACAAAGCAAATAGTAATTAGATAATATCTTTCCAAGCCAAAGGCTTCCATTGACTAGAGATGATTAATATACTGTAGTTAATAATATGCCCTTTGGGAGAGAAAAACATTGCTGTAAATCTGTGTAAATGCAGTCTGATTTAGTAAGATCTTCATCACACGCCTTTACTGAAAATATTTTGCAATACTAAAGAGCCCAAGTATAGATCTATGTAAGATAGCTGAGAAAGATTTAGATGGTGGTTTTATATTTCTGTATGCATTAGTTAGAACCTCAAGTATACAAAGACTACACAGATGGAGATAGCTGAATGATGATAGAACATAAGTAGTTTTTATATATTTGAGAATTTCAGTACAACACAAACAGGAACAAAAGACAGTGTGGTGCAAACAAAGTGGATTGGGTGAATCCCTAGTCTACGGTAACATTTGTACACACACTGTTACTCAGTGTAAGACTTCAGTAACACATAAATGGGAGTGATGAGACAAACTCATGTGATTGGTGAAAAGAGAGAGGAAGTGCAATATCATCCCTCAACTACTTGTACAGAAAAAAAAATTTTTTTTGAGCCCTGAAGACTACTGGAGATGTAGGGTGTATGATGATTCCTTTTTATATAGTATTTGTCAAACAAAAAAGTACATTAAGCATGTACTGGGGAACTGATATCCTTGTTTTTTTGTGTGGGGGGGGATAGGGAAAGGATTTATTTATCTTGATCCTGTAAATCTTCTTTCCTGCAGTGGCAGAAATATTGACTTACTCAATGAAAGCTGAAGCTTTATTTTATGTCTGGCAAAGACTGACTTCTGCAGCTTTGTTGAGATGGAGTGGCTGCCTAAGAGTGGCTCATAAAGAGCTGGGATACCACTGTTCACTATATTATGGAGTCACTCTCCAGATATTGTTGGTCTCTAGGTCCCGTCATCTGAACCCAACATGGTCAAGGATGATGGAATAATAGTCAGGGCCAGTCCAGGATTAGCAAGTCATGACTCATGTGGCTTCTTCAAGCAATAAATATGGAGGGAGGATGGAGACTGGCAGCAAGGTGTTGGATAACCAAGCTATGTGGTATGCATAACCTGCCTCATACCTCCTAAGACTGTTGTCCTCAAGTGTAGTGTGAAATGTTGCCCCACTGTGCTAGTATAATCAGTTTCTGTGCATAGTATGGTGCATACCATGGGTGCCATGTTGTTATCTGTCCCAGGCTCTGAAATGTCTTGGGCACTGCTTTCCTTGTAGTCCAAGAATCCAGACCAGGCCTTACTTTCTTTTTTCTTTTATCTGTTTTGAATGCTAAATTGCTGTTGACTCCTTCTTGTAAGTCTGCTCTTGTTTTATTATTTGTAATTTGTTTTAAATATTGCTTTATTCATATTTTTTGAGATTTTCCCATTCTGTCTAGTTGAGTTGAAAGCTGAATATTATTTCTCATAACTGAATAGCTAACTAGCTTGACAAAATAAATAAGATTGTGGAAGAAGGTGGTCTTTCAAGTACCTGCACCCCAGGCCACAGAGACATTAAAGAGAAATACAAGCACCTTGTATGCAATTGGGAAACTAATTGGCAACCCACAGTAATACTTTGCTTATGCTTCCTGTAGCTGATACTGGTAAAGAAATCTAGCTGTTGAAGTGTAGGCATATGTATACCTCTTGTTGTAGAGGGGAAGGGGTCACTAATTCTTACTCTGTTCTTAAAATGTCAGCCTCAAGGACTTTGGTATCAAAAATGCATGCACAAGTGTAGCCTTATTGTAACTTAATTATTACAAAATGCCCCAAATGCCAAACAACACATACACAATTGGAGTTGTGATTGGATCTCAACATAATTTTCATTTTTAATGAATAGTAGCTGTGCCGTGTTTGAATGATATTGGAGCCGAGGCCCTGGGAGAGGAGTGCTAAACCCTTCCCACATGCTGTTTTAACCCCCTGGTAGTATTAATCTGACAGGGTTTTTTCCTTCCCCTGTGCTGTTGGTCTATGCCAATTTATTGCTCCCTGTGGCTACTTTGAAATAAAAATGAAAATGTTGGAAGATTTAATCAAAAATCTGCTGTAATCATGTGTCATTTTGTCTCAGTTCCCCCCTCCAATTGGTGAAGTACTCTGCTTATATTATAGTATTTATATTTACTTTTACAGGTAATTATGTTTACCATTGTTAATAGGACAAAAGTATTATCTATAATACCAACTTTATTACACTGTATGATTCAGCTGCTAGAATGAGATAAAACTTTAGAATGCGCATTTTACTGTAGAATTACTGGTTGATTTATGCTGAAATGTATGGTGTCGAGTTTATTCCTCACATCTTGAAATGCAAATATTCTAGACAATGATTGTTTGTTTGTGCCTGTGAGCACATTTATATACTTTATCACCATGAATTCATTTTAGGGATAATTGGAAGCCAGTGGAAAATATTTGCCATCCTAAATCAAATAGTAACACTCTCAGATCTCTAATGTTATATGTGGAATTCTGTCTTTTTAATGAAACTGCAACTTCTCCTGTTGTCAGGTTGATGCACTGCAAGCCATGTAACCTATAAACAGGATTTTAAAATTCTCTGTCTGGTAGTTTGAAATAATTTTTTTTCTGTGAAACAATTTCTCCATTGAAACAATTTCTCAGCACTTGCAAAAAATGGCTGCTTTATTTCAGTAAGGATTCCTGCATGGAAAATATTAAAATCCATCATGTTCTGGCTTGACACAAGCGAGCAGGCAGGCAAGCAGGCAGGTTCAGATAGGCTCAGTCAGTGTGATGTGTCATTTCTTCCTATCTGTCTCTATTTTCCTCTCCTTCCACACCTCTCTAGAAAAATTCCCAATCCCCAAATGTAATAATTGTCAAGATCCAGAATTACTAGATACACTTTTTAAAAAAACCTGGGGCTTTTTTTTTGTTTTGTTCCATTCTGGCTTGGATTGTGAACAGTGATGTTGCTGAGGTTGGTGTCACCCGGTGCAGGAGAGGGACTGTCTTATGCTTTTCCGCCTTCCCGCCCACCAGCCCTCCTGGAGTGCTCCTTGGGGGGCAGTGCTGTGGCTTCCAGAGCACCTGAAGTTAGGCCTTTAGGACACTGGATATATGGAGAATTCATGTTTCTGCTGTGATTCCTGAAGACTTATAATTAAATAATAATTCTCAGACAATGATAACCTTGTAAACCCAGACTCCAGATTTCTGGAAATTAATTTTCCTCTTAATATGTAATTAAATAAGTACCTACAGACCATATCTTGTTCACGTTGCAAAACTACTAAGTAAGCATGAAATGAGGAGGATATTGTGTCGCTGAATTTTAAGAGTGCAATTTAACCTCCAATTAACCTTCAAAAATAGTTTTGACATGTTCCATATGGAAAAATTGTGGCACCAGTTGAATGGTCAGAATGAAAACTGAGTCTCAAAGTGCTCTTAAATTTTGTTTCTCTTCTAATTTTTGGAGGTATCTTGTCTTTTGTGTAGAAAGTTTCTTTTCATTGGTGTCTTAATAAGATTTAAATAGGAAAAAAACATAGGTCAGATGGAAGCCTTTGCAGTGCCATCCTGTAATACAGTACAGAAGTTCTGAGTTTGAGATCTAAAACTTGTTTCTATGCTTAGGCATTTGATAACTAGTAAGCAGAATAGAGTGATAGAGAAGTGGTATATAAGAACGGAAAATGCCATGGGCACAGTACAAGCCATATTATTTAAAACAAACACTCGTACTACGGTATAATGTCATGGAGTACCTTTTTCATGAATTCAAACTTGCAAAATGTTAACTTGGAAACAAATCTTTGCCACATGCTTCATTTCTCCCAGCTCTTCAGCATTTTGTTTTCTTTTGTGACATTATATCATGTTGTATCTATGACTGGAAGATAATGGATTCATTCAAAATGTGGTGTTGGGAAAGAGTTTTATAGAAATGACTAGTAAATGGGTCCTAAAGCAAACCAACCCTGAACTCTCCCTAGAAAACCAAAAGGACTAAACGGAGACTATCATAGTTTGGACATGGCATGAGGCAGTACAGTCCTTTTCTAATTGACTGTACTGCCTCATGCCATGTCCAAACTATGATAGTGCTTGGTAAGATGGAAATTAGAAGGAAAAGAGGAACATTGCTGCACTGCATTACATGTGGACAGACTCGGGCTGTGCACAATGGCGGGAAAGGCCGGGTTGGAGCAAAGTCAGTGCATAGCTCTGTCCCTAGGATGACATTGCACGCTGCACCACACAGAACATGGTGTCATTGCGTTCCTCTGGAGCTGTGTCCACACGATGCAGCACTGAAGGAGCACCATAAAGCCGCAGCGCCATAACTATCATTCCCTTTATAGGGTGCAAAAAGGAGCCACAGCGTGTGGTTGCCACAGCCCCGATCCGGCTGTAAAAGGGGTGGCTGCAGGCTGCCCCTTAAGGGCAGTCTGTACAGCCCCTCAGTCAAGGAACCCACAGCTCTGAGTCTGTGAGATGGATCTTAACAGGGTGGCTAATAACAGGATGTCTTGGAAGTTGCCAGAAGTTGAAATTAACCTGACCGTGCAATTAGCAACAACAGTTTATGAGTTCTTTCTGTCTTGTGGTATTTTCTGATATAATCTAAGGATTTAAAGAACATTGCCCCTTGCTAATAATTCAAAAGTTGCTCAGCCTCTTGGGTAGTACACTTTTTCTTGTTGCTGCATCTAGTCTCTATTCCAATTCAATATATCACAATTCTATGAACATTGCTAGCATTTCAGATGCAACTTTCCTATCTTACAAATATATTATAGGTACAGTTTAAAATTAAAGCTATATTTCTGGCTCTGGTATACAGAATACTTATTTGTATAGATATTTGCATGTAGCAAAGTGACAGTTAATTAAGTTTGCACTTCTGTCATTTTCATATGCTCTCTGTCTCAATCAGGTTTTGCTGCTCTCAACTGCAAAGATTTTTTGCTTTCCAACCAGGTTATGAAAATAAATAGGTAAAATGTTGCAAGAGATGCAAATATCGTAGCAGCTATGGAGACAGTTACAGGCAAGACAGATTTTCATCAAAGGAAATCCTATGTTTTAATTGTGATTTATTTTAATGGCGTGCCAACCATATCTAGCTAAAATAATAAACCATGGCTTATAACAGTTACAAATACCAGCCATAGATTTTTAACAGAACTTGGAAAAGTTACTGTAAGCTATGTATCTTAGTAATAAAGTTGTCTGGCCTCAGGACTATTTATGTAATACTTCTTGCCCAGATAGATTCAACTAGTTTGATTCTGCTTCATTGTTCCAGGAATAACTCTCAGTTACCTGGCAACTAAAATAACCCTTTAAGAACTTTTTTTTTAGGTAATTGTCCAACTAGCTTCTTTTTTCAGAGTAGACTTGTTTCTGTGATACAGGAACAATGCACATTTTGTACCTGTGGGCTGTCCTTTTTTTGTTGAACTGGGAAGGTAATTTGGTAGTCAAAAAAGATTCAATTCCATCTAGGAGGAGTTGTTATTTATGTCAGGGGTGAGCAACTTTACACCTCCAAAGACTGCCATTCCCATAATTCCTCACAACTGACTGTGCTCGCTAGGGGTGATAGACGTTGTAGTCTATAAACATCTGGAGGCCACAGTTGTTCACCTTTGACTTGTGTGAGAAATGCTGTTTTATATTCACCTTGCTTGCTTTTGCTGGTACTTGTTGCAGGCCAAAACCTGACAAGGTGAACTAATGTTTGTAGTATATTCAGTACAAAAGATCTTAAACTTGCAGAGAGTATTGGACAAATTACTTCTACATTTCTGTTATTCTGTGTACACTACATTTCATAGAATCATGGAATCATAGAATCATAGAGTTGGAAGAGACTGCAAGGGCCAAAGAGTCCAACCCCTGCTATACAGGAACAGACAATCAACTGAAGGTCATTCAGCCTCTATTTAAAAAGCTCCAAAGAAGGTGACTCCTCCACTCTCCAATGCAGCATATTCTACTGTTGATGAGCTCTTACCATCAGGAAGTTCTTCCTAATGTTTACGTGGGATCTGTTTTCACTGTAGCTTAAATTTGTTGCTATGTCTCCTAGAGAAGCAGAAAATAAGCTTGCTCCATCTTCAATATGACATCCTTTCAAATATTTAAGCATGATTATTATGTCACCCCTTACCCTTCTCTTCTCTAGTGTAAACATTCCCAGCCCCCTAAACTGATCCTCATGGGGCATGGTTTCCAGACCTTTCACCATTTTGGTCACCCTCCTCTGGATCTTCTCCAGCTTCTCAACATCCTTCTTGAATTGTGTTGCCCAGAACTGGACACGGTATTCCAGCTGAGGTCTGACCAAATCAGAATAGAGTGGCACTATTACTTCACTCAGTCTAGACACTGGGGCTTTCTAGATTGGCAGGAAAGTGTGACATGAAGTTGCCTTTTCCTTAATGCTTAGCAGCTGCACCACAGCCTTTAGATGGAGCTGCGCTGTTCCGCAGTTTTTAAAAAAGAAGCTGGGAAAACCAGCACCTTTTTAAAGGGGCTTCTTCTCCCCTAAAATGCCAAAAAAAGCGTTTTCATGGCACACTTTCCCTTTTTCTCATCTAAAGGCTAGAGTTTCATGCAGCCATGAACACACTTCTTTTTGCCAATCTAGAAAGCCCCACTATACTCTTATTGGTGCAGCCTAGAATTGCATTGGCTTTATTAGCTGCTGTATCACATTGCTGACGCATGTTCAACCTGTGATCCACTAAGACTCCTAGACCCTTTTTGCATGTACTACCATCACCCATCCTGTATTTGTGCATTTCATTTTTACTGCCCAAGTATAGTACTCTACATTTCTCCCAGTTGAAATTCATTTTGTTAGTTTTGGCCCAGCTTTCCAATCAGTTGTTAAAGTCATTTTGAATTCTGACTCTGTCATCTGGGGTATTAGTAATCCCTCCTAATTTCTGTCCCCCTTAATTTTTACCCAGATGCTTTCAACTTGGCTTCCATGATTGAAGTCATGGATCTTTTCATAGGTGTACACATCCTTAATATATAACGCTACTCCACCTCCCTTCCTGTTTCATCTGTTTCTCTGAAATCGGTCATACTGCTCCGCTACCACATTCCAATCATGAGACTCATCCCATCAGGTTCCAGTGGTGACTGTTATATTATATTTGCTTTGCTGTGCTAAGAGTTCAAGTTCATCCTGTTTATTTCCCACACTCTGTACATTAGTATAGAGACATCTATGACATGAGCCATTCCCCCTATCTGCCATTTAAAGACATTTTCCCTCCTGCTGTTGGGTTCTTGTGCTATTTGCCTTGTTCTCTGTATAACATTTGGGCTATTATCCCAGTGTTATGCAGAAAACAAGTAAAATAGCCCAAGTTTCGCCATGTGCACTACATTTCTCTTGAGTTTAGTATTGTTTAATTTTCTTAGCATGTATACAGGCAGAAAATAATAATGAATGAAAATGAAAAAATAATTAAGTAAAAAATAATTGATGTGTGTACATGTATTGCATTTTTTGTTTTGTTTCTTGTTTCGTTTATTTAACTCATGTATGGCATCTTCTTTTCCAACATACCATCTATAATATTATACAGAAACATACTCCATAAGGTTTGGTAAGGCTATTTGTATAACCTCAATATGTCTCAATTTGTGTTTACTGGTAAGCCTCTTCTGTGATTCTGTTTGTTGATATATATTTTCTCAGTGTGAGTAGGTTGTTTGCCAAGCAGGTTCACTGTTGTGCTAAGCAGGTTGGCTGTGCTGGTTTAATATGATACCAAAAGTGGTTGGAAACTAATATGATTATGTAGCTGAATAATTGCAATGACCTCTTTTGCAATGACATGAAAAATAAACTCTTCAGTACTGAACCATTTATCTCTAAGAAATAGCCCGCTTTAAAGAAATCTGAGAATAGTTCATACATATCAATGACCATGTGTTCTTGTTTTATCATCCACAAACCTATGCACATCAGAAACCACTTGTATAGGCTGAAGAATAAGTAAAATTGAGGGAAATGATGTAGCTGTGATTGATTTTATAATAAAGAGATACATGTGAAGGTATTATTAAAATAATACCAGTTTACTGTATTTCAAAAGTATTGCTGCATTATCAATGACATTTTGAGAAAAGTGGCCAAGTTTTACCCTTGGCCAAAGGTAAAAGATGATAAAGGGTGAAAGAGTCAAGATGATAGTGACACAAGTCATTAGCTGCTGATCCCAGCCCTACAAATATTGTTGTATTGCAGTTCCAATCACTCATAGCTAACATAGCATGTAAGAAAGGATAATGGGAGTTGCAGTCTAATAACACATGGGGAGGTCACATACCAAGTTCCCAGAAATAACCTTGTGCTAAAAATATGAAAGAAAATTTAGGTAGTTAGCTTATTATTTTACATGCTGTAGAAATTAAACATTAGTTACATTGATGAAAACAATGGGTTAATTTTGGTTTTGGTTTGGAAATTTTTCAAAATCACTGAAGTGATACTTTGGAGTAGACAAATAGTGCTTAGTGGGAAAATATCTTCCTTTATATATACCAAACATTACTATCTCATTTTAGCTATTTGGTACTACAGTATTAGTGCTGGTTTTACGGCTGGTTGATGGGTTAGCTAGTCTGATTCTCCTGGTCTTTTCCCACCTAACAGTAACCAACATGGAGTTTGGCAGAGTCACCAGTAGGATTGCATATGCCAGGCATATTGACAGGCATAAAACACTACTCTTTTCTGTTTTGTCTTGTTTTTTTTTAAACAAACACAAACAAACAAACAAGTGATGACTTACAGATAAACCACAGTTAGCATTAACCACAGTACAGGGTTTGGCTCCAATGCAAAATTATGGTTAATTGAAAATGAAATATAAAACTTCTGCTTTTCTCACGGTCCCTACTGTGGATGACAATAATGTGCCGTAGGATGTCCATGAGACTGTAGTTTATTGTAGGTTGATCTCATCATGAAAAACTGGTTTTGTGTGATGTCTGAATGTTGACATTGAACATTAACAATGACATTATACTTGTTCTTGTTCAGAACCAGAAATTGCTGACTCAGTTAAGGTTGTTGTTAAGAAGTTAGTAAATGTACAAAACTGTGCCTTCTAGTTTCCTTCATTTTTTCTCTTTCTTCTTCTTTTGCAGGGATATAAAGTTACAAGGATTCGTGTGCTTGATTTTGTAGTTACCAGTAATTTGGCACAATACCTGCTTTAGTGCTTTTTGTCATCAGATAAGAGAGAAGACATGTTAAACACAAAATAAAGATACAATTTTGTCAAACAAGGAACTTGTGCAGTATGTTCTGTACTAAACTGAAAGACCTGAAAATAACTGGCGAGTGTCCTTTCTCCTTACTGACTCAAAGTGGCATTTCTGGCGAACATGAAGAGGAATGTGTGGAAGTGCCAAATAGCTCAAAGGCTCCTTTGCCAGCCTACAAAGAGAAGGATACTCAAGGAGACCTTCCACAAAGGAAAACCAGCAGGAGCAGAGTGTATCTGCACACTTTAGCTGAGAGCATCTGCAAACTCATATCTCCAGAGGTAATTTTATTTTTTAAAAAAACAATATTTTTTATTAAAGTCACCCAGCTGATCTTTAGCCCAGCTATGACTATCTAATTGTTTTGAATTTAAATTCCCACTGGCTCCACAAACTGTGGTAAGTGAATGTGGAAATTGTACTCCAAAACATCTGAAAGACAAAAGGTTCCCTACCCATTATGTAAAATAATGCCCTATAAGAAATGATTTTAAAAGCAAGAAAATATTGATCCTAACACATTTTTCTGTCTTTGTGTTCTTGACAGCATTTGTTTTTGTTTGAATTTCCATTTATGCCAAATTCTGTTGCATGAAACATTCTGCATAATTATACTTAACTACTTCTGTGTTCTAGAAAAGGAAACTAATATAACTGTTATTTTACACAGTGAAAGTGACTGTACATGATCCTTGGTGCTGTCAAATCACAGAAGCAGCTCAATGGAGCAGGATGGATTGTGTTGCTACTTGACAGGGCTTTTTAAACAAAAAAAATCATTTAATTTCATGCAACAATATAATTGGAAGGGACTACAACCCCCTGCCATGCAAAAACACACAATTAAAGCACTCACAAGGGCTATCTATTCAACTTTTCTTTAAAGTCCTCAAAGAAGGAGAGTCCACCACCATCTTAGGCAGTCTAGTCCACTGTCAAACAGCTCTTTCAGTAAAGAAGTTCTTCCTAATGTTTAGATGGAATTTCATTTCCTATAATTTGAATCCATTGGTTCATGTTCTAGTCTCTGGATCAGAAGAAAACAAACTTATTTGATCTTCTACATGACATGCCTTGGAATATTTAAAGATACTTCTCATGCCACCTTGCACTCAGAGCCATGTGGTCAGTTTCAAAGAAGATCAATCCTTCAGACATTACCGTAGCCTGGCTAGAAGGATCTGTACAGTTGCTTGGGGTTCTTGCTTTTAGGCTTCCTAATATTCAGAAGTCAAAAAAGGAACATGAAGAGAAGAAGTTATGACAGTACCCTATATGAAAGACTTTTACTTGCAGCCCCATTACCAGCTTCATTTTAGGCATGTTGGTTTGTTCCAGAAGAGTGTTCTTTGTGCTGACCACAATATGGTGCAGATGGCTGGTGGTCTCTAGTCCTGTTTTCATCCTGTCAATGCTTTTGTGAGTTTCCTTTAAATTTTGTCCTGGGTATATTGGCACCAGTCTTTATTTCATGACTGGAGCTATTCATTGCTTAGTGGTACTATCACAACTTGTGCTAGTACTGTGAATGCCCAGGTTTTCTCAAGCTGCCACTTAAGCACTAGTTCTTAAGATCAGTCTTAACCAAGCATATTGGGTTCTATCCAAAGATTGTACTCCATTCACAAAAGGGGTTTGTGTTCACAAAGTACAAACTTTTGCAAGCAGAAGGAATGCATCTATGAGAAGAACTCTTCTCCAGCAGTTCACTTCCTAAGTGCAACAGCTAAGGATAAAACCCACTGTAATTATGTCCGGTTGCAATCAGCTAGATTTATATCTTAAATAAAATTGAAACAATCTTAATAAATCATTCTGCATTGCATAGATGCCTGTGATTTGAGGTGAACACATGTAACAACTGTACTAAAAGGACTGCTGATTTGCTACCGAGCAAGGTTTAGTGTACTATTGTCATTATTATTTACTGATTCTTTCCATGTGCACCCTAGTTTTCTACTGCCAAGGAACCCAAGGAGGCTTACAAACTTTACAATAAATGTTTAGCTGAAAATGTACTATTATAAAGGTTTTTAGAAATGAATAAATAAACTCTTAATGATTTATGAACAGGTTGCTTCAAAAATCATATCAATTTAGGCTACTACATCTTCACAGCAAGCCTTCTAAAATGTTCCACATCCTGCAAACTTTTATGTGGTGACCACATGACAATAGGTTCTTTTTGTGGCGGCACACAACTTCTGGATTTACCTCTGTTCCACATTATGGCAGGCAGCAAATAACACACACTCCCTGACATGCATGAGTTAAAAATTCCATTCATTTTCCCCAAGTATTATACTGGCCAATTGAATTTAAATCTTTGCTATAGAGCCTTGCAATTATAATATTGTGGTTTGATAGTATTTTGTTGCTCTATGATTTGTTGTTAACTGCTTTAGACAGGAAACAATATAGAAGTATTTTATATAAATAAATAAACAATGCTTGTTGAAGCCATGTTTATAAGGTCTTTTTAAACAATAATAAAAGTTTTCACAAACTGAGAGGAAAAAGAAATAACTGTAAATTCATGGATTTTAAAATACCAAGTTTCAGTCCAAAAAGTCAAAGCACTGTTAAGGGCAAGGCATTTTGCTAACTGCCAATTTTTTACATTTTTACATTTGTTTTGAGGCTCAAACATCCCATACTTTTGATTAAATATCATTATTTTTCTATCTTAATCTGTTGGAATTATAAGAAACGTAACTATATCTCAGAAAAATTTTATAAATCTATGTGAGATTAGGGCAAAACAAGCCTCAGATGGTAGGTAATGAAGCATTCCATGGTGAGACAGGTAGTGTCCTAATTCTGAATCAGACTAATGATAAATGCAAAATCTATAGTGCATGAGAACAAAAGTTCCTGTCAGTTTTACTTTTTTAAACAAAAATAGATTAGAAGAAGTATCTTGTATTTACATCTAAAATGATAAAAAGCTGTATAATGCTGGCAAACACTTTAGGCATTTATAAATGCATATAGAAGTGCTGAGATACAGATACACCTGTGGAGCTTTCTGTGCTTTGTAAGTTACTCCAGCCGGCAGAAGGTTAGAACGTTACTTGCAAAGGTCCAGATTCTCATATGGGAACTGCTTACACTATACATGGAAAAATTGGCACCTGATTGCACCCATATCCTTAGATGGTCTTAGCTTTGTTTAAAAGTTAGCATCTCTTTCCGCTGGCTAACTGGCAAGATCAACTTGTGTTACCCATTTTCCACATGGAAAGCTCCGAAACAGAGATGGTCATTATCATGTCCTGGATCAATGCATGCTGCCTCCATTTACGTCAGTGAGAGTAAGGATCATGGGGATGGTGCAGTGTGGCCTAAAATAGTATTTGATGAAATCCACGATACTGGTGAATGGATGTGGGGTTTTGTTTGCTCATTTATTCACTTTGGTTAAAAAAAGAGAGACTCTGTAGAGTCATGTAAGGAGTTGGAAAGTCTTTCACATATTGTTTCTGTTTAGATATAAATATTAATTACATCTTGTTTTAATAAGGTAGAACATTAGCTCATTTCTTTTTATATCAAATGTAAAACACACCCTACATCAAGAATACAGCTTTTCTTGAGCCAACATAACTTTCCATTCTGCCTCTCTTCATTCTATTAAACAGATATATAGCAATGTTTTTTTAATCATGTAATTAAATCGACCTTTAGTGGTAAAACCAAATTACCAAGTGCAATAAATGCCCAAGCTTAAATACTTTTTTTTTTAAGGAGAGACTTTATAGTTTTTCTGTTAGATGTTCTATAGGAATATTGATTTTGATACTTAGATGTGTAAAGAGCTAACTGTTGGGAATACTCTAGCTGTGCATTCCACAAACAAATGATTAGGCTATACCAGGAAAAGACAACATTCGGGCCCTTTCACACTATACAATTACAGTGTTATGCATTCTCTTTCATTGCCATGATTCCATCATATCGAATCCTGGAAGGTGAAGTTTAGGGATGGTTATTTAGCATACTTAGGCCAAGAGCTCTAGTGCCTCATCTAAACCCTAAACCCCAGGATTCTGTAGGATGGTCTCACGATAGTTAAAGTGGAAAGTGCCCCAAGCATGTTGGCACACTTCAACTGAGAATGTGATTTTAGAACATATTAAAATGACTTTTATAGCCATTAAAATTTAGATATTCACTTTTGCTTCAAGGCAAAATTTTAAAAAGGTCAAATTGCACTAGAGGAAGGTCTTGCTTTGAGGACTTCCAGGAATGTGTTTCTCCCTCTTCAGAGAAGAGCACTTTTCCTGACATTGGCAGCACAAAGGGCAGACCCAGAAATTGCAAGCGGGAAGCCACACAGTAGTCTGATGGTGGCATGTTGTCTACACACAAAGTCCATCCTTTGGTTTTGGTGCACAGTACAGATGCTGTGGGAAGGAATTGGCCTGAGTTCTGTACTCTAATCTGTGCCATGACTAAATCCTATGGAATTCTGGGTTTTACAGTTTGTTCTGACACCAGGGCTCTCTGACAGTGAAAGCTACTGGTAAATATCTCACAAAATGACAAATCCCAGAATTTCATAGCATCGAACCATGGCAGCTAAAGTGGTGTCAAACTGGACTATTTCTGCAGTACAGTTCCCTCGGAGTGTGGTGGAGTCTCCTTCCTTGGAGGTCTTTAAGCAGGGGCTGGATGGCCATCTGTCGGGGATGCTTTGATTTGGAGTTCCTGCATGGCAGGGGGTTGGACTGGATGGCCCTTGTGGTCTCTTCCAACTCTATGATTCTATGATTCTATGATTAGAAGTGTGTGTGTGACCTGAAGAGTGGAGGATTGTCCACTGACACAATAGCACAAACAACTGTTACATATAGCTAAACTAAGGTAAAGTAAAACTTCCTCATACTTATGATGCATCCCTGAAAGTTTGTAAGGAAGTTTAATAAGGAACGTCAATAAGGCAATTACACAGTGGTTTATTTTAAATATTATTACAAGAAATGTTGCAATATTGTCATTCTATTTAAAGACTTTCACATGGAAAGTTTCCATTTGCTCTGTTGTTTTGTGTTTTGTGTGTGTGCCATCTATTCTTTTTTTCAGCTGACAGCCAATGCAGACACAAATTGCCTTCCTTTACAGAACTGAATAGGCAGCATATGGGATGGGTGTAGGAACTTCATTATAGCTATTATTAATCACTGAGTTGGGATATATATTCAGTGGATACAATTCACATTGCATCTTCTTTAACCCACAATTAGATGGAAGTATAGCCCAGTTTAAAAAATATCATTATGAAGTTGCTGGAATAGTAACATCTGGGAATGACACAATCTATATTAGTTGACTGAATGGTGTATATTTCAATAACAGCGATGTTCCAAATCTGTACATTGTGTTGGTGTAGAAGGTTGTGTGATCTTCCTAATCCATATGGAGATATAGCTCCTTTAGCACAGAACCCCAATAATTGAAAACAGGCATCACATCTCAGTACATTTAAAACAGATACTGTTCATATTAGTTTGGAATAATCAGATTCAAGGAATAATAGTACTTTTGGTCATGTTGATCTAGGAATAAGTGTATTTTTGGACTATCAGTGCCTGCATGGTTCAAACAGGTATAGATGTGTGCCTCATTCTGTTATTATAGGATAAGCTTCCTCTACCCTGATCGCTGTTGGTTGGGTGTATTCTCCATTTTAAATGCTGGGTTTGCAGCTTAAGGGATGTTTCTGGGAATCTGACTCCTAGATGGTCCAGGTGTCTGGAGTGACTAGGAGTGCCCTTTCTTGAAGAAGCCAGATTTGACCTGCGGCATGCATCTCTGAGTCACTTCCAGATTATTATTTTACTCTGTGTGAAACTGCTTTTGAAGATTGTGTAGAAGCTGTGTTTGCATAAAGTACACAGCCACATGCCCCAATCCTTGGATTAGGGCCTTTCTATTTAAAAATCTTCCTCTACTTAATATGTGGTGTGGTTTGATTTAGATGAAATGGGGTGAGGGTTCATCTGAATTATTTCTATCCTTAATTCTGTTGTTCAAAAAATCAAATTAGTATATTTTTAGTACCAATATGACTACTGAGGTATTAAATCCCACTTGAATTACATTATTAAATGCCACCTTTCTCTTTGCAGTTTGAAAGGTTGTACCTTGCATTTCAAAGGACACTAGCAAATAATAATATAAAAGAAATCAGGTAAGTTACCCATAGTTGAAATACTTAATATATGCAATGAGGGCAATACATTTACCTGACAGTTAAGACATAGGATAGTTGTCATTCCATCTCAGCTTAGCAGTTTCATGTCATTTAATGCCTACATTTAATTTATAAAACCATTTTTTAAAGTTACTTTATGGGGATTTTATTTTATCTTCCCTATGTGTGGACTATGGTGATTTTGTTGTTGTTGTTGCTATTGCTTAATTTGTTCTTGATAGAGTGATTTGATAGAGTAGATTTACACTGTTAAATTGTGAATTTAAAAAGAATAAATTAATTTATAAGAATGTCTGTACAGTTTTTCTAACACAGGAGTATATAGAAGATATAGTTCTTCCAGCAGACTTTTTAGTAGATTGGCAGGGATTTCTGATTTTCATTATTCAACAATAGTAGCTCTTCCCCAATTATATTGCTGAAATCATGGGGTTGTCTACACATAAGTAAAATCTGGGATGCCTCGAATTGCCAGATTTGCAGTGACTCTGGGGCTTATCTATACTATTAAAAGTGACATTGGGGCTATTTGCAGCAAGTTCAGATTAAGTGGCCACATGTTCCCCTATTTAAAGGTCACATCAATGTAAGATGGTGAACTTTCCCAAATCATTCTCATCCACATGGCAATGGCCACACTGGATGTGCACATAGGTATTCCCACTTTTGTTGTCATACTCCCAGATGGAGGAACATAACAGGAAAGCAGATATATATATATATAGCTATGCACACAAATACAGCAGCCTTTTTTAAAATAATGACTGCGCTGCTTGAAGTTTCCAGATGTCTCTTGGGGACTTGTCACTTCCTGGAAGGAACAGTCCTGGTCTCCTGACCATATGGCCCAGGTTCCACCTCCACTGCCAATGTGAATCTTCTGGCCGCACTTATCACACATCTAGATTTTCTAGGAAAATCCAGAGAAAGCAGCAATTCTTTTCCCCAAAACTATCACAGAATAAGCCCTCAGGCACCTAAAAACTCTGCACATGCTGCAAATTGCTTAGAATATCATTCATCTGGATTGCTGCCAATTTGGGACGAGAGGATTTTTCTAAAAAAACACAGAGAAGGCCAAAGAAAGCTTAGAGCAACAGTGGCTAAAGTTCTTCCCATGGGCTGTACTTTTCTTTTTGTTGTTGCTGTTGTCCCTAAGCACCCAGAAAAAAATTAGGTATCACGCCATCAGCGACAAGATTTGCTCCCAAAATCTGGGAGATAAGTGTTGTAACATAATAACAATGCAATGATTGAGAAACAGTCAATTATCTTAGTTGAAATAGGAAGCATTTTATTTGCAGTGAGAACCTTAGTTTTGTAAGCATTTTATAGTCCAGAAGCCAATTGCTGCTAGCACTGTTTGTCCTGTTTCCACTTTTATTGTCTAGGCTGCTGTGCTGTAACGTTAATTGCAAATTCCTGCTTTCTGAGATTGACTTAAAATAAAATTAAAAATCTATAGTGAAACAAAATAATTTTTATAATAAATTTAAGCTCTGTACCCACCAGACATTAAGGCTGGCATGGGGGCAGAGTTGGGGCATAGCGTCCTCACAATGTACAGCCGACTTCGCCCCCCCCCGGCACCCTGATGCCACACGTGCCATCATGGCACTCCTCCAGCTCTGTGTCCATATTATGCAGCGCCAAAGGAGCACTGTATAGCTGTGCCACTACAGCTATGGTGTCCTTTTGAGGGTGCAAAAAGGAGCCGTTTTTTGCAGTTCCCTTTCACGCCCTCGAAAGGCTGGATTGGGACTGCAGCATGCGGTTGCCATGGCCCCGATCCAGCTAGGAAAGGGACGGATCCCGCCACCCCTTAGGGGCTGTATGTACAGCTCTTTAGTTGATTTTTTAATAATATAGAACTAAATTGGAACTAATACCTTTACTTAGTTTCAGATAGCTAATTTTTATGCTATTTTTAGTTCAGAACAAAACATGTGTGGTCTTTTAAGATTTGGTGAACCTGAAAATTAGTTCTTGATGATGAAGAGGTTGGCTACTCCTTGCTTAGAATAATCAGGAATGGGTTTTAAGTATGGAAGTACTTTTCATTTGTGGCACGGAAAACCAGTGTTACAAAAAAATGCAGGAATCCACAGCCTAGTAGGCCAGAGCCAGGTAATGGTTACTGGATCATTAACGGGGCTTATACTGTATGAAGAACCCAGTTTTAGCTTAGCACTGAAATGAGGCCCAATTGGGCCTCCTCTTAAATTGGGGTGCCACAATAGAGAAGGTCCTCTCCTATCTGTGCACATGGTAGATTGCTCCTAATGATGGGACAGAGAGGAGGGCTGTGCTATTAGTAATTACATTCATTCAATCATAGGCCTTATTTTTTTATTTTTACATGTTGATCTAGAAATTTTTAAATTTCTCTTTTGCCTCATTTATAGGAATTTTGGGGAAAGGGAAGACTTTGAAAAGCTTATCACGGATCATGCAAATATAGCAGGTAATGAATAGCAACTGCAACTGCTTTTATGATGTTGTTGTGTACCTCCAAGTCATTTTTTTACTTATGGCGACCCTATCATAAGATTTTTTTTGGCAAGATTTTCTTGGCAGAAGGGGTTTGCCATTGCCATCCTCCAAGGCTGAGAGAGTGTGAGTTGCCCAAGGTCACCCAGTGGATTTTTATGCCCAACCAGGGATTTGAACCCTGTTCTCCAGAACCATAGTCCAGCACTCAAACCCCCATGCAGGTTCCTATATCTGCTTAATGGTTTGTTAAACATCTCAGGTGCTTTTCTTTATGTGGTGAACTGATATAGCCTCCTCTCACAGGGCTTGTAGTACAAAGGAAGGGATACAGTTGAAAAGACAAATGGTCGACAATTGGCTGTATTAATGTAGTTTATATTTTGAGAACACAGTGGGAGATTGTCTTCAACATCAACTGTGTAGTCTCACACAAATGATGTATTAATTCAAACTTGTTTTGTCTACTTTATCAACAGATACTTTCTTGTAAAATTGTTGCCTGATGTGTGGGAATATTTGTATTATAGAGAAATCGCATTGTTCTAGCTTTAGGTACACAGTATTTGCTCACTAAGAAAATGTGATCTTTTTTCTTTTCTTGTGACAGTTATTGCTTTGTCTTTATTATGAACAGGCACATTTGTCACAATAAGAATTATAAGGACGTTCCCTGTATCTAGTGGCTGGCAATTTATTTCTTTAACTGAAACATTTCTATAATACCCTTCATCAGATTACATTCAAGAATAATATATTATACAGATATTGTTTATAGCCTTTAAAATATAACTAGTGGAACATTTTGTTTCAGTTATTTTTAAAAACATTCTGTAGAGGTTGTGAATTCATGGTTGTACAACTCACATGGGCACCATTCAGACAAGTCCCTAATATGTGAAATTAAAAATATTAGTTTTTTGTACCTCATTTTCTTTCAGCAGGAGTGGGGATTCTTTAGTCCTCCATATGTGTTGCACTACAATTCACACATGTTTGTTGTGTACCTTGAAGTCATTTCCGACTTATGACTACCTTAGGTAAACCTGTCATGGGGTTTTCTTGGAAGTTTGTTTCAGTGGGCATTTGTCTTTGCCTTTCTCAGAGGCTCACAGGATGTGACTTGCCCAAGATCATCCCAGTAGGTTTTCCACAGCCAAGCAGGGTTTTAGACCCTGGTTTCTAGGTTCACAGTTCAGTGCTCAAACCACTACACCAATTTCCATGGTCCCTTACAGTTGGGGAAGACAATTAAAGCACAAGACACTTGTAGGGCCAAAGAGTGTGTCATTTGGTGGACTTGATTGCTTTGCTTTTCTGCTCACTTTCCTTTGCCTTTTTTTAACCATAAAAATTGGGATTAGTTGATTAATTTCTCTGTATAGTACAGGAATAGACATCTTTCCAATGTCATCTCGCCGTAGCTAGGAGATCCCTTCAAAAGTGAGGCTAGCAGAATCTGAAGATCATATGTGAAGTTGCAAACATGGATCTGGGACCTATGCAGCTACTGGTTTACTGAAAATAGGATCTCTTCCGGCAGGTTTTCCCAGGATAGATATTCCCGTCCTCGCGAATCTCCTTCTAAGGAATTTCCAAACTCCTCTTGAAGATCTGATATATATGCTGATGTTGCCTTACTGCTACTGAAATTTTTATTTAGAAGTTGTTTTAACTGTTGATTTAATAGTTTTTTAAAGGGGTGGGAAATATTTTGATGTATTGGATTGTATTTTATTGCTGTTAGCCACTCCGATTGATTATTATTATTATTATTATTATTATTATTATTATTAGGAATAATTTGCAGGGGAGATGCGGCAGATGGAGGAATGGATAGTGTTTCTTTCATGCACAGATTTCCATAGGAATCTACCTAGGCATATGGAGTTGTGGAGGAACTAGATAAATACTTCTGATGGTAATGTTTTATGTTTGCAGGAGTCTCAGTGAACATTATTAAGGAATCCCTTGGTGAAGAGCTTTTCAAAATATGTTATGAAGAAGACGAACACATCCTAAGTGTTGTTGGAGGGACTCTGAAAGACTTTTTGAATAGTTTTAGCACTCTGCTGAAGCAGAGCACTCATTGTCATGAAGCAGAAAAGAGGGGTAGACTTGAAGAAGTTTCCATACTATGCCTGGAAAAGGACCCAGATTTCTTAAACGTGTACTATTTCTTTCCCAAGAAAACAACTAGTATCATCCTGTCTGGCATCATTAAAGCAGCTGCTCACATTCTGTATGAGACAGAGGTGGAAGTGACAGTCATGCCCCCCTGCTTCTGCAAGGACAGCGCTGAGTTTATTAACCAGCCATATTTGTTGTACTCTGTACAAGTCAAAAGTGCAAAGCCGTCCTTATCACCGTGTAAACCTCAGTCTTCTCTTGTGATCCCTGCTTCTATGTTCTGCAAGACTTTTCCATTTCATTGCATGTTTGACAAGGATATGACTATTTTGCAAGTTGGCAATGGTATCAGGAGACTGCTCAACAGGAGAGAATTTCAAGCAAAGCCAAACTTTGACGAGTGGTTTGAAATCCTGACTCCTAAAATTAATTGTACCTTTAGTGGGATCATGACAATGCTGAACATGCAGTTTACCATAAGGGTGAGACGAGGGGACAACGCTCTTAAAAAATCAACAGGGGTAAGAACTGGATTATTACATTATCTTTGCCCGCCTGCCTCACTGTCTTATTTAGTCCATTCATCTGACTCTAATTCAGGTACAAGACTATAGTAATAACATTTGTATGTCATTAGAACTGCCAGTGAGTGGTGAGTGGATACATATGATACACTGATTTTTATTTTTATTTTTTTACTGTGGCAATAAAATCAATTTGAAATTTGTTGTGGGGTTGGTGAAGGGATAGCAGCACGTTTACGTGCATTAAAGTTTCACAATTCTTTCATACCATTTCTTTCACAATTAAAGCCTCAAAGTAGAATTGTGAGCTGTTTTTGCATGTATTTGTTAATGGAAGGAAGACCTCTTTGAGCCAGACTGCTCACCACTTGTTAAAACTGTTTTGAGCTGTATTGGGTAGAACGGCAGATGAGTATGTGTGTGAGTGTTTGAACCCTACCCATGGAAGGAAAAATCCCTGTTCATTGATATTTAGCACATCAGGGAGAAGATATTAGAACTTTCTCTGAGGATCTAGATTTCAGTTTGTGGGCTTGAAAAAGATGTCAGTTCACTAAAGCTCTCCTGCTCTTGTATTATTTCTAGTCCTACTCTCAGTGCTGAAGAGATCTAGTGAATCTTTTGTTCTAAAGGTTTTTTTTTTCCCTTTTGACGTTCCATGTGTATTGGATTATCACAAAACTGCTTACAGCTAAATGATGAATATAGATAAAAGGATTTAGCTGTAATCTTGCTTCTCCATTTCTACATTTGGTCTTGCTAATCTAAGGCCCAGATCTATATTGGGTATTTGGAATTCACTCTGCTCTGAACCCATGCTGATATCACATTAGAGTAGGATTTTCTGTCCAAGCTACAGATGTGTATCTTGTACCTTTTATGTTTCCATTCTAAATATTGGTCCGACAAGCAAATTTCCCAACTAAGAGACTGTCATTTTTTTCCTTTATAATGCTAATACAAGGACAGAGAAGGAGTGTGCTTGCCGAGCTGGTGGGGGTGCTTATGTTTTCCACGATCTTCTAATTCTTCCTATCAAATAACCAACCAAGCCATTTTAAATGGACCAGGAATGGAAACCTTAGCACATTTCATTCTTAAAAGCAAGAAGGAATAATGAATTTACAATTTTTATCTTTGCTGTGAGAAAGTCTTCAAAAAACCTGACAGTTTGCAAGGACTATTGGTTGCTTGGGGCTTCTTCTGCTCAAAGCCAGCACACAAAACAAAAGAACACATGGAAGTTTGGGGAGCAAAAAGCAACATTTTCTGTTCAAAATCAGACTTATCCCTTTGAGGAAATTGCCTCATGGAAGGGAAAACAGCTTAGTCTTAGGGAATATGCATTCCTTTTAATGTCTAGTTTGGCCCTTAGTTTCTCCCTGAATTTTTCTTTCTTCACATATCTCCCTCCTGTCACCTTTCCCCTTCAGATTCCAACTTTCACCTTAGCACATAGCACATAGTCTGCGTCCATACATGGGATGCGTTGGCTCAGTGGTTAAGACGCTGACTTTGATGATTGCAAAATTGGCAGGTCAGCAGTTCGAGGCCCAAGTGAGCTCCTGTCACTAGTCCCAGCTTACAACCTAGCTGTCCAAAAGAATGTAAAAAGTGCAAGTAGATAAATCGGTACCACTTTGGTGGTAAGGTAGCAGCGTTCCATGTAGTCATGCTGGCCACATGATCAGCAAGTCACCTTTGACAATGCTGGCTCTTTGGCTTAGTAATGGAGATGAGCACCACCCCCTACAGTTGGCCATAACTTGACAACCTTATCAAGGGGGAGAACTTTTCCATTACCATTACTTTTACCTTTGCATAGTTCAAACCCCATTGAAACAGTTGTAACAAGTGGTGAGAAGTCTAGCTCAAAGAGGTCTTCCCTCCATTAACAAATACGTGCATACAGGCCTTGTTTGCACTGGCCAAGCAGTGGCACTGGGGGCAGCCTGGAGTATCCCTGCAGCCCTGACCTGCCTCTTTTATCTTGGGCTCCATTCCCACACCACAGCAGCAATCTGCCAGTGCTGTGGGTTGCTTGCTTCTGAGGTCAGAACAAGGCTCCCAGTGATGGTCACAAGGCTGGGCAACTCAGTCTAATGTCAGAAAGAGTGGCCTTCTGTGGCAGCAGATGCCCCTGCAGACAGCTGCTGTGGCATGGGAACAAAGGACACCAGATCTTCCCTGAAGATCCAGAGCAACAAATATGTTATTTTACTCCATTTTAAGGCTGGTATAGCCCATTTCTGGTGCAGAACATGCCAGACATTGTCCAGACTGTTGACACCACAAGCGGTGTTTGGGATATGCATTGTTCAAAGAGGACGACTCCAGAATGGTTGTGGGGATGAGACTTTTCGCTTGTGTAGACAAGGCCATAGTCCAAACCATAGGCCAGTCTTGCTTCAGTTTTCTAGCCTTCTTTATCCTTGGATTTCCATTTTTTTTTTAATTTATTTATTTGGTACTGAAATTCAGCTGCAAGCCTTGAATTTGGATGCAACAGCTGGTCAAGTGCCTTTTTAACCCTTTGATCCATGCATTGTTTTCAAAAACAATGAATGTCTCTGTCTGGTGTTGGTGCCTTTGTTATTTATTTATTTATTCCCCCCTCCTCCCGCCAACACATTTTTTTGAGCAGTTAAAAAAAAGGACACAGTCCCTCCCATGGCTGTTCCAGGCAAATTTATGGCCCCATGAAACATATCAGGATATCCAATGAAACATCATCAGTGTAATAATTTCTTAGCCTGTTTTGGGTTTGTATAGTTTTATGAGCCAGTTTGGCACTGAGCATCCTACTCCTTTATTTTCCTTGTCTCCCAGGATTTCATCCTAGTCTTTCTTAGCTTCTATTATGAAGCTACATCTATCTCAAGGAATTATAAAGCTTTAATCCCAGACAAATCCACAATTGTTCCTTCTTTCACAGAAGCTGGCTCGTAAATATTCTGAGAGCTGTCTTCCCTGAGCAAAGGGAATAGTCATTAACACTGAACAGTTTTTAATCATAGATTTTAAAAATGAATTTTATATTTAATTATTGTCCTATGTATTGCAATATAAATATTGCATAGAGATGCAGCTTAATATGTGTGTTATATGTAATGATTGTGTTTTAATTATGTTGCATAACTATTATTATTAAATAATAATAATAATAATAATAATAATAGTAATCCTTTACCTCTTATTACACATCTGGACAATTGCCATTTTATGGACCACTTCCAGCCCCACGCTCTTTTTTAAAAACTCAATTTATCCCTTTCCATACTTGTTTATGAATGTGGACAGCCTTAACTTATCTGATAGCTCAATGCAAAGAACTGTTGTTAGGTTCTTCAAACTAGTGGACCAGCATTTCCTTGACTAAGCTGTTAATCAAGGTGTCGGGGAGTAAGGGTGGTAGGACTTAGTAGTAGAAATAATCAATAGAGGTTTACTGGGGCTCCAGCCCTAGAACATCATGTGTAGAGAGTTTGTAAATCAGGCTAGTAAGTTGAGTAGTAGACTTTCAGAGCTCTAAAATTTTCATATCACTGTATCTTTCTCTCACTTTTTCAGGTTATGGACCTTAAAGGGCAGATGATCTACATATTTGAGTCAAGTGCCATCTTGTTCTTGGGATCTCCCTGTGTGGATAGACTAGAAGATTTTACAGGACGTGGCCTCTACCTTTCGGATATTCCAATTCATAATGCTCTTAGGGATGTTGTTTTAATAGGAGAACAAGCCAGAGCTCAAGATGGACTGAAGAAAAGGCTAGGGAAGCTTAAAGCTACTCTTGAGCAGGCACATCAAGCCCTTGAAGAGGAGAAAAAGAAGACAGTTGATCTTTTGTGCTCTATTTTCCCTGGGGAGGTTGCCCAGCAGTTGTGGCAGGGACAAGTTGTACAAGCGAAGAAATTTAATAATGTCACAATGCTTTTTTCTGACATTGTAGGATTCACTGCAATTTGTTCCCAGTGCTCACCTATGCAAGTTATCACCATGCTTAATGAGCTTTATACTCGCTTTGATTACCAGTGTGGAGAGCTGGATGTCTACAAGGTAGAAGATTTATTGCAGCAATTTGGTCTTCTAGGAATTAGACTGCTGCTACACTGCGGAAATAGTGTAGTTTGCCACCACTCAATGCTATGGTACTGTGGGGTTTGTAGTTTGCTGTGGCACTAGGGCTCATTGACAGAGATATATTACAGTACGACAAATCCCAGAATTCCATATCACTGAGTCATGGCAGTTAAAGTGGTGGCAAACTGCTTAATTTCTGCACTCTGGCAGCAGTCATGGAAAGCAAGTCTGTAATAAAATGAATGTGATCTGGAATAAAGTAATTTATATATCTAGGACTGCGGTCCCCAACACATTAATACAGAGTAAATATATTGACTTTATTGGCACTGTCACAAGTAAATTTCTTCAAGAAATACCTGTAGAACCTCATAAATGGTAAATAGAGGATAAACATTTTAACACTATTGCACTGTCATAATGAACATCCACCACAAATCAGACTGTACAATTCAAAATAATCTCCTTCAGCTGGCAAATACATATGACACTTCCACTTCAGTTTGCATGTACCATTAGTGAGGGAACGTGTTGGATATTGGAGTTGACAGTATCAATGAAAGACCTTTAAAAGGCCTTCTATAATTTCTTTGTTATTTGACTTGCTTTATAATATTTCCATTTTAATTTTTTTTAGGTTGAAACTATTGGAGATGCATACTGTGTGGCTGGGGGCTTGCACAAAGAAAGTGAAACCCATGCTATGCAGATTGCGCTGATGGCATTGAAGATGATGGAGTTGTCCAATGAAGTGATGTCTCCACATGGAGAACTCATCAAGGTTAGAAAGATATCTCAAAACCCTTCAATTGTTGATGCTTTTCAGTGGCTTCATTATGTTGAAAATACTTTTTATTTTTGTTTTGTGAAATAGCACTTTAAAATGCAAAGGGATCTTGCAGTACCTTTGAGACTAGCTGTACAAAAGAAGTTGTAGCATGAGCTTTCGTAGACTCAGTCTACTTCTTCAGATCCATGGAGTGAACTGTTGCCCAGGAAGGACCTTTGTAGACTGCATGAATACCCATAGAAATGCAAAACGTATATGGTGATGAGGTTTTAACTATGGTCATTGAGGGAGAAAGGCAGGAGGAAGATGCTGCCTAAGACCAGGGTGAGTGGATGACCATATGAATAGTGAAGGGAGGTTTGGAATGTGGCTTGTGCAGCCTGTGAAACAGAAAGGAGATATGTGTAATTATAGTACAGTACACTCTTATCCAGTTTATATCTCCTTTCTGATTCCTAACCTGCATACAACATAGTTCCAAAACTCCGTCCTCCATTATATGGTCATCTGCCCACCCTGGCTGTAGGCGACATCTTTACTCCTGCCTTTGTTCATCAGTGACCTTAGTTAAAATGGAACATGTCACCTCATCACCATGCTCAAAAGTTTTGCGTTTATATGGCTGTTCATATAGTCTGATTATAAATATCCTTCTTGGGCATCAGTTTACTACATGCATCTGAAGAAGTAGACCAAGCTCATGCTATAATTTTTCCCCACAAAGTTAGTCTCAAGGATGCTGCAAGATTCCTTTTCATACTGATATAATAGACTAACATGGCTATGTCTTTGAATTCTAGCACCTTAAAATGTTTTTCTTTTTCCCATGATTTTAACCAGCTGTTATGAACAGTGTTCCATAATAACTAGAGCTTTTCAGTGCAACATTAGAGCCAAATTAAATGTAACAAAGGAGATCTGTATTCAGATTACTTGCATTTTTGAAAGTCAAAGCCATATTAGGTAATCATTTGAATAGGGAAGTAGTCTTGGAGGAGTTTTACTTTTTTACACCCTTCTCTGCATTTCTTTAATCTAAATATTCCCTTTCCATTAAAACTACTCTTAACTGCACAGAAGGGAAGAAAAGAGAAGTACAGTTGTCATCCAAAACATGTGGAAAGGCTCAGGCTGTGGGATGGTAATCTGGAGTCTAGCTTTGATAGAAACATTTTTGGCACTTCTGGATTCAACATTTTCACCTGTCAACTCTGGAGGGAACAGTGAGGGCCAAGAAACTTTTACATACAGATTTGAACACTGAACCAAATGCAGACTTCCAGAGAAAAGATGAATGCCTCCGCAGAAACAATTAAATGTGGATAGTTTATTTTCAGCCCAGGCAGCATGTGAATATGAATCACCGAGTGGACACTAATAAAACTCAAAAGAGCAGCTACTGGTGTGCTGAGCTCATCTTGTAGTCTTTGTGCTCATCACACAACTACACACACACGGGGAGGGGGGGGAGAGCTCACAGAAATGACTATAGCTCTGACCATTGCAGATCAGCCACTAAACTGATGGAATGTATGCAGCAGAGGGATCAAATGCATCAAAATTGTGTCACTTTCTTTTGCATTGTCCGTCCCTCTGTCTGTCATTTTCATCACCATTATTATTATTATTATTATTATTATTATTATCCTTTATTTATATAGCGCTGTAAATTTACACAGAGCTGTACATACAATCTTATAATTTAGACGGTTCCCTGCCCTCAGGCTTACAATCTAAGAGAGACAACAACAAAGAGAAGGGAAAGGTGGTGGGAAAGGGGATGAGGTCCAGTGGTTCTTCTCTCCCTCTGGGGCCTGGACCAAGGCAGATGACTGCAGCGAGGGCTAGGGTTCTGATACAAAGTTAGAAGGAGGCATCCTGGGGCAGATGGTGCAATTCTGGGAACGCTTCCCTAAACAATATAGTCTTTAACTCAGTTTTGAAACTGGTTAGAGAAGTGATGAGGTGCACGTGTAGGGGAAGAAGGTTCCAGGAGTGAGGGGCAGCAAGTGAGAAAGGATGAATCCAGGATGGAATAGTGGAAATCCTCGGCTGGGACAGGAGACCTTGACTACCAGAACAGAGGGTACAAGTAGGAATGTAAGGAGAAAGAAGTTCAGACAAGTAAGGAGGGGCCAGTCCGTGGAGGGCTTTGAAAATCAACAACAAAAGCTTGTACTGGATGCGGAAGGTGAAGGGGAGCCAATGAAGGGAAGATAAGAGAGGATAAACATGGTCAAAGCAGCAAGCGGATCTGATAATACATGCAGCTGAGTTCTGGACAGAGATTAGAGGATGGAGTTGGGAGAGAGGAAGCCCTGTCAGAAGAAGGTTACAATAATCTAGTCGTGATACCACTAGGTCATGGACCAGAGTCTTGGCGGTGGGGGCTGAGAGGAAAGGATGGATTTTAGCAATGTTGTAAAGAGAGAATCTACAGGTCTTGGCAATGGCCTGAATCTGGGGAGTAAACGACAGAGAGAAATAAAAAATGAAGCCAAGACTGCGGGCCTGCTGAACTGGTTGAATAGAAATGCCATCAAGAGAAACAGAAAAGGAATATTGAAGGGGGGGGCTTAGGTGGGAAGATGAGAAGCTCTGTCTTAGACATGTTGAGCTTCAAGCGCCGATGCCGCATCCACTGAGAGATGGCAGCCAAACAAGAGGAGACTTGCTGTTCAAGCCCCAGAGAAAGGTCAGGGGTGGAAAGATACAGCTGAGTGTCATCGGCATACAGATGATAGGAGAAACCAAAAGAACTGATGAGTTTACCAAGGGATAATGTATATAGAGAGAACAGAAGAGGACCCAGGACAGAGCCCTGGGGGACTCCTACAGACAAGGGAACAGAGGAGGAAGTCTGACCACCTGTGACCACGGCAAAAGATCGGTCTGACAAGTAAGATTTAAACCAGTTGAGAACAGAGTCGGAGAACCCGAGGTCAGAAAGTAAGTCAAGCAAGAGACAGTGGTCCACAGTGTCGAAGGCTGCAGACAAATCTAGAATGAGAATAGAGTAGAGTCCATTCGCCTTGGCCTGCAAGAGATCATTTGAGATTTTGGCGAGGGCCGTCTCTGTAGAGTGCCGTGGGCGGAAACCAGACTGAAACGGGTCCAGGATGGAATTAGCTTCGAGAAACTCAAGACAGCGAGAATAAACTACCCGTTCCAGAACCTTAGAAAAGGAAGAAGAGAGATCGGACGGTAGCTAGACAGAGAAGAGGGGTCAGGAGAGGGTTTCTTCAGAATTGGGGAAATGAGAGCATGTTTGAAATCCAAAGGGAAGGATCCCGAAGAGAGAGAGAGAGAGAGAGAGAGAGAGAGAGATTAAAGGTATAGAGGAGCGAGGGCAGAAAAGAAGGGGTTATAGAGATTAGAAGATGGGAGAGGATGGGATCAAGAGAACAAGTTGTAGGTTTGGAAGAATTTAGCAGTGTAGAGGGTTCATCTAGAGAAACAGGTGGAAACACAGAAAGTTTATTAGTAGAAGGTACCAGGAGATTAGTGGTAGGGGGCAAGTCAGGAGGAACAATTTCAGATCGAGTAGTAGTGACTTTTGTGAGGAAGTAGTTGGTGAAGTCAGTGGGGGAAAATGATGACAAGACAGGAGGAGAAGAAGGTTTTAGCAGTGAATTGAAGCAGGAGAACAAGCGCTGCGGACGCCTCTCGTTGGCAGAGATCAATGATTTATAGTAATTCTGTTTTGCCATAAACAAGGCGCATGAGAAGGATGAAAGAACAAATTTATAATGAATAAAATCGGCCCACTCCCTGGACTTTTTCCAAAGGCGTTCAGCTGCTCGAGAACAGGACCGGAGAAACCTAACTGTGGGAGATAGCCAAGGCTGAGGCCTAGACATAGAGGAGGACGTGTGTACAGATACAGAAGCAAAGCTGTCAAGGGTGGAAGAGAGAGTGGAGTTGAATAAAGACATTGCTGAGTCAGCAGAGTCCCCAAGATTTAGAGAAGAGAGAGAAGAATCCAAGGTCTGGCTGAGATGATCAGAATTAAGATTGAAGATTACAAAAAGTGCGTTGAACAACATGACGAGGAGGTGGGATTTAAGTAAGAGTAAAAGAAATTAGATGATGATCTGACAATGGACAGTCAGATGCCAAGTAGTCAGAAATGACACACTTAGTAGTGAGAACTAGGTCAAGACAGTGACCAGAAGAATGGGTTGAGGATTTGGAATGAGGTTAAAGATCGAAAGAAGCTAAGAGAGAGCTAAGGCGAGACGTTGAAGGATTCTTAGGATCATCAAGGTGGATATTAAAGTCACCTAGAATTAGAGAGGGAACTGAGTCTGAGAGAAAAAAAGTAAGCCATGAAAGGAATTGGTTAGCAGAACCAGGAGGGAGATAAATGACAGCGACCCAAAGCTGCAAAGGAGAAAAGAGTCTAATAGAATGAGACTCAAATGAAGAAAAAGAGTAGCTAGAGGGAAGAGAAAGGAGTTGAAACTGGCAAGAGTTAGACAATAAGATACCAACCCCACCTCCTCGACCCTTGTGTGGCTGAAAGAAAGACCACCAAAAGAGAGGGCAGCGGAGGTAGCAGTATCATGGGCCGGGAGCCAGGTTTCAGTTAGAGCAAGGAGGCTGAGTGATCTAGAAAGAAAAAGATCATGAATTGCTGTTGCTTTCGGAGCGGCAGAGCGACAGTTCCAGAGCGAGCAGAAAAATGGAAGTTGGGAGATAGGGAGAGGTCGAATAGGGATCAGGTTGGGAGAGATGCGTGGAGCCATGGGAAGGGATGGATGCAGTGTCCAATAAACAGCAGGAGGAAAAGTGACAATGAGAAAAGCAGGAAAATAATATCCAACAGTGCTAAATAACATTGCCTGAATACCACAAAACAAGAAGGATCTAGTAGATAAGGAAGAGGGTGGCTTTGGAAACCTTTGCCCAATGTCCCAGTTGCTGAGGATGATGGAAGGAGAAGTGGCTTCTGAGGAATGTTCCACCATCTATTTGTCTCTATCTCCAATTCAGTATTTTAGCACATATCCTGTATAATTTCAGTTTCTTGAATACATTTCTTTGTTTTCAATATAAAAATTTGCATCCTTAAATCATAGTCTCTGTCATAGTGAGGTGTATGAGGTTTCTCCAGAACTCTGATTTCAGGTTTGAGCATAATCTTTTATTAAGCAACATGTTATTGTTCATGCAGAAACCATAGGGATGTGCAGTGCACGTGTAAAGACAGAGGTGTCTGTTTTTGACGTTGCGATATAAATAGCTGACTTTTCGCACTAGAAAAAGACAACATGCAGCAAAATATTTTGTTGGATAAAGGAGAATAAATAGGCTGTAGTGCATTTACCATTTAAATTTAATAGTGGCATCAGAGAATTGAAAACAATGCTTGCTTTTGGGTGGGAGGGCGAGATGATTTGTGGTACGTGTATGTTTGATTAAAGGAGTTCTTGATTATCAGTGAGCAGACTTGTTGACTTAAGACTAAGGTAGGTGGTCTGATGGCACTAAAAGATTAGTGGAGAGGGTCTTTGGGGGGTATTGTAGTGTCATCCCACTCTTAGCAGGAAAACTGTTCCGCAGTCACAGAAAATGACTCAGTAGCCAAGTTATAGTTGCTTGAAATCATGTTATGTGAAGGTTATTACCATTCATTCACAAGAGCATAAAGTATTTTCATTTAAAAGGTAAGGAAGCAAGTCCTTAAAGTAAATTTTAGCCCTCCTCAGTCTCAGAAAATCAGCTGCCGCCCTACAAAACACTCCTAGTTTATAAGTTTATCTCCCATTCATTTCAACAGGGTTTGTACAAAAGACCCACATGTGCTTTGTGTAAATTATTATGATGCATCAACAGTACCTGCTGGACTGTACTCACTTTTCTCTCTGCATAAATATGCTTTGTTTTCACTAATTGTTATGGAAATGAAGCACTGAAAGAGTTCTCTTCTTTTATTGAGTATTGCTTTCCAAATTGCATCACTTATTTAGGATTACACTCCACTATGATAGGAATCACATGAGGTATCATTACTGGTTTCATTTTTCTCAAATCTAATAGTTTGTTTTTAAACTCTGTTTTTGATTTTTTTTAAAGATGCGTATAGGCTTGCATTCTGGCTCAGTCTTTGCTGGTGTTGTGGGTGTTAAAATGCCACGATATTGTCTATTTGGAAACAATGTAACACTGGCCAACAAATTTGAGTCCTGCAGTGTCCCAAGGAAAATAAATGTCAGCCCAACAACCTACAGGTATAGTAGTTTAAATGTCTGGGGTTCATGTTAAGCTAGTGATGGCCTGTTTATTATTTCCACAGTTATCTGCATTTTTTTTCCTTCCTGACAGTATTGCATCCCATTCTGTTTGACTCTCAGCTGTTATGACATTCTGTTTCAGTCTTCCTGTGTGTGGCTTTTGGTAACTTACATATCCCATATCTTACATATCTCTTGCACAAAAGTGGTGTCTTCCTTTCTGTTGGCCATCTTGATGTTGAATGAACTAGATCCCTGCTCAGTTGTTACTCACCATGATTTCCTAAACACAGTAATAGGGAAGGGCTTAGCCTCACCCTCTCCATCATTGCTTTGGTCATATGGAAAATGACACAACTGAAGAGAAAAATGCCTTTTCATATGAAGACTTCCCATGTAAGCACGATCAATAATTTTCAAGCATTTTTTGCTTTTGTGGAGAGTTTCTGTGCAAATAAGAACTTCTGCCACTGAGATGTATAACTTTCCACCTGAAGGAAGTGACAATGGAGTATGGTAAGTGCTCCCTTGTTATCATATTTAGGAAAAGTATGGTGAGTAATTCTGAACAAGGCGTAAGTGACAACAAATTATTGCCCCCAAGCCCTGGAAAATGTGTTGTACTTGGGTCCCTTGACACTGAAAGTCCAACAAGGCCACAAGTACATAGAAGAAAATCTGAGGTTCCTCTTTTCCTTCATCAGCTTTTGATAGAAATTCCAGTAAAAAGTTTTCCTCGTGCAACTGTTACAAATTTGGTGCCATAAATATAAATGAACCTTTTTTTTTTCACATTAAGTGGTAGCATTTCGAAACAGGTGTCATGTATTTCATAGTTCCTAGATGTCAGTGACATGAAAGAGAGCTATGCATTTGCAATTAATTGCTTTTGGATCTGAATTTCATCTGACAGCCATGAAACATGTGCCTGTATTGAGATACTTATTCTTAATGTGAAGAAAGAAGACTGCTTACATAAACGTATAACTTGTGCAATGTACGGTATTCCATTATTCAATTGAGTTGGGGTGATTCAAATATTTTTACTTTGCCATTTCAGCACAATCTTAGATCATCATTTGTTTTTCTTACATGTTTTTAGACCATATCCTCAACAACAATCTGTTGTATTTCATCTGAGCTTTACACATCATGTTCTCAGTAATAATTTTAGTGTATTTGTATGTGTGTGTATACATACACACACACACACACACTGTCTGTGGACTTTGGAGGAAAAGGATCGATCAATGTAAGCCATTCTTCTTTCAGCTGGCATCCTCCACATTTGTTAGACCATGATTCCTATCATCCTTAACCAGTCTAGCTCTGAAGTGTTTTCTGAAGATGATGCTGGGCAACAATTTGGAAAAGGCTTGTCAAAGAAAACCACACAAAAACTTTACCTCTTTAAAAGTTTAGCTTATTTGTAAAATATAAGAACAAATGAAATGTGGACATGAAAGCTGGTGTTTTTAAAAAATTTTTTAAAGAGTGTTCTACTGATCACAGATAAAGCACATCCATGTGTATGCAGTTTTCAGGATCAGAATAGAATTTGACCCATAACTAAGGAATTTATCATATGACAGAATTTGGGGGTATAAACCAATGGCAATCCGAACGCAATCATGAGGTTTCATGTAATTGCGTATCAGAGTATCTCATGCAATTTTGGGAAATGGGGGTCATTTTTGGGAAATGGGAAGTCATTCTGAACGCATTCTGAATGCAATCAGATTTCACGTAAATTCGCTAAACTAGCGAATTCACCTAATTGCGAATTGGCTCCATTCGCAATTGAGAGAAATTCCTCCCATGTGATAAACTCCTAACCAATTAAGATATACCATTACTTTTATTATTTTTAGTGGCTCTGTGGTTTGATGAGTGGGGGAAAAAAAACTCATTGTTGTATATACAGAACTCCACAGAGGCCTCTTAATTATTTCCATGGTCAGGGACAGACCTGTGCAGATATTCAAAGGAAATTCATCTGCTGAGTTATATATAAACATTTATGTTTTAGTGAATCATACAGTTCAGGTAAAAGAGTTGTTCACTCAAGCATGTAGTAGCATCTAAAACACGTTGTTATTGTGCTTAGTTAACAATTATTTTTATCTGTTAACCATTATATGTAACTTAAATTTATTTTATATTTCATAACAGCATTTTGATTATTGTTGCAGGTTACTGAAGGATTATCCAGGCTTTGTATTTACTCCACGTTCAAGACAGGATCTTCCTCCCAACTTTCCAAGTGATATCCCTGGGATCTGCTATTTTCTTGATACTTATCTTCAAGGAACACATACAAAGCCCTGGTGTCAAAAGGAGGATGCTGAAGATGGAAAAACAAATTACTTGGGCACACCATCAAGCATCCACTAAATGGTGTTTTCATGCTTTTTTGAGGATAAAATATACTCCAACTTTTGTATTAATGAAAATGGTTTTTTTAAAAAATGAAATGTGACAGCACTTTAGCTTCTTAACACCTAAAAGCCAGTATTAAAAGTACAAAAACATGTCACATACTGCTTGTAATGTTTCTTTTATATGGGAAATA
The DNA here is from genome assembly GCA_034509955.1 of Urosaurus nigricauda. NCBI lineage: Eukaryota > Metazoa > Chordata > Lepidosauria > Squamata > Phrynosomatidae > Urosaurus > Urosaurus nigricauda. The sequence continues at coordinate 153,202,219 of JAOEGL010000005.1, read as the reverse complement.
CATTTTGTGTATAGTAATGTGGGAACTAAAGAAGCAGGACCAAGACAGATTAGTCTCTCACAAGGGCAGAGAAGTCTTTTAATCAGAAGGTTACATTCAGTTTCAGAAAAGTTATTTGGTGCTGTGTCTCAGTGGAGAGTGGAACCAAAAATACCAGCCTAATTTACTGGATAGCTTTTACTGCCAATAATTAAGCCATAGGAGAAGGATTTCAACTTTTTAGAATAGAAGAAAATGCAAAAGTAGGAAAATTACCAAATAATGGAGAAGGGATGTTGCCATCCAGGGAAGGCAGAATACGGAACCCTAGAAAGGCTCACTTTGGATATAGGGCCTGCAGTTCTCCGACAGATGACAGAAATCCAGCTGGATAAAAAATCTTTCTCTCTAGCCAAAAGCTACCTGGCCAAAGGTTAGTCTGATAGGGACCCCACTTTTCCCAGAACCAAATCATGCTTTTTATATCTTTCTACCCTGTTCAGCATTTAGAAATAGCCTTCTAGGAAAGCAACAGGACTCTTCAGCATACTATCCACACAGACCCTTGTGAGACCTTACAACTCAGCTATTGACATGCAAATTATATGGTCAGACCTGTACTAAAGAATGAGATAAAATGTTGGTTGTTATTATAATGAAAGTCTCCTTAATGATTTTTAATGGATGGTAACAACTACAAATTATTACTAGTATATGTTAACATCTCCTAGTAAACAATTCTGAAGCCTGCCCCTTTAATAGGCAAAGGGAAAAATGATGTTGGGAGTAAGAAATTTATATGTGTTAGGAAGGATGAGTTGCAGGTTGTTTTATGCCACTTGTTTTTTATTTTACCTTGTCTCTTGTGAGCAGTTTTTCTGCTTTGGAGGGCGCAACTAGGCCTGGTCTCTCACCCCCTATGTGGCTACTTGTTCAGATTAGCAATGTGGGATAGGATGGGAGATCACTTTGTAGAAATGCTTTATTCATATGCATATGAAATATTTTGTGATGGGAATGCTCTGCTTGTCTACATCAATTATTCCCAAATGTAAGTCTCCAAAGGTTGTTGGACTGCAGCTCCCAAAATTTCATACCATTTGTCATACTGGATATGGATACTGGAATTTGACATCTAACAACATCTGGAGACCCAAGCTTGGAAATCACTGGTTTAGTTGTAAGTGGAATCTTGGATGAACATATGGATATTGATCTTATGGACACTGATAACAGAGGAATAAGATGATAGGCAGTCATTGAGTTGATGGATAAATGAGCAGGCTCTGGTCTGGTATTAATGTGGAAGCAAAAACATGCACTCTCAGCCCATGGATCCAACGATTGATGCAGTGGTTCTTTTAAGGGTTTTATATGTTTTTAGAATGTCCATTTGTAGACTGTTATTGCTATAGTCATATTTATAAACATAAATTTAAAATTCACAGAAAATGAAGATAACACATTGTAATGTTTTACTCCCCCCCCCCCCCCCCAAGAAATGATTAATCTCAGCTCTGTTTCTTCCAGTACTAGATCTCTATGCACTTTTCATTATGTGGCAGATTTTCATGAGATAGTGCAGTATACATTCACAGTACTTCACATTCACATTGCATGTATGCATAAACCACTTCAGATCTAGACCCCATTTCAATGTCTTAATGCACATGCATGCACTGTGATAACCCATGCATTTGCACTTACATCAAAAATAACTTGGCTAATTTTATTTTTGTCCATAGAAACTGGTGTTGAGGGGCACCAGACAAGGTGAGTTAGACTTGCTGTTTTGTCCCAGATCGCATCACTTTAACTTGCTTCTCTTGAACACTTCTGCCATTTTTAATCCCCATTTCCTCAGATTTGAGAAACTCTTTGTGTTCTCCATCCAAAATAATGTGGTATATTTGTAAACATAACCTCCTCTCTGTCACTGCGATCTCCAGGTTAAACATGTTAAGTTAAAAAGCAGCAGCTGCAATACAGATTACAGGCAGCATCTGTTTACATGTTTTCTTTGTCTGTTCCCTGTATTCAGTCACCAGTCCATAACAGGCCCTCTTATCTCATGACTCATGGGGAGCAAAGAAGTCTTTGAAGAAGAACTTCTAGTCGAGTTTCTATTATTTTTCTGAGTATGTCCCAACTGTCTTGGAGATATTTAACCTCCTGGCGTTTCCTTCCAACTTTTTTCAAACTAATCTCTATATTCTTCTTCTTTTAAAAAGACATTTCCTCTTTCATAGTGGCTTGCACTTCAGTGGCAATTTCCCACCTACATATGAATCGCAGTTGATAGCACTGGAACTCTGGTTTCAAATGGCTTCAACAACCTCTACATTTTTCATTATGTCTTAGACATAATTTTTTATTAAGTCCAAGGTTGGTTTCTCTCTTGTAAGTTCCATAACCAACTGTTCTATTGCAGTAATTTAGGCTATCTATAAATGTTTATATCTTTGCCATGATCAGAATGCACATTATTCTATCTGTTCTTTAGATGTCTCCCCTCCTGAATTTATTCTCCATATCAAAATCACCCTGAGTAGTTTGGTCAGGCAGCATCAGAAGATGTTAATGAAATGTTAAGAGGTTAAGCAATTCACTTGTCCTTGGCAATACATCTCACTGAAATTAGTAGGATTTATTTCTGATTATCCTGCATACATAGCTATCAGTTGTTTTCAGTGTTAGTACACAGAATATGCCACTTACTGCATCCTGAACTTTTTTCACTGTTCATACATTAAATATATATAAAATATTGTATAATCAATGTCAAAGCCTCTATGTTCAAAGCATCTTAATTCTTAGAGTTATAAATCTTATTTCAAGACCAAATCTTCATATTCTGTATTATAGCAATATATGTTTTCTTATAGTTGTCATATTTAAGTTTTAACTGCTTAGATTAAAAGGTGTAAACTAAATCACTTCACAGTATTAAATATTTCTAAGCAGGTTGCATAGCATTCAGCACAAAAGAGGAAATGAGGTGAGGTACAAATTAAATGTGTATATATAGGCTTTGGATGTGCTGTGGGTGTGTTTTGATATATGGTGAAGTCAATAAAAGGAAATATACTAGAATGGTGTACAGAACATTTTGTATAATATTTACATATACAAGTTCTGTCCTACTAAAGGATGAATCATAAAACAACAGCCAACTACTTCTCTAAAACCTTTGCAATTCCTGTCCACCTTCTGTGAACTCTGGAGGTTTCATCAACCCTAAAAGTATATGAGCAAAGATATGTGTGGTACATGTTATGGTCATGATTATCTATTTCAGAGAATGGTAGATCACTGCCAAAATCCAGTACTCTCCCACTGGTGCCTTTCATTGTCACAGCCAGACTGCAAGAAAGTTATGTTTTCTGCACTAGATTATCAATAGCCAAGACCATAAAATGATAAGAATACATATGGGGCTATATAGTGTCAGACAAAAAGTCCATGCATGCCAGTATCCTGTATGTCACAATGTCTAATGAGATTCTTCTGGGAATCCCACAAAGTTGTGCATGAAGACATTAGTTATCCTGTAGTCTTAGGGCATACTGTTCAGAAGCCCAGTATTTGTCGAATTTCCTTCTAAAGCTTCTTAATTCAATAATATCCTTCCTCCATCATCTTTCTTCTGAATTAAAAAGGTGTGAATGCTTTAGCCACAAATCATCTGCCAGATTTTGTGTAAAACAGAACCCAGCAGCTTATCTAATGTTAGAGTATCAAAGATGAGATAAACTGCTGCATCCTGCTGTTCACAGAATCCAGTGCAAATCATTTGTGGCCAAATGTTGACTACATTTGCACAGCATGGCTTACAACTTTGGTGAAACTGTGCTTGTGATCTGCTAAATCCAGTTAATCTGGCATGGTTCTACCAAGACTTCCAAATCTCTATTAAAAATTTACCTTAAAAATAGTTTTTGTGGTGCTTTCAGGCTATGTGGCCGTGTTCTAGAAGAGTTTCTTCCTGACATTTTACCAGCATCTGTGGCTGGCATCTTCAGAGAATGCATTCTCTAAAGATGCCAGCCACAGATGCTGGCAAAACGTCAGGAAGAAACTCTTCTAGAACAATGCCACATAGCCCAAAAACCCCACAAAAACTATGAATGCCAGCCATGAAAGCTTCAACTTACCTTAAAAAGTTGGATTGGTAGGCACTGGCACACACATACATTCTAGCTTAAATTCAAGGGTTAGACCTTGAATTAATGGAACGTACACTAGTTTTGATTTTCCTAGTTTCCATTGATTCCATCGGCATCCTTTATTTGGGACCAACAATTATAGTAATTTGCCAACAAAATAACCTTGGCCAACTAGGCCAACTCTTTCTCCATCTATCTTACCAATCACATTTTTTATTGTTATTAACTGCCTTTGCATACTTGTTTATTAATAACAGGCCATATAAGTTCCATAGCTATAGTCAGCAAACTGTTGTGTGAGAATAGTAATACACAATAGAAAAAGGAAGGGGAAGGAGGAATCTAGCAGCATTCTTAAGGCTGATTTATTTTCGCATGAGGTATCATGGATTTCAATCCAGATGCACTTATGGAATGATATCAAACTTCCAATATTTATTTATTTATTTGCTCTTCAGCCCTAAAGGCTATCAAAGCAGCTTGCAATGATTATTTTTAATTAGACAGTTCCCTGCCCTCAGTCTTACAATCTAAAAAGACATGACACAAAAGGAGAAGGGAATGATATAATGCTAGTTACGTTGTGTGTGTAGGATAAGAGCATAACAGGACACAGAAAGATCCAAAAGCCATCAGTCTTCAAACAGTCATGTAAGGTGATGCTGGTATGACAGGTTCGTCCCCATACATTTCTGAGGTGAAAAAGCAATAAATTCAAGAGTCAGTTCCTTTGAGTTCAGGTGTTTTTCAACGAAATAGCTGTGGATATAAAACCACTTCAGATGCAGCAGAGTGATATCATAGCCTCAGGTTATATATTTATCAAGCATTGGCACCACTCCCACAACTGTATAAATATGTGTTGTACCTGTGACTTTAATATCTACTGTATCTGCAGAGGTGTGTTTATATCTATGAAAGCTCATGCGAAAATAAAAAAAAAACCAGATATGCAGTAAGAAGGAAGAAATAGTGTTTGACCTTATGATCTTGAAGGTGCTGCCACATTTTGTTTCAGTTCACAGTTTCATTTCAATCAGGTGTATCAATTCACAGAACAAAATCTGGAACACGCCATTTAAAAAAAATCATTTTGAATTTGTTTTCTAGCTCATTGCTGTAAGCAGGAAGATACAGTGTTTGACCTTATGGTCATGTTTAAACTACGGCCTCTATCATGTTGCTGTTATTCACAGCAGATTAAAAAGTGAAGAAAGAAAAGTCCCGATAGTGCTTTACTATAAATGGCTGCTGCACATCTGTATTTGTATTTTCATATCCTAATATAATTGTTACTTTCTGCTCTCAGCCTGAACTTTCCAACAATTTATACTACACTAGTGTCTGCTCAGAGAGCTGGTGTGGAATAATGGTTTAAAGACTGGACTATGACTCTGGAGATCCAGGTTCAATTCCCTGCTTGGCTATGAAAACCCACTGGGTGACCTTGGGCAAGTCATATGCTCTCAGCCTCAGGGAAAAGACAATTGCAAACCTCTGAACAAAATCTTTCCAAGAAAACCACATGATAGGTTCACATCAGGCTTCATGTTGAAAGAGACTTGAAGGCAAATAACGACAGTGTCTGTTTGGCAGGGTCAGAGTTGCAAATTTTCAGATGAATTGGATTATAGTCACAAAATCCAATCCATTAACAGATGTATGAACTATGAACAGACAATAGTACGCTACATATATGGATGCATATGTCTTTACAATCCGTCATGCAACTAAACAATTCTCCCCATCAGAGCTTCTGAACTCAAGCATAAAAAGGAGGAAGGGAGAGGGAGAGAGGGGAAAAAAAGGAAAAGCATTTCTCACTGTCAACAAAAATCTACACAAATGATGGCCCTTTCCAAGAGTATGGCTATTCTGAAGACCTTAAATTATCATTACTACCACCACTAAGCAGCAGCAGATGAGATTCTCTTGATACCATCCAGAATTTCTATTCCTTTGTATGATGTATCTAGCTGCTTCTTTAAAGCTGTAATACTTCATTTTTAAGGATGTTGAAGATGTGTGTACAATTCCTTGTGTGTACAATAATGTGTACAATCCATTGTGCTGGACCCCCTCACTTGCTCTCAGATACAACAGTAAGATTTGTTTTCTCCCAAGTACAAAGGGCAGATCTGAATGTTAAATATGTAGTTCTGTTGGAACACGAGGTTAGACATACAGTCAAAGAAATAATAAACTGTGCAGGAATTTGGAATAAAATAAACAAACCTCTAAAGATATATGTCCCATGGGCTTCAGGGGTTTAGCGCTGAGAGCAAAGCAGCTGGTCTGCTAGTGCCAGCAAATGGAAATGACTGCTTTTCTGTTGCTAAAAATCTTCATCACAATATAGTTTTCAGATAATCATATTGTAAAAGTTTATGCTCTGGATACTGTAAAGAACAATCCCCCTCCTAACTTCACACACATTTGTATACCTTGTAGCTTTTTAATAATATGCACCTAATGACTACTTGAAACATATAAATGACCTAGGTTTACAAAAGCTCTCTGCCCTTCATAGGGCTTCCATGTAGAAAATAAGAGAGGTTTGGACAATCTTGCAGTTTCTCCGTCTTTAATTTATTTCACATGGCAACAAAGAAGAGCAAAACCAGCCATGACACCTCCATGCTCACTACTTACTTAAGTAGAATGATACCAAGGACCAGAGTATTCCATAAGCAGAGCTCAAAAAAGTTACGTTTTTGGGAACTGGAATTGCCAGAATCTTCCAGCTGGAACATTTTACTTAACAAGTAGAATGACACCAAGTGTTCCATAAGCAAAGCTTTGAAAAGTTACAAGAGAGTTATTTAATACTTTTCAGTTTGTTGACAGTACAGATAAGGGGAAAAGTTACACTTAGATTAATACATTGGAAGTATACTTGGCATTCAGAAGAAACATTACATTTGCAAGGCAAGAATTCCCCATATGAAGCCTCAGAGTGAAGGAGAAAGAAACCCATATGCAACTAATTTAAAAATATTATCACAACCTTATGAATTTGGGAACTCTTCTGGATCTCTTGCTAATGATCACATTGTGTGTGGCATAAATCAGACAGAAACTACGAACCATATTATCACATAAGATTTATAGTAGTCAGGATTCAAGATTTATAGTAGCCAAGAGGATACAAGGCAGATCAAATGGACACAGAGCAACTGGGAGAGCTTGTTGCATGGTGCTGGGGAGAAAGGGGATATTAGAAAATGAAATGGATGCCCTACAGAACAAAGGTATAATTAAAAGATATTTTAAAAGTATTGATACACTACATTGAGTGGGGGAGGAGGAGCATGGTATCCGCACATAGATATAAACGGGTTATTAAGGGTAAAAGGTTTGAGAACGACTGATCTAGATACAGGCTAGTCAAGTATTTCCTGGGAGGTATAATAAATCCTTGAATGAACCAGATCCCATTTGATCTTGGAAGCTAAGCAGGGTCAGCCCTGGTTAGTAGCTGAATGGGAGATCGCCAAAGATTACCAGATGCAGAGTATTACTTGCATGAGAAGAGCAGTAAGGAATGTCACAAAGCAGAAAAAAAACTTGCCAAGTGTAGGTGCTTTCAGGCATATGACTTCAGTTAAAAATCACTGCACAGCTATTAAGTCTTTCCAACTTTAAACAAATAAATCACACATTATATACCAAAATATTTATAATACATGGAAAGAAAATATATGGAAAGAAAACAATTACAGTTGTGAGAAAACCAAAATATTGTTACAAATAAAGGACAATATGATTTGGATCCAACATAAAAGTCTGTAAACTGAACAAAGCATCCTACTTGGTCCATCCAAAAAGTGTCCTGAACCTGTCACCCAAAATCATTGTTCAAGTTACCTACACCATATGTGTGTATACGCCTTCAAGCCACTTTAGAGCAACCCCATGAATTTCACAGGGCTTTCTTAGGCAAGGAATACTCAGAAGTGGTTTTGCCAGTTCCTTCCTCTGAAATATCACCTTCAGTATTCATTAGACACTGAAGCAAATTTAATCAGGCCTACATGAGGTCTATGTGGCTTCAGTAAAAACCCAATTTCAATAACAATAGAATCCTAAAAGGCCAGAATATGTTTGGGCCCCAAAAATGTGAATAAAACGATTATAAGAAAATCAACTGCTTACTATAGAAGTCGCCATTAATGGCCACCATAGATATTTGATCAAGACAACACAGTGTTAACCTAAACCAAAAAGAAAACAGTATAACAAACAGAAAGGTCTAGGAAAAAAGTGTTAACAGAGTAAAACATAAAAATAGTTTGAATATCTAAAATATTCTGATGATGCAATGACAAAGCATTCCCTTACATCAAAATAAGCAGTGTATAAACAGTGCAATACACTGTACAAAAATGCATTAAAGACAAGGAGTATCTAAACTTCCAAAATGCATTAAAAGTAAAAAGTATCAAAATATTCAAATGAGTTTCAACAAAAGTCTTCCTCAGTGGTATAGGAAAGCTATAGTAGCAATTATCCTATTGCCAAAGAGCCTTGCAATTTGTTTGAGCATCCAGGATATAGAATTATTATAAGCCTGATCTATCCTGCTTACATATACTCAATGAGTCTTTGGCAATAGGATAATTGTTTTGCTGCTACTACAGCTTTCCTATACAGTACCACTGAGGAAGACTTTAGTCGAAACACATTTGGCTGTTTTGTAAACACATGTAGACATATCATGTCCAAGATGAATGTTTCTTCATGTATGTTTGGTTTTATTATTAATAAAAATTAAGTTAAAAAAACCACATTTGGCTGTTTTGATACTTTTTAGTTTTAATGCATTTTGGAGGTTTAGATACTCCTTGTCTTTAATGTAGTTTTGTACAGTGTATTGCACTGTTTATACACTGCTTATTTTGATGTAAAGGAATGCTTTGTCCTTGTATCGTCAGAATATTTTAGACATGAAAACTATTTTTTATGTTTTACTCAACACTTTTTTCCTAGACCTTTCTGTTTGTTACACCGTAGATATTTGTCATGCAGTTTGCTCTTGAGGTGTTGAATTTTCTTTAATCAAAATCAGTGTGTGTGGATTTGGGAGGGGGTTCGGATTCTGACATAGTTTTTCCTCCCCTATATTTCCCCTTTCCTGCTGTAATCTCAGCTGGAATTGGTCTTGCTGTTTGCAAAGGACAGAAATCTGAACTTTCCTCTGTGCTCTCTTTGCTTTCTTGCCATTTTTTAAATTTTTATTTTTTGCTGCCTCTTCAGCTCTCTGCTCCATTTTGACCTTTTATGTCATGTACTGCCAGCTGAAATTTCCCAGACTGTAACATTCTTTTTCAGCCTTGGGCCCTTCTTATTTGCAAACATCCTTTAAAACCTGAGCTTTGTTTGATTCTGTTGCTTCTGAACATCTGCATGTTCTCTTGTTAGAAGTTCATTTGGAATGGATTCATCTTCCATCCGGTACAGATCACCAGGCTGAGATTTATCTATATAAGAAAAGTAATTGACTTGGCAACTGTGCTTTCTCAAGCATTTCAGCAGTAACTATTTTGGCTTCTTGCTGAATACGTCAGATATCCTGGAAGGCAGTATTTTCGAAGGTGTTACATGTTACTTGTGATCTTTTGGAGGTTCTCCTGCATTAAAAGTTGCTTTAAATACAATTCATATTCATACAACTAAAAATGCAACTTTATATGTTTGAACTGAGGCTTTAATTTTCATGACACTGAAATTATTGTAATGTGCATTCTATATGTCAACATTAATTTTTGAACTAAAATCCCTAGAATTTTGGAACCAAAACCCTTAGAATGGTTGGTGTATTCTAAGAATTGTAGTTCATAAAACCCCAATGTCATTCACTGCATTTATTGTTGTTTAGGTAAACTCTGTCAAGCTGGCTTTGACCTATGGTGACCCTATGAATGAGATACCTCCAAGATACCTTTTTAATAACAGCCCTGCAAGTATCTTGCAAACTCAGGGTGATAACATCTTTCATCCGCTTGTAATGTGGTCTTTCTCTTTTCCTACTGCCATCCACTTTTCCTTAATGAGTCATGTCAACTTATAATATGCCCAAAGTATGATAGCATCACTTCATTTATGTTGACTTCTAGGGAGAATTCAGGCTTGTTTTCTTCTTGGAACAATTGCCGTTTTGGCAGTCCATGGTACCCACAGAATTCTTATCCAGCACCACATTTCAGTTCTGTTTTCCTTACCTTTCAGCTTTCATAACCATACGTAGATATCAGAAATATCATGGCACAGATTATCTTGATTTTCGTATTTAATGCCTTTCTTTATCTTTCAGGATATTATCGAATTCCTTCATAGCTGCCCTTCCAAGTTGCAGTCTTCTGATTTCTTGACCACAGTCTCCTTGTTGATTTATGACTGAGTCAAGATAGGGAAAATCTTCAACTACAGTATACACTTCTGTATAGGTTGACCTCATGTATAAATCAAGGGTAGGTTTTGGGGACAAAAAATCTGGATTTTACTATGACCTGTGGATAAGTTGAGGGTCAAGCTGAAGGGCAAGTAACTGGGCTGGGAAAAGGCTTGGAGAGTGAACGCTCCCTCCTCCTAACCGTATTGCCTCGTCTATATGTCGACCTGGGATTTTGGAGATGACTTTGGGGCATAAATTTCTTGACTTTTAGTCAGGTACTGTATATACGGTATGTTAATGTCTTCATTTACTTTAAAGTTATGCAGATCATATATGATCATTATTTTTGTTATCTTACGGTTCAACTGTAAGCCTGTCCTTGTGCTTCCTAGATGCATTGCTTACAATAAAGATTCTAGTGACTAAGGATTTGTTTTAGTGACTTAAAGAGCTGCTTCCATCTGTTTTATAACCGTCTACTTGTGTACAAAATGTTTTTAATCTGCTAGTCATATTTTAATGACCTTGATGTCATAATTCTAACTGCGATCAGTTTAGTCATATTAAGTCCTGTGAACCAGCCTCCAAAATGGTCAAAAATTTAAACAAAAGAAATATCCCTTTATCCACTGTTCACAACTACTGTTCACTGTTCACTGTTCTTCCTTTTGAATTTGAGAACGGCAAATTCATTCACTGTGGGATACTTGGGTGGAAACTGTTTTCCTATGCAAAAATGTTGTTCTGGTGCCAAAAGTGTGTGCATGTGTATGTGTGTGCATGCATGCAAATGAATTTTTCACAAAAACTCCAAATTATTTTGCAGCAGTTGGCCATTCTCTCTCCAAAGTGTGAATATTCACTAACATTCCTAGTTTGTTTTTCCAGTTTTTGAATTGACCCATCCATGGACTGGGCATGAAAAACTATGGATCCTAGTGATGCTGGGCATGCTCCTATATATTTCACATGGTACCATCAAGAAAATTAAAATTAAAAGCTGGGTGCTCTGCAACCCACCCCCAATCTTTACTTCCTCCTGATTTTTATTCCATGTTCCACTCTAACTCTCCTTGGAAAAGAAGGGGAAAAGATTTGCTGGAAACACTGGAGAAAGCTGGCACGGCAAGGAGCTAATAATATTCTGAAGAGGTGTTCTGCCTGCTTCATAATTGGAACAATATTTCTAAATGAAAAATTTATTTCCATCATCACTTCAAACCCCCAAATTTGGTATAATCCCTAGTTAAATTTGGGGCAGAGTAATGGAGTAGAGGGCTAAATGAACTGTATTGAACACTCTGACAATTAGCAAGAAGCTGATGCTGCCTGTTTATAGGAACTTATTCCCATTTATTTATCTATGAATCTAACGATTCAGGTCTACACATGGCTAGCTAAACTATAAATATACATGGAATTGCAGCCTTAAATTTCTACTCTGTGTTCATCCTCATGGGAGAAAGTCCCAGTGAAACTAGGGGAAATTACTTTTGTTTAAATATTAATAGCATTTAATTGCCATCTTGAAATGCATTCCCCCAGATTAGTTTCATTGATTTTAAGGTGGTTCAAGGAGTATGATGAGCATACGAATTAGCAATTTTAAAATTTAATTCGTCCACCAAGTGTAATGAACCATTATCCCTGCTTTGTTTTAATTTTTAAATAATAATTTCAACTGACTAATGAAAGACCTTTCACATTTTCCCAATCATAATAATTTTTATTGATATATTTAGAATGTAGTTACAATGGTATGGATCTACATAATACACACAAATTCAGTTTATGAGATACTTGGATAATTTAGTTACTATACAGACACTCATACACACAGACACACATAGACACAGACACACTATCAACCACTCCACTTCAGATGAGAATACAATATTGAAAGCAATGCATTTTGCCTTTGAAATTGCCTTTGAATTCACATTACTTAACTTTGACCATTCCTTGCAGTTCTTACCTTTATCTGTTAAATGCAAAAAGCAGAGGACACCAGTTGTTTGGATCTTTTCCCAATTAGAATCCTTCTGCCAAGAGAAGAGTTTATTTAACCTTCATTTCCCTATAATCATGAAAACCTCTGAGGGCTTATGGGTCTGTATTGCAAGAAATCAGTAATTAATTCCCTGCCTTAAAAGTCTGTCTTGGTTGATGAGCATCCTGTTTTTTCATTGTCCCCAAAGACCTTTTCCACTTCTTTTTAAGTGCAAATTCAAGGAAATCTTTTTAAAACATATGTCATTTCTCAACCCTTTCCCTTGAATATACAGATAACTACACATTTTTGGGAATGGAATGATTATCAACGGATGTTTTTTGATGGTCATGTTAATGATCAAGTATATTTGGAAAGCATATTTATTTTCCGTTTTATGTGGGACCTATGCCAGGGTTGCCAGTCCACTAAAGGCAAGTCATTCAACATCAATATTTTCTCTTGGAATTGCTCGCCTGTGAATGGAATGGAAAACAATCAGAGCCAATACCTTTGAGGGTGATAAAAGTGAGTTGAGATGAAGCAAGGAAGCACTTTCATGGAAACAGAAACTCTTTATCTACCTAACATGCCATCTGATACAGGGGCACAATATCACATATTAAAGTTAGGGTGCCAGTATAGTGTAGTGCTTGGTTAAAATGCCTATCCATACAGGGAGACTCAGATGGGTAAACTTGGGCAAGTCACACACTCTCAGCCTTAAATGAAGGCAAAGGCAACCCCCCCCCCCCCCCCGGAAGAAATCTTGCCAAGAAAACTTTATGATAAGGCTGCCATAAGCTGGAGTCAACCTGAAGGCACATAACAATGTTAAGTGAGGGTGCATGTACACTGTAGAAAGAATGCAGTTTGACACTACTTTGACTGTCATGGCTTCATCATATAGAATCCAGGGATTTGTAGTTTTGCAAGATACCAGCACTTTTTGGCAGAGAAGGCTAAAGACCTTGTAAAACTACAAATCCCAGGACACTGGATGGAGGTACAGCACTTAAAATGGTGTCAAATTGTATTATTTCTACAGTGTAGATGCACCCTGAGTCTTCTGACAAACTAGGATTGGATGTGTGTATATATATATATATATATATATCTGGAAAGAACCACAATGAAAAGATACCTACAATTTGTGCAACAGGAATCTACACTTCATTTAAATTAAACACAACTGAAGGGCTTATAAGTATGATGTGCCATGCCTGGCCATGAATTCATTTTGACAACAATTTATGGCTGTGAACTCAAGCAAAATAAAATGGTCGAACTCTTCTAAAAAGAACGCATAATAACACAGACATGATTGATGGACCAAAATAATGAAGTTTATGTGAGATGCTGTGAGGAGAAAACACACTGGTTAAACATTTATCCTACGAAAACATTTACCGTAGAAAAACGAGCCTAGAAATTAATCAAAGGAAAGCAAACAGGTCACTAAGGCTGCATTTACATAGCAGAGAAGCCTTACACATGGCTTCAAGGCTATCGAAGTCTGGGATTTGTAGTTTTGTTAGGTCTTTAACCTTCTCTCTCTCTCTCTCTCTTAGAAAGCTCTAGTGCCACAACTAGGGTGACCAGATGTCCGAACCATAAAGAAGGCTAAGGCACCATAAAATTAGGACATTCGAGAAAAAATGTAAGGCATTGCCAAATTAAAAGCTAAAAACACCAATATAAATCTAAATCCCTGCTTCTCAGTCATGATCAAAATGGAGGACATTTTGGAAATTGCTCCTGGACAGAAGGTTGTAGTGTAGGACATGTCCTGGAAAAGGAGGACATCTGGTCACCCTGGCCATAACAAAGTACAACTCCATGGATTCCATGGGATGGAGCCAGTCAAAGCGGTGTCAAACTGCATTAATGCTGCAGTGTGGCAGCAGGCTTCATGACCCAGATGCAGCAGTAGCCAAATATATTTATCTATATATCTATATATAACTATATATACACATACACACAAACACATACACATATGCATTAGTGAGCATGAGAGCCAGTGTGGCATAGTAGCTCAAGCGGTCGACTACAACTCTGGAGACCAGGGTTTGATTCCCAGCTCAACCATGAAGTCAGCGGAAGGCAATGGCAAAATCCTCATCCGAAGAAATCTTGCCAGGAAAAACCCATGATAGTTTCACCTTTAGGATTGCCATAAGTGAAGACACACAACAACAATAACCACCACAATAACAATAACCATCAGTGGACAGACAGTCAGACACATATACACATGGCTACTGCTGTAGTTTTTTGTAATGACCGAGAAACAAGAGTTGCCATATATGTGTGTGTGGCTACTGCTAAATAATAATAATAATGTTTTTTATAGTGTTGTAGTTTGTTGCAGTGTAGCAGCAGCAGCAGTAGCAACAGAGGTAGGTAGGTAGGTAGGTAGGTAGAAAGATAGATACCTGACATAGACACAGACATATATTTGTATATATGTAAATATTTTTATTCAAAATTTTCAACACACACACACACACACACATATGACTACTGCTGTAGTTTGTTGTTTTGTTGTAGTTTGTTGCAGTGTGGAAGAAGCAGCTTTAGTGATCCCGGAGAGGCAATACCCTCCCATCCATACACCAATATACACACACATATCACATACACAAATATATGGCTACTGCTGTAGTATTGTACTGTTGCAGTGTGTTGCTGTGTGAAACAGCTTTCGTGACCAAGAAGCAGCAGTAGCCACACAACACACACACACACAGTTACATGCACCACACACATACACTCCCCACACATATACACACCCCAACACGTGTATAGATACACATAGTACACACACACAGCCCCACATTTATAGATACACACACCACACATACACACCACACACACACACACACACTTAGATCTGCCCCTGCTCCACCCATATATATAGATACACACACTACACATACATATACATACACCACACACATACAGACATGTATGACTGATGCTGTAGTATGTTGCAATGTGGAAGCAGCCTTAGTGACTGAGAAACAGCAGTAGCCATATCTATATCTGTGTATTATTTTTATTATTATTTTATATAGCGCTGTAAATTTACACAGTATTGTATTTACACATAAAATCTTATAATTAGACGGATTCATACTCATAGATAAATTCATGCTTCTGAGTCATGCTTGAAATGGAGGACATTTTGGAATTATATATATATATGTATATGTGTGTGCATATGTGTATGTGTGTGCATATATATATATATATGTGTGTGTGCATGTGTGTATATATATATATGTGTGTATGCATATATGTGTTTGTATGTCTGTGTATATGTGTGTTTGCCTGTGTATATACAGTATGTGTTTATGTGTGTATGTCTGTATGTATCTATATCTATATATAGATATGTTTGTATGTCTGTTTATGTGTGTGTGTGTGTAGGTGTCTATATGTATGTGTGTTTGTGTATATATGTATGTGTGTATATATGTGTGTATATGTTTGTGTATATATATATGTTTGCATGTGTGTGTATATATATATATAAAAAGCACATATGTGTGTGTGTTTGTATGTCTGTGTATATATATATATATGTGTGTGTGTGTGTGTGTGTGTATGTCTGTATATGTGTGTGTCTATATATGTGTGTACTAGGGTCAATTCCAGAACCATCCCACAATTATTATTGGCAATGAATATCCCATTATTGGCAATGGGATAATTGTGGGATGGTACTGGAATTGACCCTAGTGTGATAACATATTATGTGTGTACATGTATGTGTGTGTGTGTGTATATATATATATATATATAAACACACATAGATATGTAGGGCAAGTGGAGAAGACTGTTGCCAGGCCAGGCCACATTAACCCTCTCAGTCAGTCTCTGTGCGACTGACTGACTGTGGGCCAGGCCTTGGGCCTGCTGTTGTTTCCCCTCAGGACAGCATCATCATCATCATTATTATAGACCTGCTGCCCCTCCCTTTCTTGACAAGAGGAGGGCCGCATCTTCTCACGCCAGGTACTCTCTCTATAACCCCTCCCTCCATTTTTTTTAAATAACCCCTTCCCTGTGGTGGTGCGCCCAAATCCCCGCCTCGCCTCCCGATTGGACGCCGGGCTGAGGGCTGCGGCTGTGATTGGCCGGCGCCGGGTGCCAATCAGGAGGCGGTGGGTAGCGGCGGGGTGTCGGTGGCAAAGAGGCACCAGAGTGGAATTGGCCTTCGAGGCGACAACATCGTCATGGTGAGTAGAATGGGGCCAGGAGGGAGAGGAGGAGAAGGGCATCTGATTGGTGGTGGGGGACCAAAGCAAAGCTGGCTTCAGAGCAAAGGGAAACCCCATGCTTCTGAGTCATGTTCAATACATGGAGGGCCTTCTTGTGGCATAAATAAAATAAAAATAAAATTATATATACCTGTATATATATACATATAATATAAATATAAATATATATATATATATAATAAAATAATAATAAAATTATTTATTATATTATAATATATATGAAATATTTATTAATATATATATATATATAATAAAATTATTTATTACATTATATATATATGAAATATTTATTAATATATATATATAATAAAATTATTTATTACATTATTATATATATATATGAAATATTTATTAATATATATATATATAATAAAATTATATGAAATATTTATTAAACATTTTTTAAATGCTAGAAAATATTCATATAGGAATAGAAATTCATGGTTCTGAGAGAATCATGGCAAAAAAAAATAAATAAATATGAAGGACATTTTTGGGAATTTAATCCTGGAGAGAGAGAGGGGGAAATTTATTTTTTTTTAAAGGTGAAAAATATGGATAGATCTAAAAATGAATGTTTCTGAGTCATGCTTCAAAAGGAGGACTTTTTTGAAATTGCTCCTGGACAGAAAATAAAAGCTTAATAAGACTCTTAGAAATAGAAACTCATGCTTCTTAGTTATGCTCCAAATGGAGGACACTTTGGAAAACCTCCTGGGCAAAAAATAAAAGTTAATAAGACAAATAGAAATAGAAATTAATTTAAAAAAAGAAATAGAAATTAATGCTTCTTAGTTATGCTCAAAATGGAGGACTCTTTGGAAAACCTCCTGGGCAGAAAATAAAAGCTAATAAGGCTCATAGAAATATAAATCTATCCTTCTTAGTCATGCTCAAAAATAGAGGACTTTTTGAAATTGCTCCTGGACAGAAAATAAAAGCTAAAAACAGTAATAGAAATATAAATCAGTGCTTCTGAGTCATAATTCAAATGGAGGACATTTTGGAATTCCTCCTTGACAGAAAATGAAAGCTAAACATACTGATAAAATACTGATAAAATATAAAGGCATGCTTCTTTGCCATGCTCCAAATGGAGGACTTTGTGGGATTCCTCCTGGACAGAAAAATAAAAGCTAAAAACATTCATAGAAATATAAATCCATGCTTCGTCGTCATGCTCAGAAATGGAGGACATTTTGCAATTGCTCCTGGACAGAAAATCAAAGTTAAAAAGACTCTCAGAAATAGAAATTCTTGCTTCTTTGTCATGCTCAGAAATAGAGGACAAATTCTGAAATTCCTCCTGGACCGAAAATAAAAGCTAAAACACTCATACAAATGTAAATTCATGCTTCTTAGTCAAGCTTTAAATGGAGGACATTTTGAAATTCCTCCTGGACAGAAAACAAAAACTAAAAAAGCAAATATAAATAGAAAATGATCCTTCTTAGCCCTTCTCCAAATGGAGGATAGTTTGGAATTCCTCCTGGACCTGTAATAAAAGCTTAAAAAGTTGATGTAAATATAAACCTGTGCTTCTGGGTCATACTCCAAATGGAGGACATTTTGGTATTCTTCCTGGACAGAAAAGGCTTAAATAGAAGACGTAGTCTTGGAAAAGGAGGCTGTCCGGTCACCACGGCCACTCCATCCCCAAACACCCCTTTTTGCCACAGGTTCCATGGTTTCTCCTTCAGCCACTTCCATCTTCTGGGCATCATCCACTTGGAAGGGATGTGTTTGTGTTTTAGGATCATCCTTCCCTCCCAACCCAGTCTGGTCCTTCTTCACCTGCCCTGCTTTCCCGCTTCCTCAGGTGGCCAGCCCAGCCTTTCACCCTCTCCTCCTTCTCCTCTCCTGGATGGTTCATGTACATAGAGTCTTCTTTCCTGCTTTCTTTCTTTCTTTTGACAGTACGGCTTTGTCAACCATGCCTTGGAGCTGCTGGTGATTCGGAACTATGGCCCTGAAGTCTGGGAGGATATCAAGTAAGTAGGACAAGGCTTGATGGTGACTCCGAAGACCAGAGTTCAAATTCTTGCTTGGCCATGGAAATAGGGTTGCCATAATTCCATACCACAAAACCAGGAAAATGAGGGACAAAATGCAGGGCATTCAAGAAAAATGGAGGACACACCCAACTAAAGGCCAAAACCATTAATACACTTGTCCCTCCATATTCGCTAGGGTTAGGGGCACAAGACCCCGTGAATATGGAAAAAACACAAATAACTAAAACACCATGTTTTTACTTGAGAAGACACCTCTCTAGGAATCTCTAGGTGCTCCAGTCCAACTCTGTGGCCAACGTCTGACAGACACTGACCATAGAACTGCACTGGAGGAGCTACAAATGCCTAGTAGAGTATTCTCTCTAGGAATTTCTAGTTCTTTCAGTGCAACTTTTAGTTAAAGTTTACCATAGAGTTGCTTTGGGAACCTAGATATTCCTAGAGAGAACATATTAATCAAATCCGCAAATAACAAAGCTGCAAATATGGAGGGATGAATGTACATTTAAAAAAAATTAAAGCTCCCAACCCAGCCCCCCAGGGAAAGCCTGCCAGGCCCTAGGCCTCCGTGCTGCTAGCCTGCTGCGCTGAAAAATGTGGCAAAGGAGGTGGGGGGGGCAGAAGAAGGCCCAGTGTTCACCCCGAGCCCCCACTTAATTTATCTTCTGGGGCCTCTGCCAGGGCCCCAAGCGTGATGTCACCACCTCCAGCCCCAGCCAGCATGGCCTGCTAGGCCTCTCCGGGGCTCCAGCCCTGGCCTAGGCCCTGAACGTGGTGCCCCAGGGAGGCTTAGTTGGCTGTGCTGGCCAGGGCTGGAGAAGGTGGCGCTACGCTTAGAGCCTTGGAAAAGGCCCCAGAAGATTCAGCACGGCATGATAGGCTGGAAATTTGGGACTGGAGGGTTAAAATGCCCAGCCAGGACAGGACATTTTTGGACTCTCCAATCCGGTATTGCCCCTCCAAAACCCGGGAAATGGCAACCCTATATGGAAACCCACTGGGTCACGTCTCATCCTCAGGGGAAGGCAGGGGGGAAACCTCATCCATTCTTGCCAAGAAATGGCACAGGATAGGGTCGGCCTTAACGGTTTCTATCAGTCCAGAGTGACCAGATGTCCTCACCGCCAAGTAAGATAAGGCACTGCAAAATATAGGACATTCCAGAAAAAGGGAGGACATGACCAAAATAAAAGCTAAAAAAACACTCATGTAAGTATAAATTCATGCTTCTTAGTCCTGCTCAAAATGGGGGAAAGTTTGAAATTCCTGCTGGACAGAAGGGTTGAAATGGAGATCATATCCTGGATGTCTTTGGTCACCCTGGTCAGAAACCACTTGAAGACACACAACAGCAACAACAGGGCCTCAGCTACGTTCACTTGTCTGGTGTTGAATTGTCTCAGTTCTCATTGTGGCCATTTCCCTGCCCTTTCTGTGGGGACACTCACCAAGGAACCCCCTCCCGGTCACTCCCAAATGTCTCCCTCCTTCCCCCACCCTTTTCTTTTCTTACCCATTTGGGTCATGGAGGCAAGGACAGCCTTTCACCCTCAGCCCAACCTCCAAACTATTTCCCAGGCCAGTTTTGGCCCAGCCTCACCCAGTTCTCACGCTCCCAAAGGCACTAGCAAGAGGCTGAGGGAAACCACCTCCTCCCTTCTTCCCCCTGGGTTGAGGGAGAAGTGGCTGGGGCAGCTCCCTCCCAGGGTGACCAGATATCCTAACCATTGCAAAATATAGGAGGTTCCAGAAACATGGAGGACAGGACCAAATGAAGGCTCAGAACACTCATAGAAATATCAATTCTTGCTTCTGAAAATGAAGGACAATTTGGAACTTCTCCTGTGCCAGGACAAACAGGCATTCCCCAGAATTCCATAGCACTGAGCCATGGCAGTTAGTTTTGTGTCAGACTGGATTATTTCTGCAGTGTGAATGTAGCCCTGAAATGTATATGTCCTGGAAAAGGAGGAACTCTGGTCACCCTGCACTCTCTTGCAGCCATCCCTGGGCTCCCGTGGGAAGGAGGCAAGCCCAGTATTCTTCTCCCTTGCCAAGCTCTGACTGAACAGCTGGTGGGAAAAAAGTGAAAGGGGCCTCGTTTGTGGTTCTTGTGAGAACCACGGTGGGGGTGGATGGGGCAGGAAGGAGGAGATGAGGATTCTTCACTTCTCATGGCTGCTTTCCTTCTGACCCCTCTGATATTGGTTGTATTTGTTCATATTTTTTCCATGATTATTAATCAGTGTTATAGTGGTGGTTTTTAAAAAATTTTTTTTAAAAAAAACCTTTTGTAAAAACCCTGCTCAGGGTGACCAGATGTCCTCCTTTTCCAGGACACATCCTACATTTCAACCTTATGTCCAGAAGGAATTTCAATATGTCCTCAATTTTGAGCGGGACTAAGAAGCAAGAATGTACATCTATATGAGTGTTTTTAGTTTTTTCCGTATTTGGTCACGTCCTATGTTTTTCTTGAATGCCCTACATTTTGTGGTGTGTTGCCTCCCTTTGTGGTTAGGGTATCTAGTCACCCTTTCCCTGCCAGGGAGAAAGGCAGCATAGAAATAAAGTACATAAATAAATAAAAATAAAACAAGGCCCTTCAGCTCCCAGCTCCTGAGCTTTGTAATGAGAGTGAAAAGTGCCCCTATCCAGGCCAGGTGCTCATGGTCCCATTAACTAATGATGCTGCCCAGAACTCTCTCGCTTGGAGAAAAAAAGCCTGTGGAGCTCTGTTGGACTAGATCTGTGCACGAATGTGCACTGAATTGGAAAATAAAATAAAATATAAGCACTTGTGGTCCTGTTTGGCCCATTACAGAGAAACAAAGCAAAATGGGCCATGCATACCTTTATCGGGATCACACCTATTCAGTAAGGACTTCCTTTATTACGGCGAACTAAGTAAAAAAAGTTCGTGTTCTCCCGAATTATGATTACATGGGAAAAAAAGGAAAGAAAGAAAGAAAAGAAAAGAAAAGAAAGGTGTGGCAGAGGGAAGAGCTGGCTTTCTGCATCATGCCGAATTTCTCCCCTACTTACCAGCCCAGAAGAGTTCTGGAGAGTTAGAAGCCTTGCTTGCAATGTTATATTTTTCTTGGTCCTAAAATTTTACCCTGCTGTGAATTATGCATAGAACTGGGCTGTAAATTATGCTGAACAGCCCATACGACTCCCTTGCACTTCTTGTGAATGTTGTGCTATAGGCAAGGAGTTGAAGCAGAAGTGGACACTTTCTAACTCAATGTGTATTCTTATTAGTAT
This sequence comes from Urosaurus nigricauda, assembly GCA_034509955.1. Taxonomy (NCBI): domain Eukaryota; kingdom Metazoa; phylum Chordata; class Lepidosauria; order Squamata; family Phrynosomatidae; genus Urosaurus; species Urosaurus nigricauda. Next base: position 153,180,119 of record JAOEGL010000005.1, on the reverse strand, counting down.
AACAATAGATTCCGCTTGCAGGTCTGAGAAATACAAGTTCTTTTCATGTAGGTTGAGGAACTTGCATGTGTCTGTGCTCTGTTACCACCTCACATGCACTTTTTCTATATCCTTAAAAAATTCAGTTCAACATTTCTTTCTTTTATGTGACCAGACTTTCCGTTGCATCAGGATGTATATGCCCTAATCTTCTCCTACTTTAGTTTTAGCTTCTCAGCTGCATTTGACTCCATAAATCATGATTGCTTCTCCTTTGCAGCTGTAAAAAACAGTTAAAATAATTTTTATTAACACATACTTCCTGTTGTTGTTTTCTTTTAAATCTTTTATATCCATACATATGTACCAAACATTTCTTTAACATTAGTTAATCCTTGGCATTTGAATATGTACGTACTTCCCCTTGTGGCACAGTTGTATATTCTGTATATGTATGCATGTAATGGTCTAGATTTTATCATCTCTTAACATTCCTCTCTGCTACTTACAGGGTTTAATTGGATCAGTATCTGCAATCATGTGCAGAATGCATGTTTTTATGCCAGTGAGTAACCAATACCCAGCCCATGCCACCTTGACAAAAAATCAGCACATTTAAAATATGCAGGCAGCAAAGGAGATGTAGAACACACCTGTTGACTGATACATCTTCCCTCAAATATTGTCAGGCTACCATTTACTTTCCTTTCACTTAATGAGGAGTCAAAGAACAAAACAATATCTAATGGTCCCACCGCAGTGCTTTCCAAAATTTATTTCCAGAGATATGCACACTATTTGTTATCCATTAAGTGAATAGCAAGAGTGGTTGTGGAGAAACAGGGAGGAATTGATGAGCATTGGTACTCAAATGTTTTACCCTTGGGACACCCCTTTACATCTACATGTGTATGTTGCACCCCACACATGAATAAAAATATTTTCTTTATTTAGAGTGCATATTTTTATTCATACATTCATGTATATTCCTATTTTAACATTTTATAAGGAAATAACATTTTTAAAAAATTAGAATGGTTTTATTTAAGTAACTTTAGTATTTAATTCAACATGTTTAAATTTTACACGTACAGTGGACCCCCGGGTTACGAATCCCCCGGGATCCGTAATCCCCGGGATCCGAAGGAGTCGGGGCCGGAAAAACGGCCCCGGTCTCCGAAAAAATTCCCGGGTTGCGAAAAAAAAAGCAACCCGGGCCCTTTAAAACAGCACTCTCCGGCGCGCTGTGCAGCAAAAAAAGCGGTCCCCCGGGTAGCGAATACTTTCGGGTTACGAAAGTGATCCCGGAACGGATTAATTTCGCAACCCGGGGGACCACTGTACTGTAAAAATGTTTGGGAAGAGGAGGAGGGATCAGGGTCTACATATTTTCCACCTCACTTGAACAACTTCCCCCCATCCCAAACCATTTGAGAATCACGGGTGTAAAGTCTTCTCCTTCAAACACTCCTACCAGAGCTGACTATTTTGTATGCATAATGACCAGGTTGGCAGTTTCCTGGCGGCAGTCATTAAGCCAAAAACTTGAAAAAGTTACCTTGTTGGCCAATAGCCATGATGGATGAAAAATTATAGGAGCAATAGTTCAACAAATTAACTTTCCAAAAGTTCTGCTTTAGTTTGAACACTTCATGATTTTGCCCTGTCAGGCCTCTGTCATTAAAGATCTGTGTGCATATGTATGTGGTTTTAAGTAAAGGATATAGAAAGATATCAGTAGTGTGCAGCAGATAAAATTTATCACATTTTCTTCTTTCAGTAATATTGTATCTTTTCTGGTAGGGAAACTCATCCTCCCTTGTGATACCAGTATAACACTTATGTGAGCAGTGTTATACTATCTAAATTTTAGATGTGAATAGTGTGTTGCGTAAATGTCCTGTTACAAATGCATCCTTCCAAGTAAGTGAACTGTATGTTCATAGTTTAAAAGTCTCTACTTTTTGTGTCCTTGCTTTCTTAAAGAAAATGGGAATGCTGCTGAAATACTGTGCCCAGTCTTAACCTCTATCATAGACACATCTACTGTATGTCCTATCTAAACTTGACGTTGAGTTGTACCAAGTTAAATATTAAACTTGAATTGCCCAATATATTCCAGTACTGTATAAGGTGATGTCATGTATAAGTCGGGGGCAGGTTTGGGGACCAAAATTATAGATTTTTATATGACCCAAGGATAAGTCAAGGGTAAAACCTAGGGGCATGTAGCAAAAGATCTAAAGGAAGAAGCAAAGGAAAGCAATGCCAAAGAACTTACAAAATTCCAACAGACATAACTGTTTGTGCTCACTGTTTGTGGATGGATGAGAGGTGCTTCCAGGACAGATCATGCTCTTGCCTTTCACCAGGTGATTGTTTCCTTTTTTATAAGAATTAAAGTACAGGACTTATATTGACCCCTAGATAAGTAGATCCAAGTTTTTGAGGGTCAATTTTACTAAAATATGTAGACTTATACATGAGCATATACAGTAGATTAATTCTCAGAGATGTACAAATAAAGATCAATTTGGCTACAGTAAAAACATATTGTAATTCCAATTCTTCTTTTATATATATATGAGTTTGTTAATACAACATATTACCTTACATACCAACCAATTATTCACGTCCTATCTCAGAACTGTGATCAACTGTTAATTTCTTATACACATACATAATAATTCCTTTGTATATTACTCCTCCCTCTATCTCTCACCCACTTGGGAATGGTGTTTCCTTATTTCCTTTTTCTCTCATGTGTAAGAACATTTTAACTTTTTCTTTTACATTCTCATACCCCTTCCTCTCCTCAACAAACAGAGCAAAATCAGTATTCTCCAATTACTAAGCCAAACATCTTCTTTCAATTGACCAATCAATTCTTTCAATTGGCTTAATCCTGCCAGAAGTTGACCATAGAGTTGTGCTGGAGAACCTATAAATTCCTAGAGAAAACACTTGTCTAGGCATTTGTAGGTCCTCCAGCATGATTCTGTAATCAACTTCTGGCAGATGTTGACCATAGAGTTGCACTGGAGGATCTGGAGTTTCCTAGATAGGTGTTTTAGGTAAAAAGAACAGTGGTTTGTGTGTGTGTCTGTGTGTGTGTGTGTGGTTTTTCCACATTCAGGGGGATACTTAATGCCTAAGCCTAGCAAATGTGGACGGACCACTGTAATGTTAATGTGAGTTGATATTTATCTAAATACCTATTTTGTATGTAAATATTATTGCTTTATAGATGATCCCTGTTTTCTAAGATGTGGTATGGGTTACAGCATCATACAAAATAAAATATATCCTGTTTGATTTTAAATAATTTTAAACCACATATTAATGTGTGTACCATGCAGGATCATTCTTGTTCAAATCACTCCCATGTAATGTACACAATATAATTCTGTTTTCTTTCTTTAAGTGCTCCCCCAGACAGCCAATAGTTTCAGTAATGGTCTGCTCTGTTTCTCTTTGCCATGTCTTGTAGAAGTTGTTCTTGCCCCCACATCCACTCAGGCTTCAGACTTTCTTGATGGTTTCTCCTTTTCTTCTCCTTTTCTTTTAGCCCCATTTTGTTTGAAGAATGGTATGGGCAAAGCTTCCTCCCCTCCTGAGGATTGTAATGAAGGAAGGAGGTTCTCTTTGTTGAAAGTCATGCTATCATTCACAGTTTCATCAGTAGGGTTGTCCATAGATATAGGAGAAATCAAACACTGTAGAGACTGAAATGAGCATTAATTTCTCCCATTATCAGAAAGTCCCAGGAGGAAGAAAGGGAACAAACAAAAACACCAGGCTTGGGTTTTAAACATCACAGCTAGTCACAAGGACATAAAATGTCATAGGTAGTCCCAGGAGTTCACGGAAAACAGACTGGAACATTAGCTGCATCAGTTGAATCTTAAATAAAATCTCATCATGTACAGGTGCAACTCCTGAGGCTTTTCACTAGTCTGGATGAGCCCTTTGATGACTTTTGCCCAGAGTAATTCCAACTTTCTGCATCACTTGCATCTTCATCCACTTCATGACATCTGTGCTTAATTCTGGATATGACTATGCAGAGGATTTTGTTCATCTATCAATCTCTGTCAGCTCCAGGTCTATGTAAATGACTCAATGAGTATGTCTTTTCTAACAACACACCCATGCTCACACCAGCTTTTACTGAGAGTCATTCAAAGTTTTAGTGTTCCATGGTAAGTTAGCTCAAATGTTTCCTTACTTATACCAAACTAGGACATATACATAGATTTACACCATGTCTTACTGAGCTGCTAGCTGAATTCTTAAATGGAGTTTTTTCACTTCATATGTATGCAAGATTTGGAAAGGATTTTAACAAGGCTGTTTGTCATGTCATGTGATGACATCAGAACCAACACAAAACATTTTGATGTCTGAGACAGAACATCCAATTATATCCTTCTCGCACCAGCAACTGCATATAACATTTTCTTGCCTGAAATAATACCTGTTTTCTCTGGATTCATTGTCTGTTTATTAATTTCCATCGCCCTCATACATTCCCTAATCACTAGTTAAGAGTGGAAATGGTTGCTTCTAGACCACATATTGGTGAAAAATCAAGGTTGCTATCAGCATATTTTGAAACAAATTCTCTGAAGTATTTATATAAGAATTAAGGCTGAAGTCTTAACAGGCAAAATTAACCCTACTGATCTCAATAAAACTTATTTCCAAGTAGACTTTTTTATTTCAAGTATTTCTGTACCGCCTCCCAGCCCACAAAGGCTCCTGAGGCAACACATACAAGATTTCATTGTAATCGAATAATTGATTTACTAAAATTATCTGATTTGATAAATAGCCAATTATATTTAGAAGAACACTGTTTAAAGTAATCAAGTTTCTAGGGACTTCTACCCTAGCAGGCAAGAAGTCTTGAGTCATGATGTGGGGCAGTGCATATACCTTAGAAACTGGTAGAAGATGAAATGGGAAGGATGAAAGAGCCCAGAGCATTATTTTTGCTACTGTGTGATTAAAGCCCTGAATGTGTAGCTGCGACATTGCTTCATTTTCATAGAGATGCAAACATGGCATGCAGCAGAAAGAGATACAGGTATCTTGTGAAAGGCATCCAATGCGAATGTCAGTAAGGGGCAATTGCAGCCCTAACCTTCATCTGCCTCAAACACGGACGACAGAAACAGCACTACCCAGCCTTATGCAGATGTGTGTGTGTGTGTGTGTGTGTGTGCATTCAAGTTGCATGTAGCTTTATGGTGGCCCCATTAATTTATAGGGTTTTCTTAGACAAGGGATATTCTGAGGTGGTTTACTCAGGTAAATCGTCACCATATAGCACAAACCAGTGTTAGACTCCAGTCCAGGAAGATTCTAACAAATTCAGTTTCATTGCACAAAAGTTTGAAGAGGCCCAACACAACTACCACAATTACTGCAAAACAAAACACAATCTTTGTTCTGCATTCATCTTCTCTTAAAGGAGAAATAACAGAAATAATCAGTAAAAACAGAAGTTTTCAATTAACAGAAAAGCAGAGCAGATTAAACTGCTTTTCATGACTTCAATTTTTTTCAGCTGTCCCAGCACTCTACTCTGTTTAGCATACATACAGAACAACAATGTTAGGCAGCTTTGTTCAGAAGCAACATTGGTACCACATAATTCATGGCAGCAATTTCTCTCAGTGGTACAAATATCCCTCACAGTCCTCAGAGGCCACTAGCACTTCAGATATCCACACAACACAGATGTTACCTGTGAATCATGTTGCCTTTCCTCCTAAGTATTGAACCTTTTTATCACATTCTTGTCTTTCTCAATATAAAATCCAAGGTCTAAATCAAATTGCTAGTCCCACTTAGAGTAAATCAACTGAATCAATGAGATTTACTTAAATGCTAACTTTACTATTCAGTAATTAATTCAATAGGTCTATTCTGGTTGCTTTTCTAGAGGAGGGGATAGCAATGGGAAGCAAAAAGATCAAATGCACACAAACATACACCCATTCCAAGTTGGGCAAATTTCAAGCAAAGTGAGCTAGACTTGAAACACGGAAACCCAGTGCGCTACTCCCGGACAGGACATGGCCACTTGTTTGCTGCTTGTCTTGGCATATCTGTTCCATGTACCAATCACAAATATTTGTTTTTCAAGAAATCTTTTCTTCTTTTTGTACCTCTCAACATGACAGTAAAATAAACCAAAGAATTCTTCTTTACTCCTTACCAGAATGGAGGCTGCAGACAGAGGTCATTTACAAGCATCAGTGCAAAATTGAATGGAAAGCAACAACAGCAGCCCAGCCAATGTAGGCACTAGTGCATTCGAACTTACTGGCATGAGACACAAGCCTCTGCTACCTTTCAAATATCCCTCGTTACTCATATGAATTTGTTAAATGGGCCTGCCAATCTTTTCTTCACATCCTTTAATGGCAAAATAAGTCTTTGCCCATGAAAATGCTCCTGTGCTTTAAATAATCTATACCAGTCACACTGTAGGGAGGGATATTTCCAGTGGCATCAGTAGGGTGTGTGTATGTGTGGTGGTGTGGACTGCACCAGGAGAATCCACAGAGGGGAGTGTCATCCACTGGGTAGTACACCCCAGGTGGAGCAGGCAGCTGTTCTTCTGGACCCAGGGGGCCATAATCATGTGGGACTCAGGAGAGCGGCTGCTTTCCATGGGCACACGGGATTCGGAAGGCTGGAGGGAGGGCAGCTGGGGAATCCTGCGCAGCAATGGCCATGCAAGACTCGGAAGGTCAGGGGGCTGCTGGGAGGGCTGAATGCACCCCCACCTTGCTGCCATGGCCCATTCTACACAACCCAGCAGTGAGGTGGGGAGAGTGCCCTTTTGGTCTCACCCCATGGAAGCCCTCGCACCAGGTGACATCCTGGGTGAGGACCACTGGATATTTATGGTGAGTTTTTAAATAGATGGGTGAGAGTTGGAGAAAAAGACAGTGCCGTCCCATGGCCTGACTCTAAGGAAACTGACAGCTAATTCCACTCTGTGGCTTGTCTATATGTAATAAGAGTGGACTGGTTGCTTGAGCCTCGGCAAGATGGGAAGAAGGAGGGTGCCAGTTAATTGGCTATGTCTAATGGAGAAGGCTCTTTTGGAGTATATTGTAATTCAGCCTGTGCCACCTGCCCAACTGGTGGTCGTATTTCCTGAAGGCTTCTGGGTTTTGTAGTCAAAAGTAACCCTTTTCTAATGTTTCCCCCCCTAAAAATTGAGTTGTCTGATACATATTTGTGCTCAAGTTGACTCCAGCATCTGAAAGATTGATAACTACCATGCCAGGTAGTGAGAGATAGATGCTATCTATCCCTTTATTTCCTGGACCCTGGAATCACAATAAATGAACCTTGAGAGTGGGGAAGGAAGAACTTCAGATATCTAATTGGTCAGTGTTAGAAATAGGATACTATGCTAGGTAGACTTTCAACATGTTCCAGCAAGATTGTTCCTGTTATTTCAGGACTATTCATCTTTGCCCACAGAGTTCACTTGCTTTTGAATACTAATTGCTATGGGGAAACAAAAGAGTATGATAAGAATTGCCACAATACATCATTCTGTACAAATATTAAAATACATGATTCACAGTGGGAGGAGAGCTGTAAGACCAAGAAGCATGTTCACTCAGAGAAAGCATGTCATTTTTCATTACAGATTCTAAGTTCATAATTAAATGGTTAGTCACATGAGTTCTGTATTATTAATCAGCTAATATTTTAAAAAGTTGAAGAGTAATGATAACTAACACACTAACACCAAGCATGCAGTAAAAATTAAATAACATTTTAATCCATTCTATTCAGAAACTAGTATGATATTTTACCATACTTCTGTTAAAACTCAGTAGTAGAGTGGTATACTTTGGTGAAAAAGTATAAAAAGCTTTCAACATGAAAAGATTTCTTCTCTTACTGTAAAAATTGGAGCCAGTGTGGTGGTGTAGTTTGAGCATTGGACTATGACTCTGAAGACCATTGTTCGAGTCCCCACTCGGCCATGGAAACCCACTGGGCAAGTCACACACTTTCAGCCTAAGAAAACACTATGATCAATTTGCCTCAGAGTCGCCATAAGTCGGAAACAAGTTGAAAGTGCACAACAACAGCAAGCCAAATAGTTGGTTATACTGTATCCAGGATAGAAACTTGATTCTACTATATCAGACAATATGTAGAAAGATCTTGTAGCACCTTTTAGACAAACAGAAAAAAATGGTAGCATGAGCTTTCTTAGACTTCAGTCTATTTCCTCAGATGCTAAATGCAAACTGAAGTCTATGAAAGTGCATGCTACCAATTTCCTTCAGTTAGTCTCAAAGGTATTACAAGATCTCTATGTACTGATTCTACAGACTAACATGGCTATCTTTGAATTCTATATCAAACAAATTATTCTTGAAATTAGTTCTTACTAAGTTTGACAAAAACGACATATGGGTAAATTTACCGGCAATAGTCGGGGTCATCCCTAAATAAGATCTTACATGAAAGAGAACCAGAACAAGCCTGATACAGAGGTCAGAATATTGGACTAGGACTCTGGGAGATTAGAGTGAACTTTCCATACACTCATGGAAACTCACTGAATGGCCTTGACTAAGAAAATGGTAAGCTTCTCACAATAAACCTTTCCAAGAAAATCCAGGATAGGGTTGCCATAATTCAGAGTCAACTTGAAAACATGTAATGCATGAAAGAACCATTCTGTGTTGTTTGCAACCTAATGGAGAATACAGTTGGCCCTCAGTATCTGTGGACTTGCCATCCACAGATCTGAGCACCCATGTATGGCAAGCCCACATTATCCCCAATAGCATGCACATGGCTGTGCGCCCATTAGGAACAACCCCCATTGTCCCCAGGAGCAGTGTGTGTCCCTCGCTTGTCATTGCTGTTGCCGGCTGCCAAGGCCATGGGGGACATGACGGAGATTCGAGGCTTCTCAGAGAATTGTTAGCATTACCCCATTAGGGCAAGCTGAAAGATGCCCCAGGGCCAGGTTCTGGGAAGGCTTCAGGGGCCACCAGCATGGTGTCCCCCAAGCCCAGCACATCCCTGCCAAAGGATAAAGAGTGGTTGGGTGCTCTGTCCCTCTGTGGGAGCTGGAGGAGACCTCACAAAACCCACTGGGACAGCAGAGGGGGAAGGGGATGGAGGGCGGAGAGATTCTGGGAAGAGGGGCTGCTAGTGGCAGCTATGGAAGCACTCAGGTAAGAAGAGGTGAGGAAGAAGGGGATCAGCGGGACTTTAGTGGCTGCGCAACAATGGAACTTGAGCATCCATGGATTTTGGTATCTGTAGGGAGGTCTGGAACAGATATCCCGTGGATACTGAGGGCTGACTGTATTTAGAATTCATGTTAGTCATGGCTCTGGTTCTTCCCTATAATTTTTTCCTGGCAATGGAAGCAGAATTTCAGAAGAATAATTGACCATAGCCACAGCACTGTGTGGCTAACTGTTGGTGGGACAACACCTTTAGCCAGTAGACAGGATCTAATAGTAGAATTCTTTGTCCTGTGCAAGAAGACTTTCATGTAACTTCTCCCCACCCCTCCCATTAGATGTAATATTGTAGTTTTTGAATCCATGGGGGGTGGGTTTTTCCCCAGTGGGGAGATTTTTTGGGGGAGGGTACCATTTTTTAGTATTTTTTAAAATGAAATATTACACTGTTATTTCAGCAATATAAAATGTGTGATATATAGGTTGGTTTGGCATACAATTACTATGTTTGATATATTAAAAGTACAGGTTTATCCTGGAAATAATTGCAAAAATTTACTTCTTTATATTTATTATTTTTCTTACCAATGGACCTACAAGGCAGTGAACTGTAAGGAACACCTCAGTTAATAAGCCACCTCATTGCCTTTGTCAGTTTGTGTGAGTTAAGAAAAAAAATGTAAGAAGTGAAGAAACATTAACATTAGTAAAACAAAGTAAAGTATTTTCTCTAGTGTTCCATAGTATCAAACAGACATAAAGTGTTCACTCCCATTAAAAAAACCTAACAGGAGACAAGGACAGGGTTACTCAGTGTTTCTCAGATTATCTGATGTGGGGGACTTATATCCCCCCCCCCACCCGGTATGCTAGGAACCCAGTACCATGTTTGTGCCCATTGGCTACAAGTGTTTCTTCCTTTCCTTGAAACTCACCATGGTCAAGCAGCCATTGACTACAAATTTGAGTAGCACTGCTGGACATAGCATGCCTTCTATACATACTTTTTAGAAATAATGACGGAGGGATGAACACTTTGTTCTAAACATTTTATTCATCATTCTATAAGAAAATACTGTATTCCACAATAAAAATGTTCCTTTTTCATTCATTTTTATTTTATTTACTTATATGCCACTTTTCTCCTAATTGGACTTCTAATAAAAAGGAAAAACAGCTTTGTTTTTAAAAATGAAACAACAACAACAACAACGTATTTCCTCATCCAGTTTTTCCGTCCTTAAGCAGTCACATCCTCTATTCCCCATCCCATTACAGCCCTCTGGTGTCAAGAATCTGCTTTGGTGGCAAATGATTGATTCTGATGGAAGAAGTGAGCTGTTGTGGAAAGATATCGTTGCCCACTGTTCCCAACCACATACTAGCTAGTGATCCCTTGCCTGAAGTCCAGTCAGTCTTGGCAGCTGTCACAAATTAATTCGATATATTAGCTGAAAATATGGTCAGCCCGTGTTATCCACTAATTCTTTATTCACAGATTCAAGCAGCCACAGATTGAAAATATTTTTAAAAATAATAAATTGCAAAAAGCAAACCTTGATTTGGCCATTTTACACAAGGGACATCATTTTTCTATGCCCCTTTGTTTAATGGCAATCGAGCATCCACAGATTTTGCTATCCATGGGGAGTCCTAGAACCAAATCCCGACGGATACCAAGGTCCCACTATAATGTCAAACTAAGGGTGAAAACGTCACCCAAAATACTGATAGATTGAGTCAGCGGTGACACAGAATTTAGAAATATGATTTCAAAATGTGATTCCAAGATAAAAATAATAAATTTTCTAATTCAATTCCAAGTGTTACTTCCCTTTTGAAACTTAGAACTAAGATAGTTCACCCTGTTCTTAAAATAGGAACATGTCATTCTGGTCTTTTTATAGACTTTAAACATCACAGAAATTCAGAACTAAAGTTTTATCAAGATTCCCCTTTCCTTAAAATGGAACATGTCATTCTGGTCTTTAAATATCATGACAGTTCTGCACGTGTCTGAAGCAGTGGTTTCCATAAATGGTACAATCTCTAAAGGCACTATTCTTGTCTATTTTCTCTTAAATATAATAAAGACATAATGGTACAGCGCTTTGCTTACTAACAAGATATTTGCTCAGTACTATTGTTGCCATTCACCGATAGTAAAATTATTATATAAGTTGACTATGTAAATGGGATAAGTGACTTATACTAAAATTCATTTTTCATTCTAAAATCTATTTTTTCCCTTGAGCAGATGAAATACTTTTGATACTAAGGAAAATCTTTATTTTCTGTTTGCCTTTTGTTATGGCTATTCATGCAGAAAGATAGGAGTTTTTAATCTTAGGGCTGTATTTCCCTATGGATTTCTAATTGGGAGATTGACAGCTATAGTCAACAAGTGTCACACTGAGATAAAAGCCAGACTAGGAGAGGTCCAGAAAACACATCATATCCAGATGCTCAAAACTGCAGAACAGCCATTGTCTCAGTAAATATTTATTTATTTTATTTATTATATTTATTTGTATCCAGCAATTTTTCCAGTACTGGGTCTCGGTATATTCTCAAAAAGGAAGGTTAGAAATACTGTAGTGCATTATCTGGCTGGGGAGTCCCTGCCTGCTTTGCTTTTCATAACAATGTCCAGCCTGAATATTTACTTATATTTGCTGCTCTGGTTTTCTTGAACTATCAGACCTGGCAAAGAATCTCCTTTTTCCTAATTGTCTTTCCAAGCCAGTGCCATTCAGGTAGCGTATTGGCCACAGCTAAATAGGATTTAAAAGTTGAAGATTTAAATAGGACAAGTCCTGACCTCTATTTCGGTAGCAGAATTTACCTGCATTCAGCCCATTTCTTCTAAAGAGCAGATGATGTGAAGTCTAAGTCTTTCATGGCCGGCATCCACCGTTCTTTGTGGGGTTTTCAGGCTATGTGGCCATGTTCTAGAAGAGTTTCTTCCTGACATTTCACCACAAATACTGGTGAAACATCAGGAAAAAACTCTTCTAGCACATGGCCACATAGCCCGAAAAACCCACAAAAAACAAGCAGATGGTGTTTTCATTATATAGAAAAGGAAAGGCCATGAATTCACTAAACATTATGATATTCTATATAGGTACCTGTCTTTATGTTGCAGAACACCTATCCATTGCTTAATTTGTCTTATTTCCATTTTAATTTGCCAGTTTGTACACTGTGCTCAATGTTGTTTCACATCTTTTCACATGGCAAACCCTTCTTCTTCTTCTTCTTCTTCTTCTTCTTCTTCTTCTTCTTCTTCAAAAATCTGATTGTGTTAAATTTACACTGGCAATAAAAAGATATAAAAATTTGTCCAAGTTTCCCAGGACAGCTAAGAGATTCTCAAAGTGGGACTTTGCTCTAAGCAATATATTTCTGAGACTTTCTTCAGGTAAGCTTTAGTCTTCAGGGAGTTGTGCTTCATACATAATTTTGTAACAGCCTGTAGGTTTGGGCTGCTATATTTAGAAAATTGCTTTTTCTGAAAAGTCAAAGCAGCTCTGGATTTAGCTTTTCAAAGATTTGCTGTCACAACAAATTCTGGTTTTCTACAAACCTCACAATGTGCACTTGACAAGGTGATGGTCTGAACTGACTGTAGAGACTTGTGGGTGGGAGGGACTTGGGAATGATGGTATTTGCTTTAGTGCTTGTCATGTCTTAAGCTTTTCAAGAACAAGTGCCAAGTGCAAGTGCCAAGTGCAAGGGCAAAGCAACTTTAGAAAAATGTCACATAAACCTGTGAGACACAAACAGTCAATGTTCCAGGAAAATTTCATTAATCAGTTTCAGTTTAGTAATTTGTACATGCAAGTTCTCTAAGACAGTACTTGGAGTAGACTCAGCCAACACTGATATCAGTACAGTACAGTGGTCCCCCAGCTTACGAATCCCCTGGGTTGCGAAAACCCCGGGACCCAAAAACCGCGGGACCGCTAACATATCCCCCGGGATCCGAAAGATCCCCCGGGATACGAATAAAAAAACCCGTGCGGCCCCTTTAAATCGGCCGCGCAGTCCATTAGCGAAAGCGGTCCCCCGGGAAATGAAAGCTTCCGGGTTACGAAAGGTAATCCGGAACGGATTACCTTCGTAACCCAGGGGACCACTGTATGTGAATTTTGCAATGCAAGCTGATGTTTACAAAATGAATTATTCACAATAATAGCCCTTAGTCTCACTTTAGCTTCAGATTTACTTAAACATTAAATTGCTACTTCAGAGGTTGATAGTGCAGTAGTAACCTTTGCAAGACTGGGGTGTTTTGATGTGTTTTGTGCATTCTTAATAATATTATATCATATAATTTAAATCAATGCACATAGTGTAAAGAAGGTGATGCTTGTGATACTAGAAGGCTTTTGTTTGTAAGCTATGCAATTAGAAACTCAGAAAAATGATTAGTTCTGAATGAGCCATTTTTCTATCTAGTATTGTTTTTTAGTTTTTCACACTGGAGTATAGCTCTGTTCAGATGACAGGGAATGAACCTGGCTTAGCATGAACTTTGTAATATCTAATTCCTTTACTATTCTTTCACTTATTCCTACAACTATGAATTTCTTTCCCTTTACTTTGTCTCCTCTGGATAGAGCAACAAAGGTAGTATGTGAGGTTTGCTAGTTCTTTGTCTGTAAACAGAAATTAAACTGGAAACAAGACAAATTACATTAAGCAGTGAATAAGTGCTCTGGAACGCAAGGCAAGCTAGGATAGTATGTGATTATACATTTTCTTTTATTGTTTCACTTACATTTGCTTAATTAAATTATAAACCATTTTTTTCACTTTTTCAATCCTACCCCTCCCACAGATGGGACTCAAAGTAGGCAACAATAAAATAGTACAAAATGAATTGAAGGATATATGTATATATATATACACACACACACACACACACATTTTTAAAAAACCCCCACACAATTTGAAAACTGTAATCAGAAAAAAAAGACACAGCAAATGAATTCAGTTGTCCAAGGCCTGAATGACAATAAAATAAAATAAAAATCTAGAAGAAAAATATTGTTTTAATTTTCTGCTCCCAAGTATAGATAATTTGCATTCATTGGAAGAGGGAATAGGGAATTTGCTTATTTAATTGTTCTTTGAGTTCTCTTGACCCAAAATGTATGCAGTTTTAATGACTATCAGTATTATCCAAGAGCATATCAATAAAAATATTCATTCTGTTCATGTGTCAGGCAGAAAGTTACTTTAAATTGCATTTCATCATAACAGTCAACTAAAAAAATCCTCAAAAATGGATATCTAGGTTTAATATAATTAGTTCTTTAGAAAATTAATTCTTGTTGACTTTTCTAATTGTGAATAAGAAAGATATATGTTAATAATGACCCTAGAAAAGCTGAATGGAGGTAAGAAAGGCATGGTTAAATTAATTAATCTTTGCTGGCGTTTTGAAAAGCTGATTCAGGACCAGTTCCTCAGTGATAAATGAATGATTAAATTAATCTGGTTAATTCCACTTTTCCTTTTATAATCCTAAATTAATTTTTGTTCTACAGTTATCCATGCGTTGTGTACCTTCCGAATTGATTACTGCAGTGAATTTGTGGGAGCTAACCTTGCAACTTTTCCAGATTGGCAGATTATGTAGCACAAGCACCTCTGCAGGTTTCTGGACAGGGAAACAAAGATGGGTCTGCTATCCTTTCCCCATAAACAAAGGGGTGGGGGGCAGAATGGCATACCAGTGTGAGTGAACTCTTTTAGGAGGGGGCTTTGATCCAATGACTTTCTCTTTGTTTTCTTTCCCTTTTTGGGAAAAAAAGGCAGTAGCTTGGTGTGAGCAGAACTGCTGCACACGGCTGCCAGAAAGAAAGTTAATAATGCCCATGGGAATGAAACTCTGTGATGACAGTTTTCAAGAGATAACCGTGGGTGCATCTACACTGTAGAAATAATACAATTTGACACCATAGAAGTGCTGTAGCACTCTCCTATGGAATCTTGAGATTTGTAGTTTTAAAGGGTATTTAGCCTTCTGTGCCAAAAAGTGCTGGTGCCTCCCAAAACTGCAAATCTCTGGACAGAGCCATGGATTTTAAGCTGGTGTTAAACTGCATTATTTCCACAGTGTAGACGTATTCCATGTTTGTATCAGGAAGGAAAGTTGGAGAAGGAAGGGCTGTAGCAGCCCCTTTAAAATTTGATACATTTCAACATTTGGTAAAGTGGACTGGAGTCCACAAAAGTTGAAATATAACAACCTAGAAGGTGGTTGCTAGATCTCTTTTATGGCTGACATGGCATTGTTTAGAGGTCTGGCTTTGGGAATAGAAAAGGCTGCCATCTTTTCCACAAAGGTTACTGCTATTAAGACTCAACATTATCATGTGGCATTGTTCTTTAGCACATTATCTCCTTCATTTCCCAGCCATTTGGCTGGTGGGTCTTCTGCCCTCAAGTTGCTTTTAAGAGAAGTGAGGAAATTAAAAGCATCAGCCTTCATATTATGACCTTATGAATACCCCCATCTAATTTTTCCCTTCCACACACTTAAATATTCATCCTTTCCTCCTGATAATTTGGAGAAGATTAGTCCCCCAGAGATCCTGGAAATATATTCACATTCACATGTGAAAATTTTGTGTAGTTCTGAATTGAACAAGTACAGGCTTCACAGAGAATATTGTACATGTTGTTGTTAATGGAACTTCACTAGCTTCTGTTTAGCATATGGATACAATTTAGGGTACTGCTGTTGATCTTTAAATCTCTCATACTGATCTGGGTCTGGTATGTCATGTAATACAAGGCATCTGCTAGATTGCTTTCCTTGGTATGATTAACAGCTGGGCTTTCCATGTTCCCACCATAAAATGTCAGATCTGTAAATGCATGAATTGAACCTGCTCTGAGATGGCATTGCAATTGTATACAGCTTTGGATACAGGTTTCAAAACATCTATTTTAAGATAGGCGGAGCTTGTGCAGAAACACTCTAGTTGCATTCTCTGTCAGTTTTAAACAGGCTGTGAACATACATTAGTTATATGTTGAAAGTTTTAATTAATCTCCAAATGTTGAAGTGAATTGGATAAAATATTCCATGTTTGTAGACCAATTGTTAGAAGAAAAGGCATATGAATGTGTTTTCTATGTGGCTTTTTTTTAGTTTTTAGTTTTTCTGTCTTGTAAAGGAGACAAATGTGTATTTGGAGTATTAATGTATCTATTATGTTAATTCTGATTTGATCTTCAGAAGAGTCTATGTTTTTCAAATCCTACATTAAGCACACTTATCCACAGAACTAGCAAAAAATAGCTACACATTCAAAGTCCTATAAATAGAACTGTTTGCTTTATACAGAAAGTCAGTTCCTTGGACCGATTCCCATTTTATTTAATTTTGTTACTCATGATAATTTTTTTCCACTAACTGAGTGTTTATAATATTTGCAGAACCTTTAGGAATGAAGCAGGCAACACTCATGTGAATATTTATCTTTACTGTGTTTCTTGGCAATGCCAACATGTGATGGAGAGGTCAGAGGCAAAAAAGAGTTTTTTATGCCGGTGTTAGAGAATCTGAAGTATCTGCCCTGGTGCACGTCTTAATCATTACTTTTGACCAATAGGTATTTATTTAGAGTGGACCATGATATTGACTCAAGGCCATGCTACTACCTCTGTTGTATATCTCTTGAGTGCAAGTCTTCCCTTTTCAAGTGTTAGTTATTAGCATAACGTCTGCCAGTCTGGTTTATGAAGAATATATTGAGGCATACATAGCTATGTGTTGTTGTATTGCAAGAACTATATAGTAATTAGTGGGTTTGCGCATAGATGTTTTGCACACTGCACTTAGGTTGGTCAGACAACAGGATATGTCTGCCCAGAAAAAGCGTCCGTATTCACAACATCACTAAGAGACAAGTTGGGTTGAGAGGGTGATGCATCCCAAGACCATTCACGATCAATCTTATTGTAATAGATCAACTCCTTAGCTACTGCCCCACCTTAGAACACCACATAGCAAAATATATAGTTGCTAGAGCTTAGGGGGGAAAAAACAAACTTTTTTTGGACTACAGCTTCCATAATATCCCAGCCAGCATGGCCTCTGGTAACTTCTCCAAACTGTGGTGATTGCCGGGAAAGGTAACACCCTTTTTGTAACCTTTAGTTTGAGAGTGGGCTTCAGCACTTGGGTGTGGTTATTGTTCTATTCATACTAGATACAATGTTATTTCAAAACAGTATTCCAAAATGCTATTTCCTAATTAACAGTATTTCCAGAGTACTAAAGACATCACCTGATGTTTTAAAAGTCAATGCAGAAAGAACGTCATTAACTTAATATTTGCTAAAGGTTTTCTCAGATCTCTCTATCCCAGGGTTTGTGTCCTCCTCCATAATTTTGTTTTATATGCCAGAAGACAGGGAAATGAGAGCTACGGTATTACAATATCAGTGCTGCTATGCCAGATACATTGGGATTTGTTTGTGGATTAGCATTAATTTGAATCAAGGTGACATTTAAAATATTCATTTGGAATGGTTGCTTGACAATATTTCATTGAACAGCATGAGTACTTATGTACAATAGTGGCAAACAGCCCAACAGAAACAATGCCTGCCTTAGATGTCTGTTTTTAATGGGATGTGTTTAAAGTGGTAAATACAGACTCAGGAAAAGTTTAATTGCAAGAGAGACAGTTTCGGTTCCATGCTTCATTGTTTGTGACAGCCCGACACATAACTTGTTCCAGAGAAACCTGACTGGTATTTACATCTCTGATGATTTGTAGCACTTTTCCCCCACTCCCCACCCCATTGTATCTATTCTACTTTTACAATTGTTCTCTTGAGAGCATTCATGACAAATGAGCTCTTCCTCTTTATATTAAAAATTCATGGCAGAGAATTTCATAGTGAGTAAAAAAATGCATTGTCTAGATAAAATGTGAAAGTTCCAGGTAACAAGATCGAAAGTTTCTAAAACAACCATAAATCACTGTAAGGAGAAATGCTGCTAGCTAACTTTAAAGTTCAACAGCCAAACAGAAGAACGATCACATTGATGTCTGCTGTTATGTAGATAGTTGCATATGTGAAACAACTATGTGAATAAGCACACAAAAGTTACTGTCCTGTAGGTGGCTGCCAGAAGGAGGATGGAAAACTCTATTTCTGTACTGTGCATTAAGAAGAAGGATTCCCCCCTGTAGCAGCTTTTCTCTTTTCTCATTTCTATGGTGTTTCCAGAGGAGGGATGGAGTACTTCACTCTTTGTCAGCCTGCCCTTTCACTCACCTTGGAATTCCACATGCTTTGCTTCAAATCTAAGGCAAGCAGGGTAATTCTTAAATACAATGCTGATGGTGAGGTTAAAACAAACAGGAAAAAGTTCAGGCTGGCATGACCCATCTGGAAATAGCATTTATTGAGTTACGAAAGTTTTTTTTTCCTGAAAGTGTGGCTGTAAATCACTTTTTCAAACAGAGAAATCTGGTTTACAGAATACTCTTGCATGACATCATTCTACCAAAGTTAGGAATTTTTTTAAGCCCCATTGTTTTTTGTGGGAAAGGTAATCATACGTTTAAATGTCTTCCACTGGCTTTAATCATTAACACCAGCGGAAGAGATTTAAACATACGATTACCTCTCCTACCAAAAAAACAATGGAACTTCAAATGTGCCTAACTAAATTAAATGAAATTTTTAACATAATTGTTTATTCATTTTCTTGTTGTGGCCCTCCACCATGTTCAAAATTCAGAACGGTGTCCCCACCTTGCTGACAGGGATCCACCTCTGCTTTAATGTGGCTTAAGTGCACTTAAGCATTATCTGGATCACATCTGTTATTTAAGGCTTAAGCAGTGGTACATGAATGGCCTGCCAGCTATCTTCTGTCCCTGACCTAAAGGAGCAAAATACCCGCTATGAGGAGTGACTTAGGGAGCTGGATATGTTTAGCCTGGCGAAGAGAAGGTTAAGAGGTGATATGATAGTCTTGTTTAAATGAAGGGGTATCATATTAAGGCTGGAGCTAGCTTATTTTCTGCTGCTCCAGAGAACAGTTCCTGGAGCAGTGGCTTCTAACTACAAGGAAAGAAATTGCACCTCAACATTAGGAAGAACTTCCTGACAGTAAGAGCTGTTCGATAGTGGAAGACACTCCCTTGGAGAGTGGTGGAATCTCCTTCTTTGGAGTCTTTTAAACAAAGACTGGATGGCCATATCAAGGATGCTTTGATTCTGTGTTCCTGTATGTCAGGGGGGTTGAGCTGATGGCCCTTCTGGTCTCTTCCAACTCTATGATCCTCTGTGTCTAACCTGGAGTACTGCTAGCAATCCTGTGTAAGATGTAAAGGAGGGAAAAAGATAGGCAGTGGCTGTACACTACCAAGGTAATTTAATAATAAATCACCATGGTTTACTTTAATTGAGATCCTGTCTGCACTGGCCAGGATACTGTGAAGGCAGCCTGCAGTATCCGTGTATCAGAGCTGCCCCAGCTTCCCCCATTACCTCAGCCTTCGGTTCCCTCTCTGGTTGACTGTTTGCATGCAGGTCCTGCTGTGCCACCTGGCACTGCCGCAGCATGTCTCTTCACTCTGAGGTCAGAACAGTATGCCCAGCATTGAGCACATGGTAGGCGCTTCGTTCTGACCTCAGAGTGAATGATGTGCAGCAGGGATGGCAAGAGGCATAGCAGGACACATTTGAAAGAGCCATCTAGTGTCAGAACAGAGGGCTCTGGTTCTTCTGGGAAGATCAGGAGAAAATAGAGTCATGATGATATATTTTAAGCGAGGTTTACCCTGTTTCTGGTGCTGAATGGGCCAGACATCATCCTGTCTGGTTGCACCAGAGCCAGGGTTTGGGCTATGCATTATCTGGTCTTCTCACAAGAGTGGGGAGGCCATTTTATTTGTCCCATGCAGACAGGGCCTGAGATGAGACTATCCTCTCCTGGACTTGAATGATTTCCTTTTCCTCTGCCTAGCTGTGAGGAGGAAATAAAAGCTTTTGCTTCCTTTTTTGATTAACCATGGTTTGCCATTTTCCTGAACCTAACAAATTGTTGTTATTCATCACTCACTTGATTGAAACATGCCAGTGTAAAGCTATCAATTATACAATTGTATTGTTTCAACATACTATGGTTGGCCACTAAATTGTCTCTAAACTAGAGTTGTACCATAGGAAGAAAGGGGAGGGGACATACACAACCCCAAGGGAGGCTTATCGTGATAAACTATGTTTTATTGTGATGTCCAAGCATAGCCATTATCTTGGTGGTAGGTGAGAAGAGGTATATAAAACAGATGGAAACACAGCCAGTGCCACCATTCAGATAGATGAAAGGGCTGCTTCCCAAGATAGAATTTAGGACAATAGTTTATGGCAGAAAATATTGTCAGAATAATTCAGTAAGTCATTATAATTGTGTGCCTTAGCACTGAAATGACATTTGCTGCTATTCTTGAGCAGCAAGATTACTTAGATGGATACTTTAAAGAAAGGATGGGCAGCTATTGAGCAAGTGATTTGGAGAAGAAGAAAAAATCTTGGGAATTATTTCCTGTTGAGCGTAAGTAGGATTGCAACCTAAAATAATAATTGTTCACAATAATGTGGCATTGTCAGATTTATTTTTGAACAAAGCTGACTTCTCAAATGCTCCAAGCTGAACTAATAATTATTTTTTCCTGTTTTATGAGAAGGGGTGAGGGGAAAGCAACAGGATCTGGGTGGACCAGGGGGAAAATTCCTTAAAAGGTCATCTGTAGCCTATTAATTTCCTCCTCTTAGTGCAGCTAATCTGATATCCTATTAATAGCCAATTCCAGTTGAAAAGTTAAAGAGCTGGTCTATTCTTTTTGTTCTGTTTTGTTTTTAATTCTGGTAACATATGTTTGTGTGTGTGTGTGTGAATGAAAACGTTGAGCATCTGAAAAGAGTTCTCAAGCATTATACATTTTTATAAATTATTATCTTCACTACCAGTTACAAGAAGGGGATATATATATGTATGTACATATTCATACAGATATGTACAAGAGTGGCGTAGTGGCTTGGGTGTTCAACTATGACTTGGGAGACCAAGGTTCAAACCCCAATCAACCATGGAAACCTTCTGGGGGATCTTGGACAAGTCACACACTCTCAGTCCTAGAGGAGGCATGAGCAAACCTCCTCTGAGGAAATTGTGCCAAGAAAACACATTGTGTTAGTGTCACAGTATATTGGAAACAACTTGAAGGCACACCACTACAAACACATGTGTTCATACACTTATCAGGTGGTTATTACATTGCAGCAATCTAGCACTTGGTATATTAGTTAGAACACACATATGACATGTATAACAATATGGTCTTTTCTCAAAACTGGTACATTTTCAGAAAACAAATTGTGAATTATGCCGAATGAGCTATAGCTAAACTCTTTTGCTCTATAGACAGAATTAAGCATTTACTGTGTCTTCTACAGTCTAGTTGGGATGAAGCACACCCTATTTTGAGAAGAAAGGGATAAAGATGACATCAATTGAAAATCACTTTGCTTTTTTGTTTGTTTGACTTGGCAGCCATTTTCAAAGAAAACCTCCCACATACAGACCTTAAAAGCTTGCTACTATGCTACATGAACTTCATGAGAAGCCAGTCCCAGCTGCAGATGGGAGTTTTCAAAGAGTGCAGCCCTAGGCTAGTTTCCAACCAGCATATTAAGACAATTATACCACAGTTGCTAATACCTGTGTGGCTAAAGCTTAGAATTTGCATAAGAATTCCAATGCTTCACCCTAGTTATCAGTAAATTTTGACTGCCTATTTAAAACAGTCACAAGTTAGAAAGTAGCTGTACAGAAGAAACAACAAAATGTTGTTTTAAAACAAAACACAAACAAAAATCTCATCCCATAGCAAATGAAGGCAGCAGATTGGGTTGGTTTGAGCTTTACTATTTTACTGATTGGTGTGAACCTTTCGGGCCAGTCTAGTGGCAGGTCAACACCGGCTAGAATATTCTGGGATGCTCCTGAAATATTCTGGCCTCAGAGCTGCCCCAAATTCCCCCTACTACCTCCACATTCTGGAATGATGCCACACAGCTGTCTACACATATGTCCCACTGTGCCACCTGCTGCTGGGGCTGCTGCTGAAAGTCACTCCCTCTGAAGTTAAAGATGAGGTGCATAGCCTTGATCACATGGCTGGGTGCCTTGTTGTGACTTCAGAAGGAGAGACTTGCATCAATGGCAGCAATGCCAGGCAGCACAGCAGGACACATAGGTTAATGGCTGCCCAGTGTCACTCCGAAGTGCTTTCGATCTTCCTAGAAAAATCTGAGGCAAGAGGTAAACCTTTTAAATCTGGTTTAAGGGAGGCATAGTTTGGATTCAGTGCAGAACTGGCTTCCATGAAAACAGTACACATGTGAGTTGGGGCTTTGGTCCTGCACTGTGAAGATAGGGCACCATGATGTTGGGAGAAAACTACTGCATTTGGCCCATGTATACATACCCTAAATTTTTTGGACTACAGTTCTCAGAATCCCACAGTTAGCATGACCAGTGGCCAGTGGCCAAGGAGTCATTAAAGCTTCTGTACAACAAATAGCTCCTTAGGCTGGGATGTACAATTTCCAGATATTTTGAAATGACATGAACATCATTTTTTCCAGGGGGAAGGAGTGGCCATTTGATTGAAAAATGAAATATGAATTGCCCTATCTATTACTTTAACAAAATGAAGTATATCATTTATAACTTCTTTGGACATTGACAGACTTTAGACATTTACAGAAAAAATATATTCCTTTTTAATGTTTTAGGCTAGGTAAACTTCTGCAGAGGAGCATACATAACATAATTCTGTGTTTGGTGTTGTACTGTTTCCTGTGGTCTGGATGAAGTTAAGGACCTCCCCAGCAGAGGGAGGTCTGCAAAGTCTTGACCCTGAATCTTTACACCATCCAAAGGCTCATGCAGTAAGAGTGGAATTTATAGATTCCACTCTTTACTCTCTACTGAGACATAGGCTTGACTGGACTGAATTGAACGTACACCCAGGTAACTACAGAACTGCAGTCCAGGTTCCTTATGAAATACTTATTCTTAACTACTCTATTGCATTCATAACAATTCAGTGGGTCCTTGTTATCCACAGGGGTTTGGTTTCAGGACCTCTGTAGATATCAAAATCCGTGGATGCTCAAGTCCTGTTATGTACAGTGATATAGTAAAATGGTGTTCCTTATATAAAATGGAAAAATCAAGGTGTGCTTTTTTGGATATGTGTGTGTGTCTAATATTTTAAAGCCATGGATGGTTGAATCCATGGGTATGGAGGGCTGACTGTATCACATAGGTCCAAAACACATTGCAGATTGAGACCGCTTGCTCAGTGCTAGGGAATCCTAGGAATTGTATTTTATTGTGGCACCAGAGCCCTTTGACAGAGAAGGCTAAGTGTCTCACAAACCTACAGTTCCCAGAATTCCCTTGCACTGAGCCAGTTAAAAGTGGTTTCAAACTGGATTATTTCTACAGTGTGGTTTGGACGATGGTCTGTCTTGCCAGATTGGTATTTTGGTTTGCAATCTCTATTCAAATCACTGGGAATTGAAGTACTTCTACTTTCCAAGAGCAGCTTTTCAGTATCATTGCCTTTTAAAATTAGTAGTGTGCACTATATTTAAAAACAAATGAAAACCCCTTTTTCCCATAGAAAGCTAACAAGCAGACAGTATGTGCAATAAAAATTAAAGGGCTCTGTTGGGTTTAGCATCTTATGTGCCACTTTACATGCAAGAAAGCTATATATTTGTCATCTTTATTTATGTCAAGTTATTCTCAGCAGTGTAGTCTACAGAGAAATCCCTGCAAAGTATCTCTTTAATTCATTACTTGTGACAGAATTCAGAGTGAATGGAATGTATGTTTCCTACTGGGTTATGCCTGTAATGTTGCCACATGAATGCTACAAATTAGAAAACATTTATAGGAGCAGAGAAAGTGTGTGTATGTGAGAAGAAAATGAGAAAGAGAGGGGCGAGGGAGAAAATGTGGGGGGGGGGAACAGCAGAAAATATTTAATCATTCTTTGCAACATTTGCAAACTCTGCCTTGTGATGTTTTTTTCCTGCATTTTTTCATGTCTTTGCAAACCCTGTTCTCTATTCTTACGGAAAAAGTCCTTTGCAAATAGCTTTCTGCCTATTATTAGCTGATAGATCTGAACTTTCAAAGGGCATAGGATGGGGGTTTGTCCCCAACTTAGTTTCAATGTTTTGCAAGTGCTGATTGTGCCAGCATGATTCCTTCTTCAAAATATTCCCACTATTGCTATATGAAATGGAGCTTGAGTATCATGTAACACTAATGCAGACTGACCGAACACTTGAGGGCAACTAGGAAGGAAGCAGTGCCCCCCCTCCATGTGGTGATTCCCAAGTTGTTTTTTTTTAGGGAGTGTGTACATGTGTAACAGATAATCTTTTAAGTTTTACATGGGAAGCTGGGGGGAATAGCACCTTATCTTAGGTATGAGTTGACCACAGGTATGCCACCCGCCACCGTGCATTTTTGTATTTTAAAGACGGGTATACTCTACCACCAGAGAGCAGCTCATGATACTGCTGTTTCTACTACAAAATAATAACCATTTGGAGTGCCTAACCAACTTGAAACCCACTCAGGAAGTATGGTTAGCAGCTGCCGGACCACGCTCACTACCTTCTGTTGCTGTTATTTTTTTCTACTATCTATTTTCTGATGGAAGAAGAACGGCCCTGTTCTTCTTTAGAAGTTTAAAAATACTAGGAAAGAGGAACACCTTTGCCTTCCTAGTAAGGAAACAGACAAAACTCCCTTGCCCTCCATGACTAAAGTAATATATTAATAATAATTCTTGTGTGCCATCAAGTTGTTTCTGATTTAAGATGCCCTTAAGGTAAACCTATCACAGGATTTTCTTGGTAGTAGTAATAATAATAATAATAATAATATTTTTTTATTTATATGCCGCCCAATCACAGGGTAAGATTTGTTCAGAAAGGGGTTGCCTTTGCCTTCCTCTGAACCTGAGAGCATGTGATTTGCCAAAGGTCACCCAGTGAGTTTCCACATATGGCCAAGTGGGGATTTGAACCCTGATCTCCAGATTCATAGTTCTGTGCTCAAACTACTTCACCACACTGGCTTTCATTAATAACAATTACTATAACAAAACTTTTTTTATGAATCGTTATTAATAATTAATACTAAAATTACTACATTTTGATTACAGACAATATTGGTGCATTATTTAACAATTGTAATTTCTACTTAGGAAAGGAGAACTTTTGACCCTCCAGATCAGGGTCTAGATCTACACTGTCAGTTACCAGTGACAATGCTAAATGGAGCTTCTGTTAGTTGCAAAAATATCTGAAACGCCCAAAGTTGCCTTTTCTTTACCTTTAAACATCCAGCCTAAATCACAGGAAACATTGCCGCTCCTTGGACCTCTCAGTGATCACAAGAGGGTTTAAAAAAAAAAAAAAGTTAGAAAAGTAAATGGGAGAATCTTCAGCCAGCTTGTAAAATAAAGCAAGGTAAATACTTTAGCTTCCCTATCCTGAAATGTTGACAGAGCACTTCCCTGCCCCTACCCCCCTTTTTGGATGTCCCCCACCTTGGCTGTAAATAATTTGGGTAAACGTAAAAGCCTAACATAAGGACCTTTAAGATTTTTTTAGCCCAAACGGTTCATGAAGAAGAGAGGTGGGACTGTGTCATCTATTGCCCATTATATCTCGGAACCCCCAAGATGTTAAATATAAATAGTCCTGCTAGTTACTTCTTCCCGCTTCACATTGCAAATGTCTTTGTTTAAGAGACTTTTTAATGCCATCCAATAAGTAAATTTTTCTGGGTCGTCTATAGGTTAAATATGTAAGTGATAAAGAACATAAAACATGAAAGTTAAAAATCTAAAATAGGGTAAAATCAGCAGCCTCTTGGCTCAAGAATTTCTCCTTTGGTTGTACAAATCAAATGAGGTTCAATCTAGACTTATGAATTAAACTTCATATGCCTTTATCTTTTGTTAAAAAATAGCCATTGTATATACAGTTGCCCCTCCTAACTCCATGAACTCGAAAATCCGTGGAGAGGCAACCTCTCTTTTCGATTGGGCATGCACCGGTTGTGCACACACAGGGGCACGCCTCATTGAAGGTCCAGAATGGATCCCCCGCTAAAACGGAGGTCCAACTGTAATTTAGATCAGATCCATGGGACCTGATCGTCAATTTAATTCTTCTCAAATGGCTATTAGTTGCAGAGCCATAGGAACCCATAATGTGATGTTTTGAGGACTGCCGATGTTGCTGAGAAGTTAATTGTATCTCTTTCATCATTTTCTTCTCTCTAGCTCGATGCATTAAACATTATTTTGTATTACACTCTTAGATTATAGCTGAACATCTTATATATAAGAAAGAAATGTCTAATAATTGAAGGGGGAAAATCCATCATACAAGTAAAATAGATCCAAAGTACATTAACTTTTATTAGATAAATTGTTTTGCTTGAATGGTTGGTGATTAGAATAATTCTTCATAGAATAACAATACAGTTTATATTGTTTAAGAACTGCTAAAAATATTTTCAAAAAAAAAATTAAAATGAGTACTGCGTTTGCTTAGCCTTAATAGCATTTTTCATTGTCATTCAGGTTAGGGACACAAATGCAGAATCTCTGTATTTCTTTGGAATTACTTAAAATGAATGTTTAGTATATGACTGGCATCTTTTATATAGAGGACTAGCATCTTACATCCTTTTATATTTCTAGAATATCTGCACAAGGATTTAGGCTAACAATTTATTTGACGGCATCATGATCAAAGACCATTACTTTTTAGATACTGTATTCTAAGAAAGTTGTCTTGCATTACAGAGGAAATAATTTCATCAACCTATGAACAAATACTTATCTTTCAAAAAAAGCAATGTAAAATGTTTCTGTGACAGATTTACAAGCTTATGGATAACATTTTTTTTTTAAAAAATAATTCTATTGAAATAAATAGGCATCAGACAATGATTGAGACAAAACTCCCTCAAACCAGCTGTGCCCACATCTTCACAATCTAAACAGTGAGATGTAGGTTTTTGTAGTGGAAGTGATATGGATAAAAGACACAGGAGCTGGTGTGATTCCATGTCATTTCACATGTGCACATTATTACTTTTGAAGAAAAAGTTTTCTGGAACATGTAGAACTCTTCTTTTTTGGGTATAAGAACTACTGGTATCCCTATTCTTTCTGTGTCATTTCTGCCTTTGGTACCAAATATTATCTTAAAGAAGTAATGCACAGCAATACCTCTACAATATATATATCTACAATGTATACCATTAGTATGAAAGGGACCCAACTGTAATGTACAAGGCCACTGTTCTAGAGAGATTTTTACTATATCAAACAAAAGAGAGAGAGAGAGAGGTGTACTGGTTTGAGCACTGGATTAAGACTATGGAGACCAGAGTTGGAATCCTGCTTGACCATTTAGAGTGGCTTTGTGCAAGTCAAACTTTCTCAGCCTCAGAGGAAAGCCATGGAAACCCCTTCTGAACAAATCTTCCCAAGAAAACCCCCTGATAGGTTGGCATTAGGATTGCCAGGATCAGAGACTACTTGAAGTCACACAACAACATACCAAGCAGAGAGTCAAAGGGACAATGTAAAATTCACAACCCAGGTTGGGACAGTTCATGTCAAAATTGTTCATGTTAAAACTGCTTTCATATGACAAAGTCTACATATATAATGTTAAAGTAAAAGAGGTTTTTTCGTTCTTTCACAACTGGAAGTTACTGTCCTAATTTTTTGAAAACAATGTACAAAGCTGTTGACAAAAGCAAGGCAGAAGATGAAGTTGAAAGAAGTGAGAAGTGGCTATGTTTTTTTAATTTGTCTATTTTAACTAGATCACTTATGACTGTGTGATCTTTTATTATATTTAAAGGAATATATTTATAAAGCTATTGTAGTTGTATTAATATGCATTTTTACTATAATGGGTATATGATGTTTATATAAAAATAAATATTATGATATGATGAAGAAATAAAAACATGTAATCTGTTGAAAGCTACTGAGAGTACTAGTCTTCACAACAAGGAAGATTTAACTATGGGATAGCAAGAACAGAAATTGACTGTTATTGGAATGAGCTGAATGTTAAAAATTTCATAGATGTATAAGTTTGGCAGTTAATGCAAATTAAAAATCACTTACTTCAGGTGGGCTACTCTCTTTGTTAGTATTGGTCTTATTTTCTTATGAAAAACACTATCCTTAGATATGTTTAGATTATAAGGGGACACAAAGTACAGTTTAGTAAGAACAAGTTCATCAGCTTATCTCAGTGGCATAACTTCCATTGTAATAAAGTGCAGAGAAATTATATAAAGACAGGCAGTTTTTCTTGGTGTGCCTGTACTGTATTTTGGATCTGATAAGGGACAAATAAACAGAGGAAATTAGGTGTGACCCTGTGATACATTTTCTGCATAGGGAGGAAACATTAAGTGTATGTTCAACAGGATGAGTCTTTAAAATAACTTGCTTTATTTTTAATTCAATCATTACTCTAGTTATTTGTTCACATCTTTACTGCTGTACATCTGACATTTGGAAATAGCGAAGACAGACCTTCACATTTTTTTTTAATCTTAGAGAAATGTAAACACATAGGTGTTTAAAACTACCATATATACTCAACTATAAGTCAAGAAATTTATGTCCCAAAATTGACCCTAAATTCCTGGGTTGACTTATATACGGGTCAGTGATTAATACTGCTCTGCTCTTGGTGTTTCGAGGCACATGTTTTTCTATGTGTGTGCATGTCAGAGACAAACAGGTTCCTAGTCCAATTTGCAAGCCTTTTCTTCCCATGGAAGAAACTCCCTATTGTAACACCACTTGCTTCCCTATCCATTCAGATTTGCAAGCCTCCTCTTTCCAGGGAAGAAACACCTCATTTAACACCACTTGCTTCCCTTCTTAATCAGATATTAAAACCTCTCCTCCAGCACCTGGGAATCTGTGTTAGGTGGTTGGGAGATGTTCAGAGAAGGAGAATGCGGGCTGGAAGTGGTATTTTCCCCTTTCCATCCTTCGTTATAACCACTTACGTTTTACCCTAGATATATCCACAGGTCATATCAAAATCCATGATTGTGACCCTGAAACCTTCCCTTGACTTATACATGCGGTCAACTTGTATACGGTATGTTTCTTGGTCTATGTCAGACTCAGGACTAATTTACATTGCAGATTTGACACCACTTTAACTGCCATTGCTCAGTACTATGGAATTTTGGGATTTGTAGATTTGTGATCATTTCAAGTAGTATAGATGTGTGAATTCAGTAAAATCACTGGTGGAACATATTATACTTGGTTTCCCAGCCAAAGGAGAGCATATTTGGAAGAAAGGAAATTAATCTATACGTCCCAACCTCCCAAACTGCTAGTTCCCATAATTACAATTTATTCCTTGCAACTGAGAGTGACATGCTTTGCAGGGTTCATTGCTTCCTTGCCTTTCAGACTAAATGTTTACATGAATAAAGCTGTAGTTTTTCATGCCACTGTGCCGATTTACAAGGAGAAACAACAATGGAGGCAGGTGTAGAAGACTGCAAATATAGCTGGGTTAATATTTAACTCCAATTTATTGTCACCCTTGTTCTTACATCCTTTAAGAAATACAGTTCTGGAACAAGTTTCCACCTTCTTCCTTTTCTTTTTCTTTCTTCTCATCCTCCTCGAAGCTAATTCTGATAAAAATGAACACAGCTTGTGGCTGAAATAATTTCTTAAAAAATGAAAAGAGGAGGCACAATATCATTTTCTAATCATCTAGAAACATTTC
Organism: Urosaurus nigricauda; assembly: GCA_034509955.1. Classification (NCBI taxonomy): domain Eukaryota; kingdom Metazoa; phylum Chordata; class Lepidosauria; order Squamata; family Phrynosomatidae; genus Urosaurus; species Urosaurus nigricauda. The sequence goes on along the minus strand of JAOEGL010000005.1, from coordinate 153,149,940 downwards.
ATCCTTTTTCAGGATCATCACAGCTTCACATAAATATGCTCTGGATAGTAACCTACCTTTAATTCTAAAAAGAGCAATTTTCTTAAGTAACTTAAAATGAAGGAGCACATAGCCAAAACAATAGTAAAATGACAGGGCTTCTTTCTTTCTTTCTTTCTTTCTTTCTTTCTCCCTCCCTTCCTTCCTTCCTTCCTTCCTTCCTTCCTTTCCTCCTCCTCCTCTCCTCCTCCTCCTCCTCCTCCTCCTCCTGGTGTACTGTGATGTAGCAAAGCATAAGTCATGTGTTCTGGTTAACAATAAGGCCATCTGAGAGGATATTTGCATTTTTATTGAAGTATATATTAAACCATCAATAAAATGGAATTCTCATTGTGGTATGAAAATACCCCATAACTCAGGGTGAAACAGATGGCCCTAATGGGGCAACTTGGAGCTGTGCCATTTAAGGCTGGATTGGGGCTGCGACAAACAGATGCCTGGCCCTAATCCAGCCAGTTTCTGCCCTAAATAGGAGTGGTGGAAAAAAAGCTGCCCCTTTGTCTCTAGAGCCAGCTTTCTGCTGACTCTGGGGTGAGTGGCATCTAAACACCACACCCCCGAGTTGCCCGGAAGCCAGCCAGCATGTAATCACTGGAGCAAATTCCTGGAGACTTTGGGGTGTGTGGCATGTCTAAATGCCACACACCTAAACCGGCACAAAACTGGCTTTATGTGGCCATCTGTTTTGACCCTCAATCAGTGAAAAAAAATCTATCCTGGTACCTGAGGATTAATACATAATATTAAAACATGATTCCAAAGTGAATTTATGCATATAAAATTTGATTCCCATGCAATGTAAGCTTGAAAATCAACTCAGATGCTAATATTGTCTATTTTTCATGACAATAAACAATGTTTTTGGGCGGTATCAATAATGTACATAAAACCTCACCCTCCCTTGCTTAAATTTTAATAAACAGGTAAATTTCAGAATTTCAAACACAGACCAATATTTAAATTCCTGTGATATTATTTTCAGGGCTTCCAGTTAATATTTTAGCTACTGGTAACAAATGAAATTTCACTTCCCCATTTTAATTTCTCTATCAAATAAAACTAATATTTTTCTTACTCCTACCGCTTTCCAGTCTTTTCATTTACTAAGTAAGCACTGATAACTCTGAGTATTTGGATGCATTCACTTATATGCATCTTTATTTCATATCTTTTTTTCCAGGCGAGAGGCCCAGTTGGATGAAGAAGGGCAGTTTCTAGTTAGAATTATTTACGATGATTCCAAAACATATGATTTGGTTGCTGCAGCAAGCAAAGTTCTTAGTGAGTAAATCTTGCTTTCCTTCAGGGTTAATGCTCAAGGAAACATGAAGCCCATGTTCCTTGCTTTCTTTGGGGTGTTGCTTGTCTTGTTCATTTTAAATTCTGCCATGCCTTTGGTCCCCTAATTCTATATTGACATTATTAGAAAGCAGAAAGTGAGGTTTGTTAGCTCAGTGAGGGAGGTGGGGTCTTGATATCTTCAAACAATCAAAATGCTTTCATGTTTTCTCTAGATCTTAATGCTGGAGAAATCCTTCAGATGTTTGGGAAAATGTTTTTCGTGTTTTGTCAAGAATCTGGTTATGACACCATCCTGCGTGTGTTGGGTTCAAATGTCCGAGAATTTTTGCAGGTAAGTGTCAGTGGACAGATTCCAGTGTAAAGTTAACATGAACAGCATGCTACATAACTTACTTAGAAATAAGTCCCCCTGTATTCATCTGGTCTTACTTCCATAAAAGCGTATACAGGATTACACAGGATTCTATACAAGTGCACACAAGAACCCCTTGATCCAGAATCAAAAATTTCTTAGTTGTGATTATTTTATTAGAAAGAAATTTGTGCTTTGTTACATTAGATATCTGTATCATAAATCAAGTGTTTAAACAATCTCCATTTAATCTCAACAGTTGTAGGCTGAGTGGTATGTGCTAAGCTTAGTGATTTCAGTGCTGCTTAGAATATATAAAGCAGATATAGGAAACTATTTTAAAATCCAATTTAACCTGATTTTAGTACACATTATGTGTTTTGATTAATCAGGGAAGAAATGGGATTATCTTTATTCGTAGTGATGAGATTTGAAGAATCTTAAACTGATTAATTATCCAGAATCTAGTGTTTTGTGTCCTTTTAGATACAATATTACTGATGCATTCATAACACAAAATTGCTGAAGGTCTCCAAGCTAAGATCCCAGTTTCTTGAAAATTAATAAGATTACAGAACTTTAATAATAATAATAATAATAATAATAATAATGGGACTCAGGGCGGCTTACAACATTAAAAAATACTATACAGTTAAAAACATATAAAAATAGTATATTAAAATAGAATTTAATTACTACAATAATTAAAACAAATTCAGTGCTAAAATCATGTTTTAAAACATGCTTAAAATACATTAAAACAATGTCCATGTCAATATCTATAGATGGACTGAACAAACATTTCAAAGATGTAGCAGGCATACTTCTACTTTTTCAACTTTTAAGTGTTGGAATGACTTTTATTTAAATGATATTACTTTAGTTCAAGGATACAAACATGAGAAACCTATCTGGAAAGCAAGTAAAAGGAGGCAATTAAAAATAATTTGACTTTTTAAAAGATGTAATTTCTTCTTTCTGTATAATGGGAAGCTGAAAATATTACTAATGCAAAACGTAAATGTAAGGCAGCTAGTAGATAAGTGCAATTGAAAAATCCCAAGAGTGTCTTTCACATGATTACTACCCCCAAATCAATCAAACACAAAGTGGTGGTTAATCTAAGATACTTTAGGGAGTGCTTTATTTGCCTACTCATTTTTTTAAAAATAGCAACAGAGGATATGTTTCTTGACATTTTATAGCATTCAGAAAAGAACCACACAGAGAAAATGTCCATCAATATGCCAATCATTTTATCATTGTGTTTTAAAACTAATTATACCGGTAACTAATGAAAGTTATATTTTGACCCACAGCTGTGGTCATGCTGGTTGGGAGATTCTGGGAGCTGTGGTGTTAAAAAAAAGTAACTTACCCCAGTTCTAAATACACCCCAGATTCACTTATTTAAGTAAAATGCTGGGATTTGTGGGGCGGGGGGAGAGATGTTTGTGCACTTTTAATAGATGTTTAGATGGTAGAAATTTAAGCAGATGCAGTTTGTCATTATGTCAGTGTGTATGATGAATGTGAGAGAATATAATAGGATCTTCAGATTTATACCTGCCCAGATGATGCTTCCATTATTTTAAAAGAAGATATTATTATTATTATTATTATTATTATTATTATTATTATTTTATTTATACCCTGCCCTTCAGCCCTAAAGGCTCTCAGAGCGGCTTACAATAATTATTTTTAATTAGACAGTTCCCTGCCCTCAGGTTTACAATATAAAAAGACATGACAAAAAAGGAGAAGGAAATGGCGGAGGGGAACGGGATCAGGTCCAGCAGTACTTCTCTCCCTCTGATGCCTGGACCAAGGCAAATGGCAGGGAGGGAGGGCTCTGCTTCATGATCTAGGGCAGGCCCAATGGAGTTTGGCCTATCCTTTCACTCCCTCCTTGGCCAGATGGTGTTGTCAGGAAGGAGGGCAGATATAGGACAGGTACAATGTTTTTATATATAGGACAGATACAATGTTTGTTATTGGAGGCAACATCCCCTAATGATTGCCTTTGTGTTTTCCCTCATTTTCTGTCAAATGTGAAATCAGTAGGCTATCACAGTAGCTACTGAGAAGTGACATTAACCAGTTTTTAGGCACACTTTTAACAGCCAGTTAAATGCTTTGTGATATTCTAGACATTCCTTGCTGTTTCTGTGTTACACCTTCTGTAAGGGTGTAAAACACACTTTTCCACTCCATCAAACCAAACACAACTGCCACTGTTCACAATATTAATAGGATATTGTATCGAGAATATATTATCTTGTAGACACTTCATTGCCCCAATTGCTACCTCAACGATTTGTCCGAATCTACTCTTTGCCTTCCTTGCTAATAACTGTTACATCAACCTGATTCAAAACTTTTGACTGCTTGTGGATTTTGCTCCCCTTTTAATACTTTTTGACTAAAAAGCGGTATTAGTGCTGCTGTACTCTGTCTCTGCTGCCATTTGCCCACTTAGCTTTGTGCCCTTAGTTGCTTTCCCACCCCCAGAGGAGGGTTGCCCCTCATATTAATTTGCTTATATGGGAAAATGGGAGCTAGAAATGGTGGTTTTAATGGACAAATGGCAATAGTGAGTCTATCAGTTTCCCCTTTCACTAAATTAGTCAGGAGACATGTCTATACAGTTTATACTCATGTATTAGTCTAGAAATTTTAGTCAAAAAATTAACCCAAAAATCTAAGTTAACTTATCCATGGGTCAATGTATGTGCTGTACTTTGACTCTTATCAAAAAAGGACTGTCCCCTGGTGAAAGGCAAGAGTGCAATTTGTTATGGAACCACTGAACCCCTTCTGTTGTCTCATCCATCCAGTCTGTAGTGTGAGTGCTAACAGTTATGCCTGCTGGAATTTTGTAAGGTCTTTGCCATTGTTTGCTTCATCCTTAAGATCCTTTCTTACATTATCCTAAGTTTTAACCTTGACTTATCCACGGGTCATATCAAAATCCATAATTTTGGTTGTAAAACCTGCCCTCGATTTATACATGAGATCGACTTACAGTTGAGTATGCACGATATATGTTCTGCAAATGGTCTCTTTTGTCCATTAGAAAGAGTTGTTGGAAGGAGGAATCTTCCCCTGCTTGCTCCAAAAGTGTAAGCATGTTTGGCTGTAGATTGTTAAAATTGTTGTTTATCCTTTCAAGTCAACTCTGACTCAGAATGTCTGCATCATAAGCTTTTCTTGATAGTTTTATTCAGAGATTTGCCATTGGCTTCCTCTAATGCCAAGAAGGTGTGGATTTGCCAAAGTCACATAATGGACTTCCATGGCTGGAGTCCTAATCTAACATTCCAGCTACTATACCACTTTGGTTCCCTTCACTGTATAGACTGAAAAATACCGTTTTGTGTATAATTCATTAGCAAATGTTGTAAGCAAGGAATCCTTGGGAGAGGTGGTAAGAAATAATAGTAAACTTACCATAATTTTATTATTTTATTTATAAACACACACACAATATAATACCCCACAATATCCTGATGTGTGTGTGTGTGTGTGTGTGTGTGTAATTATGCCACATTTTTCATTGTAATTCATGTGTGGAAGCTGTTCAAACCTTTGTGGGTTTTTTTTTTTTTTCTGAATGCGCCCACCCAGACACTTGAGTTTTGATTTTTCTTTAGGTAGAATCTTTTCCTGTATTTGCTGAGTTGTTAAATTTCTTTGGTGCTCTTGGTGCTCTTGTTGTATTGTTGCATCTATTCTTTTTGGTTGCTTTTAATTTCAGAAGAAAATAAAATTTTATGGAGAAAATATAATCTCAATGAAAACATAAAGCAAGTAAGTTTTCAGAGCATGTTCTAGGCTGCGTACAGCCCCAGGAATTAATTTACTAGGCACTCATTTCCTTTGTAAATCTCTCAAGAGATGAAGCAGCTGTTGAGACTTTTCATAACTCATGGGAAATGAAGTCCAAAGCTGTTTAGAGAGTTTTGAGGATCTGCAGATGCTAACAGAGAGCATAATAAATCTTGCACTTTTAAAACCTCTTCATTCTTTGATACAGAACAACATCTAAGTAGTAACTAATGTGGCATTAGACTGTATCAAAGGAGTAAGGGGAAAGTAATGTTTGACCTATTGGGTGAGAAGTCAGATTTGGTATAAATATTCTTCGAGACAGTATGTTGCGTTTAGTTCCTTTTTGTTAAAAGTATTATTAGTGGATCTCTGAGAATGAATAGGTTTATATACCAAATTGGAATTTTCTTCACTTGTTTCCTTATCATGTCAGCTCTCTAGATCCAGATTTGTTAAATTTTCCCACAATTTGTTTTTAATCTGCTAGCCTACACTTAATTGTGTTTTAAGAGTGTTTATAAGCATCAACTATATTGTTTGTTCTTATCTTCCCATGGGCATAGATCTCTACTGAAAATGATAAGAGTATTAAATTCTAACTTCTTCCTGTTTTAAATAATTTTGTTGCAGAACCTTGATGCTCTGCATGATCATCTTGCCACAATATACCCGGGCATGCGTGCCCCTTCCTTTAGATGCACTGATGCAGAAAAGGGGAAGGGACTCATTCTGCATTACTACTCAGAGAGAGAAGGTCTCCAGGACATTGTCATTGGGATCATTAAAACAGTTGCTCAGCAAATCCATGGCACAGAAATAGATATGAAGGTAAGATTTGAAGTTTAGTCAATTCTTAACCATATTTACCTTACAGTTATTTATTTTGTAGGTTTTCCTACTTATTACATTGAAAAACAACAACACTGCCTTCCCAAATTGCCACACAATTCTCCATTTGTTAAACACATAAAACATGGTGACATGTAAACCTCCCTACTACTCTGTTATTTAAAAATCTCAGAATTTGATTTATAGCGGTGTCATTTGCTAAATAACTAGCACAAAAGCATAGAGAAAAGGAGGTTAAAGAATATAACAACAATAAAAATGAAAAAATAAAACAACAAAAAAATGATTAGGAATATAAACATTCTGAACTAAATAGAGTACCACAATGTTGATATATTGTTTTAATGTTGTTATATTGTTTTAATGTATTTTAAGCATTTTAAACTTTTTAAACTTGATTTTAGCATGGGAGAAGAGAAGGATATGAATAAATATATAAATAAATAATGTACAGTGAAATAATGTACAGTGAAAAACAACGTTTTCATGTTGTGCATTTCTGTATTCCTGTTCATTGGCTGTTCATATTGGTTGTAAATATCATTCTCATTTATATTGTTTAATATCTTTTTCTTTATGTTTTTGTAATGGTCTTTTGTGGTTAATATATCTATCATAGAGGTTTTTCCTTTCTGTATTTGTTTATTTATTAATGTTTCATATTCTTCCATGCTCACAATTTGGACTTCTTTCATATGGGATGTTACTTTTCATGGGTAACTACTTATGGCATTTTGTCAATTCAGCACAACTCACCATTGTGGAATACAGATTGGTTTGTGCTGGAGAAGTCAACCCAAATGGCAGCAACAAAGCTAAGGCGGCAACTCCACTGCAGAAATAATACAGTTTGACACTGCTTTTAACTGTCATAGCTCAATGCTATGGAATCTTGGGATTTGTAGTGTGTTGTGGCACCAAGCTCTCTTACAGAGAAGGCTAATACATCTCAGAATTCCATACCATTGAGCCGTGGCAGCTAAAGCACTATCAGACTGCATTATTTCTGTAGTGCAGATATTTATTTATTCATTTCATTTATATGTTGCCTTTCTCCCTGAAGGGATCCAAGGCGGGTCACATATTGAACTAAACTAAAAAGATTTAGACTAAACTCTGAATCAAATAAACTGTGATTTGAGCATTACCCTGTAAACAAGAGGGATGTGCATGATAAGGACTGTGGCTGGAACAGATAATTTGGAACAGGACACTTGTAGCACTATTCAGTTCTCAAGGAGGGTTATTACAATTCCTCTTCTTCCTTCCCCATTCAATTGCCTGTCCCAATATAATACTAGTGAACTGAAAGTCCCAATGTAGTTATGAAGCGGGAGACAGGGCCCACACAGTTCGAGAGATTGGGGAAGAGATATCTCCACCTCCAAAATACTTAATGGTAAGCTGTCAGGGGATTCAACAAATTAAGACCGTTTCCAGTTCCCTCCCTTTTCCTGTTTTGTTCCTGTCAATAGCTCCCACTGTGCAGCAGTAACAGAGGTCCTTAAGGGCAAAATGTCACTGCCGGAACAGTTACTAGATTGGCAGTCACATGGTGTCATGGTCTACTAGTCTCCCCCTGTCCCTCATGTCCCTTACTATTCCCAAGCAGCCTGACTCACTTTTTTTGGTAAACTCTGGGATTGTATTTTAAAAAGTTAAAAAATGAGTAAAACAAAAGGCAAGCTGGGTAGAGCATAGGGCAACATTAAGGAGAAGTTAAGAAGAGATTGCAATGTAGCAGCAGCGCCCCAGTTGCACGATTACAAAGATGTGCAATAATGACTTTCACAATTTTTTTTATTAATTTTGATGATTGCAGTGAGAATAGAGCTTGTGCAGAAAAGTCCCACATAATTGGAAGCAGAAGATGAAGAAGCTTGATTCTTGCTGCAAAAAAAAAAGAGAGAGAGAGAGAGCTGTAACATTGTGATGTCGAAAATTAGGGTTTAATCTCAGTTTATTCATCTTAACTTCTAGGACCCTGACGGCGAACCTATGACACATGTCAACACTGACATGCGTAGCCATTTCTGATTTCTGATGAGAAGGATGTTTCATCCTCGGCTCCTGTAGGATGAATAAGACTCTAGTCGCAAATATTTCATCCTCAGCTACTGCACTTGGCCGTGCTGTGTTTCGCTGCTCCCTGCTCTGCCGGCGGAAGTGATGGCAAAGAGCCCGGCTTAACCAGAAGTCCCAGAACTAGACGCTCTGTGACGGACTTCTGTTATTTTGGCCTACAGACCTCTGGCACAGATGGTCTAATAGGGGAGGATGAAACATTTGCTGCTGAAGTCACAAATGTTTCATCCTCCCCTATTAGACACTCTGTGCCAGAGGTCTGTAGGCCAAAACAACACAACTCCGTCACAAAGCGTCTAATTCTGGGACTTCTGGTTAAGCAGGGATCTTTGGCCTCACTTTTGCCGGCAGAGCAAGAAGCAGCAGAATGCAGCGGGGGACACATCTCTGGGGGCCCTGCCATTAGCAGTAACCAAATAACAATTAACCACAGCAACAGTAGTACTGTTCTGGGGTGTCATGGATTTCTAATCCATTATTACTGAGATAAAGGATTTAAACTATAAATATATAAACTATAAAAGATCATAGGTTCATCATCAGGGTGTTAAGGGAATCCTGCCCTGAGCTTGTGCCGGCTGAAGGTGACATTGTTTGAGTATCAGAAGAGAGAGTCCCATAAAAAGAGAGACCAGGTAGGGAATAATGCTGGCATTGACTGAAATGGAGTCCCTTTCCCTCCTGCATACCTTGTGCTCATTTGAACCTTGTTCCTATCCCCCTCTACTGTGTTGCTCTGGGCATGGAAGCTGGGGGACCAGATTGTTCTCCCTGCCAAGGAGGACTAGGTGCCGCAGAATGGAGGGCTTTGCGGGAGGTGGGGACTTCAAATAATCTGGTTGACTCTGGTAAGTCTCTTTTACTTGTTCCCCTTTCCAGTTCCTTCCAGTCCCTGTATTTTATTTGTATCTTTTTTGAAATTGTGAGCTGCTTTATGTCCCCCACTTTGAACCCCCATTTTCCCCATCGGAGGCACATGCACACTGCTGCACCGCCATGAGGGACAGTCCCTGCTGCCCCTATAAACCCATATAAACCCATATAAGCTGTTAGGGCTTAAGAGTTTATGTGGGGGCTTACCTGAAGTCCCGTTTTCCGTGATGGCAGCATGGCCATTAGGCACAATGGGACTTGAGGTCCTGTAGTTTTTGGTATCTGTGGGTGGGTGGGTGCCCCCCCCCCACTATATTACCATGTTGACCCATGTATAAGTGTGCCCAGGTTTTTGGAGTCAATTTTTTGGAAGAAATTTTTCTACTTATAGATAAATATACTATGATAATTCTCCAAGGAGTACTTTGCTTTTCTCCTTGAGCCCTAAGAGCTACCAGGTGAAGCCAGGAACAAATTAATGGTGAGTTGGGAACAGGGTGCTGGTGAGCACATACTCAAAAATTTGTGGTCAAGTAACCTGACCCAGAACAAACCTCACAAGTCATTATTTATTTATTTATTTATTTATGGTATTTATACCCCTCCCTTCAGCCCTATAGGCTCTCAGAGTGGCTTACAATTATTATTATTTTTAAATTAGACAGTTCCCTGACCTCGGGCTCACAATCTAAAAAGACACAAAGGGGCTTTCTAGATTGGCAAAAAGAAGTGTGTTCATGGCTGCATGAAACTCTAGCCTTTAGATGAGAAAAAGGGAAAGTGTGCCATGAAAACGCTTTTTTTGCGTTTTAGGGGAGAAGAAGCGCCTTTAAAAAGGTGCTGGTTTTCCCAGCTTCTTTTTTAAAAACTGCGGAACAGCGCAGCTCCATCTAAAGGCTGTGGTGCAGCTGCTAAGCATTAAGGAAAAGGCAACTTCATGTCACACTTTCCTGCCAATCTAGAAAGCCCCATAGTAGTTTTTGTGTGATTGTCTGGATTTGTTTTCTCATTTTGTCTCTCATAGTTGAAGTCTACCTATGATGTCAATTACAGGCCTCTCTCCTCTTTTTAAGTGGGATAACTTGCACAATTGGTGGCTGACTAAATACTTTTTTGCCCCACTGTGTTTAAGAGGAAGGAACTGACAAAAGTATCTCTTGAATATTCTTTGCCTAAGAAAACAGTGTGAAATTCATGGGGTTGCCAGAAGTGGACAGGTTTCTTGAAGGCACATACACACATACAGTATAGTTTTGAAGTCCTATATAAACCAGTACAAAGGCGCTTTCAAAACTCTTGCTTCCGTGTTGAAGTTACTTTTCATATAGCTGAGCAGAAGCATCCAGTTTGCTGCAAATTGTGGAAGACAGAATCAGCTAGATGCATCTTTGAAACCTGAAGAGCAGTTTGTCTTCATTTTTACTGCTGTTACCATGGTGAAGGAGTTCGTAGATGTGGCCGGTTGACGTCACTTGCTAGCTAAGTCCACAGGAGGAAACAAAACCCAACTTTATTCCTGGCTGTGTCGCTGTTGGTGATGCTCTTTCATTTACTAAGTATTTCATAATCTTGCTGTTTAATAAAACCATCTAAATGGCAGAACACATGAAACTTGGGAGAACTGGTTTGCTTGTTTTACACTATTTTCAATGAAGATAAGTTAGCTAGTTATCCTTTCATGGACTTGTTCTGATTTATATCGTACCATCCCCTTTGGAAACCATGTTATCTACTGGTTTAGAAGCTCTAACAAATTAAAAATGAAGGAAATGGCTGTCATTTCATTTACAAGTTTCAAGAAGATGAAGTAAATGTGAAAATGATTATATTCTACAGCTGGAATATTTGGCCAAATATTCTGATTTAGGCGGGCCTTCAACAGACTGGATTCCAGTCTATTCAAGGTTGGGATCAAAGGAAGTAATGAATTCAGACAAGATTGTTACCAGTTTCTCAAAAAACATACAAAGTGCAGTGCGCTGTATGTCTGTTCACGTTAGAGGCAAGCTCAAGTACAGCATCTTCCATGCAACACACAGCTCACTTTTTTTACACAATGTTTTTATTGAACTATTGACTACAACAAACCAAACAGGACTGTTAGCTCCTAAATAAATAATCCAGCATTTTAGGCCTAATTGCAATGTTTAAGAATTTGGCAATATTAACAGTGACAGAAGGATGATTTCCATTTAAACATACTTTCAAAGGACTTCATCAGATCTACTTGGAAACCATTCTAGAATAGGGGTGCAGTATTCTATTCCTCACACCCTTGTGAAAACAGCAATACAGATACATGTATGGAATAGTCTCAACAGTTCCTGGTCTACATGGACCAAAATCAGTTGTCTCAGGTATTTCCTGAAAATAGCCTTTCTTCATCACAGGTTGCATAGCACCCTTGCCATAAGATGTGTTCTTCTGTGTTAGGCCATAACAACCTAGAGAGTTGGAAGAAACTAGAGGGGACCGGGGTAATGGGGGTGGGTGGACAAAGTTAGTATATTCTGTCCATCAGAATCTCCATCTGGCTCAAAAATCTGACATACAAGCTAATATGCCTATGCAGCTAAACACATGGCAAAGCAAGGACATTTTTTGCGGCAGTTTTTTCCCCACAAGAGGAGATATCTGGATCTTTCCAAATGGCCCAATAACAGAAGCCATTGCCACAGGTCAGGATTTTTAGTGAGCATCAACTCACTTCCAAATTAAGATTTGGAGCAGTTACACATTTAGGAGTACCCAAAACATAAATTTAATGCATGCCTCCTCAAGAGAGAATCCAAGTGCAGCAGTTTCTCAGGCTTACCGTTCTAGTTCAGCTCTGTACAACAGCCTCATCTGCTGTGCTTCAGTCAGCAGTCAAAAAACAGAAAAAGCATGCAGGCTAACTGGGGAAACCTGGCTCAGAAGTTCTTCAGTCCTGTCCAGTAGGATGGTTGTACTCCCAGCAGCTCCTACCATACCTGACCATTGGATATGCTGGAATGCAATAATGGAGTTAGAGACCACACATGGGCACGCACACACTCAGAGGTTTTCCATTACTATGTGATAGTTTTGATAACAAACTGAAGGAGAAATAGGAAGATTTCAGTGGGGACAAATAATTAAGAATTATTTAGAGAAGCCTTCCCAAATCTTTCTCCCTCCAAATGTTTGGGCTGCAGCTCCCATCATCTCCAGTTAACATGACCAGTGTTTAGTGGGACCATGGCCCTTGAAATCCAAAACAACTGGATAGCACCACATTTAGGAAGACATTTAGATTTGCATTTGAAATTCATTTTTGAGTTTAACTTGGGGTGTGATCTGTATTACACATTAATACATTTCTAGGTAAAATACTTTAACATGGTGGATATTCTGGTTAATCCTACCACTTCTTATAACAAACACAACTAAATTCTGTATATTTTTTCTTATCCATGATAAATGAACGCTATAAAAATGTTTTCATTGATTTCAGTTTCACTTTTGCTCAGGCACCTGTTTCTTTCTCCATTTTCTGACTCATGTCTTTTGTTCCCCTATTCTATCCCAATTGCCTTCCTTAGTGCTGCCTGACATTAATTTTTATTCCAAGCCAGTGCTGCGAATGTCATTTGCAGCTCTGCTATGATTGACACATATTCACTCTGAAGAGGATAGGAGAATGGCGGAGTATTTCAGTGAAACTAAATGAAACTAGATGAGTTTTCTCAAACTATGTAGACTTAGCTTTAGTGTATCCTATTGACTTTCCAGACTAGGCAATTTCACAAGTTAAATGGCTGATAGACACTGTTGTTACTTTCTCTTTTTCTCTGTCTTTAAGGGTTTTTATAATGTTCAGTGTCTTCATTATGCTTGTTTTCTTGCATTACATTTTCAGTTTTAACTTGTTATTGCTGAGAAAGCCCAAGGGTCTCTGGATGGAAAGAGAACCTAATTCATCACTTATAATAAGCAATATTTGCTAACATAAACATTTCAGCTATCTTGCTTTGTTTTGATAAGTGCTGTAAGTCAGTTAACCAGTAAATAAATTGCTTAACATCCCTATACATCAGTAAAAGATGGAACATTAACAGGTTATCCACTTAATGAGGCAGCAGACTTTTTTAATGTAAAGTTTTTTTCTGAAATAATTAAGAACTGAGGCTGGCAGGCACCATTTTAGAAGCAGCTTTTATCCTGCCCCTCCACATATTTTTCAAAATGGTGTCTGTTCTGATATATGAAGTTGTTTAAAAGCTATGAAATTATACAGTACTTATTTCTTCAGTAAAATTTTTATTAATATGGAAACTGATGCTGGTTTAAGTCTGCTAATCACTTAATTGTCTAAGACTAATACAGTAATGTCACTAAAATTGATTTTTAATTCTTAGTTTTAATGGGTTGTTAAAACAGGAGTGGAAAAAGAATTAGCTTTCTCCAAGCAATTATATCTTGCTGTCTGGAGATTTATAAATACTACTGGAAGATGAATTGCTTGGTGTCAAAACCTTTGTGTGGTTATTTGTAGTCAAACCAATGAGAATCACATAGAATGCCATAAGAAGATTTGTGTGAAATTCTTGCTTAAATAACAGTGAGACACAGGTAGAACTAGAATTCAGAAACAGGTGTGCAAATCTAGAACATCAGTATGCAAAGGAATCTTGTAGCACCTTGGAGACTAACTGAGCAAAATAAGTTCTAGCATAAGCTTTCGTAGACTTCGTCTACTTTTTCAAATGTAGCACTAGTTCATTTAATTTTAGAACTGGCCTTGTACATTGATTTCTGAAAACCCTGTCAGATGTCTTATCTCATACTAACAAATAGCCACAATAATTAACTGCAAAGCTGGTTTGTGTCCAGATTGCTGCTTGTGCATGCCAAAGCATGTCTGTTTGTATATAGGAATGTATCACTAATTTCTTCCTTTTCCTCCAATTGCTGTCCTCCTTTCAAATCTCCTCCAAGGGATTGGAAAAGCTTCCCCAGCAGTGAGATGTATGCATGGAAGATGGAGGCTGTAGCCAGGGAAAAAGTCATTAGGAAGTCTTAATACAGAAATATAGAAATCTGCTTCCAAAAGCTTTTTTTTCTGTGTGGTTACTGTTTAATTCAAAGAAAGAATTTAGATTATGCTAGTTATTTCAAAAAGCAAATCCACTATTCCTATCTATAACAATTCCCTTTCCCTAGATATTGTTTTCAGCCCTTTATTGTTGGTATGGTTAATATTTCTCAGTCTGAAGGCCAAATGAGGTCTGGGAACAATGTTCTGGATCACATTTCAGCAGAGATTAGAGCTAAAGGTACAGGCCCAAATCTGTGTAGGTGGCTCCTATGTAATTCTTAGCAATTTTTACATTTTATCATGAAGCAGAAAAAGTGAAGCTTGGTTCTCAGAATACCTATTCAGAAGTAAGTTCTGTTTTGATAGCTTCCTAACCTTTAAATGGGCTACGATATCCAATGGCAACTGGTGGCAAAGGCTGCTTTCATTTGAATCATTCTTTAATAATGGTTTACTGTGATTCTGCCTCTTATTCTGAATTAGAATATTAGAAAACTTTTTTTGAAAGACAATGTAGAAATAATGTGAATAAATATGCAAATAATCAAGTGAACAAAATAGTAAAGAACAGCAACAGAAAGCAGAATGATGGCACTGCAGTTTAAAATGGTTGAAAGTTAGAAACTGAACTCTATGCTGAGATTAAATAATTATAAATAAATCAAATTTCTCATATTAAAATACTTAATTCATTTGTAATTGGATTGTCTCTGTGGAGAAGATTCTGATAATTGGGTTATCAGTCTAGGTGGCAGAAATAGTCCAATGTAAATAAATTGAAGACACACAGTAACAACAACAATGGAGTGAGAAACAGGAAGTATCATCAGAGCATCATGGGAATGTCAACTTGCATGTTTTGAGGTTGATTTTAGCATATTAGGGAATTCATCAATCATAGTGACCTCTATCCACTAAACATGGTCCCTGTTGCTGCTGCTTGTTGCTGCTGTGTGCCTTCAAGTCATTTCCAACTTACGGTGACCCTAAGGCAAAACTATTGTGGGGTTTTCTTGGCAAGGTTTCTTCCCCTGATGCTGAGAGCATGTGACTTGTCCAAGGACATCCAGTGGGTTTCATGGCCAAGCCAAGAATCAAACCCTGGTCTCCAGAGTCCAACACTCAAACCACTATTTTTTTCCACTTGCAAATTCCCTTCTCAGATTAAAGTTTCAGGAAACCTCAGAGAGCCTTGGATTTTCAAGCTCCCATGGCCCTGAAGTCATCACATCATGTCAAGGCATAAAGTCTCCAATCTGGATAAACGTAGCATTGCTTAAAATTTTACTTTGGATCAGCCATAAGTTTAATTCTCACCTGTAATGATTATCAGTCTGGATTCTCAAATCGAGTACTAAAATATGGAAATGGTTTTGAAATGCAAGAGGAACTCTTTTTATAATCTTTTATAATTTGTCTGCATTTTTAATTTTGTTCAGGTTATTCAGCAAAGAAATGAAGAGTGTGATCATATTCAATTTTTAATTGAAGAGAAGGAATCTAAGGAAGAGGATTTTTATGAAGACTTGGACAGATTTGAAGAGAATGGTACCCAAGAGTCACGCATTAGCCCTTATACATTTTGCAAGGCTTTCCCTTTTCACATTATATTTGACAGAGATCTAGTTGTCACCCAGTGTGGCAATGCAATATATAGAGTCCTTCCACAGGTGAGAACTTTTCTTTTCCCCTTTCATCTTCTTACAACATCATTCTCATGTATTACCAATCACTGCTATATAGTGACTTTGTACATATCCTGTGTAAGCTAATAATTTGTATTATCTTGAACTGTATTACTTGCTGTTACAAAAAACAACAACACCCACACACATTTATGCCTTCATTTAATTGAACGTCTGTTGGCATCACAAACTTCTTTCAACAGTCACCAATTTTTTGAAATTGCCTTGTTACTTTAACATCTATTAGCATTGCAAAATACCTAACTACATTCTGAAAGAAAAGTAAACATTCTCTGCCTAGTATACTGCCATCACATTCCCCACCCATCAAAATAAAATGTGTTTTACTAAAATCCAAAACCAAGGAAGTGGAACCAACTTTCAATATTGTGCTTACAAATTAACACACCAGAGGGAGGCAGAATGTAATCACTATGTAATCACCATCACTGACCATAAATAATTCCAGATTTTTAAACTGAAATTCATGTTTTATTACTCTTTCAGCTCCAGCCAGGATACTGTAATCTACTGTCCGTATTTTCATTGGTTCGGCCTCATATTGATATTAGTTTCCATGGAATCCTCTCACATATCAACACAGTTTTTGTGTTGAGGAGCAAGGTAACTAAATACTGTTCACCCAAAAATTTTCAGTAAGTAATCCTGCTTTAATGGGATGAACAACAGAATCTCACACTTTTTTTAAAAATAATGGGGGGAAACACTCTTTTCTTTACTTCTTGACGTGTTTCTAGTTAACTCAATAAATAGCTTGTAAGGAGCATAGAAAAGCATATACACTCATCACTGGTTCCTTGAGCTGAAATTTTGTTTTCTGTTTTCTTGCAAGGAAGGGCTGTTGGATGTAGAAAAATTGGAATGTGAAGATGAGTTAACTGGTACAGAAATCAGCTGCTTGCGGCTCAAGGGTCAAATGATCTACTTACCTGAAGCAGATAGTATTCTTTTTCTTTGTTCTCCCAGGTAAGTGAACAAAATTTCTGTGAATTGCATTATCACCTGAAACTAGTAAAACAGTCATGATGCAAGCAGTGTGCACATGTCCACTCATTTTGCTTTGAAATAAATATATACAGTATTTGAGGGTTCTTAATTTTTATCAGAGCAGCAGTGCTTGGTGAAGAAGTATTTAACCTTGTCCTCTCTGCACCATCACCATGATATGAATCCAATTCTGCTGTTGCTGTCAGCTCCACTAATACCAGTATGTGTGTTTTTTCTTAGAGGAACTAATAACACGTTCAGAATAACAACTTTAGCTTGAGGAATGCATGGGAGAAATTGTTACTCCACTCCACTGGTCTGATGGAAATCCAGCCATTGATCACCCCATTTGTTTTGCTGTTTCATGTGAACATTTTCTGAACACTCTTCTTTTACTATAGCAATGCTAATCCACTGATTGTTGATGGACATATTAAGCTGTCCCTACTTTGTGTGTCTTTGCTTCCTCCTATCTATAATGCCTATTGCAACTCAAACAGTAAAATAATGTTTGATTTTCACCTCATTTCTTTAGCCAGTAGGTAAATTCACACTGGAGTGTGTTGCATCAGTTGATACATATTTTTTACTAACTCTAACTAGTTTAAATACAGTTGAATATAAAGGTGTGGTCAGACTTCATCCTAGATAGTAAGGTAGAAAAGTGGATATTAAAGTTATGAGGCAAAAAAGACAGTTACTTTTTGGCAATTTTAAATACTTCCAAAATAATGTTTGTTTTTTGTTTCCTTCCATATGGTTGACCCTAAGGTAACTCTATGATGGGGTTTTCCTGGCAAGATATGTTCAGAGGGGGTTTGCCTTTGCCTTCCTCTGAGGCTAAGGGAATATGACACCAGGGCCACTCTTGGTTTCAGGGCAGAGCACAGATTTTAACCATGGCCTCCATAATTGTAGTCCAGTGTTCAAACCACTACACTATACCAGCTCTCCCAAAATAACATAATCAGTAATATTTATGCCAGTGAAGATCAAATCTTGTCAAACATTTCTCTCTTGCCTTTAACTGTCTCCTTGTATTACAGTGTGATGAATTTAGATGATTTAACCAGAAGAGGGCTGTACTTGAGTGACATTCCACTGCATGATGCCACCCGTGACTTGGTCCTTTTGGGGGAGCAGTTTAGAGAGGAATACAAACTAACACAGGAATTGGAGATACTAACAGACAGGCTTCAGCACACATTAAGAGCACTGGAAGATGAAAAGAAAAAGACAGACACGTAAGACTAAAACTCCAATATTATGTAAGAATAAGAAAATAGTAAAGTGATATTTTCAGTCTTGTTGTCCTGTATTTTTGAAGATTCACAACCTCGTTTGATTCTGATCACCAAAATGAACAGGAGGTGTTGCCTTTCTCGTTAATGGCAAAGAACATCTAAAGACAGCCAACAGTTTTTTCAAGCATATAAACTAGAGGGGACATTTATGTATGTGAATGATACCCAACTTTATCCCTTCTTTCCACCTCAATCCAAGGAAACTGTTTCAGTCCTGAACTGAATGGAATGGATGAGCATAAACAAACTGAAACTTAATCCTGACAAAACAGAGGTGCTGCTGGTCAGACAAAAGGCAGATCAGGGATAGAGATTCAGTCTGCTGCACTCCCCCTGAAGACATAAGTTTATAGTTTGGGTGTACTTCTGGATTCAAACCCGAGCCTGGAAATTCAGTTTCACTGGTGGCCAAGAGCGTGTTTGCACAGTTAAGGTTTGTGTGCCAGCTATGCCCTTTCCTTGAGACATAAGACCTAGCCACGGTGAGACATGCCTTAGTCATATCTCATTTGTATTATGCTACTGTGCTCTGTGCGAGACGGATTTTAACTGATTTTATTTCTTAAAAATTTAATTACTTTTAACTTTCACATGCAGTGAATTTTAACTGTTTGTTGCAAGCCACCTCAAATCCTTGAACTGGGAAAAAGATGGGAATTAAATAAATAAATAAAATCTGATTTCAGTGTGAGTAGGCGAGGTTCAGAAAGGTTTTAAAACACTTGTTTGTATGTATTCAAGGCAAAACCGCAAAGAAGTGGTATTATATAACTAATAATGATTACTATCTTAGTCTGCTGATATTATTTCTTTGCCACTTCTCACAATAACTGCAGCATTGTGACCAATTATTATTATTATTATTATTATTATTATTATTATTATATTCATTTGCACTTGTCCCTGCACATTTGCTGGGGTTGGGGGCACAGGACCCCCGTGAATGTAAAAAACTGCAAATAACAAAAATACTATGTTTTTACCTGAGAGAACACCTCTGTAGGAATCTCTAGGTCCTCTAGTGGAACTCTGTGGTCAACATCTGCCAGGTATTGACTATAAAATTGTGCTGGAGGAGCTATGAGTGTCTAGTGGAGTGTTCTATCTAGGAATCTTCAGCTCCTTCAGTGAAGTGACCATAGAGTTGTGCTGGAGGACCTAGATATTCCTAGAGAGAACATATTAATAAAATCTGTGAATAATCAAAGCTGCAAAAGTCAAAGCCACGAATGTGGAGGGATGAGTGCATATCCTGCCTTTCTCCTAATATTGGGTCTCAAGGCAGCCAACAGCATATCTCAAAACAATACAGATTAAAATGATGAAAACTTAAAAATATAAATGTTACTTTAAAAGCTATTAAACAATGTATAAAATTAAAACATTAAATATTAAAAATATTGCAATGATGTAAAAGACTATACAAATCATAAAACAGCACAACACATTAAGAAAAGCCAATCCCATTCAGTTTCGAAAAGCTTAATGGTACAATCATGGTACAATAATGTTTTCATTTGCCGATGTGAGGAGAGCAAGGATGCAGCTATCCTGGTCTCCCTAGGGAGGGAGTTCCAAAGACTGGCAACAGCCACCTTGTTCCCACTAAATGAACCTGAGATGGGACAGAGAGAAAGGCCTCTCCAGAAGTTCTTAGACATCTAATCAGCTCATAAAGGGAAAAAACTCTCTTTTCAATAGCCTGGACCCAATCCATATAGAGCTTTATAGGTCATCACCATTTTGAATTGTGCCCACAAACAGACTAGCAGCCAGTGGAGCTGTTGCAAAAAGGAAGTTGAGTGCTTCCTATAGCCAGCCACAATTAGCAGTCTGGCTGCAGATCAACCTAAGGTGTCCCCCCCCCCCCAGTTTTTTTTTTAAACTTCTGTAAGTAGAGATACAGATTATTTGGCATGTATGCTGTTCCCATAGGTCAAGGATGGGTAATTGCACCGTATTCCAGATGTTGTTAAACTGCAACGCCTAGTTGTATAGCCAACATAGTCATTTGTATGTAATTGTGGCATTGCAATTCAGCATCTTAGGTCCAAAGCACACTGCAGCAATAATTCAGTTTGAGACCGCTTTAACTGCCCTGGCTCAGTGCTAGGGAATCCTGGGAATTGTAGTATATTGTGGCACCAGAGTTCTCTGACAGAGGCTACATGTAATATAAAACTACAGTTCCCAGAATTCCCTTGCATTGAACCAAGGCAGCCTCAAAGTAGATTATTTCTGAACTGTGTTTTGGACCCAAGGGCCATCCTTACAATAGGTGACATGACAAGAGTTGTTAGTTCAACAACTGGTCTATAGAGCTGTTGTTGCCTGGTTTTGTTGTCATGTGTGAACATTGAAGCAGTGTATAGCTGCCTTGCCAAGTCATCATTGGGAGCTGGATATATTGTGATGTCTGTATTGACTGTTCAATAGGAGCTGATTCTGGACTTTTCCATTCATGACCCTATATTTTCCTTCTTCACTCTGTTAGAAGCTATACAGAGCTTCCATGGCTGGCATCCATAGTTTTTTTGTGGGGTTTTCGGCCTATGTGGCCATGTTCTGGAAGAACTTATCCCTGATGTTTTACCTGTATCTGTGGCTTGCATTTTCAGAGGTTGGTGGCATTTGACCCTTTTTAAACACGAATCAAGGAACACAAGAGACACTGCTGACTGGGCCAGGCAGAAAAAACAACAGTAGCAGAACATGTTATAAACCAACCTGGGCATAAAATGCTATTTGAAAACACTGAAATTCTGGACCAGGCCAACCAGGGTCAGGGGGTTTCTTCACAGACAATCTAACTATCAGGTCAGAATGAGCAGGGAAGCCATTGAAATCTACAAACACCTGGATTACTTTAAAAGGAAATAAGAAATCCTGAAAGTAAACAAAGTTTGGCTACAAGTCCTGAAAAATACCGAAGTCAAGACTCAAAACAGGCAAATAAACATCACCCAGGGTCAGGGGGTTTCCCCACAGACAATGGGCTGCTAATTAGATAGACACACATATCCTCCCACATATCCTCCCACCCTGAAGTCTTGCATTCAACAAAAGACCAACGCACAGATTAACAGGCAAACCACTACCTCTCAACCAAGGGTCACACAGTCTATATACCCCACTCACTTCCATGCCACCAACCTCTGAATATGCTAGCCACAGATGCAGGCAAAATGTCAAGGATAAATTCTTCCAGAACATTGCTGCAGCATAGCCTGAAAAATCCACAAAAAATTAGAGCTTGTTTGACCATGGAATAACAGTTTCAGAAATATATTTCTTAAACAATTACACTTCAGATTAGGAGTTTTAGCATTTAATAAAATGTTGTACCAATGGAATATCCTTTCCTGAGAGCGAAAGAATTTATGCGCACGATGAAAACCAAATCCCTTTAAATCCTCTATTAGAAGTTAGACTTCTCTTTCAGTTTCTATTTCTCTTGTACAAATGATTGTCTTCATTGTATTGCTATGGGGATACCATGGAAAGTAGTCATCATCTACCAACTATGTCCAGAAGTGTTAGGATATGCTGATTCTGAGCTTGGCAACCATATCCTAACACCATATCGTTACTGTACTTCATAGATGGGGAACAGATCACCATGTTTGGATTTTGTCTTAGGATGTATGTAACTGGCCATATTAATATATGCCCTCTGAGAATCTGAATATAATTACAATTGGCTGAGAAAATTGGTTGTGAAATTAAGCCTAGCTAACTGAAAATAAATCCGTACAATATTCACTCATCTAGAAAACTATATTAATAATTTTGTCCTGCACATCTTTACTCAGCATTAAGTCCATTTAATTCACCA
Organism: Urosaurus nigricauda; assembly: GCA_034509955.1. NCBI lineage: Eukaryota > Metazoa > Chordata > Lepidosauria > Squamata > Phrynosomatidae > Urosaurus > Urosaurus nigricauda. Next base: position 153,127,718 of record JAOEGL010000005.1, on the reverse strand, counting down.
GTTAAATGGACTTTTTGCTACCAGGTAAATGGTTACACAAATAGTTGCAGGCCACATCAGATTGTTTATGTAATGTGTGTTTTGGTGTACTCAAATGTGAAGGCATTCTTCAAGACTTCATGTCCTAAAATTTGAAAGAAACACATCCACTTTAATTGTTATCTCCCTTTCTAATCGTCCTTGTCTCATTAGCTTTTATGCCTCGGTCTTGGACACTAATGTTTGTTTAATGGAACATAATTTAGTGACCACAGCCTGCATCATTTGAACTTTCATAATAGTAACATTTTATCTGGTTTAACAATCAAAATAACCAAATATGCTTCACCATTATTAGAAACATATGAAAATAACTGGTTCTGAGGATGTGTGATAAATCTGTATGTATGTAATTTAGAATCTATGTTTCTCTTAGATTTGATTGTTAGAACTAAACATTTATTTCTCTTGGGAATATTGCATTCTGTGGCCTGGGAATACATTAAATAATAAATTTTGAAACCCTTCAGATTGATGTGCTTTGGGGGGATATTCTACTTAAATATCATTTTATCCTATACCACAAATAGATAATTCTCATTTCACAATGAGAATAGGTTTTTGTGTGTGGCTTTTATGGTAGACTTCCAACAAAATTAAAGTTTTAAAAAAACAACAACTAAAATTGCATCAGTTTTCAACTGCAGGGAATTAAAATATGTTTATTCAGTAGGACTTAAAATACAGAACCACGTCTGGATTTTGTCCTGTTCTCTTATTTTTAATTGTATTTCGTTACTCTAGGAATATTTCTAATTTCTAATGCAGTTTACCAGTTTAAGGATTATTAAGTCCCAATAATAATTATTTATCACCACTAATATCTGTAATCACTGAATCCTGGAAGCCTAGAATGTGTATAATAATCAAGTATTACAACTTCACTGCAATAAAAAATAACTCCCCCCCACACTCCTTTTCTCTCCCTCCCCCCCAACATTGTGTAGATTGTTGTACTCTGTGCTTCCTCCATCTGTGGCCAATGAGCTGAGACACAAGCGTCCTGTACCAGCAAAGCGTTATGACAATGTGACCATACTTTTCAGTGGCATTGTTGGATTTAATGCCTTTTGCAGTAAACATGCTTCTGGAGAGGGAGCCATGAAAATTGTCAATCTCTTAAATGACCTTTACACAAGATTTGATATTCTGACTGATTCACGGAGAAATCCCTTTGTTTATAAGGTAAGCACCACAGTTCCATTTTTTAAATTATCGTTGGCCCTTGGTATCCGTGGATTCAAGCATCCGTGGATGGCAACCCCACATTGTCCCCAGTGGTGGTGGAGCCACATGCATGCACCACTATTAAAATGCCATTCCCTAATGGTGGTGCAGCCACATGCACGTGCTGCTATTGGGGACAACAAAACTTGAGCATCCATAGATTTTGGTATCCATGGGTGGTGATGCTTCTGGAACGGATCTTCTGCAGATACTGAGGACTGACTGTATGTGTTTTAGCTATTGCTGCTTGAACCAAAAAATTAAAAAGAAACAGCACTGTGTGGTTATAGAATTATGAGAAGCTTTTTAAAATGTCAAAGCTTAGATCTCTGAATATTTGATTTGTTGTTGTGTGCCTTCAACTCATTTCTGACTAATGGCAATGCCAAGGTGAATGCATTATAGGGTTTCCTGGGGCTATGAGTGTGTCACTCACCCAAAGTCACTCAGTAGATTTCCATGGCTGAGCGGGGCGTCGAACTGTGATCTCCAGAGTTGTAGGAGCCCTAGTGACACAGTGGTTAAATATCTGTACTGCAGCCATTCACTCACCACAAGGTTGTGAATTCGATACCAGCTCAGGGTCAGCTCAGCCTAGCATCCTTCCAAGGTCGCTAAAATGAGTACCCAGCTTGTTGGAGGCAATTAGCCTACACATTGTAAACTGCTTAGGGAGTGCTTAAGTGCACTGATAAGCGGTATAGAAATATACTTGCTATTGCTAGTCCAATGCTCAAACTGTAGTAAGATGCAATATATGATCATAAAAAGTCTGAGATAAAAGTATCCTGGAGACAAAATTTTTGTGTAAATATCAACTAAAGAACTGATTCCAAAACATTTTCCTGAAATCTCTCATGAAATCTAGGTAGGAACCGTACATGAGCAACTTCATGTATCTACTCCACCATCTATCATTCAACTTAATGAGTTATGTACAGGGCATACCACAGATGGGAAATTTTGGACCATTATTCCCAGAATACCAATTGGCCATACTGGTATTTGGGAGCAATGCTCTAAAAACATACTGTATAGACTAGAAATATTAGTCAAATAATTGACGCCAAAAAACCTGAGTCGACTTATCCATGGGTCAATATAATACTGTACTTTAACTCTTATAAAAGGAGGAACCATTTCCTGGTGAAAGGCAAGAGCGTAATCTGTTCTGGCTGCTCTATTCTCTGATCCATCCTGCCTTTAGTGTGACCACAAACAGTTATGCCTGCTGGACTTTTGTAAGTCCTTTCGCATTGTTTTCCTTTGCTTTTCTCCTGGAAACTTTGCTTTGTTACATGCCCCAAAGTTTTAACCTCTACTTATCTACAGGTCATATCAAAATCCATGATTTTGGTTGCAAAAACTTACACTCAACTTATCCATGAGGTCGATTTATAGTTGAGTATATACGATAATTCCTTCCATCTCTGATATTTATATACCTCATCTCCAAGAAGCAAAAGGCAACAAAAATTGAGCTCTAGGCCAATCTTATCCATAATATAGGTTACTAAGAGCTAGAGTTGTGATATAAATCCAATTAATAAATAAAATATTTGCCCCTGAAGATTGCTTTCTAAATTTGTCGAGCATATCATACATGATGGTGAGAGCTCTTTTTTATTTTCAATTTTTATTATTAATGCTTGAGCCAAAGGCCATTTGCATACTTAATATTTAAAACCAATTAAAACAAAAAACAAACCAGTAAATATAAAATGCTCCATCAGATAATTAACATCCAGATTTTATACACTGGCCATGATACAGTCCCAGACAGTTAACTAAAACAACACTAGAACCAATTTCATAAATTAGATAAGATCATCCCCATGGCAATCAACTGCAATGTCTTCTATAACTCTCTATCATACATGATAATATTGATACTCTCTGAGAAGCAGTCTGTTATTTTGCCTTTGACTCCCCTCCCTTTACTTTTTGGCATATCAATGCTCTCTCCCTTTCTTCTGCATTAATTCCAGCCCTAACAACTTCGTGCTAATCTAGAACTACTCACTTTTACATTCCCCCCTTTTTAATATATATTTATGGCATATATTGCTTTAAGGGGCACGAATTACTGTGATGAGACAAGTCGCTTTCGGGAAAATATTCTGTGATAAGGCTCAGCTTAATATGCATTCCTTATACACACTTTTTATGTCAATATTAATAGCTTACTTTCTGATCAAAGAAGATAGTGCATATAATTCTTAATATATTTTTGTTAGGTTGAAACAGTTGGAGACAAATACATGACAGTAAGTGGTTTGCCAGAGCCATGCATCCATCATGCACGTTCTATCTGCCATTTAGCCCTGGATATGATGGAAATAGCTGGACAGGTACAAGTTGATGGAGAGTCTGTACAGGTTTGTATTTGACAAATTTGGGGGGGGGGGGTAGTTGGTGGAAATGCAGATGTTATGTCACACACATTCAGCCCTAGATTTCCTTAATACAGCCTAAGAATAACTTTCAGGTTTACAAATTTTAAAATGGGGCAAAATAGTAATAATAATGAGCAAATCTGTATAGGACAATGAAATCTGAATGAAGAAATCTGAATAGTAAAGGAATGTTAATTGTGCAAATAAGTTGTCCAAAATCAAAACACTGCTCCAATAAAGGATACTCCATCTTCATGGGAGCCCTTTTGCCCAACCAGCAATCGAGCAATAGTCAGATATGGGTAAATATAACTGCCCTAGTCATAAGCAGTTTGCCTACAGCATATAACATGGCGTATACAGATAAACAAAAATATAAATACAAATAAATAGGATAAGGTCATTATAATCAAAATATTCTTGTGTACAAAAAAAAAATCAAATAGACTATTTAATTGGAAGCAGATGATGGAGAAACGAGACTAGCTGCTGACTGTGGTGCAGATACTGAACTACTTATATTAAAAATTAGAGAAAAGCTAAAGAAGAAAACCAAAATAGTCAATGTTCAACAGACTGGAAATGATCACTATACATCTCCATCACAAAAAAGGAGACACAAAAGACTGTAGCAACTAAAGGAACATGGCATTAATTTCAAACACCAGCAAAATTCTGCAGCATATATGAGAGAGAAATCCCAGAGGCACAAATGGGTTTCAGGAAAGGAAGAAGCACTAGGGACTACATAGCGATGGTTAATGGAGTGTACCAGGATACTCCAAAAGAAAACCAGCATGTGCTTTATAGACTATAGTAAAGCATAGATAATGGAAAGCTGTGGAAGGGTCTTGGTGGCACAGTGGTTAAATGCCTGTACTGCAGCCACTCACTTAAAACCATAAGGTGGCGAGTTCAATACCAGCAAAAGGGCTCAAGCTCGACTCAGGCTTGCATCCTTCCAAGGTCACTAAAATGAGTACCCAGATTGTTGGGGGCAAGTAGTTTACAGTTGTAAACCGCTTAGACACTGCTTAGGCGGTATGAAGCAGTATATAAATGAAGCTGTTTGTTTTTTGTTTGTCTTAAAGAAATGGGAGTGCCACTGCATTTGATAGTCTTGTTGAGAAATCTGTACTTAGGCCAAAAGGCAACTGTGAGAACAGAATATGGAGAAACAATGGTTCTCAGTTGGCAAAGGTGTCAGCAAGGCTGGATTTTATCATCCTGTCTAACTTGTATGCAGAAAATACCATACAAAGAGCAGGTTTAGACTCAGAAGAAGGAGGAGTGAAGGTAGGAGGAAAGAACATCAACATCTAGGATATGTTGATGACACCATACTACTAGAAGAAAACATCGTATACTACTACTACTACTACTAAATAATAATAATAATAATAATAATAATAATAATAATTTTTATAGCCCGCCCCTCTGAACTGGCAATCAGGGCAGGGTACAACATAGTTAAAAGCAGCACAAGTTAAAATACAACAATCCCAATTCCTCTCACCCACCCCTTAAAATAGAATTAAATAGCTAAGAATTAAAAACATAGTGCAAATAAAACATATAAAATAACTGCCCAAAGCTGTGTGAAACAATTACGAAGGGGGGGGGGAGAGGAACTAGGAGAAGGAGTCAACAGTGGGTATGGAGCCGGGAAATTAAATGTTATCGGAAGAGGCTTTTCTAAAGCCGTAAACAGATGTAATAAGACGCATCTCATCCAGTAGGTCATTCCAAAGCTTGGGGCCTAGGGCTGAAAAGGCCCTCTGGGAGGTTTGTGTCAGTCTGGTCTTCAAGAGCTGTAACAGATTCCTCCCAGAGGACCGGAGTGTGCGTGGGGATCATATGGGGAGAGGCGGTCCCGGAGATAGGAATGACCCAAGCCATGAAGGGCTTTAAAGGTTAAAACCAACACCTTGTACTGGGTCCGGTAAAGCCATGAAGGGCTTTAAAGGTTAAAACCAACACCTTGTACTTGGAACAACTATTAAGGAAGGTCAAAGAAGAAAGTGCAAAGGCTTACTGCTGAACATAAAACAAAAATAATTACCATGGAGGATCTATATAGTTCAACCTAGACAATGAGGAAATCGAATAGTTAAAGAGTTCTTGTACTTTGGATCTAACATTGAACAGAATGGAGACTGAAGCCAAGAAATCAGAAGACTAGGAATGAGGAGGGCAACTATGAAAGAACTAGGCAAGATCATAAAGAGTAAAGATAAACATACTCATCACCAAAGTTAAAATGCTTCAATCCATTATATTCTCCATCACCACGTACAAATGCAAGAGCTGGACAATGAAAAAAGCGGATAAGAAGAAAATCAACTCACTTGATATGTTGTGCTGAAAAAGAGTGCTAGGAATACCATGGACAGCCAAAAAGACAAACCACTGAGTCCTTGAGCAGGTAAAGCTAGAAATCTCCTGAAAGCCAAGATGATCAAATTGAGGCTGTCATATTTTGGCCACATCATGAGAAGATATGACTCATTAGAAAAGGCAGTAATGATAGGAAAGGTAGAAGGTAGTAGAAAGAGAGGAAGATCCCATGCCAGATGGATAGATTTAATCAGGGAGGTGATGGGTGTGAATTTACAGGACCTAAGCATAGCAGTGGAGGACAGGGAGATGTCTCATCCACAGGTTTGCCATGAGTCAGGGCCAACTCAAGTGCAGTTAACAACAACAAACAAAAATTGTAGTGTGGGAGAAGCTCTTTTGTATGGGATCAGACTAATTAATTTGCTATTCTGAAAAATCTTAAAATGAAGCAACAGATTAGTATGTGCATGTGAATTTTTGCCACTGTTTTTGGATAGAATGTTTTGCTAGAAGATTATTTGAAAGCATATCTCTGTAAAGGGTGGTTTAATGTGTGTGTGTATTATCTATCAGTCCATAGATATTAATGTAATTTCCCACTGTGCTGCCTACTTCAGTTGAAAACTACTGCCTAAGCTACTGAACTGGCAGATTTGTCCTACTGTATCCAGGAAGACCATAATTGTTATATGATAAACCATGGGGTGGATTGTTATAATTGCCATATAAATAAATATTTGAAATAATGGAACCAGAAATCTAATATTAACTCTGAATGTGTACTGTTTTGTCATACAATGGCTAAAACCCTGTTGTTGTCATATGTATCCATACATTCCCTAGACTGTGCATCCACATGGTAGTGCATATGCATTGTGTGGATGTATTTTCTGCATGCAGATGCCCATTTGCTTGCTCATTTTCACTGCATTATTACAGTACATTGATGAGGCAATGTTGTGCAAGAGTCATGTAACTGTGAGTGTAAAGTTACTCTCCACCTTTGATGTCAGTGCAGAATCTCGGCCATTTTTTGGATTCTTAATGCTTTTAAAAATTAATTGTGAGTAATTTTAAGGAAATACTTACATCAAGAGAAACACAGATAAAAAAAAATAGATACAAACAAACACAGTTAGCTTCTGTTTACCATATATTCAAAACTATCCAGAGAAAAACTAATAATAGTCTTATATTTTTGTGAGACAGTGGAGGACATTTGTCTTGATCAGTGGTCTCACTGACATACGAAATAAAACCGGGCTATATCACATACATTCTTGGTTGTCCTTTTACTATCCTGGATTGTTCTGTGAGTGCCAAATCCCAAACCCTTTCTGAGCATGCATCTGTTGGAATTTGAGCTGCTGTTTTTCACTGTTTAGTAATTTTCAGTCTAGCTATTGTTACCAAAAATAATTAGATATTTGTGCAGCAAATTGTTTGAAATTGTCATTCATTATAGTCAGTAGTGCCCAGGGGGACTTAAAAGTTTTGATTTGTGATTGTTGCAGTTTCTTTTTGTAATAACAACAAAAAGACAATCATTGGAAATGACCACCCAAGATGGAAATGAGCACCAGTTTTCTTGCACCCCCTCCAACACTTAGGGGCATTCATGCGAGCCATTTTGACAGAGTTCAAGTAATGTCTGTGAATTCATTTTAAAATGTTTTATTGAATGCTGTCAGAGAAAAAGGGCATAGGCTACATTTGCCATTCAATACTAGAACTATGTATGCATCCCCCCCCCCCCCACTTTATTTGTGTTATTCAACTTCAAATGAAGAGAAGGTTTCTACTGGTCTGTTTTATCAACTCAGGAATATTAATAAAATGAAATACTTGCTGGATGCATGTATATCTCTTAATCTAGTCCTTGTTTCTTGTATTGACAACAAGGCTTGAGTTGTATGGATAAAAAAATATGTAGTACTGATGCTTAATATGTTATGTTTCTTAGGTGCTTTGTAAATCATTTGGATAAAGAATGTGATGATTTAATGCCTTGTTTATAGCATCCTAAACTGTGACTTGCAATGGTTTCTGGAAATCATCGTGGTAATGTACTCTTTTTTATTGTTAAAATTAAAAAGATAACAATAGGCATTCACACAGGAGAAGTAGTCACAGGTGTCATCGGTCAAAGGATGCCCCGTTATTGTCTTTTTGGAAACACCGTTAATCTAACAAGCAGGACAGAGACCACTGGAGAAAAAGGGAAGATCAATGTCTCAGAATATACATACAGGTGAGAAACTGAGATTGCAGACTGACCATTTTCTAAACCACAGCTTTCTTATTTTTAGGGTAACATATTCATTCTTTCATTAATTTTACAAACCACACTATATTAGATGTTGCTGTGCAAAAACCTGACAGAACTTACTGTAGTAGAATCACATGGGAAAAACACAACCAATTTCAAATAATGTTGTTATGATAGGCTATTGCAGTCTTTTTCTGATGTCTTTACATTTTATACCTCTTGCTAGTCTGGGCCAGGATGCACTTTGCAGACCATCCTTGTTAATGTTTTAATTATGCCTTTCTTTAATTGTAGGTGTTTAATGACTCCAGAAAATTCAGACCCACAATTTCACTTGGAACACAGAGGTCCTGTTTCCATGAAGGGTAAAAAAGAACCAATGCAAGTTTGGTTTTTGTCCAGAAAGTGCACAGAGACGGAGGTATGACTAATGAAGTTATCCCCTAAAAAACAACCACCACCAAGGAATACATATAAGCATTCTAAATCATAAGGGCCGTTTTGACTTGCAAAACTGAATGTTCCCTAGAAGAAACGAACCATTTAAAAACATTATTACCTTAATAGGTTTGCTATCATGACAGCAGATTAATGTCTGTTATTTGTCCCTGGTGTTTATGCATATGTTAGAAACTACTTTTTCAGTTTCAGAAGATACTTGAGGCAGTGCCAAGCAATTAATCTCACACTGTTTGCTGAACCTCAGTGGAAATAATAATAATCATCATCATCATCATCATCATCTAGACACAGGAATTGGGTTGAATAAGGGCTTCTTTACTTAACTATTAACCTATAGCTCTATTGAACCCTGTGAGTTACAAGTTGTGGGATCAACCCAGTGAGGGAGCAATTGAGGCAGGGGGCCACCCCCAAACCTCCCCCTCAACTTTTCCCGGGTGAAACACCTGGGCTCTGGGGACAGCCAGATAGCTGGTTTTCTCCTGAGCCAACTCACTAATGGAAGGCAAACCCAAAGAAACTCCTGCAAATTAAAGTGAGGATGCTCCCAATAGCATCCTGTACCACACGAGCATGGATCTTGTTCTTTTCCCTACTGAAAAAATTTATACAATGTGTGTACCCTACTGTATCTTAAAACAGGTACCATTTGAAGCTTAAAGTCTTACTTCTGTTCACCATTGACAGCATTGCAACAAGTGGATTCTTTATACTGTCTCCCTTTAGAAAGGTTTTTTTCCTAAGTTCCATTTTACCAAAACATATTTACACATTAATGTGACATAGAATTAAAGGTTACTGCTTGTCATAATCCTAATGCTGAAAACTCTTCACTCCATATTACTTACTATCAAGTAGTAAAGTGTATAGTAGATATAATTTCTAATAAACAGAGTTTATAAAAGGACAGTATATTTGGTTATCTCTGCTGAACAAATATTAAACTTATTTTAGCTGCAGCAGCTTCTATGCCAGGGTGGAAAAAGTGGATCTAGATATTGTTGCACTGCAATGACATTCCCAGAATTCTTCAGCACTGGCTAGGGATGCTGAGATTTGCAGTTCAACAATATCTTTACAAACTTTATCTTATATCGCAACAATATTGTGGAATAAAGTCATTCCAGATTTGTAGGAATGGTGTCTGGCTCCATATTTGAGTTTGTCTTAGAAGTGGCACTTTGTCAGTTTCCACGAACTTCATTTTGCAGTCTTCAGAGTTCCTAACACAATTCTCAGTGGGGAAGTATTCTTCATAGGAATTTTATAACTTCAAGATATACTGTGGGTACAAATCTGAACTATTCTATCCTTTCTATAACCAAGATACATAGCAGTTATTATAATGGCTTAGCCATTACATTGTTCTAATTCTTTGCAATTCACATGAGAATATTTCACACTGCTCATTATTACTGTAAGCTCATCTTCTTTCTTTCCAAACCTCTCTTGCATGCCTACAAGGAAGTAACACACGATTCTAACTGAGCCAGGCAAACCACAAGAAGACAAAGAACAGAGTCGAACACTGTGTCCTGCCACTAACATAGTCTGGTAGTAATTAGATGTGACTGCTGTTGCTACATTTTGTACCTCTTCCATTTGCTTATGTGATCACTGCCTTCTTCATGTTCCTTTGCTGTGTTTCATTCACCTTTGATATTGTAGTATCTCTGCTGTGAGTATGTCTTGCCAAAAATCTTGTGTCTGTTTCTAGATCTTAAATCCTAAAAAAGAACGTTAAAGCCATGTGTGCTCTAGCTAACCATGAGAAATATGGTGCGTCACCCATGTGCTTTTCATTTTCATCTCTACTGACTAATCTCCATGATCTTTATAATGGTCTGACTCATAGCTGTTTCTGTGAGGAAAGAAATTCTTATTGATAGCAATCATGTTCTCAGAGAATGAAATTTTTTACAACCATGATTTGGCATTTTCTGTAAAGTATTTTGTGTACACATCCATCTGCTTCCCTCAAGTATGCTATTGTGAGATACTGTCATTTGTTCTAGAAGCTAGTTTCAATGCACTATCAGTTGCTCTTTTACTATGTATTGACTGTCATCGTATACAACATATGCATTTTCTACATGGAAGAGAAGGGTAGGCTGTTTAATGTAATGTTATTGGGAAGTATGTGCCAATTACTGCTCTAAATCTAATCATATTATTCCCTGTTTCTTTTACTGATTTTTAATGAAAAAGATGATTCATGCATAATCTGTTGCTGGACAACTTTTTGTATCATGTGTAACAATATTTCCTGCCTGTGCACGTGTGTGTACACTCGCACAGAGTTCCAAACAAAAATTTGGGTATCCAGCCTTGAATGCTATAATAATGGGAAATTCCTAGATGTCTTAATGGAGTTGTCCTGAAATGGAGAATTCAGTGGAGGTTAACAACTCTTCAGAGTATAGGAACCCCCCACCCATCCACCCACCCAGCCTAGAGAGGAGAATTGGCAAAGTGTGTGTCCTACATGCAATTTGGAAAGGCCCTCTCTGAATCAAGATGGCATGACAGGGAGAGGGGGAGCAAAACAGTTCACCATTAAAATAAATTTGATTATCCCAGTTCATCATGTTTTCATACATATAGATATTCCTGTGTAAATGTAACTATCATGTAAACAACACTTGTATTTTTATGAACTTCAGATCTCATCATATGCTCTGAGTTCTAAATATACCCAAACTCTCAAGTCTGGTTTAGATACGTTGTAGGAATAATACATCCATTATTAATTTTTTTTTTTAAAAAAACTGTCTTTATAAAATATAAATCTGTACATATATGTATATATACATAAATATAATTGTTATGTATAAAATGTGTTGGTTACTAGTTTATATATATAATATAATATATATGCTATATATACCATCATCAATACAAAATATATGTATAGATGTTTTATGTTTGTGTGTGCACAATGAAAGGTTTTAAATTATGGATTCTTCCCCCTTCACTAATCTTTGGAAGGATTTTTCTCCCAGTGAAAATGTATATGTTAATTTTGAAAATAATACAATAAATATATGTTATCCTTACTCTTAACAGGAACAGTTTCTATTGTATAAGTATTTGTAACCTCTGTCTTCCAGCATCTTATTACTCTACCTGGTTTGCCTGCCTGCCACATACAATTCTGAGGAATTCAGGCTTTTTGCAGGGTGTGTTAATTCTCTGAGCATCCTCTGATACATTTATTAATACAGTAATGAGATTGATATAACAATCAGATGCCTCTATGAGTGGATGGAAACTGATGATACCCATAGCACCAACATTGGTGAGAATGGTTTTTGGCATGGAGATCCAGCCATGTTGGAGGTGTGGGGAAAATGGTGACAGTTGGTGGGAAAGTGTTGCTTTTCGTTCGTTCATTCACTCACACTCTTGTGTTGGTTCTGCCAGACCAACACAACACTAAAACCCCATTCATCTTTTATGTGTATATGTGTGTTCCTGAACTCCCCTGCCTAGCCTCCCATTCCCAGGGAATTTAGATCTTGTCTAAGTATTGTAAAAGTCGGTGAAGCACTGTCAATTACAGTCAAACGTTCCCATTTTCCAAATAGCTAAACAAATTGTCCACTTTAGAAATCTTGTCATGTTCTATTTGGAATAATCTCCTCCTCCTCCTCTGCCGCCGCAAGAAATGTTAGCTAAATCTGATTTGTTCCAACGAAAGCAGAGTTTGAATTTTTGTGATATTTTATATTTACAATTTCATCTACAATAGTTCCTCCCTTCAGCCCCAGGTCATACTAAACAAGAGTTTTTGAAAATATTCCAGATGCTCTTCCTTTCCAACTTTTCCAGATTCCACTTGGGATAATCACATTCTTGGCTTCCCACAGAACTCTCTTTGATTGGGGTTGATGTTCAAGGTATAAATATGCCCCCCCAATCCATCAAGGAGGCTCCACATTTATGGTAATGGGAGCATGAAAAACTCAACAGTTTATACCTGAGTATTTTTAAGGATGTACATTATGTACAAATGTGTGGGCATCCCCCTTCTTTGCATGAATTTCTGTGGCTGCCCATTAACAACAAAGGGAGGGTGAATAGATGGAAATGGACAAGGAAAGGGGAGATAATTAAATGCCTGTGAATGTGTGAAAATCCGCAGTAATTCACATAATGCACTTACATCTAGACTAGCCCTACACCAGGCATATTTTCCCCCAACATATTGCCTATGCTGCATTATGAGAAGGAAAGCAGATGAAATGAAGTTGTTAGCTCAAGTCAATAGTATGCAGGATTCACCTTTGCCTAGTCAACGGCTGAAGAAGATTGGGAATGGAGCCCTTTCCATTTGTGTGACTTATCTAACGGAAAAGGGCATGTTATGTATGAGGAATGTAGAGGAAGGCTGGGCCAGCACATAGATCTGGATGTTAGGCTTCTTTATAACACGAGACAAAAGAGAAGAGGAACTATCCTTCCCAGTTTACGTCCCAAATCCTGTGCCTCGTCCTGAGCCAACCAGTCCTGCTACTGACCTTAACAGGCGTCATAGCAGTGATCCCCTCTGGATGAGTTTGTCCTTTCTTTTTCTCCGCAATTACTGCAACACTATTAATGGGGCTCCTTTTTGAACATGGACCTGGGCTTGTATATATTACACAAATAGAAGCAGTTTCATAAGAGGATCTGCTCACATTTCAGCAAAATTGCACAGGTAGATTCATGTGTGCTTACCAATAGGAGTGTTGACAGTCAGTTGAACAGGGAGATATGAAAATAAGAATTAAAAATGATAGTGCACTGGCATCTAAGTTAACTTGTAGAATTATGCAGAAATTAATGTCAAGACAACTTGCCAAAACTGAATACAGTCGGTTCAGCTCATACTCTGTTGACACAGAGAAAAATGATCAAGCTCTCTCTCTCTCTCTCTCTCTCTCTCTCTCTCTCTTTCACTCTGTGTTTTTTGTGAGTGTATGTGTATACAGAGCATGACTGATTATTTTTCTCTATGCCACTGGTGTGCACTCTTTGAGCTTAGACCTAATGATCTCTATATCACTAGGTCACTGGTATGAAAATAGAAGTTTAGAAAGGAAGCCTAATGCTCAAAAGTGCTTATATCACTTCCTCACCATGTTTTATCTTTAAAGGGTCATTTCCTGCCTGCTCTCAAGAATTTCGAGGAAAAACCATATGAAGCCTCTATGTTCCAGTGTAGATATTCTGAAGACACTCGTAGAGCAGATTTGTTCTGCTTATTCCTAGCAAAAAACCCACTATCTACCAGTTCTTATGCTGATAATGCTCATGCCCAAATAAGGATGGGTGTATTACTGACTCCGTACCATGATATTATATAATTAAAGAGCTTGAAACCAACAATCACTCTGTAAAGCTCCATGCCATCCCAGAAAGGGAAAAATCAATATGTTTTGAAATAGGCACATCTGGCTGACAAATCTAAGTTGTCATTACAGTTTTGTCATCATTACCTGACATGTCTTGTTCTTGTGACAATTTTTATTATCTGTCTATAAACGCACATGCACATGCACACACACAAGCATTAGAACTGTGAAACTTCCTTTAAATGTCCAGTAATAAGAGACAAGCTTTTCTTAAAGCACTATTCACAGTCATGGTATGTCCAAGACTGGTTGTACTTGACATCAGATTTTTTAAATTCAGCTCTGTGTCAAATCACATACAAAAATGTGTCAAAAATACTATTATTTAAAACAGTGTCATGAAAATAATCGTATAAACAGAATTAAATATTGTGGAGTTGAAGGCTTTCATGGCCAGAATCCATAGTTTGGTTTTTTTCCCCAGGGGTCAGAGGATTCCCAGCAGACAATGAGCACCAATTAGCAGACATTAATCCTCTTTTGCACATCCTTCCACCCTGAGAGCTGCCATTAGCAACAGAACAATACATTTGCAAATCACTCCTCTCTTCCCAGGGCCACACAGGATATATATATCCAATCCTTTTCCAGGCTCTCATTCTCTGAAGATGCCAGCCTCAGATGCTGGTGAAACACCAGAAAGGAACTCTTCTAGAACATGGCCACATAGACCAAAAGCCCTACAAAAAACTATAGAATTAAATATTGTATGTCATTTTCTTGCTTTGGAAACTTTTGAGAACCTGGATTTTTTTTTTATTTTAAAAAAATAAATATGAAAAAGGAGGATTTCTAGAAAGCAAAGAATCTTTGTGAGTACCTTATAAGTGAGGCTACCTTGTATACTTCCAAGGAACACTGCATAAACTTCTGTCTTAAAGGTACTTCAAATTTTAAGATTAATACTTAAGAATATGAAAATAACTCTTATAGTAAGACAACCCTGAGGGGGGAACTCAGATGGAAGGTTTCTTCATCACTTTTAGCTCCTATTTGTTTGTCTGTCTGTCTGTCTGTCTATTTTGAAAAAGTTATTACTGAACAGTAAAATCCTTTGAAATCTGACTGTGAGCTTTGTGCGATTCTACGATTCTGTGAGTTCTTGAGTTAGAAGAACTATTGTGGAAAGCCATAATGCCCAAACATTTTTAAGAACTAGTGCATATTCCACATGTTAAAAACCTTTAAAAGCAATGGTCTCCTAAAGCGTGATCAAGGAGGTCGGCATTCCTCCCAGGACATGATTGGTTGTAGTCACTGTTTCAACCAATTGCACCTGATTTTTCTGGATCTCTTCAACAAACCAAGCAATGTTATTTGGGGCCAGAAATGTGAGAGTGCTGTCCACTCCCTGTCCAATTGTGCAGTGAGTAGGTGTATGCTGCCCGCACTCCTTGTCTGTGTGGGTATGCAGCATTGGCTGTAACAGCAACAACTGCCTAAAAATGAAGGAGGGGGAAGATCATAACAACAAAGAAAATCACATGGCTACTTGATATCATCATGTGCTGGTCATTAGATTTAAAAACCTGCATCTGGCTGACTGCAGGTAAAAGAGGAAATGCACTAACACAGCCTTCCAGCTGTATTCTGTGCCCAAAAGTCAGTATTAGCCTGAGGCTGAACTGCACACATACCTGCATAGTATCTTACTGTATGCATTGCCAGGCATTCATTTCTGCAGTGGAGAACGCATTCTCTTCTGCACATATTGGAGCACCCAGTAAGGTCAAAAGACAAAATGTTGTGGAGAGTATGTAGGACACCAGCTTGTGCATCAGGAAATGGCCATCAGAGAGAGTTTTCTCAGCTATGTGCAAAATTTTCAACCAGAATGGCCAGTGGGATGGATGAAAACCTCAAGGTAATTTTCTCACTTACACACTCTTTCCCAGCACCACACAGAAATTAAAAACACAATGCAAAGGGCACTCCCATGCCAATACATTTGTAAACTTTCCTGCAAAAGATAGCATGGTCTTGGGTTCCTGTGGTGTTGTGCTGTAGCCAAGCAAATAACATAAACACAAATGGATAAAAAAGCAAAAGATAACACACAGCAAAAGAAAAAATAACATAGCTTCTACATGGCATGTGGAAGGGTGCAAACTGAAGGCATTGCTGAAGAACCCATCCCAGTCATCACCCAACACAAGGAACTATCTACCTTTCAAACTGTATGGCAATGGTGGGGAGCAGGGGAAAAAGGGGGTAACCGGGAACACAAAACATGGGTGCCTCACCATTAAATGGCAAGTCAGCATGGCCAGTGTGATGCTTGTATGCAAAGCTTTAAAAACAAGCAAACCACAATTCTAGCAAATCCCTTCATGCCCTTCCCACCATTCCCTTCCCTAAGTACAACAGACTATTAAACTATTGAATAGCGAATGTCAAGGGATAGTTAGGGAAGAGAGGGGTGTTGCAAAACTTGCATGTCTCGCCATTACTTAAAATGGCGACTCAGCTGATGTGGTGACTGAAAATAAAGCTTTCAAAACAAAAACCTCAAGCATTTTATCCCCCCCCCCACTGAACAATTTAGTGAAACAATATGGGATGAAATAAGCAACACAAATGCTTTCTGCACACTTCTGCTTTAAAGAAAAAGAGGGGGGAAGATATGAAGAATTCTTGCAATCTTTCACTGGCACGTTGCTAAAAGTTTGAGGTGTTACAATGGTATAACAGCAGCCAATTTTTTAAAAAAATCAGAAAAGGTATTAAACATTCTAGAGAAATTATTTTCCCTGCCAAAGCAGTGGAAGTGGTCTGAAGCTTCTCTGGCAAAGATTTCCTTGGAAATCCTTGTAGGAGGGACAATCTGACCACACTCACACCACACCCATTAATGGATCTTTCATGGACGTAAACACAACGGGATATCTTCAGTCAAATGGGTTACTGAATTCTAGTAGGAAAGGCAGGCATTAACAGATTATTTCAGCTGTGAAAAAAAATATTTGCAATGACACTACCATGCCTGGAAAGCAACAATATCATGCAGTTAGACAAAGGCAGTAGTGTTGTTGATACATTGCTACAACACTGTAAAACCATTGTGCAATGAGGCTCTCAGTCACAACCATATTCTCCTGATAGGGTTTCCATAACCAACTAACTGATCATATTGGTAGCATTCAAAGATATAGCCATGTTAGTCTGTAGAACACTCCACCAAATGCATCTGAGGAAGTAGACCGAAGTCTCATGCTGCCAATTTCTTTCAGTTAGTCTCAAAGGTGTTACAAGATCTCTCTATGTAGTAACTGATCATAGTAATAGATTATTTCTTCATTAATATATCTATTTTAAATCAAAGGTGGGAGATGTGTAGCCCACCAGAAGTTGTTGAATTACAACTCACATCAGCCCTCACCATGGGCTATGGTGATTAAGTCTGATGGGAGCTGCAATCCAATAATATCTGGAGGGTCCCATGTCCCATGTCCCTATTTTAAGATGGTGCTCATTGCCATATTTTGGAGCATTGGACTCCATAGTGTGTAAACAAACATCGAGGGATTGAACCACATTCATCATCACACGGGTTTCCTTTTATAGAAAAGTCTCAAGCTGCAAAGAGGAAATTCTTGTTGGGTCCATAGATCAAATATTTTAAATTATTCTTTCCACCCCTAGTTTGAACTGAATGCATACTTTCCTCATCAGACAGAAATGTTCAACCATTACTACAGGGAAATGTACGCATAAATAAAGCACTGACAGAATTCCAGTATCTTTTTTTTAAAAAAGGATCTTAGTCAGAGTGAAAAACCTGAAATGTTATTGTTTTCTGTGGCAGAACCCATCTTGATCTCTCTCCTCATGAAATTAATCTGAGCAAAAAGGTATATTTTAGAAAACCCTAGACTCTGTTTATGAGCACACTTTTCTTCTGCTGACACACATTGGCCCTGACCAATGGCTAAATGCAAAATTACATGCACAGGTGGGTACTTTAAATGCTTGTGCTTTTCTTCCTAGAATCTGATGGCAAGACCCTGTTTACAGAATCCTCTTTAAAAAGAGCAAAGGTGTCCATCGGTTCTGCAGAAGGAGAACTACAATTATTTCCCACTTTTCTTTGCTAAATCGTGTAACCTTGGCCCCACTAGATTGGGGTCATTCTAGTAAACACATTAATCAATCTATGGAGGATTGTTCTGACAGCGTTTGCTTCTCTCTGAAAATAATTTCATTTAAAGGCTCGGAAAAGAGAAAGGTAAGTAGGACATCTGGTGGTGATGAGCTGCCATTGATGGGGATACCAAACTAGAGAAAACTCTTCCCTCCTGCTACATGTGAGTGAAATATGAATGAGATGTGTCTGTAACAATGAATAAAAGTGTGCATCATCATGTAATAGGTACCGTATATACTTGACTATAAGTCGAGGACAAGTTTTGGGTCTGAAATTATGGATTTTGATATGACCCTTGGCTAAGTAGAGGGTAAAACCTAGAGGCATATAACAAGGAATCTAAAGGATGAAGCAAAGCAAAACATAACTCTTTGTGCTCACTTTTAAGACTGGATGAATGAGAGAGTAGAGTGGGTTGGTGCTTCCAGGACAAATTATACCCTTGTCTTTCACCAGGGAATGGTTCCTTCTTTTAAATAAGAGTTAAGATACAGTACTTACATTGACCCATGGATAAGTTGACTAAGGTTTTTGGGGTCAATTATTTGGCCTAAATTTCTAGACTTACACATTATATACAGTAATAGTCATATCCTGTCAATCAAGGTAATGTTTGCTTTTATAAAATTTAAAGTAATTCTGTACTTGGTTTCCTAATAAAATTATTTTTTTTAAAAAAAATGCTAAAACTCAGAGCAGATTTTACCACTCCACTGACATGAAACCCAGCAGCTACTACTGCAAACCCTATTTATTTGATTTATATCATACCTTTTCCCCAAAATGGTACCCAAAACAACTTACAGCATAAGATTAAGCAAAATAGCTAAAATAATATGATAAAAAGCACAAAACCATAATTCCAATTAAAATACTGAGATATTAATTTTAAATCAATTAAAAAATCTAAAGCACATATTCCATTTTTTTTTTAAAAAAGTACACCCATTGCATATCATGCTACTGCAAACAGGTAAAGGGTGAAATTTAAATAGGAAACAGCTAGTGAAAACAGACCAGGGAGGGGGCCCACCAACCATCCATCAGAAGGGAATTCCATAGGCTAGGTGTAGCCACCTGGGGCCAATTCAGATGGTGAAAATAATCCAGGATGAATCTGAGTTAAATCTTTGTTGTTCACATGCATTTTGAACGTATCCAATTAAATTGAGGGAGGGCTGCCAACCCCCCTCCCCACTTAACCCAGGATAACCAATATCAAGGTTTTCCCTGAGTTTTTATAAAAGATTCATATCGTCACTAGTGTGATTAGACCCAGGGTAAGCTCTGCATGCTTTGAACGTGTTTCAAATACATTTGCATGTCAATTCCATCTTGAAGAGTGCTGACACTTATGAGCAACTGAACTAGCAGAGATTCAAATAGATGCAGTTCTACACTGTGAACAACAAACCTGGAATGTGTGAGTGAGGTTATTTGCATAGTCACGTGAAAAAAAACGACATAAATCTGAATTACCCCAAGTAGGTTTTCTCTCATGTCTTCACCAGATGAACCTGGGAAGGTGTTGGGTTAAAGGGAAAGACTTAACCAGTGTGGAGTCAAAGGCCTTCATGGCCGGCATCCATAGTTTTTTGTGGAGCTTTCAGGCTATGTGGCCATGTTCTGGAAGAGTTCCTTTCTGATGTTTCGCCAGCATCTGTGGCTGGCATATTCAGAGAATGATAGCTTGGGAAAGGATTGGAGATATATATCCTGTGTGACCCTGGGAAAGAAGGAGTAATTTGCAAATGTATTGTTCTGTTGCTAATGGCAGTCCTTAGGGTGGGAGAATATGCAAACAAGGATTAATGTCTGCTAACTGGTGCTCATTGTCTGCTGGGGATCCCCTGGCCTTAGGCTGTTGCTCATTTGCATAGGTTGAGTCTTGACCTTGCTGTCCTTCAAGACTGGGAGCCAAGCCTTGTTTACTCTCAGGGTTTCCTCTTTCCTGTTGAACTACTTAACCAGTCCTTTGAATTGTGCCTGGAAGCAAACTGGTAGCCAGTGTTTCCACAAGGGAGTTACAAGCTTCCTATAACCAGCCTCAGCCAGCAGTCTACCTGAAGTATTTTATACTTCCTGAACTTTTTCAACAATTTCCAAAGGCCGCTCCACATAGAGCGTGTCACAGTACAGTTGGTCCTCCATATACACAAATTCTTTATCCATGGATTCAACCATCTATCGTTTGAAAATATTTAAAAAAAAACAACATACATATAAATTCCAAAAAGCAAACCCTTGATTTTGCTTTTACATAAGGGACACCATTTTACTACTCTATTGGAGTTAATGGGACTTGAGCATCCTCAGATGTTGATATCCACAGGGAGTCCTGGAACAAAACCCAAGTGGATACTAAGGGCCCACTGTAATTCAAACAGGATGTTACCAAGTCATGTACTGTCATGGCCAGATCCGCTGAAACTTGGGCCTGGTATATGCATATATACAACCCCATATAGCAACTTTAGCAACCATCCTCTCTCCCCTTCTGATGGATTGCATGATTTTGCAAAAATGTCATTCTGCAGAGAGAGAGGAGCTGTCAATGGAATGGCAATTATTTCCAACAGGCATGATGAAGAGAACTATGACTGCAATTCTCCTCACATTTTCTTGGTCTGGGGTATGATCAACTGATTTCACGAGGGCTTACTTTTCAGCAGAATTATCTAGGTACTCATCAGAAATGTGTGAAATATAATCTGGCATCCTGTTAGTAAATTATGATAGCATAAATCAGATTTGTGCCAGTTCAACTCACTTTTTTGTGTGTGGTCATTCTGGAGTTTGGAATTCTGTACTAAGTACACAATGAACAAAATTCCCCACAACTCACCTTTTGTCAGCAGCAAAGGAAAGATGTCATTCACAGGGACCTTTTCAGATCCCTGAAGATCCCGGTTGCTGTTCATCCAGTTATAGAAAAATTGCTGAATACTTGTCTACTGATCCCTCTGCTCTGTACTTTTGTGTGTGATTATTGCACCTGCAAATCCCGCTAGGATATACGGGTGCTTTTAAAAGATGGCAAGCTCCAGTTTTTGAAAAGTAGTTAGATAAGCGTGGCTGGGGTTCAGGCTGGCTTTGGCTGCGTGCGATAACACCCGTTTTTGACTTTTCAGTCCTATGTCTATTCTGGCATGATTTGCAGGTGCAATAATTTCCTGTGTCTGTGCCTTTAAGTCACCTTTATGGTGACCCAATGAATTTCATAAGACAATTTCATTAGACAAGGAATACTCACGAGGTGGTTTTTCCAGTTCCTTCCTTTGAAATATAGCCCACAGCTTCTGGTATTTGTTGTCAGTCTCCCATCCAAGTACTGACCAAGGCTGACCTTGCTTAGTTTCCATGATCATACTGGCTCGGGTGTCTTCGGGATATTTCAGTCCCTCTACCAACCCAGAAATGGTCAGTTTTTTGGCTCTGAGAAAAAGTGGCAGGGGGAGGGATTGAATAGGAGACTACTGTGGCTATGTTTCCTAATGCAGGATTCTTAGTCTAATTTTATTTAGGAGTGTAATCCTAACAGTCAAAATTGCACTGAAATAGCACACAGGACATCATATTCCATATTTCTCAATAGTTTTATATATGTGAATAGGCCTAACATTTATTTATTTTGCATACAGAAATACAGTTTCAGAGATTTTTGTAGATCTGTCTTAAGGCAAGGAGGAAACAAAGGTAAAACCATGTTTGAAATTAAATAGGCTGTGCTGATCTGCATTCACCACTATGTGTATGATGCAAGGAAAGGTGTAATAATTGATTCTTTAAGAAAAAGACATTGGACCTCCTGTCTGCCCTCCATGGTAAGTCATCCCTTAATAGACTCTGGTTTGTTATTTGGTGGCCATTTCACAACCTCATGGCAGAGAGTCTCCAAATATGGATATCTACTCCCTCATGCCAGCACTGCCCCATAACCCAGAGGTGTTGGTGATGGTGGGGAAATTTAGATGACGTCCCCCAGAATGACTCAGGTTAGATAGAGGATTTTGGGAGTGGTAGCCTACAAATTAACTTTCTTCAGATCTGTCTCCATCACATATATATACTATAGCCTATAAGGCTAGTGTTGAATTGTTGTTGTTGTGTGCCTTCAGGTTGTTCCCAACACGTGGCAATGCCCAAATTGCATAGTTTTCTTTCCCATGTCCACAGAGCAGCTTTCTACAACAAGCAAAGCCTTGATTCACCACACACACAAAAATCCATTGAAAGACCTAAAATCATTTCTTGAATCACTTTCTAGTTTTCCTTGTTCTATCATCAAATGAATGCCATTTGTAAAATCGAAACATTCATCTTTCATTCTTTTTCTCCAGCCCTTAGCATTCTTGTATTCTTCTCTTCTGGGTTTGTTTTTCATCTGAAGTATTTTCATTTGAAGTATTCCAGTTTGGCATCTCCGGTGCTTTCAGAAGAAGAAAGACACACATCCAACAGCAGTTTGTGAAAATATATTCCACAATCTCAATGACTGTAATGACACTGGCTCCACAAAATAAACCCAGTTGGCCACCAACATCGGCTGCAACAAAAGCAATAAAGAAATCAGTCTCACAGCTTTTTGTTGGTTTGTTTGAAAAAACATTCACTGCTTTGAAAAAAATTCACAAAAATAAGTACAATTTTATTCAAAATAAATATATTGAGGATTGGGACAGCCCTCACGTTATTTGTTCAGTTTACACTGCAGTCTATGGTTCTGAATGAAAATATGCACCAGGCAGGGCCATTTCTCTCATGTTGACATGTGCATAATGGGTTGGATCCAGTACAGGTTAGGTGCATCCCACTGAAATGCAAGAGCCAATTTAGGTTCCAGTGATTTCACTGGAAACCAAGTTTATCTGACTTGCTCTGGATGTGGAACAGAGCAGTACAGGTCCAAATTATTTCAATCTGAAGTAATATTAAGGAATGGATTTTATATTAGTAAACAAATTGAAATTTACTATACAGAAATTATAAGAAAATAGGATATCCAGACTCATATGTAGGAAAACAGTGGGGACCAGATGATAAGTAATTTTGTCTGTGACCACTGCTTTGAAATAGATACTTTTTTCTTTCTTTTTTGATTGTGATTTACTTACCAAGCAACTCAGATACACTCAGTGCCTTCTGCTGCTGGGTCATTTTGTAATTCAAGTCATGATATTTAATATCAATATATACAAGGTTATGCCTAGGGTAATAAAGACATGTTGATTACATAGTTGTAACTTTTGTTATATCCACCTTGATTCCACTGTAGTCATTCCTGTCCATTTTTACTATTTATTAAAAAATGCACACACAGAAATCAAGCAAACGAATTGACCTACTGCTTAAATTCAATTGCTAGTCCTAGAAAGAGTAGGTTCATTGTATGAGATGTTGTTGTTGTTGTTCAGTATTGCAGTTACAGATTCTTAACCTAGAGCTACAGATCTGTTTCTGTTCTTTATTCAGTAAGGCTACATAGGAGTTGTCTACACTGGCAAAATAAAGTAGTTTCACTGTTGCTCCAACCTGAGCTGTTTAGATGATGCACAAAGCTGAAATGGAGTGAATCTGGGAGGAAGCTGCTCTCCGAGGTGAAAAAACAGAGCAAAGAAAGAAAGAAAAGCCCTTTGCTCTAACCCATAAAGTGCACATTATTGCAACATAAACAGCACTATGTGAGTGTGGGAATGCAGGAAAGCCCAGGTGGCATATGGAAGCAGGCTGGAGCATGTGCCTGGAATTGGTGAGACACGGCCACTGGTACCATTGCTCACCATACATTTGTTTGTTTGTTTGTTTAGTGTAGAGGGGCATGTATGGCCAGCTGCACCATCACACCATCAATCCATCACAGACCCCATGATGCAAAATTACTCAGAAGATGGCAGGTTGCCTATAATACAATGGATGTAATTAAAACATACAAACCACACAGGCCATAGAGTGAAGAGAGGAAGAAGGGAAGGGACTCCATGATTGGGTTTTGCTAATGTGTCACTGGGTGACAGTGACAACGTTTCACTGATGGTGACAGTTTTTGTGCACCAGGATGTCCTTTATTTTTACCTGGTTTTGAAAATGAAGGCTTGATTTATACAACCACATCCTTCTTTAAGAACATCCTTCATTCAGAACACTTTGTATTATAGTTTCCTAAATGACTTTGTCAATGGTCCATATTCATTAGGTTTCCAGACATAAATAAAATGCAACTACGAGTACATCTTTGACATAAGGCTGTACATCGTTGAATCCACCTTTTTACATTTTTGAGAAATCAGTTGGTGACTCTGCTAGATCATTTATGATGTCCACTCATTATTATGTTTGCTTGCTTCCTATTGATTAATCACTTGGGAACAGAAACATCTTCCTGCAATTTGTTGTGCTTCACTGGATAATTGCTAGATAGTGCCCCATTTCTGACTACTAATCAATGGCCAAAGGGCTAAATAAAAATGTTGTTATGAAAGCCAAACTACAAGAAATGTAGGGGACCCATGGCATTTGCCTTTTTCCTTCTTTATTTAAAGCATCTGATGTTTTCATCAGAGTGGCAACACTGGGCTATCTTTCTACCTTTATCATCTTCTCAGTCTGTATCCCACAACTACTTCCACACACCCCAGAATCCACCTTGCTATTTGACCCACTGGAGAAAACTTTTAGTGACCTGGTCTACCTTTACTTGATCACCATCACCAACCCATCAAGCAATAACCCAAAATTTTGAATTGCAGGTGTCTTACATCTCTTCAGAGTAGATACAAGTAGGTGACACATGCCAGGTGAGGCATAATTTTTTTATTTAAACATGAAATATTGATGATTTTTTTAGGTTTTTTTTTTGGGGGGGTGAATATAAGGATCCTCCACATTCAGGTATGCTTGTCAGGTCAGTAGTATATCATTCCAAAACTATATATGGGAATATACATTTATTTTGTTCTTGGTTACAAAAGCAAATATATTCTTTTTCTCCAAATGGGTGAAAGTTTTTGTGCTTTTTTCATCCTGCATGATCAAATGTAGCTATGATAATGAATTTCCATCATCCTAGCTACTTCTGCTGATTTCAGCACCCCCGCTGCCTACTTTGTAAGTCAACAGTGCCCCACCCAAAGAGTTGCTAGGGTGCTGTAGATCAGGGCACTGGGAAATGATGCTTGCAGTGCTCTCCTGATTATGGGGTATGTTGAGACAGGCAACAGGAGCGATGCCTAGGGGTTCAACCACAACCTCTTGTCTCAATGTAACCTGCACCAGGAAAGTGCTGCAGTCATGATTTTCCAGCTCACCAATTGGCAGCACCTCAGTGTAGGGGTCTGCCTGTATAAATCATTGCAGGATGGCACCTCTAGCTGCTGGAGTCTTGCTGCCAAAGTCTTTGCAGGAGCCAGCCCAAGCTGCCAGAGTCCTGGAAGGATCAGGGCTATCAGGGGTACGCCAACAGGCACAGCTGGCTCTGTTCATGCAGGGCAGTTGGAGCAGCCAAAGGGCTGCATTGGACTCTTAGTCTTTGCCACAGCACCATGGTCTCCTGTGCTGCTTGTACCTGCTCTGGTTGCATTTTACCTTGTCTGGCTAGCCTTGCTGTGTTTAGACCTGGTCAGTCTCCTGCCTCTGATTCCTTGAATTCATGGAACTTTGCTTCCTGCTTCTGGGCATTGAACTTTCTAAGTTCACTATCTATGGAATCTAGGCCTCCCATGCCTTAGATCCTGACATTCAGAAACTCTCAACTGGGGCAATGCCTGGCTTAAGAGGTTGGTTGGGGGGTCTGATTCAGTCACTGATTATCATAAATGTAAATTCTAAAAGTTATGAGATCATAAGTTCAGTTTAAAATCTCATAAATATTGAACAGAATGTCAGAGTGTTTTTTGTACAATATATATAATTTCCTGTGCAAAAACATTGTTTTTTCCACATAAACTAAAGTCTGAAATGTGGGATGTGATGGCTTAGTGGTTAAGATGCCAATTCTGACTATCAGAAGATTGGAAGGTTGGCAGCTTGAGGCCTAAGTGCTGCATGTTGGGGTGAGCTCCTGTCACTAGTCCCAACTTCTGCCAACCTAGCTGTTCAAAAGCATGCAAATACAAGTAGATAGACAGATAGATAGATATCACTTTGGTGGGAAGGTAACAACGTTTGGTGTAGTCATGTTGGCCACATGACCACCAGAGCAGTCCTTAGACAATGCTGGCTTTTTCGCTTAGTAACCGAGATGAGCACCACCCCCTATAGTCAGTTACGACTAGACAATCATGTCGAGGAACTACCTTTACCTTTACTTAAAGTCTAAAATGAAAAAAATGAATAAAAACCCCTCAACAACCATTTGAGGCAGTTGGCTCCTTTTTCCTTGAGTGGGTGTCTTGTAGGCATAGAGATACCCTTTCCCCTTCAGAAAATGAAAATTTGAGAGTAGTCTTTACATCCCTCCCCAAACCTCAGGCAAGTCCAATGGCACAGAGGTAGCCTTGTGATGCCAGAAAGGCAGGGCAGGCAAGGACTAAGAGATGGGCAGGAACTACTAATGGTTCAAGTGTCTGTGGCAAACTGGAAAGTGCTGGAAGATTTTTTTCCATTCACTTTCCTCTTCCTTAGATAAATAAGGATTTCCTGCATGCATACTCTGCTCTCTCTTTCTCTTTCACACACACACACACACACACACACACACATATTCAAACTAACCATGTGATTTAGATCACAGTCCCTTTTGGGAAGCTCACTCACTTAAAGATTTTTCTCCTGGACCATTGGGTCCCCCATCTTCCTTCTCTATCAGCTTTCTTTGGAAAGACCATGAGATAAATACAGTGCGCCCACATCATATGAGGCTTTCAGCATACACTGAAAATCATGATGGAAGTAAAGCCGGTGTGCCCCAGAAGGGGTAATGGTGCATGTGCCGCTGCCATGTGCACAAGCCCCATTCATTTCAATGGCATTCAAGCATACGTGGAATTCTCCTTACGGTGGGGAATCTGGAACAGTCCCCTGTGTAAGGGGAGGGTCCACTGTATTTCTTCTTAATCTGAACTATTCATAGCTAGATTAGGACACAACATCTATGTATATAAAGATCAAAACCATTAGTAAACTTTTGTTTGAACGTCAAGCTATTTGTGTTGTTTTTGAGTCAATCTCAGTTTTTAGGGAAGTATAGTTAGACAAGGACACATTTTCTGCTACTCTACTGATTTAAAGCTAGACCCTAAAAGGCTTGGCTTTGATATTTTTTTATATTTAAATATTTTTGTTTCCTATCCAAAGGCTGAAGCCCTACAGAAAGACAATATCAGAGACTGGGTGAAATCCAAGTAAGAAGGTAATGTGGCAATCTAAAGTGTGTGTGTGTGGGAAGCGACCCAAAAGATTTTGAGATGGTGGGCAGGTGATAAAAGTTGTCCAACTGCTGCATCAGCTGACACTTTTTCCACTAGGACTTTCAGCATCCCACCAGGACATACCTACAGCATGTGGGACATGTAGGGAGACTTTCAAGACCATAGGAAGCCTCACCAACAACCTTTTTGGAGTTTTTGTGTCAGGCCATGCACTAATGCTGCAGCAACGTGTACAAGAAGAAGGTTCATGAGTCTTAATGCTGACACTGCATCCTCTGCCTTCATTCCAGTAGCATGATGGGATCAAGTACATCACAATCTCTGATCCCTCTCCTCCTCCCTGGCTTTTTGGTGGACTTATATTGCATAAGTGCAACACTCCTACAGACATTTTCACACTGAACCAGAGAGTCTGGTGCTAAATAGAAATAGGTGGGGGCAGACATCCACAGGGTCCTAAAGGCACTAGACCCTTTCTGATCTTGTATGTTAAGCAGGGTCAGCCCTGGTTGGTACCTGATTAGGAGACTGCCAATGAATATCAGGTACTGTAGGCTATATTTCAGAGACAGGGATTGGTAAAACCAATTCCTTGCTTAAGACAATACTATGAAATTCATGGGACTGACATAACGTGACAAGTGACTTGAAGGCATATACTGTATAAACATATACTTAACATGTGACATGAATGCACATATAAACACATATTTACCTAATGTAGTCTTTTGTTTTCCTCAACTTTGTGGAAAGATATTTCAAAGCCTTCTCACTTGCAAAAGTTGAATAAGAGATGGTGGTTGGATAATCTGTTTCCTCACAGGGTACTGGACAAGTGGAATTATGAGTTCCTACTGAGCACAATCCCATAATCTCTATTTTATCTGGAACAGCAAATAGTTTCATAAAGAAAGGTCTGCTCAAAAGAAAAAAGCATTATTATCTCCCCCCCCCCCTCCACAAAGAATGTTAATGAATTCAACCAGACAAAAGATTGTGCCATCATCTTAAGTGCCTGGATCTGTCATCTTGAGTGACAGATCTAATAATGCATATCTTTTGGTTAGAATATTTTCTCAAGTGCAGGATTCTGGGATTTGCTCCAGAGAGAGCCACAGTAATCTGTTTCAGCATTAAACAGGACTTGGTGTGGGGAAGAATCTAGCAGCACCTTTATGACTAACAGATTTATTTTAGTGTAAGCTTTCAAGGATTTCAATCTATTTTCTTAGATGCCCTGGTGAAATATGATATTAATGAACCAATGAGTATGCTATAAGTGTAATAAGATACAGAAATATGCAGAAGGTAACCCTGGCTGTAAAATTTCAAACACCAGTGTAAGAAGATAGAAGTATGACAAGTGGTCAGTACGAAAGTAGTAAATTCTGCTTACGCAAAAGTCAGTTTCCTTGAGCTTTTTTGAAAACAGCCCAAGGAACTACTTTGTTCTGTTCCAAAAAACAGATTCAGCATCAGAAACCTTACAGTAAATCATAGGAAGATTTTAGTATGTGGTTTCCATTAACCTGTGCTCCAAGGAGCACTTAGGGTTCCATCTGCACTTCCCAGGTGCTCTGTGGCCACTCCAGAAAATGAAAGAAATAAAAATTGGATGAAATTAAAGAATAGAAATGTAATCTTATATATATCCTAAACACCATTAACTTGAGAGACACAGGGTAGGCCTCTTAGGGGCTTCGCCACAGAAATAAGGGCTCAGTGAGTCAAAAAATTCAGGAACCCTTGCTCTAGAGTATTTGGTATTTCTGAAAGCAACACTAAACCATACAATTGACAGATTATGAAGATACAGATTTAATCAATTATGTGTTTAGGGAGTTGGGAGAATGAAACTTACTCTGGAAAAACCAAGCCCTTCATCCACTCCCCATGAAGTGGCAAACCTATGGTTTTCCAGATGGGTTTGACTTCAGCTTCCATTAGCCCCACCCAGTATAAGGGAATATGGGCCCTGAAAATAAAAATGTATACAGGGACAAGTATTGATACCTTGCTTCAGTCTAAACCTTTGCAGAAACTAGCCTTATGAGCTTATGCAACTTCTATGCAGAAGGTTGCCAAGAGCTATTTATTCTAAGCCTGTTTCCCATTGGCCTAGTGTAGATGCTGCTTTTGAGTAATTGGCTGTGAATCTGGTGCTACATTTTAACTCTAGTGCTTAGTGGCATTCAGGCCAAACTGAAATGTATGTTCCACTTGATTCATTTAGTTGCCAAATGCAAGCACTGCACCTTCAAAAATGGCAACCAGACAGTTAACTCCGATCATGACACAATTGTTCCTGTCACTTGGGTGAAAACTTTAGATTTTACTCACACAGTGCAGGAGAAACACAGTTGTAAAAATTTTCCATGTCACATTCAGTGCCATTTCCTTGCCAACAGATATGCAGAAGAGATGTGGGAGGAGGAAGAGGGAAGGGGAAAATTGAGAGCAGGAGAAAGGAAAGACAATAGTATGAATAACACACATTTGAATCTCTTTCTCTGCTTACCCTAACTATCTGGCAAAATACTACTTCTATTTCCATTCACATTGTGTTCTGTTGGAAGGCAGCATGTAACATCTCTATGACATAACAAAAAGAACTGAATAACTGTGTTATCACAACTGAAATCCCATCAACCACCTCAAGCCATATAGATACATTACATGTAAAAATAATCATGTTCTCAGCAATAGGTCTCTTTATTCGGCTGGAATGGTGTTGGCTGAGATCTTGCATTGAGAGACCTAAGTCTGGCATGTAGCTATCTTTCTATCATCATATCTTCTCATGCTATCCCCAATCCACCTTTTAAGCAATGCATGCCGTTACACGTGGCCATTTTTGTGTCATTGGAGAATGGGGTAATCAGCAGACAAATGACCAGCTATTTCTTTTCTATAGCTGAACATGCTACAACAGGCATTTGCAGGGATCTCAGATCATTGTGTCCAGCTACAGGGAAAATATATGGCTGTGTCTCTGCTGATCCCACACACATCCGTGGCATAGAAGTGGCTGTACATGTGCAAGGGTGTGTGTGCACTGCTTAACAAGTGGGCTGGAGCAATTCTGACCTCTGCAATAAGCAAAAACCTGGACTACTACACCATAAGTTGGATACCCACAATGATAGTTCTCTAAAAGGTGACAGCCACTGTTTCTTACTGATAGTATTTCTTAAAGGTATTGTCCAATTAGTGGCCTTTCATTGACAGAAATGGTCCATCTGTGGCTGTGTGCAACTTTTCACAGTTCCTCGTCCATCTTACTTCCCCATCTTCTCTAAAATTTGCTTAGAAGGGATTCTGCCAAATAACAGAAATTTTGGGGAACCAGGGAATTTGCTCAAAAACTCTTAGATTTGAAAGGACCATATCTGAATAACCTGTATGGCAGAATAGTTAACAAATCTTTAGTCCATGTAGACAAGATGTAATATAATTATTATAACATTAATTCACAAATAATAATACAGTAATAGAGCCAGAATGGTGTAGTGGTTTGAGTGTCAGACTATGACCCTGGCAACAAGGGTCAAAGAAAGGGTCAGCCATGGAAAGCCACAGGATGACCTTGGGTGAGTCACGCACTCTCAGCCCCTGAAAACCCCATGATACGGTTGCCATAATTTGGAAATGAATTGAAGGCACACAACAAAAACAAAATATAATAATAGTGATGGTCATCTGCTTGTATTTTAATATAACTGGCTCAGCCTGAATACCCCAAAGGCACCTGATCTCATCTGATCTTAGAAGCTAAGCTAAGCAAGGTTAACCCTGGTTAGTACTCTGGTGGGAGACCACCAATGAATACCAGGTGCTGTAGGTTATATTTCAGAGAAAGAAACTGGCAAAACCACCTCTGACTATTCCTTTCCTAAGAAAACCCTACATAATCAAAAGTTGCCATAAGTCAACAGGTAACTTGAAGGCACACCCACTAACTAGGTGATCATTTCAGTCCTAGTGCCCAAAGTGAGTTTGGAAAGACTAGATAAATACATTTCCCCCAAACTGAGGCTCCTACCATCTCAGCAGACGTCCTTGATCAAGTTATACCTGGTAGCATGAATGGTAAGCAATGACACCACTTCTGTATATGCCGAGCCTTGCATTCTTGGAGACATCCATAGGTGCTGTAGATCTTATGATGCTGAAGTTTGATGTTTGGGTTGCATTCTCCCCAAGGGTATTCTTGGATAATTGTCTTGAATGAGGGAGGAAACAGAATTTCTTTTCCCTTTTTTGCTTTTTTCTTGTTTTTTTTTAAAAAAAAAATTGTATTCATAGCTCAACTAGATTACCACGCAGGGTTTTAATGAGTACAAGGTGTTTTTCAAAACAAACAAATAAAAAACAGATATTTTCTTCTTGAAATAAAATACTGGCTAGAGTCCAGGTGCATAGTGCTTAAAACCACACAAATTATTTTGGCACATGGCAGAAATTCCACAACAACAACAAACAACTTTTTAAAAAACAAGTGATAACTATTTCATGACATATCAGATCTGCTGGCAGAGCCACCTTGCCTAAGCACTTGCCTGGTGCTTTTAGTCGAACAGGACAATCTTAAAAGGGGTAGTCAGACCTACTCTACAGTTTTCTTTCAGGGAAGCTAACTGCAATTGCCACAATTTCAGGTGTTTTCTGAGATTTGCAATGGAATGCATTTATTTATTTATTTATTTATTTATTTATTTGATCCTGCCTTTTCCCCAGTTTGGGACTTTAAATATCTTTCAATTCTTTAAATAATAATGATAATAATTCAAATCTTCAAAATAGAGAAGTTAAGATCAAACAACCAAAAAATTAAAATCAGATACAACATATACGTATCATTAACTACAAACTCTCAAATGTACATACTCATACACCAGCACAACAATTAGCGAGATCCAACATTTTATTTTGATAGAAGATGAGCTTTATATAGTCAAAAACCTATCTAAACAGAAAAGTTTTCACTTGTCTATGTAAATATTTGAAGGGATGTCATAACTATGCCTAACTATGGATCCTTATGAATATTTGCTCTGTGGTTAGTCCCACTGAACCTACATATATAGGGCTGTAATTCCTATCTTTTACACTACTGTATATAGTATATTGACAGATCAGTAGGTGTGATTGTGATGGAAAATGGGTAGAGAAGAGGAGAAGGAGGAAGAAGAGAGATTTTTAAATACTCTAAATAAATAAATGAGTGAGTGAGCATTTTAACTTTGATTACTGAGTGGTTTCAACATGCAACCAATCAACAGAGGTGCATTTCCTTCTATTTATTATTTTTCTAGTCCTTACCTTTACCTGACGAATTGTAGCATGAGCATGCATGCCTACTGGTGTAGCTATACCTAAACCATCAAATCTAGGAGGTTCTTTTGGTGAGTGGACAGCAAAGGCTATGCCAGCATCAACAAATCCAAGAGCAGGATCATCAGTGAACTGGGCCTAGAACAGAAGGCAAGAGATACAGCAGTAAAGGTAGTATAAATTGGATATCTTTACCACTACCACTACTATTTTTTTTATAAGAAAAGGACCCTGTGGGTCTACCTTTCCTTTCCTTCTAACCACTCCTTTGTGGGTGTGGGAGATGATCGACTGAGAGTTATAGGGATAACAGTGAGTTACACCAACTTCTAATGGCCAAACAACTTGATGTTTATGTCTTTATCCTAGCTGACCTACATACTGAAGTGAAAAGAGATGACATCTAGGAAACATACAGTTAGAAGTGGACAGATTACCTTTCAAGGAACTGGAACTTTCATAGGATTCAGACACCAGTATTATTTGAAAAATATAGATGACATAAATTTCAATAGATTTCAATAGATTGCAGCTTTAATGGAAGGATATAGAACAGTGATGGCAAACCTTTTAAAGACCCAAGTGCCCAAACTCAAAGATGTTCCCGCACCGGGTGTTACCCTGTGCTTGGGGGGAGGGACTTCTTGGAGTGGGTCTTAAGCTTTCTGCGGCAGGACTTCCAGGGATGGGACTTCCCCAAAGAGGTATCTAAAAGGCCCGAGAGGGCAGGGGGAAGAGGAGGAACAGGCAAGCACCTGTTCCTCTTCTTCCTTGCCCTTATGCCTCTCCACATCCCTCAAAAATGACTTTGCATGCCAGAGAGGGCACGGATGTCATAGATTCACCATCATGGATGTAGAATCTCAATGGCCTGATAAGCTGTTTATGTGTTGTTTTGTGCTTTTCTTTGTTTTCTTGTGTTGTAAGGCAAGACTGTGTAAAGTATGGCTTTCAGATGTTGCTGATTTGCAATTTTCAATATTTCTCAGCATTAACGATGCTGACCATGGCTGGGACTTCAAGTTCAAGAAAATGTGGAGCATTGCAATTTGCCCACCCTGTTGTAGGGTTTGGCTTAGGGTGCTGAAAGTGTTGGATATTAAGGATAAAATATGTTGCAGTATCCATACCTGTTTGACATCAAAAAGCAAACTTAAGCCCCTTCCAGAGAGGGTCACTCTTCTTTTCGCTGGAACATTAATATGATTAAAAGTAAAGCAGTTTCCATATTCAGTGAACACATGTTCAAAGTCCTTTAATGAAGAAAGCAAAATAATATGGAAAAAGCAATTAATTATATTGTGGAGTCTAAAGCTTTCACTGCCAGCAGCCATAGTTTTCTGTGGTTTTCCGGGTTATGTGGCTGTGTTCTGGAAGAATTTATTCCTGGTGCCCCACTGGCATCTTCAAAGAGTGGCATGGAAGTATGTGGGATCACACAAGTAATATAGACACTTTGCCACCAGCCTCTGAAGATGCCAGCCACAGATGCAGCTGAAATGGCAGGAATACATTCTTCCAAAATGCAGCCACATAGCTTGGAAAACCCACAGAAAATGAATTAATTATATTATATAGAGAGACAATGGCATAGTGGACAAAAACAACTTTTGGACTTTGTTTTGGAACTGAATCAAAGAACACATCTGCCAGAAACCCAGAGAACTGAGAGATCCTCTTCATTCTATCAAATGGATATATGGCAATGCTTTCAGATTTTCCTACTGGAAAAGGCAAAAGTCAAAGACTGAAGAAATTAATCAAGCAGGCAGTTGTCATTTCTTTGATAAATGTTCCTACTTCATGGGACTATGGCTTTAACTTCTGTGTGAGATTTTTTTTCTGTTTTTCATTATAAATTAAAGGTTGCATTTCAACCTTCTGTTGAATCTCAATCTGGTTTAAAAGCTGAACCAATATATTCCCATATGACATGAGGGTTCATTATACTGCTCCAATATCATTCCAAGATTGCATGACCAAGGCCAAAGTTAGTTCTATGTCTGCTTCTCCTTCCTTCCTTTCCAAACCCAATTCAGTGTTTACATTTCCTCATATGGTAAAAGCCAAAACAAATGCTATGTGGAACCCCCCCCCCCCAAAAAAAAAACATAAAGTGAAGACTTACCTCTGGAAAACATGGCTTGCCAAAAAATTCACAATCCAGCAATGTGCTAGCATTGAGATAGAATCCATTATTCCTTGTAAATTCTTTGATGCTGAAATTCTGATTACCTTGAAGGAATTTGGTTAGCTCTTGGTCAAAAGTATCACCAATGTGAAACATATGAAGAACTTCAGACACTATGCTCCATAAGAAGACAATGATGCTGAGGTTAGCAACTGCTTGGGTTTGGAACCTGCAAATCATAAATATGGTGTAAACCTCACTTTCCTCTATATAGCCCTAAGGCAACTCTCCACACACTCTAAAACCAATGGCTCAATGAAGCCAGAACAGGTTCCCAGATCATAAAATTGCATTCTACAGATTTTATATACAAAAGTAATGTGTATTTGTAGCAAGTTGAAAGTAATAACACATACGAATGTGAAGGGTACCTTACCTATTCAGATTACAAAAAGTTACAGCAGGAAACTCAATGTTCTCCACATACTGAACTACTACTGATGTTGTGGTAGGCCAGCTGAAATAATTGATGAAACGACTGCGGATCTGCCAGGAAACGAGAACAATGGAACCCACAACTACCAACATCCATAGCACTTTACGTGTCTTGCTTTTGGTGCGAATAATATTATGTATGCCATGGAATGAGGTGGAAGTTGCAAATTCACAATCATACTTCTTCCTTTCTTCCAAAGTTGGCAGTGGTTTTCTTGTAAAATACAGCCTGGCCTTGTCCAACAGCCCTTAATGTTTTGATAAGAAGAAAAATTATTAGCAAATAGTTTCCCTACAGGATCAAATGAGTAATACTTCTCAAGGTGGACTCTGTCCCCAAACCCATTGGGTACTGTTGCCAATTTTCATTAATTTATTACAAAGGTCTGCATGTTTGATACACACTACTAAATCATATACTGTACTATGAACCAGAGCTCGGAAACATTCAAGGACATAACTATGTCAGTTTGTTTCACTATAAAAAGATATAAAAGAATGCTGTAGCCAGTGATGCGGACTTTCTTGAAAAGCCAGAACTAGAAAATTTTCCAGAAAGGTTTTTGGAACTCTTTTAGGGAATTTTTTCCCAATGCTCTAAAAAACATTATCTAATTTAACATATTGGGTTTAAATATTATATTCAAACACATTCAAATATTTATGTGGCTATTATTTTACGGGAATACTGGCAATAATTTAAAGAGAACAGCCCACCAATGGCATTATTGGCAGCAGTTCTGCTACACAAACAAATGGGCCGTAGAGTATATCAAACCTGAACTTTCCTTAAAAGCCAAGATACAAGATGAAGCCAAGATGACATTGTCATATGTTGGACATGACTCTCTAGAAAAGACAATAATACTTGTTGTCTCAAGAGTAATGAAATAATACAACAGGAAAACAATGTTTTTCCTATGAAAAAAGTAACATTATCAGTTTCTACTGCAGTAAAGGAATCCAATGGTGACTTTGTTATTCCCCAAAGAAATGGCATTCTAAGTAATGTCTTTACTTGTAACAAGTTGCTTCTGAGTAGTTAACTGAAGAAGCACTAACTTTAGAGAAGGTATTTGCTTCCCAGGCAAAAATTAATAATGAAGTATGTGGAAGATTATCTGAAGTTGACAGGAGGAGAGAAAAATGTTAGCATTGGTTATTCAAAATCTTGGAAGTAGCATTGAGATTGTTCCTTTCTACTCCATTCATTTAAGTTATATTATTCACTTTCATTTTTTGCCTTAGTTCTACAAAGCCCAATCTTATCTATGATAATCAGAAGTAAGTGTTAATTTCTCCTGTGTGTTCAGGATGACAGTTGCAGTATATTTATACCTACAAATTGCATTTAAAAGATTCATATGCATATTTTCATTAAGAAAAATACTTGTTCTTTTCATTATATTTTAAGCAAATAAAATCAAAATCAAACACCAAGACAGTGCCACTTAAGACAAATACAATAGTTATGGTCACATACCTCTGCCATGCAATTCATTTAATTTTTTAAGCTTCTCCATTGGACCCATATTAGAAGAGAGAACACTAGCAGTTGATGGCTTTTATAAGGTAAGGAAGGGGGTGGAAATGAAATTAAATGCACATCATGAGGCAATTTACCTACCTCTGTTGCTATACTAGTAGCATTTTCAAAAAAGTAAACAGAACAAATGCATAGGCTTAATAACATATGATATGTACAAGGGGAGAGTCAATGGAATTTAAAAACTAACTCCTGAAATTACAGGGCTGGAGTAAAAGGGTTCTTTAAGGTGGAAGTGGCTACTTTTGAATGAGTGGCATTTGCTACTTTCTTCCTGTCTATTCAAAAAGCACACTTCATGCGAAATTCCTCCAGGTCATTGTGGAGAAAGTTTTCATGTAAACTGAACTGTACATTCTGACAGCCTTTACTCTGTATACAGCATGTGCAGCTGCTGAAAACAGTATCTAGCATGATCAGAGAGAATGATATGTTTACACTGGTTTAGCATTAGTGAGGAAATACACATTACCAAGTGATTTCAGGCAGAGGTCTGAGTGCATGCAGCAGTATGTATGCAGCCTCCTCATCTCTGTCATAGGATCTTATGAATTTCTCTTTATTGCGAATGGAGCCAATTCGAATTCACATGAATTCGCTATTGCGTTCTGAATGCGTTCAGAATGACTTCCCATTACCTGAAAATGACCCCCCATTGCCCAAAATTGCATGAGATGCTTTAATTCGCAATAACGTAAAACCCATGATTGCATTTGGAATGACTCCCCTTTTGCCTGAAATTGTGTGAGATACTTTAATTTGCAATAACGTGAAACCCCATGATTGCATTCAGATTGCTATTGGATTATACTTCCAATTTCCAATGTCTGATAAGGTCCATAGATGAAAACTGGCCAAACAACATCAGAGTGTGTTCAAGATGACTAAAGTTATCAGTGAGGAAGAACACACAAGCTAGGAGAGGCTGCAGCCATTTGCATTTACCTGAGCCTATTGATAAGGTCAAAATTCCACTTTTTTCTCCTCTCTCCCCACTGCTGAGCCAACTGAGTCCAAATTATTTTTGTGCTATGAACTCAGTTTGCAGCAGCTTGAAGTGAGCTGAGGACAAAGGGGGAAAGTGGGGGGAGGAAGAGAGAGAAAATGTATTATTTTTAAAGCAGCTGAAACAGTAGAATGACAGAGAATCAATTACTACTCTCCATACCAAATTGGACAGTTTTGGAGCTGGTGTGATATGTATGTGGGAATGTGTGTCTATAATGAGACTTTGTGGTACCTTACTTGGGAATTCAATTAGATTTCTTTCTGCTTACAGATGGCACCCCCCCCCCCCCCAGCTGTTCATGGTTTTGTCTACATGTATATATTGCATTTTGGTACCACTTCATATTTTTCCATACAATATAAGGCTTATGTCATTTTTCCTTGTGTGAAAAGCAGTTATCCTGTAGCTAATTACATAAAAATGCTATGCAGCAAATCAGATTTGGCTCAATGGTAATGTCAGTAGGAATCGTGCTTATCCCAGAAAGAAACTACTGTTGTGTGCCTTCAAGCTGCATCTGACTTATGGTTACCCTAAGGTGAACCCTATCATGGGGTTTCCTTAGCAAGATTTGTTCAGAGGGAGTTTGCTTTCACCTTCTTTGAGGTTGAGAGTGTGTGACTTGCTCAAGGTCACCCAGTAGGTTTTCATAGCTGAGCAGGGATTTGAAGCCTAGTTTCCAGAGTTGTGGACACTCAAATGCTACACCACACTGACTCTCTCAGCTAGAGCAGATCCATTGAATCAGCTGTTGAGTGGTGAATCAACATGTAGGTAAATCCAGTGTGTTCAAGAGTTCGCTCAGATCAGCACTAACATAATTATTTAAGCCATCATAGAGAGCAAATGAAACTTATTCGGACTGATGATAATATTTTAGGGATCACATTGTGCCGCTTGTTCTGCTCCATCTATTGCATAAATATGGATGGGGGAAATTGGGGAGGACTGCTTTAGTTCACTGTTGCTATTTCCATTTTTTTTTTCATTATCTAGATTGAATGTATGTTTTTACCTAGTATATATTTAATTCATCATAGCTACTGTAGCAAATTAGACCTTTTCAAATCTATTCTGTTTTTTTTTTTTTTGTCCTGTATACTTTGTAGCACTTGTAACTAATCGGTTTCCCTTTTACATAAAGATTCCAACTATTTCCCCAAAATAAATGAGAAGGTAAACTGATTTCCCTGGATGACACTAGAGGGAGCATCAGCATGCAAATGGATCTTGCAGCACTTTTGAATCTAACTGAAAAAAAGAAAAGCTGGTAGCATGAGCTTTTGTAGGCTTCAGCCTGCTTCCTCAGAGGGAAGTTATCTATTGGCAAACCAAATCTATGTTTGTTTATTAGAGGTAAATGTTTAAGTAATTTATTGACTATTGCTAGGATTCTCTCTTCTTTTCTTCCCTTCCTCTTCCAGCCTTTTCCCCAGAACTGGAATAGCTACAGATAAAAACGCATATCACTAAAATCTTATAAAAAGTTAAGATATAGTTAACCTACCAGTAGAATTAAAATAATTTAAA
Organism: Urosaurus nigricauda; assembly: GCA_034509955.1. NCBI lineage: Eukaryota > Metazoa > Chordata > Lepidosauria > Squamata > Phrynosomatidae > Urosaurus > Urosaurus nigricauda. The sequence goes on along the minus strand of JAOEGL010000005.1, from coordinate 153,088,035 downwards.
ACATAATTAAAATCAAGAAATAGGAATCATACAGCATTCTTTTAAAAGCCCTCATAAATACTCCATTTTGAAAGGCTTGTTAAAATGATGATGATGATGATGATGATGATGATGATGATGATGTGTTTAGTTTTTGAAGATCCCAAGGAGGGAGCCAGTTTAGTATCTCTAGGAAGAGCTTTCCAGTGGCTGAGGGGAGCCACCAAAAGTCATGCTTCTACCAGAGGTGCCTGTTAGGGTGATGGGACCAAGAGAAGGGCCTCTCTCAAGGACCTCAAAGTCAAGGGAGGCTTTTATGAAAAAATATATATAGTCCTTCAGATTATGGATCTGAGCCATATAGAGCTTTATATACCACATCCAGGCTTTTGAATTTTGCCTGGAAACAGACCAGTAGCCAGTGGAGCAATTGTAACAGAGATGTCATAAGCTCCCTGTAACCAGCCCTTGTTAAGAGTCTGTCTGCAAATTCTAACCGGCAGAATTTTTGTGATATCCACAGAGAGTACATCACAATAATCCAGATAAAATGGACACGTCACAGTGACCAGATCAAGCATTTTTAGGAATGTGTGTAGCTGGTGCAAATGGATTCCTTGCCACTACAGAACCCCAAGCAGGAGTTTACCCAAATGACAACCCTGTGACTTCAAGGGGAATGTAACCCCATCCAGCACAGTCTTAACTCCTGTTCCCTGATCTGCCTTTTGGCTAACCAAGAGAACCTCTCTTTTTTCTGGATCAACCTTCAATTTGTACACCTCCATCTAGTATGTTGACAGGCGTGGGTTTAGAAACAAAACATCTTCTATAGATTTAGGCAGATTGGAGAGATACAATTAGGTTTCAACACACTGGTAGCATCAGACTTGAAAACTCTAGACTACCTTCCTCAATGGTCAAAGAGCATGGGGCATAAAACCAACCCCGAGAGACTCCATAAGGTCCCCAGCACCACTTTCTGAACTCATCCCTCCAGGGAGGAATATAGCCATGGTAAAACAATATTGCCAGTTTCCATCCCAGTAAGGGGACTGAGAAGGAGACCATAGCTGATGGTATTAAAAGTCAGGATCAACAAAGATCAACAAGAACACACTCCTCCTGATTGTTTGCTGGCATACGTCCTCCACCAAGGTGAATATTTCTGTACTATTCTCTAGTTTGGAAACCAGATTAAAATATATCTGTAGAGTCCATCCCATCCATGAATGACTGAAGTTGGGTTCCACCATGTACTCCAGTACATGTATATATATGCTTCCCACACTGCCACAGGGTAGGCTTTCAAATAGGCTGTAGGCGATGCTTGTCAGCTGTGTTCTGAGTTTTCTGCCAATGTAGATCTAGTTGCCATCTTATTTGTTTTATCCCCACTAGCTCCCTGGAACACTGGTGCTGTTTTGGCTCCACTTTATGACAGAGGATGCTCGGGAGTGATCATATCCACATCTCTGGCATTTCCCTGTTCTAGAGATCAACCAGGGCTTTAACAGGATCAACTGCAGACTCAATAGGAAAATCCCCATGATTTTCTATGAAAGTTGCATAAAGTGATGGGACGGCATGTTTTCAACTAGAGATGTTGTAGGATAAGCCCTTGATCTATAGTTAATTGTCCTGTTCTAAAGCCTGCTTCTTCTTTTTCCAGTATATTTTCCTATTGCATTCAATCCAATAATTTAATCTGTAAAAGTTTGCCACATAATTTGCTGCTGGCTCTGAGTGGTTGCCCTTCTTATAAATAGGAATTATTATCATCAATCCCCAATCTTTTGGGAAAATAGCTGTCCAATCTATCCGTGTAAATAACTGTGCAATAACTGGGCACCACAATTTCATGTTCTTTTTTTAAAAGCTCAGGAGGAATATTATCACTTCCTGTGCTTTGTCTGATCTAAATTGAGAGATTAATTTTTGTACTTCCTCTTCTGTACCTGGAGGCCAATCAAGTAACTTACTTCTGTCAAATAAGGCCCCGTACAGACCTGTGCTTTGCACCGGTCTAGGGCTGAAATTAGGACTTGGTACTATTGGCACCCGTGTGCCATATTGCCATGCCCCCATCCACATGGGAGTGACATTATGATTCACAGGCATCCGAGTGCTCAAACGGCGCTCACCAGAACCAGCGGTGTCATGGCATGCAAGCACCATTATGATGCCCCTAAAAAGAAGCCACCTAGAGCAGCCCTTTTTTAAGGAGCATGTCAATGCTGCACCATACGGCTGGTGTGGTACTGACGAGGGGCAAAGATGGGTGACATGGAGCCGCCCATCTGTATCCCCCCTAATTCATCATAATGCTCAGATCCCCATACTGAGAAAGTCTTCCAAAAAAAGGACTCCCAAGTAGATTCAGAAATATAACAGTCTACACTTAATTTAAATTTTGGAGAATCCACAGATACTATTTTCCAGAAAGCAGTTGAGCCCCCTGTTTTAGAAGCACAAATTAACTGATGCCATATAACAGACTGAGCTTGTCTCTTCCTCCACCTTTCATTAAGGTTTTATATTTCTTCTTTAAAAGAGACCAGTCATCTGGGATTGCAGACGGATTGTACTCCTTATAAAACCTATATTTATCCACAAATAAATTCTTCATATTAATGCATTCTTCATCAAACTATGCTTTGGATTTTTGCCTTATCATTCTAGTCTTGAGCTTTGGGACAAGCTATTTACCAAAATTGGTTGCAGGGATGTCACTAAATTTTGAACTAAATTTATGACACTATTTGTGTTATCAACTGCTAATATATCTTCAGCAAAGCAAGATAATATTCACAGTTAAGAGATTTAGCAACTAAACTATCTAATCAACAGACCACCTAATATGAGAGGCTTTTGCCTTTGATGGTATATTCAAAGGAGAGCTATGGACTACGTACAAATTCTTTTGTACTTTAAATTCCAAATAGTCACTGTCACACTGGTTCTTCCCCTTAAAATTGGACACCAGACCCAGTAGGTTATATGAAACTAGGCAATAGTCAATTGTGAAAGCTCCTTTTCTGACAAATAGATATATCAAAAATCAAGTTTATTAGTAACAGATACTAAATAAAGCCCTGCATGATTAAATCCCTTGTCTTTAGAACATCGCCACAGATTTTTGTATCCACAGATTCAAGCTTCCACAGTTTGAAAATATTTTAAAAATATATAAATTCCAAAAGGCAAAACTTGATTTTGTCATTTTATACAAGGGACACCATCTTATGTCCCATTATATTTAATGGAACTTGAGTATCCACAGATTTTGTTAACCATGGGGGATCCTGGAACAAAACCACAGTGGATGCCAAGGGCCCACTGTAATTAGCTTTTCTATGTAATCTTCCAATCTTAACCAGTCTTGTTTGACCTGTAATTTAATACAGTGCAGAGGAAGGTATACATTGACAATTATTAAGGATGTCACTGGCGCATACTGTTATACCTGATCACGGCTGCGCGAATGACAATCGCCCAAATTTGGAAAAGCGAACAAGTACCTAGGCTAGATGATTGGTTAGTAAAGATTATGGAGATGGTTGAAATGGACAAATTGACGGCTCTCTTGAATAATAAAGATTTAGAATCAGTAGAGTCACAATGGTCCCCTATCATTATAGCTTGTAGACAGAGATGGTCCTAAACACTCAACAGCAAGTAAATATTCAAGGATCCATAGTGGGATGATAAGGAATCTATAATGCGTTTAAACTCCATGATATTTTTAATTTTAGGTTTTTGGATCTCTAAACTTTTCTATTGTTGTTTTATACTAAGGAACTAATATATATTATGTCTAAGTGTTGAATTGGGAAGCCAGTTTGTTTGATTATACAGGGCCTCATTGGCTGGGATGACGTTTGGAAGTTACACAGAAATGAATATTGTAAATAATTGACTCATAATTAGAAATGTTATGTATTGTGTTATATACGTACAAGAGTCGCGGTATGCTTTTTTTATTTTATTTTTTATGTACAATTAATAAAAATAAAATTAAAAAAAAAGAAAATGCTCTCAGATGTTTTATTAAGTTATACTTCTGTACCTTTTGCCATTTCTCCAGCATTCCGTGCTCTCAGAACAAAGTAGCGTTAGAATGACTAAAGGTCATAAGCCTCTAAAACCACAAATCTGCAAGTAAGTTCCCAACTTGTGAATAAAAACTTTTTAAAAAGCCCTTCTCGGGGCTTCATGGGGTGCTGTGCTGGCTCCGATGCCATTTTTTTCTCCCTGTCTGTTACTGTTGTCATATATTTAAATAGCAAACCATATTTACTATCCAGTTCTTTATCCATAATATCCAAGAAAAAATACTTCTGGTAACATTACAAAATCTACTGTTATTTATTTTTTTATTTATTTGAATTAAACATATAAATTTTAGACCACGCATTTGTAGATCACCCTCATGGGCAGGACTTTTGGATGCAGTTTGGGCTCTGTTGTTGTTTTCCATCTCTGTTTGCTGTTGCCTGGTTTGATTTTGAATTCATGAAAAGTTGTCTGGGGAGGGGGAGGAAGGGAAGGAATTTTTAGGGAGAATTTTGTCCTTCTCCTTTGAAACACCTTGGCAGAGAAAGGACAAGATCCTCTCCAGAGAGCTCCTCTTCTCCCTTGCCCCTTTCCAGACAACATTTCATGAATTCAAAATGGAATGGATGATGGATCCAGCCATCATGGCAGTTCTAAGGCAAGAAAGGATATTTCATTTTCTACATCTCACAAAGATAAAAGTTTTTGTTTTAATTGAACTAATAATGCCATTTCAAAAACAGCCCTTCTGCTGTCATCCTTTGCTATAAACCAGTTTGTAAAACCTTGAACTTTATTCCTCCCACTGAGAATGAGTATCTGATTGGATTATTAATATTGCATCAACTGTTATCCGTATTTGCCTAACCTTGAGTTATTGGATCTCCCATTTACTTAAAGCGGGCTATTAATTGGAAATGGAGGTTAAATGGAAAGGGCACAGTGACTGCGGAAATTACAAGATACTCAGGGAGCACAGGAAACATTTAAACTTAACCGCAGATCTGATATAGAGAAACATATAGCGATATTAATATTTTATGGCATAGCATCATTCAAAATATCCCATGCTTCCAATTCAAATTTCAAAGCTAATGCATATGTTTAACTAGTCCCTGCTAGAAGAAAAGGATGGTTGGGTTTAATAATATTGCTTTACTTTAAAGAATGAAGAGAAATCTGAGAAGATAAGTAAGCGTGCCAGTGAACAGATTGTCATAAAGCAAACTTTTATGAAGTAGTTTTCCTTTCTCTGTTATTTATTATGTGATATGTTTATTAAAAGTATAAATAGTTTTTCAGCTTATTAGGGTCCCCAAAACAATGCACCCTAAAAAGAAAGAAACAAAACAGAAATAAAAGATTTAAGAGCAGACTAAAACGTTTTAAAAACCAAGTCCTTTTCAGGTAAATGACTCTCATTAAAAAAGCCTGTAAAATATGTACTTTTGAATTGCATGATAATATAATGAACCTAAGAACTTCGTTGGTCATCTTTTGAAGAAGTTTGCATACATTAGCACTGGCCTCCATGAAGAAAGACCCTGCTTCCTATCTTTCCCCCAGAATTCAAGCTGGGAAATGATAAATTCAAGGAGACATGGCTATGTAAGGGAATTAATCATCAACGGGAGAGCCAATAATTAAGGCTTGGATTTCCAAGAAGAACTCTAACTACATTATAAGGGTATAGGCACAGGAAGGTTACTTATTCAAGGTTACTTTTTTAGTTTTTGAAGTAATTGGACTGAGCTTCTTTGAATATGGTAAAATTCCTAAACACTTTAAGGGTAGATCCGCTTGACCAAGGATGGACAGTCTTCTGATCTCTGAAGGCCATAGACGGTCCTTCTGCCCATCTTTTAAATATACTTTCTGCTTTCCTCCTTATAAACACACACTCATACATTCCAAAGGTAGGGATGGTGGCAGTTTGGGCACCTGAAGGGGGCTGTACAAAAAGCATGGGGTTGCCCATTCGTGTCCTAGAAGAGCAGAACTCTTTAGTCTCACAATAATAAGCTTCTAGATGGCTTCTCCCTAACATTTCCACATTTGGCTGATGGCCAACTACATATGTTCTCAGTTGTATCATTTCCCCCAGATGCAGGATCTTTCTTTCAGAAATAGCCAGTATGAGGGTCTAGAGCAGGGGTCTCCTGTAGACAGCAGGCCTCCTGTAGGCAACAGGCCTGGAAAACATTACTTGTAGTGTGTGTGTGTGGGGGGGGGGGGGTGCTATAAATCCTGCACTCCCAAACAGCATGGCCAAAGGAACCAGTGATGTCTTCAGTTGCACCCTCCAACACAATTCCATCAGACAGCATGCTAATTCACATTGAAGTGCCTCATCTAACTCTCATGTCCCACTCTCCTCCTTGCCTAGATATCTCAGATTATTCTGGTTTGTGGAAGCATACCTCTTCACACTTTCATGGGTCAGGGATGTCATTAGGGAGATGCAGGGAGTGCAGGATGCACCAGGTGACACCCTAAGTGGGGGTGACACCACTGTTCCCCAAATGTCTGCCTTTTGGCAAAAATGGGCTGTGGTGTTCACCTGCAGCTACTTAAAATACTGGTGCTCAGTGATATTCAGAGATATATGGGGATTAGAATGTATCAATAATATCAGTACAAAAACATTACTATGGATTCTGCGTAGTGTGATATGGGAGGAGGTCAATGGCAGGGTAGGGGAACGCCATGAGTTACCATATCAGGTAACACCAATCCCATTGGCATGAGTTCAATATTTTAGGATGAGAATATAATCTTGCTCTCAGCTTTTGCTCATGTAGTGAAGTCATGATCCTTGAAACTGCTGAAGAAGGGCTGAAGCTTTAACGAGTTTGAGCTACAGAAGAAAATCAGAATGAAATTGAATGCTATACTATCAGGGATGCCTGGATCACTTCTGAAAGGTGAGATTGCTGCATAGTATTCAGAATGTTCAGGTGAAAAGCTTAATGGCATCCTTTGTTCAGTAGAAACAAGGATGTTAGCAATGGATTGCAAAAGTCTATGTTGGGCAAGCATTTGATAGATGTATATTCAGGATCATAAAAAGGGATATGAAAAAACATGAGCACACATAGAATGTACCAATGGAATGGAATGAGGGCATTACTTTCTAAATAAAGAAAAAAAAAACCTATGAAGTTTCCCCAAATTTCTGGCACTGCAATATGAAGGACTAAAAATTGCTTCTGTCTAGAACTCTTATATTTGTTGTGTGTCCCATTTTTTTCCTGCCCCCTTTTTAAACTGTATTTCTACCTGCTCAATCGAACTTCCAAGTTATCACAATGCCAAAAATTTGGGGACTTAGGGAAAATTTCTATTTTGGAGGTGCAACACCCTCATTTTGTTTCCTTGCAGCTACCCACCCAGCATACCCATAGAAAAAGCATGAAAGAGAGAAAAAGAGAGAGTGATCAGTTAATTTGGATTTTGTCTCCTTAACACTTATGAAAATGAGGAAAAGCCTAAATTTGTTGCTCAATAGGAAATTAAGGCTCTCACCAAACCACATCAAGGTGCCTAAGACTCAATGACATTATTTTGACACATGCCCATGCCTGGCCCCAAGAATATAATAATAACAACTGCTATTGCTAACAGTTTCCCTTTCATAGCATCCAAAATCTAGAGGTGGCTATTTTGCACTTTGGCTAGTGTTACAACTGGGGCTCTCTCCGCAAAACAAGATAAAATCTTGCATTTAGAGTACAAAAGTTCTTTCTGATGAGATCTGGATTCAGCCACCTGAGTAAAATCTACCAAATTATGTTTGCGTACAAATGACTATTGCTGCTCTTATTGGTTCACTCAGAGGGAGGCTCCTTTTTTTGGCTTTTATTGAATGACCTGCTTGGCTAGGGATTCAAGGTTTGTTTTGGTCTGAGCCCAACTTGATGTCATTGGTAGCTGTGTGATACAGTCAGCCAGTCCAATTGAGCATTACCAATGGCAGGGGCTGGGAAACCTAGACATAGGCTCAAGGTGTTTTGCAATCATGGCTACTATAGCCGACAAAAATAGAAAGTTCTTGCTATGGTGCCTGTTGTCTCACACCTCCTTTCCCCTCTTTCTCCTTCCTTTATCCTTGCCCACCCTGCACATTTTGACTAACTGAAGGACAAACAAATGAAAGGCATTGAAAGGGGGAAAATTCATGCCAATTACACAACATTGACATCTTCATGGCAGATTGCAACTCTTCATCCACTCAGGGAAGCTCTGAATTGCAAGGCTGAGCATAAAATTTAGGTAAAACCCAACTAACCAGGAAATATGGCAACTCAGAGAAAGAGAAGGAAGCACTTTTGATGGCTAGGCTGGAAACAAAATTTGCTCAGTTATCTTCAAGTATTGCACCACTTGTGCTCACATCCCATATGGTCTTACTTACAACAGATTTGTGGGTGTTTTCCCAGTACCTATGATGCTGCTGGCACTTGTGAAAGGCTCACTGCTACTTCTCCCCAGATCATGGGCCATTGCTGACAGGGCTTGCATAACAAGAAGGCTCATAAGTCACAGTGCTGGAGTTCAATTCCCTAGCTTGCCCCAACTGACATTATTTGCCCAAGTGCATTCACCCACCATTTCTGTCTCCCGTCTCCTCACCCCAGTCCTAACCTTTTAGTGTACTGACATTACACAAGTGTAACACACATACCAATGCCTTTCAGTTGAATCAGAGAGGCTTGGCAGTAGCTGCAACTGGGTGGATATGCCCATGCTTTAAAGCCATGTGCAAATATTAAACTTTCTTCTGTTGCATTGCAACTTGCCCTGAGACAAGTCTTCAGGTCTGAAGACTGAGAACATGTCTATTCAAGTAATTTATATCATTCCTCCCCCTGCACCCTCACATCACTTACACGATGCAAGGTCAAAACTCTGCATCAAGTGCAGACTGCCTTCACATGGGAAGGACAGTTCCACACTGAATCTTCCATCCCTGCCTTAAAGGGAATTTTAAAAACTTACCAGAGGGATGCTGGGTGGCTACACACATGTCTGCTGGTCATTCCTTCTGAGGTCATAGTGAGGTGTCCAGCCATGTGATCAATGCTGGGCACCTCAGTTTCAACCTCAGAAGGAGTGACCTGTATTAGCAGCATTGGTGTCAGGCCGCATAGTGGCACACATGTGTAGGCAGCTGGCCCAGAGTATTTTGGCCAGTGTAGATCTGACTTGAGAGAAATATAGCTATTCCCTCAGCTGGTGCCTTAAGATTTAGCATTTTGATCCACCTTCATTTACAAAGGTGCCCCCTTTTTCCTGGCAGCCTGTGGTCCAAGCAGGGGCAGGACTTTCTCATTCCACAGTGCTGAGATCAGTCCCTCCTCTGGTTGTGGTCCATCCATTCATGCCAATGCCACAGAAAATAAAGTATGATGAGAATGTTCTGCTTTTGTTGTTATCATTTTCTTTTCTAGTATTTGCTTGAAAAGTTTTAATCCTGGTGAGTACAAAGGATTCCATCAGGGATGTGGCTCCCCTGATGGAATCTATCCACCTGTGGTGCATTTTATACTGCTTTACTAAGCATTATTGTCTTTTCCAGGGATTCACATCACCTCATGACTTGTCCAAAAATATGACAGCCTTAGCTTCTTGCTTTAAGGCTTGACTTGCTTTTAGATCCATTCATCAGTCTTTTTGGCAGTCCATAGTATCCATAGAACTCATAGAACTCTTCTCCAGCACTTCATTTCAAATGAGTTGACTTTCTTCCTTTTAGCTTTCTTCATGGACCAGCTTTCATAGCCATTCATAAAAATCAGATTCTTTCTTTTCCATTAGACTCCAGCTCTAGACCAGGGCTAGAGCTGGTACTGCAGCCACAATGTTGTGAGTTCAGTCCCAGTGCGCTTCAGGTTGACTCAGCTTTCCATCCTTTCATAGGTCAGTGAAAAACCCAGCTTGTTTGGGGCAATTGGCTTACAGATTGTAAATTGCTTAGAGAGTGCTGAGTTCACTATTAAGCAGTATAGAAATGTAAATCCTACTGCTACAATACAGCGGATCCTTCCCATCCATAGGGGTTCAGTCCCTCCCCTTGGATAGCAAAAAATGGGTGGTTGCATCTCATTTTATTCAATAGTGATGATGTGTGTATGGAGCAATCGGCACATCTGTGTGCATGCAGTGCCATTGAATAATACGGAGTGTGTTGCTCTACAGGTGGTGTAATCCATGGATGGGCAGCATATCAATACAAAGGCTCCACTGTAGTTAAGAAATACTGTTCCTTAGTAGTTTCTCCCTAAATTTAAGTAAAGTCTGCAGGCCTGCTACAAGACTGCCAAGACTCTGGTCTATGCCCTACTAGTATTGCGACTAGATTATTGTAACCTTCTTCTGACAGGGCTTCCTCTCTCTCACCTCCATCCTTCAATCTCTGTCCAGAACTCAGCTGCATGTATTATCACATCTGCTCACCGCTTTGACCATGTTTCTCCTCTTTTCTCCTCCCATCATTGACTCCCCTTCCCCTTCCGCATCCAGTACAAGCTTCTGTTGTTGACTTTCCAAGCCCTCCATGGACTGGCCCCTCCTTACTTGTCTGAACTTCTTTCTCCTCACACTCCTTCTCGTACCCTCCGTTCTGGTAGTCAAGGTCTCCTGTCCCAGCCGAGGATTTCCACTGCCCTGTTCTGGATTCGTCCCTTCTCACTTGCTGCCCCTCACTCCTGGAACCTTCTTTCCCCACATGTGTGTCTCATCACTTCTCTAACCAGTTTCAAAACCGAGTTAAAGACTATATTGTTTAGGGAAGCATTCCCATGATTGTGCTGTTTGCCCCAGGATGCCTCCTTTTAACTAGGTATTAAGAAGTCAAGCCCTCCCTCCAGTCCATCTGCCTTGGTCCAGGCCCCAGAGGGAGAGAAGAACCATTGGACCTCATCCCCTCTCCCATCCCCTTTCACTTCTCCTTTTTGTGTTGTGTCTTTTAGATTGTAAGCCAGAGGGCAGAGAACCATCTAATTTTAAGATTGTATCTAAAGCGCTGTGTAAATTTACAGCGCTATATAAATAAAGGTTAATAATAAATAATAATAATACAAGTAACTTTATGTGTTGCCATGCATCTTGAGTAATTGGAATAATTCAATTTTTATATGGCTCTCAAGATATTCTGATCATAAGAAGATGAGACATGCCTCCAAATCTTTCCTAGTTTTAAAAGGCTGCCACTTTTAAAACCTTTTTTCAAAATCATTAGCAAAATCCATGATTGTAATGTATGTAGCAGTTTTTGTAGCATTGTTTGCCATTGCACTATTTTTTTTTCTTTTGAACGATAAAACTTGGGATTTTCCCCCTTATGGCCCAATTTTCTAATTTGTACATTGTGCTAGAAAGACGTGTAAGATCACAGTTTCAAAAGCCATGCCATGTAAAAAAATCTGTTTGAAGTACGATTTTCATAGTGCTTCATTGCTGTCTGAATTCTTTTGGATGGTTTCCCATACTTCAGTTTCTGAGAGAAATTGCTAATCTAACCATATTCATCATGCTTTTGTCAGCAGCACTGTAATAACAATCATAATCTGGCAAGGAAAATGCTATAAAATACAAAGGGATCTCCTGGAGAATGCCCAACTTTTAGAGAAAAGTCAAGCTCCTTAATTAATTGAAATGCTGAACTGGGAGAGCATTCTAGCTACCACAACATCCTCTTTTATGGTCTTGCTCAGATTTTGCAAACACAAAAGGAAAACAAATAGAAATGTGGATTTTATTTACCATTTACTGATATTGTAATTTACAAGAGAAGATGCTTTTATTTTTTTTAGCCTCCACTGACAATTTAATGATAGTTTTTATTCTGTATTTGTCTATTTTTGAAACCATTGTTTCATGTAAAATTGTTTACAAAATATTTGGAAATACCAAATCCCGCAAAGAGAAAAGCAACATTATGGTTGCACACATAACAAGAGAGGGGGAAAGGGTTCCATTGTGTACTATGGCTGCTTTCTCAACCCAATGTTCTTCAGATATGTTGAATTGCAGTCCAGCATATCTCAAAGGCATATCGGCTTGCCAGGTCAAGACTGTCACAAAACCTGAGACCTAGAGATAACACTTTATGATGTCATAAGAGAGTGTTAGAAGACACAGCCCTGGTGATGTCATTAAGCTTGATATACTCCACAGTTGCACAAAGCATGCTATTCAAAGAAAAACACATCCAACAAAATGAGGAAAATATGTATCCACACCTTTTGCAAAGGATCGTTCTCACCCACAGATTCCTCTCCCATGTCTCAAGGCCCAGAAAAGACGGGGCAGCATCAGAGATCTGGGAACCGAAAGAGAGCTAGATCGAGAGGGATTCTGCTGTGGAGAATTTAGACTTTGGTGCTACAGTTATGTGGAGAAACATGGCTGTCTCAGAGGGCTTGTCTACATAATATTTATTTATTGATTGATATCCCACCTTTCTCTGGGTATAGGGACTCAAGGTGGCTAATAAAATTTAAAACAGTTCAAGTTGAAAACAAAACAAAATATTCATTTTGGTGGAATTCAGGCTTTTTTCAGTGTGTGTGTGGGGGGGGGGGATCACTTCCCCCCCCCCCCGAAGTATCTGTGAGTACAGTATCTGCAAGAATGATCATTATCAAATCTGTGGCCACTCAAGCAGTTTGCATGGATTTGCATGACTGTTCATTTTTCGTAGAGGGAGAGTGCACAGATGTGAATTTTTAGAGAAAAAGTAAGACAGTTAATCATTGATGCAAGTATGTGAAAATCCTCAGTAATGTGCATAATACACTTACATGTAGATTAGTCCTGAGAATCCTGAGTAGGATCCAGGCAGAGAGAAATAAATCCATTAGATTATTTGATATGCTCATACAAAATTCTGTTGGGTAGGTTCAAAACATTTTGCTGCCTACTACAGAGCATCAAATGCTACTCCTTTCCCCACCTGAGGTGCACAGTTCTTAAAGTCAGAGGTGTTATGTGAGTACATGAGGCAAGAGATTCTACAAAAAACCTCTCCTGCAGTGAAAAATATAACCAATAATAAATTAAATCACTAACAATTTGCCGTCCTTTCATGAAACCCCAAATGTGCTGCCTAAAGTGGTCAGCCCCAATGTTTTACCACATGCTTCTGTTGCTTCTGTTTCACAGGACTGAACAAGCAGTATCTCATACTTAGAATCATAGAATCATAGAATCATAGAATGATAGAGTTGGAAGAGACCACAAGGGCCATCCAGTCCAACCCCCTGCCATGCAGGAACTCCAAGTCAAAGCATCCCTGACAGATGGCCATCCAGCCTCTGCTTAAAGACCCCTAAGGAAGGAGACTCCACTACACTCCGAGGGAGTGTGTTCCACTGTCGAACAGCCCTTACTGTCAGGAAGTTCCTCCTAATGTTGAGGTGGAATCTCTTTTCCTGCAGTTTGCATCCATTGTTCCGCGTTCTAGTCTCTGCAGCAGCAGAAAACAAGCTTGCTCCCTCCTCAATATGACATCCCTTCAAATATTTGAACAGGGCGATCATATCACCTCTTAACCTTCTCTTCTCCAGGCTAAACATCCCAAGTTCCCTGAGGCGTTCTTCATAGGGCAAGGTTTCCAGACCCTTCACCATCTTAGTTGCCCTCCTTTGGACATGCTCCAGTTTCTCCACATCTTTTTTGAAATGTGGTGCCCAGAACTGGACACAGTATTCCAGGTGGGGCCTGACCAAAGCAGAATAGAGTGGCACTATAACTTCCCTTGTCCTAGAAACTATACTTCTATTGATGCAGCCTAAAATTGCATTGGCTTTTTTAGCTGCCGCATCACACTGTTGACTCATGTTCAGCTTATGGTCTACTTGGACTCCTAGATCCCTTTCACATGTGGTCTCATTCAGCCAGGTGTCCCCCATCCTATATCTGTGCATTTCATTTTTCTGCCCTAAGTGCAGAACCTTACATTTCTCCGCATTGAATTTCATTTTGTTAGCACTGGCCCAGCTTTCTAGTCTATTCAGGTCATTTTGAATTTTGATCCTGTCCTCTGGGGTATTAGCTACTCCTCCCAGTTTAGTGTCATCTGCAAATTTGATAAGTATGCCCCCAATTCTGTCATCCAAATCGTTAATAAAGATGTTGAATAGCACTGGGCCCAGGACAGAACCCTGTGGGACCCCACTGGTCACTTCTCTCCAGGATGAAAAGGAGCCATTGTTGAGCACCCTTTGAGTTCGGCCAGTCAACCAATTACAAATCCATGTAACTGTTAACTTGTCTATCCCACATTTTGCAAGCTTGTTTGCAAGAATGTCATGGGGAACCTTGTCAAAGGCCTTACTGAAATCGAGGTATGCTATATCCACAGCATTCCCTTCATCTACCAAGCTGGTAATTTTATCAAAAAAAGAGATCAGGTTCGTTTGGCATGACTTGTTTCTCTGAAACCCATGTTGGCTTTTTGTGATTATGACATTGGCCTCTAAGTGTTCACAGACTCTCTGCTTAATGATCTGCTCTAGAACCTTTCCTGGAATTGATGTCAGACTAACTGGACGATAATTGTTGGGATCCTCTTTTTTTCCCTTTTTGAAGATGGGGACAACGTTTGCCCTCCTCCAGTCTGCTGGGACTTCTCCTGTTCTCCAGGAGTTTTCAAAGATTATTGCCAATGGCTCTGATATTACATTTGCCAGTTCTTTTAATACTCTAGGATGTAGTTCATCTGGTCCTGGAGATTTATATTCATTTAGGTTAACTTGGGCTTGATGTCTTAGATGTGTAATGATGCTTGGCACTGAAGAGTCAGGAATGCCTCAGAGAGGGCAGTTATATAAGGTTAGATAGTCTGGATAACTCAAAGTGTCTTTCTTTCTTGCCTATCTATCCTGATCCTTCTGTGAAATAAACTTCTATGAACATTTCTTCACTTCTTGTCCACCCACCAGTTGTCTCTCAGCTCTTCCTTAACATGAAGCGAGATTAGATTAATGCCCTGATTAACTTTTCTATCTAAGGAACTTATCCCATTAACAAATAAGACAGTTAAAGAGATAAGCCCGCTTTATCTCTTCCAGCTTCAGTTCACAATCTGGGATGCCCCTGGATGTTATCATACTTAAATTGCCACCTATCTAGCTGGGATGCCACTGCCTGGATACATCCCGGGTTGAAGCCTTGCTCAGCCAGCCAATTTTTGAAACCGGAACCTCCCTGTCTTTCAAAAAGTGCTGGCTGAATAAAGCTTCAACCTGGGATGCATACAAGCAGCTGCATCCCTGTTAGATAGGCAGTGGTTTAGGTATGATAACATCTTGGGGCATCCTGGATCCTGAATTCAAGCCGGAAGAGGTAAACCAGCTTATTTGTTAATGGGATAAGCTCCTTAGAATGGATTTTCTTTAACAAAACCTTTGGTTTGTTTCTCTAAGCTCCGGTTATCTTTGCTTCTTAGTGAGGATCTCAGATAGCTGTGCACATACTATCATTAGCTGCAAACTCTTTTTGAAACATTTTAATGTTATACTCTAATCCAATACCTATGCACTAGTAAACTCTGATTAACATTTTACATTAGAAGCCTAAATCCCAGTGGAACATTTTGCAAAGCAAGACAGAGCACTACCGGAATTCCAGTTTCCCCCCAGTTACTGTATATACTAATATAAAAGTCTAGAAATTTTAGTCAAAAATTCGACCCCAAAAAACTGGGTTGACTTATCCATGGGTCAATATAAGTAATGTACCTTAATTTTTGTCAAATATGACCCATTCTCTCCTCTGAATAGAGTGGTGAAAGGTGAGAGCTTAGGCTGTTCCAGGAGAAATGAAAAGAAGTACTGATCACCTCTACTCTCTCAGCCGAGGCACCATTTCTGGCCTTTTTGAATGTCTGAGTGGGAAAATATCAGTGTGCTTTGGCATTATTTTCTTTTCTTTCATTCTTTACATCCTTTGTTACATGCCTGTAAGTTTTACCCCTGACTTATACATGGGTTATATTGAAATCCATAATTTTGGGCCCAAAACCTGTCCCCGGCTTACGCATGAGGTCAACTTATAGTCGAATATATATGGTACTTTTGTTTACATTTGAAATCCTTTACATATAGCACAATGACGTTTATGCTAGTTAGAAGATGTTGCTATAAGGATATAGCTTCTGAAGAAGTTTCAACTATAACAAATACTTGGTAAATGATATATATTTGAACACTTTAAGAAATAGGGAGGACTAGCCCTATGATTTTGCATATTAAATAAAAGTATGACTCCTATGTGTCAATTAATGATTTCATGTAATTGAGATGCACTGAAAAACCACAGTATATTACTTAGTTCTGCAAGTGTTCTGTTAATGATTAAATGGAATTGAGTAACGGTGCTCAACAAATACAAATAGGATTTGGAAAATTAGTGTGAGAGTTCAACATTCTTTTAAAGTCCCTCCTGAAGAGAACTAATACATTTTGTCCTTAAAAAAAATTCCATTTTAATTTGAAAATGTATTCATTTCATTGAAAAAAGAAAAAAAAATGACAGATCTTCTTTTGTAGTTAAAGAAGTATTCATCTCCATTAATGGAAAGAGGCACATTTGTGTACATTTTTTCCAGTTTTGTCCATTGGACTTGGTACTAGAACTAGAGGACTAAGTGAAAGCTGAACATGTGACCTGTGACCTTTGTGAGTATTTCTGCTGCTCTTTGGAAGAACAGAAGAATTGATCCAACGACAAAACAAATACATCCGTGGAATTTGTTTAATGACATTCCCCATGATTGTAGCTGAATGTCAACAGGGATGGGCAGAAAAATAAAAGGACTGGCCTGAACTATCGGATTGGGTTACATAAAAAGGGTGTACTCTAGTAGTTTAAGAAATGTCAATATATTTTACCTCTGGAGGAATTTTAACTCAGTCTGTCATTAGATTCTGAAGACATGAGTGGCTGTCCATTTTGGGAGAACAAGTTCCAGTAAGTACATTTCACTCTATTGTGAATAATGTTGCAATTAAGGTAGGTACTATCTGGATGGCCTAACTGAAGAGGACAAAAACAAAAGAATAACTATGGCTAACTAGTACTGGAGTTGTTTAAAGTATAAGATATGTATTTTTCAAATCATTTCCACCAATGTGGCAGTTTATAGTGCTGTTTAAAGGTGTAACTGCTGAACCAGTCTTTTTCAATTAAGTTAAAAATTCCAATAACCGAACTGCTTGAACATCTCTTTCTGTGTGATTAGTTCAAGTGGTAATAATTGTGTTCTATTGCTATTTGTTTATTCCTAGATTTAATTTTAATAAGCTATCTTTAAATGATGGGGAAGATGACAAGTCACAAGAAGGGCTAAATAAAGCAAGCAAAGGTGGCCTTATCTATGGAGACTATCTACAGGTCAGTCCAACTAAAAGTATCAGAATTATAATACATTTCACTGAGCAAGACCTTCTAACAGCCACCCCCCCCCCCAATTCTGTGTTGTTTTGAATGCTGGAGGGCAAGGTCTGAAGTCTGGACATAGGCAATAATTCTTATGAATTTTAACTTGTTAATACTTCTGATGGTTCTGTAATTTTACTTCAATTCTGAGGCTGGACTTAAGGTGTCACTTCTGTGTTGTCCTATAAGCATAGCCATGCTGGTGGCAGGGGGGATGTTGTAAGAGTGGTAGTAAAAAAATAAAACATAATTTTTGCAAACTGTGGTCCTCTCTGAAGCAGGACATATATCTACCCTACGGCTTGGGTAAAGTGTCTGAAGGTCCCTTCATGATCTATGTGAGGGGTGGCCAGTGGTCTGAGAAAGAGGGACAACTCATTCATATGGTCAGAGTGCAAGCCATGACTGCCTTGAGCAGGAGCAAGAGGGGCAGAAATGCAACAGTGGAAGTTTTACTATGAGGGAGGGACACAACTGTAAATATTTTCTCCCATATTTCAAATCTTAATCAAATTTATGAACAAACACGTGAATTTTGAAAAGCCTGGCTCAGACATGAACCAAAATCATCACCATCACCATCACCATCATCACCATCTACAATCATCTGCAGTGGCCAAATTAAAAATGTATAGCAACCTATTGCTAATACAGAGAGACTCATGTTGCACCTGCCAGCCATGTAGCCGTTAAAGATGGGAAGCCTGTCAGAAAAACAACAACAACAAAACCAACATTAGTTAAATATATGGGGATACAAAGCTATAAGGGGCTACTTAAATATTAAACACTCACCTTCTGATCTGGCAAATCTGTCATTATCCTTTTCTCCAAATCATCATCATCATCATCACCACCACCACCACCACCACCATCATCCCCCTCCCCATAGATCACAGCAGAGAACAGCATCACATTAGTGAAATCAATCAGTCCATAGTTTAACATTCATAATTTAAAATTCATAGTTTAAAATAATCTGCCAGAAGAGACTGATATTTAATGCTGTTTTACATTCAGACAGTATATTCAGCTGCCAAATCTCTTCCAACAGGCCATTCTACAATCTGGGGCTGGATGACAAAAATGTGCTTTGGGTGACACTTGCCAACCTAGTCCTGGGTGACTGCAGTAAATATTCCCCCAAAGGATCTGAGTGTACAGGTAGATTATATGGGAGTGTGCAATCCTGTAGATTTCCTGAACTCAAACTGTGGAAATTTATAAGAAGAAGAAGAAGAAGAAGAAGAAGAAGAAGAAGAAGAAGAAGAAGAAGAAGAAGAAGAAGAAGAAGATTTATTTCTATTCCACCTTTTCCGGGTGGTGAATCAAAGTGGATTACAGCAGTCATTAAAAACAGAATACAATAAAATCACGGTCAACTTAAAATCCCCTTGCCCTCCCTCCTCTGTTACATTGTTATTTTAAAAATGATGAAACAGTATTGTCAAACATTTTTTTTTTACCATCAGTAACACACTGATGCTCAACTTGTTAGATTTCTACCTATTACTTATTTTTTCCCATTCAGTCATTATTTTAATCATTATTCAATCATTAGTTTGGGTCCACGTTACCTACAGGAACACCTCCTTCCGTATAATCTGCCCCATGTGCCCCGTGTCTTCTGGTGGACATTTACTCCAATCAGCCAGGGCAAGGTTGGCAACTATCAGCCAGAGGACTTTTTCTTCAACTGCCCCTAGACTGTGAAATGACCTGCCAGAAGAGATTCAACAGCTGAATATATTATTTCAGTTTAAAAGGGTACTAAAGACCACTCTCTTCCAGCAGGCTTACCCAGCAGATTTTTAAATTGTGGATTTTAAATGATGAGTTTTAAATATGGGTTGTTTTAATGTGGTGTAAATCTTGTCCTTTTAAATTGTGTATATGTTCTTTTAAATTGAAGTGTATTTTACCTGTTTCCCCTTCCTCATTAGTCCCATTGCTCTCCTTGTGTAAAGAGAAAAAGTCTGAGGAGAAGAGCACCCACTATGTGTGAATCCCTTCCTCATAGGTTGAATTACACATTCCCGAAACTTGCTAAGTGCAAGAGTCCTGTTGGAAGGCAGAACTCTGTTTAGTGGAAAGGAAAACCATAAGTCATTCCTTGGTAACATGGAGCAATAATTGGCTGGACAGAATGTCCAGAATGTACCTTCCCTCATTTCCACCAATGGCTGAAATTAGTCTTCATTGGTGTTTTCACTCAGCTGTAATCCATCTTTGTTTCATCAGCTGTGAATATGCAATACATAGGCCGTGTGTGGATATTAGACACTTTATCCAACAGCAGGGTAGCCAAATATTGTACTTCAGAGAGGATCACATCTTGGAAAATTTACTTTTCTTTACTACCACTCCCAAAAAAACCCTCTCTGCCATCATTGCTACTGGCTTTGCTAGCTGGGGGTGGTGTGGTTTTAGGAGGTGATGAGGAAAAAGAGGAATTTTTCCAAACTCTGCAGAGGACAGTCCACTGTTTGAAAGGCTGACAAATTCAAGGTTGGAGAACAGAGGTACAATCCAGGTGTTGTTGATATTGATGGTCAATAGCACCTGGGATACTGGCATATGAAAGTTTTTAGGTATATCAAATGTCTGCCTGTCTTGCAGTTGTTTGAGGCATAGAAGTGTTAACCAAAAGCCAAATAAAATAAAATAAGCCACTATTAAGGAGTTGGTGTATCAAGGGAAATAAGTGTGTTCCAGATCCAAAGTGGCTGGCTTGAATTTTCTACTGAAAACTGGTCCTTGGCCCTGAAAATGCTCTCTTCTCTTCTCTTCTCTTCTCTTCTCTTCTCTCTGTAGATGCACCTTTGGGGGCAGGGACCAATCCAGGTTGGGGTAATTTTTAGCAGAGATGATCTACAATTGAGGGAGGGGTACGCATGTTGGTTTGGGCTCTTTGGCTGTTTTTTTCTCTCCAGAAACTCATGAACAATGATTAAATATACAACAAATACAATTAGTAGTGTGGTTTAAAGTCTTCTCATATTTGTATCTACTTCTAAAGCTCTCTGCCATCTATCCATCTCTAGCTCTAGCACACACCAAAAACATTCTTGAATGTAGAGTTATGGGTAATTCTATTGATTGCTTAATAGAGAATTAAAGGTCAAATGAATTAGTGACACTTGTATTGGAATTAATCATACTCCTCTAAGGCTAAATTGTCTATTCTTTCTTTTAAAGCTGGACAAAATATTAGATGCACAGGTACTTCAGAGTGAAAAGAAGGGAAACAAAATCCACGATGAGCATCTGTTCATTGTGACACATCAAGGTATTACTACTCTAACTACTACTACTACTACTAAACACTATTACATAATGATAATAATAATGATGATGGTGACTATTAAGACAACCTGTTCAATTTACTGATGTCTCAAATACTGTTAGAAGGGAAAGACCATTTATCTTGCGGTGATTGTAGAATACTCAAAGAACAAGAATACAATAAGGCAGACTTCAGCAATTTAAAATCCTGCACATTTTTAGAATCACCACAAACCTGCTGGTCTTGTGAATATACAAAATCTCTCAGATACTGAAGACCTTACATCTTGCTAAGCTGCAGTGAGGATAAATGTGAAGAAAGTGGTGAAGGGTCTGGAAACCATGCGCTATGAGTAACGCCTTAGGGAACTGGGGATGTTTAGCCTGGAGAAGAGAAGGTTAAGAGGTGATATGATAGTCCTGTTTAAATATTTGAAGGGATGTCACATTGAGGAGGGAGCAAGCTTGTTTTCTGCTGCTCCAGAGAACAGGACTCAGAACGGTGGATGTAAGCTCCAGGAAAAGAGATTTCACCTCAACATTAGGAGGAACTTCCTGACAGTAGGGGCTGTTTGACAGTGGAACACACTCCCTCGGAGTGTGGTGGAGTCTCCTTCCTTCGAGGTTTTTAAGCAGAGGCTGGATGGCTATCTTTTGGGTATGCTTTGATTGGGAGTTCCTGCATGGCAGGGGGTTGGACTGGATGGCCCTTGTGGTCTCTTCCAACTCTATGATTCTATGAAATTGGGGATATGGTATTTCCATTTACTGTGGAAAATTGAATGCCGTTGACATTTTTCATGCCTAATATCTGCCTAAAACAGACAGGATAAATGACACAGTTTCTTGCCATGTTTGGGGCATAGCATTTAGATGATACACATCCCAAACGTGGGCAGAAACTGTACCGACACCGCATCTTTCCAAAAGAACTGGGCCAAAAAAGAGTGGAAAAATGGGTCCTTTTTGGCAGTCTGGTTGAGGATCATGGTGGCAGCCCAAAAGCAACACTGCAGTAGTCCCGCTGTGGTCCTTTTGGCCCATCTGTGTCGGGCCATCAATGTACTAAAAAATAATAATGAAGCTTCATGAGCTGCTGTTTAGATGCAGTGCATGCCTTTGTCTGTATGGAGGAGCTGTCCTCAGTGGAAAAGACAAAGGCCTCTGCTTTGCATGGGGCTACCGCTGTCTACATTGCTTTGACCCTGTAACACTACAACGGACATTTATCTGAATAAATATACAGGTGTGGATGGGACCATGCTTGCTTTTTTTTTTTAGAAGCAAAGAGGCAGAGAGGGGGAGAGGGATCTGATTCTTATATAGTATTAAATCTGTGAGTAAGATGAAATTTGCAGTGGAACAATCTAATTAAAAATAAAATCTCCAGTGTTTAAATGAAATGCCTGCTTGCAGGTGCCACCTCCAACTTCTAGCTATAGAATATTATAATATACTGTTATAATGCTCTGATTCCACTTTAACTGCTCTGGTTGCCTCCTGTGGAATTCTGGGATTTGCAGTTTAGAGAGCGGAATTTAGAATTCTCAGCCAGAGAGCTCTTCGGTCACAATAAACTACAAATTCCAGAATTTTATAGGAGGCAGCCATAACAATTACAGTGGAATAATAGAGCAATAACAGTGTAATCTGATGTCGATGAAACCAATCTGATAGTCATGGTAGTGGCAAGATTTTTGGTTTTCTCCCCCTCCCTCTGAATGGAGGCAGAAGGAGGTAGAATGAGAAACTAGTACAGAAAAACTGGAGATTTCTCATATTACATATGGAAAGAAATTGCTTTGGACTCAGTAGTCTTGATGAAATTAGCATTTTCACATGATTGCTTGTAATGAAATGAGCACCTCACTTTGAACATTCACACATAGAACAATGCAAGCATTTTAAAATGCAAAAAGGTTAAAACGTGCAAAATTGGGGGTGGGGAATACATGGAAATAGGCTTTAATGGGGAAATTTTGTGGAAATTAGGCAAATTTCACTGCAGGAAGATAAAATTCCTAAACGGATGCAAAACATGAACAGAAAGAAAACACAGGTGGGATTTAAGAACCTGAACAAATTTTGATTTTCTTTAAAATAGTTTACCATAATGATTCTTTAATTTATCTCTCAAACCTGGTATTGTTAAAAGTATAGGGTTTAAAGTCAAATAAAGAGGTCTGGGTTCAAAGTTTTGAAGCAGTAACCAGGTTAACTGGAGTGTGGTCTGACAACCAGATTTGCCTGTGGAAGCAAACTTGAAGTAGGCTTTATATTTTTAGTCAATATTGCCACATATCCTATCTTTGATTAAGAGTTGTGTTTAGCAAAAGTGTACCTAAGGTCTTTTATCTTTTGATGGATGGGTCTCTACCAATATGTGATACTGAAGTCATCAGAAAGACTGAGAACTGTCTTTCAGAGGGGAGGATGCATTAGATGTTCACCTGTAATTAGAAAATCTTCTTGAAAAGTTTGAAACTTCTCTAGCTTTTTTTTTTTTTGAAAAATTTTTCTTGGAAGGAGTTTGGACTATAAACTGAAACAATTGTTGCACTAGAGGAACTAATGTTCTCTTGACAATTAGTTGTTAGTCTCTTGGGTTTATCACGGAGCCAGGCTTTTATAAAATCTAGTTCATGTGAAAACACAATCAGCACCTCTTTTGCTTTGAATATTCCTGGGTGAGCAATGAAAGCATTAATTGGGTACTCATTAGTAAAGATGTAAGATGTCCTTTAAATTTATTGTTCCTTTTCCAAAACAAACTTACCATAATGTGCTGGTAATTTAGAAAAGACTCTTTCACCATCTTGTGTGTAGAAGACTGTGTGCATTTTTTATTTTTCATTATCAAGCAAACAAGGTGATACTTTTAAACAGCAATTTAACAATAATTAACTAGATGATTAACCTTTGAAAATAGATTTTAACATATTAACACTATGGCTGGAAGTGAAACTAATAGTGCCTTTTGACTGCAGCCTATGAACTATGGTTCAAGCAGATACTATGGGAACTGGATTCTGTCCGAGTGATATTTCAAAATGGTCATGTAAGTAGGAAATGAATATATCTCATTAAAAAAAAAACACTTTGTTTTTTCCTTCCATCAAATACATTGAAATACATTTTTGGCAGTGTATGACAGAGAACATGTATTTAAAATTTTATGTGCTTTCTAGAAAATGATTGGACAATTTTTACATGCTTAAAGCTGCAAAAATATACACATTTAACTGGGAGGATGTCTCACTCTACTCAATGGGGCTTACGTTTCAGCAGATGTAGATATGATAATTCTCTCCATACTTACTTGGAAAGTCCTGTAGACAGCTTGGAGATGTTACCTTTGGGATTATAAATTCTCAAATTCTCTAAACACCAGAACTCTAGGCAAGAATGACCTTTACCTATAGTGGCTGATGGATTTGTAGAAATGCAGTAAAATCATGTTATTTCATCACCTAACTGCTCATTCAATAGCAATCATTTTCCAACCATTATGGATTATAAATCTATTTCCTTGGGAACTATGAGGTTTGCAACTAAGTTCAGTGGGAACAGGAGAGCTTGATGCCACCATCCTTGTTAATCACTTGTACAAACTCAAACAAACAATTGGAAAGTACAGCCCAATTGAGATTCTCCTTGGGCAATATTGGAATCAATTTATTTGGAGGTGTTTTTCCTTTCCTTTCCTTTCCTTTAATGGACTGCCTTAGGTTCTGTTCATCTAAAGAAAAAAAATGGACTTAGTCTCCTGTGATTTATACTGCCAGAGTAGTCTAGTATACAGTTTCTGGCCATTTGCAATTTGATTTATTATGGCCATGCTAAATTAACTGTTGGATAATCCTAATTTTCACATTGCAGAAAAATTATGGAAACATGGGTTGACTGGGGGACTTGTACTTCGAAACAATTAATAGTTCCAGATCAAGCATTTTACCATCTGAAATTCTGCCATGTATTTAGCAGCTACCCATGAATGTACTATGATAATATTTACACCCGCAACACATTTTCCTGTCTGTATAGATGGACACCAAATATAGCCACATATATATCTTTCAGTGTTTCAGATATTCCTTCTGTGCTGGAAGCCTTAACCTTATCCTCAGAAAAATTGACACCAACAAGTCTAATTAATAAATGCAGGTTAGAAAGTATTAAATTTGAAGTTAATAAAGTGCCCTGCTGAAGTTAGGGCACATTCTTATTGCTTGACTTCAAGAGAAAAGTGTCCTAACTTCAGTATTGAAAAAAATATTCACCAACTAGTGTTCAATCATCAGAACTTCTCACTGCTTTAGCTACTAATGAACATATATTTTATAGACATCAGCTTCAAGAAAATGCATGTGCCTCACCCATGCTCATAGCCTATACAGTTCTATATCCCTTTCTTTGTAATAATACTTTTAAAAAGTTTAAGAAATCATTCTTGCTGGCCTGACATTTTAAGATTCTTGAGCCCTAACTCTGCTGATCCATTGTTTGGGAATAAGACTGCATCTCCACTGCAGAAATAATGCTATTTAACACCACTTTAATTCCACTGGCTCAGTGCTATGGAATCCTGGGATTTGTAATTTGTTGTTGCACCAGAGCTGTCTAAAAGAGAAGGCTAGTATTTCACAAAACTACAGATTCCAGAATTCGATAGCATTGAACCATGGCAGTTAAAACAATGTCAGTCTACATTATTTCTCCAGTGCAGATGTAGGCCTGCCAACCTTAATGGGACAATTGCATGGTCAAATATAGGACTATACTGGGAAAGGTATTTCATTGTCTGTTGTGTGATGATAATAATTTTTTTTTTATACTAAGGTGAGAGATGAAAGGAACATGCTTAAGGTTGTTGCTCGAATTCACAGAATTTCAATTATCCTTAAATTACTTGTGGAACAATTTTCTGTTTTGGAAACTATGACAGCCCTGGACTTTTTTGACTTCAGGTAAACAACATACTATCTTGTGTAGCAATGCATAAGTAACAGAAAACCTGACAGTGGGTTAAAAGGAGAGAGAGAGTACTGTAAAGCACATATATAAATAGGAAACGAAAAGGAGACAAACTCTAAGTGCTTTTGGATGGCCAACTGTTTATTCCTTTAAAACACTTTTTGGCCAGTGCAAGAAAGGTCCTTCTTCAGCGACATTTAACAGAGATCATTGGAGTTGTAACAACACTCTCTTAAAAGCTGGACCATAAAGTATTAGCACTTTGGGACTAAACAGACAGCCATACAGGCTGCCCCTTTGAGTGCCAGATTGGGGTTGCAAGAACTGCACAATGCAGCCCCAATCCAGATTTTTTCTGGCACAAAAAGAAGTAGCAAAATGTGCTGTGAAAAGGGTGGCTTTCCCACTGAGTCAGGCTTTTCAGTGGTCCTGCAGCATGCAGTGTATAAACGCTGCATTGTTGGAGTGCTGTAATGCTGCCTGCCATCTGGGTGGGTGGGTGGCATTACGCTGGCTTGGGGACCAACAAATACAGTACAGTTGGTTGAAACAAAAAACAGTACATCTGATGACCTGTATTTGTTGGTCAGGAAATGCTTAGACAAGTCTTTAGTAGAGTGCAAAAACAGAAGTATGATTTGTATTTGATTGAACAAACATTCCAATTTTATAGCTGGATTGTATTTTCGCAAGGAAATAAATGCAAGGCAAATTTGCTCAGTTTTTTTTAAACACAGAATTTCAGCCTTCTGGTAACAGAATTTGGAGATGCCTCACCAAATGACCTCCCCCAGAATTTTATTGAAAGGTCTCGTGTCAATTAAAATGGAATCAACATTCTACAATTATGGATTGTGAGGGTGTGATATATAACAATGTTTGTTTATTTTAATAACATTCTCCCCCCCCCCCCTGTTGTCAAAGAGACTATCTGAGCCCAGCATCAGGATTTCAGAGTTTACAGTTCCGATTATTGGAGAATAAGATTGGTGTTTATCAGAGCCTGAGAGTTCCATACAACCGAAGACACTACAAGGATAACTTCAAGGGAAAGGACAATGAATCGTTGCTTAAATCTGAACAGGAGCCGACTCTGCTACAACTAGTGGAAGTATGAGTTTTCATGTCTGCTCATTCTTGGCTTGCTATAAACAGTTTCAGTAGCTAATAATTCACCTCCATCTGCAAGTGATTTAGAAAAGGTAGGGAGGGCGAATTCAGCCAGATGGCCCAATTAACATTATGGTAATGATGGCAGGGTCCGAATCCCAGCTGGAGCTGCCACTATTTAACTAATATAACAGCACATTTTTTTAAAAAAGGTCTGCTTTCTTGCTTCGGCCTATTTAGCTGTCTGCAGTTCATCATATGATGAATGATAACTTATTACATCAGAGAACATTTTATTTGGTTTCTTTTTAATCAGATAATGCTACTCCCTATATTGAAATAACTAGTGGCTGAAATGATATGTGGCTCTCAAGATATTGTTCTATAGTCAATAATGAAGGACGGATGCAGTTACAGCTCAACAACATACAAAGAGCTACTTGTTCCTCAACCATTTGACAAGAACAATTCTGAACATTTCTCTCAGAGTTCATCTATACTGGCTAGAACCCAAGTAAATGTCAGGTTATTCTGTGTCTGGAGTGCACCACTCAGTGTGATTATTCCTGCTCCCTCACCCAACAATGCCACAAACATACTGGGGGATTCTTGCTTTGATTGACCTGTGGTGTCAGCTTCCTCCCCTCCCTAGATGTGTATTACGGGAAGCTGGGAAAGTGCACATCTCCACCCATGTTATGATCAGGAGTACAGGAGGAACTGTGGCAAGGAAAACAGATAGAGCATTTATCCTTGGAATCTCTCTTGGAAGAACTTGTTCCTTCCTTGAGTGTAAAAAGTCCTGGTTGAATCCACAAAAGCACTGGGATAGGAGCAGGATCATCAGAACCATTAAAAAAAAAAACCCTGGTCAACTGTACAGTGATGACTTTGGCCAAATCCAACTGCTTTTGTCCAATTTGATCAAGCCCTTAGTGGTAAAGCAGGAATGGTATAAGCAATGTCCTTTCTGTTTTGTTTTGTTTTGTGTCGTACGAGCATGATTTCCAAATACATGCCCACATACTCAGCATGTCCCCTTGCATCTCAACTGACTTCTGGGGTGGAAAAACAGTATCTCTCAAATGGGCTAGGTGTGTGTACTGATTCTATTACCAATTATGAATGGTAACTCTTATAAACAAATTCAGTCCAATATGCCATTACAAACAGGGTAGATTTGACTGGCTGAACTATGGAAAGAAACAATTATTTGACATGATGGAGATGGATATTCTATCCCAACAAATAAATGAACAGAAAAAAGGAATTGTAAGGAAAAATTGGGAGAAAATATACAACTATATGAAAGAAAAATGGGAAAATACAATTACTATCAGTATTATGGAGAAATAAATAAAAGGAAATAGAACATTCAGATATAAATGATGAAAATTAACAAACTAAAATACTTTATGTAGAAAGGAGATAAAGTTCAAAAGGGAAAATGAATAAATTTCTATACTAAAGAAGCTTACAATTTTCCTAGGAAGATCAGACGTTAAAACTGACAAATTAAAAGGTAGGAATAAAGAGAATAACAAATCAGAATCAGTATAAAGAAGGTTAAAAGGAAGTAACGAATGAGATGATGTCTGTACGTTTGATGAGAATGTCATTGTTCTTTGTTTTTGTCCCAATATGTAGACAACAACATGTTTGTTTTGTAGTTTATAGCTCGAAGTCTGTGTAGGTTTGGAAGAAATTGGATTGAATGATGTGATGATGAAGGAAGCTATGTATTTTTTTTAAATGAAATAAAAATTATTAAAAGAAAACAGAAAGAAACAAAGGGATGCCTATGTGACCTAGTAGAGTTATTAGTTATTTAATTTATTTAAGGGCTTTATATATCAACTCTGATCTCACCAGGGCCTGCAAGAAAATGTTTAATAGATAAAAAATTTTAAAACAACACATAGATGAAGAATATAATATAGTTTGTATTTGTAGATGTGCACATAAATTTATACTGGGGTGGGCAACTGTGGCAGGTCCAGGGGTCAATTTTATGTCCCTGGGAAAACCTGAGGACAAAAATACCAAAAGAACAAAACAAAAGTGGAAGTGATCACTTGTATTGTCAGGATGTTTTTTTAAAATCCACAAAAACATAAACAGACAAACTAAAGTATACTTCACTAAGGAATGCCACCCCAGTCCTGACTTATCAGGTAGTAGTCATTGCAAGCAATGGTAGCCTTTTCTTCTATTGACTAGGACAAAACAGACTGGTATTTCCATCCCTCTTCTGTGTTTGATCTCTAGTGCAAAAGTCAGAAGCAGGATGACAGTTGTAATTTTTCCTCGCACTGGAGATTGCTTATATGGAAACCCCACTCTGCTGTACCTCAATTGACAGGAGAACAGAGTACCGTTGCTTGCTGTAGCTGCTGCCTTATAAATTAGAATTGGGAGAGGTTTACAGTCCCTATGCATTCCCTGCACTATTGAATACCAAGGAACCATGAATTTGAATCAGTTATGAATATGTGACTCTAGGTTATGCATTCGCAACTGCAATAGTAAATTCCAGCTCTTGTATTTTTTTTATTTTAACTTGATGTTAAACAGTGGGGTGAATATAGTCAAACTTAATGTTATTAAATTCCATGTGTCTCCACAAGCCCTTCTCAAGATCACATTATCATCTCATATGTATGTTTATCAAAGGTAGTTATCAACTATGCATAAAACGTAACTTATATAATTAATTAATTAATTAATTAATGCATTTTGTTTTATAAGGCATGGTTGGAAAGAACACCTGGACTTGAACAAGAAGGATTTAATTTCTGGGGTAAATTTGAAGCAAATGTCCTCAAGGGACTAGAAGAAGAATTTGCAATGGTTCAGGTACATTTTATAACATGTCATGGATTGTTTTAGAACTAGTTCCTTAATTCAGCCATCTACTTCTTAGCCATCATGGCCTCTTACAACAGACGTTCAGTTTCATGAACTGACCCATCCACAGAGCTGTTTCCCAATCATGTATGTGTTAAAGTGAGGTGAGTTTAAGCATGACAATGTACCATTTAAAGCATATGAAAGAGATGATATGAAAGAGAGAGATGGTACAATTAGAAAACCACCCAAATTACTGTGAACCACTTACATATCTTATGGCCATATGCTTCCATGTTATTTATTCACAAATGGCCATTCATGTAGTAGACTATATGCGTGTGTCAAGCTTTTGGGTTTTTTTCTCAATCTGTATGCATGAATCCACATGAGGTTGATGTCAGTACAGTATTTTGAAATAAGATTAATCAATTTATTGACTGTTATATTTATTTTCTGACCAAGATAGTGTAGAACCAACTAGGGTTTTAAGTAGATAGTTTGGTAATTGGAATGGAAGAAGGACTGAAGCTATCATGTGTTAAGCAGGAAATTTTGTAGGTAAAATCTAACCCTTACATATAAGAAGGATGATGGGTGAGGAAATGTTCTGTATAAACAAGAAAGAAAAAAAGGAAGCTTTTGGTGATTCTTAAAGTGATAATTATTGTAACTGATAGGCCAAAGAAGACTCAGAGGAAAAAGAAGACCAGCTGACAGAACTTCAAAAACAGAAAGAAGTGCTCATGTCACTGTTTGATGAAAAACGCCATGAGCACCTTCTTAGTAAAGGTAGGTAACCATATTACATGCAAATGCCAATTGCCTAGTTGGTCACAGGAACTAAGCTGTATTACAATTAATATAATTTTATATTATTTAATAGATATTTAAATTTTACAGGTGAAAGAAGATTGTCCTATAAAGCAATGAAAGGAGCTTTAATGATCTACTTCTACAGGTATATAAATCTATTTGTCCCCTTAAGTGTCTCTACTGGTAAGCTTGTTTTAATCCCCCAAGGAGAGGTGTTGTGTTTGCCTTTTAATACTCAAGTTATTGTTTGAAAGTAACTGGAATTTTTTAGAATGAAATATCTTCAGTATTTGGATTTTTTTTTTTTAAAAATTAAACAACAGCTTTGCAAGTAACTTCTTTTTTTTCCTCGTCCCTTTTCTTATTTTTCAAAGTAAAATTTTCTGCCAGAGAAATCCCCACCTCCCCCAAATATGAAATTTGGTTTCAAAAAGTATATACCACTGTTTGGGTTAAATGCTTCAGATTTTGTTTCATATAATATCTTTAAATTATGTATACACTTAAAGACAAAATATGCTTCATAAACAAAATCATGGCATATCAGTTTAAATAGAGTTAACCTTTGGATTAGTGATGAAACGAATGTTCAAAGGCATTCAGAAAATTGTAAACAGACCATGTTTTTGGGTATCAATAGCCCTAGCAAGAAGAATCTTGGACTGATGAGAATCTTTGAAGTTCAGGAGTTCTTCTGGGCAATTTTTTTTTAAAAATGATGTATTTTGTGTAAACCAACCATGTGCAAATTTTGTACAAATCAAGTCCAAATTATCAAAGGGCTTTGAAAACTGCAGATTCTGTTTGCTAAAATTACTTGTTGCTCTCTTTTGAGAAGAAAATTAGTAATTGCATCCCTACTTTGGATATAAATATGCTGACGTTCCACGCAGTTCATAGGCCACCTTTGTCTGAAAAGTTTTTGTTGAGCATTTCACCTGCTCCATCCCTCCCTGTCCCCCAATCTCCTTTTATAAAGCAGTAAGTATAAGCTGTTCTGTTCCTTTTCTCTTCTCTGATACATCTGGCTCACATGCCCACCCTAACCTTTCGCATATTCTCAGGAGACTGCCAACATTAAAGTATATGTGTGTGTGTGTGTTGCAGAAAATTGTGTTTTTTGTGTAAACCAACCATGTGCAAATTTTGTGTGTGTGTGTATGCACATATGCATATGTGTATATACATAAAAAGAGAGAGATCACAGCCTTGGGGTGCAATTCTAACCACACTTACTTAGTAAGCTGATTTATTAAGACACATTGAACCTGTTGGGACTTCTAAGTAAAGATGCACAAGTGTGCACAGTTGCTATTTTAATCATGGCTAAGTTAGTTCTTGAATGCCCCCTATTTAAAGACAACAGACAATTTGTGCTCTTGCTTGTGACAGGGCCATCAGTGCGAATCTCATTTTCTCCAGCTACTCTACATCCATACTTAATTTTGTGAGAAGAATAGAAATAAATGCCTCAAGAATCAAATTAAAAACTCTTTCTTTGTTCTCAGTTAACTCTTAATTACTTTTGAACCGTTCAGCCATGGCAAACCATTAACTGGCTTTAGCCTACTTCATGTGCTAATAGTGCATAGTGTGTGTGTGTGTGTGTGTATAATTGGCATGTTTTTTTTTTCATTTGGCCCATGTCATACAACAGTATTAATTTAAGTGAGTTGATGAGCTCTTTTCTTTTCTTTTTCTCCTTTTTAAAGAGAAGAACCTCGCTTTCAGGTTCCTTTTCAGCTTCTGACTAATCTAATGGATATTGATGTGCTGATGACTAAATGGAGATGTAAGTTTCCTTTCCAGTAAAGTACCCAGTTTCTTGAAGCATGTACTTGCAGATTTCTACCTAAACATCTGGGGAATCTATTTATTTATATTTATTTATAAACACTTTTTGCCCCCTCTGTCTTCTTCTGAATGTGTAAAATGAATGAAACTGGTATATTAGTCAGTTACCACATGACAAGCATTGTGGTCCCCAATTCAAATTTTGTGTTGACCATAAGATACTCACTTTGGGCAAACCATTTAGCTCCTCCTTCTGCGTCCCTCATCTTCAAAAACTGAGTTAATACAAGTTCCCTTATCCAAAATGCTTGGGACCAGAAGTATTTTGAATTTTGGAACATCTCTATTTGCATATACATACATATTTTGGAGGTTGGACATGACTTGTAAACCTTGTCAATGGGGAATACCTTTGCCTTTTACTACATATCTTGGAGGTGGTATCCAGTTCTAAACACAAAATTCATTTATGTTTCATATATACCTTAACCATATAATCCAAAGGCAATTTTACACAATATTGTGAAATAATTTTGTATATGAAACAAAGTTTATGTACGTTCAACCATCAGACCTCAATGATACTTTCTTCTGACAAGAAAGGAACACTAATAATATTATTTAATCTCACCTCTGACCTTTAATTTCTGTTCAACATTTGGCTGCACACATTATCACATCTGCTCACCACTTCAATCACATCTCTCCTTTATTGTGATGCTTCCATTGGTTCACCCTCCCTTTCCATATTTGTTACAAACTTCTGCTGTTGACTTTTAAAGCCCTACATGAGCTGGCCCCTCCTTATTTATCAGAGCTTCTTTCTCCTTACCTTCCCATTCGTGCCCTAGTCTGCTGTCCCAGCCTAGGATTTTCGCTGCTCCGTCCCGGATATGTCCCTTTTCACTTGCTGCCCCTCACTCCTGGAACCGCCTTCCCCCATAAGCACGAATCATCACCTCTTTAACCAGCTTCAAAACTGAGTTAAAGACAATACTGTTCAGTTCAAAAATGAGTTAAAGACAATACTGACAATTACATGATTATCTAATGTTATTTTAATTTGTTGTCTGCTACATTTTATTGTTTGAATGTTAACATGTATTAATATATATAATATTTAATTATTTTTGTAGAATGTATGCCATAGGCAGGCTTATTTTACCTATTTTAACAGCGCTGTGTGAATTTAGTGCTATGTAAATGAGGCATAATAATAATAATAATAATAATAATAATAATAGGTCAGAAATTTAATATTAATTTAATATATTGTGCTGCAATATAGATAAAAATATTGTCAAAGAATTAAGGTCGACTCAGTTGTAAAGCAGATTAGCATTTATTATATGTCATGAAATTAGTCATAACCTTTCAGAAATTTGTTTCTATGTTTAGACAACCATGTATGCATGGTGCACAGAATGATTGGCAGCAAGGCTGGGACAGGAGGATCATCAGGGTATCACTATTTACGCTCAACTGTGAGGTAAGCCCACACTATAAAGGCAAGGGAAGTAAGGACCTGTACAGATGAGGAGAAAGGGGTGGCCAGAGGCCGCCCCTTCCTTCTTTGGATTGTTTCTGTGGCGACCACATGCCGTAGCAATGATGCGTACAGAAAAAGGAGTTGTGAAACATGGCTCTTTTCTCTGCCACTGCTGAGGCGCCATAAGTACTGTTGCGGCAATGTGCCATCCCTTGTGCGCCGCACCATTTGGATGCGGCACACAAGGCACGTCATCATGGCATGCCACGTGTGAACAACAGTGCTCCAAAATGGCACCCGCGGCATGCGGTAGGGCTCTGGAGCATACGGACGCTCTGCTCTCCCAAGCCCTACTTTCAGCCCCAGGACGGTGCAAAATACCAGTCTGTTCCGGGCCCAAGTCTCTATGATCCTATCTACATGAGCCAAATAAAAGAACCCCCCATCCTCTCAGCAGGGAATTTGGACGACACATAGCCCAACCCCTCGTTCTAGTGCAAACAGTCTGGACAATGTCTGGCCAGTTCAGCACCAAACCCGGGTATAACCCCCTCTTATCATGGACTGAAATAATTCACCTTTTGCTCCCGATCTTCCTGCCCTCTGTTGTGATGCAACTCATTTAAAGAATATGCAACTCATTTAAAGAAAATGAAGTCCTTCCATCATACAATTTTTGCTGTCTAAATCAAAATCATTATCTCTGTGAGTCAGGTTATTGATCACATCTGCAAATACATATGAAACTAGAAAATAATGAATACAGCTTCCCCTTAATGCATTTCTCTTTTCCTTTGCAGTGACAGATACAAGGTGTTTGTTGATTTGTTCAATCTATCAACATATTTGGTACCAAGACACTGGATCCCTAAGCTGAATCCAACTGTTCATAAATTCCTTTATACAGCAGAATACTGTGACAGTTCCTACTTCAGCAGTGATGATTCAGATTAAAAAACCCCTTTGGATAATTCTTGTAAATAACTGAAATGTGGCCAAAAGAAGCTTCTTCCTTTGATATTGTATGTTGTTAATTATAAACATATGCTTTTATTATCTATGTAATGTGTATGTACGTATTTATGAACAAATGCACTACTGTATAGCATTTAAGGCAGGGGTGGACAACCAAAAAGAGGGTGGGGAGAAAATTTCACCTTTGTAATCCTCTGCCTATAGATGGCATTTTTGCATTTTAGGCCAACAATCAACTGATTTATGAGCTGCAAGTGATGAGAAGTCCCTGGCTTCTGTTTCTCAAACATTTTTAGTCAATTAATGGCAAAGGAAAGACATTTTTAGCAGGATCAGGGGTGCTCCTGACCCACCCTGGCATAAAACTGTTCTTGACAATATTTGGTGGGGGGCCAAAAATGAGGTTAGCATTTATATATGGGCTATGAGCTCCAGTTTTCCCACTCTTGGTTTAAAGTATAACTGTATTTTAGATAGGCCATCAGAAATAAAATGTTCAAATGGGACAAAATCTGGCTTCCATTTATTTTAAAGTAATTGTTTAAACCATTGCAACCTATTATATTGTTTCAACTGTTGCTATTTAAATTGCTTTACCTGTAGCACATTTTAGACCGTTTAACTTTGTAATGACGACACAATTTTGCTTGCATGTATGTTCAAAATTGCCTTGGGAGGGCTTACCCCAGAAGGTGGCATTAAAATATTGAAAATAAAAGTTAAATTTCACATTTGGTATCTGGTAACTGAAGAAATCAATTGACACATTCTATTTAAGCAAAAACAATTTCTCTAAGTCACCCAGTGCTACTTGATTTTCCATACTGTATAGATGGTTATTTTATTGTGGGTTAATGTTATTAGCTCCTTTGAAGACCTTCCCGGCCAACATGGAAAGGTGAGCCATCAAGGCTGGTGTGTACATTCCTGTCTCCTTGTACACCAGAGCACAAAAAAGCATTTCCAAAATTTGGCAGCAAGGAAGAAAATCATATTTTAAGCAAGGATTTAGACTATCTTAAATGTCTTTTACTGTTTTGCAGGCAATTTTATTTCGATTTGGCCACTGAAAGATGGTATCAAGAATTGTAAAACTCAGTTCTCTGACCTGGTCAAATTCCTTCCCCTGCTAAATTTGATAAAATTGTCTGTTTATTTTTTGCAGTATTAGCTAATTTTGGTTTCCCAAAAAATATTTTTGAAATGGATAAAAAAAAATTACATTCTGTACCAAGAGCATGGGTTATAACCAATGGTTTGCCCACCTCATCTTTTAAACATTAAAACTGGGTACAAGGCAGGTTTATCTATTGTGTCCTTTAATATTCAATTTGTACTTGGAATCCTTAGCATGTACTATTAGACAAAATTCCAGCATGAATGGATTTCTGCATGTTGGTTTAAAAATTTTAAAAAATATTTTCACAGATAATACTTTGTTGTTCATTTCAAAGCCCAAGCAGTAGATATATTCTTGATGCAGGTAGTTAATAATTTTGCTAAATTATCTGCATATTTACTGTATACAGTCATGTATAATTCTAGAAATTTTAGTCAAAAAACTGACCCCAAAATTTTGAGTCGACTTATACACAGGTCAATATAAGTACTGTACTTTAACTCTGATTTTTTAAAAAACACTATCCCCTAGAGTGAAATATGACCGTCCTCCATTCTCTCATCCATCCAGCCACAATTTTGGCCCTAAAACCTGCCCTCAATTTATATATGAGGTCAACTTATAGTCTTGTAACTTCTGCAAAACAGAATCCTGCCAGTGGGAGACAAGCCAGACTCCTACTGTATTTAAAGCATGACGGTGTCAATATTGCCCAAATTCTATTACCTGTTCAGGTATAATTATCCCTAGGGCTTTATTTCAGATTATTAATATTAATATAAGGGTGGAACAGACCACCCGAAAAGGATGGATTGGGGCCACCCCAGAGCCGGTTGGTCTGGAGCCAAGGCAACCCAATGCCACGGCGCTAATCTGCCCTGGATCTGGCTGTCAAAAACCTGCTTTCAGTGGCCTGGCTGCAACCACAGGGTGGCTTCTGGGCACTCCAGTGGCGAGTAAATGCCACACCCCTGGAGCCACCCTCTTTGTGATTGGCTGTGCGGTGCCTGGGAGTTTAGGGAGTGTGCAGCGTGTAAACGCCTCACTCCCATGCTGCCCAGAAGGCAGTTTAACTTGCCAGTATGTTCTGGCCCTTAAGTAAGCTGATAAGATTTAGAGAAGTGGGTGGATTTAAAGATGAATCTATGGGGTAAGGTAAACATAATTAAAAATTAATGTTACAGAATTAATTATGTTATTCATGGAGTTCCTCTATTTGCAAGTATTTTCAAAAACTAAATTCATTGTTTAGGCAATGGGGTGAGGGGCTCATCTCCTCTTACAATTTCGATAAAAAAGATGCAAATTCCAATTAAAAAATCCAACTGGACTTCCAAGATTGCATACTGCATGTATCTGTTAATTTGTGTTAACCTTTGGGCATATCCAAAATAAATAATACACCAGGATCAGCATCTGAATCTTCAAGTGACATTAAATGTGTCTTTTTCCATGGGGAGGAGGCTTGCAAATCGGACAGGGGAGGAAAGCAAGTGGAGTTAAATGAGATTTTTTTCCATGGGAAGAGGAGTTCGAGAATTGGACTGTGGAAGAAAGCAAAAGGTGTTAAATGAAACATCCAAGAGTGAAGCAGGCCTAGTTATTGACCCATATGTTAGTTGAACCAGGATTTTAGGGTCAATTTTGGGGCATAAATTTCTCAACTTATAGTTGAATATATACAGTAGATCTTTATGTCTTATACAGAACTTGCTTGTTCAGTTATATTGGTTCCCACAACATCTAGAAACGGCTTTCTGAAATCAGCCAATTGTTGATGTAATACTACTAATGCTTCCTTAACATGTATGTTTTGGAGTTATCTCCATAGTAGCTACATTTTGGGAGAAAGTAATCACACAAGTAAATTTGATTTTGGAAAGTTCCTTGATATTCAGGGATGTGCATGTGCTTTTGAACTATTTACCCGTTTCTGGGAAATTAACAATTAGCCACCAGAAGTGGGGGTGAGGTTCTGTCCTTTTGACTACTAAAATATCAAAACTTTGTTGCTGGAAAGAATTTTTCTCCATCTGTGATCAAATGGGTACAAGATCGAACAGTGTCTGCAATAGTTGAAAAAGTAAAGTATACACAAAATTTACAGATGGACCTGTATTTGAACATTTGGTCAACTTTTATAGACTTTTATGACTAACACGGTTGTTCTTTCTCCTTTTGTTTTCATTTTCTTAGGTTTGTTTTACTGCTATATTACTGTATGCAACTGAGAAACCTTAGAATGTATAGAGTTGGCCCTTTGTATCACGGGGGTTCCGTTCTGGCCTCTCCCCCTGCAGATAACAAAAAAACCTCAAGTCTGTTCCCAATGGTGGTGTGCTGCATGCATGACTGTGCTGGCACAGCCATGTGTGTGCACCACCATTGAGGTGAATGGGGTGGGGCCATCCATGGAGGCTCAAATCCATTGATGACACGGAGCCAAGAAGATCCTCACTCTGTTATACCCATATGCCAAGAAATATTTAAATGGGGCAAAAATAGATATGGAGGAACAATCGTCCCATTTGTGTCTTCTCCAATTATAATTGCCTCAAAATATTTACGTACAAATGAATGTACCATTTATTGGAAAAAAAGGAAATTAAAAACATATTTTTATTCATCTTTATTATTAAAAATTACAATCAATGCTTTGAGTATATAAAATATATATTTACAACTTAGCTAATTTTTAGCCATATTTTAACCAAAACTGATCGCTGAACCAGCACAGGTTTTGCTAAAGTGTTAGAATTAGTAGCCCAAATGTTAATTGTAAACATTTGAAAACGTTTTTCATTTCTCCATTTACTCATTATATATTTAAGGCAAGAGAACAAAATTATAGATGATTTCAGTTATAAACAGGACACAGGTTATTTTGAATCAAGGTGAAAAACTGGGAACCAGAAGACTGAGACTGAACCTGTTGTATTTACCTAACAGAAGGTAATCTCAGATTCTAGTACTCAGAACAGTAGTGGAAGCAGGAGTGGAGCAGCAGAGTATCAGGGAGAATACACCTCTTGAGGAGGTGCATTTACAGAAGGGAATAACATTTGGCTTTCAGCTCTGGTCACTTTTGCAGTTCTCATTTCCTAGTGCTGCTGACAGGAGTGAACCACTGACATACAAACCTTCTCAACCCCCCCCCCCCACTTTATGCCTTCTGGAAGGAAATGTGGGGTTCTATAAGTTTGAAGAACTCTCTAGAATCCCAACAGTGGCAGTGGAGTAGCCTCCAAATGGAAGTGGGGTTCAATCTGGTCCCCTGACACTAGGAAACTGCTCACTCCTTCTAGAGGCAGAATCTCATTTTGTTTTGCCCTACTAAAAGGAAGAGGGCTATGCACCCTGAATATTCAAACTATTCATAATTGTGACTTTTTATTTGCAAAGTGCTCAGCAACCTCTATTTTGTATTCACAAGAAGTACAGAATATAGCTGGTCATTTTTACCCTTTTACAGATAGGACACTGAGACACACAATATGCTTTGTCTAATGCACGCAGCAAGTAGAAAAGCAGCCTAAATCTTATTTTAGTCCTGATTAGAGTAGACCCACTGAATCCACTGGATTTATCTAAATACTGGCTCACTATTTAACAATTTATTTAATGGATCTACTCTAGTAGGGACTAACCTACAGGATGCCAGACAATATCTGATAAAATCCTGGTCACCAGCTCTCTGCATAGTGTGTCACTGTAACTCAAAACTCTTACTAAAACATTTTGAAAATGATTTGATAAGCCAGTATCACCACACTTCATACCAGATCTGGTATTATACAAACCTTCCTTCTGCCTAATTGATGACTGTGGTGCAATCTCTGGGCATACTGCAGTGCATTTGGTGCACAAATAGTAAATGTCTATGGCACTGGTTGGAAGAGAATAATTCTTCCAGTTCCTGAGATTTGTTAAAGTTTCAATGCCCTGAAAAAGCATCCCTTCTTGA
This sequence comes from Urosaurus nigricauda, assembly GCA_034509955.1. NCBI lineage: Eukaryota > Metazoa > Chordata > Lepidosauria > Squamata > Phrynosomatidae > Urosaurus > Urosaurus nigricauda. The sequence goes on along the minus strand of JAOEGL010000005.1, from coordinate 153,048,183 downwards.
AAATAAAATGCCTTCATATTTTGTACACAAGGATTGAAATATCTGCCACAGATCCTTTATGCAGAGCATCCATTTCATATAAACACAGCAGAAACTTCATCAGCAATACCTAGAAGGCATCAAAATCAAAGACACAATTTGGTTACTAGAAAAATACATCTTGTGCACTTTGCAAAAATAAATAAATATATTTTTGTAAAGTCTTCTATTGTTCATTTTGAGCACAGCAAGATTCTTGCCTGCTTTCATTTTAGATTAAAAATATGTCCAAGGGCTTTTACAATTTAGCAGTCCCAACAGGTAATCTCCTTTTCTGAGTAGACCTAATCACTGTATTAGTTATTCATGATGATTATTTTCAGAAGGATCATGGTGCTTTCAGCAAAGAATATACCTGAATTTAGTTTTACCAAAACTAAGGGGCAAAACAGGCTGCCCCGTAGCCACCCTTGAGAAAGCCGGACTGGGGCGGAGGCAACCACATGCTGTGGTCCCAATCCACCTTTTTTGCAATTTGCTGCTTCTTTTTGGGGTGGCAAAAAGGCATGCTTCTAAAGGAGAGAGGTACACTTTAAGTATAAAGAATTATCCAGGCAGGCATGTACAGCATCCTTAATGCGACTTTATCACATTAGATATCTCAACTTCTGCAGGAAGAAAGATTGCTTTCAATCACTTTCCAACAAAATAAAGTTGACAATGTATAACATGTCTGACTGAAAATCCAAACAGACTTGTAAAATAGAGCCATCTGTGCCATTATCTGGAGGACCATCTGTATGATCATCCAATATAAACCACGAAGACTCTGGCACAACTTACCACAGATATTGGAACCCATTTTAATATGAACATAGCCGTCTAATCCCCATGTTGGTCCCCAGGAGTTTCTTACAATCCAAAAAGGAACACTACCTGCAAAATAACTTCCATTAGTTTTTTTTTCTCCCCAGTGAAAATGCTTTAAAGACTTTTGTGCCATTAGTCTAACAGGCACAAAAAGCAAAACTTCATTCAATAAAGAATACAGTTATCTAGTAGAGTGTTTCAAGATCCATGTGTTAAAATGTCAGGATATAAAGAAAGCAACACAAGGGTAATAAAACCAGGGTAAAGAATGTAGCCTTAATTAGATTTCTTACACTAGGAGTGGGAACTGTACAGCCCTATAAATCCTGTTGAATTAAAATTCCCAGCAGCCAGTTGCATGCAATACAACAAAAGTAACAACAGTTTTGTATATGTTTTGTGCATATATACGTATCAGCTTACTGAGAGATGAGCATTAAAAAATGCCCATAAAGAACAACTAAGGGCATTTATGGGCTATGCTGAGTTAGAAGCGTTTTATGATCTGCCACAAGCAGCACCCACTAAATGAAGCAGCTGAGTTGTAGAGGTAGGAAGGAAAACCAGTGTGACACAGAGGTTAGAATGTTGAATTAGTTTTCAGGTTCAAGTCTACACTGTGCCATGAAACTTGATGAGTGATCTTGGCCTAATAACTATCTCTCAGTTTGATCTACCTCTTTGATATAAGATAGTGATGCTAGGGGAGAGAAGACCTATGTATGCCACCTTGATCTTACTGCAGTTTAAGGCAGGATATAAATGTATTATATAAATAACGTATAACCACTGCTTGGCCTGAATGCATCCTTAACTGTTATAATATGTGTGCATGCCTAAAGCAGATTTCAGAGTCTAGAGCGCAGTTAAAAATAGGCATTGTTTTTGTGTATCTTGAGACGCATATGTGCAACTTATCAAACATTAAAAAATACAGAAACTCTATCATTTGCTTTCTCATTGTTACTGAACTTCAAACCTGCTGTTATTTGGATAAAAGTAAATATCATTGCAATCAAAGGGGGCTTGCTTACTTATCAAGATTACTTACCTCTGAATAAGCCTGATTTGAATAAAGCTCAGTCTCAGAAGAGATGCATAATCATTTAATCATTTAACCAATATGCTGAAATTTACCTGTTGTGTCATAACCAGTAATAAGAACTGCATGATTTGGTTCTCCACTGGAACAATGATGCTGTATGATACCACCAAGGTAATCTTGCCAGCTGACTGCATCTACTATTACTGCTAAAGGACCCCATTCAATCAGCATCTTCTTCATTTTATCTTCCTGGCCGCTGCAAGATAAATAATACAGTACTTCATAGTCGGAATTCAAGCTATCATTAAAACTGCCTGCAACAAATAGATTTTTAACAGCTTTTGGGGAAGTGTCTGGTCCTTCAGGATGAAGCTTCCCTACCATTGGCAAAAGACAGAGAGATGGATTCAGTGGGTTGGTGGGATGCATTCCTCGAATATTAAACAGCAAGGAACCATTTGTGCTGGTAAAATATACTGTATAAAATTATCTGGAAATCTTTATCTGTTCAAATAAATCAGGAAAAAAAGGGATAGGACAGGCTCATTTATTTAAATTTTATTATGGGGTTCTCTCTCTCTCTCTGTATGTGTGGTGCAGAGAAAATACATTCTTCCAGTAGTATGCAGCTCTCAGTAAGAATGTTAAAGATTCCCTAAATAATATTTTTTGGGGCAAAAAGGTGTGAACTTTCCCTTCTAGAAGCCTTCCAGAGCAGCAATAGTTGTAGGAGTCCTTCCTACTGGGTTTAACATACGGAAACCCATTTTCAAAACAAGAAACGGGCTTTTAGCCACTTTTGCTTTTGTTCTTCTCCCCTTTTTGGCAGGCCACATGAATCTCCTGGAGGATCTCAGGGACAGGTTCCCCAGACCTGTTAAATTTGCCCACCTTTGTTCTATATAGACTGAGTGGGCTAAACAGAATGAGTGTCACCTTGTGTCTGTACCACCATTCATTAGCCAGGACTGACTACAGTCTTGATCAGACCACTGGTGAGAGCAGTGAGTACACATGTGAGAGGTAGAATGGGGTGGACTTGAACTGTCTAGAGTCAGACCATGTTTCGCTTCTCCCTAAGTGCCACTACTGCTGTTATTAATCACCTCAATAGGGATGTTTGCTCATAGTCCCAGAAGCTGTATAGTTTTATTCATTCTAAGCAACAAGACCTCTTTCATGTGTTCTTGAACACATTCAAGTTGTTTCTGACTTGCGGTGACCCTAAAGCAAATCTACCACAGGGTTTTCTACGGCAGAGGTCAGCCAATGTTTTCCATGCCTGAGGGAGAAATTGAACCCTGATCTCCAAAGTTGTTATCTCAATACTCAAGCCACTATACCACACTGGCTCTCTTTGGATGTGCAATATCTCAAATGGTTTGAGAGGTACATAGAAGTCTTTTTTCTAAATACTTATGGCACCACTTGATTAAGACAGATTAAGATGACATAGTAGTTTGAATGTTGGACTATGACTCTGGAAATCCGGATCTGATTTTCAGCTTCAGAAGAAGAAACTGGCAAAACCACTTCCAAGTATTCCCTGCATAAGATAACTCTTATGAAAAATTCATAGTTGCCATTAGTCAACAAGTGACTTAAAGGCACACAGAGTTAAATAACTGCAATAAGGTCACTGCTTGTACAAGCTGTACTCAATGTCACTGTTTGTTCTGCTCACATGGGACAAATAGTGTACACACTGCAGGGGAAACACAAACAGTACCAACTCCTTTTAACGGGCAACTAATACATAATATATCTGCCATGTACTTCCTATATGATGTCCTCCATTAACAATCCATTTCATTTTGGTAACAATAATGGCATCACTCTGCATTTATACTGGAAAGCAGAGCAATGGATGCATTTACAAATATACTATTTAGTACAGTCGGCCCTCCATATTCACGGATTCTTTATCCATGGATTCAGCTATCCACAGCTTGGAACTATTCCAAAATATATAAAAGCAAACCTTGATTTTTCTATTTTATATAAGGGCATCATTTTACTACTGGTATGCCACTGTATACAGTGATATTTGAGTATTCATCATGGATTTTGGTATCCATGGGCTGGGGGGGCAGTTCTGGAACCAAACCTCAGTATATACCAAGGGCCTACTGTTACATTTACTAATATAATATATAGAATTTCCCCTATCTAAAATCATTTCCAGTGGTGGTGGTGGTGGGGGGGGGTCTGTTTAAAATCTGAAAGAGGCTGGAGTGGGACAGAATTCAGAATGCTACTCAATACATTAAACATTGTCAGATGTACTGTAACTATTTAAGAACATCTGTCATGCTTATTTTCTTTTATATAATACTAATGAACATAATGTTAAACCTTTTCAAAGTAATCATATTAGCACTTCTGGCATGCATAATAAAAACAACAAAGCTACTGAACTGTCTATAGCAACACTTTCCACACAAGATATAATTTATTTAGATATTTATTTAATTTCGCACTTCTTTCCCAGTCCTGTACTCAAGGTAGCTTTTAAAGGTTAAAACAGATACAGGTGAAAGAATCCATCACAAGAAAGTTAAAATTTAATTAAATTATCAATAGAATTAAAAGCACTTAAAAGCATGCCCCTTAAAAAGAAAACAAATACGTATATAGACAATAAAGCACATTATTAAAAACAACAACAAAAAAAAAATTCTTAACCTGCCTATGGAAGCACAGCTTGGAAGGTGCAAGGTGAGATAGTGAGGTAGTTAGTATAAGTGACCATTTAATAATACCAATTAGATTTTACCTGAGATCATATGCAGCATATCCTTTGACTGAGACTCCAAAATCTGCACGAGTGAAATAATGGCACAACCCTGTTTGAGCTTTAAAAGGATATTCTGAATCTCTCACCAACTTCACATGTGTCTATAAACAGATAATTAAAATTAATGGCAAATGGACTTATGCTTACTGAAATTGCTTTTGACATAGTGGGATCTGCAATAATAGGTCAGGAGAATATTTAAATGCGGAATTCCTTTGTTCTCGCCTTAGTTTTGATGGCTGGAAAGGGAGTCAAGTTGGGCCTTAGATTGGAGCTTGGATGGTCACTTTTGGGGATAACTGTAGGGCAATTAAAGTTTCCTAAGGCTTCACACTTTGTTAAGGAAGCAAAAATATTTAAATATCAAAATTATCAAATTCAAGCCTATTAGGGTCTAGCTTTAAATTAGCAGAGTAGCAGAAAGTGTCCTTGTTCAACTATGCTTCTCTAAGAACTGAGACTGACTCAAAAACAACACAAGTAGCTCTAAGTTACTACAAAGTTTACTAATAGTTTTAATCTACATATACAGTCACCCCTCCTAACTTGTGGATCTCTGATCCGTGACCTTGGAAATCTGCGAAGGGGTGACCTCCACTATTCTTAATGGGGTGTGCCCCTTTGTGCATACACACAGGCACACACAAACGGGCATGCATCCCATTCAAGCTTATGGGGCTTGAATATACGCGAACCTTCGTTTTCGCAGGGGGATCCGGAACGGACCTCCCACAAAAAACAGAGGACCAACTGTATATAGAAGCTATATTCTAACCTAAGGAATAGTTAGGTAAAGAATAAATCTTTATCCCATCATTTTTTAAAAGAAAGTTGAGAGAAGAGGAAGATGGTGAACCCAACAGTTCAAAGAAAATCTGTGTGTGTGTGTGTGTTTGAACACTTCCCAAAAGGGGGAGTGACCTGAATCACATAATTGTTTACCAATTTGCAAGTTATTGCTCTGTGATTCAATAGGAGCAAATGGGATGTTTGCAAGAGGGGAGACAACAGGATTTGCATGCAGAAAAATCTATCTAAGGAGGGGAACAAAGTATGTAAAAAAATTTTCCAGCGGTAACAACACTCAGAACTGTTCAGCCAGTAAGGTGTAATCCTGCTGGCTGGGAAATTTTGTGAGTGATCAGCCAAAAAACAAAAAACAAAAACACCTCTTCCCCAGATGAGCTCCTGATGTCAATTTACATGTGGGTGTTTTAGAAGTATTTCATAAGAGGCCATGTGATAACAATCGTCAGTGATATTCACTATTTGGCTATTGGTGGAGACAGAATCATAGAATCATAGAGTTGGAAGAGACCACAAGGGCTATCCAGTCCAACCCCCTGCCATGCAGGAACTCCCAATCAAAGCATCCCCGACAGTTGGCCATCCAGCCTCTGCTTAAAGACCCCTAAGGAAGGAGACTCCACCACACTCCAAGAGAGTGTGTTCCACTGTCGAACAGCCCTTACTGTCAGGAAGTTCTTCCTAATTTTGAGGTGAAATCTCTTTTCCTGGAGCTTGCATCCATTGTTCCGATTCCTGTTCTCTGGAGCAGCAGAAAACAAGCTTCCTCCCTCCTCAATGTGACATCCCTTCAAGTATTTAAACAGGGCAATCATATCACCTCTTAACCGTCTCTTCTACAGGCTAAACATCCACAGCTCCCTAAGTCATTCCTCATAGAGCATGATTTCCAGACCCTTCACCATCTTAGTTGCCCTCCTTTGGAACCACTCCAGTTTCTCCACATCCTTTTTGAATTGTGGTGCCCAGAACTGGACACAGTATTCCAGGTGGGGCCTGACCAAAGCAGAATAGAGTGGAACTATTATTTCCCTTGATCTAGACACTTTACTTCTATTGATGCAGCCTAAAATTATAAACTGGATGAATTTATAGACTAATCCAACAGGGCAAGGACAATGTTGGCTTTTTGACCATTACCATATTTTTCTTCTCTTTGCAAAAATGAACATTTGTTAAAAGAGACAGTAGCTTTGCAAGAAATGAATACCTGATTCAGCCAGCTCAGAGCAGTAACAGTTGAGCCACCGTGGCAACCACTATTATTGTACGAGCAGTCAATGACCTGTTGTACACTGAGTTCTTCCAGAAATTTCCTTTTCATTGCATAGACAGACTCTATTATACCAACAACACTGAAAGCCCAACAGCCACCACACTGGAAAGAAAAACAACAACAACAAAACAAACCCAGAACAAAATCAGTAATAATTGTCACTAGTTAGTCCATACTTTTCTGTGCTACATAGTTCAATACAGCATATTCCTGAAGGGTATTTTATAGCTCTGCATATATGTTTATATAACACTCCATGATTTTTCCAGAAAGTGACCTGTTATATCTATTTTCAGTTGAATTGGACTGACACTGGTAAATTTTTAATCTAGAATATACAGAGGTTCTTCTATTAGCTGCAAGTATGGAGAAACCTGCCTACATAAACTTCAGAAATAAGAGCTGCAAAAATATGTCTTATTACATCACTGATGTCCAGAGAAGACACTTGACTTATTTTATTATCTCAAGGTTATCACAGATTATTATCTCAGGATTGCCACATGTTTGAACAAAGTCCAGGTATCAGGAAAAAAAAATACAGAGCTTACCGTTCCTTGGTTTCTCACTTGTGTAACTACACCCTTGTCACGCCAATCAAACTTTGCTGGTAAAGGTTTTTCTGTTCCCTCTAGCCCAAATCCTGAAGTATATTTGGGAACTTTAGAAGGTTTACTCTGTAAGTAAATAGCTTTAAAATAAAACAAATGTTTTAGCATCTTCCAGTTTTGAAATGGTCACAGCCAATTCAGATAGTCTGTTTCTTAACAGTGCCAAACACACTGTTTGAGACCGCTTTAGCTGCTCTGGCTCAGTGATAGGGAATCCTGGGAATTACAGTTGATTGTGGAACCAGAGATCTCTGATACAGATGGCTAAATGTCTCACAAAAGTACAAGTCCAAGAATTCCCTAGCATTGAGCCAGAGCAGCTAAAACGGTGTCAAACTGGATTATTTCTGGAATGTGTTTTGGACAGGTCCAACTCCATCAAGATATTTAGTGTACTTTCAGATAAGATCTTTATTGTGCAATTGCCCTGCCCTCAAATGTGGAATTTTAAAGTGGTCCAATTCCAGATATCATCATCTTCCTACTGAAAACCCACAGATACATTTTATTGTTCCAGCATTTTTCTTACTGGAAAAAAAATGTTATGGTAGAAAAGATGGAACAATGCACAACACACACCTGAGTTTTGAACCCAGAGAAACTGAGTTTTGGCAAGCAGATGTACTGCTTTCACAAATCAACACTAAATGACTACTGTAAAGTTCCTAAAGACCTGTACCAGCTTGTTTAGCTCTCTGAATATTTAGAGGAAGGGACATAATTTGCTTTCACGACTGTAAAAATATGCTTTATACCTGACACTCTAACACCACTTCTGCATCTGAGCAAGTGGGTTTATATACATGAAATCCTATGCTAAAATAAAAACTTCAGTCTTAAGCTGCTGCCACATACATTTTTAACCACCACCTCCCTTCCTCCTTTATATGTTACAAGAGACTAACACAGCTATCTCTTTGAAAGTCTTTTGATTTTTAGTGTTAGGAATTATCCATCTGAAAGTACCCTAAATGCTAAGGATTTTTATCTCATTGGAAGTCTGAAGTCTGTGTATACCAAAATGAATATTTTTACACAATATATCTTGCTTAAGATATGTTTTGACACAATATATCTTGTTTAATAAATCCAAAAAGTGCTCCCTCTGTAGTACAATCCCTGCAGCGGTGGTGATACTGATGCTCTGATTCTAATCCTTTTAACTCAGGGCCCATTCACACTGAAAAATAACCTGGTTTCCAAACCAGTGTAAACTGGGGATGTTCACACTTGTGCCAGGTTTTCCTGGGGGTTTTCACATTCGCACTAGGTTTTCCTGACCTGAATTCGGGGGGCCCTGGTGAAAATACCCCTTAACCCAGGTTTTTTTAAGGCAGGGAAATCAGAGGTTCTTTTTAAAAGAACCGTGTTGTGTTTTGTTTTTTTTGCGGGAGCTGCCAATGAAAACTTACAAACTGATTCCATTCGCTCCACTCTTTCTTCTTTTAGCTCCTCCTCCTCTCCCCCACCAGCAATTGCTGCTTTTTCTCTTCCTCCTGCCCTCGCTGTAACATCTGTTGTCCCTCCTCCTCATGTGCCCTTGCTGGCCCTGCCTTGGATTTGTCTTCCTTGCCCTTGATCTCCTCTTCCTCCTCCTAATCTGCCCTCGTTGCCCCCCTGCCTTGGAACTTCCTTCCTCGCCCCCGATCTCCTCTTCCTCCTCCTCATCTGCCCCTACTGCTATGACTGCCAGGATCGACTCCTCCATGGCGTTTTACCACGTTCCCAAGTGAGAATGTGAATCCAGGATAAAATGCCATGGAGAAATTCGATCGTGGCAAATCAAGCCATGGATAGATTTGATCGTGGCAAATGAATGAACTTCTCTGAAGATGCCAGCCACATAGCCTGAAAGCCCCACAAAAAACTATGGATGCCGGCCATGAAAGCCTTCGACTCCACATTGCTTCTCTCATCCTCTCAGCCCTTTCCAGTTCTTTCCTTTTGCAAAGTTATCCTCTCCAACTGGAGGGAAGGGATTGCCCAAGTCTCTCTTTCTCTCTCTGCCCCCCATCCTTTGGCCCTTTGGGGTTTCCCCCTCGTCTACTTTTGGTTTGCCATGGACACCCTCCGAGGCTGAGAGTGACTTGTCCAATGTTGCTGTTTGTCTTCAAGTTGTTTCCAACTTAAGGCAGCCTGTCACAAGTTTTTCTTGGCAGGTTTATTCACCCTGTCACAAGTTTTTCTTGGCAGGTTTATTCAGATGGGGTTTGCCACTGCCATTTTCTGAAGAGGTTGAGAGAGTGTGATTTGCACCAGGTCACCCAGTGGGATTCGATGCTTGCTTTCTAGAGTCATAGTCCAATGCTCAAACCAAGTACAAGGTTGCTTTGGACTGGTTTTGAATTGGTGAACTTTCTAAGTAACGTGAAATAAAGGGTAACGAATGAACAAATAACATGAAACAAGGCAAAACCATGGGAACCGGAAACAAGCCCTGCCAGAAGTGTAAAAAGGTCATGATCCGATTCTGTCCTCACTATGACTATGATGGGTACATACTCATATGATAATTTTTTAAAATTTTTTATTTTTGCATTTGCACTCCTTTGGCTTTGGGATGGGCACTGTGTTCTTCTATGGTGTGATAACCATCCACGTAATTGTGTTCATTTCCAAACTGGCCCCACTTTCTTTTCTTTCAAAATTGAGAGACATTCCTCCCGTGTGATAATGTCCATGGTCTTCTGATTTCTTGACTGCTGTCTCCTTCCTGACTGATGCTTGATCCAAGGTAAAGGAATTCTTTTACTATTTTGATTTCATCATTGCCTAGGCTGAATGTGTGTAGGTCCTCCATGATCATTATTTTTGTTTTCTTTATGTTCAGCATTAAGGTTGACTATGCATTTTCTTCTTTGACTTTTCTTAGTAATTGCTCCAAGTCCATGATGCTTTCTGTTAGTAGCGCCATGTCATCTGTGTATCTTAAATTGCTGATATTCCATCTCCTATTTTCAGTCCTTTTCTGAGTAAGCCGGTTCTTCATATGATATTTTCTGCATACAAGTTGAACAAGTAGAGTGATAGAATGAAGCCTTGCCTGATCCCTTTGCCAAACGAGAACCACTATGTTTCTCCATACAGTGGTCCCCCGGGTTACGAATCCCCCGGGGAACGAAAATCCCGGGATACGAAAGAGCCAGGGCCGGAAAAATGGCCCCGGCTTACGAATGTATCCCCGGGTTACGAAGGAGGCCTGCGCTGGGCGGGACGAGCCTGGCGGAGGGGAAGAGAAGGCCCCGCGCGGACCCACCTGAAGCCGGATCGGGGCCTTCCCTTCCTCTCCGCCGGCGGCCAGACCTCGGAGGGGAAGGGAAGGCCCCGATCCGGCTTCCGGCGGGGCCTTCCCTTCCCCTCCGAGGTCTCCGGCGGCGGAGAGGAAAGGAAGGCCCGATCCGCCGGATCGGACCTTCCCTTCCTCTCCGAGGAGGCCTCCGCCGGCTGAGAGGAAAGGAAGGCCCGATCCGCCGGATCGCGCCTTCCCTTCCTCTCCGAGGAGGCCTCCGCCTGCTGAGAGGAAAGGAAGGCCCGATCCTCCGGATCGCGCCTTCCCTTCCTCTCCGAGGAGGCCTCCGCCGGCTGAGAGGAAAGGAAGGCCCAATCCGCCGGATCGCGCCTTCCCTTCCTCTCCGAGGTCTCCGGAGGTCTCTTTTTTTTTTCTCTCTTTCCCCCGGGTTACGAAAATTTTCGGGTTACGAAAGGTAATCCGGAACGGATTACTTTCGTAACCCGGGGGACCACTGTATTATGTTCTAACAGTAACCTCTCATCCCAAGTATAGATTTCTCATCAGGAGTATCAAATGTGGTGGCACTCCCTTTAAAAGTGTACCACAGCTTTTCATGATCTATGCAATCGAAGGCTTTGCTATAGTCTATAAAATACATGTTGGTTTTCTTTTCCTTGTTGTGCTCTGTTAAGTATTGTATGTTTGCAATGTGGTCCCTTATGCCTCTTCCTTTCCTGAACCCAAGTTGCACCCAGTCTGGTATTTCTCTCTCTATTTGTGGCAGGAGTGTGTTACAGTATTTTGAGCATAGAAAACCACAAAAGTATTTTGTGTCATCACCACAGAATAAAGTATGATATCAGACTGCACTTTTAAAAAGAGTAGAAACTATAAAACAATAAAACTTATTTTAGACAAGTTATTTTCTTAAGAAAAATACCATATTGTTGGTGTCCATGGGGAAAAAAAGGAAGTTATGAACTGAATTAATATCAAACAAACTACCATAATAGCTTGCACTGAACATAAGACAGTACCCTTGGCAAAACTATAATTAATGGTAAAAATAATGTTAATAATTCCATACCTTTAAATTCTTGAGGAAACAAACTGGAAAACTGATTTATTCCATAGAAAGCAGTATTGTTGTCACCAGTTGAAAATGAATTCAGATGTCTAATTCTTTTAAGGCTTTCCTTCAAAACAAAACAAAACAAAACAAAATTAAATCCCCTGAAATGCAGTTATTATATCTGTCTATATCAGGGCAACTTGTGGCCCTCCAGATGTTTTGGACTTCCAGTGGTGAAGCCAGGGACAATGATAGGAGCCTTGGCAGTTAAAGTGATGTCAACCTGGATTATATCTCCAGTGCGGATGCCGCCTTTGAGCAAGACAGGCAACAGTTCCCCTATAATCATGTAATAATTATAAAGAATTAAAAGAAATTAAAAAAATTTTTTTTGCTCCACCTGAACTCCAATGGCTCAGTGCTATGGACTCCTGAGATTTCTAGTTTGCTCAAAATGGAGGACACTTTGAAATTCTTTCAGGACAGAAAAGGTTGAAATGGAGGACCTGCCCTGGAAAAGGCGGATGCCTGCCTGGTCACCCTGTCCATGGCTCAATGCTAGGGAATCCTGGGATTTGTAGTTTGCTCAAAATGGAGGATGCTTTGAAATTCTTGGAGGGCTGAAAAGGCTGAAATGGAGAACCTTTCCTGGAAAGGAGGACGCCTAGTGGTCACCCTGTCCATGGCTCAACGCTATGGAACCCTGGGATTTGTAGTTTGCTGTGACTGGTCACTGTGCCTATGGCCTTATGCTATAGAATCCTGGGATTTGCAGTTTGCTCAGTATGGAGGACGCTTTGAAATCCTTTCAGGAGGTACTGAAGAAGAGACAGAAATGGAAGCCTTGCTGCCCTGGAAGAGGAGGACGCCTAGTGGCCCAATGCTATAGAACCCTGGGATTTGTAGTTTGCTGTGAAGCTGTCAGAGAGAGAGAGGAGGCTGAATGCCTCACAAAACTACAACTCCCGGGATTCCACAGCAGGGAACAATATATATGGAAGTTAAAAGTGATGTCAACCTGTATTATTATTATTATTATTATTATTATTATTATTATTATTCCTCCAGTGTGGATGCAGCCTTTGAGCAAGACAGGGGACACTAGTTCCCCTATAATTATGTACATTAATTTATAAAGAATTACCCCTCCCTCCCTGGCTTGTTGCTGCTGCTGCTGGTCCCTAGACCTACCCTCCTGGCCTCCTCCTCCTCCTTTTTCCCCTCACAAGAAGAAGAAGATGGCGGCCATTTTGTCGCTTCTTCAGGGGTCTCTGTGGCGCCATTCCCGAGGCTGAGGAGAACCCAAAGGAGGCAGCAGCAGGGCCACAGCAGAGCCTTCCTCTTCATGGGGACGCCTTTCCCTTTCGCCTAATGGCCTCAATGGCTCCTCCTTCGCCCTTAGAGGAGGAGGAGGAGGGCCTCCCTCGTGTGTCTTGTGTGTGTGAGGGGGGAATAAAAACACCTCCCCTCAAACAGAGGGCCACGCCTCCGCCATATTGGAAACCCCCACATCTTTGGTCAAGTTGTAGTCACACTCTCTCAGCCTCAGGGGAAGGCCTCTGAAGGAGCCTTGCCATTAGAAAACCTCTCCACAGGCTCACTAAAAACAACACCTGAGGCACTATAATATAACAATAAACCATCATAGTCATCCATTGTGTCCATGTGTTACTTGTGAATGGTAATGATCATAATAATAATTATTATTTTATTATTTTTATTTATAGCCCGCCTCTCCCAGAAGGATCAAGGCGGGTTACAACAATAAAACACATCGACAACATATACAATAAATAGTAAATAATAATAATAATAATAATAATAATAATTTTTTTTTATAGCCCGCCTCTCCCAAAAGGATCCAGGCGGGTTACAACAATACAATTCATCAACAACATATACAATAATAATAATAATAATAATATAAAAGGAATATAAATAAACATTTTTTTATTTATTATAACAGTAAAAAATTTTATTTATAGCCTGCCTCTCCCAAAAGGCTTCAGGTGGGTTACAACAATAAAATACATCAACAACATATACAATAAATAATAATAATAATAATAATAATAATTTTTTATTTATAGCCCGCCTCTCCCAAAAGGATCAAGGCAGGTTACAACAATAAAATACATCAACAACATATAAAATAATAATAATAATAATAATAATAATAATAATTTTATTTATTTATAGCCCACCTCTTCCAAAATGATCGAGGCGAGCTGCAACAATAAAATACATCAACAACATATACAATACATACATAAAAATTAATCTCTCTGGCCCCATTATAAAACTAAACAACAGCACTATAAAAATACAGATTAAAATTAATTAAAATAAACATAATTAAAATGGTGCATCTTGGGGCAGACAAGGGCAAACCATATCACTATAACAGGATGGTCAGTCAGGGAAGGCCTTAATAGTTATTATTATTGTTATTATATTTATTTATTTATATCCCACACTTCTCCCAAGACTGGGACTCAGGGTGGCCTACAACATTAAAAAACAGTACAATTAAAAGCATAACAAAAACAAAAGAGAACAAGGCACTGTAAAATCTAGGACATTCAAGAAAAATGGTGGACATCACGAAATAAAAATTAGAAACACTCATATAGGACCTTATCAGACGTTGGAAATTGGAAGCATAATCTAATGGCAATCCGAACGCAATCATAGGGGTTAAAGGTTATTGCGAATTAAAGTATCACACGCAATTTCGGGCAAAAGGGGAGTGATTCTGAATGCAATCACGGGTTTTACGTTACTGTGAATTAAAGCATCTCACGCAATTTCGGGCACTGGGCAGTCATTTTTGGGTAATGGGAAGTCATTCTGAACGTATTCCGAATGCAATTGGAATTCACGTAAATTCGCTAAACTAGCGAATTCACGTGAATTCAAATTGGCTCCAATTGGCTCCATTTGCAATAAAGAGAAATTCCTCCCGTCTGATAAGGTCCATAGTTGAATAAGAAGGACTTAAGGAGCATGGAGTAGTGGTATCCCTGCTCAGCCATGAAAGGCAAGTGGTAGGGGGTGACTTTAGGCATGTCACACTCTCTCAGCCTCAGGGGATGGCCCTCTGAAGAAACCTTGCCAAGGCACCCAGCAACCATCATAGGCATCCTTGTGTCCATGTGTCATTTGTGAACACAACACCCATCTATTCAATAAGAAGGACTTACGGAGTGTGGTGTTTGAGTGTTGGACTATGGACTCTTTCAAACGGGGAGGAATTTCTCCCAACTTCGAATGGAGCCAATGCGGATTCATGTAAATTCGCTTGTTTAGCGAATTTACATGAACCCCTGCTCCGTTCGGAATTACTTCCCATTACCCGAAAATAACCCCCTCCTGCCCGAATTTGCATGCGAAGCTTTAATTCGCAATAACGTAAAACCCATGATTGCATTCGAATTGGCTTCCCTCTTGCCCGAATTTGCGTGCGAAGAGTTAATTTGCAATAACATAAAACCCATGATTGCATTCAAATTGACCTTAAATTATACTTCCAATTTAGCCTCGTATGAAAGAGTCCTTTGACTCTTGAGACAAGGGACTCTTTCAAACGGGGAGGAATTTCTCCCAACTCTGAATGGAGCCAATGCAGATTTATGTAAATTCGCTTGTTTAGCGAATTTACATGAACCCCTGCTCCGTTCGGAATTACTTCCCATTACCCGAAAATAACCCCCTCCTGCCCGAATTTGCATGCGAAGCTTTAATTCGCAATAAGGTAAAACCCATGATTGCATTCGAATTGGCTTCCCTCTTGCCCGAATTTGCATGTGAAGAGTTAATTTGCAATAACATAAAACCCATGATTGCATTCGAATTGACCTTAAATTATACTTCCAATTTAGCCTTGTATGAAAGAGTATAAGGTTTCGATTCTCCATTCGACCACTATGGAAACCCATGGCAATGGCAAAAACTCCTCTGAAGAAACCTTGCCAAGAAAACCCCATGAGAGGTTCGCCTTAGGGTTGCCATGAGGCAGGGGAACGACTTGATGGAAGGCACACAACAACCATCATAGGCATAGTTGTGCTTATATGTTATTTGTGAATAGGACACCCATCTATTCAGTACAGACTAAGGAGCACAGTGTTGGTGTAGACTACGAAAGCTCATACTGCCGATTTCTTTCTTTCAGTTAATCTGAAAGGTGCTACAAGACTTGTCTACATAATGGTATTTTAGGTTTATCACACTAGAGGGCAAACAGGATTTAAACAGGAATTAAACAGGAATTAAACAGGAAATGCCTTATGTTTAACATAAGACTCTGGAAACGAGGTTTCAATTCCCAGCTCGGCCACCATAGAAACTCATGGGCGAATCACACTCTCTCAGCCTCAGAGGATGGCAATGGCAAAACCCCTCTGAATAAACCTTGCCAAGAAACCCTCAAAAGAGGTTCGCCTTAGGGTCGCCATAAGTTGGAAACGACTTGAAGGCACGCAATAACAAGTCCTTACACTTTACTGTTAACAAAGGCTAAGAGGTTGCTCCAATGGAAACCCTCTGGGGTAGATGGGTGAACCTGGCCATGTCACACTCTCTCAGCCTCAGAGGATGGCAATGGCAAAACCCCTCTGAATAAACCTTGCCAAGAAAACCCCATGAAAGTTCTGCCTTAGGGTCGCCATATGTCAGGAACAACTTGAAAGCACACAACAACCATTGTAGGAATACTTGTGTTCATGTGTTATTTGTGAACAGGACACCCATCTATTGAATGAGGACTTAAGGAGCATGGCGTAATGGTGTTTGAGCGTTAGACTCTGGAGACCAGGGTTCGATTCCCTGATGAGCCATGAAATCCAGTGGGTGACCTTAGGCAAGTCACAATCTCTCAGCCAAAGGGGAAGACAATAGCAAACCCCCTCTGAAGAAACGTTGCCAAGAAAACCCTATTATGGGTTCACTTTACTGCTGCCATAAGTTGGAAACAACCTGAAAAGCTCCACTACAAGTGCCTACACTTTACTATTAACTAAGGCTATGAAGTTGCTCCAATGGAAACCAACTGTGTATGTGTGTGTGTGTGTGAGAGAGAGAGAGAGAGAGAAAGAGAGAAAGCCTGGGTATGTCACACTCTGTCAGCCTCAGGGGAAGGCAAGGGCAAACCCCCTCTGAACCAATCTTGCCAAGAAAACCCTATAATAGGTTCACCACCTTAGGGTTGCCATGAGTTGGAAATGACTTGAAGGTACACAGCAGCAACAAGAATGAGAGAGACTTATAGCACCTCAGGTTGTAAGGGCTGTTGTCAAGTTGTGAGGTTTGAGGCCCAAAGGTGGATCTTGAGGCACCAGAGATTTGTGGCGTGGGGACACACACAGCTCCAGATGCCATCTTCTGCCTTGTTTGTGTCATATGGCCAGGGTGACCAAATGCAAAGGAAGAGGCGGCTTAGGACACTCCAGAAAAGGGGAGGACATGGCCAACATAAAAGCTAAAAACATGCATATAAATATAGACTCATGCTTCTTAGTCCTGCTGTAAAGGGAGGACATCGTGGAATTTCTCCTAGAGATAAAAGCCTGGAATGGAGGGTATGTCCTGGAAAAGGAGGACATCTAGTCATCCTGTGTGTGCTTTCAAACCATTTCCAACTTATGGTGATCCTGAAGCAAACTTGCCATGGGGATTTCTTTGATTTGTTTGGAAGGGGATTTGCCTTGGCTTTCTTCTGAGGCTGAGAAAGTGTGACTTGCTGAAGGTCATCCGGAGGGTTTCCAAACTGAGCCAAACCCTGATCTCTGAAGTCTGATGACCAACCCAATGCATCGTGCTGCTGCACCTTTTATTGTGCATATTTTGTTGTTGTGTGACTTCAAGTCAAGATTTGTTCAGAGGAGGTTTGCCATTGCCTGCTACTGAGAAGTTGTCACTTGCCTAAGCTCATGCACTGGGTTTTTGTGGCTGAGTAGGGATTCAAACCCTGGTTTCCGGAGGCATTGTAATACGTAGTCCAGTACTCAGACCTTTGCACTATGCTGAATCTTATGCTGTGCATGTTGCTGTTATTATATCTATTTGTATCCCGCTTTCCCCCCTCAAATTGAGACTCAAAGTGGCTTACAGTCTAAAAGTACAATTAAAAACTTAAAACGGTGACAATTAAAATGAAATTAAACTACGTATTACAAGATTAAAACAGATCATTTGTTTAAAAATAAAATGCAATTAAAAATATAAATGCACTTAAAATCATACACTTTAAAACAATTATTATGTACCTTTTTCTTGGTTTTCTTGGCAAGATTTGTTCAGAGGAGGTTTCCATTGCTTTCCCCTGAAGCTGAGAGCATGTGACTTGCCCAAAGTCGTGCAGTGGATTCTCATGGCTGAGCAAGCACTCAAACCCTGGCTCCATAGGATCGCCTTAGGTCACCATAAGTTGGAAATGAATTGAAGCCACACCACAGGAACAAACAACTTAGGAATTTATCACACAGAGGCAAATTGCTTAAATGCTGTGCAGAAACAGGATTTAAAAGTCTGAAATAAACCTGCAAAAGCAGGTTGTTTTTCAGATGTGTTTGCATAAAGGAGAAATAATATGAAAATAATCTGAACAGAAAGACACCAAACCCCACTCCTTTTTACTTTTGGAAGTTTCTGAAAGTAAAAAGGAGCAGGTTTTGGCGACTTTCCATTTGGGTTATTTTTTGCGTTATTTCTCTTTCACCCAAACGTCATCTGAAAAACAAACTGCATTTGTGGGGTTTTTCTACTTTCTGTTCAGGTTAACCCCAAACATCATTGTTTTCATTTTAAATCTAATTTCTGGCTCTGGAGTTTATCATACGATGGAATTTGGGGGTATAATGCAATGGCAATCCGAATGCAATCATGGGGTTTCACATTAGAGTATCTCATGCAATTTCGGGCAATGGGGGGGGGTGATTTTCGAGAAATGGGAAGTTATTCTGAATGCATTCCCAACGCAATTAGAATTCACGTAAAATTAACTAAACTAGCGACTTTACGTGAATTCGAATTGGCTCCATTCAAAATTGAGAGAAATTCTTCACGTGTGATAAACTCCTCTGGGTGATAAACTCTTAACTGTTATGTCACACAGGAAAAGCCAACAGTTTAAAGTGTAGATCCTGGTGCAGTGCATTCATTTCATCTTGTAATACTGTATAGGAAGATGTAAGGATCATTAAAATGCAGCACAGTACATTCCCACTTCTGTTGGCAGCTGTTCATCATTCATTGCTACCTCTCAGATTAACTACCTGGTGGTCCTTATGGATCATATTGGTAATGCTTAGCATATTGCATAGCACTGAAGAGCAGATGTTCTGGGTTTCAATTTCCATTAGCATGGCCAGTGGTCAGAAATATTGGGAGTTATAGTCCCTTGATCCCAGATTGGAGAAGGCAAGTCTAGTATCTCCAAAGAGCCTTGTGTAAATTATCTTCTAATCTTATAACGGCCATTTTAGATTTTTTAGGACCACAGTTTATAATCCTCCTACTGCAAATGAGAACTGTGGCCAAGGGAAAGGGAAGTGTGGCTAAGCATGCCAGTGCAATTCATGGCACAGGTAAAATTCCAGACAAGGATTCATAACAACCTCTTTGCCATGATGGCACAAACACACTTGGTGATGCAGTTAGGACATTTTAGACTCTGGATTTTGTAAATATAATTTTTATTTAATCAACCATCTTTTCAGTCTTACACACTTGTTAATAACTTTTCTATACATCCTTAAAACATAGAGAACAAACAAGAACAAAAAGTAAAAGTAATCCACAATGGTTACATTGTCTCATTTGTTCCTTTGTGTCTTGTTAAGCTAAATTATATTACATCGAATCTTGTATTCACTTGAATTAAAACTAAATTGGAACATTCTAAGTATTTAAATCACTTCCTTCTTGTTTTTTCTTATCCATACATATTTAAAGATTGTTCATTATTGTACAGTAAACTATAAAGAATTACCCCTCCCCGGCTAATTATACTAAACTCTATCCCATGTATATTCTGTCTATGTATACTCAGTTTTTGATTTATCATTTAATTTCCTGACCACTTCTATTTATACCTGATCAAATGAAAATCACTTGGTTCATCACTAAGCACTCAACCTAAGTTACATATTTGTTATGCTAAAAATTACATTTTATTGTTCAGACCTATTTCTTTTTCCAATATTTTACTAACGGATCCCAGTCTGCTAAACTCTAGATTTAATGGCCTCCTTAGATGCTACTGTGTGTTACTTTACCACTTGTTGTGAGAAAGAGCGGTAAATGAGCCCTGCTGTTTTTAGTAGCTCTGAAAGTCTGCTCTAGAGTCCTGCTCTGGCAACCCTAATGTTACTTCTCAAATAATTTTTTTTTAAAAAAATAGACAGATACATAGGGGCTAATTCTTCTCTCAATTAGCACAAAAGCTACGCTTATCCACAGGTTCAAACACATTAGGAGAAAAGGATTTTGGTATGTGGAAGAATCCACATTTTCATGCTCAGCTTCTTATATTACAATAGCTGCACATTAATTCCTCTTTGAGTTTGGAGTTTCTAGCCTGAGCTTGTGATCCTTTAGGCTGTCAGCTTCATAAATTGGCTGCAATCCAGCGCAGAGTTAAGTGTCTTCAGACTAGTAAGTCTAAGTGGGCTGAAGTGTGTTTAACTCTTTACTGTGTTGTGGTTGTGGTTTGTAGCATTATTGGGAAATTGATTTCTAAATACAAAATATATACGTACAGCATTTATCAACACCTGCCCGTCCCTGCACTAGCCCCATGCTATCTTAGCCCATCTCCTCAGGGCCTTATTTAGAGTTTATATGTTTATTTATTATTTCTACTGTTATATTTACATATAGGATGGTGTAATGGTTTGAGCATTGGGCTATAACTCTGGAGGCCAGGTTTAGAATCCCGACTCAGCCATGTAAATCCATGGGCAAGTCACACTCTCTTAGCCTTAGAGGATGGTCATGGCAAACCCCCCTCTGAAGAAACATGCCAAGAAAATCCTGTCATAGGGTTGCCCTTAGGGTCGCCATAAATTGGAAACAACTTGAAGGCACACAGCAACAACAATTTATATCCAACCTTTCTTCCAATAACCCAAGATGGCATACATGGATCATTGTATATCCTCACAACATTCCTATTAGAGAGAGAAAAAGAGAGTTTTGTTCATACTGATCTACTAGAAGAAAATAAACAAGAGGAGGGAGGTGTTTGCAGTCTCATTTTTTCACTTTTCTTCCCAGTATGATCTCATAACTCTTAATTAATATGCTCAGTTTTTAAGAGCAATAGCAAGTACATTTCTATACCCCTTATCAGTGAACTAGCACTCCTAAAGCGGAGTGCCCCTCACTGAAAAGAATAGCTAATCTCTATTTATATAGATTTTAATGAAAGTATAGATGCTCTGACTCCATAGAAATTCATATAATTAAAGTGTACACAGGTTGTGGTGTGCAGTTGCAAGCCGTTTTGAAGAAACAGGCATTTAATGATGTGAAGCTTCACAGCTGTAGCCCAGATTTATTTATTTTTTCATGCACTTTCAGTCTTCCAAGACGAACCTTTGAACATTTCTCATGATACAGAAATTCTTGCTGATTCTCTGTTCATCTGTTAATGTGGTTACCTCTGATCATCATGATGGAAAGCTAAGGCTAAGGTGAAAACGCAGTGTGTAGAAATAATTTTCCTACTAGACACTTGAGGGCAGCAACGTACCTTCAAACATGCAAGTTCAGAAGGCCATTCCAGAACAAATTGTAGCCAAGAAATGCATGGATTCCAGGCTAAATCACAAATTAAATAGAAGACATAGGTTAACATCAGTGTTTCTGTGAAATTAGGCTTAAGTATGAATTGAACAGGTGGATCAAATTTATTTTCTTGTGAGAACAGACAGATAAGTTCAGGAGTAAAGGCAGTACTGGATTCAGGATTTTCTGAAATGAGAATACAATAATACAGAAGAGAATACAATAATAAAAAGTCTGAGGAAAGTGTGCCATCCTGGAAAACTATTGGCCAGTCTCTATATTCCATTCTTGGGCAAGGTTCTGGAGTGAGTGGTGGCCTCCCAGCTTATCTAGATTCATTTCAATCTAGCTTCAGACCTGGCTATGGGACAGGGACAGCTTTGGTTGTTTTGGTGGATGACCTATGCAGGGAACTAGACAGGGAGAGTGTGTCTCTCGACGGCCTTTGATACCATCAACCATGGTATCCTTCTGAGCCACCTCTCCAAGATGGGACTTAGGAGCACTGTGATGCAGTAGTTCTGGTCTTTCTTGGAGGGGCAAACTCAGAAGGTGTTGTTGGGGGACTCCTGTTTGATTCCTTCGCTGCTGGCTTGTTGACTCCCACAGGGTTCTGTTTTGTCCCCCATGTTATTTAATATCTAGCAAATACAAGTAGCAAGTACATTTCTATACCGCTTATCAGTGCACTTAAGCACTTCTTAAGCAGTTTATAATGTGTAAGCTAATTGTGCCCAACAAGCTGGGTACTCATTTTAGCAACCTCAGAAGGATGCCAGACTGAGTTGAGCTTGAGCCCTTTCGGTGGTATTGAACTTGCAACTTTATGGGTTTGTGAGTGAGTGGCTGCAGTACAGGCATTTAACCACTGTGCCACCAGAGCTCCTAATCTACATGAAACCACTGTGAGAGGTCATCTGGAGTTTGGGATGAGGTGTCACCAGTATGCAGATGACACCCAACTCTATCTCTCCTTCCCATCGGATTCCAAGGAAGCTGTCTCTGTACTGAAACCAGTGTCTGCAGTCAGTAATGGACTGGATGAGGGCAAACAAATTGACACTTAATCCAGACAAGACAGAGGTGCTCCTGGTCAGTCGTAAGGCAGATCAGGGAATAGGGAAATTGTCTGCACTGGATGGGGTTACACTCCTCCAGAAATCTCAGGCTGGCAGCTTGGGTGTGCTCCTGGGCCCCACTCTGAGCCTGGATGCCCAGGTCTCCGTAGTGGCCAGGAGTGCATTTGCACAGCTAAAATTTGTTCATCAGCTGTGCCCATTCTTTGAAACATCAGAGCTGGCTACAGAGACACATGCATTGATTACATCCAATTTGGACTTCTGAAATACAGTCTACATGGGACTGCCTTTGGAAACTGTCCAGAAACTTCAGTGGTTTCAAAACACCATAGCCAGAATGCTGAGCGCGGCCACTTATAGGAACCACATAACTCCCTTGCTGAAACAGCTTCACTGGCTACAGGTTCATTCTGGGCACAACTGAAAGTGCTGGTTATGATTTATAAAGCCCCATACATCTTAAATCCAGATTATTTGAGAGACTTTATTTCCCCCATGAACCTGCTAGAGCCTTCTTGGTGGCTGCTTCTGCCCTCTGGAATGCCCTTCCACAAGAAGCAAGGCTGGCCCCCTTCATGCTTGCTTTTTGTTGGCAAGCAAAAATAGGCTTTTAATGTATAGTCATAGGGTGCCTTGGGTGTTTGTTATATAGGGTATCATGGTTTTAGTGTGGTTTTAATGTTTGTAATTTTATAGTTTTTAGCTGTTTTATTGTAATATGTTTTTAGAATTTTTATTTGTGAGCCATCTTGGGTCCCTTTTGGGGAGAAAGGTGGGATAGAAATAAAATAAGTAAGTAAGTAAGTAAGTAAGTAAATATTACTATACCCAAAGGGACTGAAACAGAAACTGTCCTCACTTTCCCAATAAGGAAATATTAACATTACTCACGTAGAGGCATGAACCACTCAAATCTGAATGTCATGCATATTTCGGTTACTTTGGTAAATTAGAGTAACAATTGCACTGGAGGTAATCTATGTATTATAAAATAGTGCAGGAGGTAAGAAAGTTTCTAAAATGAGATAACCTCCACCCATGGGAAGACATATTTTTTCCAAATTCTAGAACAAGAGTCTGTAAACAGGTGCAATATTGAATGGTGCTATCATCTGTTTTTTTTTTTCATATAAGAAATTTCAAATTAACACTATTTTTTTAAAAAAAAATGAAAATAAGTAAACTAAAGCAAAACTCTTGTGTTTCCAAGTCATTTCATGCACAGCCACCTACTGTCTCTTGCCAAGAAAGACAAATGGGCAAAGTGACACATGGGACATTTTCAGCTCCTCATTTCTATGGTTCGGTTACTGTGCTTTCAACTGAATCCCATCTTTATTTGCTACTATTAATTATTTAGCTGCATACTATGAATATTAATATTTAGGGAAAGTTGATAAAATTTCATCTCCTGTAGAGTGTTCAAAGTTATCAACATGGTTTAAAATTCTCAAGTAAAATATGAACAGAAAATACACTTTTACTATACCCAAAAAACAAAATGCCAGAAGAGATAGATATTTCCTTCAATGGCCAGAAATTCTTTTAGTTATTTTAATTGTAATATCTTTGAAACTCAGAAAATAAAAATCTATTTAGCATGTATTCAAATTAATCTGTTTAGCGTGTCATTTGAAATACACCCCATTAATTGGCTGATTGATTGGGGGCATTTACTTGCTATAGTAATTGTGCAAATAGTTTCAGGAGAATTATTTAGCATGTTTTAAATATAAATGCTGTTAAGTCTTAGCGTGAAATGTATTTATTATTCTATACTACTACTACTACTACTACTACTACTACTACACATTTAAAATTCATCACTTAAAATTCACAATTGAAAAATCATCTGGAAACCTGCCAAAAGAGACTGATCTTCAATGCTGTTTTAAATTTGGGCAGTTTATTCAGCTGTCAGCTCTCTTCTGGCAGGTCATTCCACAGTATAGGGGTGACTGAAGAAAAGTCCTCTGGCTGACAGTTGCTAACCTAGTCCTGGCTGACTGGACTAAATATCTGCCAGAGGACCTGGATGTATGGGATGTATGGGGAACCCTGTATGTAACCTGGACCCAAGCCACGTATTACCTTTAAAGGTAATAACCAACAGTTTGTACCTTACTCAGAAACTAACTGGCAGCTAGTGGAGTGATTTTAATATTGCTGTAATATGTTCACTCCTGGATGTCTCAGTAATCAATCTGGCTGCCGTGTTTTCAAACTAACTGAAATTTTCAAACTTGGTACAGAAGTAGCCCAGTGGACAACACATTGCAAAAGTCCAGGCATGTGGATTACCAGCATGTGGATTACTATCTTCATTGTCCACCAGAAGGACAAGTGGAAACTCAGACTAGTCTCTCTAGGAAGAAGTCTCTTTAGCACTCCAGAAAATATCTCTCTAGCACTCGAGGAAGAAGTAGGTGTATACATTGTGCTGTGAATTCATCTTGTTGAAATCAGTAGAACATCTGAGTATATATGCATATATCTGTATTCTGGAAGTACATAAATTGCATTAGCATTCTACTAAGAAGTTGGGATCAAACATTAACCTCCTCCTTGAAAGGGCTAGTGGTTGCAGAGAGGTTCACAAATGGAAGCAAGCACAAATGCTTGCATCCAGCTCATTTATAAAGAAGTGGAAATGCTTGAAATTTAATTACTCTATAGAAATGAAAACTGTAGCTTTGTACTTTCCTAACATGCATTTACGTTAGCTTTTCCCAGAAGTAGTTACACAACAGTTCTTTCAAAGCAGTCATAATACTTAAATGTTATGCAACCTTTCCCACATTGAACTTTGGTGTTCATGATCAAGGTACATTATATCTGATAGTACATATAAAAGTTTTCTGGTTGATTGTATTCCAACTGTTTTAGTTAACTAGAAACAGCCCTGCATTCCATATTCCTCAACAAGATCTTTGTCACATCTTTGCTAAAAGAAATGACAGAATGTGCAGGCTGTCTATATTAAAAACTAGATGTCTAGCTATGAAGATTTGATCATCTTGATTTAATGTAGTGCATAATTGCATTTTCTCCTTTAAATATTTTTGATTCAACCAGCACAATGATCGGAATGTATGTGTCTCTGAATGTGTATTCTGGCCTATTTAAAAATTTAAATCTCCATAAGCATACTTGTCCAGTAGCTGTTAGTCAGAAGATGCCCAACTATTAGGAAAGTTAAGTTTCTGACTCATCTAATGGCAAACCTGCCATGCTTTCTTCTCTCACACAAGCTAAAGGCAGTTCTGAAGTAATGACTTCCTGGAATAAGCAATCTGTAGAGAAACTTCAAATGTCAGAGAAAATGTTACTGAACACCCACTACTCACTCATGAAAAGAAGAATTTCCCACAGTCAGATCTGTTAGCTTAGATATAATATTCAGCTTCCAAATAAAAAGGTCTGTGTTTTTCTCATTAACAGTAGCTTTTGAATTACCTCTTGATTATCAGAAGTATAAAAGTTGTGCTATTACATTTTTAATCTGCCAGATATTTTGATTGCAAACATGTAATGACCCATGAAACACTGAAATTCCAAATAATAATAATAATAATAATAATAATAAGATTTATTCAAATTTCCTGCCTCTCCCTGCAGATTGAGGTGGGATTACAACAGGAATAAAAATACAAAAGCACAATAAAAAGTTACCCCCCACCATTAAAATAATAAAAATTCAACATTTAAAATATTACATCAATAGCACAATCAAAATAATCAAAATGTAACGGGCTGTTAAGGCAGATGGGGCTATTCTTCTTCAGGAGGTCAGAATGGGAAGGCCTGCCGGAAGAGATCCCTCTTGACAGCCTTCTTGAAGGTGTCTAGGGTGGTGATAAGACAGATCTTCTCTGGCAGATCATTCCACAGTTTTGGAGCAGCAGAAGAGAAAGTCCTCTGGGAAGTTGCAGCTAATCTGGTCTTCTGTGGCTGTAGTAAATTCTTCCTGGAAATAATTGAAATAGTTTCATTTGATCATGCAGCACCCCAGGGAATGAAATAACACACATACTGCTATACTGTTGTTCTTATTTTTCCCTTTATTAGTAGCAATAGCAGCAGCAGCAGCATGTAGGATGTATGTACATGGCATTTTACAAAGAATGAGAGAACAAGTTCCTATCCTGGTGAAAAAGGAAAGAGGAATATGAAGGTTGATGGCTTCAGATTTAGGATAAATTTAGGATAAATTTAGGATAAATTGGACTGAAGACAAGCACAGGTTAAGTGGACAGGGAAGGTGGCTGGAAATATGCCAGTGGGTAGACAGTAAGAGCTGGTTTGGGTGCAATGAGACCTTCTTTGTCTCTTGCTACAAGAGGTTATGCAGAGGGCTTGAGGGAAGGAAGGAGCGATTTAGCCTTAATTGTATTGTTACCTGGATCATGCACATGCCACTGGGGACTCTTTCAGATGTGGGAAATTGGAAGTATAATCCAAGGGCAATCCAAACGCAATGATGGGGTTTCACGTTATTGCGAATTAGAGCTTCTCACGCAATTTCGGGCAAAAGGGAAGTCACTCCGAATGCAATCATAGGTTTCACGTTATTGAGAATTAAAGCTTCTCACGCAATTTCGGGCAAGGGGGGTCATTTTTGGGTAATGGGAAGTCATTCCGAATGCAATGGGGATTCATGTAAATTCGCTAAACAAGCGAATTCACGTGAATTCGCATTGGCTGCATTCGAAGTTGGGAGAAATTCCTCCCATGTGAAAGAGTCCTGGGTCTTTTCTCCTTTTCTCCTTGGAACTTCACCTAGTGTTGCCAAAGACCATAGGGACTTCTTAAGAACATGTTGGCCACAGATATTTAATACAAAAATATGGAGGGCCCTAAATACAACACAAGGTATGGATGGTGAGCTAACAAGGATGAGTGAAAGTCATAGGTAGGGATTTGGTCAGAACACAGAAATAAGGGAGGAAGAGGGTATGATAGTAGGAAGATATAATAAGACACAGAGAAAACCATTGTGAGATTTTGAGACTGCGAATATGAATGCATGGCTTGAACAATGGGATCAGGCAGATGACAAGTTTAGAGATTTAATGGGGGGGGGATGAATTTATAGCCTCTATAGCATACATAGCCAGGTACAACTAAGTGGACACAGTTTATTAATGCATTATTATTTATTAATATAATAATAATAATAATAATAATTTTTATTTATACCCCGCTCTTCAGCCAAAGCTATCAGAGCAGCTTACAATTTGTTAATTAGACATTTCCCTGCCCTCAGGCTTACAATCTAAAAGACACGACACAAAAGGAGAAGGGAATGGTGGTGGGGAAGGGGCAAAGTCCAGCAGCTCTTCTCTCCCTCAGAGGCCTGGACCAAGGCAGATGGACTGGAGGGAGGGCTCTTATTCCCTTCAGGCAAGGCCTGTTGCAGCTGGCTTGCCTTTCTCTCCCCTCAAGATGGTGGCTGAAGGGAGGGTTCTTCTTGCTTCCAGAATAATTATTGTAATTATTCTTCACGTGTCTTCAAATATCATTGAATACCAAAGTCAAATTTATCCATGCTATTGTATTTTCAGTTTCTATGTATGGCTGTGAAAGCCAGAGAGTGAAGAAAGCTGATAGGAAGAGAACCAACTCATTTGAATTGTGGTGCTAGAGAAGAATTCTACAGATACCCTGGACTGCAAAAAAAAGATAAGTGAGTGGGTGCTAGAGCAAAAAAAGCCTGAACTGTTCCAAGAAGCCAAGATGACTAAACTGAGAACTCTTTCACATGGGAGGAATTTCTCCCAACTTCGAATGCAGCCAATGCGAATTCATGTGAATTCGTTTGTTTAGTGAATTTACATGAATCCCCATTGCATTCGGAAGGCATTCGGAATGACTTCCCATTATCCGAAAATGACCCCTCCTTGCCCGAAATTGCGTGAGAAGCTTTAATTCGCAATAACCTGAAACCTATGATTGCATTCGGAGTGACTTCCCTTTTGCCCGAAATTGCATGAGAAGCTCTAATTCGCAATAACGTGAAGCCCCATGATTGCATTTGGATTGCCCTTGGATTATACTTCCAATTTCCCACGTATGAAAGCATATAGTGACTCTCATACTTTGGCCATACCATGGGAAGATAAGTCACTAGAAAAGATAATAATGCTTGGTAAGGTAGATGGCAGCCAGAAAAGAGGAAGGCTGCATTACAGGGAGATAGACTCCACCAAGGAAGCCAGGACTCTGAGTTTGCAAGACCTTAGCATGGCTGATGATGATAGATTGACCTGTAAGTCTCTCATTCACAAGGTTGCCATGTTGAAGTTGGATTGCTGCAGTTAACAACAACAACAATCCTTCACAAGCCAGTACAGAAAAGCAGCAGTGAATTTATACAGCAAGTGAAATGAATAATATGTTTTAGTTCCTGTAAGAGCATACACAAGTATGAAGAGATAGTAAAATGCATTGTATTAGCAAGATATTATTTCATTTTTGCCCACTTGGTAGTGTCTAGTTAATTGTTATCAGCTTCAGCTGATACGCCAGCTGTAACCCTTCCTGGGGCTGGGTGACCTAGAAACAGTGGTACAATCGCTGGTAACCTCTCGACTTGACTTCTGCAACACGCTCTAAATAGGGCTACCCTTGTGCCAAGTTCTGAAACTTCAATTGATACAAAATATGGCAGCCAGGGTGGTTGCAGGTACTCCTTGACTGGTTCTCAAATCTCTCCATTGACTGCCAATTAGTTTCTGGGCATGATACAAGGTGTTGGTTATAACCGTGAAAGCCCTACATGGCTTGCGTCCAGACTACTTGTGAGAAAGCCTTCCTCCACATAATCCACCCCGCACAAGTAGCTCCTCTGGGAAGAATTTTCTGCAACCCAAAAAAACCAGATTAATTGTGGTATCTCAGAGGATCCTAGGTTATGGAACAACCTGCCAGAGGAGATCCGTCACATTGCCACTCTGGAAGTCTTTTAAAAGGCTATTAAGACGGATCTCTTCTGGCAGGCCTTTCCTGATTAGCCTCACCCTGCTGTCACTGATACGGGTAATCCCCCTAAAAGATAGATGCCCTGCTTCAAACTACCTTTAATTTAATGAACTTCTTATTCTACTTAATCTTTTAATTTATATGATCATTATATTTTTAGTTGCTATTTTATGATAGGGGGTTGGGGGGATGCAATTTCTTTTTAAAATGTGAATCTTATTTCATATTGCAATTTTTGTATTTCAGTATGTAACCTGCCTTGACTCCCTCAGGAAAAGCCGGGATATAAATAAATAAATATTAATTGTATGTGTCACATTTACATGCTAATAAAACTTTGCTGTTCACATTGGATAGTAATAGGTTCTTGCAGAAGTAGCATTTATTTTCACTTGTCACTGAGCTGGATGTCTATTTTACCTTGTACTTATGATGAATAGGGAAGTTTTCCATGAGAAGAATTTCTTTCCTAAATGGGACTCCCTTACACTGCTCTAAAACAGAGATACAAATCAACCCTTTTCATTTACTTTCTAGCTGCTCTATTTATGGTCCTTTTGTACAACTTCTGATGTATAATGCATTACAATAGAACACTTGGTTTCTGTCATGCTGGTGACTAGGAATAGTCAATTGAACTTATCTATCACTCCTGTACCTTTCTATTTTTGATTGTTCTGATTTCAGCACACCTTTTGTTAGATTCCCATATGATTTTCTCCATTTACTTTCTTTTTCTCTCTTTCCCTTTGCCAGATAGTCCAACTTTGGAGCCATCTGTTCCATTTGGAAAACAAGCAATTTTCTCTTCATGTGTACGTCTAACATTTCTGTCCTTTGGGAAAGTGTCTTTGACGCTTGTTCCTGAACACATGAATAATAAACTGCTAGGCCATCATGGAAAGAAAGTTTTCAGAATAATCTTTTGATTTCTCTCATTTAATACTTAAAATACAGGTGTGATTTGTTGTTGGTGGTGTTGTTGCTAGCTGCCTGAAGTCAATCTCTACTCATGGTGACCCTGTGGATGAGATATCTCAAAGCCTCCTGCTCTGCTTAAGTCTTGCATTCAGGGCCGAGACTTCCCCGGTCAAGTCTCCATCTGATGAGTGGTTTCCTTCTCCTACTGCATTTTACTTTTCCTAGCATGATTGCCTTTTCCAGTGATTCATACCTTCTCATGATGTGGCCAAGATATGACAGCCTCATTTTAATCATCTTGGCTTTCAGGGAGAGTTAATTTGTTCAAGAATCTATTTGTTTGTCCTCTTGGCTGTCCATGGTGTTCTCAGCACTCTTCTCCAGGACATTTCAAATGAGCTGATTTTCTTTTTATCTGATTTCTTAACTGTGATTTACTTCATAACAATTCAAATAAAAAGGGAGATTTAATCTTAGTTATTAGAAAGTAGTGACTTTTAACTGTAGCAGTGGGATATTTCTTGTTTGCTTCTAGTCTCTGCCATGCATCAGATGTCATCAGACCATGGAAAAGTAGTTTGTAGAAATAATTTGTAGAAATAATTGTACAAAAATGTAGTCTGTAGCTATAGGTATTAGCTGCTGTTATGGTTTAATTTTAGTTCCTGTTTCTCAAACCAAAAAAGTTACTTTTATTTGTTAAAAAAAACCCATCTGAGTTCCACAAGCTGTTGCTCTGTGAAACAGAAAACATTCTTCTCTGGTCTCCTGCATTGTTGTCTCAACAACCACAACAACACATGGTCCCTATCACACTGTGAAATTATTCCATATGAACTACCATGGCTGCATTTTATATAATCTTGGGATGTGCAGTTTGTAGCAGGATATTCAGAATTCTCATGTACAAATTTCCAAATTACGAGGGTTTATTTTGCCTATTGTTATTCAATTTCTGGGCCTTTTAAAAAGCCTGTTAAGTAGGACAAACTTGTTTTCCAAAATGTTACTTCTTCCTTTCACCAGATAGACATAGACATCATTAATCATAGTTCAGCTGTTAATTAAAAACATTTTGCTCTGATTTTTTTTCATTTTGCTAGAATATGATAAATGCCAGTCTGCCACATGAGTAACAGCTCTAGATCAAAACGAGAGATGTAGCTGATTATTACAAGGAAATTAATCCTGCCATTTCATTTGTTATCTAATGTATGAAGTTTTCTTATGCAGCAAACCACCTTTGAGTGTAAATTGAGCCAAACTTATAATTAACAAACACTTGATTCAAATCACATTTATGTAAATAATTTTCCAGGGCAGCACAGCCATTTCATGTCTCTGGCACCTTGCTGTTCCTGTTTCCATGCTGTTATCAGGTTTTTTGTAAAACAGAAAACTTGAAGAGTAAAATAAATGGTGGAATCAAGCTAGTAGGTAGGTTTAATATCAAAATGGGATATTATGGAAACAAAAGTGACCACCACAACTCTAGAACATTTCTGTTTCTGGTCAAACTAACATGGCTTTTGCTCCAAATATCCCAATTTGGCAGGGACAGTTGTCATTAATCCTCTGTGATCCCATTATTTCAGCTGCTTTTAAATTTGCCTATTTCTATCTCTTCCCACTTTCCCCTTTCTCTTCAGCTTACTTTAATTACCAAAAACTGAGTTCAAAATGCAAAAGTAGTTTGCACCTACTTAACTCAAAAGGGAGGAGAGAGAGATGGGGATGCAACGTTGTCCTTTCCACTAAGTTCAAGCAAAAACAATCTGATGCAGTCTCTCTTAACCTGTCTATTATTCCTCATTAATATCTTTTGTCATCTTGTTGACTTTCTTATCTCGCTTGGCCACACATGCCCCAGTTTTCACCTGTGAAATGTGGAAGGTATGCCACCTGAGATGGGCACCTCACCCTGTCTAATGGCAACACCGTCATGCTATTCTGCGAGTTGCACTAATTCTGCAGCAGAACAGATAGCCAACAGGAAGGTATAAGCAAGTAAGGGGGAAACATCACTATAGCAAAAATGTAAGGCATGGTGGTTGGGTGCTTCTTTTGTCACTGGGCTAGTAAGAGAAACTACATCCTAGTTTTATTGACTAGTTTATTATAACATTATTAAAACTCACTTCCTCCACCTGGATACAAGGCACTGTAAAAATCTAATTAAAACAATAAAATGATTAAGACAACCCCAAAGATAAACAGTAAAAGCAATAAAGGAGACAGAGTTAGTTTGCTGCAACTGGTAATCTCATAGTGCACAGGAAGACAAGGAGGAGAACAATAATCAGAGGAACAGGACATCCAGTAGGGTGAAAGCCTGGAAAAACCCAAGAAAATAATTACATTCCCATTGTTAATGTTTTTTTTTCTTGTTTTATTCTCTCTTTCTCCTTGTCCCAGGAATTCCTCCATTGGATTACAAACCCGCCCCCTCCCCAAATTATCTAGTGAACATCAGTGAACATGCCATTAAAATGCTAAGGGTATGAAATTGCCTCTTTCAAGCATACAGAGTGTAACTAAAATATATAGCCTTTACTTCTTCCCCACTGATTATGGGTACTTCTACACTGTCGAAATGATGCAGTTTGACACCATTTTAACTGCCCTGGCTCCAGCCTACAGAATCCTGGGGTTTAGTGAGGCACCAGCACTCAGTGGCAGAGAAGGTTAAAGACCTTGGAGTTTATCATACGACGGAATTTGGGGGTATAATGCAATGGCAATCCGAACGCAATCATGGGGTTTCACATTATTGCGAATGAATGTATCTCACGCAATTTCGGGCAATGGGGAGTCATTCTGAACGCAATCATGAGGTTTCACGTAATTGCGTATGAGTATCTCACACAATTTCAGGCAATGGGGGTAATTTTCGGGAAATGGGAAGTCATTCTGAACGGATTCCAAACGCAATCAGATTTCATGTAAATTTGCTAAACTAGCGAATTCACGTAATTGTGAATTGGCTCCATTCACAATTGAGAGAAATTCCTCCCATGTGATAAACTCCCTTGTAAAATTCCAACTCCCAGATTCCAGAGGATGGAGCTACAGAGCTTAGAGTGACATCAAAAGTGCATTTTTTCAACAGTGTGGATGCACCTTATATTACTCAAGTGCAGAACATTCATCCTTTGAATAATCTGCAAATTTGTTCATTTTATAATAGCATTAAGCTTCTGTCTTTTCAACAGAAGTTTTGCCAACCTTATGCAATTGGAAGTACCTTGATTTCTCACACATATGTGTACTTTGAATTATTTGCTCCTAAGTTCTATAGCCTTCCTGAATGTATGTGAGTGCTTTTTTGTTTTCTTTCCCTTCTTATTTCCAAAGTCCACGTTTTGAGGGATGTTTCTATAAGGCTGCAAACTCATTAGCAAATTAATACAGTTGAGGTGTCAACACTTTTCTCCATGTTAAAAGATGTCTCAGGATTTGAGAAGTATTTCAACTAAGTTGACTGTTGTTAAAGGATAATGTGGCCTTATTACTTCAAACATATCTGACAAAAAGCTAGGGCTGTGTAGATGAAAGGAGGCAGTTTGCATGATGTTATTTTTTAAAAAAAATCTTCATTTCTTCAAAGTTTCTGTTTCACAAATAAAATACAAGCCAGTATAAATTGTGTGCAATTTAAGGAAATGGAGGCATCCAAGAATAATATTTCATGTGGACACGTAGTCTTCCTATACTTCTGGATGTGGTTCTGTTACGACTTCCTATCTAGATGCAGTAAAATGTCAAATTCAATTATAGAAATATGAGTTATAAATTGGGGTCTATATCCTTAATTTCACCACATGAAATAAATCCCTCCTGAAGCCACTGTGGTTAGTCATCGTTCTACAAGCACCAGACTGCTTTACTCATCCTGCCCCCACCTTTCTTTGTAGCAAGCTTCAAGCAAATGGAAGGATCTGATATTACCTCCAAAAAGGAAGGAGACAGGCTATGCCTCCTGTTATTATATGAAAGTTCAAGCATCCTAGCCAGCTCTGTTAACAGGGCTCTTTTCTGTTGGACAGATTCAGTAGCAGCTTTGTATCGTTCAAAGCTTACTGTACCACTAAATATAATGGAAGGGCTAACTGATCCCAGAAGCCAAGCAGGGTCAGCTCTGGTTAGTACGTTGATGGGAGACTGCCAACAAATATCAAGTCTGTACGCTGTATTTCCGAAGAAGGAACTGGAAAAACCACCTCAGTATTCTTTGCCATAAAAATACCCATGAAAGTTGACAGGCGACTTGAAGGCACACATAAAACTCAGGCTCAGCAGCTATGACAGAGACATATCTTAAAGGTTGTGTTCTCCCATATGAATGGAAACACACAGCCGCAGCCAGAAACCACAACCCTTTTGACCTGGGATGGAGGGAGAACTCTGCCCCATGGACCTGCTCCATCTCAGAGGCTTTAGGTCGCCTCCTCTGTCCCCAAGTCCCACTCCCTGTGGGCTAAGTGTGGAATCCCCACTGATACTCTGATTAGGAAGAACACCAATGAGGGTTCTCCCTCAATGTGAGAGGCTTGGCATTTGCTACTCTTGGCTAAGAGCAGTTCACTTATTCTCCCACATTCTTTTCTAAACATAAAAGAAAAGCAAAATCCAGCCCATTACTGACAACAGACACTGTTTTAACACTGAAACAGCTTCCTTCTCAGTGGAGGCACTGAACTCCAAATTCTAAACGACCTCTCCCAGTAGTTTTGGAAGAACAACACTTAGCCCTGAGGGAGCCCACAGGTCAATTGCCAGTGAGTAGAGCAGCAATCCTTTGGCATCTGATTTCTCTCCTCCAAGAAGAACTGGAACTATTGTAGGACAGTGCATCCACGTCCCATCTCAGCAAGGCAGTCAGAGGGATACAATGGTTGATGGTATTGAAAGCCGCTTAGAGGTCTGGCAGATCCAACAAGGGCACATTCCCCCTCTCCAGGTCCCTGTGTAGGTTATCCACCAAAGTGACCAAAGCTGTCCCAGTCCAAAACCAAGGCCTGCAGCCAGACTGAAATGGATTCAGATAATCTGTTTCATCCAGAAACCCCTGGAGCTGGGAGGCTGGGATGTTTCCTGTATTGGCTTCCCAGCATCTGTATCCAGGCCACTACTGCACTCCTGGTCCCAAACACTTGCAGGCACTTGCTTGTCTTTCCCACACAGGGAAGGAGGCATAAATCTATGTCCTTACCTGACACATCAAGTGATACAAAAGAGATCCAATGATGTTGGGCTAGGGTTGTCCACACCCCAGATATCAAAGAATGAGGATTCACCTCTTTTCACCAGTGTGTTATGGTTCTTCACACCTGCCCTGTGTTTCACATTTCAGAAAACTGCAACCTTTCTTTTTAATTTCAAATCTAGTAACACACGCTTAAGATTCTTCTTCATACTTGCTAAAGCAATTGGGGAAGGTAGCTAAGTCCATACTTTTATCTACTGTTTCTTGTTATGTATTTATCTTGGCATCCAATTTACCTTGTCCCCCTTTTCTGTGAATCTGTAGCTTCTGCACTTTGTGACTTATTACATTTGTGTCAGCATTATGGTGCAAAGGTGTTTACTTAGGAAGTGAATTGCCTTCAGAGCTATTGTAAATGTGCTGCCCACTTTTGTCTGTCCATCCCAGTCACTATCAGAAATATAAAACAACAAGTTATTATATAGTAGCCTAACAGTACAAGAACTGCAGCCAAAAGATAAGCCATGGAGTCAAGATTAGATAGCAAATGACTTTCTTTTTTATTTTCTTCTTCTGCTGCTTAGGCTATGAAAAAATGCTATTTACCTAAAATTATAGGAATATGAATTTTGAAACAAAACAGAAAAGAGATTACTTTGTAATTCTGTATGTGGTAATACACAAACATCTGAACATCCTTTATATCTAGCTAAACCTACTGAATGTCCAAAGTACTCAATAAAAATGCTACACCTAAATTCAGTTTCAATAGAGACAAGAAAAGAGATCAGAGCTTGGAAAAGATACTTCTTTGGATTATAACTCTCAAAATTTTTCTCTGACTGGGAGCTGTAGTCTAAAAAGTCTCTTGCAGATGCAGGTTTTTAACAATATGTTTTTTAAAAAATAATTTTAATATTAAAAATCAGACTATGGATAGAATTTGGGCCATGACTCTGGGGATAGTTTAGCCCCCTTACCTATGCTATTTCCATATTGTTTATTGCATTTTCCTGATCAAAATTGCCCTTCCCTTTATTAGCTCTTGGGCATATGATAATCTGTTTTCCTAGAATAGGGAATATGAGAAGGTGGGGGAGCAATTTTGATATGGTAATAACCGTTGATGCCTTTGTAACCCCCATTAACAGCTGCTTCATTATGCTATATGCAGGTCTGCTTTTAAAAAATATTTTCAAGCAGCAAGTTGCTGGAACACAGAGATAACATTTGAAGACATGCTTTGAAGACAGAAGAATATCCGTATGTCAGTAGATATATACTCCAAATCTTCTCAGTGTATTACTTTGGGTTTAATCTACAGTAATTAATTTTAGGATATCATAATCTCTCATCCAGAAACTCGCTATGCACATATAATTGTGGATTTCATTTTTTTTACCCCATGAATTTATTCTTGGATTTGGTTAATTGGGACTTGCATATAATAAACCAATAAATAAAGTAAGCTAGAAAATTTTCCATGTTATCCACTCACTTTCCTGTAAATTATAAAGACATAAAATTCACATGCTTTGGAAAACTCAGTGTCATTCATTACCCATAATTTTGCATGGAATAAGAAGTTTGATTTCTCTGCACTTAAAGGAACAGTTTAAAGAGGCAATGAAGGATAATGAGCTGGCAGCAGGCATAAGGTAAGTGAGAACATATGCATTTTCTTCCAGTAATAAGAGCCTTCATTAAAACAAAATGAAGGATCCTCCAAAATGGAGGGGGGGATGAAATTACTAAAGCATTAGTAAGCTACCTTGAAAGGTCATTAAGCACGAGAGATGCAAACTGTCAATATAACAGAATATACAATATGTAAGAAAGCGTGAGCCAAACAAAATGTGCCAATAAGCAGAGAAGTTATTATA
The DNA here is from genome assembly GCA_034509955.1 of Urosaurus nigricauda. Taxonomy (NCBI): domain Eukaryota; kingdom Metazoa; phylum Chordata; class Lepidosauria; order Squamata; family Phrynosomatidae; genus Urosaurus; species Urosaurus nigricauda. The sequence goes on along the minus strand of JAOEGL010000005.1, from coordinate 153,010,635 downwards.
AAAAGGGTTTGAGGTTATTTGTATCAAATGTGTCAAATATGTGTGTGGGAGGGAGAGTTTAATCTTTATGTTGTTTTCCTGCTCCAAGTCACCCGCAATGAAGCTGCTAAAGTAGCATGGAGGAGGAACAGGCAAGTATTTAGAAAAGCTCTCTGTATCTCCACCCCCATCCCTGCAATCCCATGGCTAATAGCGCTATGTGTGAATTTGAGAAGTGATTTGGCCTGGGCAAATGGAATAGATTTCATTGTAGAAGAACAGTTAGACTTCCACCTAGAGTACCAATCCTAATCTAGTTATTTAGTCAGTTAATTTGGGGGACAGAACATGACATAACCAGATGTGATCATGGATTCTTCAATGTCATGTCTAATGTGACCTTCAGACAGAATGTTGTCTCCAAAGAATGAATAAGACTAGAGGAAGCCTTCCTGATTATTACAGAATGTGGGTTTTGGAATGGAACTTTAAGAGAGGCAAGTTTTATAGGCCCTAATATCCTATTCAAGTTAATATCTTAATGACCAATATTTTCCTTTTTCCTTTCCCATCTCAGCCACCCTTCCTTACCATCAGAACACATTCACTCTATCACAACATCCCAAACATATTTTCCTTTCTTTAATTTGGAGGTGGAAATAGTGGTATCCCCAGAGACTACTCGTTCGAGGCTGGTTGGAAGTGAAGTTTCACCATTCTGCCTAGCCCTAGGCTCAAGCAGCTGACACACTTACCACACAACACAAGACTATCTCTGCATACCTACTTTCCTTTCCCTTTTTTTGGGCCTGCACTTAAGCAAAAACATTGTATGACTGACCAATATATGCAGCAGAAAACACATCGGTTCCATCCTCAATATGACATCCCTTTAAATATTTAAGCATGACTGTCATGTCACCTTTTAAACTTCTCTTCCCAAGGCTAGACTTACCCAGCTCTTTAAGCTGCTCTTCATAGTGCATGGTTTCCAGATATTAAAATTTTTGGTCAGCCTATTAAATCTATGTTCTTTACTTTTGCTGGTTCTTTTTGGAACCTCTCCAGGACAATCATGAAGGCTAGACCAGAGGTTTTAGTCACGGGAACATATTAGAAATTAAAATGGATTTATACAGGACATGAATACTTTCAGAAACAAGGAAGTATGCACCATTTTAACAGCTACAAAACAATGTTTAGGTTGGCCTTTCATGAAGCACTTGAGTGGCAGACATTTGCTTTTTAGCCTATCATAAAAGGCAAACTGTGGAAATCAAAACTATGTTCAGGATGTCATTAATCTTTACTTTCCAGCCCTGATTTAATAAATTCTGTTCTGTTCTACTGCACAAGAAAGAAGAGGAAAGTTGTGTATTTACAGAGCTGTGGAGAACGAAAGATGTGCTTTGTGAATCTGGCTGGCTTGCACCCAACAGCCAGAAGGAATTTGGAGCTTTCATTTGCATGTTTGAATGTATAGAAACAGATTATAGTGTGATGGCCACTGAAAGGACCACTACATCAATCCCATATATCCTTTTCTGTTTCGAGACGCCTATGTCCTGTATCCATAACAGTTGTCCATAAACAGATGTTCACCAGTGGCCAAGGTTTGCACACTTCATGTTGCCATTTCAAATCATGCACCTGGGATCCTCATCATGTATATCTAGGATGGGGGAAGTGCTTCCTTGAGGCTATTTTGGGAGGGCCCCTACACCCCAACATTTTTTTTTGCAAAAAAAGTTGTTGTTGTTGTTAACTGCCCTCAAGTCGATCTCGACCCATGGCGACCTTGTGGATGAGACATCTCCAAGACCCCCTGTTCTCCACTACTCGGCTTAGTTCCTGTACATTCATACCCATGCCCTCCTTAATAGAGTCCATCTGTCTAGCATGCTGCCTTCCTCTCTTTCTGTTTCCCTCCACCTTTCCTAGCATTATTGTTTTTTCCAGTGAGTTGTGCCTTCTCATGAAGTGTCCGAAGTACGACAGCCTAAGTTTTGTCATCTTGGTTTCCAGGGAGATTTCTGGCTTGATCTGATCTAGAACCCACTGGTTTGTCTTTTTGGCTGCCCATGGGATCCTCAGCACTCTTCCCCAAAACCACATCTCAAATGTATTGATTTTTTCTTAAATGTCAAGATCTCACATCCATACATGGTAATAAGGAATACAATAGCTTGTATGATTCTTACTTTTGTGGTGAGCTATATATCTTTGCATTTTAGGATCTTTTCCACCCTCCCCATTCTTAATCTTCTGATTTCCTGGCTGCAGTCCCCATTTCTATCAATATTTGATCCCAGGTATGAGATCTCTTTTACTATTTCTTCATTGTCTCGGTTGAATATGTGTAGATTCTCCTTGCTCATTATTTTTGTTTTCTTTATGTCCAACAGTAAGCCTGCTTTTGCACTTTCTTCCTTAGTAGTTGTTCTAGCTCTGGGAGGTTTTCTGCTAGCATTATGGTGTCATTTGCATATCTTAGATGGTTGATATTCCTTCCTCCTATTTTCACTCCTCCTTTTTCTATATCCAAATCTGCTTTTCTTATAATATTTTCTGCATAAAAGTTGAACAGGAAGAGTGATAAAAATGCAGGCTTGTTTGACCCCTTTGTCAACTGAGAACCATTCTGTTTCTCTATATTCTGTTCTGACTGTAGCCTCTTGTCCTGAGTACAGATTCCTCATCAGGACTATTAGATGCTTTGGCATTCTGATTCTTTAAGGGAATTCCATAGTGTTTCATGATCTATGCAGCCAAAGGCTTTGCTATAGTCTATAAAGCAGATACTGATTTTCTTTTGGAATTCCTTTGTGTGCTTCATTAACCACCATATTTTTGCAATGTGGTCACTAGTGCCTCTTCCTTTTCTGAACCCCACGTGTACCTCTGGGATTTCTCTCTCCATGTACAGTTGAAGTTTTTGTTGCAGAATTTTGAGCATAATTTTCTTGCATGGGAGATTAGTGCTATAGTCCTATAGTTGCTGCACTTTTTTGTATCACCTTTTTTGTGGATGGGGATTTATATTGATTGTTTCTAATCTGTTGGCCATTGTTTTGTTTTTCACATCTGTTGACATATGTTAGTTAGCACTGTAGTTGACTTTGTCAGCATGGGTTGCAGAAGTTCACTTGGGAAATCATCTGTTCCTAGTGATTTGCTTTTCACCATTTCCTTTATTGCAGCTTCCACCTCACTTTTTAGAACTTGGGTTTCACCTTCTTATGCCATTTTGTTCCTCATGTCATTCATTTTAACATCTCTTTTATATAACTGTTCTATGTATTTCATACACCATATTTTTATTCCTTCTTGGTCTTCAGTGATGTTATTTTTATTGTCATAGTGTCCTGGTCCTTGGTTTGAACATGTATCCTAGGAAAGATGGAGTGGGGGGGGGGATTTGCGATGTGTTGCCTCCCAACCTCAAGAGAGTCATTTCTGCAACTAGAAAGGAAACTAGAAGATATCCATAGGGCTAAACAATACAGAAGAGCCTTAAAATATGATAAAATTACATCCATGGCCCATTTAGGGCATGGGGGAGACTTTTTACTGAGAATAATATTAATTAAAAGTTCAGAAAATATGGTGGAAAGGGATGTGGCCCTCCGACTCCCCAATGCAGGCTAATGTGGTCTTTTGGATTTTCCCAATAATCCATGTCTGATGTAAATAAACTATACACATTTACCAGTCAGTCTTTGCCTTTAGTCCTTATATTTGTAGAGAATGAGCACCTATAGACTGGGAAAAGGCATCATTGTAGTACCAGATGTGGTTGAGGGGTTCTAAAGAGATGTAGTTCAAAAAAGGGACCTTGCCAAGCTATGGTCCTAATTTATGTATTTGAGGTTTCACTATTGACTAAATTCTGATTTTTCATTCCAGCACATTCATTTGATATATAAAGAACGTACTTTAGTACTACAAAATAATATGAGCTATGGGTAGAATTACTGCATGGTATTTAGCTGGTTTAGTGCTTGTCTCATTCTAGCATTTAAGAAAAAAAAAATCAGGTTTAGCTGTCAGAGCTGTTCATTGCATTATGCAAATATGGCCACATTTATAAACTGACTATTTCCTTGCAGATGTTATATGTGCATTAGTTTTTGTTTCCCTATAATCTGGTAGGGAAAATAGATTTTTTTTAAAAAATTGCATTAATTTTACACATACGTTAATTTTAATTATTCTGTCAGTCTTTGCAAACGGTCAGATTTATTTGCTTGGACAGATGTTATGAAGTAAAATGGGGGGGGGGGTTGCTGAAATAAAGTGAAAAGATCACATCTGTATTCAGAGATCTCTACCTGAAGAAGGTATAATGCTGTAAACAGTCATTTGTTTTTCTAATACTATGGCTTAAGAGTCTCTAAATTGTGTCTCTGTGTGTTGTGCATACACACACAGACACACAGAGCACAATATGGAATTAAAGCACCTTAAGGCAGAGTTAATTTAATTGTTTGCTAGGATTCATTGATTTCTTCCCATTCATGGAATCGTCTTTCTGTCAGACATCAGTCGCTTGAAGAGTTCATACACTGTCACATCCCCTAATAACACCTTCCCTAGATCTGAGAAAGCAGAAGTGGAAGTTTTTTTCTCCAATCTTTAATTTAAGGGCAATTAGAAATGACAGTGAGAACTCTCAATTGGTTTTTTTTTTAAGCTTGAAAGTAGCTGCGATACTTTCCCCAATGCCTATCTCCAGACTTGAACTGCTCACCAAAGCTCTTGTGTGTCAGAAAGGGAAACATATATAAAGGTTTGTTGTTGTCAAGTGCCTTCAAGTCGTTTCCAAATTATGGTGACCCTAAGGGGAACCTATCATGGAATTTTATTAGCAAGTTTCTTCAGAAGGGGTTTCCCATTGCCATCCTTTGAGAAGGAGAGAGCATGACATGCCCAAGGTCACCTAGTGGGTTTATATGGCAAAGCCTGGACTTGAATCCTGGTCTCCTGAGTCCTAATCCAATGCACAAACCACTTCATCACACTTTCTCATTTTTGAAAAGATGTGGGAGGAGCCCAGAGAAGCCTGGGTTGCAAATGGGCTGCGTACTCCCTGGCGACGGAGAAATGTAATAAGATCTGCCTTCTTAAACTTACATCCTGCGTCTATCATAGGAGCAAAGCCAATGCGATAAACTCCTAAGACTCAGCCTGAAATCCAAACCTCACTATAAATATACAGTGAAAATAAAGACCTCTGTTTCCTTTTTTTAAAATGGAGGATGTTAAAATATGATTTTAAAGAAAGAAAGATTAAAAAAATAAAGAAAAGGTGGAGAGAAGGAAAAAGGAATATGTGTGATATCAACCCAGCTAGGCGTGTACTTTATTATAAGCTTACCATATTTCCAAAAATACATTTTCTTGAGATGGATACATTCATGCAAAGCTAAACCAACTGAAAAGACTTCTGTTTCTTTCTGGGAATCTTTCTCACTTTCTGAAAGAGATAGAAAAAAATATTCAGAAAATATTTGGAAATGGCTGAAAAATAGTTTTTCCAAATGTCATGAAACCCTTGAAAAGGAGTGTTTTAGACAGGTGTGAATTTTCACCATTTTGAATGTATTTTGTGCAAAAATTGCACCTGGAGGTTTTGGGAAATAAAACAGTATCTCCTATGCAGGAAGCAGCATTTTTTCTGTTTTCACTTCAAGAAAATTGTTTTCTGTGCAGGAAATGCTGGTTTTTGCAGAGAAAATGAAGTTTTATGCACAAAAGCATGCTTTTTTTTTTGCACAAAAATAATAATCCCCAAATGCAAGTAATCTTATGAAAACTCCACTTTTTTATGACTTTCTTGCTGCAAAGAGGAAAAAAAGTAAAATTATCATTTTTTTGTCTACAAGAAAGAAATTTTTATCAAGATTTACATCCCTGTTTTCTTTTTTTTACACCAGTATCATATACCTTATTGGACTAGGCAATGTCAGAAAGAAACTATACCAGCTAGGTACCAGTGATCTACATTATGAAATTTCAGCTTATTTGAACAAGAATTTTGTATGAAAAAAATTGATTGTACACACAGGCAGTCCATTTCCAACAGCAAATCGTTCTGCTATCTACACCTTGCCATACAATTTACTCTGCAAATGCCTACAGTTTTGTGGGATTATGTGCCCTCAAGTCGACTGTCAACCCAGCTTTCTTGGGCAAAGAATAAGAGGTGTTTTGTCAGTTCCTTCCTCTGAAATATAGAGTACAGCACCTGGTATTCATTGGCAGTCTTCCACCCAAATACTAACTAGGGCAGACCCTGCTTAGCTTCCAAGATCAGATTCCAAGATTAGATCAGGTATTTAGGTCATGCACTTTTTTAGAAGTAGAAACAATGTCTTAGGCATGTGATGTTCTGGATCATGGTGACTGAGACCTGTGTTGTTATGAAGTGAAAAATGGAATAAACTCCTAAAAAACAAATGAGCTAGCTTTGTTTTGTACAAATTCAAAAGACTAGAGGTCAGTACTTGAGATTCAGAACTTGAGTTTCAAGTTTTCATACATTTATCTTTCTAAACTTAGCCTTTCATTCAATACTTTAATATAACACATATCTAACATTACAAAGTGAGGTCACTTTAAGTAACATGGCACAGGCAAAATAAATAAAAACCAAGAAAACAAAGCAATATCTATCTATCTATCTATCTATCTATCTATCTCTGATGATGTAGTTTCTGCAACATACAGAACAATACTGAGATGAAATGGTAATGTTAAGATTGAGGAAAGGCTCATGTATGAGTAATGCTTGAAAAATCTCACACAAACAAATCTGTTGTAAGAAAATGATCTAACAGGCTTATTTTCTTAATTATAGCTCTGGAAATTGTCCATGTTCAATGACACGAAGACTCCTTAAGCAAAAAGTTAAATCAGTTTTCTAACCATGGTAAATTGTTAGAAACTTCACTCCACCTCTCTGTTTTAAGAAAAGATAGCAACTAGATTTTGGGAGCACTAACAAGCCTAATTCTCTTGAGAGCCAGTTTTTTTTTCATAATTCCTTTGAAAACCATGGTATGATTTTGATAAATAACACCTCCTTTGAGATCAAATAATAAATGCTTCATACTAAATAGAAAAAGTTTTGTGGAGTAAGTAACAAAAAGGAAAAATTCAATCTAAAACTATGGCTAAGTGAGAATGTATTGGTTCAAAATTCAAATACACTGTTGAATACAGTTCAACAAGCATCTTCGTCATGGAGAACTGATAAAATAGATAAAGGCAGAATAAAACATACATAAGAGCAATTTCATGAGAGACATAGATAACACTCATTTTTAATAAATGAAAAAAAAAAAGGATGAAACAAGGGACAAGCATTATCCAACATGCAACTGTTTTAAGAATGTAAATATATTAAGATAATATAGAATCCTCTTAAATATAATATCAAGCATTTAAAATGCTTTAACCAACAACTTTTCCTTCAGCCACTCCTATCTCTTTTACTTATTCTCTTTTCTCCCTTCCTTTCTGTTTATACAATTGGCATAAGTCATTATTGCAGTTCTTCACTGGTCATTTTACTATTGAAGAAACAACAAGATTTTCATGAAACCTAACCATTTTAATTGGGTAGTAGAAAAAAGATCTCCATGAAATTTGCATGAACATATCTGAAAGAAACTTGTCTCTTCAAGAAAAACTACACCGTTCTTTGAATCTCATATTTCATTTAGCTCGTTCCAAAGCATTCATTTCAAAGTTAAATATAGACTTGTCATTAGCATAGGTAAAAGGCCTCAGGTTTCTTTAAATTCATTTTAACTTCAGTTTTACTTTTTTATGCTACAACTTTACTTCTTTCTAAATTAGCAACAAAACTCATCTATATCCAAACCTAGTTTTATGAGCTTGATCGCACCAACATTGGATCTGAGAAGGCTGAACAGTTTCTTTCCTTCGTTAGCTCAGTATTGTATAATTGCTAAATGTCAGACCCAGGAACACTAGCTTTGCTTTTCTTCCATATGTTTGAGTGGTTTTCTGAAAATATTCTGCAGCAGAATCTTCAAAGCGAACCACTAACTTCTTCTTGTTATCCAAAGTATTGCAACCAAAGTAAGACGACTGAGACTCAGTCTAGACAAAATGGAGATACTTCTTCCATGTTGTTCATTGTTCTAGTTAAGTGAGTTTTGAGTGGGAGGATTTGCACTGCTCCCAAACAAGTCATAGTTTGAGGATGCTCTTAGATTTCTCACTGTTTCTAGAGGCATAGATAGCCACAGTGGCTCAGAATGCCTTTTATCAGTTTTGACAGATAGACCAACTATAATATACCAACTATGATAGGAACCATGGCAAGAGCTGGAGCAAGTTTTTCCCCCTTTGCATCACCTCCTCCAAAAGCAGTGACACATTTGGAATGACAGGGAGTGATGTGAGGTTACTTTCAGGTTTTTTTTTTTTAAATTTAAACAATTTTTATTTATTAATTTATCTGTGGTGGTTTAGATGATTTTCTGCCATTTGGGACTGATCATTTCTGAATTGTTTCAGATTGTTTTCCTATTGTTTCTGGATGTCGGTGTTCTCAGGGGCTTTAAGGGGTGTCCTGAAGACCCAGTGGGCTGCAAAAAATGGATAGGGGCAGCATGTACCTCAAGGACATATTTCCCTTACCTCTGTTTTAGTAGCCATTTGGTCAATTCTGCTGAGCCAATCACTAGCAATCACCAATCATTGACAAAGAACACTATCTTATCTTGTATCAGAATCATTTTGTTTCCCGCTGGTTATGAGAACTGTGATGTGAATATTGATATTTGACCCTGCTTGTTTTCATCTTCTTCCCTCTTCCCCCACTTTTTTCATTCTTGCACAATACATACAAAAATAAGTGAAAATTTGTATTGCTCAATCCACTCCTTTTCTAATCCATTATTTAAACCACACAGGCCATCATGAGTCATGGTAAATTAAAAAATGCAATCTATTTTCTTTTTTTTTTTTTTTGTTTTGTTTTAATGGGGACTGCATAGATTGCCAAACAGCAAACAACAACTCCTTGTCCCCCTCTCCAAAAAAATGAAAACAGGAGAATTTTTATAATGTTAACTAGTAGAGCAGGGAAAACTCCAACCTGTTTAAAGGATGAATCTCTTCTCTGGCTTGAGGACATCTGTAGAGTGGCCCCACTTTGCCCGTCCCTGAGCTAGGCCAATGGACCCTAGCAACTTCCTATACCTGTCAACTGAGTGAGTGCATCCAAAGATAAAGAACTATTTTTAAAAAATCTTTGTTAATGATGGGTGAGTCAGAATTCATTTATTAAAAGGAAACTGGTACGATGTAAGTTCCTGTTAGTTTCCAATCCAGTGACTCATCAGACCTCTGTGACTCATCAGATACATCCCCCCATGTGTCTGCAAAATCCACATAATAAAAAGCTAACAACAATTTCTGCAAAACCAGTTTGGAAAGCAAGCAAGCTGTAGGCAGGATGAAGGCTTAGGTCTTATGTTGTGCACCCAATATATAAAGAAGCAATTGCTTATCACTCCAGAATTAAATTTCCCAGCATTTCATTTGGTCATTTACTTCATTGCAGCAACAGCGACCATTGCAACAAAAGTCTACTTTCATTGTCTACAGATCTGTATTTCTGTATTAATCATACTAAATTTTATTTGCTGTAAACTACCCTGTTTGGATGATGGGTGATTTAGAATATCTATCTATCTATCTATCTATCGTCATTGATCAGTGCATTCTAAATCAATCTCCCTCTATAGATATACTATATAGTAAATGACAATCATGATACTGTGGATTTTTTTAAAAAAGAAACTGTCCTTTTATCTCAGGGGTAACATACAGTATGAGAGCAGTGAGGTACAGCCGTTGCTATGGGAACTGCTCTTTTTAGAAACTAATACAGAATGAATTGTTGCTTGGATATATAAAGTAATTCACGGATGGTTCTGGGATATCAGAAATATAATATGCATTTGATTCAAAGAATGGCTAATATAAAATTTATTTCATGTGCCTTAACAGTAAGTGCAGTTTTAACAGTTATATTACAGGGCATAGAGTCTCTTGCACCTACACCACTCTCATGCTTGTTTTCAGTCACCATGCCAACCAAAGTACTCAAAATACCTCAGAAAAAACATCTAAAAATAACAAAAATTTTAAAACCTTGAAAACCACAGTAAAAAAACCATTGAAATACTAATGTACTGCTTCGCCTCTTTCCCAGGAGCAATGATTAGCCCAGCACAGCAAAATGCCTGAGAAAAATCAGTTTAGTTGGAGAAAAATCCACCGCTTTCTTGAAATGACATTGCAAGATGTGGCATCATGACTAAGAAAATTTCATTCTGAGTTGTGAGTACTGGAAAACTGCAGGGGGAACAACATTGTGATTAGACCACTGATAGGGAAGTTTCTCTTGCCTCTACCTACCATGTTGGATAGACAGGCACTCCATCAACATGTTTCATGCATGATCTGAAAATAGGGTGGTATTTTGGGTGGGAGATGATAGAATGATATCATATAGAAACATTCCTGTTCACTGAAGTGAACAAATAACCCTTAGAAGCTGTGCATGTACTTTGTAGTCCTACAAACAGGTATCCTTGGTGGTTCTATCTTTGTGAATTCTGAACTGACCTGAAGATGCTCCATACCCCCAGTCTGTGCAGATAGCACCCTAGATTTTACAGCTCTGAATGCTGTGATAGAAAGTGTGGCTTATCAGTGTATGTGAACACAATATTTTGAAAGAAAATATATTTGTTAATGTGTACTTTGAGGGGGAAAAGTATGTGTGTACCCTCCTTCTGAGTTTACATGAACATTTTTTTAAAAAAATAAATAATTATTTTAAATGTATATGTAAGTTGGAGCTGCCAATTAATTAAATACTTTTAAATGATTACAATCGGCTCTTCCTATCTGCGGGGGTTCAATTCTGGATCCCACTGTAGATAGCAAAAGCCGCAGGACCTCAAGTCCTCTTGTTTCCAATGGTGGCACAGCCACGTGCATATGCCACCATTGGGGAGAACAGATGGGGCAAGTGGGAAGTGCCAAGTGTACCAGAATTCAGACATAGCTGTGTTAGCCTGGAAAATCAGTATGAAACCCAGGACAAAAAAGAAGCACGATGAAAACACTGGTAGACTGGGCAAAAAGGATTTGTGAATCCCACTTCCTGGAAAATGAATTTAAACACCTAGACTGGACTCTACTGGCTAATGGTTACTCCAGAAGGGCTACCAGACCCAGAAAATCCCATAAGACTGAAGACAACCATCCAAAGGGGAGGTATTTTTAATATACATCAGAGAAGTCACAGGCAGATTAGGGAAACTGGTGAGAAAACCCAACTCCAAATGATCTACAGCCTGACCAAGGCGATTATCACACTGCTGAAAAAAATGTCTTACCGCTGCCAAACTGAAGCTTTATCTGGGCTGTACCCTGGTGTTTTCGCACAGCTTTCCCACCCAAAATGGCCATCCAGGTACAGCCTGGCTCCAATGTGGGTGCCTGAACTCACTTCAGCAGCCATTTTTCAAATTCGATCCCCCAAGAAAATCCAGCAAATGCTCATCAGCGAAGGACAGGAGAAACCCTCTGACAGCCACAGGAGTTTGCCACATATTGTGCAGCTGCAGACAATTCTACTTACAAGAATCAAGGGACATGAGAGACACTGCAGACTGGGTCAGCCAGAAAAATCAGCAGTAGCAGAACACATTATAAAGCATACTGGACATAAAATACTATTTATTTGAAAACACTGAAATTCTGTACCATGCCAGCAGATATCGGGTTAGAATACACAGGGAAGCCATTGAAACTCACACACACCTGGACAACTTCAACAGGAAAGAAGAATCCGTTAAAATAAACAAAACTTAGCTCACACTTGACCTAATGCAGACTCCTTACTACCTGATCATTCTGGGGATCTCGTGACTGTTGCATCATGATCTGGGCATTTCAAGGAGTCAACAGTATCTTTGGTTTACTCCCTCCTATTGCATGAAGGTGTGTTCACAACCTTTGATTCTTCCCATCTGTGGATGCTGAACCTGCATAGATAGGGCAAATAGTTTAAGAAATAATAAGTCCTGGGCAGCTTACAGAAATTTAGCAAACATATGTACTCCTCACCTTAATATCTTATTACAAAGATGCAGCAATAGGAACAACTTTGTGGTGTTCAAACAACATAATTCAAACAAAACTACTGGCTAGCAATATGATGTTACAACTCTTGTTCATCACTGTGCATGGGTGTAAATTAATCACCCACGCTTGTTTTAGCATGTTAAAATTATATATACTGATGTAAGACTCACACTAAACGCACACCTAACATTCAGTTTATCTCATTCTGCACATTAGTAACTTGATTGTTTCACCAGTTATTCCTTTTAAAATCTGTTTGAACCCACAGAGGTAATTAAGGGTTTGTGTCTGGCCAATTATTTCATGCAGAAATTACAAGGTAATGCTTATACTGAACAAATATGTGGTTGTTTGAAAAGCCATTAGATGGTATTCAGAATCTGATCAATTGTTGTTTTAGAAGAATTGTTCTTATAGAATTGTGAAACTCACAATTATACAAAGTCCTAGTGATAATTGAAGGCTTTTTCAGATTCATTTAAAAGAAGGAAAGACAAGAAAAATCCTTCCTTCCTTACTATTTTATACCACCCTGCAGTATTAAAGCACACTGAGGCTGTTGGACTTTGGACATACCATAAAATGACATGAGTTAGTGGAAAATATTATAAAGCTTGGTAAAGTGAAAGGTAATGGGGGGAGGGAACCACACTACAGGTTGAATGATTTAATCAACTAAGCCACAACACTGAGTTTGCAAGACCTGAACGGGACAGTTGAACACCATGGGTCTTGGAGACATCTCATTCATAGGGCCAAAATTTGAAGTCAATGTGATGGCAAATTAAAAACAACATCAATACAATTAAGACTTAGATTAAAACACTATCATATTGTTGTGTGCCTTCAAGCCATTTCTGACTAGTGGTGACCCTAAGGCAAACCATGGGGTTTCCTTGGCAGAATTTCTTTATAGAAGGGGTTTGCCCTTGCCCTAAAGCTGAGAGAGTCTGACTTGCTATGGGTTTTCATGGCTGAGTGGGGGTTTGAACCCTGGTCTCCCAGTGCCCAACACTCAAACCACTACACCTCACTGGTTCTGTCCTGCAAAAATAATAAAACATTGTAAAACTGCAAAATTAATTTTTTGTCTAGGTAGCACAGGAAAATAATTTGAAAATAATATTTACAAGATACCAAAAGTGCAATATGGCAGGTTTCAGATGAGCCTCACTGGGGAGAAGCATTCCACAGGTGGAGTGCCACCACTGAGAAAATTTCTACCTTATTAGCCACCCATCTCACCTCAGACTGTAGGAGAATTCAAAGAAATCTGAGTATATGAGTAGCAACAATTATTTCAACCAAAATAATAAATGATCAACCAGCACTTTGGACATAGCCCAGAAACACAAAAAAGTATACCTGGCACAGCATAAACATAATATAATCACAGTGCCCAGTTCTGATTAGTAATCTACTTAGAGAGTTCGCATCTGCATTCTGTACTAGGTGTAGTTTTTGAACAGAGTTTAGAGGAGGAATAGCCATGAAAAGATATGGTATGAATGACCCAAGATCTTTTGCTAGAAAATATTCAACATTCCTGGTCTTACACACACTATATATATATATATATATATTAAAAAAATAAAATTTACACAAAAGAACATGCATATTTTAAAATGCAAATGACCAAATAAAATGTCAATAATCGACAAGAATATGCCCCTGAACACACTTGTGAGTCAATTAAGAAGACTTTAAATTCCTCATATTAGAAAAAAAAAGTGTTACAAATGTGCATGGATTTCTTAAGGCTGCACAATCTAATATGGAGCTGCAATGGGAAGAAAATGTAGGTGGGAGTCAGAGAAAACAAAACAGAGATGTTCACATCCCTCTGTGGGAATAAACTGAGATAAAATCTAGAGGATGAAACTCTATACAGAATTCTGTGCAAAAATCTAGTGAGAACTATATGTTTTAAATAAGGGTGTGTGTGTGTGTTAAAGTCCCATACATGAACAGGTTCAGAATTGACATATCAGTGGAAACATGGAAACAGTAGAAACATTTTGTGACTATATTGGCTCCACTCACATATACACAAGCCAATTCACACTGCTAATGGAGATGTCTAAATAAACAAGTCACAATGTTCAAAATTTATTTCTCTGTCAGGCTCCTGTGCGGTGTTATTACACTTAATGTTTCCCAGAAGGCTTAACTGACGACTTATATATTACATAGAAAAGGAGTTTGGTATGCACAGAGGTTAATTTAATTCAACCTAATATGAAAATCCATCACTGCATTTTGGAAAACCACCTCAAACTCTCAGCAGAGTTAATGCACTCCAGGCATTTATGAGTGCAGGTGGTGATTTCAGCCAGCTGTGCCATTGTGATGTAAAAGGAATTCCTTGTTATATGGACAGGCACCTCATCAGCTGAAGGGAATGTAAGGATATACAGGCTAAACAAGCCAGTTGAAACATCTGTTGCGCTCATAAATTTATATGATGCAGTTCAGCTGTATAGAATTAAAATAATTCTTTACTAACACTTAGTTTAATAAACCATAAAAGAGGTAGGATTGCAGATTATAGATGCTGCTCAAATTTTTAACTGAAGCTGAATGCTTATTCTTATATTGAAACACTGATTCCTCCTTCTCCTACGTGCATCATTACATTGTAATTCTTTAGTAAAATTATGAATAATTTGCACAGTCTCTGTTGGACAGATGTTACCATAGGCCTGGTACAGATAGGCGCTTTGTGACATTCTGGAGCCAAAACTGGGGTTCAAGAGAGTGGAGGGACCGCATGCTCCCGAACCCTAGTACATAATGGCAACACCATCATGGCGGCTTCCTGTCCACAGGGGGGCCCCCATCATGACGGAAGTGTGGTGCAGCATCTGCATGTTGCGGTTCCACGCTTGCATCATTGACGTGCAACAGTGCACCAATGGTGCACTCATTGATTTCGCGATGTGCACCAAAAAGAACCTGCTTTTAGCAGGTTCTTTTTGGTGCAGAGGGAGGTTGCATGGTTTGGCTACTGCGGCCTCCCTCAGGAGCAAACATGGACTCCTCTAGCCTGCCCTTTCGGGGTGGTCTGTCAATCCCCATAGTCACCTAAAAGTTATAGTAGAGATCTGTTTATAGTGATAAAACAAACAGCAAATTCTAAGGCAACTGCTGTGCAAAATTATTACTTTTATCCACAATTCTGTTATCTTATGCAGGAAGGCAAATGGGCATTCTAGTCAATTAAGAATGATTGTGATTAACTTCTAAATATATTGCAATTAATGTTTTCAGGTATTCATTGAGAGAGGAAACAATGTCTATTTTCAAAAAAATCTAGCTTGGTTGTAGAACCACGTCATCCTATACAAAGGGACTTTCTAAAACGAACTTTTAGAAAGTTCCTTTTAAACATAATCTCTGCATCAAGAAAAACAAGGGAGGTATAAGGTATCATTCTTAATTGTCAGTTCCAGATTACAGTTCCTGTGACCAAGAATGCACCTACACAATGGATATAATGCAGTTTGACACCATTTTAACTGCCATGGTCCCATCCTACAGAATCCTTGGATTTGTAGTTTGGTGAGGCACCCTCACTTTTTGTCAGACAAGGGCAAAGATGTTGTAAAACTACAAATCCCAGGATTACATAAACTGAAGCTAAATCACTTAGTGGTGTCAAACTGCATTGTTTATATAGTGTAAATGTAAATTTACAAATCTCAGGATTATATTGTTTCAATAGTGTATATACACCGCAAGATTCCATTTGCCATGTAATAGATAGCACTCAAAAGGATCTTCCATTTTGGACTAAAGAAATGTGAGGTCTTGTGATATAACTCCTTGGATTTTGCTAGTTATTGCGTCTACCTGAACTCATTCTATTCTTCCTTTAAAATATTTTTCCTGTTTTTTAAATCAATCTTATTTCTTTCTAGTGTTCAAGAATCACAAACAAATCCCCTGTCCCCTAAAAGTGACATGATAGTGTATGTCAAATAGTAATGTCTATTCATTATCAAGCCACTTGAAATTAATGGCGAGTATTCTGTATCACTTACTTTGGCTGCATCCGCACTGCAGAAATAATCTGTTTTGACCCCACTCTAAGTGCCATGGCTCAGTGCTATGGAATTATGGGAATTGTAGCAGAACTCTTGTGCCTCCACAAACTACAATTCCCAGAATTCCATAGCAATGAGCCATGGCACTTAAAGTGGGGTCAAAACAGATTATTTCTGCAGTGCGGATGCAGCCCTAGTTAAATATACTGAAGTAACCTCTTCTGGCTCACTCCTCATTTTCCTGAAATGTCATTCATCCATGTTCTGATCGCTGGTAGAATTGACCTCTTTCTCTCCATGCTGCTAATGCCTGATAAAGTAGGTTGGGGAGTGGGCTATGATCATGGCAGTAGTGTCACAATTGTGACCATGTAGTGTTTGTGAATACAAAACCTAGATTTACTTATCCATAACTGTTCGAATATAATTTCCCATCACAACACACATCCTACTTTACTAGGCTGCATGGAGAGAAGGACCATTCTGGTGGTGATTGGAGAACAGGTGAATGATGTTTCCACCAAATTTGGGGGAGTCTGATCAGGAGAGCATACTTAAGCTGATACAGAATACTGGCCACTATATCTGCCTTTCAGTCCATCCATATGTAATGTCTATTATTAGCTGTTCTATTTCTAAAATATATTAGAATCATAGAATTGGAAGAGACCACAAGGGCCATCCAGTCCAACCTCCTGCCATGCAGGAACTCTCAAATCAAAGCATCTCTGACAGATGACCATCCATCCTCTGTTTAAATACCTCCAAAGAGGGAGACTCCACCACTCTCTTAGGGAGTGTGTTCCACTGTCGAACAGCCCTTACTGTTAGGAAGTTCCTCCTAATGTTGATATTAACATCTTCTATACCATAAAGCCACCTGTTTAGTTAGTGGTCCATCTTCAACATTCAGTTATTGAAAATATAATAAATGTGGTTACCAAGCTGCTACAAAGTTGCAGCAGCAAGCCAAGACCAGCAGCAAGCCAAGCCAGAAGCAGCCTTCTTTTTCCCCAATTCCACCTGGGCAAGAAGGCAGCAGAGGCCAGGCAGCAGCAAGAGGGTGTGGCAGGAGTGGTGAACTATAAAGCCACTCCTCTCCCACCCCTCAGGAAGACCAGCAGCAAGCCAAGCCAGAAGCAGCCTTCTTTTTCCCCAATTCCATCTGGGCAAGAAGGCAGCAGAGGCCAGGCAGCAGCAAGAGGGTGTGGCAGGAGTGGTGAACTATAAAGCCACTCCTCTCCCACCCCTCAGGAAGACCAGCAGCAAGCCAAGCCAGAAGCAGCCTTCTTTTTCCCCAATTCCATCTGGGCAAGAAGGCAGCAGAGGCCAGGCAGCAGCAAGAGGGTGTGGCAGGAGTGGTGTACTATAAAGCCACTCCTCTCCCACCCCTCAGGAAGACCAGCAGCAAGCCAAGCCAGAAGCAGCCTTCTTTTTCCCCAATTCCACCTGGGCAAGAAGGCAGCAGAGGCCAGGCAGCAGCAAGAGGGTGTGGCAGGAGTGGTGAACTATAAAGCCACTCCTCTTCCACCCCTCAGGAAGACCAGCAGCAAGCCAAGCCAGAAGCAGCCTTCTTTTTCTCCAATTCCACCTGGGCAAGAAGGCAGCAGAGGCCAGGCAGCAGCAAGAGGGTGTGGCAGGAGTGGTGAACTATAAAGCCACTCCTCTCCCACCCCTCAGGAAGACCAGCAGCAAGCCAAGCCAGAAGCAGCCTTCTTTTTCCCCAATTCCATCTGGGCAAGAAGGCAGCAGAGGCCAGGCAGCAGCAAGAGGGTGTGGCAGGAGTGGTGAACTATAAAGCCACTCCTCTCCCACCCCTCAGGAAGACCAGCAGCAAGCCAAGCCAGAAGCAGCCTTCTTTTTCCCCAATTCCACCTGGGCAAGAAGGCAGCAGAGGCCAGGCAGCAGCAAGAGGGTGTAGCAGGAGTGGTGAACTATAAAGCCACTCCTCTTCCACCCCTCAGGAAGACCAGCAGCAAGCCAAGCCAGAAGCAGCCTTCTTTTTCCCCAATTCCACCTGGGCAAGAAGGCAGCAGAGGCCAGGCAGCAGCAAGAGGGTGTGGCAGGAGTGGTGAACTATAAAGCCACTCCTCTCCCACCCCTCAGGAAGACCAGCAGCAAGCCAAGCCAGAAGCAGCCTTCTTTTTCCCCAATTCCATCTGGGCAAGAAGGCAGCAGAGGCCAGGCAGCAGCAAGAGGGTGTGGCAGGAGTGGTGAACTATAAAGCCACTCCTCTCCCACCCCTCAGGAAGACCAGCAGCAAGCCAAGCCAGAAGCAGCCTTCTTTTTCCCCAATTCCACCTGGGCAAGAAGGCAGCAGAGGCCAGGCAGCAGCAAGAGGGTGTAGCAGGAGTGGTGAACTATAAAGCCACTCCTCTTCCACCCCTCAGGAAGACCAGCAGCAAGCCAAGCCAGAAGCAGCCTTCTTTTTCCCCAATTCCACCTGGGCAAGAAGGCAGCAGAGGCCAGGCAGCAGCAAGAGGGTGTGGCAGGAGTGGTGAACTATAAAGCCACTCCTCTCCCACCCCTCAGGAAGACCAGCAGCAAGCCAAGCCAGAAGCAGCCTTCTTTTTCCCCAATTCCATCTGGGCAAGAAGGCAGCAGAGGCCAGGCAGCAGCAAGAGGGTGTGGCAGGAGTGGTGAACTATAAAGCCACTCCTCTTCCACCCCTCAGGAAGACCAGCAGCAAGCCAAGCCAGAAGCAGCCTTCTTTTCCCCCAATTCCATCTGGGCAAGAAGGCAGCAGAGGCCAGGCAGCAGCAAGAGGGTGTGGCAGGAGTGGTGAACTATAAAGCCACTCCTCTCCCACCCCTCAGGAAGACCAGCAGCAAGCCAAGCCAGAAGCAGCCTTCTTTTTCCCCAATTCCACCTGGGCAAGAAGGCAGCAGAGGCCAGGCAGCAGCAAGAGGGTGTGGCAGGAGTGGTGAACTATAAAGCCACTCCTCTCCCACCCCTCAGGAAGACCAGCAGCAAGCCAAGCCAGAAGCAGCCTTCTTTTTCCCCAATTCCATCTGGGCAAGAAGGCAGCAGAGGCCAGGCAGCAGCAAGAGGGTGTGGCAGGAGTGGTGAACTATAAAGCCACTCCTCTCCCACCCCTCAGGAAGACCAGCAGCAAGCCAAGCCAGAAGCAGCCTTCTTTTTCCCCAATTCCACCTGGGCAAGAAGGCAGCAGAGGCCAGGCAGCAGCAAGAGGGTGTGGCAGGAGTGGTGAACTATAAAGCCACTCCTCTTCCACCCCTCAGGAAGACCAGCAGCAAGCCAAGCCAGAAGCAGCCTTCTTTTTCCCCAATTCCACCTGGGCAAGAAGGCAGCAGAGGCCAGGCAGCAGCAAGAGGGTATGGCAGGAGTGGTGAACTATAAAGCCACTCCTCTCCCACCCCTCAGGAAGACCAGCAGCAAGCCAAGCCAGAAGCAGCCTTCTTTTCCCCCAATTCCATCTGGGCAAGAAGGCAGCAGAGGCCAGGCAGCAGCAAGAGGGTGTGGCAGGAGTGGTGAACTATAAAGCCACTCCTCTTCCACCCCTCAGGAAGACCAGCAGCAAGCCAAGCCAGAAGCAGCCTTCTTTTTCCCCAATTCCACCTGGGCAAGAAGGCAGCAGAGGCCAGGCAGCAGCAAGAGGGTATGGCAGGAGTGGTGAACTATAAAGCCACTCCTCTCCCACCCCTCAGGAAGACCAGCAGCAAGCCAAGCCAGAAGCAGCCTTCTTTTCCCCCAATTCCATCTGGGCAAGAAGGCAGCAGAGGCCAGGCAGCAGCAAGAGGGTGTGGCAGGAGTGGTGAACTATAAAGCCACTCCTCTTCCACCCCTCAGGAAGACCAGCAGCAAGCCAAGCCAGAAGCAGCCTTCTTTTTCCCCAATTCCACCTGGGCAAGAAGGCAGCAGAGGCCAGGCAGCAGCAAGAGGGTATGGCAGGAGTGGTGAACTATAAAGCCACTCCTCTCCCACCCCTCAGGAAGACCAGCAGCAAGCCAAGCCAGAAGCAGCCTTCTTTTCCCCCAATTCCATCTGGGCAAGAAGGCAGCAGAGGCCAGGCAGCAGCAAGAGGGTGTGGCAGGAGTGGTGAACTATAAAGCCACTCCTCTTCCACCCCTCAGGAAGACCAGCAGCAAGCCAAGCCACCAGCAGCCTTCTTTTTCCCCAATTCCACCTGGGCAAGAAGGCAGCAGAGGCCAGGCAGCAGCAAGAGGGTGTGGCAGGAGTGGTGAACTATAAAGCCACTCCTCTTCCACCCCTCAGGAAGACCAGCAGCAAGCCAAGCCACCAGCAGCCTTCTTTTTCCCCAATTCCACCTGGGCAAGAAGGCAGCAGAGGCCAGGCAGCAGCAAGAGGGTGTGGCAGGAGTGGTGAACTATAAAGCCACTCCTCTCCCACCCCTCAGGAAGACCAGCAGCAAGCCAAGCCAGAAGCAGCCTTCTTTTCCCCCAATTCCATCTGGGCAAGAAGGCAGCAGAGGCCAGGCAGCAGCAAGAGGGTGTGGCAGGAGTGGTGAACTATAAAGCCACTCCTCTCCCACCCCTCAGGAAGACCAGCAGCAAGCCAAGCCAGAAGCAGCCTTCTTTTTCCCCAATTCCACCTGGGCAAGAAGGCAGCAGAGGCCAGGCAGCAGCAAGAGGGTGTGGCAGGAGTGGTGAACTATAAAGCCACTCCTCTCCCACCCCTCAGGAAGACCAGCAGCAAGCCAAGCCAGAAGCAGCCTTCTTTTTCCCCAATTCCATCTGGGCAAGAAGGCAGCAGAGGCCAGGCAGCAGCAAGAGGGTGTGGCAGGAGTGGTGAACTATAAAGCCACTCCTCTCCCACCCCTCAGGAAGACCAGCAGCAAGCCAAGCCAGAAGCAGCCTTCTTTTTCCCCAATTCCACCTGGGCAAGAAGGCAGCAGAGGCCAGGCAGCAGCAAGAGGGTGTGGCAGGAGTGGTGAACTATAAAGCCACTCCTCTTCCACCCCTCAGGAAGACCAGCAGCAAGCCAAGCCAGAAGCAGCCTTCTTTTTCCCCAATTCCACCTGGGCAAGAAGGCAGCAGAGGCCAGGCAGCAGCAAGAGGGTATGGCAGGAGTGGTGAACTATAAAGCCACTCCTCTCCCACCCCTCAGGAAGACCAGCAGCAAGCCAAGCCAGAAGCAGCCTTCTTTTCCCCCAATTCCATCTGGGCAAGAAGGCAGCAGAGGCCAGGCAGCAGCAAGAGGGTGTGGCAGGAGTGGTGAACTATAAAGCCACTCCTCTTCCACCCCTCAGGAAGACCAGCAGCAAGCCAAGCCACCAGCAGCCTTCTTTTTCCCCAATTCCACCTGGGCAAGAAGGCAGCAGAGGCCAGGCAGCAGCAAGAGGGTGTGGCAGGAGTGGTGAACTATAAAGCCACTCCTCTCCCACCCCTCAGGAAGACCAGCAGCAAGCCAAGCCAGAAGCAGCCTTCTTTTTCCCCAATTCCATCTGGGCAAGAAGGCAGCAGAGGCCAGGCAGCAGCAAGAGGGTGTGGCAGGAGTGGTGAACTATAAAGCCACTCCTCTCCCACCCCTCAGGAAGACCAGCAGCAAGCCAAGCCAGAAGCAGCCTTCTTTTTCCCCAATTCCACCTGGGCAAGAAGGCAGCAGAGGCCAGGCAGCAGCAAGAGGGTGTGGCAGGAGTGGTGAACTATAAAACCACTCCTCTCCCACCCCTCAGGAAGACCAGCAGCAAGCCAAGCCAGAAGCAGCCTTCTTTTTCCCCAATTCCATCTGGGCAAGAAGGCAGCAGAGGCCAGGCAGCAGCAAGAGGGTGTGGCAGGAGTGGTGAACTATAAAGCCACTCCTCTTCCACCCCTCAGGAAGACCAGCAGCAAGCCAAGCCAGAAGCAGCCTTCTTTTTCCCCAATTCCACCTGGGCAAGAAGGCAGCAGAGGCCAGGCAGCAGCAAGAGGGTGTGGCAGGCGTGGTGAACTATAAAGCCACTCCTCTCCCACCCCTCAGGAAGACCAGCAGCAAGCCAAGCCACAAGCAGTCTTCTTTTTCCCCAACTCCATCTGGGCAAGAAGGCAGCAGAGGTCAGGCAGCGCGGAGAGGCGGCGGGGAAGGAGAAAGCAACACCTGGGACTGCCAAGGCCACCCCTCCATTCAGCAAAACAACGCGGCATTGGCCGCAAGAGGAGGAGCTAAGACATTTCCATATATTGCTTTCCCCGTCATCATTGCATGGCTAGGTTAGCCATAAAGGAGAACATTCTACCTCAGGGCCTTTTGTTTTTAGGCATAATACTTATAATGGGAGAGCTGACTAGACAGGAAAATGTTAATATCTGTCCATTGTCTGTTAGACATGGAGCTCCTATTCTGGGTCAGAAACTTCTGACGGATAAATCATTTCCAGCACCAGATGATGGAGCCGGGAATAGCCTGGGAGCAGGAATTGAGGTTGTGTGGGGGCAGGGAAGGTATGGCGGCAACAGAGTGAACAAATGTTACAAAAGAAGAAGGGATCGATGTCTGATATCTATCCCTTCTTCAGTTCACCCTGTTTCCCAAGATAACATGGAGAGCGTACCAACCATTCCACAATCCCTTAATCTGCTCCTTTGCAATGTCAGGTCGGCCAAAGGTAAGACTCATATCATCCACGATCTTCTCGTGGATGAACAGGCCGACCTGGCATGCTTCACCGAGACTTGGCTGGGAGATGCCAGCGCTGCTACCTGGGCGCAGGCCCTCCCAGTCGGCTACACGGTTAGTGAGCAGATAAGGGAAAGTGGGCGGGGGGGCGGTGTGGCAATAGTTCACAAAACTAACCTAACTTTGATCAGGAAACCTGTCCGGAAAACGATCCACATCGAGTGTGTGTACCTTGGCCTGAAGACCAGGGATAGTTTGGGGATTCTGTTAGTATACCGGCCACCCCGTTGTCTAACAGATTCCCTGACTGAGCTGACTCAGCTGGTCTCTGAGTTGTTGTTGGAGTCTCCCAGACTTCTTGTATTGGGTGACTTCAACATTCCTCTTGAGACCAGCTCTTCTGATCTATCTGGAGCAGCTCGGGAGTTCATGGAATCCATGACAGGCATGAACCTATCCCAGTTGGTCAATGGGCCTACCCATTGCGCGGGTCACACACTCGATGGAATCTTTAGTACGGAACAGGAATATCCGTGGGCGGAGGTAACCAAAACCTCCGCACTGTCATGGACGGATCATTTCCTGATCAAGTTGGAACTAAAAGCCACTTCTGTCCCCCCCGGGGGTGGTGGACCCATTAGAATGGTCCGCCCTCGAAGACTAATGGAACCAATTGGTTTCCAGAAGGCCTTAGAGGGTTTAATGGTTGGCAACGCCGGTGACTCCGTCGAAGCTTTGGTGAATACCTGGAACACCGATCTTCCCAAGGCTCTCGACGCAATCGCCCCCAAGCGTCCTCTCCAACCCGCTCCAAATCGCAAACCCTGGTTCTCGGAGGAACTCAGGGAGATGAGGCGGGTTGGACGACGACTAGAGCGCAAATGGCGGAAGACTCGACTCTTCTCCGACAGAACTCGCCATAGGCAGCATCTTCGCGCCTATCGGGAGGCTTTGCGTGCAGCGCGGAGATCCTTCTGCTCTGCACGCATCGCGTCTGCAGAGTCCCGCTCAGCAGAGCTGTTTAGGGTTGTGGGGGAGCTGACGCGGGTGCCCCCTGCGCCAAATCCCCTACTGGACCCAACAACAGCCTGCTGTGATGAGTTTAACACCTTCTTTGCAGACAAAATCTCTCGGATAAGGGCCGACTTGAATGTCAATGTTTTGTCAGAGCCCATAGGTGAGGTGTCCGATAACTCCGTTGCTGTTTCTTTACTGGATGAATTTCAACCTGCAAGTACCGAGGACGTGGACAAGCTCCTTGGAAGTTTGAGAAAGACGACTTGCCCTCTCGATCCTTGTCCATCTTGGCTGGTCGCCCAGGGAGGGGACGCAGTGAAAACATTCCTTCGGGATGTGATCAATGCGTCCCTCAGGGAGGGTTCTTTACCATCTTGTCTAAAGGAGGCGGCCGTTAGACCCCTCCTGAAGAAACCCTCCCTTGATCCCTTGGATAAAAACAATTACAGGCCAGTCTCCTTGCTCCCATTTTTGAGCAAGGTCATCGAGAGAGCAGTCGCCTCCCAACTCCAAGCTGTCTTGGATGAAACTGATTATCTGAATCCATTTCAAACGGGCTTCAGGACAGGACATGGAGTTGAGACTGCCATGGTCGCTCTGGCCGACGACCTTCGCTTGAGCATTGACAGGGGTAGTGTGACCCTGCTCGTGCTCTTGGATCTCTCAGCGGCCTTTGACACGGTAGATCATTCCATCCTTTTGGGTCGACTGAGAGAGTTGGGGATCGGAGGCACTGCACTTCGGTGGTTCCGGTCCTTTCTCTCCGGGAGATCCCAAAGGGTGAGGCTCGGGGACAGTTGCTCTTCTAAGATAGAGCTTAATTGTGGCGTCCCTCAAGGCGCCATCCTGTCCCCGATGCTGTTTAACATCTACATGAAGCCGCTGGGTGAGATCATTCGGAGGCATGGAGCTCAGTGTCTTCAGTACGCTGACGACACTCAGATTTACCTCTCCATGACAAGATCGTCGGCTCAGACTTCAGATGGCGTCTCTCCTCTCAATGACTGTCTTACAGCAGTAATGGATTGGATGAGGGAAAACAGGTTGAAGCTCAATCCGGACAAAACGGAGGTGCTAACTGTCACAGGACCGAAGCCAGGATTGGGAATACACCTCCCGGTCCTAGATGGGGTCACACTCTCCTCGAAGGACCCTGTTCGCAGTCTGGGGGTACTCCTTGATTCGTCGCTTCACATGACTAGTCAGGTGAATGCGGTGGTCAGGAGTGCCTGTTATCAGCTTCGGCTGATCCGCCAGCTGCGCCCTTTCCTGGAGCCAAAGGACCTGGAGTCAGTGGTACATGCTTTGGTAACCTCACGATTGGACTTCTGTAATGCGATCTACATGGGGCTACCCTTGTGCCTAACTCGGAAACTTCAATTAGTTCAGAATATGGCAGCCAGGCTTGTCACGGGAACATCAAGGAGAGAGCACATAACACCAGTGCTCAAATCTCTCCACTGGCTGCCGATTAGTTTCCGAGCGCAGTACAAGGTGTTGGTTTTAACCTTTAAAGCCCTACATGGCTTGGGTCCATCTTATCTGAGGGACCGCCTCCTCCCATACGAACCTCTCCGCACACTCCGGTCTTCTGGGAGGAACTTATTGCAGCCTATGAAGACTAGACTGACGCAGACCTCCCAGAGGGCCTTCTCGGCTGTCGCTCCCAGGCTATGGAATGGCCTGCCAGACGAGATGCGTCTTATTACATCTTCTGATTGCTTTAAAAAAGCCTTGAAGACGCATCTCTTCCGGCAGGCCTTCCCAGAAAGTTCTTAACCTCCCGGCTCTGTTTGGGTTAAGCTCTCCCATTAGCATTTTAACATCTTGACCCTGATCTCTATGCAATGGGTTGCCGTTTTAAATTGAAATTTTTATTATGTCATTTTAATTGATGTTAGTTTAATTTAATTTTAAGGGGCGGGTGGTTGGGTATGGGTCATGTATATTTTATCTTGCATTTTTTAATTGATGTAACCCGCTCCGATTGGATACAGAGGAGCGGGCTATAAATAAAACATTATTATTATTCCTTTATTTCCCTTCTCAACATATGGAAATGATCAGTTTTTTGTGCCAGTGTAGCTGATGGCATTCTTTTAAGACATCTATGGAATGAAATGTTTCTTTTCTTTGATGGTACTCAGCCAAATGGTGCTGAACACAGGAGGACTCTGTTTTGGGGAACACTAGGAAGAGATGGTAACCAGATGATCAATACCTGGAGAGCGAAATGGTGAGTGGCATATTGGGTTGCTGCTGGGAATCCTATTATCCAACCACCACTGGAGGGCAAGATTATGTTGATTATGGCTGCCATCTAGCTTCCTCCATTGTAGCTACCAGATGTCCTAACTGCACAGAAGAACAAGGCACCGTACAATTAGGGTATTCAAGAAAATGTAGGACATTACCAAAGAAAAGCTAAAAACACTCGTATAAATGTATATTTATTTATTTTATTATTATTATTATTTTGCACAACTGTTTTTATTTGGTTCTGCTTTTTACTAAATATAATATAAATGTAAATTCAGGCTCCTTAGTCATACATTTTGATTTTCCTCCTGAACAGAAGATTAAAATATAGGACATGTCCTGGAAAAGGAGAGTAACTAGTCACCTTCAGCTACACCCCTTTACAGCTAAAAATAAACCTGGAAATTGCTGTTCCTTCTATGGCTTCATTGCTTGAAGAGAAGCAATGAAATTCTTAAGTATCCATTCATTTCTCCTGCTGCTTTTGGAAAGGAAGAGAAGATCTTTGGGACATAATTCAAGTGTTAAAAAGTGTTCCCCCCCCCCCAAATATTAATCTTCCTGCAATCAGTTTTCAGCTCTAAATGACACTCCAGAAACTGCTTTTCCTCTTAGAAAAAGTAACAACCGATCCTTTCTTCGATATATTTGCAAGTAACATGCTAGTCCAGCCCCATTCACAAACTGTATTTCATCCAATTTTCTCTGATGTGCCTCAAGATGGGGCTGTTTTCTTTTGAATAGATAGGGGGGGGGGGGGGGGAGAAGAAAAACATTTTGCTTTTCCCTAGGATTCTTCTTCTGAATCTTGAATAAATTGATAGGTTGTGCTGGCAATGAGAAATGGGTAAGTATCCACCATCCCTCCTCCTTTCAAGATGAAAAGTTCAGAGAAAGGTAGAGCAGACAATGTGTCATGTATTTGGATAGATTTAGACACTGAGTGAATTTTATTTAAGCTAGTGTTACCTTTCGTCAGCTGAGGAACATGTCTCCTAGTCGCCAGTTATAATAGGTAACTCTGGAGGGATTATGCAAGTATGTGCCTCATGCTTGTCAAAAAGTGGAGGGTGGGGAAGGAACATCTTCGTGCAGCACCTTCTATTCTTTCCGCAATTGGCAGCTTTTTGAGGAGACTTCAGAATGTGTTTTGCATACTAATTAAAGCTATTATGGCAGCTTGTCAAATCACTGTTTGGGGCGAGGTATGTTTTAGTCTTTGTCTGCTACAGCCTAAATAACCTCTCTTTAAATGCTCTCAGTTTCCAGAACAGTGCACACTTTATAGGCCTTTGAGTAATGGTATAATTGCAGTGACATGACATTGAAATATGAAAATTTTGGCACAGGGTTATTTTATGGGTGCCTTAAGTAGTGAGAAATCTTTATGAGCATTATGCACTTCACACACACACACACACACACACACAAATGTACAGAGCAGTTGTCTAAGTCAAGTTGACTAAGCAGCCTTGGGATGACTGCATCCTTGGAATCACTCTGCCATTCAGGAGCTGTGACAGGAGTTATGGGTTGTCTAGGTAGGGCTAGGAAACCTCTGAGTCTCTAGATCTTGTTAGACTACAATTCCCACTACACTTGGCCATTGGCCATGGTAACTGCGGTGATGGGATTTGGAATCCAACAACACCAAGAGGCCTATAGGTTCATGGTTCATAAAGGATGCTCTCTGAGTAGATCCTGTAGTTGGGATATTGCTTATTTCCTATCCTTTCTCCAAAAAGGAGATATAGCTAGGGATAGACAAGTCAGTCTATTGTGACCCTGTGCCATTTTTATCCATGTTAATACAAAGAAGTCTGTTCTGTCCCATTTATTCAGTGATAAGTAATAAGGCCGAAGTGCTGCATGATGGGGTGAGTTCCTATCACTAGTCCCAGCTTCTGCCAACCTAGCAGTTTGAAAGCATGCAAGTAGATAGAAAGCAGCTTTCAGTGCAGTTGTGCTGGCCACATGACCACCAGAACAGTCCTTGGACAACGCTGGCTCTTTGGCTTAGAATGGGAGATGAGCACCGCCCCCTACAGTTGGTTACAACTAGACATTCATGTCAAGGAATTTCTTTTACTTTTAATAAGCATAAAGACATAGACTTTCAGAATAATAATAATAATAATAATAATAATTTCTAACCCGCCCCTCTGAGTGAGCAATCAGGGTGGGATACAAGTTATATATTAAAATGGGTTGGACACACAACTGGGGACATGTAACTGAACTGGCATAGGGGGAATTTTATACCCTGTCCTCTCCGCTGAAGCCCTTCTACATCTCTGAAAATGCTTCACCAAAAATCAGGGGGCTCTACAAAGTGGGGTGAAATATAATATGCCAGCATAGAAGGAATCTTAAAAATTGGATGGAGGTAGCTTCCATGGATGTATCCCTTCTGTCAACAGCTCATGGATTGGACCTGACACATTTTCTCCTCAAATACACATTTCTTTATGTATTTTTTCCCCTCAACATATGCATTTTAAAAATGTATTTGGTGCATCTTGAGTACCAAAATCAGTGGATAATTGTGCTGAGACATAAATCCTGTACAAATCCTTTAATTTGTTAGAAGCTCCTGTACCATTGCTTCTGTCTGTCTGTCTTCTATCTTGTAACATCACCTGGTTGAGGAGATTTTACCCAGACACTATGCATTTCATTTGGTGCCCATTTGGACAACATCTGGCTTGGATTTTAAGCTTCCCTTTTAAATCAATGATGTATCTAGCTTTGTATGAGCAGAATTATGAGGCAAAATGTACATTCCACTATTCTATTGTTTGGTGAGAAATAAATCTTCCTTTCCCTTTGATTGTGCTTAGCTAATGAACAAAGTCTCATGTGCGTGATTGGCATTTGTGTTCCATGCTCTCTCAATTACAGTATCCCATTCCTTGGGTAAATGATACAACTCTGGAGAAAGTTCCAGCTTTTGGAGGAAAATGTAGCCAAAGTCTGTTTGCAGAGCTTCTTGCAAAAGTTGCACAGAAAGTAATGGGGCCATTGATGTGAAGGAGGAAGGATGCATTAAAACATTATTTCAGAAAAATCTGCAAAACATTTAGTTCCATGGTGTCTGTTGGTTTTCATGACACGTTAGATGTAGAAATATTAGTATACTTTTATATTAGATGTCCCCAAAATCCAGTTCCATTTTATATGCATTTCAGACCCATAGGAAGAGATCTTTTCCATCCTTGCTCTCAAACGGTGAAAAGTTCTTCAATCCTGAACTGCAGTTTCGGTAGAATAAATAAACTGAAGAAAAAACAAACTACTATATTTCTAATGTTGCTGTTTGTGAGTTGAGTTTGGTGACCATTAGTAGCTATCTAGAAAAGAATATACTATTTCCATATCATTCTAATGAAATGATCTCTCCACCCTATTTATGGAACTGTCTTGATGTAATATTGGGTGTTATGTTTCTTTTAATGATTTGTGAGCTGTCTTTCAAACTATAAAAGAAAGGCAAGATATCAACATGTTATAAATAAATTTCCTTCTTAAAAAGAGCAAGCTGCTGTGCACTTAGGGAAGAAAGTAAAAGCTGGATCCTATGAAATCAGAAACAGATCCTCCTGATTTCATATTATTTTTCCAAAGGATGCTACTCAAACCACCCTCACATCAGAGATTTCCTATGGCTCCATAGGATGAATCTGAGCAATCATATATTTGGCACATTCTTGTGCTGCCATAGCACAAAAACATGGATCTAAGGCATGGAACCTCATGGATCCATTTGATTTATACATGAGATCCACCTAAATCACATCCAGATTATGTCTCCCATCGCTAGTCACAGGATGGACCACAGCAGTCATGGATCCTGTACACCACTTTTTTACCCAGACCCTTTGCTTGATTAACTCCAGGGCATGTGAACTTGCAAATAAATACAAAAATAAATAATAAATGAAGAAGAAGAAATAAAGAGAAGGTGCTTTTTCTACTGTTTTAATATATCAGTTCATGTGCTAAATCCCCTCCTCAGTGATCTCACTATATTAATAATGCTTTGTTAAAAACAAAACACCCCTATGTCTAATTTTCCAACTTTTATTTTAGATTTAAAACAATCATGGGGTCCTGATCCAGTATTGCACCTCCACTTGAGTTGGGGGCACTGCACTAATTTCCTGATGAAATCTGCCCAGTGTGTGGTGCCAGATTGGAAACTGGAAGCTGTTTCCCCCATCAAAACAAAAGCATCAACATCAAACACGTTTTTTTTAAAACTGCATCATTAATGCACTGTGTGGTTTGCTGTTTAAACTCAGAGGAATTTTAGATGCAGTTCACGGAGGGCTCAATTTGCTATAAATAACCTCCTTGTTATCCTTGTGTCCTGCTTGCTTGTGCCCTGAATTTCTTGAAATGCTTTATGTCTGAACTGAGTTTAAAGCCCATTGAGACAGTGATCTTTTCTCTTCCCAATGTATCTGCAATGATGCTGGGTTGCTCAGGGCAGCCAGGCCATCATTTGAACATATAGGGTTTAATGTTTTAAAGGGGATACATACTTTGTACTATGTACTAGCTGAAACCCTTTATAACACCAGATGGACAAAGGTTCTTCTCTCCATTCCTTGTAGTTTGCAGAAATATTTTCATCCTGGGGCTTTCATAAAGTAAAAACAGGTTTAAAGTTATTTTAGACACTATTTTGGCCTTATTTTAGCTGACAGATTCAGTGTGTGTTTGAAGACTGTCTCTAAATTACAGAATGAGCTGTAAGTTTCCAGAAATATCCACTGCACCAAGACAAGTAAAGGAATGGAAAGTGAACTGCATTACAGGTTGAGAAGAACTATTTCACAAAGCCAGAATGAGGAAAGAGCCTGCTGATGATATTCACATTTTCTATTAACCACTCCAGCAAAGCTGTCCTTTTCTTCAGTAGAATCAATTTTTAGAAATTGTAGAAGGACTCCACTTCTTTCAATCAAATAATTAACCACACAAACACACAAATACATGGGAGCTACAAAATAGCAAAAGTAGAGTATGCTTTCTTGTATTATTTTTATTTTGTGATTATTGCAGAAAAAAATAAATACAGTATATAAAAACATGCAAAGTATGAAGATAAAATACACAGAACACAGTGATCTGTGTATATACCACTTTTCTTTTGTAACTCAAGTGGCAGAAGTAAAACTCTGTGCTTGTTGTTGGCAAGCATTTTAAAATTGCTTTAAATTATCTTAGATCTTGCCTTCAAAGTGCTGCAACAATTCTGCTACAAATACAGCAAATGCTATATGATTGCTCTGAAAGTTTCAAATGTTGGTCAAAGAAGACCACCCAATGGGAAAACAAATGGATCACAGGGGAAAAAATCTGAATTAATGGGCTTTTCCAGACAACTGCAAATTAGCAAGAGCTCTGGTAACAGAAAATGTTGTTTATTACTGAGTGGTATCTCTTTCTATCACTCGATATACATACCAATTCACAAGAAAGGAGATACAAAAGAATGCAGCAATTATAGGACAATAGCACTAATCTCACATGCAAGCAAAATAATGCTCAAAATTCTGCAGCATAGACTCCAAACATACATGCAGAGAGAAATTCCAGAGGTGCAAGCAGGATTCAGAAAAGGAAGGGGCACTAGGGACGACATTGCAAACATATGAACATTAATGGAATCCTCCAAACAATTTTAAAAAAAAAGAATCAGCATGTGTTTCATAAACTACAGCAAAGCATTTGATTGTGTAGGTCATGAAAAACTATGGAATGCACTCAAAGACAGGGGCACACCACTACATCTGATAGTCCTGCTGAGGATTCTGGACCAAAGACAAGAGGCTGCTGTCAGAAAAGAATTTGGGGAAACAGAGTGGTTACCAATAGGCAATGGGGTCAGGCAAGGCTGCATCCTATCACCTTACGTGTTTAATTTATATGCTGAAAACATCATAAAAAAGCAGAATTAGAATCAGAAAAGGACAGGCCTGTAGCTAGGCTGGGACAACCAGGGCCCACAAAATACTGCTCCTTTGTCCGCCGCAACAGAGGCACCATAAGCACCCTGGAATGCTGCTGTGACATTCTTCATGCGCTGTGCCATTTGGATGTGGTGCATAAACCACGTCATCGATGCGTGCCTCGTGTAAATGGTGGCATGCCAAGATGGCACCCATGGCATGCAGTAGTACTCAGGACATTAGGGCCCCAAATATACTTTCTGCCCCAGGGCCCCAAAAGGCCTAGCTATGGGCCTGGAAAAAGGACGAGTGAAGATAGGAGGAAGCAACATTAACAACCTAAGATATGCAGACAGCACCGTAATATTAGCAGAAGACATTCAGGAATTGGAATAGTCAATAAGGAAGGTCAAAGATGGAAGTACAAAGGCAGGTCTGATGCTGAACATAAAGAAAACAACAATAATGACCACAGAAGAAATTCACAAATTCAATCTAGAAAACAAGGAAATTGAAATAGTTGAATAATTCCCATATCTAGGATCAGACATTGACCAGAATGGAGACTACAGTCAAGAAAGAAGAAGAAGAAGAAGACTAGAATGGGAAGGGCAGCTATGAAAGAACAGGAAAAGATAGTGAAGAGCAAAGACACACAACTGAGAAGAAGTCAGAGTTGTTCAGGCCATTGTATTCTCAATTATCATGTATGGATGTGAGAGTTGCACACTGAAAGAAGAAGACAGAAAGAAAATCAATTCATTTGAATTGTGATGCTGGAGAAGAGTATTTAGGATACCATGGACAGCCAAGAAGACAAACAAATGGGTACTTGAACAAATCAGACCAGAGCTTTCCTTGGAAGCAAAGATGATGAAGCAGAGACTATTGTACTTTGACCACATAATGAGAAGGCATGGATCACTAGAAAAAACAATAATGCTAGGAAAGGTGGAGGGTAGAAGAAAGAGAGGAAGGCTACAAACCAGATGGATAGACTCAATTAGAGGACAGGGATTCATGGTCTCCTCCACAGGGTCACCATGAATTGGAACCGACTTGAGGGCAACTAACAACAACAACAACAATCTCTTGAGGTTGCTTTTGCATTCACTTGGAGGTTTCAGTCCTTGTAGAACAGGGACTTTTCCATGCTCCACATCCCTAGGAAATATTTGATACCCCCTACAAAAGCAATGTCATATTTCCAAGTGAATTCAAACGATGGAGAGAGGCACGGTGCTGGCTCTGTACAAAAAGAAAATATCAGGCTAGCTAGAGCTAGGAAGAAGGGACCTGGTCTTTGTTCATAGACAGCTTTAGGTCTCGGTCTGTGGTAAGAATCTCCCAGCACTCTCCAATAACATTGCTGGAAGGGAAGGAGGTGAAAACAATTACCTTCCCCTGTCTTCTGTAATTTTGCTTGTTCTTTATTAACATTTTAAAAGAACTAGGACTCTGGAGACCAGGGTTCGAATTCCCACTCAATCATGAAACCCACTGGGTGACCTTGGGGCAGTCACACTCTATCAGAGGATGGCAATAGCAAACCCTCTCTGAAGAAAACCCCATGATAGGTTTGCCTTAGGGTCACCACAAACTGGAAATAACTAGGAGATACATTGCTCAGCTGGAGACACATTGCCCAGTTGGCTCTTATTACAGTTTGGTATCTCAATTGCTGAACTGATACAAATTGATTTAGACACAAGTTGGATCAATTTAGACCCAATTTGGATCAGTCTAATTTGATTCAGGATTTGGCTGAATTGGCTCCACAGCCCTAAAAAGTATTATAACACAAGCACCATGGAAGGTGAGGATTCAGAACCTGTTTAGTAGAATCCATTAAGAATAAGATGGGTTGTTACTCCTATTACTAGCTAACTTCACTACTGCATATTCCTTCTCCAGAAGGGCACATTTGCTTGAGAAGGGGTAGGTAACAACAGGAACAGCAGGGAAAAAAATTACCATTAGGCTTGATCTTTCCAAACCTTCTCAGAAAAAGCAGGCTTAAGACCTTGAATTTTCCAAAGAGATTTTTGAGGAAACTCAGCATACTTTCAACTAATTGCACAGTGAACCTTGCAGGGCTGGGGAGTAGTGCAAATTGTGGGGTTACTCCTTGTCCTACTCTGGAGTAAGATATTTTTTTCTTAATGTTACTTCTACTCCTATTATACTCCTCAATATTTTTTTTTTCAAATTGTGTTTTCATGTACAATATAATAGCAGGAATAAGGAGTAACACATATATTTTGTTACTCCTAATTCCTACTCTTACTCCTGTAAAAACCTCTTACTCCTTCTTACTCCTACTCCCCAGTCTTGGGGCCTTGTATTTATTTTTCCTATCACTTATTGGGTTGTCACCCTCGCTTGACTTCTGGGGGAATGCCATATTTCTATGAGTGTACCAGTGAAGCTCCATTGTCTTTATAGCATTCTTTTGGTTACTGAATATAATTGGACTTTCTTGCTTATTAAGATCATGCTGTTGATGTTATTGCTTGCACATTTACCTTTTTTTTTTTTGCTTTAATTCCTGTTCAGAATCTGATTTCCCTGTAGCATCTTCTTTGCAAACATAAAGCTATTTTAATTGCATTAATTACTCAATATTTATTACTGTTTGATTTTTTTTCTGAAATAGTCTTACTGTGAGAAACAACTTTTATTTCCTTTGAGACTTATCAAAACAGTTGTAATCTGCTACATGTGCTCATTTCAGCGCAAGTGAGGACGGCCTCAAATGGAAAAATAAACAAACAAATTCTGAGATGTCATTAGTGTTTTTATGTACATCATACATTTTAGCCTGAACCAATTTAATATAGTACAGGCAGAGAAACAGAGGATTAAAAAACAAGACATCTGAATCTCTATCTAGGCCAATGGTTCCCAAACTTTTATACTCCAAATGTTTTGGACTTCAGATCCCAGAATTCCAGACTGTTGATCACAATGACTGGGGCTTCTGGGATCTGAAGTCCAAAACACCTCAAGTTTGGGAATCACTGCTTAAGACTGTTTCACAATACACATTTATAGCACTATGATTCCACTTTAATTGCCGTTGCAATATCCCATGTGATCCTGGGATGCCAGATTTGTTTTTTAATTGTTGTTAACTACCTTCAGGTCATCCCTGACTCATGGTGACCATATGGATGAGACATCTCCAAGACCCCTTGTCTTCTACTGCTCTACTGAGATACTGTAATTTCAGGCCTGTGAACTCCCTGATTTAGTCTATCCATTTGGCATGTGTTCCTCCTCTCTTTCTACTGCCCTCCAGCTTTCCTAGCATTATTGGTTTTTCTAATCAGTCATGCCGTCTTGTGATGTAGCCAAAGTACAAGAACCTCAGTTTGATCATCTTGGCTTCTAGGGAGATTTCTGGCTTTATCTGTTCAAGGACCCATTTGTTTTGGTTGTCCATAATATTCTCAGCACTCTTCTCCAGCACCACATCTCAAATGTGTAGATTTTCCTTTTATCTGCCTTCTTCAATGTTCAGCTCTCACATCTGTACATAGTGATGGGAAATACAATGGCTTGGATGATTCCAACTTCATTGTTCAGTTGTGTATCTTTACTCTTTATGATCTTGTCTATTTCCTTCATAGCTGCCTTTCCCATTCCTAGGCCCATTTTAGATTGGCAAAAAGAGGGCTGCATGAAAGCCCAGCCTTTAGATGAGAAAAAGGGAAAGTGTGCCATGAAAACGCTATTTTGGCGCTTTAAGGGAGAAGAAGCGCCTTTTAAAAAGTGCTGGATTTCCCTACTCTTTTTTAAAAAAGAGCGCTATAGTGCAAGTGCATCTAAAGGCTAAGGTGTAGTTGCACGGTTAAATGGGGCTCTGTCTCTTTAAATCGCCCATTTAAAGGCAGTACTCCAGGGGCGGAGCATAATGGATCGTGGGTTGGGAGCATGCGTGGTGTGGACTTTACTTCTAATTAAAACGCTCAATGCCCTGCAGGTGTAAAAGCTGGGGTTTAACCGCACAGTTTTTTAAAGCTCCCAAACCCTAGCTCCAGCCCTAATCCGAACCCTAGAAATGCGCAGTAGGGACTCTGGGATGCCGTTACTGTTATTCTACTGTGGATAACATGTCAATTCATTCACAAAATAAGGGGGTTCATTCTTGATGCATCAGTGCAACGGCACAGTTTAAAAAGGCAGAGGAACCGCAGTGATAAACCACTGAACTTTTAAATTTCTTTTCCTTGCCAGCTGCAAACTGCGCAATTGCGCAATTGTGCAGTTCACAGCAGGCAATGATAATGTTGCTGTATTGTGTACCTGCGCAATTGCGCAGTTCGCAGCTGGCAAGGAAAAAATTTTTTAAGCGTGGCTAAAAGCCGCGTTCATTGCCGCCCATGTAGCTGCTCCGCCTGTGTTTGTAGCGTTCTGACAGCTTCCCATGTAGCTGCTGAGCCACAGAAAAGACCTCAGATAAGTTGTTCCCAAACCCCTCAGTCTAGCTGCCCTGTACTTTTTCAATGCACACCTGGGGCTTGCAGTCTAGCTGCTAAGCATTAAGGAAAAGGCAACTTCATGTCACACTTTCCTGCCAATCTAAAAAGCCCCCTAGTCTTCTTTTGATTTCTTAACTCCAGTCTCCATTCTTCTCAATGTTTGGTCCAAGGTACAGGAACTCATTAACTATTTTGATTTCCTCATTGTCTAAGTTGAGTTTATGAAGGTCCTCCATGGTCATTATTTTTGTTTGTTTTTATGTTCAGCATTAAGCCTGTCTTTGTCCTTTCTTATTTGATCTTCCTTTAGTAATTGTTCCTAGTGTATGATGTTTTCAGCCAGTAGTATGATATCATCTGCATATCTTAGATTGTTGGTATGCCTTCCTCCTATCTTCAGTCCTTCTTCTAAATCTAAACCTGCTTTTCATATGATATTTTCTGTATACAAGTTAAACAGATAGGGTGATCAAATGCAGCCTTGCCTGACCCCTTGCCGATTGGGAACCATTCAGTTTCTCCATATTCTGTTCTAACAGCATCCTCTTGTCCTAAGTACAGATTTCTCATTAGGACTATCAGATGTGGTGGCAGTCCCATGTCCTTAACAGCCATCCAGTCAAAGGCTTTGTTATAGTCTATAGTATATAGCACATGCTGATTTTTTTCCTGGCATGCCTTTGTTGCTCCATTGATATTTTTGATACTGAGTGTAGAAAATGGTATTTAGTATTCTCAGCCAGAGAGCCTCTGACTAAACCAGAGGATGCAGCCATGGCAGTTAAAGCGGAATTACAGAGCTATAATTGTGTATTGTG
This sequence comes from Urosaurus nigricauda, assembly GCA_034509955.1. NCBI lineage: Eukaryota > Metazoa > Chordata > Lepidosauria > Squamata > Phrynosomatidae > Urosaurus > Urosaurus nigricauda. Next base: position 152,973,298 of record JAOEGL010000005.1, on the reverse strand, counting down.
AAAGGGCACAGAATACAAAACTGTTCATGAATTGCCAAAGTAGGAAAGGACAGCTACATAACATCAAGGAATATCAATCAAGAGCTGCACCCGCACTGCAGAAATAATCCAGGTTGACACCACTTTAACTGTCATAGTGATATGCCACGGGATTCTGGGAATTGTTTGTAGATCTTCTTATTCAACAGGATACTTTCCCATCTCCTCAATATGCATTCACCTTCTGAAAACTGAAAATCTTCTTAAAACTTGAGTGGAGCTCCAATATATAAATTCATGAGATTTTGAAGAGCATGAATAATAATAAGAGCTTAGAAACACAAGTGGTAGCACAAACATAATACTGTTAAATCATTTAGGGAATCTAATTTGGTGAGTTTTAAACTGAGAAATGTATTAGTTTTAATTGGATAAGTGAAAAACATCATCTACAATTGCTATAAGTGACCATAATGAGTTACCATAAGAAAAAAAAATAATATTTAGCATAATAGTGATTAAAATAATGCATTCTAAATAGTCTGCTGGAAAATTTATTATGACAAATTAATCTTTTACAAATTATGTCCAAGCTCTGATAATAACAAATGATCTAACTTTATTGTGTAGAAAGGCACACTTTGAATTCAATGAGATTTAAGCATGCCTAACCTTGTATTCTTTCCCCCCCATTTGCTGTATTTTTTACTGAAAAGAGCAGTGTTCAGAGAAATATTGATTTCTCTATAGGCCATATTTCAAAGATCACATATGAGTAAAAGGGCACAGCCTTTTTTCAAAAAAGAAGAAGGTATGCAATGAAGTTTAGGCTGCAATTCTATACTGTACATAGCATGTGGGAAAGCCCTACTAACTCATTGTAGCTTACTTTTGAGTGGACATGCATAGGATTATGTTACTATCAATTTGTACTGAAACTGATTACACACTGAGGTGAAAGATCAGCAAACTTGAGCCTAAACCTAATGTTAGTCTCAACAAGATTAGAACCATTGAATCGGTAGGATTTACATCAATGCCATTAAGCAATGTACTCGATGGGTCAACTTTAATTGAAAAAAGAATCAGATTCAGGCCAAAGGAAGCCAGTGTTAAACAAGTATCACAAGCATGTTGGAATATCAATGTCTTCAAATACGGATGAAATATAAACAGGAACATAGGATAATCCAGAGCTCCCCTGTCTGGTGCCCTCCTTATACATGGCCAGTGGTCAGGGATCATGGGAATTGCAGACTGAAATATCTGGAGAGTGATTAGTGGGGGAAGGGTGGTCTAAAATATTCAGGACAGTGAATGTGCTCACAGTCTCATCAACTGGCTCAATTTGGCAGGGATACAAATGATTAATCTTCTGTTATCCCAATTTTCCAGCTGCTTTTAAAAACTTATGACTTATGTACAGTTGTTTGTGGGATGGATGGCACAGACAGGTGGGGTTACCACCTAGTTACAGGAGCGGGCATACCGTAACCATTATTATTCTTTTGTAGGCTAGTTTTTGTTTTCCCTGAAGAAATTTTAAACATGTTTATCCAAGCAAACATTTACAAATTGCAAACAGATGTACAATATACTGCACACATGGTTTCCAGGTTTTAGCAGAGATGTACTTCTCCCTGCACCCCTTGTGCCATTTTCTCTCAGCCATAATAATGCATTTCATTGCACAGCTGAGTTTCAATGGAAAGTGCTATCTATCTGCCAAAAACAGTATTGTCAGTTGCATTTCTTTTTCATTTGGAAGAAAGCTTTTGAAGTGACCTTCCTAGCTAAGAAGAGGTAATGGTCTGACTTCATTTAGTGCAATTTCTGTGTCTGATGAAATATCTCACAATCTTGTAGTACTGACCTAACAAATAAGTAAAAACAGCCGAAGATGAACTCTAAGGGTGCAATCCATCTACCTCCCATCAATTTCATGTTCTTAACAATTTCATGGAAATCAATAGAACTTAAGGGAATTTGACTTTGGCTACAGTGTGCCCTTAACTGGCAAATGCGAGAGTTGGATATGCCACTGAATCCTGTGAAAGGTTTTGATGGGATACATGGTTTGAATTAACATTTAGGGACCGATTCAGAAGTCTCAACAATCATTGAGAAAGTGCTGGGGTGCCAGATGTTTCATTCCTAAGCATCAAAGATTTTCTATCTTGCTTCTCACTCTCTTTCAGATCCAAGGATGAAATGACACAATATATTAAATGAGCAACATGCCACCTCAGATCACAGTGTCTTTTACTCAGGAATAAGCATCCAGGATCAGGTGCCACATGTGTGGGTGGGGTGATTTAATCCATCCCCAGGCTGGTTTTATTTTAAAATGTATGGACCATTTACCAAACTTTTTTTTAAAAAAAAGAAGGAAGAAAATTCCAGCACTCCAAATGAAGTTTTTTTTTTTAAAAAAAAAACCCAATTCTGCACACTCTTCCCCATTTTTAGCTACGAACAAGACCTTTAAATGTCAGCAGCTGCGTTCTCTCTTACAATTTCACTATTGAAAGTTCTCATGAAATCTGAAAGTGAAATTATTCAAAAGTATTACTTGTAACTGAGAAATGAATGAATATTTGGTGTTCTTTCCTGCTTGAAAAATGGGTCAGGAAATTTAATCAGGAAGAACAATGAAGTGGAGAAAATTCTGGGCAATTTTATTCCAGTATTTTCATATACAGAGATGTTTTGTTAAATTATTCTGAACAGAAATTCACATGGTTTCTTAGCATGAAAACCATGGGCTTATGTGCAAAACACACATAGGGACAACATCATTTCCTCCAAAATGCTATTACTGAAGCCTCACAACCTATCCCAACACAGCCATTTCCAAGGTGCTGGAGAATGGGATAGTGTGGAATGATGTGTCCAGTCCAATCATGTGCTGATCTTGCTTCAAAATGCTTCAGGTGTGTGCACTTTGCCACGCAGGCCGGGCGCCAATAAAAGAGGCAGACAACTGGCTGGAGGAACATGGCCACAACTTTATTAACTGCTCCAGTAAGCAATAACACAATATATATAGGGCTGGCCCAAAGCATAAGGTCTGGATCTGGCCCATCAGCAGGACCTTGTTTGGTTGATGTATGGTTGCTTGGCAAACCAAGCTTTGGGATGACATAGATGCCCTATTATGCAGTTACGCAACTACGCTCCAACACTTGGATTAGCAAGGATCTCTGCAGGGAACAAGAACAATGCAAGGTGTGGTCGATTTATTTCATCAGTGTAGAAATGCCAATAGAATCTATTCAATAAGACCTGGGTCCTTCATATATTGTATTGATGTAAATTGTGTTTTTACTACTTTGAAACCATAAAAATGGCTGACTGAGAACAGCATGAAAAAACACATTATTTAGAAAACACAACTCCATCACTGCCACCATCTTTATCACCCATGGAAGGGGCCGTACAGTATGGCCTCATTTTCTACTGGCAGAGAGCAGCTCGGAAAAGTTACTTTTTGGAATGCGACTCCTAGAATCTCACAGCCAGTAAAATCAATGGCCAGGCTAGATAGGGGATTCTAGGAGCTGCAATCCAAAATTTCCCAAGCTCTTCATTTAGCCACTGGAGGCCTTCTTTTTGCATTAGAAACCTCTGCCATCATTATTTCTCTACTGCTGGTGCTCCAATGATAGCAGAAAGAAAAAAAGGTTACACATTGGAGCATCCTGGGGAGGATCTAAAGGTGAAACTACACTGCAGAAATAACAGTGCTGTAGTTTCATCCTATGGAATCCTGGGATTTGTAATGTTACAAGGTCTTTAGCCTTCTCTGCTGGTGCCTCATAAAACTATAAATCCCAGAATTCTATAGGATGGATCTATGGCAGTTAAAGATCTCTACTCTGATGCCCCAACAAATTACAATTCCCAGAATTCCATAGCATTCAGCCATGGCAGTTAAAGTGGTGTCAAACTGGATAGTTTCTGCTGTGTGGATGCAGCCTCAGACAATTTCCTTTGGCTTCAAACATTTTGAACTGAAATACAACACTTGTAGACAGTGCATGTTTATCCCACTCCCCCTCATTTTGGCATAATGTTCTTGCCACAATAATCCAGTGATGTGCTGGCATTTTTATCAGGGAAGCTGAGAAACAAAATGGTCATTTGAAAATTAAATGCCTCTGCCTATTTCTACCAGCTGCTCTTCCTAAACAGAGTTGAGGCCAAGTCAGCTTGCTTACTAACCTTTATGTTTATCTGAAGAACAGGAAAGATAGAAACAGTCCAAGTTCCTTCTGCCAGTCTGCCAGGATAGCCAGAGCTCAACCTTTACAGAAATGTAAAGAGCCCTGCATTTGCATGAGATGTTTGCTACAATCAATGGAGATTATCACACACAGATGGGATAGGGATGGGATTGCTTCCCCATCATTATCCTGTCATTTAAGTGACATTGCATTAACATGAACTCCCATTGATGCAAAATGCCGGGCAATGATGGAACAATGAAGGGTCAATGACAGGATCAACATGATGTCATATGAAAGCCTTTTGCATGTTTGTTGTCACTTGTGCTTTTTGGACAGGATAATATCCAGATAAATACAACGTCATCTGAATGTCCTCCCCATGATAATGTGGGCAGGGTGGGACAGGACAATGACGTCCTGTCCCTCGTGTGCTAATCTCCAAGTGTGTTATTATAAGGAAGTGGTATATGCAGCAGACAACCCATGCTGCCAGTTATTTCTCCTCCTTGTTTTTTCCCCTGGCATCTCAATTTCCATTCAGGCTGTTTTTGCTTATTAATTTAATACTAAGAACTTTATCACACCAGCCTGCTGTCTCACTGCAATCACATTAATTTAAGAAAAGGGAAACATATTCGTTTGGGAACATTTATTATCACATTTCTCTGCAATAGTGTTAAGGCACTACTTTGGCAAACAATGGTCCCGCTCTCTCCACACGGCTTCCGCACAGCTTCCATAATTCCACCTTTCTGCCCTGTGCCCTACCCAGCATGCCTTTCAGGTTTTATTATTTTTATATTTACTGCAGTTGAGAAATTATGGCAATGCAATGAAATAAAAAAAAAATAGGACAAGAAATAAAGGGCCTTTTGGGTTTTTTAATTTTAATTTTTGCCACAATTGAGCAATTATGGCAATGAGGTTAAATTGAAAAATAGAAAGGAAAAGAAAAGAAATAGAAAAGTAAAGGCAAAGAGTCTGCTTGGGAATAGTCAGGGGGAGGGGAAGAGAATCAGGGCCACTGATCCTACATGACTGTCAGCATGTCAGAACTATGGTGAAAGGGAGCTACCCCACAGATGGCACTCAAGGAAAAGCAGCAATATTGGGAGCCACTAACTGGTTTTACTTTGAATGAAAATGTACACTCTACTAACAAATGGAATGCAAAGCAGCAGCAGGACAGACACAATGTCATGTGATAAATATTGGCCAAAGACATTTTTATCCTGTTGAAATCCCACTTTGCTAGTGTGATGAAGTCCTAAGTTAACCAACCAACTGTATTACAGGGGCTATACAGACAGGCAGCTAAAGGCAGCCTCTTTTAGTCCTGGATCTTTGCTGTGGCAACCACACGCCGTGACAATGATCCGCTCCATCTTGGGAGCAAAAAGAAGCTGCTCTAAACAGCTTCCTGGAAGGGGTGCCATAGTGGCGCTCGCCCACCCTGATCATGCCCCTTCCATGGAGCACCATTTGGGTGCTGCACTGCCTGTGCATCATAATGGCATGCCCTGTGTAGACGGGCACATGCCATAATGGTGCACGTGCGGTGAAACTAAGGCTTTGAGCATGTAAATGCTCAGCCCTAGTTCAGCCCTAGCATGTAGTAAGGCCGGCACAAAGTGCTGGTCTGTACTGCCCCATACTCTCCATCCCAAGTACATGTCTTGGAATGAGCCCAGTCCAAACCAACTGGATGTACACTGGACATAAATGTTCAGGAAAGTAAGGGAAGAGTTTTCAGTGGCAATACTAGCACTGTCTTTAGTGCACTGCCAAAAGACTAGGAGAAGATTATCGTTATGGCATCATTTTTAATCCAAGATTTTAATAGTGCTTCTTTTAACGGATGAAGAGTAAGCCTTGTGAGGTATCCAATAATGAGCTGCTTCCAGAGGTATCAATGATATAGTCATGTCTTCTCAGAATAATTTTCTAACCCATTATTACTGCTGTTAATCTTTAAATTGCTTTCTAATGTAGAAAACATTTTACAATTCTTATCTGAACAGCAGCTTTTAAACACATTGTTAGTGCTTTTATTACCGGATGGTTAAAAGGAGGAGTTCCATCTCTTCTATATTGATGTGGAAATGGATCAAAGCCTAAAAATAATATTTTTCTCCCTCCTTTATTGAGCATACTTGCAAATTAATGGTAGTCATTGGAAAAAATACAGCAGTATGATATCATATTTCCAAAAGGAGTACATTCTTGGAAAATATATTCTTGGAAAATGGTTTACTTACACAGAGCTTGGGACATTAATTGAAACATCAGTCTTATCAATTTAACATTAATATTCCAGTGGATTTCATTACATTACATGTTAATACAGTTTACTTTTAAAGATAATATAAAATTAATAGAGATGGCCATCACCACCCCAAAATTACCCCCAAGGTAAAGAATGAAAATAAGACAAACCAGAAAGCATGGTTTTTGTTGATGTTGTTGTTGTCTACTGTTATGCATCTTCAAGTTGATTCCTGCATATGGCAGCCCTATCATATGATTGTTGTTGTCCCCCCGTACCAGAGATTGATTCAGGTTGGGTTTGCCATTGTCTTCCTCTGAATATAACCTTGGCATTCTCTGGGTGTCTGCTTTCAAAGTATTAAACAGGCCTAACTTGCTTACTTTCTGAAATCAGGTAGGATCCCTTTCCCTAAGGGTACTCACTACTAAAGTCATTGGATTTGCAGTTTTGTGAGACTCCAGCACTCTTTGACAGAGAATGCTGAAGACCTTGTAAAAGTACAAATCATAGAATTCCATAGGATGGAGCTACAGCACTTGAAGTGGTGTCAAACTGCATTATTTCTACAGTGTTTGATACACCCATTGACAACATGCTGTGCTCACAGGCACTCACAGACTTCCCTCTCCAGTTGGAAATAAACTTTGCTGCAATCTACTTGGCAATGAACTATCATGCCCATGATGTATGTGACTTGGTTATTAAATGCCATACCAAGAGGTTGAGGGGAAGAGAGAGAGAGAAGAGATTAATTTAGTTTCAATTACAAATTTGTATGGTTGAACTGTCTTAACTTTTTAAAGTAATACATTCATGATGAAGGCTGGAGTACTAAGGGATTAAACCTTTTAACTTAAAAAAAAAAAACCAACCTTTTTGCTCTCTCAAGATTTGTGACTGTAGGAGAATAATAACCAAACTTGCATTTTTGAGAACACCAGTTGTCAAATGCTAAGGTTGGCCAGAGGATTATGATCACAGGATGTGTGTTTTAAATGTTCCCTTAGAATTCACAGGGTCATCATATGATTGTATGAACTGTTCTTTGTTATATATGCTATTCTTTTAGTAGAGAGACTCAATAAAATTATTTAATTAAAAAAGAAAAGAAAAAAGGGTCATCATAATACAAAAAGTGTGGTACAAGTTCTTTCAGGTAATTAATTTGCTTGCTGGATGATTTTCTTGCTTTAGAAAAGAAGCAAGAGAGGGAGGCATAGGGTTCACATAGGAAGACGGAAGAAAAAACTGGAATGTGTGGTGAGTTCAGAATCAACACAAGCAAACTTTTATGATGTTGATTTAAAGGTGGTTCACCTTTTTCACTTCCCTAAAGTGTTTACTCTGCTGAAACCTCATTAATTATTTATTGCTTACCTTTCTGGTGATCAGAGAAATGAAGCAGGGTAAGGAAGTCAGTTAGACCATTGAAATCATTAATTAATATTATGGTAACCTCTGCACCAAGTTCCAGTTTTTACTGTTATTTTCATACGTATATGAAAGACATCTGTGGAGGAGGGAGTGTATGTGTAACCTTATTCACATTACTAATTTCAGTCTGCCCTTCATCACCATGGATGCTGCAATTTTATGTAAGGGACACCATTTCATTATGCCACTGTATTTAATGGGACTTCAGCATCCATGGATTTTGGTATCCATGGGGATGGGTGGGTCCTGGAATCAAACCCCAGTTTCATAAGCAGCTTTACCATAGGCCACTCTGTGCAAGTTTATAGTTATTTGTTCATGAGCTAATTGTACAAAGTTTGGCATTGTAGAAAATGGAGAGAAACCCATCTTTCCTTCTTGTTCCAGAATAATTTTTGATGGAAATCACAGATTCTGTCCCTAAGTTAGTAGAGACTTTTTGTCTATCTAGCTCAGTGTTGCCTGCTCTGAAAGCAATCATCTCTGCAGGACATATTTGAGAAACTTACTTTTTTGCTCTGTAACTTTGGGTGGGGGACTGAGTGAGTTTTAGAACACTTGGCTCCAGAGACATTTCCTAACATTATCTAGCTAATTTTTAAATAGGAAATCTGGGACATTTTGCATGCACATTTTTAAGGTCACCCACCCCCTCAACATATATATATATATATATATATATATATGAATGAATGAAATGAATTTCATCATCGATCCCCAGAGCTTCTGCAAGAGTATTTCCCATGAATAATGCCCACATACATTTGCACTGATATGCCTAATTTTGGAATTCTTTAAAAGACAATTGATCCAGTGTGTCCCATTCATAAATTAGAGCACTATGCATGTTCAGTTTAATTCACAACTTAGTCAAGGCCAAGCTTTGAGCTTTGGCTTGTGTTTGCTCATGGATTGCTGCCTAGGTTTGTGAAAGCTGAGTAAATGTGTGCTGAGATTATTTGCACAGCTGGGAAGTTGGTGAAAATCAATTGTCATTAATCACCCTACCCACTTTCCATTCTTTTTCCAAGAAGAATCCTAAATATATGCTAATGATTAACACCCCAAAACGTTCTGGAATCTTTGGGTAAAGACTGTGAGGTAGCTGGCATATTGGAGTAACTTTTAAAACTAGAAGCATATGGATACTTTCCAAAAAGGTTTGTTGGTTTATGCCTGTAGAGATAACTTCATTAATTTGGCTTCTACACATTTTATGGAGCACATTTCCTTTGTGCAGTTCATTTGCTTTCTACATAGGAACACTGAAAATCCCCTTGTGTTTCAGTGCCAAACAGGATAATAGATTAAACATATGTATTTAATATAGCTTGTTTAAATCATCCCCTTTTGCTAAGATATACATTAAAAATGACCATCCTGACTGGCAGATTTCCCTTTCAAGAAAAATGCCAATAGCAACTTCCAATATTCTAACAATAGGGTTGGGAAATCTCATTCGGCAACTGAACTATTCTTGACATCTGATTCTTTGACACAAGAAAGAAGGATCCTGAATTCAGTGGGCAGTCACCTGAAAAAAAAAATCATTGTCTTCACCTCAGTTTCCCATCAGCAAAATGAGCACCTTCAATACTAGGTTGAGGCTGAAATTTTCTTGTGAAGAATTTCAGGGAGGGAAAAAAAAGATTTGGGACATAAGTAAAATTTTGTTTGCACCCACTAGCTAACTTCTGTTTTTGCCTTATCTGTGTGACTATGTGACAAGATGCCTTGGGAGGTGTATTGTGTCCCTAGGACAGAAATGGGTGATATGACAGCGAGGCTGGCAACGGTACTCAGTAATGGCTCCTCTTCATCTTGGAAAGAAGTGACCAGGAGGGTGCCTATATACAGTACCTTATATTTCTCCCTGTTGAAATTCATTTTGTGAATTTTGGCTCAGATTTCTAATCTATTAAGTTCATTTTGAATTTTGATCCTTTCATCTGGGGTATTAACTACACCTATTCTGTTTCCCTGAAAATAAGACATCCTCAGAAAATAAGACCTAGTAGAGGTTTTGATGAATTGCTAAATATAAGGCCTCCCCCAAAAGTAAGACCTAGCAAAGTTTTTGTATATGAATACACACACACACACACACACACAATATATATATATAATAAATGTTAAATTTTTTTGTTCAACAATAAATGTGAATTCTTCTTCATGGAAAAATAAGACATCCCCTGAAAATAAGACCTAGCACATCTTTGGGAGCAAAAAATAATATAAGACACTGTCTTATTTTCGGGGAAAAACGATAATTTGGTGTCATCTGCAGATCTGGTAAGCATGCCTTCTATTCTTTCATCCAAGTCCTTGATAAAGATGGTAAATAGCACTGGGCCCAGGACAGAATCCGTCTGTCTATCTGGCATATCTGAAGACTCTTGAAGCTCGGACTTCTTTTTTACCTGGCCCCATACATTCTAACAGAGTGGTTTGCTCCTTTAGCTTGTATGGAGTATGTAAAAAATGTGATGGGAGCATCGAGTCAACACATAGGTAAATTCAGTTGATGCAATGGTTCTATTCTAGTAAGGACTTAAGTAGGATAAGCCAGAGACTGTTCCCCTCCTCAGCCCGAGACCAAAGGGAATTATTGCCCTTTGCCATATGGGAGATATTTAAAAATCAAATCTTGAATTAGCTTAGTACTCATAATAACCAATGATAATATTCACAGTGGGTCTTTCTGAGGTGTAGTTTCCTACATTCTTGGACTATAACTGCACCTATATCAGCATGGAGCACAACATGAAGCATGGGTCAATAACCACTCCTGCAATATAAAAAAGAAGAAAGTAAAATACCTTTTTATCTTCCTCCATTATTTTTCTTTTCCCTTTGTCTGAGATCTGGTTCACATAAATTGTATCGTAGGTAGTAATGGTATCACACAATGGCTTTAGCCCACCGTTTTCCTTTAAGAAGCTTTATCACATAAAATATTTCAAAACTGAAGTCCATTCTACTCAGAGCAGCACTTCTTATGCCACTATATTTATCAGTAAATTGGCAAGCTGAAGGAAATCTTGTTAGAAATTAGCCTATTAAAACTGTGGAGTGATTCACTCAGTTTGCTATAGTGGAGTGTGATTACAATATCTTTTAAAGCATATTTCAGGCTTAGAAAAAAACAAATGAGTTTTTCAGCACCATGGTCATTGTGAAGTTGAAAGCTTTCACGGCTGGCATCCATAGTTTTCTGGGCTACAGTTATAGAAATCCTCCATTGCTGTTGTCTTTATTCTGCTTTAAATAAATAAATATTACCATGGGAGCCCTTGTGGGCTGGGAAACAATATATAAATACTTTAAATAAATAAACAGGTAAACCTTTACTCAAGTAGTGCAAAGTTTTAGGAACTGTATGATCCAGTTTGTTTTTCTTGTGACAAAGTAAAACCTGATGTGTTTGTAATAGGAATGTGTGTTGAACTGAGATGATTTACTAATCCCAACCTGACCAGTTCTGGCACTTTCTAATGTGAATTAGAGTTCTGTAGAAAGCTGCCAAAACTGAAGTTTCATCCAGCCAAAGGCTTATTTCTCTTTCCTTTATATCTTTCTTTTTCTTTTGTGCATCAATATCTTTTCTTTTCTCCTTACATATTTGCAGTCATTTCAGATTTTTTAACATTGTAAAATCTTTCTTTGATTTATGATGAGACCTTAAGTTTTGATTTTCTTTATTTACTTACTCTCTTAAAGGCCAGCTTTGGAGTGTAGTCATGGCATAGCATCTACAGGACACACACTCCGACTCTGCCCCCAGGGCAGCATGATACTGTGCTCCTCACTGCATGGTGCATGGCATCACGGAACACCAAAGGAGCCCTGTAAAGCCGTGCCACCGTGGTTATCGTACCCTCAAAAGGCTGGATCAGGGCTGTGGCATATGGTTGCCACAGCCCCAATCCAGCAAAAATTAAGGTGCCTGCAGGCCGCCCCTTAGAGGTGGTCTGCACAGCTCCTTAGTCCCTACCTCTGCGGTGTGTGGTGCTGAATCCATGTTTCCTTCTCCTGGGTAGAAGAAAAAGAATTATTTAAATTCAGTCCTCCCTTCCCTCTTGCATATCTATAATTTAGGACCTGGAGTGCATCTACATTGCAGAGATAATGCAGTTTGACACCACTCTAACTGCCACGGCTCCATCCTACAGAACCCTGGGATCTGTAGTTTTGTGATGCATCAGCACACTTTGGCAAAGAAGACTAAAGACTTTGTAAAACTACAAATCCCAGTATTCCGTAAAATGCAGCTATAGCACTTAATGTGCTTTCCAATTGCATTATTTCTACACTGTAGATGCACCCTTGCTATCTCTAATACCTCTAATATAAATCTTGTTGGCTCTCCTATTGTGTGACCAGTATTGCTGTTTGGAGCTATGGGCAGAGCACCATAGACAAATTTGTTATTGATAGGATGGGATGGGAGAAAGGATGGGACCATGAGATGTCCACTTCCCCATCACCATTACATTTCACTATTTTAAATAGCCTGGAATGGGTTTTCAGACATAACAAATGTGAGTTTGCTTGTCTGGGGACACCTCAATGGCATATACCCTTTGGATACAAATGTTCCCCAAATCAATAGGGGAAGAGAAGTAAATCATTCTCCCTCCTCAAAAATGTGAGGATACCCTTTTCTTAAAAACAAAAACAAACAAACAAAAAACAACAACCACTGCACCTATTCTAAAATGTTGTAGGTTAGCTCTGGGTTGTTGGTCAATTTTAGAAGAAAAGCACACATGGAAGACAAGAAGAATATCATCAAATCCTTTTACAGGATACTTTCCAAATGTAAAGACTGCTCTTGCACAAACATTTCTCTTGCACAAAAATTTGGCAGCCATGATTCTTTCAGAAAAGGCAACTATGGCCTCAATCCACTTGTTGGCCCCAACCAGAATAGACTCACTGAATCAATGGAGCTTACATAAATGTTGGCATATCAAATTCCCATTGGTTCAAGTGGATCTGTTTTGAATAAGATTAACAAGTGAATTTAGGCCTGGACCTTAAATTCCTCTCAGATCTGCCAAGAAATAAAATACTGGCAGTTCCATTTTAAAAAGGGGTGAGGGAAAGGGAAGGTGATTTTGAACTTTAAAATTGATGCATATCACAAAACTCCTCCATCAGTAGGAGACATGAGCTTTCATCTCTCCAAATGTTCTGACTCATTCTGAACTGGTTGGAACCTTGCATTGTTTTGCTGTAGTTCTGAATTAGGAGTTGAACTGAATCTAGTGGTCACTGCATATCCATAATTTGTGACAATACAATCTTTTCAACGACAATATAGCCACCATTAATTCCTACATGGCAACAGATCAACTACTCCACAACAGTTCTGAAGAGAAACCCTGGATCTGCCAACTTCTATTGATTCTGCTACTTTCCATTTCTTTGGACATTCTATATCAATTTACAAAGGCTACTTCCTTATTGTTTTATTCTTATATACATTGTAATTTCAGCTTCCCCTCCTTCTCATTCTACCATACTGCTAATAGTCTTTGAGCTATGACCACTTTCCACCTCTTCAATCGATGTCCCCCATTCCTAACTATCAATCTTGGCCAAATGCCATAACACTATTGCAGTTTAAACGTAACATAAAAAAAGTAATTGGGACCACATAACCTTGTCTCTTCTGAGAAGACTTTCTTCAGGGCAGATTCCTAAAAAAAAACAACACCACTAAAATAAATTCTGGGAATTCTTGATGCTTTTTCTTCTATAGCTATAAGCCCTCCAATCTTCATTGATGTCAAAATAACATGTCTCAAATGGCAATAGAAGTAAGGAAAGCATGATATGAGTCATCTCGCAAACTTCTAGCATTACCACCCACAGCCAGATTTTTCAAGGGGATGAAAATTGTAACCTTTTTTCTTGTGAAGCAGGAATGTATCAAGGGAAAGAGGAAGCCAAAATAGTGTTATGATGGAACTTAACCTTGTCCTTTCATTATGAGTAGCTATCCACAGAGAGAAATCTTGAGTCTCATATATTTCAAACCACTCATGTTTTTTTAACCATTTCTGTTTTGCTTTCAAGGGAGAAGTGAGGAAAGATATGCAGTCAAAGAACTCACTTTGCATACAACAGGGAGTTTTCATTTGGAACACGTTATAATGATATTTCTGTTTCGAGCTATGGGCAGAGCACCAAAAACAGATTTATTATTGATGGGATGGGATGGGATTTATAAAAGGATTTCCTAATCTAGTATCCTCTGCACTTCTGAAGTATAATCCCCACCATCTCATTGGCAATGCTGGCTTGTGTTGATAGATTTTGTCATCAAACATCTTGAGAAGTCTGCTTTAGAAGAAAGAATGGAAGGACACATACCAGGGTGAAGAAGCAAGGAGGAAGATGAACAAAATAATGCTTCCTTGAAGAATGGTGAGTTAACACACTTTGAAAGGAAGCTGTTGCTTAATGGAGAAAGTAAACAGTATGGACTGGATCCGGATGTAGTTATGTGTAACTCAGCTTGCAGAAATGGTCTTCTCTGTCCCTGCCTCTTCACGACAACCCCTACAACCCACCTAAAATACTACAGATAAGATTGGGAGACATTTCTTAATTGGCTAGGGTTGGCAAGTAAAATAAGAGACATGGCTTCTATACCTTTAAAAATTGTAAAAAACAAGGAATTTCAGCAAGTGTTGCATGTCATGCATTTTCCTCTTTTTTACACAACCATTAAAGGTTCGGGAGCCCTGTCCATTATTTCACCTGGCAACTCTGTATAGGGAGGTGAAGGGGAAGTGAAGATATCCCAAAACTGAATGGAGGCACTTTCTGTGAATAATTTGCAGGGACTTTCTTTCCCCCCTCAGCCTCTGGATCATAGCACATGCTATCCAGGAGGGTGCACTGACCCTCTTAGTAGCAATTTTAATTCTAAGGGCTATGGAGAATAGAGAGCAGGGAAATCTTCCTGCAGCTCTTGTTTAAATCCAGCTACAACACAGCAGAAAGCAGCTTTCAATGTTGTAAGACCAATGCGTAGTACACTTATGTGTAGACTAGCCCAAGGTTTCTCAACACTCAAAAACATTTGTAACCATTTTCTGAATATTTTTGAATGCTCTTTCCATCCCTGTTCTCAGCAGGGGTTAGCTATTACCCTGGAATAACAGGGCAAGCTAATGCTCTACATATTTGGGACCCTAGTGTATGCAAATCTGTGTGCAATGTAGTGCATCAAAGAATTTGCATAAGAAGTCAGCATGTGGGAGTCACAAGATATTTTAATGGTGTAGGCATGCTTCCAGGAGTGGCCCAAGTAAAGAGAATCCTGGGAGGTAATGAAGATCAGCAAGGAAAATAGCAGTTCACAAAGTCACTGTGTGAAACTTTTAAAATGGACTTTCTCTGTTTTCTGAAAGCATGAATCAATGAAGAGTCCAAAATTATTTTGACTGCAATTATAACTCTCTTAACCACAATTTGTTTGCAACCTACTTGTGACATGCATCAGTTATAGTGAGTTTTTGCTTTTACAAATGTATAGTGGTAATGTACACTGAGTGGCACCTAATAAGTAGAATTCCCTGCCTTAGAAATCAGGGACTCCTTCATGCTGTACAATTATAGGACTGTGATTTGACTGCCTTGGTGACATACTATGTAATCTGCAGTTTAGGGAGTGGTATTTAGAATTCTTGGCCAGAGAGCTCCTTGGTAGCACCCTTTGGAATCTAGAGATTTGTAGTTTGGTGAAGTACTAGAGCTTTCAGACTGATAATTTTAAATACTCCTTCCTGAACTGCAATTACTTGGATTCCAGAAGATGTTGCCTTGGCAGTTAAAGTAGAATCATATTGCTGTAACTATGCAGTGTGAAAGGGCCTCAGTTTGCCTCCATCTTTCCAGGTATTCCATCATTGCTTGAAAACCATTTTGTTCAAGCAAACTTGTTGGTCCTTTCACTTTCCCTCCCTCCCTTAGATTTATTTTACATTATTTTGAGAATTTCAATTCAGTTTGAGGTTCTGTTTATTATTATTTGAAAATATTTTTCCTACTTTGGTTACCCCCCCCCACCCCTTTAATGGCATTATCAGTGCAAATTGATTGTTTTTTAATTGATGTTAGTTGCTTGGATCACCTCTACCTGGAGGTGGAAAATAGGTTATAAATATTGATATGATTAAATGAATAAATTCATGGAGTGAGACAGATGCCAGCCAGCACCTGCAGAAGCATATGTCAGTCACGTTTGGGCATTCAACGGCAGCTGCATTAAGCAGATGCAATGAATTAGCTGATGCAACATTACTGAAGAGTTTCTTCATAATAACTCTCGGGGAAATCCTCCATGTTTTACATCTTAATTTTTGAAGATTCAGCTCATGAGAAAGCTGACTCTGAAAAGAACCAGCTATCTCCTTTAACATTCAGAGTGAAACCTGGAGTAGTTTCACTTCTATCCCAGCATGGAAGCCCCCGGGTATTACAGTACTGGACTCTTCATCATTTTGGCTTTGCCTGCTTACCAACACAATCCTCTCTCACACAACTGACTTCTCAGACATCTGAATTTGTTAACTGCTGCTCCACACACCATAATCTGTAGTATTATGCAGCAAAAATTCAACATAAGGTGTATTAGAAAATCCAGGGGACACAAATGTAGGCCACAAATTCAGCCAAGGTTCAGAAAATTTGATGTTACCCAAAAGTAAGGCTATAGGGACATGGCTGCAGTTAAGATCGCCAAATTGACCATCTAGGAATCAGGAGTGGATGAAGCCCTGCTTTAATTGTATAGATATCCTGTTTGCACTGAACTGAAAAATTAGAAAATGTACCAGTCTGTCCATCGTATTGACACTAAACAGTGTAGGCTTAGCTGATTGCTTTGAAGAACCAAGCAGGATTGTTTTTGGAGGGGAGGTAAGCTTTCCCAAATTGGGAAATACTGTTTTGCATGCCTGGCATTATTTTGGTTTTACTCATGGACCACACAGTTACATTTCTTTCTTAATTTCCTATGGACAAATACCACAAATCATTGTTCAAGTAAGGATTTGTTAGGAGAGGAAGTTTTTCAGCATACCAAAAACCACACTATTCTTGAGGGCTTCATCTTCCTCCAGTTCCTGAGTAATAACCCCATGCCAGAATCATTTTGGTGTCTGATGCATATGCCATTTTCCCTATGGAATCAGTTAAACATTTTTGTTTGATCCAAAACATCTGTATTAAGTTCAAGATTGTAGAAATGGAGTTGCACACATGGTGCCCTTGTGCACATGGTGCATAGATGCATACTGATGTATACGAATCCACAGTTGTGCATTTCAAATGCTTTTCCATTGGCTATGCACACTGAGTTGCACATTTGGTTTTGCAATGTTGAAGTTTAGGAATGAAGCAGCATTGTGAAACCATCACATAACTTCATGAGAGTAAACTCTGTCTCCTCAGGATAGTGATAATAATCTGTCTATAATCGATTGCTTTTATCTTAGGACATCACCCACACTTACAGCTTTATTGCATGAGAAAAGAAAGCCAAAATGAATTGGGAGAATAGAAGCTTTATCTGTGCCTCTCCACATGCTGTTGTAGCACCTCAAGAGAGATGGGAGTTTATCACGCGGGAGGAATTTCTCCCAATTTCGAATTGAGCCAATTCGAAGTCACGTAAATTTGCTGGTTTAGTGAATTTATGCGAAATCTAATTGCGTTCGGAATGCATTCAGAATGACTTCCCATTTCCCGAAAACGACCCCCCATTGCCCGAAATTGCATGAGATACTATAATATGCAATTATGTGAAACCCCATGATTGTGTTTGGAATGACTTCCCATTACCCGAAATTGCATGAGATACACTCATACGCAATAACGGGCAACCCGTTCTTTGATTGCATTTGGGTTGCCATTGGATTATACCCCCAAATTTCATCGTATGATATACTCCATGGTCATAAAAGCATGCCTTTGTTGAATGTGCTATAAAAGGCATGCTTTCAAGACCATCTCCCTTGGAAAGAGAATGGAAGTGTTATGATGGCATGAGGAGACACTTTGAGAAAGTCACTACTTGTCCACTCCATTTTGGCTTTTTTTTGTGTGCAACAAGGCTCTTACTTTTGACGTCTGCTGATATTCAGATTGCTATGTACTTCAATCAATGCTTCTACTGCAAGCCAACACTTTGTATTTAGTCAGTGTCTTCATATAAAAGCAATGGATGCAGGGGTGTCACTACAGGACAAGAGGGGTGACACCCAGTTGGCTCCTCTGCTACTCCCCTCCCAGTTTCACTACGGTGGTGGAGGCCTCATGAGGAGACCTCTGCTACTGGGGTGAAGGAGAGAACTGAGCCCTTCAGGCTCATGAGGAGACCTCCACGGCTGCAGAGAAGGACAGGGCTCAGCATGCCCTTTTGGCCACCAATGCCCCCCCCCCCCCGGAGGTTCCCCTGTACCAGGTGACACCGGATGGATCACTGAGTATCTGTGAAGCATTTATCAACAGATGGAGGCAAAGGAAGTTGATCCTTTGTTCCTCCTGGTGTAATCTGATATTATCATACTTCAGGATGACTCTTTAAACCCGCAATCTCCATCCATGGACTAAAGCCTAACTATGGGTTGAATGGTTTTAACATTTGGGCTTTTTAAAAAAAAACTTCTATGTTTCTTCTCCTTCCCAAATTCAGAGACAGGTGAAAATTTCTTGATGAAGAATTCTGAAAAACAGAGAAACTTGGTTATTTTGTGATGCTTTAACGGTCTAAAAAACTGAGCTCTGATTTTGTTTTTAAATTATTTATGGAGGATAGGGCTTTCTTTCTTTCTTTCTTTCTTTCTTGATTGTCATGACTGTATCCTATGGCATCCTGGTGTTTGTAGTTTGTTAAAGCCCTCCTGGAATTCCATGGGATATTGTCATAACAGTTAATGATAGTGCTATAATTGTGTAGTGTGAACAGGCACCAAGTTATGATAGTTTGGCTCAGATCCAATTTCCTCAGGCAAATAAATTTGATCTTAGCTTTGTAACTGGTTTGTTCTTAAGCCTCAGTTTCCTTTTCAAGAGATAGGTAATATTGGTTTAATAACTTTGTTGCCTGTCTGGTGTGGGATGAGGAGAGAAAGGGGATGAGGAAGCATGTGGACACTTTAGGCAAATACTGCATCAAGGTGGTGATTTGAACATTCACTATTGCCATTCTACTATGTGTTTACCCACATATGTAATTTGCCTTTTATTATGCATTAGAAAAGACTCATTAACCTTACATTTTCTATTCTCTGCAAATAACCCAGGTTTGAAAAAGTTATATTTTTTCCTGATCAGCAGGCATGGT
This sequence comes from Urosaurus nigricauda, assembly GCA_034509955.1. Classification (NCBI taxonomy): domain Eukaryota; kingdom Metazoa; phylum Chordata; class Lepidosauria; order Squamata; family Phrynosomatidae; genus Urosaurus; species Urosaurus nigricauda. The sequence goes on along the minus strand of JAOEGL010000005.1, from coordinate 152,954,022 downwards.
AGTCAAAAGATTCTAGGAGATGTAGTTCAAAAACTTTTTTTTGTAGTCCAAAAAAAAAAAAAAAAAAAAAAGTGGGTAACTTTTCTAAACTATCTCAAGAATAGTATCCAAAAATGGATACATGCATTGCAGGAGAAAAAAGTGCACACAGCCGAAGCTTTGCTTTCATTTTGCTCTCTAACAGTTCTCATTGCTGAACAGACAAGTCACTGTGCAGCCAAACAATTGGCTTGTCTGTTTAGCACTAGCAAAGGCTGCAGAGAAAAGTGAACACAGAGTTCGAGAAGCACACATGGTACCCTTTCAATATCCATTCTTTCTGTCTCGACCACCTACTGGCTAGAAAAAGACAGCTTCTAAAATATACAAAAAGCAGCGTAACTGCTGTGTATTAAATTCAAGTTTACAGTACTGGTAAAATTAGGAGGAAACTCATTCTTATAAAATTTAGCTGCTTCCCTTGTAACCTCATTTATTAGACTTAAATAGTTCCTCAGGATGTTTGTTTAGACTGCATTTGAAAGCCTCCTGAGAAGAAAATTTAGCAACAGACTTTTAGGTTCTTGGCTGAATTAGCCCACTAAGTGTGGTTTCCAAACCTTAGCCCAATATCTTTTGTTGTGCTACTGGGTGTATCCTTTTTTATATTAATGAAAAACAGCTTTCTCAACAGCTGTGAATTTGAAAGGGCCAGACCTCATATGCAGTGTCCAATGGTCTGTAGAATTTCTCAACCAGGGTTGCCTGGAACCATGGAGTTCCGCAAGAATCACTAGGGGTTCTGTGAAAGATCATGACAGAAACCTTGCAATACATTTTTGAGCAGTTTGGGGGGCTTTATAGACTGCCCAAAAAGGGTAGTCTGGTGCCATCTCTTTTTACTGTGCATCATTGCCGCAGCAACTATATGGAGCGGCAAAGGTACACAGTAAAAAAAAAGGAACGCTGAAACCTTTTTTTGTCGCAGCTCCTTTTTCTGTTGCAGTTGTGACGCAAAAAGCGCTGCCGGTGCTTTCAGAATGTCGCAGCTGCACAGTGCCGTATAGACACTGTGCAGCTGCAACGTTGTAACTGCGTATGCCCTGTAAATGGTGCTGTGCAGTGACGACGTCATGTGCTAGGGTTGCGGGATGTGTGTAAGCTCCGCCCTGAAGCAACCCTAGCACGTGATGAGGACGCCTCTTAGTGCCCGTCTGTTTTGGTCCTATATATAATAATTTTTATGGAAGAGTTCTCTGAGACCTCAAAATTATTTCAAGGGTCCCTCCAGAGTAAAAAGGTTGAGAAAGTCTGGGTTAGAGTGATACTATAATCTTATCATTTCCTAACCTTTATTTAGAGAGCTTTTCCTAGTGTTCCCATATCAGCTAGATTTGATGGATTGCTCTAAAGAAATTGATAAGTGGAACCAAAAGGGGCAGAGTTAGGAGGGTTCCAGCAGGGCAAGGCCCCTGAGCCACAAGCCATCGTGGTCTCCCAGAGGCTCCTTTCCTTATTCCTTAGTCCCAGCCATGGGCGGGGGGGGGGGGGGGAGAGAATGATGGACACAGTGGCAAGAATGACTCTTACATGCTGCCAAGAGAGAAAGCAATAACACTTTAAATCAGTCTGTGGAAGCAGATGAGCAGTTCGATTTCAGATACCAAACAGTGCTCAAAAAGACTCAGCTGAGAGTATTTACATCCACTGTAAATTCACAGTTTGAAATTTACTAACATGTTTTTGTCCCACTATCTCTGGAAGCTCGAAGCTAACGGATGGAGCTCTGTGGTGCTGATGAGTGCAGCATTTAAGGGTGATGTGTCCAGCCCATTTTCACCAGTCTGCCATGTGCAAGATGCAAAAGCTGGGAATTTTCCAGGGTCCTGCTGCAACTCTTCAGCACACTGTGGCTTGCTAATAGAAGGATTCTGGATGTATTAACCACTGGTGCCCTGTTCACGTGTTCTGCAGAATTCCATCCCTCAATGTTGCTGCCCGTATTTTAAGGTGGGTATTGTGGATCACATTGTGAGACAAGATTGGAGCCACTACAGCATGGCTATGTGTCTGATGGAGAATTTCAGCCATAGTCTACCAGATTGCTTTGAACTCAATCATATAAGTTTGAAAATAGCACTTGTGCCTGGATACTAGAGAAGTTTTCTCCTTCCATAAGAATGCTCTTAACTCCCACAATTTTCTCCCCACTGTAGGACAAATTACTGTGGGCCAGGGCAGGAGGCCTGGTCACCTCCTCAGATGGTAAATAGGTATCACAGCACCTTCAGAGGCAATGAGGTGCATTATGCTTCACACACTTTCATCTAGGACTGCAGCCTTATTACCATTTTTGAGAATATAGCCTTAGGAGTAATCATATAATGACATAAAACTTGAAAAAATTCTAGCTAATATGCCACTAAAAGTTTAATTTATCAGTAATTTTTCAAAGTTACTAGAAACTTGTTTGTTATGCCATTAATGTAATTTCATTGTTACACATTGCATTAATTTGAAATATAATAGTGTTGCAATTACCAAAATCATTACCAAAAAAGTAACTACCCATAAGTAAAAGTGTTGCTTTTACTTCAGAGTAACTACAGTCTTTACTGCTTTATGTCTTCAACTTAATACATCAACTTAGAGGTGGGTAAGACAAGGTGACTGGGGATACCAAAAACATTCAAAACTCTCACCCCCAGATTTGACAGTGGCTCTCAAATGATAGGTAACTAACACCTTTCTGTAATATTTGGATGCTTCTCATGGCCAATCAAACATAATCTTACTAATATTCAAGTTCATATTCATAGTCAAGTACTCTGAATATAAAACATATGAAATATATTCACATGGCACTCACATTCAAGTCCACATTCAAATAAAACCTTTTGGCAAAAGGTGTGCCATAACTCCTGCTGCTGCATAGATGAAGACATAACTTCTGAACTTTAAAATGAGCATAGAGATAAGTGACCTCTAATGCAATGCAAGTGAACTCTAAAGCAATGTAGACATGTTTATTGAAATTACCTGAGCTGTTTCCAGATGGGTGCAATCCATCAAGCAGCACCTGTTCACAATTGTTTTTCATTCCAATGAATGGCAAAAAGAGAGTAGTTAGGAGGCATCCTTAAGCTACGTAAAAATAGACAGTGCTTTTATACTTATAGCCACATCATAAAAGAAATGGGTTCAATTGGGGGGGGGGGTGTTTTCTTTTTGGTTGTTTACTGTATTTAAAACACGTTATCTGAGTATCTGGAAAAACAAATTCACAAATGAAGTACTATTTAAAACAATAGAAATAAAACTAAAATACAATGACAAGAGAGACTTTGGGGTGAGAGGTCTAAAATATGGCCTAAATTGGGATGGGCACAGTCTGGAGGCTGCCTGGCTGCCCAACACCATTTTGGCTTCCTCTGGAGCATGGCACTACACTTACAATTTGGGGCAAATGGAAGTGATTGTAACTCCTGCTCACTATGGTAGCCTTTTGGATTGTGTTATTGCTATTTCCAAGTGCAGGACATTTAAACACCATTCCAAGGCCTTTTAAAGACAATTAAGCACATCCTTTTTGCCAAACCATGCTTCTTGTGGCCTTTGGGATTGGTGGTGTATCTCTAAAGGTTGACATAAGAGCAGCCCCCTTCTCAAGTAACATGCACCTCATACACGGAGAAAAGTGGACTATAAAATCAATGAATAAATGAATGAATAAATAAATATATTGGTTCAATAATAATAATAATAATAATAATCGGCTTAAACTTGAGGAATCCAAGCGGATTACAGCAGTAAAACAAGATACAGTTAAAAGAAAAAAGCATTAAAAGTTCCAAGATCCCCGTCCCTCCCTGCTGTCATAAAAACATAATTAAATGCTAAAAAGAAATTAAACCAGAAAAAGGGGTTAAAAACATTTGTGTACAATAACAATTAAAATGAAATAAAATTTCAAGCCGAGATCGGCTGGAATAAAAGGTAAAGATGGAGAATAATGGGAAGGAAAAAAGGGTAGGGAAGGCAGGTCAACAAGGATGTTCTAGTCTGGAAAGCCTTGCCTGAAGAGATCCATCTTAATAGCCTTCTTAAAGGCTTCCAAGGTGGTAGTCTGACAGATCTCGTCTGGCAGGTCATTCCAGAGTCTAGGAGAGGCTGCTGGGTCACTGCAGAAAGTCTAGTCCTCTTTGGTTGAAGCAGATTCTTCCCAGCGGAACAGAGAGTGTGGGGAAGATGATATGGGAGAAGTCGCTCCCACAAGAAGACAGGACCCAAGCCATGTAGGGCTTTAATGGTTAAAACCAACACTTTGTATCTTGCCTGGAAACTAATAGGCAGCCAGTGAAGGGATTTTAAAACAGGAGTGATGTGGGCAGTTCTAGGTGTGCCAGTAATGAGCTTGGCTGCCATATTCTAGCTCTTTGTACAATGTTGCCAACTCTCTAAGGCCCAGGTTGCTATGATGTCATGTAAGGATTGTGAAGCTTCACAAACATGATGAAGGAAGGAAGGTGTAACTCTTTGACGAATTCATCCAAACATGTAGCGACTCTCCCTACTGCAGGAGAAGTGAAATGTTTCCACACAATTTTCACTTTTATTTATTTCTTAAAATATTTTTATGATTCTCTACAGCTAAAGATCTCAGAACAGCAGGTGATAAAACCAATTCGACTAGTTTAAAATACTTTCAGCAGTTTAAATAATTTTAATACATTAAATAAGCTAACCAGTATAAAACAAGTTACAAAACAGTTTAAATGATTTAAATCCATGCACATGACATGTTTAGATTTGTATTTGTTCAACACATATACAGATTTATTTATTTATTTCAAAATATGGTTGTGTGGTGAAAAGCTCAGGGTCTTGGACAAAAATGTTTGCCCTGAAAACACTACTTTCAATAAGAAACATGGGAAATTTTTCAGCACAAAAATAGTATCATTTTTGCAACCCCCTCCCTCAAAGAACCCACTATGTTTTTTTTTTCTGGAAACAATGACATAATTTACATCAAAAATGTTGTTGTTGTTGTTTTTACAAGCATCTGTATTTCTTCACAGAATGATTTACTAAAGTACTTTGGGTTATGTGATCACTGGAGAAAAGTTGGGAAAATTTCTCACTTCTGTATTATTCTGCTCAACTGCAGAATAACTATTCAACTATTGAAAAGCTCAGTTTTTCAGCAGAAAATATATAACTATTATCTCCATGGGCTAAATACTCTAAAGATCATGTCTGATCTCAGAGGTTAAGCAGCGTCAGCACTTGTTAGCACTTGGATAGGAGCTTGCCAATGAATATCAAGTGCTGTTGTCTATGGGGCATTACAGACTGCCCAAAAAGGGTAGTCTGTGGACTCCCCTTTTAGTGCTGGATTGGGGCCAGGGTAGCCTCAATGGTAGCCCCAAAGGCCCCAATCCACTACTTTTCCAGGCCAAGGAGAAGGGGCAAAACACCCGACCGGCGAGGCCAAGGGAGAAAGGGGCCTCCTGGCCCCTTTCTCCTTCACTTTGTTCCTGTGGCAATCTGGTTGCCACACGAATGAAGTGCTTCTGTGAAAGGAGCTGCGGAAAGGACGCCGTAGGCGCCCTTCAGCAGCGCAATGATGTCAGGCGTGTGCCATGCTGTCTGGATGCGGTGTGCTCTGTGACGCCATCAACGTGCACACATATGGATGGTGCAATGTTAAAATGGCGCTGTCCATACACACTAGGGCCGAGGAGCATGCTGTTGCTGTGTGTTCCCCAGTCCTACTTACGGCGCAGAGGTGGCCCTTTTGGGCCGCCTGTATTGGGCCTATATTTCAGGGGAAGGAACTGGCAGAGTCCCCCCTGAGTATTCTTGGCCCAAGAAAACCTGGTGAAAGTCATGGGATCACCATAAGTTGATAGGTGACTTGATTGCACCACACACATAAGCACACACTATTTTCATCCCCCATATAGGATGTTACCTATGGTCTATTCCCATCCCATGCCACAATGTAACAAAGGGAAGAGATGTAAAAAACTCTCAGTTTTCATTCTATTATGCCTTTTTGAATCCTACCTGCATTTTTGACCCATATTCTTTTTCTACGAATTTTTGAAATGTTGTTTTTCCATCCTACATCAAAAAGTATTTGCACTTCACACATTCTTTCTCCGCAATGCATGTGATTTTTGCCATAGTTTTCCTAAGGTATGCATTTTAGTACACATTTCTTCCTTCTATGAGACTGTCTTTATGTATTATTTTAAGTACACATTTTTAACCATTTAAAAATATGCACAGGGTGTTGTGTCCATATTTGATATCTCAGAAATAGATGGCAACCATCACAAATGTGGGGATTCTCAAGTCAAAGTGTGATTTGTCTTGCAGTAAGTCTCAGGGGCTATGAAATGGATACTTTTACCAAGAACCATGATTCCAGTGGCATTCTTTTTCCACCGCTAACAAAAGGACAGAACTGCCAACCAGATGGTTCCCACACTTGTAGATTCTGAGCAGGTATAACAAGGACCCCTTTGAGCTAACTTGAAAGATGTGGTGAATTTGGCTACCATCTATCACCCTGCAGCAACTGTGAAGCTACAAAGATAGCTGTGGCATTAAACTGTTTGATTCCATTTTACGAAAGCTAGCTGTCTGGATCAGAAACCAGCAGACCTTGCCATCTGTTATTTGATGCTGCCTATCATGGGAAGAAGTTAAATTGCTTTGAAGTTTCATTAAACTGTGTCACTTGGGAGAAAGGAGTGCATCTTCAAAGGCAGTTTGCCCGTGGTAGCAAAGCACTCTGGGGGCTAAGTAGCAGCAACAAGGCAGTCAGACTTCTACACCAATCAGATTTTAAACACTCAGACATATTGAACTTTTTGAAGAAATTCAAAATCTGAAAGCTGTACCTTGATCCTCTGAACTTTATAAGCTTTAGAGTCCCCCCCCCCCCTTTCTCTTCCTGGAATGTGAAAGACTTCTATTTTATTTTATTATTTTATTTTATTGCTAAAAATACCAATTTCCTCAAATTGCCTAAGGTGCACAGTATTTTTAATAACTCTCAGATTTAAATGGATATCCTGTGTAGCAGAAAGGAAAATTTAATTGGGATGTTAAGTGGTTATGTGCCAACATATAGCCATTTGAATAATAGTATGCTATTCAAATTAAAGGCAGGCTGATCTTCCAGTTTAATACTGGGCCACAATTCAGTTAATCATGAGCACACTGTTGTTGTTTGTTTATTGTTGTTGTTGTTCTCTTAGTGACATATAGTGGCACAACCTGGGGAAGGAAGTGTTCATTAATTCCTTCTGCACAATTTCCAAGGGGATGCTTTTGTCCCGAGATTTTCACCCTTAGCCCACAAGAGAAGAGAAGTGGGTCTAGGTCCTGAGATCTGGGAACCCCATTTATATTCCACTCAGGTGCAAAAGCTCAGTTTAATGCAGCTTGCAACATAAAAATTACAATTTCACCAAAGTGATACAAAAACAACTAGGGAGGTAAGACTGGCAGTTGAGAGCAGCAGTTATTAGCCATATATAACAAAAGTCTGTTTAATAAAATAGCATTCAGTAACTGTACCAATGTTAGCTTACCCTACACCCCTCTCACTGGACATGGGATTTAATAATTAATATCTAGTGTTGGGCATGTTTTGAGAGGTCATGGTCATCACTGGAAGTTACATTTGTAAGAAGACACACAGAGCAAAGAACATGTGGAAAATGTAGACAGGATTAAAATAGATGCTAAATGAGTTTGCTGATCATCTATCAGGGATCGTTAATAAGAAAAGGGATCCAGGAGGCTCCCCCAGTTACAATTTCATGACAGGAACTGAACGGGAGCCTCAATTCCACTTCCATAGCATCACAGGGATCACAGCCATGGTGCTTCCATGACATTTGGGGTGCGTATAGATGATGTTTATCACATGGAAGGACTTCCATGTGATAAACTCCTGTGAAACAGGATATAAATATGGGCCCCTATGTATTAAGAAGCTGTCCCTCCCTCCAGTCCATCTGCCTTGGTCCAGGCCCCAGAGGGAGAGAAGAACCACTGGACCTCATCCCCTTCCCACCACCTTCCCCTTTTCCTTTTGTGTTGACTCTTTTAGATTGTAAGCCTGAGGGCAGGGATCTGTCTAATTATAAGATTGTATGTACAGCACTGTGTAAATTTACAGTGCTATATTAATAATAATAATAATAATAATAATAATAATAAATATCCACCCCAGCCCTAGTCAGATGTGTGAAGACGGTCCCACTTACTCTCTTTGTGTAGACCTCAGACACCGTCTGAGCCATTCCCCATTTTCTGTAGACCTATCTTCAGGACAGGTAATTATCACGCTCTTTAATTTCCAGTTCCTTTCTATCCAACCTTTAATGTCTTTTGTTCTGCTAGCCTATCTTAAGGTTGCATTGGTTTTGTATGTGTGTGTGAACCTTTGCACATTTCTAAATAAAACCCTTTTATTTGCTGTAACCTGAGTCTCTCTGCAGTTAGTACTGGTATACACCAGTGACAAGATCACTGTAGTTATTCTCTTCTCACAGGCCTCCCTTTGAGCTATAGTTTCCCCAAAGTTTCAAGGAGACACTGACACTGCTGGTGGGATCCCCCCGTCCTCCATTTTTTAGGGTAACAATACATGGAGCAGGTTGGTGTTCCATTTTCCAGGACACCTACTGAGAAGGCTCTTGCTCTTGTCCCACTCAAATATGTATAGGATGGGAAGATAGACATCCCCCCCTCCTGACTGAGGTGATTTTGGGGTGATTGGGGACAAGGGAATGAAACTGCCATTTGGGCCAGTTTCTTCATTTGTGGATTGTTTTCTAGTCAAAATTGCCCTGAAATCATCTGAAATTTTTAAAGGGGTGACAGTGAGGAGGCTTTGGGGATGCATGCAGACTGTAGGTCAAATTTGCTTCATTTCTAAACCGGGTATTTAAAGGTGATCACCAGCACTTGGATTATGTTGAAAGAAAATGACTGGATAAAGACTTTCAGAAGAAGAAACTCTTTAGTCTTGTCAGGGCTAAACTAATCACCCCCAAACCTATATCAAACCTAATATAAAGATTAAGTTGGCAAAGAATTGTCTATGTTCTCAGCTCCTCGGACTATTGTAACAGATTTAGCTGTTGACAAAATGTGCAGAAGATGCTGGAGGGTTGGAAAATCACAGTCCCTGAAACAGAATTTTAACTGGAGTGAACATTGCACAGCTTATGTGCTCTACACCAAGGGGGAAGGAGATCAAATCATTTTGGCAGCTATAGAATAAGAAGGCAACTCAGCTTCAGAGGATGGCAATGGAAAGCCCCCTCTGAAGAAACCTGCAAAGAAAACCCCATGATAGGGTCACCTTAGGGTCACCATAAGTCAGAAACAACTTGAAGGCACACAACAAACTGTAGCAGAAGGAAGACAAATGTATGTTTGGCTATCTTGTTCACTGCTGGATATTTAGACAATCCTTTAAGGCCATGAAAGATGGCTTCAGACGACATGCTTAAATAGTCTTAAGGACATTCTAGTGATTAACAAGTTTCTGTAACTTATGTTTGAAAAATGGGTCAGGGCTAGTGTGCCTGTACCTTTTACCAAAGCTGTCTGGTAATTCAGCAAATAAGAGGATTTAAAGTGAATCATATATTTTGTTCTGTTAGTATAAAAGAAATTGAAGATGTTTTTTGTGGAAATGAGAGATGCCTTTTGGAAGCAAACATCTTCACTATATTATATGCAGAATGACAGATGTGGAAAAAGTTTTTCTTGTGGAATGGAATCAGATTCCTTTATTCATAAACATATGCTTGTAGGAGCCCTGGTAGTTCAGTGCTGACCTTGTTATCTGCTGGGGTTTGGTTCCAGGACCCTCTGTGGATAACAAAATCCATGTATGCTCAAGTCCCATTAACAATAATGGCACAACAAAATGGTGTCCCATATATAAAATGGAAAATCAAGGTTTGCTATTTGGAATTTATACTTTTTGGGAATATTTTCAAGCTGTGTATACTCAAATCTATGGATAAAAAAATCTGTGGATAAGGAGGGCCAACTGTACTGCAGCCACAACACTGTAAATTTGATCCTAGATCAGGGCTCCAAGGTCCACTCAGCCTTCCATCCTTTCATAGGCTGGTAAAATGAGTACCCAGCTTGTTGGGGGCAATTGGCTTACACATTTTAAACCTCTTAGGGAGTGCTAGCCCATTGATAAGTGGTATAGAAATGTACATGCTATTGCTATTGCTAAGGAAATTTTTTTTAAAAAATAGTTACATATCTTTTAAATTCATGGAGGATGAAGTCATCAATATCTACTAGTTAGGATGATTAACCAGTATCAGATGCTAGAAAGTATGAACTTTTTACTAGGGCTGCTATGGCAGGAAGAAGATGTGGAACTGTGTGGAAAGAGCATTATGCTCTACCTGCTTGATGTAAAATATTGGCAGGTGGGTTGTTTTTTTTTTTTTAATGAAAACTGTTAATTTTGTGTGAAAAATATACTTTTGTGCAAGCCCCTCACTGATCCCAGAAACCCACATGGGTCTTTTCAGTATAAAATTAGTATTTTCTGCAAAAATAGTTATATTAGAAATGATATATAGCCATCCCAATCATAGTACACATTGAAGATAATTTCATTTATCTAATCTCATTGTGAAGGTGTTTAGGATGGTTGGCATTGCTACTTTTTGTGGCATTCACAATTTAACTGTTCATTGTGTGGATGACAGTTTCAGTCATTTTTATCCAGCACAACTATTGATTATAGTGCTGGGAACAACGGAGGTTGTAGTCTATTACAGCTGGAGGGCATCCATTCAGAGTAATGTTATTTCCTTTCCCATTGTGTTCCACTGGCACACACATTCAGTCATATCTGTATCCGACACACTGGAGTGTTGCATAATATTGGCACTGGGGACTCTTAGTCCATGTCATGACAATGTCAGTTGGGTCAATTCTCATTATGTTTTGAGGTTGCAATATTGCATTGATACTACTGTTAGGAGGGTCTGAGCACAAAAGGACTAGGACAGAGTGAGCTTAACTAACTTAACTTAATTATCTTAATTAAATTAACTGGACATTTTGCTACCTTGCTGTACTATACAAGCTCTCTACCTACATATGGATTGTGAAAGAATTTGTATGGCACAATTGCACTTTACGCAGCTGCATTATCAAAAGCAAATATTCAGACAGTATTCAGATAGTAAGAAATCATTAGTAGTAGCTCTTTCACCGATACACAACACCTCTGAATGCATGTGGAGAATGGTTTCTTTGAATGCATCTCTGTCAAAATTCCCCCACAAATGTATGCACTTAAAAAAGAAAATAGAGTGATCTTCAGCCATGAGCATCTTGAGGTAGTACAGGCACAAGCAGACTACAAAACATACTTCATCTGGGCATTCACTGGTTCACCTAACCAGTCCAATTCCATCCGAATGTGCAAAATATTTTTATCATAGCACAAAAGTTTAAGTCAATAAACACAGCCTGGCCTTACTGGCTGGCCAGCAACATCTCCGCACCTCCTCATTGCCTTGTCCCACCTTTTATCTCCCCAAAAGGTGGACTTTGGAGCATTTAGATTCCACAGCCAGAACGCATCATTCCTGTTGTTGCTGTTGTTGTTGTTCTTGTGTTCATTCAAGTCATTTCTGACTTGATGGTGACCCATGATGGTAGTGGTGGTGGGGGGAGCAGAGAAGAGAAAGCAGGGTTGATAAAGGGAGAAAGAGATCCATGGCCTTTCATCACATACCAGACGTCTCCCACTCCTTGAAGTGATATGTCATGGCTGAAGAAAATGGATGAACACAGAATTGACTTACTTTAAAAAAAAAAGCTATGGTTTTGTGCCATTTTAAAAATGTGTTTGATGTCAGGAATTGAGACTGAGGAAATAGAACAAAAATTGCATTGCTCAGATTGCCAGTAAGAAACTCCGATGTGTATGAGTTTAGGCAATAACATATAAATATTTGGGTACAACATTTTGCACCCATTCATGTCAGAATCATTTCTAAACTCTAACAACATTACTGGATTTTTGAATTGCTCTTATCAAGTATGCATCACTTATTGCACACATTTATATTTGCTATCACTATTTCTTTTGATTTTAACAATTTCTGCTCCACCTAATTCATTGCTGCTGCTGTAACATCCAAAGGCTACATATTCTTCTTGACCTTGTCGAATTCCATATCTAAACATGACTTTAACTGATACGACCTTGTTGTAATATCTCAGAGATCATTAGCATTCAGATCATACATTAACTTATCGGCGTTTCTTTTAAAGGCAGGATTTTACCTGGTTCCATACTGATTTTCTTGGCATGCATACCTCCTGTAAGTATTCAACAATGTATAATATCCTGACCTTAATGCAAATGAGTTTCCCACTGGAACACAAACACCCTTGAAAAATTATACTAGCTTTTCCCTCCTTTGCTATCACTATTTCTTTTATACAAGGTTATATTCAGTATATACAGGTTCTGTAGTCCTCAGGGATACCTATATTATGCTCAGCTTTTTAAAGCTTCCATTTAAGTGAAATCAATACCTCTTTCTAAAATTAGTATCATGTCTTTCTGTAATTTATACTTGTTCTTAATCCTCTAAGGCAAAACACTGCACCCATTTTGATACATGGTTTTCACCATCCAGTGTATGGATTTACTACAACAATTCACTAGTTAATAATTGTTGTTGACTTTCAAAGCCCTCCATGGACTGGCCCCTCCTTATTTATCTGAACTTCTTTCTTCTCACACTCCTTCTCGTGCCCTCTGCTATAGTAGTCAAGGACTCCAGTCCCAGCCTAGGATCACTGCCCCGTCCCGGATTTGTCTCTTCTCACTTGCTGCTCCTCACTCCTGGAATCTCCTTCCCCGGTGAACATGGCTCATTACTTCTCTAGCCAGTTTTAAAAACTGAGTTAAAGACCACTTTGTTCAGAGAAGCATTCCCAGAGCTGGGACTCCAAGCAGCTTCACAACATTATAATATCTAGTCTAAAGAAAAAGGCTCTCCCTCCATGCTATCTGCCCCTGGCCATGGCAGATAGACTTGGGGGGAGTGTTAAGGCAGGCCCAAGGCCATCAAGCCTAGCCACTGTGAGCAGCAGGGCCCTCCCTCCAGTCTATCTGCCATGGTCCAGGCCTCAGAGGGAGAGAAGATCCACTGGACTTGGTCCCTTTTCCCACCACCTTTCCCTTCTCCTTCTGTCTCTTGTCTTTTTAGACTGTAAGCCTGAGGGCAGGGAACTGTCTATTTCAATTGACTGTATGTACAGCACTGTGTAAATTGACAGTGCTAAATAAATAAAGCCTAATAATAATATTGGGGCTTTCTAGATTGGCAGGAAAGAGTGGCATGAAGTTTCCTTTTCCTTAATACTTAGCAGCTGCACTGCAAGTCCCAGGTGTGTAATAAAAAGGCATAGGGCAGCTACACTGAGGTGGTGTGGGGACGACTTATCTGAAGTCTTTTCTGTTGCTCAGCAACTACATTGGAAGCTGTCAGGATGCTAGAAACACAGGCGGAGCAGCTGCACGGGTGGCAATGAATGGGGCTTTTGGCCGCACTGAACCTTTAATATTTTTTTTTGTTGTTGTTGTTGCCGGCTGCAGTACATCATACAGGCAATTGTATTGCCAGCTGCGAACTGCGCAGTTGCGCAGGTACATCACACATGAACTGTGCAGTTATGAAGATCTGTCAAATTACCATTGTGGGTTTGCTTCCCTTTTTAAAGTGCACAGTTGCATTGGTGCATCATGAATGAAACCCATTATTATTATTATTATTATTATTACCCCACCCCTTTGAGATCAATCGAGGCGGATTACACATTAAAATACTATTACATCAATAAAACAAACTGCATCCCTCCTCCGCCGTAAAAAGATATTAAATCCGTTACAATTTAAGTTTATGAATAAACTTCTTTATTTTATGAATGAATTGACATTTTATGCGCAGTTGCATAACAGTTACAGCATCCCAGAGTCCCTACTGCACATGTCTAGGGTTCAGATTAGGGCTGGAGCTAGGGTTTGGGAGCTTTAAAAAACTGCACAGTTGCACTGCAGCATCTAGACGCAGCTGCACAGTTACACCCTTTTTAAAAAGAAGCTGGGAAAAGCAGGTCCTTTTTAAAGCTGCTTTTCCCCCACTAAAATGCAAAAGAAGTGCGTTCATGCCAAACTTTAAGTGTGGGTCATCTAAAGGCTACACTTTCATGCAGGCATGAACACATCCCTTTTTGCCAGTCTAGATCAGCCCAATAATAATAATGCCACAAAATATAGTCTTTACTGACTGAATTCAATATAATGAGGCAGTGTTTTGCATAGCAAAACTATCTACTGTTTATGGGACATTTTCATTCATGGAAACATGAAGGAAAATTAGCCTTATCCAGAAGAACAAAACACATGGACTGAAGGAACCCATGTGGAACCCACACATGTACCTTCACTTCACAGCTAAGTAACTGTTCTTCTGGTGGTGCAGACTGAATATTATGTTGGCCAGTCATGCTTGATTTTATTTCTCATGGATGAAACAGAGGGTGGTAATATGACGGATTTCGTCTGGCAGACCGTTCCACAATCTGGGTGCTACAGCTGGGAAGGTCCTCTGGGAGGTCATGGACAGTCTTGTTTTATAAGGCTGTAACAAATTCTTCCCCGAAGATCTAAGTGTGCAGGGAGGATTATATGGAAAGAGACAGTTCCAAAGATAGGTTGGACACAAGCCATGTTGCATCCTCAAGGCATATCTGATGTTTTGTTTGTTTCTTTTTATCCAATTTTTGCTCTTCCTTTCCTTCAATAAACTCAAGGTGAAGTACATGGCTCTCTTCCACACCACTTTATTCTGACCCTATGAACCAACCTGTGAATTAGCTTCATTAGAATCATGAGTGAAACTGAAGTCTAACCTGCACCAGAGAAATAGTGCAGTTTGACACTACTTTAACTGCAATGGATCAATGCCATGGAATTTTAGGAATTGTGGTTTTGTGAAATATTTAGCCTTCTCTGTCAGAGAGCTCTGGTGCAACAACAAACTACAAATCCAGGATTCCATAGCATTGAGCCATGACAGTTAAAGCAATGTCAAACTGAATTATTTTTGAGGGGCACATCAGACCTGAGAGAAAAATTGGTCAAAGTTAGCGGATCTCCTTGTTCCCAGTTTAACTCTAACCACTACACCATGCTTGCTCTTCATGCTGCAGGTGAGTTTGTAATCTTGAGAATAATACTGTCATCAACTCATGAAGTGATGAAATGTTTTGTTCTCCAGTTTACTCATGAGCACAGAGGATTGCATTTCATTTTTGCACTGTTGAAAAGACGGGCACATGAAAAAACAGAAGCAAAATTCTTGTGAATGTTTTAGTAAATGCACCAGTCAAACCCTTAGCTTGCCATTGAAGCATATTTATTTTGCTTGGAAAAAGATGTATGACTATATGTGTACAGATCAGCAAGCCCATTTCTTTGCAGAATATGTTTCTGGCTGTGTTATCACCAAATCCTTTGATCCAAACCAAAGTGCCTCCCTGTAAGGCTATAATTTGAATCAGCAAAAGGCGTTCCTCTTGAGATTGTAGTATAATCTCAGGAAAAGCAATTTACTTTTCAGGGGTTCAGTTTTGCACATAGTAACAGAAGAATAACAATACTCAGTTGTCTGCTTGTCTCCTAATGTTGTCATTTGGACCAGACATATAAATACCTCATGCCTACTGTGTTACCCTAGGCAAATCAGTTCACACGCTTTTCACTGCTGTGCATAATAAGACAACAATTATTATAATAGATAGTAATTATTGTTTCCTCCCCCTTTTCATAATTGCAATAGGAGCTAACCTCATTTATTCACCAAACCATGCTGCTCTATATTCCTGAAACCTAATATTGCTTAGTATTTGTACAGCACAGCCAGATATTTGAAGTGTTTCACATGCATAGAGTTTTGCTATAGTTCTATGATTCGATTACTTGGCTTTCTTGTATATTGTTGCTTTCTGCTCCTACTCTGGGATTTTCTTCTAATGAAAAGGAGTTTAATTTTTTCATTAAGATCAAGAAATAAAAGCATATATACAGTACATACATGAATCTTGTTGAAAGCATTACCATAACTAATTATCCCACATTATAGATATGAAAATGGAACTGAAGGGAAAGGCTCATGTGGAAAGTTTATGGCAGATGCAAGATCTGAACTGAAGACTTGAGATTTATTGTAGGTACACCAGGAGCTTTCTCCATAAACACCAACAGGACAGAATACATATATTAAATATTTGATCACCAGAATTGGCTGCATTATCATTAGTAAGAATGAAATGGCTTTTTTGGGAAGCAGATGCTATAAGGTAGGAAACAGAGGCTGTTGTGTTGGAGGACAGAGCTGTGTGTGCCCTGCGCTTACCAAAGTTAGCTTGCTATCTTCATGTGTGGTAGTAGGCCCCACTGTCATCATTATTGAGGAAGAAAGCAGATTTAAAAAAACCATCTTATTTAAAATGTGGTGCTGGAAAAGCACATTCCAGATGAAAAACCACCACCAGGGAAGGCATTACTCTTGCAAAGAAAAGGACCACCAAGACTTCTGCAGAGAAGAGCAAGACCTGTTACGTCATTCATTCTTCTCCAAGGCTCCTGCCTGCCTGCCTGCTTCATGGGACCGTCTACATAAAGAGCAGGTTTCAGGTTCCCCTGGGACTGAGACAGCAACTAGTGGCCATCACCTGCTCCCCTGCCTGAAAAAGGATATAAGGGGCTGCCTGGGTGGCCTGAAGGAATCAGCATACCCCAGAGGAGACCATGACTCCTTCAGAGAAAAGCACCATCAAAACTCCTGCAGAGAGACCTGTTCCATCATCTTGACAATAAACTGATGAGGATTTTGGGTTTTTTTAGCACATTAATATTAGTATAGTATTTCAGTATATTATAGCACTATGTTTTATTGTTTTGTCTGATGTTCCATCCTTTGGTGGAAAAGTTGTTATAAATAAATGTTCTTCTTTTTGTAGAAGAGCGCTGTAGATACTATGGGTTGCCAAAAAGACCAAAAAAAAAAAAAAAAAAAAAGTCCTTGAGAAGATAAAGCCTGAAACCAAACTGAAAGCCAAGATGACCAAACTGAGGCTGTTGTATGACTTTGGCCACATTGTGAGAAGGCATGAGTCATTAGAAAAGACAATAATGCTAAGAAATATGGAGGGCAGTAGAAAGAGAGGAAAACTACATACCAGATGGATAGACTCAATCAGGAAGGTTATGGGCCTGAAATTAGTGGACCTTAGCAGAGTAGTGGAGGACAGGCGTCTTTGAGATGTCTCATCTACAGGGTCACCATGAGTTGGGATCAACTAACGAGCAAGTAACAATGGCAACAACAACAATGAGTCTACTGTCAGACTCATCTTCCAGTATATGAGGAATGGGAGATGGTCAGATCAGGCACTCAGTCAGCCAAATAATTTGGGTGAGCCCTTTCTCACCATGACCAGAATCCTGGTCACCATGTCCAGGCATAATGTCTGCATATAACCTTTTATGATTGCTGCAGGAAAAGGTATCCATTCAGCACCTCCATCCAACCCCATTAGAAACCCCTATAAACTCCACTATCCCATTTCTACATGGTCATTTCAGTTAGTTCTGTATGCTGTGTCTGTTTGAATTGCTATCTTGTTTGTGTTTTCATTCTGCACTGTTCCAAATAAACCTTCTTAATTCACCCAAGACCTGAAGTCCTCCTCAGTTAGTACTGGTACAAACTGGTGCACTTTGCAAAAGCTGATTTCCCCAATATTTGAAGTAATGCAGACAGTTTGTGGGGACCCAGGAAGGACATGACACCAGGAAGAACTGCACCATGTCTTCAATATCATCCCCCCCCCCCAAAAAAAATCTATTACTTGATGCACTTCAAAATGGCTAGCTTATA
Source organism: Urosaurus nigricauda (assembly GCA_034509955.1). Taxonomy (NCBI): domain Eukaryota; kingdom Metazoa; phylum Chordata; class Lepidosauria; order Squamata; family Phrynosomatidae; genus Urosaurus; species Urosaurus nigricauda. Next base: position 152,935,999 of record JAOEGL010000005.1, on the reverse strand, counting down.
GAGAGTGGGTGCAGGTTGGTGGAGAAGCACTAGCCATGTTCCTATAATTGGATGCCTAGTGGCAAGGACTCCTTTGGGGCTTCCTGAGAGTCCTTCCGAGCTCCAATAGGAGGAATATAGTTGGATAGCTCTCTGCCACTCCTCATATCTAATCACCAGTAATTAACTGGGAGCTGCAGCAGGTTGAAGCTGGGTTGGAGTCAGGAGTTGGCTACTGCATGGAGTTGATAGAGAATTCCAACCTCTGTAATGGCCCCCAAAACAACTTATGCAGACATCATTTGGTTATATACTGTCCTGGCTTGGAGGCCAGCTAAGAGCAAAGTAGCAAACAAAGTCCATCAGAAACAAGACAGAAGCAGCTCCAGTCATGTATAGGAGCTTACCAGCCAGTTACAATTCTCAGTCAGTCCATGTCACTAGGGTATAACAATAAATTCAAGGCATCAGTCCAAGGGAGTGTCTGATAGCATGGTCAACCTATGATGCAGGGTTCAAGGTTTGTCAGCAACATGAACCAGAAATCAAGAGACAAGAGTGTTGCTTCTTCCAAAATGGTTGGTTGTAAGCAATGACCTCCCAAGGGAGTTGCTAGATTATTAATAACCTGGTATCCTCTCACAGCTGTTGCTGATAAATGAGTGTATAAATATTATGAGCATTGCAAACCCTTCCTGTCTTGTCCACATTCAGCTATAGTAGGTATTTTCAAGTCCATGTCTGTCTGTTGTGGCTGCTGGGAGTGTCATTGTCTGTCTCAAGCACTGGCATGTACCCTTGTCCTTCTGTTTGCCAATGTATCATAGTCTGAACAAGACACCTCCCCTTGTTCTTCTGTTTCTCCATCTGTGACAGAGTCTGAACCTGGGTCTTGGGAATGAGGCATGAAATACTCCTGCATAAATCATGACAGTTGTTGGCACACCAAAAGCACATGGTTCAATTTCTTATGAAATTAAATGTGACAGTTGTTTGTTTTGAAGTTAGCTACTTGCTCCATCTTTGGCCTGTAATTAAAAGAGAGAATTGTGAGGGAGGTGATAATGAGCTCTTTTGAATTAATATGAAGCACTCATATTGAGAAACAATGTGAGGAAGTTGTTAAAAGAGAGAAAATAAGTAGCAATAATTAAGACAACAAAATGAGAACAGATTGATCTATGCTCTAGTTCATCAAGCTTTGGATGCTATTAAGGGAAATAAATTGTTATGTTAATCCTATGATAATCCTTGGATCATTTCTTCAAAAGTTTATAGTAAACAGTTTTTCTTTTAATGGTCTAAACAAACGTGCTAAACAGTGATAGGTAAAGTTCTCCTAGTCAGGTTCAGAACTGGACTATAAAAACAAACTTGGCTATTAAAAATAACTATGGGGCAGTACATACTGCCCCAAAAAGGTGCCCTCCCAACACCTGTTTTTCTGCTGGAGGGAAGCTGCAGCAGCCAAATCATGTGGCTTCCCACCGGCGGAAGAAGAATCTCAATTGTCATCTAATGCCACATTTATGCCACATCCAAAACAATCTTGTGCCCCATCTCCTCTCCTTTCTGGCTCTTATCTTTTTCTTGTGGTAGCGGTTGTCATATTCACAGTCACAGGATAAAGGAATGAGATCTCTCCTCTCACTAAGAAATATGATTTTTTCCAGAATTGATAGCACTTGGGGAGCACATTTCCCCAATATTCTTTGCTTATAGCATACAAGATGTTACAGAAGAAAGTGGAAAGAGAGAGAGAGGTTGTCCCTCACTTTCTCATGCCAGAACAAAAAAACTAAGATTATAGGAGAGATGTAAGAGGAGTGGGTGTAGATGGATAGGAGAAGAAATAGAGGGAAGGCTTGAGATCTTGGCTGCTGCCAGACTGCAGAATTAATGCAGTTTGACACCACTTTAACTGCCATGGCTCAGCACTATGGAATCCAGGGCAGGGGGTGTAGTTTGCTGTGGCACCAGAGCTCTCTGACAGAAGTGGTTAAATATCTCACAAAACTACAAACCCAGAATTCCATAGTATTAAGCCACAGCAATTAAAATGATGTCAAACTGCAGTGTAGATGCATCATTTCTCTGGTTCAGATATCAATCCAAGTTAGAAAAAAAGTTTTGCAAATGGTATTGACTGAAACAAAAATATCAATGGGCTCTGGATTTCTTTTCTGGGCTGCAGTGACGTAATATTGAGATACATTACTAAGCAGGTACTCAGTCATATTCTTTTTCATGTTACATGTAAGTATGCCCAAGATCTATAGAGCTTCTTTACACCCAAGTACTTCCATATGTTTGGTACAAGACTGTGGGGATGATTTATTTTTTCTTCAAATGACAGAACCCAATAATGTATCACCAATTATAGTTTCTAAAAGAGGCTTACCAGGGAGAAATAGGAGAGTACTATTTTAAGAAACAGAACACTGAATCTCTTTAGAATGTATGGTGTCTGAAACTCTGATTATCTATAAAATTTGTCAGGGGTATTTACCCCAACTGAGTTACCGTTACCTGAGAGCACTCAGAGCTTTTGTATTGTTAAAGCTAAACAGATACAGATCTGGATGTGGGAAAAACACTGGGAAAGAAAGGAAGGATGATTTTGTTTTGTTTTTTCCAGTGGCTGCACAAAGATTTTTTGATTTTCTATTCCTTTTCATGTAGAATTCCTCCAAAACTGGATCCAAGAGTCTGGGAGACTAGGGTTCAAATTGCAACACAGCCATGGAAATCCACTTGGTGACCCTGGGCAAATCAGTGTCTCAGCATTATATTGAGACAATGGTAATAATAATAATAATAATAATAATAATTATTATTAATAATAAATTTTATTTCTAAATCACCACTCTGCAGAGCAATCGGGACGGTGTACAACAAATTTAAAACAAAAAACAATTAAAACATTCCAAGAGCCTAATCCATAACCTTAAAATTAAATTAAACTAATACAGAATTAAAAGCAGTCTAGGCAGTAAAAATACAAATAGAAACCAATTATGCTCAAGCAGCATAGGCAGTGGCAGCATGGGTCCATTAAGCCAGGGAGTTTAGCTGGAGAGTTTTGGAGCCAGGAAGTTATTCCGGGAAGGTCTGCCAGAAGAGGTACACCTTAAGGGCTTTTAAAAAGCTATCAAGGGTGGTAACAAGATGACTCTCATCTGGCAGACCATTCCATAGTTTGGGAGCAGTTGCCAAAAAGGCCCTCTGGGGGTTCTGCGACAGCCTAGTCTTCATGGGCTGTAGCAGATTCCTCCCAGAGGACTGAAGCGTGGGCGGGGGGGATGATACGGGAAGAGGCGGTCCCTAAGATAAGATGGACTCAATCCATGTAGGGCTGTAAACCTCTGAATTAATCTTGCCAACAATACCGTAGGACAAGATCATAAATCAGAGTCACCTGGAAGTCACATAACAACTTTGTTCCCATAAAATCTCTTTTTGGAGTATTCTAAGTTCTAGTTATTGTATATATTTAAATTTAGGAGATTCGGATGTGAATTGCAAGGTATTAATACATTTAAAAAAAAATCTAAGGAAATGTTTCCTCAGCTTTCCAATTTCCATTTCCTCCAGCTAAATACAAGGAGGGTCTTGAAGTGATTTTTTATACAGCATGCATTTACTGATAGATAGTTACCAGCTGTATCTATCTTATTCAAGAAGTACCAGAAAGATTTCTTCAAAGGGATTACATTGTCTACCACTATTGCATACCTCTCAGCAGTTGTTTTTAAGCAGTAGAACAATCTATAGTGGTGGTGGGATGTGAGTCTGTCTGTAAGAAAAACTGTTTTATTCCCAATCTCTCCCTCCCCCCCCCTCCCAATTTTTTTAACAATACATGCAAGGGATAGAAATGTCATTTTTAATGTTATGGTATTCTCTTAAAATAAATAGAGTGAAATGTGAGATGCAGTAGGGGCCTGTGGTGTTGTTGCTAGGAAATTTCTCCAACTGTTTCCAACATAATACAACACTTGCAGTAGCTGTCAAAGCGTATGGCTTTCAGCAATAACAGAGAGCTAAAAAGAACTTACAACAAAGATCTCCTAAAATGAGCTGGAATAAATAATGGGATCTTGCTGTGTCGGTAATAGGAGAGTTATTGGTTAAGATAAAAAATGGGAGTAATAAATGAAGCCATCTATTTGAATTCTGCCTCTAAATATTTTCCCTGACAATTATCCTCTTCCAAAAAAATAAAAATAAAAATAAATGGAAAGGAGGCAAAAACCGGCCTGAAATATTGCTGCTTTGTAACATCATTCTCTCTTTTTCTCTTAATCTCTTTATCTCTTTCTATGGAAAGTAGCAATTCTGTCCAGTAGAATAATCAGATTGTCACTCATCACATGCAAAACATTAAATAAGTTAAGCTCAAAGTCTAGATCTTCATGCAATTTTCAATCAAAGCTTGGAAAGGTTACTTTTGGGGTCTACAGCTGCCAGAATCCTACACCCTACATGGCCACTATTACTGACAATGAAGGCTAGGGAGTTCTGAAAATTGTGGTCCAAAAATGGGATGGAAGTGGGGATTATCACATGGTAAATTGCCACCCACCATTAGACTGTGTCCCAGCACTTTTTAGAAAGCTTCTGACTTTGAAAAAGTGCTCACAGAGTATGGCTGGGACCTGTTTGGACCCGGGCTGATGGCGGGTGGTGATTTGGCATGCAATAACCCTCATCTCCACCCACGTCCTGCAGCCCAGGAGGCTTAAGATGGTTTTAAAGTCCATGTGATAAGCTCCTATGGCAGTTAAAGTGGAATAATAGCACTATAATATAGTATGAATGGACCCGACAATGTAAGCTTTATACTTGTTGCAAATTGCTAAAGTTGAAAAATGGAAAATGGAAATAATTGGAAAATGGAAATAATTGTTTAATCCCTCACATGGCTATGCTATCATGGCAAACCAGATATTTTGACTTTCCCTTCTTATTTGCAGAAGTACCACTTGCTTTCCATGAAGAAGGTATCAGGTTAAATCCCTATTACTCCTGCTTAGAATAATTGGGAATCAGGAAGTGCCCTAAGATGACAATAAACAATACTAGGCTATAAGGGAAAAAAGTGTGAGCTACAACAGTAAAGTTTACTTTGCATACTAATTTGCTAAAAGATAGCTGTAGAGAGAGCTAGAGTCAAAAGGGCATCCAGCCAATCCCTAGCAGCATCAGAAAGTATTCTACAATTCCTAGAGATGAGTTTGCAGAATTCAAATGAAAGGCTGCCTCAGGCAAAAAGCAGATGCAAAGCTAAAGAGGTTTGTTGAACTAAGAAATGCAGATAATTCAGGCAATAGCATGCATTTTGAATTACTCTCTTTTATTTAGTTATCCTTTTGCTGCAGAAAATCATGCAATTTTCTCTTTTCTACAGTTTGCATTTGAGTGTTTTTATGTATCCATAACCACAACATACATGCCCAAGGCAGGCAATGTTAGTATGAATGTTGTTGTTGATGTTGTTCTGTGCCTTCTAGTACATATATGTCTGACTTTTGACAACCCTAAGTCAAACCTATCACAGGGTTGTGTTGGCAAGATGTATTCAAAAAGGGTTTGCTTTTGGATTCCTTTGAGGCTGAGAGAGAGTGACTTGCCCAAGGTGACCCAGTGGGTTTCCATGGCTGAATGGGGATTCAAATCCTGCTCTCCCAATGTCCTAATCCAACACCCAGAGCAGACTTCTTCATAGGAATGGGGAAACTCCAAAATTTGCAAAACAAAAATTATTTAGGGGAAAAATCCTTAAAAAAAAGAAAAGAATTAAGTCTCCCAAAAACTCAAAATAGACTAAGCATGTATGTATAATATTGACTAACTGTTAGGGGGGAAGAACAGTAAAAATAGGTAGGAGGAGCGATGGAATAGATTAAAGAGGAGAACAATTCTGCATTGCAACATTTTGTTGTAGTAGGCCCCACCGAATAACACTTACTTCCAGATGTACTTTTAAAATTTATCTTTATTTAATGAATGTAGAGCAATGAGTACAGTAAAAGAAATAAAGCACTCCTTTCACTGAGTAGGATAGCATGATGATCTTGCATATACATAATTTCAAGAAAATACCTCTACTACCTTGGTCCAGGGAAATATAATTTTGAAAAGAATTATTGACCAGTATGGAATCATAATATAGCATCAATGCAATCTAGTAGGCAATGTATTCAAGGGTAGCCTTATTGGTCATGCAGCAAAATAAAACAAAATACAAAGTCAACAAAGCAGTGATGCCTTTATTGGGGCCTACACCAAAGTATAAAATTACTTCACTGGCTTCTTCACCAGGCAGGAGAGTAAAGGTGATAATGCTAGAATCACAGACTAACATTTTCCCCCAGATTTTACTCTTAAGTTAAGACGGAATCGAAGGATCTCTGTGCAGACAAGGCCACTCCCATTCTTGGCCATGTGGGAACTGGGAACAAAGGGTAGTGAAGCACAGGCAATAAAATTTCAACTCCATTAGCAACTGAAAGTTAGTTTCATTGAGAGCAATACTGTTAAGAAGTTTTTGTTCTGTTTTAGGAGGTTAGTTTTCTATTGGCCCATTCCATCTCACTATTCCAAACTCAGGTGAAGGCCTCAACTAAAAATCCCCCAGAGCAGACAGGAGTCCTTCACAAACCATCAGTCTCCTGGGGTGGACCATTTACCTAGTTTCTCATCACTGCAGAGAGGATCTACTACCACCAAGCCAAACTTCATGAGTGCCCTGCTTCAGATTTTGGCATCCTCACACAGATCATTGCTAGGGAGGGAGCAATTTACTCCCAGCTTGTACAGACAATAGCAGATAAGATAGGGCCACAAAGCAAACCAGGTCTCTGGAAAGTAAGCTTGCCTTGAATGGTTCATTTGCAAATGAGATGTAGAGGAAACAACTCAAAACCAGTCCAGTCCAAAATTTCATGAGCCAAACAGGGTTGTCATCCAGTCCAAAGGTCAGGATATTCAGGTATGAGAAGTAAGAACCCCTCACCAAAGCTGGATCTTGGATGGTTGTTCCCAAGAGGGAACATGGATCAAAGCTGTTTCTTAAATTGACTGTAGCCAGATTTCCTTGATTAAGAGGCCATGTCTCCTCATCTGATTGTTCCAGTCATTCTGGACATGCCTGTTTTTGATCAGTGTCAGGTGAATCCTGGTTTGGTGTGTCCTGGGGCTGCCATTCCACAGCTTGAGCTTGAGAATCATCCTTATCCTCAGATCCTGAATCCCGGGCCATTACAAAGGAGGAAATTATTTAACCATGACAACTGGGTTGTTGAAATCCTCCCTAATACCAGATCATCATTCATTCACTGAACAGTGAAAAACAGATTGAGGCTATGTCCTGAATTGGACAGACAATATACTGGACAGAGCCATGAAGTCCTAAACTGGCCCTGTCAGGACAATCTGACAGTGTATGTTGAAGTCCCCCAAAACCAAAGTCCTTGATTTTTCTGACCACTTGAAAGACCTTGGGTATCTCAGGCAAGGATACTGTTGATAAGAAGCATCTATATTATGTCTGTTTGGCCCATTATAAGATACAAATGATCAAAAGTGGTTCCTGGGTGGATGAATTTCCCCATAAGGGAGATGGAATCCTTATAAATGATGTCAACCTCCTACCTCCCAACCCTCCAATCTAGGCTGGTTTCATTCATTATCCAGATGGGCAGAGCTGGGAGAGACTGGTGAATCTCATCCATCCATGTCTCTGTAATACACACCAAGTTGGACCCTTTCTTGATGGCAGTTGTTTAATTATGGACTTACTTGGCATGCAAAAACAGAACCAACCAAAAGATCAGAGGGCAGGCTGACGTGGCAACCTGAATCCTGGCGAATGAAGGAAGGACTACTCTCCAAAGACACAGAAATGGCTGTGTGTGTGTTCTTTAAAAGATGGGTTGAAGAGTAACACCCAGGAGATGTAGCTATTTCTCCAAACATAGGTTTCCTAATATAGAATCTCAGTCTTAATGTTCCGTATTAATATCTTACACTTATACAGATTCTTGCACCTGTAGAAATGGTTATATTGTCCTTTTGTAAACACTTCACATTGGAGCAGGAAGTGGTATGGGCAATTTCTTCAAAGCACAGTGCCAAAGCCTTGATGAGAAAGAGCAGGTAATAAATCTCTGATGTATTTCTATAAGCCTTTTGCACCAGCCTTTGAAGAAATGTACAAAGAAATGTTGATCCACAGCTGCTTTGCTCTGCCATGTGAACTCAATGCTGCTCCTGCACACCACCAACTTGTAATGGTGTGAGGCTCACCACGTGTCGATGCACCAATAGCAGTCCTGAATTTTTCTCTGAGGTTAGAGCCAAGACATAGCACTCTCACAAAATTGCCTCCTTGCTTTATTAGCTAATCATATGAATTGCTGCTTCAGCACTACAGCTTCCAAAACTGAGCTGAAAGTGACAAGATTCTTGCTCTGAGCACTGGAGGAAATTTCCTTGAAGACCATTACCTTCGGGTGTAGTATAGCACTGCTAAGGTCAGTGTAGATCTCACATTTGTAAAGTCAGAAGCTCTGCTTAAGGCAATTCAATTAAATTTTCCCACATTTTGTGCTTCCAAAATAGCTAGGAATTATGTTGGGCAGGGCGACTCTGAGTAGGCTCATAAACATGTAGCAGCAGAGAGGGGAAGAGGGGAATTGCAAAGAGGATTCCACATGATATGGATGAGAAATCAAACACACAGCACAGGACACAGTTTGGGCATAAAACTTTCTACCATGCAATTTCCCCAACTGTATTTCCCTTATTCAAGAAAAAAATACTCGGTGGAAGAAAAAAATCTCTCAGTTTGAGAGGGTTATAGTGGCCACAGGGCTTGATTTCTATGTATGAAACATGAGGTAGATTATATACTTAGCATGTACAGTATTTAGAAGTGATGCTTCTTTATGTGGTGAAATATATGCTTGTTCTTACATATGTTTTCTATCACATCCATATGTTGCATTATGGCATGCTTTGCTTTGTGACTGGTGACTAAAAGATAAACACAGGTTTAATTTTCAAGTTTGATTGCTAACCTAATAATCTTCAGGAACATTCAGTTCCCCTCGAGACGTGTTTTTACTCCTGGATTTTTCAGATCCTTGATAATCCTGAGACTTTTACTGGGTAACCTTGAACAAGTCATTCCCTACTGCTGAAGGCTGTTGCCAATGAAATATCCTCACATATGCTACACTAGGCTGTAAAATACAAATACAAGAGTGAGTGATGTTTGGGGAAAAAAGATACAGTATTCAGGGTCAAGAGGTATCAGGCAGAAAGACACACAGAAAGACACATGGCGAAATACATATATAAAGCAGAAGATGGTAATATTGATCTTGTCCATGACTTCATTTCTTTTAGTAATCTAGGACAGGGTTTGTAGTTCTTGTCTGAAGAAAAATAATTTGAAAATGGAAGAATGGAAAGGAGGCATCACTCAAGGGCCCAGATTTGGCCTAGAAAACCACCAACTATTGAGACCTGTTTTATGAAATCCCATTATCTACTGCAAGTGCTTATTTTATAAATGAGCCACAAGAAATTGAACAGAACTAAGAATACCATTAAAAGGTGCCTCTGGACCACCTGCAGAAGTTGGTGTGCTTGGCTGAATGCCAAAACTTCTTTACTAAACATCCAGCTGTAGAGAATATTCTAATATGAAGAGCCAAAACATCAAAAGTAACATGTTCTTATGAAATTTATTTTTCCCTAGTTCTGTCTGGATGAATATCAGACTTACAACAAATCTTAGTGTCCCTGGCACCTATTTTCCTTGGAAAGAAGCAGTATGCACATGATGGAGGAAATTTGTTATGTTTTCTTCCACATGTTCATTTTTTTAAAAAAGCATAGTCTTCATTTCACCCAGAAGTAAAAGACTGGTTATTCTTTGAGGGTATTTTATAACACATTTTATTCTACATAAGTTTTTGCCTCCCAGACATTCTTTCTTTGATTTCTTTCTTTCATGGGTTTCTTTTGCAGAAAAATAATGAGAAAAGATATTTGTGATAACTATTGGGCATTTATAATTGATATTCTGGCTGTTGCTATGAGACTTGTATTATTTTTCACTAATTAAATATACAGATGATTAAATTATATATTATAGCAATTTTTTTTAAGATGGAGACATGGATTATCACACAGTAAACCTCAGCTGAATCGCTGGCTGCCATCAAATAAAATTTGATAAAATTTTTATTTTATTAAAATAAAAATAATTTTATTTTATTTTATTAGTGTTGACACCTGAGTCTTTGGTATCATAAGACCTTTGTAGCATCAACTATGTTTTCAGAATATAGCAATAATTCTATTAGTGCCATAAATCCTCAAGTAGTCCTGCAAGCATTAATAACTCCACTCAGAATACAGTAAAGTTTTTCTTCACAGCAACACTTTTAATTTCCTCTCTGCATGTTTCCATAGAAACAGGGAGAGAGCTAAAAATCTTCATACCAATTCAACAGAAGCAAATGTCAGAATACAAGATTAGTGCATGTTTTGCTGACAAGTGGGTGCGTGGTCAGGAAACAAAGTTTTGGACCAAAACACACAACCCCCAAATAATTATTCTCATTGTTCATTCCTATGACTAACTTCTTTGCAATGCTTCTGTGTCATTGGAGAAGTAAACAGTTTTTTTTAATTGAGGTCATATATTGTCATAAATAAATCCACACCTGTAAAACAAGAGGATAATATGGCCTTTGTTGACTGAAAGTCTTGATATTATGTAAAATATCCTAAGTAACACAGATGAAAGAGCAGTGAAGACATTGTGCTAGCTTGACAAAGATGTTTTTGAGCATATCTGCCCACTGAGGAAACCAATGGAACTATAGCAGTCCTTAAGCCCCTAAGAGAAGTTTTGAAGCACTAGGTGAAGTACAATATAATACATGTATACAGGGATCATGACAAGCCTCAGATTGGACCACTGTATAAAGGTACAGTACAGCTAATGCTCTCACAATACATGTGTCTTATAGTTCTAACATGACAATGTGCAATACAGCATGCTTGGCTGGTGCTGTAGGAAGCCAAAATGGCACCAGTATAATGCAATAGTGCAACTGTACTACTAGTGCTCTGATTTGGGAACTCTGTGCATAGCAAACCTAGACAGGAACACTGAAGCACCATTGGTCAGGGCCTGAGGAACAAACAGGTTGAATCTGCACTGAATAGTGCAGAGGGGGCATGTTTATGACTCTTTACCTTAATGCTCTATACAGCCATGGCAGCAGTCCAGAACAGAAATGAAGGTTGTGGGAAGAGTAACCACCAGTATACATTACCTCATGTTAATTGCAAGCTCTCTTTAAGGGGAAGCTTTGAAAAGGACCCAAAACCCTTCAAAGCTTCAAGAGTCTCGGAAAAGGATTAATTATTATATAAGGAGGCATATTTCCTTGGACTCTTTCTAATCCAATCCCCAATAACTTCTTTAGTTTCAAAGGGAGTGGATTCTTTTAAAAACCTCTGTTCTTGTGAATATGACCCTACTCCCTGTTCCCAAATGCCTCTAATGTTAGGGTCTCTTTTTACCTTCAGTTGTCAGCACCAAGGACCTTTGACCTATGGAGGGGAGAGTGCCACTTTAACTGTTCAAATGATTCTGTGGAAGGGTAACTGAGATCAGAGAAGTGTGCCAGCAGGCTTGCAGTCTCTGAAGATATAAAATGCTGCTAAATCATTTAGGAAGTGCACGTGTGTGAAATCCTGATGCACTTCCTAAACACCAGGGGATCATTGGCTCCCCTCCAGCATCCCTGAATTGTTCGAGGAGAGGCAAATTCCTATGAACACAAAGTTTCCATTCATAGGAATTTGCCTGTCCCCGAATGATTCAGGGACACTGGAGGGGAGCCGATGATCCCTTGATGTTTAGGAAGCATGTCAGGCTTTCACACATGCATGGTAAATGATTTAGCAATGTTTTACCAGCACTTAAGTGCTGGTCTGAAAATCTTCTCTACCAGAGCTCAGAAATGTTCCCTTTTTAGGCTACAGGAACCATGCTGACTGGGAGATTCTGGAAGCTTTAGTCTGAAAAAGTGACATTGCTCAGCTCTTCTCTCAGGAAAGTAAAGGTGTAAGAAACCAGCCTAACAGGCACATGGGAAACTGGGAGTTCTCACCAATGATTGATTCCAAATCACATTTCAAGTCATTGCAAAGTACTTTCAGGCCCAGTCTCAAATTTGGGAGCTAACCTTATATTAGCCATAGTGCATTTCTCTGAATTTTGGTGTGTGTGGTATTCCACATGTCCTCAGATGGACCTGGCCAGGCCAGCTGCCATTATCCCCAAAGTGGTAGAACATGTAGGCACTACACTCAGATGAGGTCAGCCTCATGAGACCTCTTGAGAACAATACCCTCGGACTAGCGGTACAGGTAGTCTGGGAGTTGCTAATGGGATCACCATCACCTTCAATAATCAGATGAATGGGCAATGTTTGTCTACTTGATGAGACGGCTATCAACTTAACTCCTATCCCATTTCCCTTGATTGTTGGCAGACCAGATTTCCTCACCCCAGACAAACACCTTGGCCCAGCAGCTAGTTTTTGCCCTTAAAAACCCCAGGAAAACTCACCTCAGTGTGCTAGTTTAGATTTAATGGGGACTCTACGTCACTGTGATCTCTGGTCTAGCTCCAGCACTTCTGTTCAACCAATGCTCTCGGAACGGCTGTGTCTTATTCTATTTCACCCAATTGGACCCCAGATGCAAGCATCGATAGTAAATACCACCCGTAGTGCTGCCTCAAACCTTTTTCATGCTAACCCCTGATTTCCTGAGCCTTGAATGAATGAGTTTGTGATAGTGAACTGTTGTGTGTTTTGCCCTTTTAAATAAAGAGATACTTTAACTGGAGAAGTCTGCTGCTGCGATATATCTTAGATCCACTGATCCCTTGGTATACAGATGGGAAATGATTTTTTAGGGTCTGTGTAGTCGACCCCCTCTTGATTTTGAGTAAAAGAAAAATTCCCCTACATAGAGTTTGGCTACACTTAACAGAAAATAGGATGTGATGATGGTGTGCATACGTGGGGGGGGGGGGAATTTAATAACTAGAAAATCAAGAGACATGCACAAAGTTAGGGGGTAAATTCTCAGAGGTGAACAAAAAATAAGTTAGGCAATGAGCTTGAGGTAGAAAGATCCTTCTAAAGCTGTTCAAAAGCAGGGCCATGTTGTTGAGTAGACCTCAAACCTTGCCTCGAGCCCATTACTTAATGCATTTGCTGTTTCTGGATGGAGTTAGACTAGCAAGTTGGTCACTAAAAATATAGAAGTCTTGAGTCAAGTCGGGTCAGTGCATCATTTATTGCCAAGTCAAGTCCAAGTTGTGTCATTGAAGAAACTTGAGTGAAAGTCCAGTCCAAATTAATTGACTCAAGTCTGCTTCACTGCTTCTCACTATCAGCTCTCCTCTCTATCTGTTAAGATGTATGAAACTGAAGCTGTGTGACACCGAAAGGAATGCAGAAATACAGCCCTATGTTTCTTCAGTATCTAGGCTCTTTCAACTGAAATTTAAAACGAACTATTTCGCACTTTTGGGATGTCCCCATGGCTAGACCAGATTTTGTTGTTTGGAGAAAAAAAACAAGGTGGTGCCTCTTTCTAATCATGTATAAAAACTGACTGGACTGACAACTGGAGCTTTCTTCACCATTATCCTCAGCTCCATCTGAAGCCAGAAGCGTAGGGAGTGCAAGTAATCTCTTCATGACACACAGCTCTCTCCTCCAGCACTTTGTTGCTGCCTGCCAGCATCTATTGCCTCCATCACAGAGCTCAAGCTCATTGTCCTACAAGATGTGCAAAAATCCTTCTTGTCTATAGTTGGTCCCATTTGACCGCTCTCCTAATCATCAGACATGGCATGGGGCTTGCTACTCACTTTAATATTAGAAGCAATGATATCTCTGTCTCCGCTTTGTTCTCCAAATGCCTCCTCATCTGTAGCTTCTTGTCTTTTCTCAGCCCTCAAATTGAACTGATTTGTCTTCTTTAACCCAGACTCTCCTTTAGTGCACACATATATCAAATTGTAAGGTCAAAACACTCACGGCTCTTATGGAAAACTATGCTCTGTTGCTACAGCAACTGAAAATACATCCAGTTGTCATAGTAACTGGTATTTGAATAGTCTAGAGAGAGTTCTACTTTTTGTGATCCCTTGAAAAATGGGTAAAAAACTCCAGCAACCCTCCTCTCTTACCTGAATTTGCTGAAATTTACTGGTAACACTTTCTTACCTAATATTAGCCTTCTGTAAAATGGAACTGGAAAAGGAAGACATGGCAAGACATGCTTTCATAGCCTGCTAATTTAGCCCTTAAACATTTTGTCAGGTTCTAAGAGGAAAGACAAAATGGTAACTTGTTGTTATATACCTTCAAACCAATTCCAATTTATGGCAAATCCATTATAGGGTTGTGTTGCCTGCTTTGTTCAGATGGATTTTGTCATCACCTTCTGGGGGTGAGAGAGTGTGACTTGCATTAAGGTCACACACTGAGTTTCCAAACTCTGGTCCTCCAGAATTCTAGTGCAACACTCAAACCATTTCACCATACTGGCTCCCCAAGGTGGTAGCACTGATAATTTTTTAAAATCGATTATATGCTTCTTTTTCCCCACTTATCTGCTCATGCTTATTTAATCCTGATATTTAATGTTATAGAACGATAATGTTTCCATTTAAAACAGCAACATTGGCACAATTTCTGCAGTGTCTTCACAGGGAAGAAAGTCTCCAAACTCATGGCAGGCTTGGTCTTCAAAATTTCTGTTTTCTTCTTTCACCAGGCTGTTGAATAGAGAAATGTGTTCTGCAATCCAGCAGTTAATCCAGCTTCCATCTTATCTATAGCGTTTAGAAATTACTTTGCAGAGAAGGGCAGCCAGGAGTGGTAGCAGGGTGTGTTTCCACACCTGAGCAAAGGAAATATCTTGTTTTCATCTTGTTTTGTTATGCCAATCTTAAACATTAGAACTCTGTAAACATTTCATTTTTTTTTCAGTGACTAAACTGGTAAAGGGGAAGGGGTCAATTTTCTCTTGAATACTTATTTATATAATTTATCTATGCATCACTTCCCTTTAAAATATTTTTAATGGACTGTGTTAAGGTTCTTGAATTGCAACTCATTTAACTTTTATGCAGCCATCCAGGTGTTTTCCAGCAGATTGCAATAAAGCCATCTGTTAGATATTTTAGAGTAATCGGTTATGAAGTTATATTAATTTTTGTAATTGGATCAGTCTGGAATTATATTCATGATATGCTTCAGCATCACTATTGATGATGACCCAAAACTCAAACTATCCATTCAGACTGCCTCAAACTCTTGTTCTAAACTGAATTGAAAGCCAGTACAAGCTTTTTATGGTCTAGCTGATACATTATCCATATGTTGTTGAACAGCAGCCCATCAGCGTTAGCCAGTATATCCAAAGGTGAGGAGTGATAGGAGTTACAGTTCAACCACATCTGGGGACAGTATGTTTCTTATCTCTGACCTACAAGAAAAACACTGTGTACAATGATCAAGAAGTGAGGCCATACTCCCAGTACAATGCACCCCCCTGGTTTTGCCTTGTAACATCCACATATTGATTATAGATTAGCATCTGACAATTTACAAGCCTTAAGATCCTTCCACACTACAAAATTATAGTGCTGTGATTCCACTTTAATGGCCAAAGAAACCCTGTAGAATCCTGGGATTCATATTTTAGGGAGACATATTTAGATTTCTCAACCGGAGAACTCTAGTGCCTTACTAAACTACACATACAGGATCCCATAAGATGTTGCCATGGGATTTCAAATGAAATCATAATGGTATAAGTATGTAGTGTTAAAGGGCCTCCAATCTAGTGTTCTTTATGTGCATTTAATGAATATGTAAGCATCAGAAGACTCCATCCCCTCCGTGTATTCACTGTATGTATGAACATAACTCTTGTATGTATAACTTGCTGCCAACCCACTCCATATCCATTTTAGAGGCTGAGATGCTTAATGTTTTGGTGGCTAGAATCCTTCAGCCAGCATGACCATTCCCAGAATTCCTCACCCGGTATGGCTAGTGGCACTGCACTCCACAAAAGTATGGTCTCAGAGCTTTGGTTCATTGAATGTGCATAATAATGGAATTGAACATTTCTCCACCCCCTACGTAAAATGAAAATGGTTACATATGCAGGCATCAATATTAACTGATGCTGATTCTATATAAAATTACTGAGACTTGGAACATTTGGGCATACCATATGTGTTAGTTCTTACTAGTAATACAAAGAAACTCCAAGTGGAAGGGGTTTGAGTTGAGAGCTTCCCTTATCTGGAAAGTCATTCCCAATTTTGAGACAACTCAAGTCTTCTCAGGTTTTGAGAAGACTGAATGTGCAGATGATAATTGGCTCTACATTCTATTTCTGCCTAGAAATCCAAATGAATCTGTAGCATTTCTAAACCTGGCAGAGGTTTAGAATAAGGGTGAATAAAGTAAAACAATCTGGACACTCTGTTTTTGACAAGAATATGTGAAGTTGTCCAACCATGGCTCATTCAAGCTCCTTGCCAAGAAAGGGCACATTTGCAATGTGATGGTAGTTCTCATTTACCTCTATGGTATGTAAGAGCCTCTTCAGGAGAGGACAGCTTCCTTCATAGCAGTAAGCACCTTCCCCTGACTAAGGCCAAAACAGCCAGCCCCTTTGAATGCCAGATCGGGGCTGCAGCAGTCACATGCCATGAACCCGATCTGGCTATTTGCTGGCTCAAAAAGAAGTGGCAGAAAGCCACTCCTTTTTGAGCTGGCAAAAAGCTGGCTTTTCCACCATGGCAGTGGCTTTTCACTGCTCCTGCAGTGTGTGGCGTATAAATGCCACCCCCCACATCACCCCCAAAGCCAGTGTATGTACCGATCTGCTTCACCCCAAATTTGTGAAGCTTTTGTTATCCCTTGAACCTACCAAATCAATCCCACTCTCCTAGATGTTTATACCCACAATGGGCAAGGGTAAATTTTGTATGTGGCGGTATGGACCAATTCAAGTATCTCATTCACATCAGGGTGCAATAACTGAAACTGATCCCAGAAACTCTGAACAAATAGCAAATTGGACACCTCCCTACAGTCTCCTGTGTGTTGTCTATGATATGAGAAAATATAAACAAGTTTATCCTTAAATTGACTGATTTTTTTCCCCACACAGCAGGTAGCTGAGGGTTGCAGTCCTGATCTTTCTGGGCCCAATCCCCCAAAGCTTCTTACTATTTGAAATAATCCTGCTGGGCGGAAAATTAAAGATGCACTTATAGAAGGATAACAAGATTTTTTGGCCAATCTTACTGCTGCATAATAGGCACAGTGAAGAATATTTGTTGATATTTGATCACATCTCCTCTGAAGCTTACATTACCTGCACACTAGCCATTTTTGATCCTATTTCATTTCCCATAGGTATTCTGTAAACCCATGTGAATTATGGGCTCCACAGCACTGGATTCGGATTTCATGAATGATTGTATCAGTGGCCCTTTTAATCTCAAAACAGCCTCAGTTAAAAATCCTCCTGAGCTTTCAGGAGTCATTCACATTCCATCTGTCTCTAGGACTATCTTAACTGGTTCCTCACCTGTACAGAAAATCTGCTGCCACCAAGCCAAACCTCATGAGAAAATGATCTCACTATGACAACAGGACCATTGAAATCCTCCATGAGGAATCCTCCCTTATTGCTTGGACCACTAATAAACTGAGACAGATCCATGGTATTCATGCTAGTCATGAAGTCCTGAGCTGGCCCTGTTAGGAGGAGGAGGAGGAGGGAGAGGAGGAGGAGGAGGAGGAGGAGGAGGGAGAGGAGGAGGAGGAGGAGGGGGAGGAACAACTAGATATCTCAATGACATTACTGAGGACTTACTGTCTATGATAAATTAACTAGCTATATTATTGTAAGGATTTCATATATGCAAAAAAGTTTTCAAGCAGAAATGATTCACTTGATGAAAGGACAGTGGTCACCAGACCACTAAGGCATCAGTGGTGAATGTTTCTTTTGATAGCCCTAAGGTTAAAGGCTGAAATCATGTTTTTACCTGGAGGAGTCAAAGCATAGTTCCACTCCTCTCTGTTCCTTTGGACCATCACTCTGGTTGTATCCAGCAGTGTTCCTACAGCCAGGTACACAAAGACATCCTTTGTGGACACAGGATGATATCCTCCTCCTGGACCTCCTTTCTATGTGTGTCTCCATTCTCTCTTAGCCACTAAATGGTTGTGGTGGTGGAGGAAGCAGGGATCATTGGGGAAAGAGGCACTGGAATAACTCTCCACACCCATCAAAAAACATAGGCATAATTTGCCATTTTGCTATGTATGTCACACAGGATTCTGGTCTATGTCACTTTGAGGGCACAGAGAATCCATTTATGCTGTCTGTCTGTTCACATCAAAGAAATTCAATTTAACAGTCCATGTACATCTGTAAATGTCAAAACAAAATTAATATGAGTCATAATATCTTCCAGCCAAAAGGAGGCCACCACAGGGCTCAACCACATCATGTGCCTTGTAGAGGCATATGATTATAATGCCAACATCTGGATGAACTAGTCTGATTCTTCCTTAAAAGGTTCTTTTGGCTTCAATATGTCTAAAACAACAGTTTTTGATGGATCAGTCTCAGTGTTAAATAAACAGTGCATATAGAGGCTTAACACAATTTCCCATTGTTTATGCTGTATGGGGGAGACCCAGCATAGCACAGTGGTTTGAGTAATGAACTATGACTCTGAAGACAAGGGTTCAATTCCCAGCTTGGCCATGAAACCCACTGGGTGACCTTGGGTAAGTCACATACTCTCAGCCTCAGGGGAAGGCAATGGCAAACCACCTTTGAACAAATGTTGCCAAGAAAATCCCTTGATAAATTTGCATTAAGATCATCCTGAGTCAGAAATGACTTGTAGGCACACAGGAACAGTAACATGCTGTATGGGACATTCTAATTCCTTGCTCGACTCAACTCTATACCCATGAACATCAAGTTTGCTATATATCAACTCCTTTAACAGTATCAGAAATGCTGAAGCACTCTGGGCTGGCAGCCCACAACTGATTCAAAAAGGTGCAATACTGGCAAATTTTGCAATTAAATACTGATGGGTTAAAGCTTTTCTACCCAATCCACAACAGTCAGAGGAAGTGTGTGTGTATACATGCCTTCATCAGTTTTACCTAACCACTCAGCGAATAGTAAATATGTGAAAATTGTTATTGCTACATTACAGAAAAAGACTTCTTTTTCTTGGTTCCAAAGTGACAGGAGCTGGAGGCCTTCCAGTTTGGACTGAAACATGCCCAGGAGATAAAGTTGAAAATAAAGACAAAGTAGAAATAAGTCAACGGCAAGTGGTATAACATGGAAGCCTATAAAATAGGACAAAGGACCATAGCGGAAAACATATACACCAGAGACATTTGAAGAAGGTTTTGACTCAAAATGGGAGATTCAATTCATTTCAACAGGAGAATATAGAAATAGTGGGCATGGTAGGAACTTGGTGGAATAGGTAAAGACAGTGGGATATGGTTTTCTCTGGGGAAAAAGTAGCAAAGTAATTTCTTGTAAAAGCTGAAACTTAATGAGAGCATAAAAATATACAAGAAATTTGCCTAAAAGCATGCTTATTTGATGCACTGTTGTAAAACTGCAAAATTAAATGTTGAGAATTGCATGCTACCTATGTGACTAACAAGATGATTTATTAAATGAATATTATTTTTGAATTTGTAAACTGAGCTTTAGGTATCAAGTTGGAAACTAAAATGAGGCTCCTTAGGTAAATAAGTCTCTTGTAACTTTTATACAAATGGAATTCTTACAAGATCAGGATTAAACCCCTTGTGTGACTCTGGTTTTAATTAGTTATATTTCCTCTTTAGTGAGGGAATCCCATATTTAATATTTATGTATATTTAATGCTTTGAATGTGTTTGGGCCAACAGGGACTCTGTTTAGTGGTCTTGACCTTTTGCATATCCTTTCAGATACATGCATCATATAAGCATGTCACCCATGACAGGCTTAAATTAGTAATTCTGATCAATGTGAAAGCATGAAAGATTAAGTTCTGAGCTGGGAGATTACCCCTAACAACCATTTGAAAAAAGAATTACAGACATAAAAAAGTAATAGTCATTGTTAGCTACTACACAATTCTAGTCCATGGTGGTAACAGGCTCCTAGTTAAGTCAACAAAGCCCCCACCCCCCAATATGTATGTATGTATGTATATGTGCACATTGCTCACATTCTTTTATGCATAACAGTATTTATCTTAAATTAGGATAATGTGAGCCTGAGGCTAAATGTCAACAAGAGAATGGGTTTCATTTGAGTTCCTCCTCCATCAGCCCTTGATAATGTGAATAACATCTGTATTGGTTGAGGCATGTTCAATAAATTAGGCAAGTAGCAATGCTTAGAATAAGCATGTTCTTGCAAAGGATCTCTGATTCTTTGCAAACAGTAATTTAAAGGGTTCGTTCCTTTGTTATTTTCTACTGAATTGTTCAATGGTTTCCAACCTTGCATTTAAAACTGCTGCATTTTTTTGGGCTGAGTCGTATGACATGACAACTAGATGTGAACTCTTCCTAATGTAACCTGTTTCTCATCCCCTTAACACATTGTTGGCTCTTTACTCTTCAGTCACCACTACACAAATGGCAACCAGATTATATACCAGAAGTGATCAGATTATATATAAATAGATTGGATGAACCGAAGGCAGAATTCAGTAGAGGTAGTGTTCTTTGTTGACTTAACTAAGGATAAGCCATCTACCATAGTTAACAGGACAGAGGTTTAAGATCAGGATGGTCCAGCCAGATTGGTTCAAAGATAAGTTAGATATGTTGCCAGCCCTGGAAGGAAGGGGAAAAAAAGATGTAACAAAGAACTAGAGCTCTGGAAGAAATCAGTGTGTCTTGATAAAGCAAGTGATATAGCCCTCCTTTAGTGTTTCCCATTTCAGAATGGAGGGACAACTTTATGAAAGTTACCTCAAGCCTCTTATATGCAAAGCATATGCTTTACCATTGAACTATGGTCCTTCTGGCCATTCAACAGATGCAAATGTGCATCTTTGTATTCAGATCTGCATCATTCTGTGACTACTGAGTTCTAATACCTCTGAATGATAGAGTATAAATCTTGAACAGCTATAATAAAATAGATAAGAAATTCATTTGCATAGGAAGAGATGGTCTTCCAGCTCTTGACATGAACACCTTTCCCTGACAGTACTTGTCCCTCACTCTGTCTTTTAAGTCTCTGATGGAGAAATAAGAATGTTTGTTGTTAACTGCTGTTCAGTTAACCTCAACTTATGGTGACCTTCTGAATAAGAGCTGTCCAGGATCGTACAAATCCAGGGCTGTGGCTTCCTTGATTGAGTTTATCCCCTGGTTTTTATTTTTAGCACCAAAAAGCTGGTTGGTAGGTTATTTTCAGCATGAGAAAGAGTTGCTTTCCTTTCTTCCCATTTATTATGTCTTCCACTTTGAATTGCAGCCTCAATGACAGCATTGCACACTAAGAACAAGCCAAGTTTGTGGGGGTTGGGGACAACTAATTGACAGGGATATGTGCAGTTCTAATTACAACAACTTGGATGGCTTCATCAAGTCTCATGAGAAATATAATAATAATATTTTAATGTATTCAAATAATAGTTAAATCTATTGAATATGTTTAGTTGTACAGCTTTGGGTATTTCTTGCCAACATGAATTTGAAATGGCTGTCTATTTCTCAGAGCCAAGCAGTGTCATACTTCTAAATCCTAGGGAAGTACATCACATGAACCGTTGGTATTATTAATCTTAATGTTGGTATTAAACATGGTGATAGGACAAATGCAATATGATATAAAGTCTTTTTCAAACCTGTCTCATGAAATGTTTTGCCCTTCCTGCAGGCATTTGATTTAGCATCATTTGATGCAGGAACTCTCTAATTCATATGCTGAAGAGGTAGCTTCATCTAACCAGTTAGGTACACATTCTTGGACTATTTTCAACTGCAGCAATATATGTGGCTCAGTTTTGCCAAGGGATACATATAAAGCATTGCCGTAGTAAAATTCACTGAAGAGTGGCATAAAGGCCATGCATTTTTAAAACTGTCTACATTATTATAGGATATAAAAACATTATTATCTGGATCCATTTATTTGTGGTTCTAAAAATCTACGTTGACAGATTGTAATGACTAGAGATTGTGTTTGGAAAGGAACACGTTCCTAGCTGAGAGCTTTCATACTTCTTCTGAAGCTTTGTTGCTGAGATACTTTTCTGCTGTTATGACCAACAGGCTTCAACTATTAATACAACTAGAGTTAGTTTGATTAGATTTGCTGAGATGTTGAAATATTTGATAAATATATGTAGTTGGAGCTCTCTAAAAATAGTGAGGGAAGAAAGAAGATTTGAAAGTGGTGATCGCTGTGATATTAAAAGAAGATAGCCAGTACTGTCCTGCTTACCTCTACTGAGGGCAGCACAGCAGAGGAATATACAAAGGAATAGTCCAGAGTCCAGTCCAAAGGTTACACAATACTAGTCAGTCAGGCACAGCAAAGGGCAGAGGCAAGAGCGTAGTCACTAGGCAAGTCCAGGGGTCAGATAACCAGAGTCATGAATCAAAGAGGCTACAAGACCAGTTGTCAGCTGCAAGGAATCTCTGCAGCTGGAGGTCTTTAAAAAGGCACCTGCTTTTCTCAGCTGAAACTATTAGCTCTCCTCTTGGCTTCTAGCCTGGAAGAATGCTTTAAAGACTCCTTGACCTGTCTTTGCTCCACAGGTCCTAACCCCTGCAGCCTACAGTCCATAGAGTCTGTTTCTCCCTCTGCAGCTTCCTGAGCCTCCTCTGGGACTGCTGATCCAGGCAGCCCTAGATCTGCCCCATCTCAACTTCCTCCATGTCTTCAGAGTCTGAGTCCTCTGACTGTGCCTCTAAGTCAGGCCCAGGGCAGTCCATGATAAGTACAGACTAAGTATCTCTTCTTTGGAGTTTTAAAATCTGAAATACCCCAAAATCCAAAATTGTTCATATGGGTGGCTGAAATAGTGACACCTTTGCCTCTTCAAGGAGTTCCAGTGATGCAATGGTTAAATGCCAGTACTGAAGCCATAGGGTTTGGATTTTTAATCCTCAGGCTCCAAGGCTGACTCAGCCTCCCATCCTTTCATAGATCAGCAAAATGAGTACCCAGCTTGTTGGGGGCAACTAGCTTACAAATTGTAAACTGCTTAGAGAGTGCTGAGTTTGCTATTAAGTGGTATAGAAGTGTAAATTGTTGTTGATCCCACTTTCTCCCCAAAGTTGGAACTTGAACCACTTGAACTACTTAAAGTAATGACTGTGAATATAGACCAGTTATGTTAATGTACTTACCTGTAACTTTTCTGTGTTCATGATTGCTGCGTAATCATTATTGTGACACTATTACCACAATCATAACTTCTCCCCCCAAACTACTTTACTGAGCATCAGCATAGAGAAGTGGGACCAGCAGATGTTAGTTCAGTATAAGTTATATGTATGTAAAGTATTTGTTACATAGTTAAGTATAGCTGATGAAAAATACTGGTGGATGTTTGCATGTCTGTGACAGCTATAGCTCATTTTGATATCTGCGTGTGTGTGCCTTCAAGTTCTATGATGACTTATGCAGTCCCCATGAATTTCATAGGGTTCTCTAAGGCAAGAAATGCTCACAGGTTGTTAATATAGATACCTCAAAATTTGGCAGTGTCCAACTTGTAGTGCTGCGTTGGTATTCTAAATTGGGGGTGGAGTGGGAGCTTTCAGGAAGCAAATATGGGCTGCCAAAACTCCTCAGCAAACCATGGCACATACCTCAAAAATCTGACATTACATTATTACCAATGTTGTATTTGGTTGTTGTCCAAGCTGCCTAGTTTCAAACTGAAGTTCCAAACATGGGGCATCCTAGAAGGAAGAAAATAAAAAAGGTCCTGGCATAAATTCTTAAGGAAAATCTTTAAAAGGGATTAAAAATGGGATAGGCATCTCTGAGGCACTGCCTCTCATGAGATTCTGGAAGCAGGGAAAAGGTCAGGTAAACAGGTGAGGGCTAAGATACACATCCTTATCATAAGAGTATACCTCCGCTCTTCCACCATACATGCATACAGATGTTATGACTGTACCTAATCTTGAATGGCAAGTTGTTTATCAGTTATTTATTCAATAAACCAATCAATACCGAAACCCAATATTTTACTTCAAAAATGGCTCATGCTCACAAACACCTTCTTGCCATTTTTGACAGCCTCCTTGCTTTAGTGACTGCACACTGAAACATGGTTCTGTGGCAAAAGTGGGGAGGTAACATCAAACCATGGCAGACCAGATACACAAGATATTACATGTCTCTACTTTTCATTGGCCCAAACAATTCTGCATTACCTTTAATACTGAAATGAGCATTAAGTTGAAGAACTCGCTGTTTGCAATTAGGAACCAAATAATAGTGTGAAATAATTGCAATCTAGGTTGGTGGAAGGACCACCTGATGCAATCATGGCTCATCAAAGATATTCTTTGTCAATGAGATCCAAGTAATCTGGATCTTTATGTTGTGGGTGTGCTGACAGTATACTTTAATGTCCATAATATCAGCCACTCGGTTGGAGTATTATGTGATGGAGATTCCTCCTTTCTTTCAAAGAACTGGAATAGCTGGCTGCCAGAAATATCCTCCATTCAATTATGTGAGGCATTGCTGCAAATAATTATGTCTTACATTTCATCATGAATCCCCAATTAAGCAAATTATTATTCTCTAGAAAAGAAAGAACCTTTCAGAGTAGGATAAGCTCCAAAAGTCTTAGAGTTAACTAAGCCTTGAAAGGCTAATTGTAGGTAAAGAAGTATGACAGATCTAAAGAGCAGAAAGTGATCACTAATTCAGGCAAAAATATAAGAAGCACTGTTGTGCAGTATGGTGGAAAGTAAAGATAAATAGTCCAGAAAAATGAGCATTTCTGTTTAAGCAGATGATGCAGAGAAGTTTTTCGTGGCATGGAAATGTGCTGTACTGCGTAATCATGTTTAAGGATCAGGCAGAGAAAACATGGAACATAATACAACAAATGAGAGAAATTCTTTGAGTGGGTGCATGTCACCGCTGACCTACACTGAGATGCTGGTCTCCTTATTGATTTTTTTTCTTTTTAATAGAAATGAAAGTAACAGAAAATAACTGTAAATGGGAAAATACAATACATTCTCCTATGTTCACATTTGGCTAATGTTATGAAATTCAGATTAAAAACTGGACTAAACTACAATTTTCATTATTTCCTATCACATTTAAATTTCATTCATTTTAGTAAATTTTGATAAAAATGAACTGAACTGAAATTCTCCACCCATACCTATCTGGATGTTTTGTTTTCCTATGTCTGGAAGGAGCATTCATGAGCCTCCAACCTCAATAATGAATGCCAGCTTACACTTTCACATGAGAGCCAGCTTTTAGGGGTTCTTGTAACCAAGTTTAGGACAACCTCCTTTGCCAATCACCTTTCCTATTCAAAAATGTTGTAAGCTTCACTTTTTAAACAATTAAAAAAAGGAATCATAAAAAAAGAAAAATTTCCCAAGATAATAAAGATATATTTTATTTCTTTTCTTTTTTTCCCACAAGAGCCCCCAGATTCATTTGTCCTGTTTCTACCACAAGCTCATATTCAATAGACCCACTCCACTCTGCTTAATTTAGATACCAAATATTCCTACATGCCTTACATTCAAATCCTGAAAACATAACCAAGTATAGTAAATGTGTTTAGTTGAAAGGGCTCTGAACAATCCATTCTAGTACAGCAAAGTAGCACTAGGAATGAGAAGATTTGGTGTAGAGGAGCATCAGGGAAGGGACGTGCCCCCATCCACCACTTTTCTCCTGAAACTTCACCTTCCCTATTATCTCTTCTATCATATCATAAGTTACCAATTGAAGGGAAGCTGTCTGTATATAGAGAGCTGTATTGTCAGAGGAGAAGCAATGGATCCTGCTTCTTTGTAACGCTCAACACTGTTTTACACAGGAAAAAGCTGACTTTTCACTTCACCCCTGATAGCACCATTTCTGAGCTACTAACCAGTTTGTACCAAAGCCGTAAGATCAGCAATTCCCCCGTTCCCATTTCCTATTTTCCTAAAAAAATGATGGAAGGATTGTTTATATTCACACAGCACAAATAAGCAAATAGAGTGTGACTGATAATCTCATTTCCTTTCAAGCCTGAAACCCAGCCCAGCAATTGGAAACCAATGGGAATTTTAATTCATTCTTCCTCTCGTTAGCTTTTACTGCAATTGCTTGAATTAATTGCTTTTGACTCAGGTCTTAGGGAAGATCTTGACACCTGTAAAAGAGACTGGAAAAAGGGCAGAGTGCCATAAAAGCTTCCTGTGGCATAATCTTGTATTGTCTACTGAACTGTAAGTATAATGAAGCTATATGGCCCCTGTGGCTATAGGAAAGATTGCCTCTCCTTCTCTGAAGTCAGAGGTCTGAGATCCAACTTCAGTTTTATCTTTTCTTCTCCCGTAGAGATTTCTGCAGCTTTTATTTGTGACACTGAAGCTCTATATAGTGAAAAGTTCAGGAGTACGGCATGGGTGTATTGGCAGAGGATCTAGATCGATAGGATCCAAATCCTTCTCAATCCCTGTACCTCTCAACAAGTGGAAAATTCAGATCAACCTGTGCTGTAAATATGTTGTAGTTGCTGCTGCTGCTGTGTGTCTTGTTGTTTCTGATGTAGAGAAACCATAAGGTGAAAAGCTGGAAGAACAGTGACAAATGCATTCCTTCAACCTTGCCAGCAGGACTTGGGTTTGCTTGAGACACTATCCTCAGAAAATGGTCACTGCAAGGTCTGGATCATTCTGTAAAGCTACATTGGTGAAGCTGGACATTCCACTTCAGTTTCCAGTGGGAAGAATATATCTTTAACCAACTGCTATGGTATTGCTCATTGTTGTTGTTGTGGTTGTTGTTGTATGCCTTCAAGTCATTCCAGACATATGGCAGGCTTAAGGTGGCCCTATCACGGAATTTTCTTTGCAAGATTTGTTCAAAAGGGGGGGGGGGTATCTTTGTTTTTCTCTGAGTTTCTATGACTGAGTGGGGATTAAAACCATGGCATCCAGAGTCATAGTCCAGCCCTCAAACCACTACATTACCCTAGCTCCTACTTTATTCCTCACCAGTACAAGTTGTTCTAAATAAGGGGAAAGAGTAAATCAGACAAGCCAATTATACACAAATGTAATTTGCATATTTTCAGGCAAAGCTCCTGTTTTAACTACACTGTCCATTTTTATTTAATTACACAATTATCAGTTGTTCTCTGAACCATGTAACACCATGAATGAAAATGATCTGTAGAGCTCTCAGATTACAGTGTGCAGCTTCCATGAGGCTGCTTGTGAGAGGAACTGGGTTCCCCCCCCCCCCCCAGTCAACCTTTACTCTGAGCTAACCAAGTACATACTAGGCAGAGCCAGTATGCTTACTGTATACTGCTAATACAGAATTTTCTCACACTGGCTGTTTTTCAAAACAATGATAGGTCATCACGGATCATAACTGACATGCGCCTCGCTATATCTCAAAGAAATTATGAAGCATTTGCTAATCCACAATTAAATGCTGATTAGTTGTTTTTCAGGTGGTGGATCATAATGTTGTTGTGTGCCTTCAAGTCATTTCTGACTTATGGCAGCCCCAAGGCGAACTTATCATGGGGTGTTCTTGGCAAGATTTGTTCAGTGGAGGTCTACCATTGCCTTTCTCTGAGGCAGAGAACATGTGATTTGTCCAAGGTCACCAAGTGGGTTTTATGGCTGTATAAGTTAGCTAATATTGTAAAACACATATCTAAATAGATGAGCCAATATCCTACTTTCAGTACAGCATAAATACATGATAGTAGTTGTGTTTGTTTCAGCTGATCTATCCATCAGATAGCATTCACCTGATATAGAACAATTAATTAATTCCTCATTTACCAAATCTAAATGGTTGGCTGCACTAGAGACCACACTTGAGCATATGTATGATTGTTTATACTACCACAGCGAGGTTCCAAACAGATAGTTTCCATACATATGACTGTATGAGAATCTGTGTCATTATAGGATATTTCTTTTTGTCCCTCATTGCATATCCTGAGAAAATAATGTCTAAGACAGACAAATTCTCTGTATAAAAACTAAACCAATATATTTGCATTTTACAGTTTGGAACAACTGTTTACTCATAAACCAAACTTTGCAATGCTATATTAAAAGGCTTGTTATTTATATTATCTTATATCAGTTTTCTGGAAAAGGCAATGTATATGAAACTAGGTGCCACAAGCAAATACCTTATGCATTTCTTTCGATTTCTGTTCTTACTTTTGATCCATAGGAGGGCCTATAATGTGGCATACAGAGTCATCATAAAATAATTTAAAATGCTTGATGATCTATATTCTGTATCCTCTAGAAGATATCCTCCAGGCTTCTTCAACCTGGCACTCCTCCCGGGTGTTAGACTACCAATTCCATCAATACCCATTCTGGCCAGTACTATGACCTCCAGTTCAGTACAGCAGGAGGCATGTAGTTACAGAAGGCTGATCTAGAGGTAAGATGTATTTTCAAGAAGAAGTAGAAAATGATTCCAAAGCAAGCTACAAAAATAGATTTAGCCAATAATTGCAGGGTTTCATTCATCACAGTTTATAAAAACCAATGATCTTTAAAAACCATCTTTTTCATTGCCCTTAGGAGAAAATGCATTTGTTTCAGTAAAAAGTTACAGACATATTACAGGATTGGCATAAGAAAGGCTTGAAAATATATTTCACATGTTTAGGTTACAATGTGGAGTCTTTAAGAGATGAAATAAAACAGGATAAACCCACACAAACTTGGGAAAAATATATAAAATTGCTTCTGTCTAAAACTACTGTACTTCTTTTCCTTGTTCCCTAGGCTTCTTAAGCTTTCTTTCCACTTCTTAGAAATGTTAAGTGTTCAGAGAACAAGAGTGTACTAAACCTAGACCTACAGCTTGGAAATAGCTAGTTATAAATAACTACTAATTACAGGTAACTTTTAATTAATTCACTTTTGTACAGGATAGCTAATTTACATTTAAATTGTAGCTTAATGAGAGAAAACTGCATTTCCTTATGGAGTTTCCTTTATGCAGAAATACATAAAGTAGCAGAACTCTCACTTTAGTTATTTTCTATAGCTACAGTGATGTGGCCTTCTAAATGGTGGAAGAGGAATGCCATATAGTTCAAGTGGTGATTTGATTTGGACTTTGTGCTGCCTTATGTGCTATTGTGGATGTTGAGGTGACAATGAAATAGACTGGAGAGTGTGTTTTGTACCACATGCAAGTGGTTTGCAACAGATTTTTAAAATGTAACTATTATAGTTAGACAATCATAAAAAAACATAACTATAATGCTTACTCTTCTACTTATAGAAAACGTATCCAGGGGTAGCCATGTTGGCCATACAGCAAAATATAATAGCAACCAAAACCCACTAAACAACAATACTGTTATTGGGCCAGCCAAAATGCTCAAAATACATATTGCAAGCTCTTGAAATTCCACTGGGTTCTTCATCAGGTAAAGGTGTTAAAAACCATACAGGAGAAAGTTAAGCTGTTTTCAATTAAGGTTTTATGGAAGGATATCCATGCAGGCTGGCTACTCCTCTTTCTGGCCATGTGAATTGGAAGAGACAAAGAGCCATGAAGAACAGGAAATAAAATTTAAATTCCTTTAGCAATACCAAAAGATGCTTCTTTTGAGATGCAGGACAAAATGTAGGCCTGTGATTCTTTTTATTGTCATATTTTTCTTTCTCCTGTATGATCTTAACATCTTTGCTTGATGAAGATGCCAGTAGAGCTTTGAAAGCTTGCAACATGTATTTTGTGCATTTTGGTTTGTTCAATAAAAGTATTGCTGTTTCGTGGATTTTGCATGTTATTGTATTCTTCTAAGTTCTATCCTACTATACATATTTTTTACATGAGCTACATGCTAATTCCTCTTCCTTAATCTTTTCTGGGCAATGTTAAAAGATGGTAACTAAACAGATTCTACTAGTAAGACTAAATACTTCTTGCCTATTTTAACTTCTTCTTCTTCTTTGTCCGGCGCCTGATGATAACTTGGGGGGGGGGGGGGGGCTGAAAGAGGAAAGTGGGAGATATATATGTATAAAGAGATGAAAGATTGGCTAGACTAGTCATCCAAAAGGGCTTCCTCTTTCAGCCACTCTCATATGTCTTGTAAAATCACTTTTAGGAAGGAGGAATACATTGCAACAACCAAAGCACATTTCTAGGAGATATATTTGCTTCACTGGATAACTGAATTGTTGTCACTGTCCTCCAATAACAGTAGGAGGCATATTAGGTTGAAGAGGAAATAACTCACATCTGGCAGAGATTTTCAAGAATTTATTTCTATTTTATGGTGCCTTCATTTTCTCTTATGTGAGATTTCCCCACAGTCTCAGATATCTGGTCATATAACAGCATTGCTCTGATTATTTACAAATGAGGTATAAACACACCCTCGGTTTCTGCAAGCTTCCCTAAGTGCCACCTGTTTTCAAATGATTAATGTTAAGAATTGTTGGGTTTTACCTAGGGTAAAATGCCTTTGAGTATCTTATGGAAAAAACAACAACTAGGAAATGTGGAACTATAGCAATATAAATTATCATTCATGTTGAGCATGATATCCACAAAGTACATTCCCTTGGCTGTTTGGATTGAAAAGCACAGTTTAGCTGTTTTCTCCATTTATCTATCGCTGCCACAATAATTCAACTGCAAAGTTGTTATGATTAATAAACTGATATGAAAAGCAATACCATATATCACAACTGACAAATAGCTGGTTGCAGTTCAGCTTCTCAGAAGGCCATGAACCCACAAGGAAGGATTCTACCTTTAGCTCTAAAAGCAGAATTGGTTGCTTTTACTGATGTAACTCCTTGTTACTCCAGACTGAACACTTTTTCAAGCACTGCCCCTGGCATTCTCTAGCATCTCCTTTTATAATACCTATGTCTGGCCTTTCCTCAGTATCCAGTAGATAAAAATTGCTGCTTCTTCTCTGCTTCTCAGCAGAATCTAAATTGTGCCTGGGGACAATTCTGTGTCCTGTGAATAGCCAGGAGTAGAGCTGCCTCAGGTTAACATCTGCCCACTGGGTGCAGGTGGGGAAGAAAGAGAAGACTTCACCTACCCACCCTATTCTAAATGGAGGTTCATCCCCATCCTCATCCCCATCCCCATCATGTTTAGGAGATACTCTGCCTTGGGCAAAAGAACACTTTTGGAAGACCATCTATACAAAGGGCAGGCAGCAGATCATCTTGTAGTATGCATTAGGCCCTCAAATATTTTGGTGCCTTCATTGCCTCCTGCTGCTGTACTATTATCTTCTAGCAGTGCAGGCTTTGTTGTGGTGTGCCTTCAATTTGTTTTGACTTATGTTGAACCTAAGGAGACTCTACAATAGGGTTTTCTTGGCAAGATTTATTTAGAGGGGATTTAGCCTTTGCTTTTCTCTAAAACTGAGAGAGAGTGACTTGCCAAAGGTCACCCAGTGTGTTTCCATGGTCAAGCAGGGTCCAACACTGAAACCACTATGCCACACTGGCTCCTAGTATAGTATAGCAAAAGGCAATATTTTCCTTTAAAAACAAGGCATGTGGAGAGAACTGAGAACGAGAGGAACTATGATCAGAAGCCAAGGACATAGTAAAAAAAAAAAATACAGGAAGATACTATGAATGGCCAAAAAGAATGAAAAGAACAATAGATAGCAGAGGAAACACTTTAAGCAGTAAAGAAAAGAATAGAAGCAAAAGAAAAGGAGATAGGAACAAATCCAGAACTATGAATGCTGCTGTCCAATGACTAGTGCACAAGAGTCCAAAAGACACTGCGGAAATAATCCAGTGTGAAATAGCTTTAACTGCCCTGGCTCAATGTTAGGGAATTCTGGGAACTGCAGTTTTGTGAGACATTTAGCCTTTTCTGTCAGAGAGCACTGCTGCCAAAATAAACTACAGTTCCCAGGATTCCCTAGCACTGAGCCAGGGCAGTTAAATCGGTCTCAAACTGAATTATTTCTGCAGTGTATTTTTGACCAAGGATAAAGAAAACTATTTTAATAATCAATGCAGAGGAATTAAACACAACAACAAAAAAGTAAGAATGAGAGACCGCTTCCTCAATATCCAGGAATTAAAAGGGACATTCAAACCAAGGATGGGGGTGTTCTCTGATAAACAGCAACAACAACAACAACAAATATTACAAGTTCAAGAAGAAATAAAAAGAAGATTGAAGCAAGACATAGAAGAGCTATGTAAAAGCAAAGGATAAATGAACAACACATGGAATGAAGAACCATATGAAGATGAACCCCAAATCCTGGAGAGCAAAGTGGAAGCTGCAGTAAGAGATACTGGGAAGAATAAATCACCAGGAACAGATGATATTCCAATTGAATTGCTTCAGTCCAAACTGACAGAATCAACTCTAGTGTTAACTAAAATATGTCAACAATACGGAAGACAAAACAGCGGCCAACAGACTGGTAATGATTAATATGCACCCTAATTCACAAAAGAGGAGACACAAAAGCGTGCAGTAACTATAGATCCATATCATTAATCTTCCATGCAAGCAAAATTATGCTCAAAATTTGCAGCATAGATTACAAACATATAAGGTGAGAAAAATCCCAGAGGTGCAAGTGGGGTTAAAAAAAAGATGAGACTCTAGGCACCACATTGCAAACATATGATGGTTAATGGAAAGCACCAAGAAATTACAGAAGAAAATCAGCATGTATTTTATAGACTATAGCAAGGCCTTTGACTGCATAAATAAAGAAAAGCTATGGAACAAATATCGATCACAGTGGAGACTGCAGTCAAGAAATGAGAAAAAGACTAGGAATGGAGGATCAGCTCTAAAAGAACTAGACAACATCCTAAAGTGTAAAGATATACAACTTTACACTTATAGCACTAAAGTTAGAATCATCCAAACCACTCTGTTCCTCTCACTGTGTACGGATGTGACAGCTGGACAGTGAAGAAAGCAGACAGGAAAAAAATCAACTCATATGGTGCTGGAGAAAAGATACCATAGGTGGCCAAAAGAAAAATAAATGCATCCTAGAACATGTCTGGCCTCCCTTCCAACATAAAACTTCATGTGTCCCTGCCCCCCCCCAGCATTGTAACCCAACCCTGTGAAGTAAGTTGTACTGAAAGAATGTGATGTGAGTGGCCCAAGGTCACCCACTAGACTCCATGACTGAATGAGGAAAATAACTCAAGTCTTAATGAAAGTAGACTACCAATTTAGAAATGTAGGCAATGGTGTATTCTGAAGTATACCACTGAAACTGGGGGTGGGGAGAGAATATAGACACATCTGGCTGGGGAATACTGGGAATTTTTCTAATCTGTCTTTCCCCCGCCTCCTTTCCTCCACCTTCTGTTTCTCTCTACACATACATGTCACTAAGCTTGCCCACAGTTTAACATTCATGAAACTTAGGGAAAGCTCTGCTTTCTTTTAAAATGGTTTTGTTGTTGGTATTAACATAAACCTTTGGTTTTCATCTGTGGACAATAGACAAGACCTGCAGGTTATGCACTGCATGTGACTTAGAAAATGTGTAAGGGGACAGTAATGTTCCCCTGACAAATGCATATGACTCACATTTGTACAGGTAAAGAAATATAGATACTATCAATATGTCTTACAAATATTTGATAGCAGTGTCATATCTAAAAACATTTCATGAGATCTACTTTTAATTCAAGCAAGAAAAGATTTTGTGTCTGGCTCCAGAAAGAGATTGTTATACAACAGAATGATGGTTGTTTAGTTTTCCCCCAGCTGGTTTTGAAACTGCTGCTTCTGTTTGATATAACTGAATTTCTTGAATTATATAAAGAACAGACTGTTTGTCAGACAGACGAAAGTGTAGAAGTAGGAAAGCATCTTGAGGGCATTCCCTTTATCTATTTGTTTTTGTACCTACATGTTAATTTTTTATTTATTATTTAATTAATTTAATGAGTTAGGAGGCTCTGGAGTCAGTGAGTCAGTGAATCCATTCTGGGTTTCAGTCCAAATTTTAAAATGGCTATCAAAGGCACCCAGTCTTATTCCCAAAATAGATTCAACACCAGGTTTTCTTCAAAGGTGAAAGGCATCCTTAAGATAACACAACAATCATGAGAGGCACACAGATTTATCTTCTAAAAGGGGAAAGGTTGTAGGGCTAGGTAGTATTTCTGGGCTGTGCCCCCTCCCATCTGTCATCTGAGGTTGTTGTCTTAGTATACATCTGTACTACAATGCATAGAAATTTGATTCCACTTTTGATTCCATAGGTTTGAGTACCTAAGTTCAAGCTACAACCCCCAGGATTCCATGAGATGGAACTATGGTAATGAAAGGGGAATCAAATTCCTGCAATTGTACAGTGTGGATGCATCACTATGGTGCCTAACAAGAGCGCTGCACCAATATTACTTTTGATCTGTTATTTGCTGACCAATCCAGTGAATAATGAGACCAGACACAGGGAACTGGGTTATAAAATGGGCAACTGTATTTAACTCAACTTACTTAAACTTATTTCTCCGAGAACTGCAAAAAACCAGGGGAGAGAACCTCGTGCAGGAACAGGTGGATGGTCTGATCCTCAACCAATTCCCCAGTTTCCTCTGAGCGAAAACATCTGAGCCCTAAGGGCAATCCAGAAGTGGGTTACTCCCCAGCCTGCCCACATCCAGAAGGCCAACCCAAAACTCCCTCACTTAACTTGCAAGACTTAAGTGAGGATTTAAATCTCAAGCCATCCCCAAGGTAAGTCTCTTTCCCTTCATGTTTCATCGACAGACCTAAAAGTCAGTTCCAGAGGCAAAAAACAAACAAACAACAAAACAAAACAAAACTCTTGGAAAGGGGAGAAAATTCCTGCTGGCCCTGAAGCAATCAGAATTAACTCTCACACTGATATTGAGGCAGGAGGATGAGCCAGCATCAAGTTAAATTGAGGGAGGGTTGGTTGGGCGACCCTCAAGCAAATTAAACCCTACCCCACCTTTTCCAACAGCCCATGGAGTGCACCATTTATATTTAAAATTACTGGTCTCTCCAATGGGATGCTAGCAAAGACTCCTCGAGAAGCATTGTCTTTTTCTTTACATTCAAAGAGACAGGAGTTAGCTGATGCAGCACCACAGAAAGGTGGGAGTAATGAGCAGCTATTCTCTGCCTGCACAAATAGGTAGTCAAGGAACATTATTCTCCATCCCAATATAAGCAAAGCTCAGGACCTGGTGTTGTCTGAAGAACATAGATACCTGTACTGCAGCCACTGCTTGTTATTTGCCCTTAATCTCCAGCTTCAATTGGTGAAACCTCTTGGATGACAGATTAATAATATTCTACAAATCACCCGGTAAACAACATAGATGAGAAGCAGTGAAGTTATAAAATGTTTCCCAGCTGGCAAAGATCTGCAGAGTATAACAGGCTCCCTCACATGAAATGGAAAGGGAAATTACTTGCAAGATTCTTGTAACATTGCATTAGGCAGAAGGAAATGTTTATTATGGTACAACCATAAATGCTAGAAGGAAACAGGAGCTACCACGAACTGCAGCCTTTAACGATTCAATGCAGTGTTGTCAGAGCTTCAAAATACTTCTGCTTCTTCCTCACCTCCTTGTTTCAGGCCAATGGAGGGTGGGGAAGCTGGTACAAATTACCAATGCTTTTCAGTCCAGAGGAAAGCCCAAGGACCTACTAGGTTACATATTTTTTGAATCTTTATTTGTCAGTTGTTTTACATACGTTATCAAATTAGTCACTTTCAAAGAAAATAATATTATACAAAATTTGAAACTTCTTATAAAGATTTTTAGTCAATCCACCAGAGGCTCAAAACTCTTACCAAGTGGTGGAAACTATTATTCACATAATAGACAGACTAATATATGCATCGTTGTGGAAGAGCAAAGAACTACCAAGGTTAGAAAGCTGGTATGTTAAACTATATGAATATATGAATATATGTAATTGACATGTATGGTTAAAAAAAAATGGAAAAACTCCAAAAGGACTGAGAACCATTAATTGCTTTTCAAACAAACAAACAAACAAACAAACAAAAAACAGGAAAAAAGGGGATTGTATGAATATTGCTTTAGAAATTAAAAAATAGAGTAAAAAACCAGAATTGCAGATATGTGTACAATTCAATAGAGAGTACAAAATAGCAGAAATTGCTTAGAGGGCTCAAAGAAATAAGGACGTCATTGTTATTCTAATTTACTTCACACTTATGCTGTATTGTTTGCTTGTTTTTAATTATTGTTGTCTCCCCCGACCCATCCACCTACCTGCCCACATTACTTGCCACTTGTAGACTTCAGTCAATTGACTCAGACTAAAGTTGTTTCAATGACTGGACTTGGGCTCAACTTGGCAATAAACATTGCATTGATTCAACTAGATTTGAAACTTGTATATTTTTAGCAACTGACTTGCTGGTCTAACTTCATCCAAAAAGAGCAAATGCATAAGGCAATGGGGGTGAGGCGGGGATCAGCAGCCTATCCCCATGGCACATTGAAGGAGCCTTCTAAAGATTTTTGAAAAGCTTTAGAAAGATCTGCCCTCTTCAAGCCCATTGCTTAACACAATTGCTGTTCCCTTCCATGAATTTTTTTAACCTAACTTTGTACATGTCTTCTTTTTTAAAATTTTTAAACTCCACCCTCCCACACACACATACACCACCATCTCCTTTTTTCTGTTAAAGTTGGCTCCCAAACTTGAAACTTGACTTGGCACTTGACCTGAAAGTATCCTACAAGGACCTGAAACTCGAGACTTGAAAGTAGTCACTGGAGACTTGACCAGGCTTTGAATAAAAGACTTGAATACATTACTGCCACCTGTCCCCAGTAGGGGGTTCCAAAGCAGCAAGTACACAGGAGATCAAGGTGGCCATTCAACTAACATGACCAATGGGGATATTGGAATTTCCCATTAGTGGCTGGAATTCTATTGGTGCCAGTTTAATTATGATATTAATTATGCACTAGGAAGAAAAAGTCCTGTGTGTCACAGCCATGAAAGAAAGGAGGCACTAGAGAAATAGACTGCTTAAAGGTCAGCAAAATTTGCCTGCCTTCCCTGCCCTCTGCTTCACAGCCCTGTGGAAAAAATGCAGCCGTTAGCATATTGCATTAACAGGTTCCTACTCCTCTAAGACATTTTCCAAAGCTTGGAGCACTATGAAGACACATTTGCCTGCCATTTTCAACAGATGTTTGTTCTGGAAGTCATTGCCTGCTACATAGACTGTGGCGGTGGCAAACACTATGTTAGCAGTCTACTGATGATAGGGGCAACAGGAGTGGCTTCCATCTTTCCACCCAGATGAAAGTGCTGTGTAAACTCTTCCTTGGTGTGATTGCTTTAAGCTTCCCCGTCTCGTAAAATCAGAACCTTTAAAGATTAATTCTGAATATCGTATTATGAATCACACATGAATAACTGGAAGGATGGGGTTGAGGCAGGCAGAAAAGAACATTTCCACTTTATTGTTCTAAACAAGCTCTTAGGTTATTTGAGCAAGCTGTTTTTCTTATTTAATGTGCATATTTTCACATTTTTAAGACTTCAGCACTATCTTCATAAAGGTTCATTTTTGTCTTCAAAGGCTGTTATCCCAATCGAAGCTGGGAAGCGTTGCCATGGAAATAAAGATCTTGGAGTATCATGAAGGATAATCTTGAATCCCACCATAAGGCTGTTATCTTTCATGTTCAGCATCCAAAAGGGCACTCAGCTTTTCAAAGCTTTTAAGTGGTTCCTGCTAAAAATCCCTTATTAAATATGCAAGACTATTTTAGAGACATTTGAAGGGAAGAAATACCTCTGTTGTCACATGATGTTATCTAAATTGTCTATGGAAACATGCAGCTGGAATTTTGGAGGGGGAACAGAAAGAGGTGATGGGAAATTAAAGAAAAATAGTAAATAAGAAAGGGTCAGGCCTCTCCCCCTTTCTGACCTATCAGTTCTGAATACCCGTCTCCTTACAACTTGTAGTAAGCCATTAACTGGTTAGTCCAGTCTGTCCCACCAGTACGGTATTTATATATTTCTTTGATTTCTGTTCCTCTTTTCTCCCAATATGGATCCCAAAGTTTTTCAGACTACTGTCCAGTACCTTTCCTCTGAGGTAGCTTTCCAACCAGAGGATGTTTCCCAAATGTCTCAAGATGCTGAAGGAACAACCTCTGAATTCTGCTCCAGCTGGAATTCTGATCCCACCCAAAGAAGACAAATGTGAGAGGCTTTAAAATCTTACAATTGAAATTTGCTTCTCGACATTGTTGCAATTT
The DNA here is from genome assembly GCA_034509955.1 of Urosaurus nigricauda. NCBI lineage: Eukaryota > Metazoa > Chordata > Lepidosauria > Squamata > Phrynosomatidae > Urosaurus > Urosaurus nigricauda. Next base: position 152,897,324 of record JAOEGL010000005.1, on the reverse strand, counting down.
ATATTTCCTTTATTCCTGCTTTTTAAAAAAATTCTCACCTAACCCTGTATTGCTTTCTCTGTTGATGTCAACCTGCCAGATTGCCCTTGCATGGGCAGATTTTGCCATGGTTCAGTATTTTATCTCCTCGATTCCTTCTTTGGACACCTGCTTCCTTCTGGAGGCTTCTTTCTCCTCTCTTTCTTTCCCTGGCTGTCTTCTACCCACCCTTCACTTCCTTTGTTCTTTCCTAAATCACAATTACCCAGTACTTTCACCACCACCCCCTTGCAGTCTTTTTCTAGTCCCTTCTCTAGTAGGTTTTTGTGGCACAATAGATCAGACTATGGTCAGGAAGACCCCATGCACTGAAAACTGTGTTTATCTCTGGTTTTATCTGCTGTTGTTAATTGATTTGTGCACTTTCTGTCCTCCTTCCTTCTCCTCTGGAAACTGAAAAATAAACTTAATCTAAGACAAATCTGCATGTCCTGGAATTTCACATCTGTTTCACATCTTTGGGACCACAGCAAAAGTCCTAAAATGGCATCTGAACATAACCCTTGGCTTCATATTATGACACAGATTATGTTTATGAAGACAGAAGTTCTCACTGTAATTTTTTATCCATATAAGTAATGATGTCTTCTCCCTCAGGAAAAAAAAGGGAACTAGAAGAGGAAATAAAAAAAGTGTAACTAATTACTAGCAGTAAAATTCATCAACTCAATCAATATAGTAAGTTTATTCATTTGTTATGTTCCCTAATTCATCCATTAAATTGGATATTAAAAATATACTTACTATCAATATGGTCTTAATCTGCACTATATATATTTAGCTTGAGATACAAAGATGGTTGAAAAGTGGAGGAAAGGATACAGATATCTATTTCTTGTACAAAGGTGCGCATTGCATCCCTTCTCTCTCACAAACACAACATTTGTCTGTGTCTGTGTTTCCTGGCCTATTTTGTGGTCCTCTCCAAATTAGTGTGTCTAAACAAATTCTCTTCAGTGAGGATTCAGCTGAAGGAATCTGTTTTTGTTCCACAAATTAAGAGAAGCTCATTGATTTTCTATGGGGCATCATCCACTGTGCTCTTTAAAAATTCATTGCTTTCACTAGTTTTTCAGTGTATTACTTGCTTCCAAGTGGACAAATATATCACTTTCATCTTCTCCCAATTTTGCAACCCTCTCTTCCAGTCCATTGTTCTTCCAATTTCTCCAACTGTTGGGATTAAAAAAAGAGAGAGAGAGATTCTTCATTTCTATGCAAATTCTCTATTTGGGTACATTCTGCTGTGCAATTCTGGCAAACATGTATTTTCAAGCAGTTTTTCTATATGTGTTGATTATTGTGTGTCACTTAACTAATACCTGTGCATTATCCCGTAGCTTTATTTTTTTTTCTTAAAAAAAAAACAACAACGCAGAAAACTTGTTTGCAAAATTCAGAGGAGTTTATCATATGGGAGGAATTTCTTCCAATTTTGAATGGAGCCAATTCAAATTCACGTAAATTCTCTAAATTCTAATTCTAATTGCGTTCGGAATGCATTCAGAATGACTTCCCATTTCTCGAAAATGACCCCCCATTGCCCGAAATTGCGTGAGATACTCTAATACGCAATTACATGAAACCCCATGATTGCGTTCGGAATGACTTCCCATTGCCCGAAATTGTGTGAGATACATTCATTCGCAATAAAGTGAATCCCCATGATTGCGTTCGGATTGCCACTGCATTATACCCCCAAATTCCATCGTATGATAAACTCCAGAGAAACATACTACCAAAGGCTAACTATTTTTTTGTTTATTTGTTTGTGTATTAAATTCAGGAAATGTGCATTAGATCAGTTTACTTTGACATATCACTCAATTTATCCGCAGTCCATAGCTGTACTGTAATATTTACTTTGATTGTCTGTGCATTTACTACCCTATACTACTGTTTCAGAGCCAATATGGTATATAGCGGTTTGAGTATTGGACTCAGTTCTGGAGACCAAGGTTTGAATCCCTGCTCAGTGATGGAAAACTGTTGGGTGGCCTTGGGCAAGTTACATTCTCTCAGTCTCAGAGAAAAGCAAAGGCGAACTCCTTCTGAACAGATCTTGCTAAGAAAACCCCATGACAGATTCACCTTAGGGTTACCATAAGTAATGACTTGAAGGCACACAACAGCAACAACAAATAATATAGCAACAGGGGGAACCGATTATACCAAAAGATGTGAGGGTCTAATGTGTCCCACAAGATTACATGCTCCCCAATCTTTGTGTACATGGTCTTCCAAAAGTAGTCTCATGCCCATGAGAGAGCATCTCCTAAACCTGAAGGTGGTGATGATGTCCTTTCATTTAGAATGGGGTGGACAAGTGAAGTCTTCACTATCTTCCCCACCTACAAACAGTGGGCAGATGTTATCTTGGGGCTGCTCCACTTCTGGCTGTTCACTAGCTACAGAATTGCCCACAGCAACCATTCAGATTCTGTTGCACAGACCAGATGATGGATTTGCTTTAGGGTCATGATAAGCTGAAAATTACTTGAAGTCACACAACAAAATATCCTTGATTTGATGACTTGTAAAACTACATTACAGTTGTATATTTACATTTGTGTCCTTTTATTTAATGAGATAAAGCTTTTTTTTTTCAAAGAAAAAAAAATCAAACTTTGGAATGTTTGAGTTGACTTTCATGTTGCCTGTTTGTCCTAGTGATTAGCATTCAATATAGAAGAGACTGCTAATATTTTTAACAGGTTTTATTTTTATTTTTTATTTTTTTACATATTGGGGAAACCTGAAAAAAATTCAACTCCTTTTCTGCCCTGAGCCTGCCAGCCATGTGGGAGCATGGTAGAGGAAAAACACAAGCTTACAATATGGGAAATTTTACCAATATTTTCTTTGTGCTCTTCACAGTAGAGATGTAAAGGATATTTGCACATCTTTTTTTTTTTTTTTTTTTTTTGCTTCAGAGGGACAATATGTCTCAGCAAAATCTTGACAAGTTTCAAGGTATGTGAAGGTGGGGCATTTTTCAATTATTTTTAATTTTGAGACATTTTTTGCAAATGAAATTTACACAAAATGTATTTGGCCTTAAAAATTGTTCACACAAAATATATTTGCAATGGTTTTTTTGCACAAATCTTTGCAAAACAGTCCTGAAATGTTAAAACAATCATTCAAAAATGCACAGTCCTCTCCCTCTAATAATCTCACTCAGAAGGGAGGGAAAAAATAGAAATTATTTTACGTTAAGATGTAGATTGCTATTGCACAGTAGATCATGCCGTCAGAGGTAACTCCAATGACAACTTGTACAACCTCCTTCCACGCTTCAGCCTTCCCATTTCAATTCACCAATGACATTTTAGCAAAAACTGAAATTAAGAACTGTGTTTTAGGTACACAGTCAGAAGTTACCCTAATGCTGTCAGCAGTAGAAGTGCTGCTAAGAAGCTAGATATTTTGTTTTGCCAAGAAGTAGTTAAAAGATACAGCTATTTTCTATTAATATATTTCTGCTAATACATGAAATGCATTGTTTTAAAGGTATTTTTGTACTGATGAGGCAGTTACGATCACCTTGCACAAAATTCATACTTCTAACTATGTCTGAGGGATTTGGAAAGTAGGTTAACTTTAGGTTGCTAGGAAACAGAATGGAATCCTAGTAACAGCTTCTAAAAATGAAGGTTATATTTGTATTATATAAGATCCAGGACAAAACATTGATTCATTGCTAATAGAGGGTTTAAGGCTGCAGTCCTGTACCCATACACCTTTTGAAATCAGTGATTCTTACTTCTGAGTAGACATGTCGAGGGTTGACCTGCAAAAGAATTTGAACTGGTACACATGTTAATATCTTTGCTACTGACTACAGAACTGATATAGGTTTGATCAATTTAGGTTAAATAAACTTATGTTAAATAAGTTTAACATATGTTAAATGAAGATTTGTGGATGCAGTGTCTTTATCCCAAATTAATGAATATATTGTAAAATTGTAGAAAGATCTCCCAGTGTAATGGTGAGACTTGCTAGGAAAACTGTTATGTTTTTGCTTTTTTTTTTTTTAGTTTAGACTTATTACCTTTTGTTCCCTTCTAGCATAATATGACAAACCAATTTATTAACATGGTGAAGAAAATGGGTTACAGAAGTTATAGGAAGTTTTATTTTGAATACATGCCGGCTAATGTTTAAGATCATTTTGGAATAGGAGTCAGATTAGTGACACTTCTGTACATGTACTCTGGACGTAACTGTTATTGTTTTATACAATTTATATGTATGTCTGTATGTTTATATGTCTTAGCTGTCAATGTTTTATATGTGTTGTTTACTTGTTTTGTATGTGATATTTTAAATTAATGAAATTTATTTAAAAAATTCTTTGCCATTATCAGGCCTGAATTTCCTAGCTTAGTTTTCCCCCTCTATGGTGTTATGCATGTATTACTTAGTGTGTAATAATTACAATTGGCTTAATTTTATTATTTTTTTGACATGGAAATGATGGAGTGGTGGTCATTTCTCCTTGCAAATTACAAAGCATCCCAGTTAGGGTTATTCTTAAGTAAGTATAAATGACTAATTTACAGTGAGGTCTTATATATATCTTAAGCTTGTTTGAAGGTCAATATTTTAACTGTTGGAATAATACACTGGGAGACCAGGGTTCAAATCTCTGCTTGGCCATGAAAACCTGTGATAGGTTCTCCTTTGGGTTGCCAATAACAGCAACAACTTGTACTGTACATACCTACTCAAATGTTTGTTCAGTTGGGTTTTCTCTCTGGTATATGATATAAGATTGCAATCTTAATTCTTTAGACACAGTTATGCTTCTTATGATTCTCTTGAATGTTGAAGAATGCTTTCCCCTCAAACATATTCTCTAACATTTCACAGATGAAAAAGGAGAGACGAGTAGTCAAGGAACATCAGAATATGGTCAAGGTGGCAAAAGTTATTAATAAGGAAGAAACAAGCTATAAGAGGCTGCAGCAATTTGCTTTTGCCAGAGCCTACTGAGACAGGGAAGACTCCAGCCCCAATGCTCCTTTCTTCTACCCCCTCCCCAGCTGAATTATTCAAATACAAACTACTTTTGTGCTTTGACTTCTGCTTGTAGCAACTGATGCACGCCAGGACGAAAGGGGAAAGTGGGAGGCAGAGAGAGAAACTGGGATATTAAAAAAAAAAAAAAAAAAAAAAAAAAAACGGAAAAAAAGGGATATCAGAGAATTAATTGGGTTAGTCCCAACTGTTAAATCAGGATAGTGAGAGGGTATACTCAAAAGGAGATGTACATATGAAAATGTCCTATATTTAGAATGCACTAGGTAGGTTTTGTATTGGTAGAGCCGTAGTCAGTGGAACTGCAGGCCAGAATAAAATTAGCAATTTCCAGCAATTTAGTGCTGTATTTAGAATCAAAGGGGACATTTAATAATTCATACACCCTGATAAACACTATATTTATTTACAATGTATAAAGAAGCAGGAATAGAACATACAGAGAACCAGATTGGATTATATACCTAATCTGTATTTGTTATGTAGTCATTAAAAAAAGCATTGCCCTCATGGGAATATGATCTTGGGACAAAAGTGACAAAGCATAATTCATAATGAAGCCAATGTGAATATGTGAGGATGGGGACAAGATGGCTAACGGCATTTTTATAAGAAGACTTCCACAGTAGCATGGACCATAAAGGCCAGAACATTCTGGAATCTTACCTGTGTTTTGGCTCCCACCAGAATTCAGTTGAAGTCAAACCTTCTCTAATGAGATGGCCTCTGAATGAACTTGAGAAAATGAAAATGAAAATGCCAGGGTTTGAGAATATCCAAAGTGAAGCAACATCCCAGGCTGAACAGCACAGTTCAATCCCATGCAAAAGCTTGTTAGGCTTTACATACTCTCCTATCATCTATTTCTGATCATTGATTGCAGGGTGGTAAAATCACAGAAAAAGCTAATAGGGTGGAGTGTAAATCCCCATGACCACAGTCATGGTGGAGATCCCACAGACTATGGGGTAGATGCAGAAAATGTTCAGTCAGGTCGACCAATTGTCTGATGTGATACAAGGCATACTCCTATATTTCAACCAAAGTCAGCAGCAACTTGGATCGTAGGCTCTTTGTCTGTCTATATATGTGTGTGTGTATCTGTTGTGTGCCTTCAAGTCATTTATGACTTAATGGTGACCCTATGACGAACATATCATGAGGGTTTTCTCAGCAAGATTTCTTCAGAGGGTGTTTGCCATTGTCATCCTCTGAGGCTGAGAGTATATGACTTGTTCCAAGTATAATATAACATTTCCATCAACACAGCTCTTCCATGAAAGAAGAAGCTGACCTTTGGACACCTTATGTCTTCAGTGCAGTAAGGGAACTTTTAAGGCAGAAGCTGTCTTTTGTGCTGCAGCCTATGCTGGGGATTTCCATCACCATTGCAATGTGATGACTCTTGTGAACTTCCCTGATGTAAATAACAATGTACATCTGCCTGCATTGATGGAGTTGTTTGCACTTATGTAAATAAAAATGTGTGTTCCCATCGGAATCACCAGATTTCACTTGTAACTGAAGCATTAGGGACCAAAGCTTGGAACTCACCATGAGTAACTACCTACTTGTAATTAATTCATTTTCCCATTAATGAAAGTATAACTAAGGAGATTATCACACCCCAAATCTGCACCAGGATAGACATGGGTTGTAACTGTCACTGATGGATCTTATCGTACTGACACATCTCCAGGCAGTAGGCAGCCTGTATCCAACCTGGACATCTCCCGCAGCTTTACAATGAAAGGAAAATCATGTTCTTGTAAAGCTGCGGGAGAAGCCTGGTTGGATACAAGCTGCCTACTGCCTGGGCACAGGGCTCGGCAATAAGATCTGTCAGTAATGGTTACAACCCACATCTATCCTGGTGCAGATTTGGGGTGCGATAATCTTCTAAATTGCTTTATAACTGTAGCTTAATATGGAAAATTTTTTGATGTACTTCAAACTATTTAGTTACAGTAACAGTTGCAATTGTGTAGCTTCATGAAATGATCCACTTAAACCATTGCCAAATCCTGGTTCATGTTTTGCCTAGACAAGATGAAAATGTAGTTTGCACCTCAAGGCAATGACTGGTAGCATTTAGATTTTTAATAAGTTTTTTTAAAAAAGTAATTCAAAGTCACAATTTCCCTTACTTTTGAGAAATGTGAAATTGAAGAATTACTTTTTTTTAAAGCATCACTAATAGTAACTACCTTGGGCTGTCAGCATTATAATGGTAATTAACTATTAAGGAGTGCTTTCATATCCTTGAACTCTAAATTCATTGAGAAGAGGCTTTGACAGTAGTGCAGGAGGTAAAAAAAAATAAGCAAAGGGACTGACAGTCATCAGTGATCAAACCCTCAAGATCCAGCTAGGTTTTTCTATTTCTTTTTTGAAAGCCTTAACACAACAGAGTCAGGTTTCATCATTATAATCCTCAAGGAATAAAATATAAATTGAACTTCCATGTTAATGCAAACTGGCTTTGAAATCAGGAGGCTCTGGCTCCAAAATACGAGAAGTTGGCATGCCCAGTGGAAACGCTGTTCAAAGCAGTTCAAAGCAGGAATGGGAAAAGCAGGTTTTGGTGTTCTGGAAGAATAAACAATCCCTCTCTTTTCGCAGCACATACATTCCACTTCTATGAATGAGTATTTGAAGAAGAATGAATGTTAAAAGTAGCTCAGAGCCTTTTTGAAGTTTTTTTAAGTGTGTGTGAAAAATGTCTACATAGCAACTAATGTGTGAAATCTCCCCCCCCCCCCGCAGAAGAATAATACGGAATTACAATCACCTTTTTTATTTTTTCACTTTACAGGCTTGATAGAAGTCATCTGTCAAGCTGGTTGGCAAAATGTATTTTTCAAATGATGTATTGTTTATTTTCGGCTGGTTTGTCAAATTGAATGTCTGAGGAAAAGTCGGCAAAACAAAATATCTTGTTTTGACTGTAAACGATACTGAAGCAGGACCAGCCCAAGACATTTTCCTATATGGGGGGAAAGAGGAATTGGTGCTGCCTGCCTCCTTCAAGGACAATAACCACTAAAGCCAGCCATGTTATTTGGGAACACAAGAAAGAAAAGCCTACTAACACCTCCCCCCCCCATTGGCCCTCCATATCCATGGATTCTTTATCCATGGATCCAACAATCCATGGCTTGAAAATATTTTTGAAAATATATAAATTCCCAAATAAAATCCATGATTTTTCCACTTTATACAAGGGACACCATTTTACAGCACCACTGCATTTAATGGGACTTGAGCATCCACTGGTTTGGGGGTTCTGCAACCAAACCCCATTGGTACTAAGGGCCCACAATATCTCAAATCTGCTGCCTAAGGGCTGTCATTTCAATCTGCCTAATAGTAGGACTGGCTTTGTACTGAAGGATATTCTTATGCCTCTGCCCACAACTCTAACATTATACATTCGTAGCAGGAGCAATATCAATACATTGCAGTTAACATATAGCCCTGCTAACAGACCTCAATTCCATAGCAGGCATACATAGGGGGACACACTCTCAATATGAATCATCTCTTCATTATTACTGTTGTTGTTGCTGTTATTTTATATCCTGCCTTTCTCCCAATAATGAGACTCAAGGTGGGCAACAACATATTTAAAACAATACAAAAGCATTAATAAAAGTATAAATATAAGAATTAAAAGCAATTAAGCATTTATGAAGTTGAAATAGTAAACATAAAAATATTAACATTTATTAAAAGACTACATATAAACCTTAATAAAAACACCATACAGCATTAGAAACCCGGACCTAGTCAAGCACCTTAATGATCAAATGAAAGTTATTGAAGTGGTAGAAACGTGGGAACAAAAGAAAATTTCCTTGGGGGTATCAGAATGGGGGGGGGGGGGCAATGCCCTTATCTTGCCTACTGTGTAGGTACATATTTTGTTGAAATTCTGGTTTCACTTAGGATTTGTTTAATGTTTCTGATTAGATGACGCAGAAAGTAATGGTCTCATTGATTACAAAAGAATCAAACCATCTCCCTTCTGCCACTCTCTGACCCCCTGTATCTGCTGTTTGATGCAGTTCTCTTCCTCTGACCCATAGTAAACCCAGCCCTGGAAACTGCATAAGAGAGCAGTTTAATAAAGGCATCCGTTTAATAAAGACATCAGTCCTTTAGATATTTGCACCTTCAAGTTTAAAAGCCAATGTTTAGGAATCCGGTATTCTATAATATCTGGAGGTTATCAAATAACAGAATAAGTACAAAGGTAGTACAGGAATACCTGGTAATCTAAACGAATTCAGATCTCCAGGGCTAGATGAACTACATCCAAGGATATTAAAAGAACTGGCAAAAGCAATATCAGAACCATTGTCAATAATCTTTTAGAATTCCTGGAGAACAGGAGAAGTCCCAGAAGACTGGAGGACAGCAAATGTTATTCCCATCTTCAAAAAGGGAAAAAAAGAAAATCCAAACAATTAGCCTGACATCAATACCAGGAAAGATTCTAGAGCAGCTCATTAAACAGAGAGTCTATAAGCATTCAGAAAGGAATGCCATAATTGCGAAAAGTCAACATGGTTTCTTAAAAAATCAAGTCATTCCAGACTAATTTTATCTCCTTTTTTAAAAAAAATAAAATTACCAGTTTGGTAGATAAAGGGAATGCTGTGAATGTAGCATAGCTTGATTTCAGCGAGGCTTTCAACAAAGTCTCCCACAATATTCTGGCAAGACAAGCTAGTAAAATGTGGGCTAGACAATGCAGCTATTAGGTGGATTCATAATTGGTTGAATGGCCAAACCCAGAGGGTGCTCAGCAAAGGTTCTGGGAAGAGAAGTGATCAGTGGTGTGCCACAAGGTTCTGTCAAGGGCTGAGTGTAATTCATCATCTTTATCAATAACTTGGATGAAGGAATAGATGGTATGCTTATCAAATTTGCTGATGACACCAAATTAGGAGGAGTAACTAATACCCCAAAAGACAGGATCAAAATTCATAATGACTTTAATGGATTAGAAAGCTGGGACAAAACTAACAAAATGAATGTCAACACGGAGAAATGTAAAGTACTATACTTACAGCAAATAAAATAAAATCAAATAAAATACATAGATGTAGGATGGTGGGACACTTGGTTTGAAAACAGTACAGTGAAAGGGATCAAGGAGTCCTAGTAGACCACAAGTTGCACATGATTCAACAGTGTGATGTGGTAGCTAAAACAAGCCAATGCAATTCTAGCCTGCATCAATAGAAGTCTAGTGTCTAGGTGGAGGGAAGTAATAGTTCCACTCTTTGGTCAGGCCTCACCTGGAATATTGTGTCCAGTTCTGGGCACCACAATTTTAAAAGGATGTTGACAAGCTAGAGTGTGTCCAGACGAGGGCAACCAAAATAGTGAAGGGTCTGGAAACCATGCCCTATGAAGACAGACTTAGAGAGCTAAGTATGTTTAGCCTGGAGGAGAGAAGATTAAGAGGTGATTTGACAGCCCTGTTTAAATATTTGAAGGGATTTGATATTGAGGTTGGAACAAGCTTGTTTGCTGCTGCTCCAGAGACTAGGACATAGGGCAAATGATGCAAACTACAAGAAAAGAGATTCCACCTCAACACTAGGAAGAACTTCCTGACAATAAGAGTTGTTTGACAGTGGAACACACTCCCTTGAAGTGTGGTGAAATCTCCTTTTTTAAACAGAGGCTGGATGGCCATCTATCGGGGGTGATTTGATTGTGTATTCCTGAATGGCAGGGGGTTAGACTTGATAGCCCTTGATATCTCTTCCAACTCGATGATGATGGTGATGATGATGATTTCTTACCTGTCTCTCCCTATTGGTCAAAGCGGGGAACAAGAAGAAACCAACAAATATATATCAGTTTATAATACAACATCAGTTAAAACATACATCAGTTTGAAAGAACAAACAAGACACATATGTATTAAAACAATCTACATTTAAAATTCATCATTTAAACTTTACAGTTTTAAAAATCATCTGGACAGGATAGGCTTGCTGGAAGAAATTAGTCTTCAATGCTGTTTTAAATTCGGACAGTGCATTCACCTAGTTATTGAATCTCTTCTGGTACTTTTTTCTATGGGATGGCTGAAGAAGGACCCACATATGCAAACTGCTGGAGTTTTAATGAATACCATAATGTGGTATCACTGGTAATATCGAAGCAGCAAGATTGTGGTAACAAACATTTATTACCTCAGTAATGGAAAAGAATTGCCATTTCTTGGGGAATACAACACTCCTGTAATGCACAAATCTCTCTCTGCCTCAAAAAAGGACATTACTCAGATGTACAGTTAAAGCCACCCTGTAATCATTCCTTCTTCCCCAAGTTATTGGTTTCTTTTCTGACCACCAAAAAGGGGGGTTAGCCCCCAAATGCTGGATCTTCAACAGTATTCTTAATTCTTTACCCTAAACGTAATGTTACTATGACTCCAAGAGTGCTTCTGAATGCTTTGAAGTCACAAATAACATTTGTCGATCAATTCATGTTCTGCCACAATATTATTATCCACTGGTTGCAATCCTAGGCATACTTATTTGGCAGTAAATCTTGTTGAAATCAATTGGACCTACTTCCCAATAAACATGGTACAGATGAGACTCTAAGTGTTCCCCTCTAATATTCACTTGGCAGAGAATAAGCCATGGAATAATAAAATAACTGTACACTCATCTCTAACCATTAAATGCTTGCTCGAATTAAAAAGAGTGTGGCTTAATGTATCTTCCAGAAAATGTTTAGGCAGACTTCCAAAGAATGAAATACCAAAGCACAAGAACAGAAGTAAAATTCTATGCCTTTCACTGTTCACAGCTGAAAGGCAGGCTACTCTTAGTGGATCTTAAAGAACAGGTGTTCTCTCTGCCAATCTGTGTCCCAAATTATTCAGCATGTTATAGGTAGAAGACGACTAATATAGAAAAAGGAATGCTGGGTTCTGCACCACATTTTAACAGACTTAAGTGGCAAGCTCTCTTCAATAATTCCTCAGCAATTAAGTCTTGGAAGCTGCAAAACAGAGAGGATTTATTTGTTAAGCTAGTATTCCACCCTCCCTACAAAGATTTTAGAGCAGCAATTAAATCTGACAACATTCTATTAGGCCGAGACAAAATATTTTGCCCAAGATCATAAAAGCAAAACAAGAATTTGAATTCAAGATTCACATGGCCAAGCCAAAACACACTGGTCAGTACAACATGCTGTCATGGTTAATAGTTCTAAAACCCTGAGATAAAACAGTTATTTCACAGAAAGGTGAGGGGTTTTTTTAAGCAGATGAAGAGGCAGTTGGTGTCTAATGAACCTACACAGTCTTTGAGACAGACATCTGAAAATTTTCAGGGGTAGTTCAACTGAAAACTAAAACCTAAGATTGCTAGGTTGTATGATGAGGCTTGGCTATCAGGACAGGTGACTCTGTTCTTAGGGTAAAGGATCATGCCAGGTCTGTCACTGTCAACTGACAGATTCATAAGTGGGAAAACACCTCTTATGCAGAAGGCAGATGTCCTAAACAGAATGTTCCAACAGATAAACCTTGGGTCAGAGCTAAGAAAAATTACCATTTTTAAAATTAGACCTCCCAGAAATATCTGGGCATTCTGACTGAGGGATTAGGTGAGTTATACTCCCCAAAAAGAACTCTCCAAATCTTTGACCACAGCCAGAATTATGTTCTGGTCAATGACCATCCTCAGCACATACAACATATCTTTTAATTTGTGAAATATTTGAATACTGTGGTTGAGGCACTTGCCATTGTGTTGGTAGAAGTTGACTTTCCTTCCCCATAACAGGATCTCTAGCCTGCCACTCAAAAAGACTATACAGAGGCTCGAGGGAAATGGATAAATGGTGGACCCCACCCAAATTATGAGAAACGTAAAAGGAAGATGTTAAGGCAGCACACATCCTCTATTTTCATTCCCAACATCTATTCATAGGTATGCTGCCTATATCAGGAGCTGTTGTTTTATTAGGCTGTTCTTATTGTAGTATTTACTATATTGAATTTGTACATTTCCCCCTATTTTTAAATCAACTTTGAGCACAAAAACAAATAGAACAAATATTCAGACAAGTGCAAACAACTTGGGAAAATTACTTTCTGTTACACAGTCCCTCAAATCCCCAGATTTGACTGGTTGTAATCCCAAAAGTAACATTCCTGAGAAGGTTTAATTGTGGAAGTTCCATTTAAGCATCCCACTAATTTAAAGAGTGCCTTGATCAGAGTTTGCTACATGGCAATGAAGTCATTTCAGGGAGGTACAAAACAAGAACCTTTTTTTTTGCCTTTGGTGAACAAATCAGATAGATTTTCTTGTTGTAACAAGCCAGACAGCAGCTGCTGTCAACCTAGCACCATGTGAATCATCCCATAAGAATTGGACAGCCTTTCAGGGAAAGGATAAAGTATCCTCTTGATGAAGGAGAAGAATAGAAAGAGGACCCCCCCCCAAAAAAACCAAAATGAGCAAACACAAATCAATTGTGTTGTTGCTTTTATACAGTTTGTGCTCTGCTCTGTTTAATCTATAACACTGCCATTATTTCCATTTCATCTGAGCACCCACCTGAGTAGTTTATAATGGAAGAATGACTAAAATTCAACAATAACCACTACAGACAGAAGGTTTTAAAACAGGGAACCTTTGAACATCAGATTCAGAAAGATAAGGTGCACCTACTCCAACCTCATCACTTATTCTCATAGCTTTTGATACATCCAGCAAAATTCTTTATTAATATCCATGGCAATTAAACAACAAAGGGAGCTGATTTTGCACTGAAACCCAGATAGGAAATTTTAATAAGTTTTACAAAATGTTCTATGCAAACTTTGGTAAATCCAAACTGTTTTCCCCTCTCTTAGAATAACCTTATCTTTTTGCTTCTCATTTCCTCTTTTGTTAATAAAGAACAATGTTTTAGTGTGGTTTTGAAATTATTTCTCTTGTTTAAAAGCTTTTTTTGTAACTTTCCCAGTTTAGGGCCAAGACTGTGTAGTGTAAACCTCCTCATGTTGCTACACAAGCACAGTTTCACAGCTGCACAGTATCACACAACTGAATGTACAATCAAACATGCAATTATATGAACAACAAAATGGACATGAACCTCCATATGAAAAGATTCATTCACATCTACATGCACAGTGGCACTATAAATGCACCATTCCAATGCTGCAATCATGAACTGTATATGGATGTTGGATTTGGATAAAAATGTCCAGCTACTTTCATACGGGCACTTACATACCCCAAAGGCCTGAATACCATGAAAGCACCAGATCCCATCTGATCTGGAACCTAGGCAGAATCAGACTTGGTTAGTACTTGGATTGGGGACCATCAAGAAATGCCAAGTATGGTAGGCTGTATTTCAGAGGAAGGCAATAGCAAAACACCTCCAAGTATTCCTATGAAATGCATAGGGTTGCCATAAACTGACAGCCATCTTAAAGGCATGCATGTACAGTAAGCCCTTGTTATCTGCTAGGGTTTGGTCCCGTGTATGCTCCAAAATCCATGTATGCTCAAGTCTCATTAAAAATAATGGCACAACAGAATGGTGTCCCATGTATAAAATGGAAAATCATGGTTTGCTATTTGGAATTTATACTTTTTGGGAATATTTTCAAGCCATGTATGCTCAAATCTGTGGATAAGGAGGGCCAACTGTATACACACACACACACACACACACACACATTACTAACAGGCTTTGGGCCTAGAATTATTAGTTTTAAAATAAACACTATTGTCTTGTGTGCCAACTAACTAAAATTTTAATTCCTGAGTGATTCAATCGAAAATGCTATTAGTGTGAGATGGAACTGTACCATTTGGGGTGATTTTAATCTTTACTAGAAGCTTCACACTGTATGCTGTCCTTTTGAGAGGACTAGTTGTTAGCAAGGAGGAAGAAAGTGGCTGAGGCTGCTTTTGACATTATTATTTCAGTTCCATGCATTGGTGGCAAAATCACCTTAGTATTGTTCCCCATGGAATACATAAGCTAAAATGTTGTTTATTCATTTAATTATGGTTAGTCTTCCTCTGGCTCACATGCTTGCTATGTTTTTATAATTTACAGTCACTGAGCCCAAAAACAATTTGGAAGGTAATGCTTTTGCCAACTATGCAGGCAGAATCAATATAAGCATATACAACTATTTGAGCCACAAGAACATAACTATGAAGCCATGGAATAAAGCTCTCAAATGTAGTGGCATGCCACAGAAGAAGTATTATCTTACAAATTAAATTCTTAAGGGAAATAAAATTGCTAACATACACTTACTTGGTAAAGTACAAGACAGTCCCTAATATATAGCAGTCTCAGTAAAGGTATTGCTACTACCAGTGAGTAACTGTGTAATTCTAGGGGTGTAGGCATCTCAGAGAGTTAGAGGCAGTACAGACCGGCACTTTGTGCTGGCCTGACTGTGTGCTAGGGCTGAAGAATGGCTGAGTGTCCACACATTCCAAGACCTTTTTCATCTGCTGGGGCACCATCTTGGCGCATGCCCGTTTACACAGGGAGCATCATGATGATGTCCCTTGTGCACAATGTTGTGCACAAGGAAACACCATGCCATGACGGTTATTACACCCCTTCTACGGGGCTTCTTTCTGCTCTGTGTGCAGACTGCAGCATGTGGTTTTTGCAGCCTGCTTCCATGGCTAAAAGGGGTGGTGCTGAGCTGCTCCTCTGTCGAGCCTCTTATTCAGGTACAGTACTCCATCTTTAAAATGTACTTATCCAGCATAAATGAAAACTTCCAGATTTGGGGTCTTGCATTTACCCTCTCGCCAATAAGGATTGCTCATCACATTAAAACTTTTTTGCAGGGCTAACACTAAAAGTGAGACAAATAGGTATGCAACTGTCAGACCTAATTGTTTACATACAGTTGATTGATATATTTCTCCCTAAACGGGGAAAAAAATCTATGTAAAACTGGCATTGTCAAAATAACCTTTAGTTTCCTACATCTTCCCTGAATCATTACTTTCTGCCAGTCAAGTATTTTTTTTCAGGACTTTCAAAAATCTTTGCTGTTCACAGATTTCATATTTTATTTTTATAAAGCTGATGAACTTTGAATGACACTAAAGGCTGGTACAGACTGGCTCTTTGAGGCGCCCCCGTCATGTGCCCCGGTTGCCTCGGGGTGGAGCTTACAGATGCCCCGCAACCCTAGCACGTGACAGGGGTGTCATCGCTGTGGAGCACCATTTACATGGTGCACGCAGCGATGATGTCACAGCTGTGCAGTATCTATATGGCGCTGCACAGTTGTGACATCACAAAAGGATCAGCAGTCCTTTTTGCATCTCAACTGTGACGTAAAAGGAACTGCATTTTGGTGCTCCTTTTTTACTGCATACCATCGCCACTCTGTCTAGTTGCTGAAGCGATGGTACACAGTAAAAAGAGGAGGCTACAGACCGCCCTTTTTGGGTGGTCTGTAAAGCCCCAAAGAGATCAAGCCCATGCATATCTACTCAGAAGTAAGCCAAACATAATTCAGTTGGACTTATATTTTCAAATGGATATAGGGCTGCAACCTAACTCTTTGGACTTCATTCAAGAACTTAGCCTCAAGAACTTTACTGATGTATCACACAGAATACATACAAACCAAAAAATATGTCAAACATAGTGCAGACACACAAAAAAGGATGTGTGTGTTCACAAAATTCTTTCCTCACAACACATCCATTAAAAAGAAGTTTCTACTGGAAAGCAACTGATACAGTTTATATATTTTTAATGTCTATGAAATCCTTCTTTGATTTGGTGTTTATGATTTTTTTTCTGGAAGTGTAAGATCATTCAGACCTGTATTCTTATTACAAGGTTACTGGCTGCTGATTTGTTTTCTGTCACAATTTACATTTAATAGAAACTCTACCAGTGCTGTTTTCAGAAACTGGTTTAGGTGAGGCAGAATTGGTATAAAAAAGAAATTGAAAAGAATATTAAAATGAAAACAACAACAACAACAACAGTAAAACAAATAGCACCAAATGTTAGAAACAGTTGGGTGATAAGAATGTGATATGGACCTGACTTTGCCTAATCACTGATTTTCCTCTACACAATTTTATTATACTTAGGGGCTGAACAGACTGCCCCTAAGGGGAGGTCTGCAGCCTCCCCTTTCAGTTCTAGATCCGGGCCACAGTCCTGATCTGGCCTTTCCGTGCTGCAAAAAGGAGCTGCAAAAAGCTACTCCTTTTTGTGCTGCAGAAAGGGCGCCATAGCCACCTGTGCCACAGCTTAGATGATCCTTACTTTAGTGTTCAGAGTTATATCTTTACTTTTTAGGTTCTTTCTAATCTTTTCATATCTGCCTCTCCTAATCCTACTCTTATTCTAATTTCTTGACTGCAGTCTCCATTCTGATCAATGATCCAAGGTATGGGAACTCTATGACTATTTCAATTTTTTCATTATCTAGGATGAATTTTTGCAGATCTTCCATGAACATTGGTGTTTTGTTTTTTTTAATGTTCAGCATTAAACCTATCTTGGCACTTTTCTCTTTGATCATCTTCAGTAACTGCTCCAGGTCTTTCTTGGTTTCTGTTAGTAGCATTTTGTCAGCTGCATATCTTAGGTTATTAATGTTCCTTCCTCTGATCCTCATTCCTCCTGCCTCTAAATTTAAGCCTGCTTTGTGTTCTATATTTTCTGTATAAACATTGAATAAATAGGGTGATAGTAGGCAGCCTCAGCTGAGCCCTTTGCTGATTGGGACCATTCTGTTTCTCCATATTCAGTTCTGATGGTCGTCCCTTTTATTGAGTACAGGATATGTGTCAGGACAATCAAAAGTAGTGGTACTCCCTTCTTTGAGAGAATTCCATAGTTTTTCATGATCTGTGCAGTCAAAGGCTTTACTGTAGTTAACTAGGCATATGCAGATTTCCTTTTGGAATTCCCTGGTGTGCTCCATTATCCATCATATGTTTGCAATGTCATTCCTAGTGCCTCTTCCTTTTGTGAATCCAGCTTACACTTCTGGGATTTCTCACTCTATATATGGTTGGAGTCTTTGCTGAAAAATTTTGAGCATGACTTTGCTTGCATGGGAGAGTAGTGCAATGGTCCTGTAATTACTGCAGTCTTTTGTGTCTCCTTTCTTGTGTATAGGAATGTATAAAGATCATTTCTAATCTATGGGCCACTACTTTGCTTTCCATATTTTTTTGCTTATTTTATTTAGA
The DNA here is from genome assembly GCA_034509955.1 of Urosaurus nigricauda. Lineage (NCBI taxonomy): Eukaryota > Metazoa > Chordata > Lepidosauria > Squamata > Phrynosomatidae > Urosaurus > Urosaurus nigricauda. The sequence goes on along the minus strand of JAOEGL010000005.1, from coordinate 152,878,968 downwards.
ACTGAACTTGATTCAGGAGGCAGGGGCGAGAAGGAAGAAAACTTTCCAAAATGGAAAATGTCCAGAGCTATATTTTTCATGGTAAGTTTTCCACACCATATACATTTACTTATTGTATATATAGTATTTGGGGCTGTTGTGCTGTAATCAATCATGTTAGATAGGCTAAATATATGGTATAAAGTTCTACTTATTGGAGACAATTATTAACAAATCAGAAGACTAACAAAGGAACACATTGCTAAGCTTGTTTGGATTTCAGAAAAATCTCTTGTTCCTCAGACACAAGTACAAGTTTATTATATTTATTTGTATCCTGTCCTTTTCCCAGGACTGGGACTCAGAGCAGTTTCACAGCATTAAAAACAGTACAATTAAAAGATGTTTAAAAAATGGTCCAACATCCCAGCCTGTCTTTATAACAATTCCTTAAATGCCTGTCTTCACCTGTCAGTGGAAGGCCATCAAGGAGGGAGCCATTCTGATCTCCCTGGGCAGGGAGTTCCAGAGTGTAGGGGCAGCCACTGAGAAGGCTCTCTCTCGCGTTCCCAACAACCGTGTTTGTGATAGTATTGGGACAGGGAGAAGGGCTTCTTCAGAGGATCTCAGAGTCCAGGCCAGTTCATACCAGGAGAAACAGTCTGCCAAATAGTGTGGACCTGAGCCATGTAGGGCTTTATAGGTGACAACTAGCACCTTGAATTGTATCCGGAAATATACTGGTAACCAATGAAGCTGTTTCAACAGGGCCATTGTATGGTCTCTTTAATCTGCCTCTGTTAACAGCCTGGTACAAGCTCTTTGAACCAGCTCAATTCTCGAAACACTTTTCAAAGGCAGCCCCATGTAGAGCGCATTACAGTACTTCAAATGGGATGTAACCAAGGCATGTATCACCGTGGCCAGATCTGGCTTCTCAAGGTATGGGTGCAGCTGGCACACAAGTTTTAAATGTGCAAAAGCACTCCTGGTCACAGCAGAGACCTGGGCCTCCAAGTTCAAAGCTGAGTCCAAGAGTACTCCTGTGTCTTCAGGGGGAGTGCGACCCCATCTAACATAGGCTGGATCCCAAGTTGTCAAGACAAATTGAGATTGCGGGCAAAACAGAGCCGGCTTCTCAGCAGATTGGGGGCATTATGTTCAGACAGCAGCGTGCCCCCAGTATGCTGGGAAGCCACATGGCTGACTGCCTGTGCAGTGGATCCATGATGTTTCAGAGGCACAGCATTTACACATGCTGTGCCGAAGAAATGCTGAAAAAATGCTGCCACAGCAGCAAACACACCCTTTCTCCACTCCTTCCTGCTGCTCATTTTATGCCAAGAAAAGGCCAGGTTGGCAACATGGCGTGCAGTCCCAACCTGGCAAGCAAAGGGGTAGAGGCAAGCCACTCCTTACCTACCATGTGTTTTGCCTCTAGGTAGCATGTGCCCACAGAATCACAAACGTTCTTTAGTAAGATAAACGTTCTACTGAATCAATTTTTTTCTCAGCTTGAAATGGAACAGATAGGTAGTGCAGTGAGTGAGTGAGTGAGTGAAGCTGATAGTACTATAGTTAAACCTCAGCGAGAGAAAGATACATCAAATAACTACTGTCTTTAGGTCCTAAAAACAGTGTTCTTTCAGGTGTATCATTTTTTGTTAAATCTAAGGAAAGCATAAGCAGTTTTTTTTTACATCATTACAAATATTCTGATAAAATAATGTCAATGTAGAGGTTTAAATGGGTTTGAATATAAAATTTTAGCTAAACATTCTAAATGAGATAACATTTAAAGCACCACATCATTAGTTTTGAATGCCTACTAGAGACAAGGAGTGGTGTTCCTAGCATTGGTGTCACTTGGTGCAGGTGCCTGGTGCTGCTGGGGGCCCTTCCAGCTATCCAAATGCCCACCCAGGGCTGTGGGGGTGGGGATGGCCAGGCAAATAAGACACTGGGAAATTACTTTGGCAAGCTCAGGAAAGCCAGTCAAGGCACTAGGAAAGGAGAAGGGAATGGTATGCTTGTCCCTCCTTTTCTGGGACTTTGGCTCTTTCGTCCCAGAGTGCCAGGGCAGTGCAGAAGAAGGGAAGGACGTGTGCCCATCCCTTTTTCTCTGTCCCCTTGGTCCTTTTGAGATCTGCAGCAGCAGAGAAATAACACCACCCTACACACACTTGCTGTGGTAGGAGGGACCAACTGGGTGCCACCCCTTTACTAAGGGGTGCATCCACTGCACCTCCCCAATGATGCCACTGCAGCCAAGCAACTGTGGGAACATAAGTGGTGAAAAGTAGATGTACAAAGATGATTTTTTACCCCTCCCCAGTTGTTTGTCTCCCATAAGAATTCAAAACAATAGCCAAGCTCCTTGTTGCCATTCCCTACTTCTCTCATCCTGTCCCCCACTCATCATGATAAGGACTGGAGTCAAAGCAGGCATCCTACAGCAGTCCTGATTCTAAGGTGACCCATGAGGCAGACCACCCTAATCCCCACCCTGGTACTTCCTCTGTAATTTTGTGGGCTTTATCTTCAGTAAGTTGTAAAGATAGAAAGAATACATGGAAATATTTCCAAAATGGTTGAAAAAAGTGTCCCTCTTTTGTCAGGAAACCCTAACAAAAAGAAACCTGATGAGAAGCTTTGCAATTCAGGATTTATTCAATGCATATTTCATTTTTTTTAACACAGAAGAAAGCATTTATTACTTTACATAAAGGTTGTTTTCTGTGAAAATATTGTTTCCTGCACAGAAAAATGCTATTTTTTGTGCAAGAAACCCACATGTGAACTATAAGTCCAGAATTGTGAGCAATATTTGAAAACTGCATAGTTTTCAGAGATTTTCTCACCCTGAAAGAAAATTGCTAAAATTCCTCATTGCTTCCTTCAATAACTAATTTACATTCCTAACAACTTGTCCTTTAACCATGAATTTTTCTTTTACATGCAACAGAAAAGAAGCATACACATATTTATATTTTAAAAATCACTAAAGCAACAAGGAAACCTACTGTTTATACAGAAGAGCATGTAAAAAGGTGCACTGATGGCACAGTGGTTAAATGCCAGTACTGGAGCCATTATTGAAGCCACAAGGTTGTGAGTTTGATCCCAGGGCTTCAGGTTTGACTCAGCCTTGCATCCTTCTGTAGGTTGCTAAAATGAATACCCAGCTTGTTGGGGCAATTAGCTTACATAATGTAAACCACTTAGAGACTACTTAGTTCAGTATGAAGCGGTATAGAAATGTATATGCTATCGTTGCTATAAAGACATTACCAGGACGCATATTAGAAGAAACTGTCACTGTCTTTGTGGACTATTTGCCATTTTGAAACACATAAGTTGTCCTTTCATTCTCATAAACAGGACTGAAGTTGTTAAACGATTCAAGAAAGCAATTCAGTATTTTTTAAAAACCAAAACATGTTACATGGCTTTGCAGCCAAAGGTGAATGGAGGGATCACTCATTGCATTAAGTGAACTCACCTACAGAATATAAAGTTAGGGGAAGGGAAAGCTGAGAAAGGATTTTCATCATCTTACCTGATATGCATCACACAGACTCATGTATGCACAAGAACTCATCTACTCAACAGATTTTACAGTTTAACTTTACCAAATGTCTTTACTTAAATCTTAAATTTGTATCTTGCCTATATTTAAATACTAAAATTCAACAGAAAAACAAAACAAGGCAGGTAAAATCAGTAAAGCTAATACAATGTGCAGCCAATTAAAATAAATTACACAACTCTATACCTCAGTGGTCATAACCAGCAAGCTTATGGGGTCAAAGACCTGCTTCAGTAACAAATGTCCTTATCAGCCAGTTGAAGCTAATCAGAAAAATAGTAGGTTGGACCTTGCTTGGTAAAGAATACCAAATAGCTGTTTAATTACTGTTATGTCATTTTTCAGCCTACTTTAGCTGGCCAGTCATGCAAATTATTCTTCAGAGATGACAGTGATTCAGCCTATGAGAACAACAGTGGTTTTCTTTACAAAACGGTGTTTTCACAATACCTCATATTATTTACTTTCTGTATCAGGGCTGGGAATCAAGTAGCATTCCAGATATTTTGAATTGCTGCCCCCAGCTTTCTTCACCATTAGCTATGTTGGCTAAGTCTTCTGGGAACTGCTAACTGGAGGTCCACATGGTTCCCATCCCTTCTCTATATAATTCTTCCCAGTAGCATTCTCTGCATATTAATACCTATCCACACAGACAGGTCTTCAGGCTTCCTGAATTGCTTTGTTTTCAGGGACAGCTTCAACACACACTCCACTTTCCCTAAAGGCCACTTTTGGGACCTACAAGCAGTGGCACCATTATGGGGGGTGAAGACTTGTGATGATCCCTGGGTCCAAGTAGCCAAACAGCCTCTCTGTTCTAGCTCTTGACCCAGACAGATTACTGATTTCCCTCGTCTTCCACTCCTGCTGAGCTACAGGGGAACTCCTGCAACCATCTACCACATTGCCACCACCCAGTTTATCTATAATGCATGCCCCTTAGCACACATTGGATTTGCTAGGGGATTTGTAGTTCTTAAGTTGCTAACTTAAGCAAGCAACAATCGAGCAAAGGACACGTGGAAGGAGTGTCAGAAAGCCAAGGTATTTTATAAAGAAAAGCTTTATTCTAACTAAGGAATTAGATAGCAAAAGTGATATCATGCATACAAGACCTCATTGTCTTTCAGGCAGGAAAATGTAAGTTCCAAAGCATAGTCATTTCAGGCAAGCCTAAACGCTCTAACTAACATATTTCTATCTACTTACAGTCCCAGGTGGGCTTTGTAATTCTTGATGAATCTGTATGTTGCAAGCTCAGCCTCCATTGCTAGCTCAACTACCCTTAGGTAGTTGAGCCCAACAGCTGGACAGGCAGACAAAAAAGACTCACTGCCCACATGGGCCACACAAAGTAAAAGACTCTCACTGCATGGTCTGTAGAGGCCTTTATAACCTCTGGAAGGAAGTTTCTTGAAACTCCCGGTCCTGCTCAACTGACTGGCAAATTGGGCCTTACATCAGCTGTGATGAATGTGATGTCGGTCTCATTTGCCTGGACCTTCCCTCCCAACCTTTAACCCTTTGTTGTCTGGGAGAAGTCCTCAAATGACTGTGGGGCCCTCTCAGTACAGGACCACACTGGGTTACATCACAGGTTGTGTCACCAGTTGAGGTAGTACACTAGGAAAGACTGGCACGGCTACTGGGCAAGCAAGCAAGCGTCCTTTCTCATTTGCCCAGCAGCTGCACTGGACCCTAAATGGGCCCTCTAGAGGCTGCACCATCACCACCACCCTCAATAGCAGCAGCTGCTGGGGGGTGGCAGTGCCTTAGGAGTCCCATACAGGCCTTGGGGGTGATGGTGCCTTCAGAGTCCTGTGCAGAAGCTGCCATGTGGGACTCTGAAGGCCCCCAACACACAGGCTTACGCTGTATAAGTCGAGGGCAGGTTTGGAGGCCAAAATTATGGATTTTGATATGACCCGTGGATAAGTTGAGGGTAAAACCTAGGGGCATGTAACAAAGGATCTAAAGGATGAAGCAAAGGTGTACAATGCCAAAGAACTTAAAAATTTCCAGCAGATATAACTTTGTGCTCAGTTTAAAGGCTGGATGGATGAGAGGATAGAGTAGTTTAGTGCTTCCAGGACAAATTATACTCTTTCCATTTACCAGGGGATGGTTCTCTTTTTCAAAATGAGAGTTAAAGTACAGCACCTACATTGACCCATGGATAAGTCCACTCAGGTTTTTTGGGTCAATTTTTTGACCTAAATTTTTAGACTTATACATGAGTATATACAGTAGACACCTTACAAGGGGGTATTGTAAAGTTTTAATTATCATCCTTAAAAAATTTGTCAGAATGTTTGTTTTAATCTGTAGTTGTTAACTTTTCTCTACATAGTTACTATCCAGATTTACACATTTTCCCCAGCATTTCTTGACCTGCTGAATACTGTTACTGTAGAAGTCTGCAGATTGTGCCTTAAACCACTCTTCTGCTTAATGAATGACATAATTTGTGTTGTCAAATTGGTGACCTCACAATGGGTTTTTCATTTCTTGGAACAAGAAAAAGTCACTTGGTGTGAGGTTGGGAGAATAAGGCAGAGGCTGCAAAATCTCAAAGCCTGTCTTTGCTTTGTTAACAGCAACTTGAGATGAGTAAGTTGGTGAATTGTCAGATAGGAGACGAATGCCTCAGAAGAGCATACCACAGCATTTCTTTTTCAGAACATCTCGCAACTTGTCCAGAAGATTGCTGTAGTGTGTGCCAGTGATGGTTTGCCCCTTTGCAAAGTAATCTATGAGAATGACTCCACAACAGTCCTGAAAAACTGAGAGCATGATCTTCCCTGCTGACTTTTGAACCTTTGCCTTTTTGCGGGGAGGGGAGTCAGCATGCTTCCACTCCATACTCATGGTTTTGGTCTCTGGATCATACTGATAGATCCAAGATTCATCCCTGGTTATAAGGAGAAAAAAAATCCTCTTTATCCTGTTCCAACAATGTCAACATCTGTCTTGAAAGGTCACGCCATGTTTGTTTCTGGAAAGGGGTTAGCAAACATGGAACTCAGTGTGCAGACACCTTAGACTTGTTCAGTTCTTCATGCATAATTTTCCACACACTACCCTAACTTCTCCATCTTACACTTAGTCACTTCTGGCACAACCTGAAACGAAAATAAAGGACACAGTGAGCTGATTTTCTCAACATCATGCACTTAGGGATCAATGATGACACTGACAAAATTTAATCAATATACCATAATAACTTCCAGGTGACAATTATTACTTTACAATACCCCCTCATAATATCCATAAAGAACCAGCTGTGATTTTAACTATTGTTAAAATACTGGTTAAATATATTTTGATAGGATTTTCTTAAAACATTGTAAATGAATGCAGAAACCAGCAGAATTATGGGTAAAAATGAATAAAAATACTTTGGATTCAAGGCAGACAGGTAAACTGTGGCTGAGATGCATTTACCAGGATCACGTGGAAGAGACATGATTGACATTGCTGGTAGCTATTGAACAGTTATTTCAGTAGTGTGTACCAAAGCATGCCAGGGGGTTGGACTGGATGGCCCTTGTAGTCTCTTCCAACTCTATGATTCTATGACGTTAATTCTTGATGGGTCCTTTCCCCATTTTTTAGTTCTTATACAATTCTTCTCTTATATCTGTTACTGGGAAACATTAGGGCTGCAATTCTTGCTACATTTCCTTTCTCTCTTAAACATCTTGATTATAGATTTGAGGAGTAATTACATGTCCTCACACTGTGTGCTTCTGAGTGTCAGACATGATGGTACCACACTGTCTCCACATATAGCATTTTCTTTGTAGGCCTAATTATTATTCTCTTCACACAACAAAACTATATAAGATAAATGTCAAAATGATCAGGATTCAAAAGTATGTTGGTAAGAGTTAAAATTCTTACTAATATTGTCTGTCTTAAATTTAGTTCTCCTGGAAAATGAAGTTTATTTCTCTAAATGGTGGTCTCTGCCTTTAGTATGGTAGGTCTGACTTTCTCAAATACTAACTAAGGTGGTAGTCCTAAGTAGAAATTGCAAGGAATAAGCTCTGTTTTACATAGTGCCAGTTACTAATACTAGGAAAGGTGGAGGGCTGCAGAAAGAAATGACAGATTATTAGGGAGGCCAGGGATATGAATTTACAGGACCTAAACAGAGCAGTGGAGGACAGGCAGTCTTGGAGATGTCTCATCCACAGGCTCAGCATGAGTCAAGATCAACTCAAAGGCAGTTAAGAAGAACAACAATTTACTTCTAAATCAATATAAATAGGCTAGTTCATTGGAAAGGCAATTGACAACTGTCTTATCACACCATGATACTATAGCATCATAGAGATTCACTGACACCCTTAACACCTCAGCCTTACCACATAACATCATTGGTGTCCTGTTATTTTCCCATTCCAGGTCATCTTGAAAGTTTCTTTTGATTTGCCCGCCAAAATCTGTTAATGGCTGCCTTTCCCACAACTGCGTGGTTCTGATTGTAGTGAAATAGTTAAATTTTATTTTAATGACAATTTTGGGCACATTCAGAGTTAGTGGGCATACTGGAATCAGGGCAAAAGGAGCTTGGGTCCCTTTCTGGCAGAAAGGCAGCAAAGAAATGAGATGAAATGAAATAAAGAAGGGTGGACATTTCAGTTTGATTTCCTTTGTAACAATGAGAAACCTTTTATTATTTTATTATTCTTTACAAAAAGAAAATCCTTTGCCAAATTACCACTCCCCCCTCCAGAGTTTGTCAGAAGCCTAAACTTTGCTTACTACCCCATGCCTCATTTTCCAGCCCCATTCTGTCACTAGACCACTATAATGTTATGGTGAACTAATGGCACCCTTATTCTCACTCACTCACTCACTCACTCATGCACACACACACACAGTAAGGAAAACCCAAAACAGTCTTCCAGTTTAATAAAATAATTTATTTTCCTATGTCTGTGGGTGTTTCTTTGTTCAGACATATTCATCGCTGCATGGTGATAAATCAGAAGTAGATCAGTAACTGCTAACTTTCATCTGCCATTGATTAGTGAGGTATGATCTATCCCAATCTGGGGATGAGGGGGGGGGGGCAGGTAGACAGACAGACAGAGACACATGAAAATGTTTCATGTAGATTGTCAAGAGACTGGAGGGCAAGGGTGTCCACTGCAGTAATTTGAGGTTCAGATTTATCCATAGGAGACTGTGCTCCACTTGCTGCTGTAGTAGCAATAGCCTTCACTCCCATCTCTGTTGTACCACAAACATCTGGATGGGACTTCTTGGCAGAAGTATAAGTTGGTTGTGTGCCTTCAAGTTGTTTCTGACTTTTGGTGACCCTAAGGCAAAGCTATCATGGGGGTTTGTAGGGGAAATTTGTTCAGAGGAGGTTTTCCATTGCCTTCCCCTGAGGCTGAAAGCATGTGACTTGCCCAAGATCACCCAGTGGGTTTCATGGCTGAGGGGGAATAGAACACTGGTCTTTAGAGTCATAGTCCAATGCTCAAACCACTACAACATACTGGCTCATACCCTCCAGAAGTATAAGTAGCAGACACCATCTCATAGGCAGATCTGACCAAGAGCAGTTCAGTTACCCTCTTACAGACACTCCTCTCTGATACTTTCCAGGCTTTCTGCCTTTGCTGTTTCTTCAGCAGAAGTCATGATGAGGATGAGGATGAGCAGGAGATATACACAGCACACACTCAACTTCCGAAAAGCTCCTGATATTCCTGAAACAAGGAAGGAAAATACTACTTTTCTATCTAGAAGCTTTCTTTAATATAAAACCATAGAAACTCTCTCACTGTTTGCAAGCCTTTTTTCATCTCCAGGGACACAGGATCAAACCCTTTTGAAATGTTTGCTGGTAGCTTCCAAACTCCAAAGTGCCTGAAAGCTCTGCCCATCTTTGGAAATCAATATCTGCAAGATCATGTTCTCTTATGCCAATACACCTGCTGAGATACAACTCTGAAGCTCTGTTCTATGGACCTTGCCCATCAGAAATACAGCAGGTGGAAACCAGGGTGAAAGCTTTTTAGTTGGTGGCATTCTTCCTGTGAGATGCTCAGAGCCAGGAGATACAGTAAATCACTTTTGGGATTATAAATTTCAGGATCACTAGCCAGTTGTAGTCCAAAAATAGATTTTTCTAATCTTTAGATTGACCCCCTCAGAAACACCTTGCTCCAGAAGTCTTGCTTGCCTAGCAGTTATTTAATTAACATTTCATCACCAAGAAAGAATAACTTATTTTTACAGCATTTTAAATAGTGTAAATGTTTTAAATTCTCCAAATAATTAATAAAGTTAAATTGATAATATAACTTTCAGTTCCACCATAAAGCATTTCCCCTTTACATTTTTTAGTCTCAAACTCACAGATTTACTCAGTGATTTCAATCAATGCAATACTGAAGTTGAGGCAGAAGAAGACAATATCCTGGTTTGCTCACGGTGTAATAAATCTGGTGTTTTGTTTATGTACACAGTGGTGTGCACAGACGATTGGGTATACTGAAAATCATGCACAATTTTAAAATGCAGGTCAATATTTTAACCATTCCAGGCTTACCATCTGAGGACCTACTCTCTGTCTCAACACACTCATAGGTACATCTGGTAGGAACATAGGAGAGACTCTTCTCATTGACTGCTCCTAGCTTTGAGAAACTTTCTCCTAGAGAGATTAGACTGGCAACCTCCTTACTACTCTTCTGTCAGTAAGTGAAGACCTTTTTTGTTTTTTCTGTTGGTAGGCATTTTTAATAACTGATTGTTCCATAGAAAAGGGCCTTTTGGAACACACTGTATTTTGTTGTTTCTTTTTCATGGTCATGCTTCAAACTGTTTTGAATCTTACTGTTAGGCTGCATCTGTACTGTAGAAATAATGGAGTTTGGCACTGCTTTAACTGTCATGGTTCAAGGCTATGAAATTCTACAATTTGTAGTTCTGTGAGATATTTAGCCTTCTCTTTCAAAGAGCTCTGGTGCCACTATAAACTATAAATCCCAGAATTCCATAGCATTGACCCATGGCAGTTAAAGCAGTGTCAAACTGCATTATTTCTGCAATGTAGATGCAGCATTAGTTTAAATATAGTTTATATTTTACACTTTTGTACTGTGTGAATTGTTTTAGCTATATATATATTTTTAACCCTTGGGGGAAAACAAACAAACAAACAAATACATTTGGCCTTTAGTTCAACAGTACACATCCCTGCAAATCAAATACTCCAAATGCAAATATACTTCCTTGCAAGACCTCCTGCCCATGTTGAATACTGATAAGTTAAGTGAAAATTAAGATGACTTTGTGGCTTTGCAACTCAGTGCTTCATCATACTATGACTGGGGCTTCCACATGTGTTTCCTATAAAATTCCAGGTTATACTGAGTGCTATATGATTGGATGTCTGGAAGATGAAGACAAGGTGCAAACATGTTTTTAAAGCTGTTTTCTTCAGTGCCTAACACACAGTAGCTAAGGTTGCAGCCAGTTATTATGGTCTGCTGTCTAGATGTGAAGAAAGGCAACAGTGTTCACACTATCACCTTCCCTTGGAATGGCCTTCACATTTAAAGCCCTTTGGTGCTTATATTGTAGTGAAAGATCTAAGTGCAAAGACGGCTGAAAAGGGAATTCAGAACAACGTGTCTATATACTCTAGAGGACAAAAAACAAGCCTGTCAAAAATGCATTGTAAAATAACATTGGAAATACTTCCAGGCCTAAAAAGAATTAAAAAGTGTTGGAAGTATTTAATTGATTGGGGAAATAAAAATATTGGGAAATATTGGGAAGGAATATTGTTTGAGGTTATCCTGTACATATGTCCTCTCCAAGTAGATGAATTAGATGAGATTAGATGAGAGATAGGTGTGCACCTAAGTTTTCATATAACTGGGATTACTAGTTAGTATGAATTTGATAAAATGCAGGGAATATAAACAGAGGCTCACAGAATAGCCTGTAAATTGATATTAATTTTTGATGACCTAAATCAGAAGACCATATTACAAAATCAAGAAGATACAAAAAGATGGCGGAATCAATACACAGAAGAGCAATATAAAAGATGATAAAATGAATGACACATGGAATGAAGAACCATATGAAGATGACCTCCAAATTCTAGAAAGTGAGGTGGAAGCTGCACTAAGAGAAACTGGGAAGAATAAACCATCAGGAACAGGTGATAAATCAACAGATTTGCTACAACCCACACAGACAGAATCAACACTAGTGTTAACTAAAACATGCCAAGAAATATAGAAAACAAAATAATGGCCAACAGATTGGAAATGGTCAATATATATCCCCATCCACAAAGAATGAGACACAAAAGACTGCAGAAACTACAGGATCATAGCATCAGTTTCCCATGCAAACAAAATCATACTAAACATTCTGAAGAATAAACTCAAACCATACATGGAGAGAGAAATCCCAGAGGAGCAAGCAAGGTTCAGGAAAGGTAGAGGTACTAGAGACTACATTGCAAACATATGATAGCTGATGGAGTGCATCAAAGAACTCCAAAAGATAATCAGCATGTGCTTTATAGACTATAGTAAAGCCTTTAACTGCATAGATCATGAAAAGCTGTGAAAGGCTCGTTAAGACATGGGAGTGTCATTACATTTGATAGTCCTGATAAAGCATTTGTACTTAGGATGAGAAGCTATTGTTAGAATAGACCATGGACAAAAAGAATGGTTCCCAATTGGCAAAGGGATCAGGCAAGGCTGCATACTATCACCCTATTTGTTCAACTTGTACACAGAAAATATCATACAAAGAGCAGGTTTAGAGTCAAAAGAAAGAAGAATAAAGACAGGAGGAAGGAACACCAACAATCTAAGACTTCAAGTAGATGGGCATCACTGCAGGACCACAGTGACCAGACACGGTGACCAGACACCATGGCCCTCAGGCCAGCTGCTGCCATTATCCAAAATGAGCCATGGCAGGCTGGGTTTGGGTTGCCTTAGGCATCCCTGGCACAGGCCCCATGTGGTTTGGAGCATGTGTCATCTAATCACACCCTCAAACCACAGGGAAAGAGCCTTTTTTTGTCTGTCTGTTTCAGGATTAAGATACAAATGACACCATAATACTAGCAGAAAATATTAGAGACTTGGGATAATTACTAAGGAAAGTTAAAGAAGAAAGTGCAAAGGCAGGCTTACTACTGAACATAAAAGAAACAAAAGTAATGACAATGGAGGATCTACATAAATTTAACCAAGATAAGGAAGATATCAAAACAGTAATAGATTTCCCATAAACCAATTTTGGGAGCGATGGTTTGATATCCAGAAGGAATTAATAATCTAAGTACCCAATATAAGAATAATAAGATTTCAAGTAGCTGTCTATGGTCGAGTTTATTTATTTAATGGTTTACCTCTTTTCGGAACATTAATGAATATGTACGATATAAGACGAATATGTATGGTTTGCTTTATTCATGTTATTAGTTATGTAAATATGTATGATATGATTTAATTGTAAATAAAAAAATAGTAAAAGATTTCCCATACCACACTGGGTCAAATATTGATCAGAATGGAGACTGCTATCAAGACATCATCCAAGTATCCAGCACCTTGTGAGCTACAATAAACATGTTAAAAATTACAGAGGGTTTCAATAAGATTTATCTCTGAGAAGACATGGGTTTAGCTAAATGAATCATTTGGTTTCAAGCTAATAGTTCCAGCTTCACCAAATCATGAAATCAGGTGATTTAATTGGGCGTGGATGCAAAGCAGAATACAGGAGAGGAGTGTAGCAGGTAGAAACTAAGAGAGGAGAAAATGGAGAGGGAGGAGCTGAGGAACACTTTTCACTGAATTATGCAAGTGTCTAGCACTGTATGAACAACAATAAACACCCTAAAGAAATACAAAGGGCTGCAGTGCTGCTCAAATAATAAAATGTAATAATATGCAATATAACCCAGAATAAAATCAAGAGAGGTAGAGAACAAAGAGAGTCATAATGCATCCACACCATGCATTGAAAGACATAGAAGACAATGGTGATGATAGAAACACAAGGCCCTGACATTCAGGAAGGACCACAGCTTCTTGAGAGCTAGCAAATATATAAATAAATCCCGCACGCAACTCAATTCCATTGCAAACAAGGGATCCCCCCTCCTACACACACACACCTTTGCATTTTTCAATTGCTCCCTAGCAACTCTTATGTAGGGTTCTGGTACCTAGCAACAACACCAAGTGATTAATTTTCTTCAGTCCTAATTCTTATTCTACCTCTTCCTATTTTACTGAATTTACCAGAGGAAAAACCCAAATTCCAATGTTCTAAAATTAACTTTCTAAAGTATAGAACTAACTTTGTTGTTAATCAGGAGATCTTGTGAGTTAAGACTACATTGGTTGAAAAATTATTTGACTAGTTCCTTCCATGTTTTCTGCAGAACCAAATAAAACAGAATGCCTTACATTCTATATTCCTTTCCCCATACATCCTATATAATTTGGGGCCTTATTTGGTTTGATTTTTCATTCATTTGGCACAAATACATATCCACAGGGGATTATGCCAGTAGTGATTATGCATTCCAAAATCAAGATTAAGTATTTTTCTGTAAGCTTCCAGTTAATATTATCAAATGTCTACCCCTCTATCTCTCTGTCTGACTGTCTCATTATTGTTTTAATATTAATATTGTCCTGACATTTTGCATTAACACTTTTTTTTAAATTTTTAACAGTTAGGGGGTATTGAGATTTATAGTTGTGCCCTTCCCACACAACAGCAATGAAGGCTCTTTGTTTGTGCAGAAAAATTATAATAATAAGCTTACATTCAAGTAGCATTCTTGGCAAGGTTGTTCTAACAGTGAAGTATTCTGCATCTTCTTTTATTCCATGCAGGAAAGGTGTTAGCTATTGAGAATATGTTGTCCTTTTCCACTGAGTGATGCAAACACTCATAAAGTGGATCCCACTCTGACAGAAAGGTGGCATACAAATTAAACAAATAGATAGATAAATAACAGTATAACTTTTTTAGAATATATATATATATATATATATATATATTACTATCAGTTTCAAATTTCCCAAACAGATCTGTAAGGCCTTCATTATATATAGTCTGTCATACAGATACATACCCTTTGGAAATAATGTGCTCCACTGTCTAAGGTTGATAATTATATTGCTGTATCTATCCCATAGAAAAGAGAGAGGGCAGTTTTCAACAGTTTGCAATGTTGCAATTCAAAACAGGTAAATCTATGGTTATTTTCTTAATGCATCTTTCTGAATATGAGAGGATGGATAGTGAAGCAGTGGCTATCAGGAAGGTTTGTGGTTTCTGACACATTGGCTATTGCCTTTAATATTATTTTACTGAATTAATATATTTTACTATTGCAATTCCAACCTCTTTTCTTAGAATTTCTGTGTGCTACAATGCATTCTCTGTTAAACAAGGGCATTGTACTAAATTTTCACAATTATGCATTAGAAGTACTTTGCACTCTGCCACTGCTAACTGCTGTATTATTAGTGGAGAGTTGTCCAGCCTATTCTTCCCTTTATTGGCTTCATCGGAATGAGAGTCTGATTCAAATTGCAAATTAAAATAATCATTCAGACACGGATTCTCACAAGCAGCTGAAAAAGAAGCTTTGACCCAAAAAGTTGGCAGGAAGGGTGGGACTTAAAGAGCAATTGTAAGTGTAAAGTACAGGGAATTCTCTCTTGTTTTAAGTTGTATACTGTAGCTGGCAAAGCATTACAGGATTTGTCTACCAGCCAAAGTCTTGAAGTTCAAACCTATGAATGAGCTAATTCATTTTGCTCAATATACCACTTGTATATAATTTTTTCCTGACTTCACAGGATTTTGTTTAAGGTGGTTCTTATAACTTACAAGGTTTACCAATGACTCTGTTCTTTCTTTATATGTCCATCACATTTACATATTTCTACTAAGCTTTAAATCATTCATTTTAAAAGTATTTATTTCATCCTATAAATCCTTCTAAGAGCTTTTATCATCTCAGAGACAGAAAGAGGAAAGTATTTTGAAAAGAACAAAATTCAACTTATATCAGAGTGAGTGGC
Organism: Urosaurus nigricauda; assembly: GCA_034509955.1. Lineage (NCBI taxonomy): Eukaryota > Metazoa > Chordata > Lepidosauria > Squamata > Phrynosomatidae > Urosaurus > Urosaurus nigricauda. The sequence goes on along the minus strand of JAOEGL010000005.1, from coordinate 152,863,284 downwards.
AATAAAAAAAAGTTATGTCAGGTGTATCGGAAGTATGAAGTGCACCAGACATCTCTTTCATCCACATTCTTGTGAAAGGAGTAAAACTCTTCCTCTAAAGAGAATAGAAGATCCCATAGGTCTTTACAGGTGCATGAGTTCATTATATTCTTTCTTTCTTTCTTTTTCTTATATACTTTCTTTCCTTGTCCTGCATGCGTTCACATCTTTTCTAAAGTAAAGACAATGAGATTAATTTGAAGAATTGAATGGTTATAGTTTGGGGGGGGGGGCAGTATAATTTGGGGGAACTACATTTAGTTCCAACATTTCCTAATGTCATTTCAAATCAAATCTCCACATTTTCCCACTACCTTTTGTACAGAGGCAATTGCTTTTATTCTTCGTCATCTTATAAATTTAGATTGTAAGCCACTCCGAGAGCCTTTAAGGCTGAAGGGCAGGGTATAAATACCATAAATAAATAAATAAATAAATAAATAAATAAATTTTCTGTCCATGCAAATATTTAAAACATCTGGGTTTTAAAAAATGTGAATTGCAGCTTTGCCTACTGCTCAGCAATGCTGCCTTCTCATTGCCATCTCAGCTAAACTCTTCTAGAAGAAGGGACAGAGCATGGCCTGGCAGAGAACTCAGTAAAAGAGATGGTGACTCAGACTCCTGCCATTATTATACACACCCAAGTAAGGGATGCCATTTTACTGGGACTTGAGCATCCACATATTTTGATATCCACAGAGGGTCTTGGAACCAAACCCCAGTGGATACCAAGGGCCTGCTGTATATAATTTCTGCTTGGCATATTATACAGTTGACAGGGTTTTTTTTTTTTTTTTTAGGTTATCCATATTTTCCGTAATCCCAAATTAAATAAAAATTAAATATGTATCTTGAGAAAATTATCTACTCACATTAATCTCTGTAAATGTTTGCTAAAAGTGGCTCAGATTTTGCCTTTTACACCGCATTCTGTATACGGTACACCAGTTCATCTTAATCACCATCTTCATCCTCATTGATAGCCATAGATGGTAGAGACTGGACATGTAAGAAGAAATGTGGCATACAGGGCTCAGCTTACTGTGCAGAAGGGCGAAATACCTTGCTTCAGGTGGCAGGAGGGGAGGAAAAAGAAGAAAAAGAGAGATAGAGACTGAAGACAAAAAGTGATGTTTGAATGATTAACTAACTGAAGTGAAGGTAGAGGTAGAAGACAACACAATTTTGTTTCTGTTTATGCCAGCAAAATGCCATGGGCATCCAACACTGGTGAAGTTATCAGCCTAAGATGGGGGGGGGGGGGGAAGCAGATTCATTTCCTTATCTAGCTGTGAAGTTTACTTTCTGACCTTGTACCAGGCACATTCTGTCAGATTAATTTAGTGCTGCAGAGAATTAGGATAAAATGGAAGAGTGGGGATGGGACAATATTTACTGCGCAGAGTGCCCTAGAAGATGGTTGGGGGGAGGAATCAATAAATATTAAATAATTAACCTTCATATGGAACTGAAGGGAAGAGGTAGTGAGAAATCAATTTAATAAAGCTTTTTTTCATCCATAGTGGTAAACCAAGTTGATGAAGATGGAGATGGAAAAAGTGGGAGCAAGGCGGTGGACCTGAATCCCCTTATCTACATGCAGTAGTTTTAAAATTAATCATTCAGACTTAACCTTTGGAAATCAATGCAGAGAGAGCAAGGGCTGGCATTGATTCCCTTACAACAAAATAGATCTTCGTCTCCAAGAAGAAGGTAGCAATAAAATCAACAGTAATTCTAAAGAACATGCATATTCTACTGAAGGTTCCCCTTTCTCACCTTTGAAGCAATTCACCTGCAATGCCTATTCCACACAACAGAAACATATTATGCAGCCATGCTGGATTAAATATGATTAATATTTCAACATTTAAAGGCACTAATATAGAGAGTGAGAGTGTTCCATGGAATGGCTAAGATCCTACATCATCGAGCATAGCATAAAGGGTTCCCTGCTTTCATCACCACTCTCAGGACTCACTATGTTGTGGTAATGGCCCTTCCTCCAAGCCTTTCAGTAGTTGATTGAGAGCAGGATGGAGGGATCGGAAAAGTATCTGGCTATGTCCATAGATCAGTGATTCCCACACTTTTATCATCCAGGTGTTTTGGACTTCAGCTCCCAGAATTCCTGGCTGTTGGCCAAGATGGCTAGGGCTTCTGGGAGCTGAACTTCCAAATACCTGGTGGACCAAAGTTTGGGAATCACTGCCATACATTGTCAATGTTTCCGTTGCTCCCAGGGTTTAGGAGGGAATTTTCACTACAGTTTTGGAGCCCTAAGGCCATTTTGGTGATGTAGGATCTTGGCCATTGAGTTGGGCCCAGGTTAAAGTTAGAAGTGCTTGCTTGTTTTTAAATGGCTCAAGAGCACCTAAAACATGGTGAAAATGTTTCACACAGAATGGTATTGAGGGCATTTGGGAATAGAAACAAAAGTTTATGGTGGTAGAGGCATGGTGGAGGACTGCAGCCTTGCAAAGTTTCATAGGGGGATTTATGTGGCCCCTAGTCTTCTGCAGTTGCCTGACTCTGCCATAGCCAGATGCAGACTGATGGCAGTGGAGATATCCAGAAGCCTTGGCTGATGATGTAATCTGAAACTGGCTTCTTTGATTCCTGCCCTGATTTCCAACATCCACTGAATGGCCATAGAAGAGGGCTATCACAATGAAACAGTGGGTCTTGTGGGGGCTTTAATTGTCACAAAGGGAGAGAGATCAACCTCTTCAAGGAACAAACATATGCAGATGTACACTGGACCTATGCTTGTGTAGGCCAGTAATGGGATGACAGCCACTGTGTCCCTAGAGAGAAGAGACATAGAAGATTATCACACGAGGGCTATTTACACTTTAATAATGCTGTTCCAATGTTATTTAGCAAGAATGATCGAAAGGCAAAATTGCAATACTTACTTTCACACAGTGTAGCAATAATAGTGCTTTTACATTCCACATGTTGAAAGAAGAGGTTGTGATCAGAGAGAGAGAAAAAAAGTAATCTCTCAACACTAAGGAACTCTCCTGTGACTCAAAAGTGTGACACAGGAAGTGATTCTGCCGAAAGGCACACTTAAGAGACTGGGGGATTCAGTTTACTTCTGGAAGGTTTAATGATGGATTCTCAATGGTGCTATTGAAATGTGATTACCTTCACACATTTGTGATAGAGCTAATGAAGCACTATTGGCAAGCTATTAACACTTTTTGCTTTTTAATGAGAAGTTGCACACAATGCTTTGATGATGGGTCAAGTATGGTATGTGCATGATCTCATGTGAAAATCTTTCTGCAATCATGAAAACATGATGAAACCATAGCGCTTTTCTCCTGTTTGTTATCCTCATGTGATAAATTCCATATAGAAGCTTCATGATCAAGTTAACAGATGAACAAGAACTCTGTGTTTGTGAACTGCAGCTTCCACAAACCTTCAACATTGGTAGTCTGATGAGGACTGTAGGGCCCAATCAACTGGAGAGCCATGGTTGCTCATCCCCATTATAGATTATCTGGGAGGCCAAATGAACTGTATTTATTTTAAACAGTAAGGGATACCCCAACATTTTGCTGCCTAAAATGAAATATAAATTGATAGTCCTCCAGTTCCACATAGAGAAGCTCACAGAACTGGCAATTCAATTTCTCTTCAACACTATTGATGGGACAGGATCTTCCGCTGCATAAATGACATGAGGACATGGCCCCAGTGGTGTCATTGGGGTGTGTGGGGGATACTGACTACACCGGGTGACATCCTGAAGGTGGGTGACATATGGTTGCGCCCACCAGGATCAGAGGAGCAGGAGGGGTGCACCACACCAAAACCTGGAAGGCCAGTGTGCCCTTTTGGCCATTAAAGCCACCCCACTGGCAACCTCCCCACACCTAGCATTGGGACACCACTGTATTGACCCTGACCCCCAACACTAAATCATTGTATTTCATCCCTAAACGTCTGTTGTCTGATGCTGAATCAGCACTGAGGAAACAATCCAAACCTATACCACTTTAACTGCCATGGCTCAATGCTATGGAATTGTGGGATCTGTATTTTTATGAAACATTTAGCCTTCTCGGTCAGAGTGCTCTGGTGCTACAACAAACTACAATCCCCTGAATTCCATAGCATTGAGCCAAGGCAGTTAAAGTGATGTCAACCTGTATAAGTTTTGCATCTTCCTTGCCCTACCTAATGGTAGTGCTGGCCCTGTTAACCAGTTTATTTTTAAAATGCACACTGCAGTGTGTTGGGGCTTTCTAGATTGGCAGGAAAGTGTGACATGAAGTTGCCTTTTCCTTAATGCTTAGCAGCTGCACCACAGCCTTTAGATGGAGCTGCACTGTTCCGCAGTTTTTAAAAAAGAAGCTGGGAAAACCAGCACCTTTTTAAAGGCGCTTCTTCTCCCCTAAAACGCAAAAAAAAAAAAGAAGAGCGTTTTCATGGCACACTTTCCTTTTTTCTCATCTAAAGGCTAGAGTTTCATGCAGCCATGAACACACTTCTTTTTGCCAGTCTAGAAAGCCCCATTGTTCTTTTATTTGGGTGAGTAGAGGTGATCACCTTCACTGGTCTGGCCCCAGCCTCCAGGAATTCATAAAATGAGAGTGGGATTTTTACAGATGGCATCCTGTTGGTTAGTCCCAAATAGAATAAACCTCTTGAATAAATTGTTGAATGGTGACCACACAGGTAAATGTTTTTGGTTTAATAGGTCTAATCAAGCTGGGCATAGCAATAGTACTTAGGACTACATGTCCTGAGTGTGTAAAATTCCATTATATTATGCTGAACTCTATTGAATGCACAACTGTATATAAATCAAAGCACCACCCCTACCTTTTCCTGAATGTTCTATCAGCCTATAACAGAAGTGGAAATAAAGCAGCATAGTAACAGGGGGAAATGTGATTCTCATTGTATATACAGTCATCAAAAAATAGCATGAATAAAGTAGCACAAGAAATATTTCAAGACATTATACTGATTTTATTCTTCATTTAATTCCTCAAATGTGTGTGTCTATTGTGAAACAATGGCATTATTAACCTCATTAATTATGCATCCACCTTATTTTTTTCTGTTTTGTTCATGAAGGTTTTAAGGAGTTTAGAACTGGACTATAGCTCTCCTGAGGTTGTTGGACTGCAAATCCCATCTGTCCAACTTGGCACAACCAGTCATGAAAGATCACAAGAATTGCATTTCAACACATCCTCCACTTCCACTATGGAGTGGTAGAGATGGGAGGAACAGCACATCCATTTTAGTGATATAAGCCATACAATTCCTGTTTGTTTTACAATAGATTGTGTTTGATTTTATTTGTCTGCTGGTAGAGATGCATGTGAACCTCTTCCTCGATAGAGTTACAGTATATTTCTTTGGGGATGTGGTGAGCAGAATGACCAGATATCTTTGTTTGCTTCCATTGGAAAAGATGATATTGGTATGTGTTTGTGTGTGTTGCGGGGAGTGGGAAAAAAATCACATATGAATAAAAAAGAAAATGATAATTAAATCAGTCCATTTAAAAAAAATACTTGGAGAAACCGGTGTCTTTGAAATGTCAGAAGAAAACTGTAGCTAGGTAATAGGTAAAAAGACTTTTTCTAAAATGTTCAGACCTCCCCCCCCCCCCACACACACATTTTTGTAATTATTAGTGATAAGATATGGCAGCAGCAGTCAGGCTAAAGAAAGTGTAATGCTGTTAGTTGACCTGGCCACTGGGTGTCATCCTTGGAATACAGTTTGGATATCTCTGAAGCATTACTATGGCAACAAAAGTACCATTTTTGAGAGGGTAAATGAACATGGTCTTGTTTTTACAAGCACAATACTGTATTTTCCCTATGAACACCTCTGACACTGTTTCTCTTTATATTTGTGCTAAGCACTTGTGGCACACTATAAGCTGAGCCATGCAGCTTAATTTGATAGGGAAAATGTGGCATGTGCACTACCTCAGGACACTGGAGATGCTTAGAGAAGGGAGACATACCAAAGAAAGGAAAACAAAGTAGGGAAAGGGAAATAGGGAAATAGAAGCCCTTTAGAGAAATTCTAGCCTGCATTTAATGAATGCGTGCATGAGGAATACGTGCATCATAGAGGCTCCACCTCCAACCTATGTACTTTTATTAGAATGCCTGAACAGAACTGTCATTGTCCACATAACTGGGAACGTGCAATAGCTGTGTATCTAAAACGTCTACTTGGGCATTGTCGGTGGTTGGGAGGAACCTGCCATTGACCACATATATATTTATTCCACATGTTGAATGAGTAGATGAAACAAGTTATAGCTATTGCAAAGCATGAAAAGTTACCTTTTTGGATTATGAATGCTAGACTTGCCTAACCAGTACGGTTACTAGTCATGCTGGCTGGTAGATTCTGGGAGTCATAGTCCAATAATATAACTTTTCCACTCTGAAAAAGACCTACAGTAACTGATACTAAGGAATAGAGATGGGGCTTGTTTACACTAGCCAGAATACTCTGGGCCCTAGAACCACCTCAGTCCCCCTCTCCCAGTAATGTTCAGTCTCTGAAGCAATGCCAGGTGGATGTCTACATAAGAGTCCCTGCTGTGTCACCCACCAGCAGCAGCATGAATCACATTTTCTGAGGTCAGAAACGACATGCCCAGTGACAATCATATGGCTGGGTGCTGTGACCTCAAAGGGAGTGACTCATGTCAACATTGGTAGAGCTGGGTGACACAGTGGGAACACATGTATGTCTACTCAGTGATGCTATGCAGTGCTCCAGGTTTTCCTGAAAAATCTGGAACAAAATGTAAATTTTTAAAAACTGGTTTAAGGAAAAAGATAGGATGGATTTAGTGTAGAATTGGCTTTGTGTCATGAAGACAGTCCACACTTGAATAGTGGATTTGGTCATGCACTGTGAAGACAGGTCACCATGAAGATCATCTTATTGGGCCTATGTAGAGGAGCCCTAGGTTTCCTAGGTCACCTATCCTCAATTTTACCGATTTGTCCACTTTCAGGCTTGCAACTGGTCCAAGTACTAAAACCTTAGAGAGATCTGCACCAAAACCCTACCAAGCACTCGTGTTGTAAGTGTGATTTCAATGTCATTATTTATAAACAAATTGAGTTGATAAGAAATATTGGCTTAAAATTCTAAATACTTATCCCTTTAGTGATTGATTGTACCCAGTGATTTTTCTTTTGTAGGCAATTTTATGACTAGTTGCATGAAGTTACCATGATTCTGTGGGCTTAGACTGGTGCATTATACTCTGTTGTTTGAAGAAACACTCCACTAAATGCAGTTTATCTTCAAGAGCATTTGCTTTTATCCTTTAGAATAAATATGCCAACATTCTGGGCCAACTAAAAAAGAGATTGTTTTAATATTTAAAAATATTTTTTTTAAAAAAATATTTAAAAACCACTTACACATGTATTAGTTGTGATAATAAATAAATTTTTAGTGTATGATGTTGTTGCTGTTGGTGCTATTATGTGTGTAACTACAGAATATTTTTCTTCTACTCTTTGACATTGCTAAGGAATCTATCCCTGGGTATCTCTGGAATCAGGCATCAGGATCTAGTTAGCATTGAACTGCTCAAAATATGGCAGGCTACGCAGCCACAAGGATATGGAGTAGAGAAATCTATGGTCTCATACCTGACCTTCCTGTTCCTCAAGCAATGCAAGCTGCTGTGAGCCAGACTCAAATGATTGTTTTGCTTGTTGTCATCTTCCAGCTTAGTGACTCAGTAGAAACACTGATTTTAGAGCTGAGCTTGGATCTCTCATTTCTCATGCCAGTGGGAACATGACAACTACCTTTTAACAGAACCACATCCTAGCATGACAGCTGGCCTTTGTTCTTTGCAAAGACGTCTGACGACAGGCCCCATCCTTTCTGATTCACCACAGCCACAGCTGTTTGAACAGATGCAAAAGAATTAAAACCATTTTTTAAAAAGAAAATCCAAGCCATTAATTCCCAGCAATGCTTGGAAGAATAATTTGGTTATCTATTAAAGTTTTGCAAAAGTTTTAAGAAGTGATCACATATGCACATACAGACCAGACTGATCAAGGAAAGTACAACAAGGATTGCCTTTTGTAGCTGCATTAATTTCTGAACTTGATTATGTCCCATTCTAAGTTCACCATACTTAAAGGGTCAAATAGTGCAGCAAATTCTGTGTAGAAATAAACATTTCCCAACCAAATGGTTGAAATTGGGCAAAATCAGAGGTTTAAACAGTGATTATCCCATGCAAAACACAATATTACAATTAAGATCTTGAACAGGCAATGAACAGGCAATGAACAGCAACAAATTATTCACAGGGAAATCTCCCCAAAATAATTTGTTGCTGTTGATTTCCTGTTTAATAGCATTATGTGTGAAAATTTTAATTGTGACATTGTATTTTCAAAAGAATAATTGCTGTTTAAACCCCTGATATCTCCCTGACTTTCCCCATGTGATAAGGTCCTTATTCTCTTGACCAGGCAAGAAGAAAAGAGGGAGAAGGTACAAATAAGCTGAAGAAGAGGTTAGGCTCTTTCATAGCTCCATAAACCATAGGTTAAGCACACACATATATAAATCATACGTTAGATACAAATATGTAAACACACACTAACACATGATGCTCCTTTTCAACCTGGAAAGAAATGACCAGTGGGGTCCCACAGGGCTCTGTCCTGGACCCAGTGCTATTCAACATCTTTATTAATGACTTGGATGACAGAATTGGGGGCATACTTATCAAATTTGCAGATGACACCAAATTTCTGAATAGACTAGAAATATGGGCCAAAGCTAACAAAATGAAATTCAATACAGAGAAGTGTAAGGTTCTGAACTTAGGGAGGAAAAATGAAATGCACAGATATAGGATGGGAGACACCTGGCTGAACAAGACCACATGTGAAAGGGACCTAGGAGTCCAAGTAGACCATAAGTTGAACATAAGTCAACAGTGCGATGCAGCAGCTAAAAAGGCCAATGCAATTTTAGGCTGGATCAATAGACGTATAGTGTCTAGATCAAAGGAAGTAATAGTGCCACTCTATTCTGCTTTGGTCAGGCCCCACTTGGAATACTGTGTCCAGTTCTGGACACCACAATTCAAAAAGGATGTGGAGAAACTGGAGCATGTCCAAAGGAGGGCAACTAAGATGGTGAAGGGTCTGGAAACCATGCCCTATGAAGAACGCCTTAAGGAGCTGGGGATGTTTAGCCTGGAGAAGAGAAGGTTAAGAGGTGATATGATAGCCCTGTTTAAATGTTTTCTGCTGCTCCAGAGAACAGGACCCGGAACAATGGATGCAAGCTCCAGGAAAAGAGTTTCCACCTCAACATTAGGAGAAACTTCCTGACAGTAAGGGCTGTTTTACAGTGGAACACAATCCCTCGGAGGGTGGTGGAGTCTCCTTCCTTACAGGTCTTTAAGCAAAGGCTGGATGGCCATTTGTTGGGTATGCTTTGATTGGGAGTTCCTGCATGGCAGGGGGGTTGGACTGGATGGCCCTTGTGGTCTCTTCCAACTCTATGATTCTATGATTCTATGTATGTTGGGGGAGAGACTAAGTCCTGCAAATGAGATGATTTAAAAACCATTTTAGATGAAAATAACCTTTTATTTTAAAAATTGTCACTCCTTCCTTCATGACCCAATGACCTTCATTGTGGGTCTACTATTTTATCATCTTTACATATTTACACTAATGATGCCACCAGTATTTGAAATTAGCCAGTTCATACACTGAACATTGGATATATGAAAAGCCATGTGTGAATTCTGTGATCTAGGAACCTTTGCATTTTTTTTCATAATTAAAACCAAATTAATTATTATTTTCTGTCTCTGCTTTGTGTGGTCTACATGATTTTGTGAGAGAGACATACAGAAATACAAGGAGGTGTGGTGATTTTTAAGCCATTTCATACGTTATTTTTAAACATTGCTTTAAAAAGGTAAAAAAGAAGAGGCCAGGAAGTACCACTCCCTTTTCACACTTCCAAAACAAGGACTTGCCCTTAGAAATGGATTACATAATATTGTTTCCATGGGCTGGAAAGAGAGAAAGAGAGAGAGAGAGAGAGAGAGAGAGAGGAAGAAAGAAAGAAAGAAAGAAAGAAAGAAAGAAAGTTGCTTGCCTGCCTCCAGCAGGATTATTATCTTCTTTATTTTCCCTGAACTGTCTCAGGAAACACATTTTAAAATCATATTTCACATTCTGTTCATACAGCAGCAAATCAGATGGCGGAGCTTATCGCATTAACAAGCCGGTTTACCTCTTCCAGCTTGAATTTAAGATCCAGGATGCCCTCGGATGTTATCATACCTAAATCACTACTGATCTAGCAAAGATGCCACTGCCTGAATGCATCCCAGGTTGAAGCCTCATTCAACTGGCCAATTTTTGAAGCGAGAAGTTCCCAATTTTGAAAAAGCGCTGGCTGAGTGAAGCTTCAACCCAGGATGCATCTGGGCGGTGGCATCTCAGCTAGATTGGTGGCAATTTAGGCATGATAACATCCAGGGGCATCCTGGATCCTGAATTCATGCCGGAAGAGGTAAGCTGGTTTATTTGTTAATGTGACAAGCTCTGTCAGAAGTTTTCCATAGATATCTGACTGGCCACTGTACAAGAAAAATGCTGAACTAGATACTTCTTTGGTCTGGTTCAACATAGGTTTTCTTGGGTTCTTGTACATCATTCCCTGGACAATTCATTTTGGAAGGATGTATCTATCATGGAGTGTTCTTGGCAAAATTTGTTCAGAGGAGGTTTGCCATTGCCATCCCCTGAGGCTGAGAAAGTATGACTTGCCCAAAGTCACCCAGTAGATTTCATGGCTGAATGGGGATTTGAATCCTGGTCTCCTGTCATAGGGGCCCCTGGGGGTGGGGGGATGCAGCTGCCCCTTTCCTGGCTGTATAGGTACCGCAGCCACCTCATGCCATGCCCTGATTCAGCCTCTGGAGAGCACAAAAAGGAGCCACAAAAGCAGCTCCTTTTTGCACCCTCCAAGGGGCACCATAGCTGTGGTGGTACAGCTTTATGATGCCCCTTCAGCACTGCATCATGTGGATGCAGCACCAAAGGTGCATCATGATGGACCATTGCACACCAATGGGGGTGGAGTTAGGGTGTCTAGCATCAGGACGCTGTGCCCTGACTCTGCCCATAGGCTGGTACTTTGTGCCAGTCTGTATAGGGCCATAGTCCAACACTCAAACCATTATAAAAGGCCTTTCTTTGAAGACCTTTATCCTTAAAGAATTTAAATAAAAAATATCTTACCACTTCATATTGCTTTAACTTTGAAATATGATAAGAAAAGATTTTGGGTTGGTAGTTTTTTGTGGAGCTTTCGGGCTATGTGGCCATGTTCTGGAAGAGTTCCTTTCTGACGTTTCGCCAGCATCTGTGGCTGGCATCTTTAGAGAAAGATGCCAGGCACAGATGCTGGCGAAACATAAGAAAGGAATTCTTCCAGAATATGGCCACATAGCCAGAAAGCTCCACAAAAAAACTATGGATGCCGGCCATGAAAGCCTTCGACTCCACATTTTGGGTTGGGTTTTTTTGTCTAAATTTAACAACTGATTCTTAAGATAATAAGCAAATCACAAGTTATGACTGGATGTCTATCACTAATTATTACTGATGCATAGTAGATGATGTAGCGCTCATTACTATTGAATTGGTTTACTTAAGACCTCATTGCACCACTTAAATAACCTGGCTTACCTCTTCTGAATTGAAGTCTAATTCGGACTGCAGTCGGGTCCTAATGTAAGGACTTTGCTGCCAAAGCCACCGGGTAGCCCAGACTGGCTACAGCCCGGGTCCCTGGCATGCTTTGGTGGCCATTTTATTTAAGTCGTTTCAAAATGAGGCTCCTGAAGCATTCCTGGGACCCGGGTTTGTAGCTAGGCTGGACTTGCCCAGCAGCCTTGGTGGCAAAATCCTTGCAAAAGGACCCGGCTGCAGTCTGAAATACACTTCAATTCAGAAGAGGTAAGATGGGTTATTTAAGCAGTGCGATAAGGTCCTTATTTGCATTTCACAGGTCTATTGGCAAAGCCAAGATGAAAAGACAGAGGAGGCAGAAGATTTTTTTTCTGTATGTATTAAGTTATGTATATTTATTTTTCCTCAAGAGTGTAGCAAACAGAGCAGTACATGCTCTGATTTCTCTGAATACATTTGCATTCTTTCCTGAGGTTTTGTTTTTTTTTAAGTAGGGAAATAATGATGTAGTTTGACATTATGAAAACACTGTCAGGAAATGAATTAAGTGATTTACTCTCTGATTGGGAAATACTTACTGGATACATGCACTAAAATGTTTGTAGAGGCATGCTGGGGTGTACGCCTGTCTCTTAACCTATTTTAAATGGTATCTCAGTGTAATCTCATTTAAGGCTCGCCTGAATTCCTTAGAAGCACTTCTTAGCTTAGATAATATTTCACCCCCTCTACTCAGAATTCTTTTAGTTCCCTTCCCCCCAAAACTAAAAGACTGCAAGTTTATAAAATATTTGTTAAAAGGTGGAATGAAGTCAAAATATTTTTTTTTAAATCCCAGGATATTTTTTCATTATCATGATAAAATGTGAAAACCAGGAGGCAAAGATTAAAATAGATGGTTTGAAACAGAGTAGGTATGTCAGCAGTGGGAGTAATGCCACCCTTCATAAGTTGGTGGACTGCAAGTCTCACCAACCCTAGCCAGCATTGCTCATGGTGAGGAATACTAGGAACTGCAGTCCAACAACTTCTGGAGGGTCTCATAATTCCCATTCCTGAGGTAGATAAATAGGAATGGGGCATACAAAGGTTTTAAGGATCAAAATTACATACCTTCAGAGTTTCTTTTATCTAGAAAACAAGTTGGGATCTGATAAATGAGTAGGAATAGAAACATATTTGAGTGTGTTTTGAATACATAGTCAAACTGTCATGAGAGGAAGGTTTTGATAGAGTCAGATAGACAGATCTAAAACCAAACTGTTTGTGTCAATTTAGTCCTATATTGCATAGATATGCAAAAGTAACCACTATCCTACCATATTGGATAGGTCTTTTAAATGTCAGGCTGCAGCCCTGAAGTCTATTTGCTGCCCTACTGACCTGGAAGCCACCAGTTGGCATTGGCCTGGACTGGAAATGAAGAAATGGTACATTGGGCTCTTGCTATCTGCTGGGGTTGGTTCTATGATTTCTCATGGATACTAAAATCCATGCATGGTCAAGTCCCATTGAATACAGTGGCACAGTAAAATGGGGTCTCTTATATAAAATGGAAAAATCACAGTGTGCTTTAGGAATTTATTTTTATATATATTTTCAAACTGTGGATGGTTGAATCCATGGATAAAGAATCCATGGATACAGAGCTGCTGCAAACCAGCATTTGAGTGGACAGTAATACATATGGCTGTCTAGTGGGGTGGGGTTGAAAGACCAGTAATGACCAGAAAGACAAGGTAAGAGATCATTTAGCTCACTACTGTCTCTGTTCTTTCCTTTGGATGCTCTAGATAATTGCATCTAATACCATCTGAAGGCCAAATATCGAGATGGCAACCACTGGAAATGAACAGAGTATTAATTCAGGAGACATCTTCAAAAAATTAAGAAAGATTGGGAATTTTTTTTGTCTTATTAGGAGTATAAATCAGTTTTTGTAAAATAAACATAGTTTGTGTGTCATAATAGCATAATTATATTATCATATATAAGGGAAGAATGGTAATAGTGGAATATATCCACCAGTTAGAGGGTGGGAAATCAGTAGTGTAAGTGCTATCTGTTTGGGGTTTGTAGATTTGTTTTTGTTTATGTATGTTTGTTTTAGATAGTTTTACAAAGTAGGTGTGGGTGTGTTGATGTTCAATAAAAATATATTTTTTAAAAAAAACATTGGAAACAATACTCATATAGTGACCTCATCCAGGGCTGTGTTACAAGACAAACAAAGTGGAAAATGTATGATTCAGCATAATATAACTCAGCATGTGTGAGAGGAATCACAATAGCTTGTTAATTACAACTGCAAACCAGTATTAGAATGGATCTTGCATCATTTTCACTCACTATCACACCTAGCCAAAAGTGACTCTGCAAGTGACCCATATCTATACATAGCAGTGAAGCATAAACTTCAGCTTTAAGTATGTGAAATAGAATCAATGGTGTTGGCATTATTTAAATGCAGGAACATTCAGACACTGGCAGAGAACATATAATATGTCTGCAGTAAAATGATGCCCTGGATAGAAATGGATTTTCATTGAAAAGCAAATAAATCAGAGGCACAATTCAAAAGGGCCTGCATATAGAAAAAGCAGAAAGAAAGCTAGTTTATAATATTTAAATTACCGTACATACTCGACTGTAAGTCGACTTCATGTATAAGTTGAGGGCAGATTTTAGGGGCAAAATGATGGATTTTGATATGATCTGAGGATAAGTCGAGAGTAAGACTTAGGGTCACATAAAAAAGGATCTAGAGGATGAAGCAAAGGAAAACAATGCCAAAGAACGTACAAAGTTGCAGGAAGCATAACTGTTTGTGTTCACACTGAAGGATGGATAGATGAAAGAATAGAGGGAGGGTCACTGATCCCAGAACAGATTATACTCTTTCATTTCATCACGGGATGGTTTCTGTTTTTGTGAGAGTTAAGTTACAGTACTTACATTGACCTGTGGATAAGTAGACTCAGATTTTTTGGGTCAATTTTTTCACTAAAATTCCTAGACTTATACATGAGTATATCCTGTATGTATTCCAATGTTATTTTTTCTTATATGTGTGTGTCTCTCTGTGTGTGATTAGTGTAAGAAAAAAAAAGCAGAAAATATAAGGGCAAGAGTTCATATACCCAAAGATGATGTGCGATACAAAATTCAGAGCAGAACAATAACCTACAATATTATTTATATTATTACTACTACAACTACATGTGGTTAAAAAAACACTTTTTGAACATTTAAGCTTTCATCTGTAGAAAAAAAGTCAAACCAAATCCTGATCTTAGAAGTAACTATTTTCACAATAATGAGTTGCTTACAAATATTTTGTTACAATAACGAAAGCATAGTTAATAATAGTAATAATTGCATTTGTAATATAGTAAGGGATGACATCTTCCTTTTTGTAGTGGAAATATGACTTTTAGTTGTTTTTCTAGTTATATGGATGTGCCCTCACTAAATAATGGATGGTTTAGTATTGAGGAGCTTACAAGGCAGCTATAACAACAACAACAACAACAACAATAAAAATGCCATGGTTTTAGAGCTGGGTAGTGACATGGTGCATGGGAGGAAAATATGCTTTGTATCACAGGCTTGTACTATTCAGAATAAAGTAACTATTAAAGGGAACTAATGCATTACCTTTAAAATCAGTAACTATAATAGGAATAATAGGATCTACTGTGAAAGCCTTGAAACAGTAACAATCTGATTTTTAAAGTAACTTTACAAGTGTGGTTTATGGGCTTCATTAGCCATAGTTACAAACATTGTTTCAAAAAAAGTGAATAATTAAAAGGCACTCTTTCTAGCCCTTTCCAGGTATTCATTTTCTATCAAATGAGAACTCATGGAACTTTGTGCATGTTCTTATAAGGACTATTGAAAATCAGCTGCAGTACAAAGGGGAATTTGGCACGCAGTATGGGGGCTCCTGGGAGTTGTATTCTAATAAAAGTAATTTTTCCAAGAACTGCTGCAACAGTCTGCATAATATAGACTGTCAATCATATTATAATAGTAAGTATTGTCTTAAAAAACAGACACCATAGTATCTTCAGCTTTTTAAAGAAATATATAATTGTGTAGTGCCTGATGTTTTGAACCCTTGCGCTAGATGAACAGCAACTTATAAGATCAAGCCGAAATGTGTTAGCACTATCAGAAGCCCACCTGAGTGGAAAATGGGTCATTATTTTATACTTTATCACCACTGGTATGTGTTGCTGTTTCTCAGCCTCATGATAGTATGTAAATATGGACAGGGCAAGGTTGAAAGAGAGCAGAACACTCATAATCTCAGTATCATCTATATGGATTCCTGGACGACTGTTGAGAATGGTACTGGGCAACTTTGGATGTTTAGATTAAGAAAGAGAGCTCAGTAAGAAAAGATCTTATCACACTTTTGTAGCATGTGACATAACCTATGCTTTAGTGGCACAAATCCCTGTTTTCATTTAATGTGGCTGTTTGGATAAGGTTGACAACCTCCACTGCATCTTAAATTCAAATAATGGGTTATTATTTAAGTTAGTCAAGGCAGAGTATACCTATCTCCTCTTTTAAAGTTTCAGGGTTTTACAGTGGTTCTGCACTTTGAGTAGGCAAATGCACGTTTCATCTCTCACCACCACACATGCCCACACTTTCACTTTGAATCTTTTTCAGTTGTGCTTATGTATATGATGAAAACACAGCATAGTAGTGGCTTGGAAGCACATACATTAGAAAGTGTATAGGGATCTCCCTCCTTCCCATACTTTTATATGCCACTAGGTTCACTACAGGGCCAGTATGGCATAGTGTTTTGAGTGCTGGACTATAACTCTGAGATCAGAGTTTGATTCCCAGCTTGGGCATGAAACCTAGTGGATGACTTTGGGCTAGTCACACTCTCTAATTCTCAGAGGAAGGCAATGGCAAACCTCCTCTGAACAAATGGGGCTATACTGATGGGCCGTATGCAGCCACCCCTTTTTGCCCTGGATCAGTGGTGCAGCAACTGCACATAGTGGCACAAATCTGCTCCCTGGAGGGAGTAAAATAAGCCACCCCAAGCAGCTCCCTGGAAGTGGCATCATAGGCAAGATGGCTCACCATGATGATGCCCCTTCCATGCTGCACCTTTTGGGCGCTGCACCACAGTGGCATCATCATGGTTTGTGCCGTGTAAACAGGCACGTGCCAAAATGGTGTCCTGGTGGTGGGTTCATGACATCAAGTGTGTGGATGCTACACCATGACTCTGCCCACAGGCCGCAGCTTTTCACTGGTCTATACAGGACAAAATATTACCAAGAAAATCCCTTTATAGATTTGCCTCAGGATCATCATAAGTTTGAAAGAATTAAAGGCAAACAACAACAACATACAGGCATTCTAATGAGCACATTGCTACTGAAGATCTCTCAGTGGATTGCAAAGGGATCAGTTATTGTAGATGTCATTATTGTCGGTTCAATATTTTATCCAGTAACCTTTTGTTTGTTTGTTTTATTTTAACTTTTTCTTAATCCTGTGTGTAATGCATTTGTAATTTTGTCACCAGTACGTGACTTGTTTCATCAGAATATTTTGTAATGGACCACATTTGATTTGTGTCACAGACAAATCAAAATTATCTATCTATCTGTCTACTGAGGATCTCAGTCATGAACATTTACACATTAAGTTTGTAGCCCACATTTTAGGAATTTAATCTAATATGTCTAATACAACTGAGCTTTTCCACAGAACACATGACTCTCATGTAGTCTTCTGTCTGGGTCTAAGATCTCCCTGAGGTTCACTTGGTAAGATAGATATTTCACTGAACACCACTAACAGTGTTATCACGTAGCCTGAATACTTCTGTCCCCTACAACACCCACATGTAAAGTGACATCAAGAGCTCTTATGCAGGATATTTGGAAAGGTTACTTGTTTGGCTGGACAATTCTGGGTGTTGTTATCCTCAAAAGTGTGATCTGTCCCATCACTGTTTCTTGCTCACTCTGGTCATGAACCCACATTTCCAGGGTAAGAAATATTAAGACAATGGTTATTAATATTAATTACTAAAATTTATGAATTCAGTTACCGTTTCACTTTTGCTATGAGGATCTAAAAATCTCCTTGCAATCCTGCTTCATTCTGTCTGTTTGTAGAGTATGGGGCTAGATAGATTGGCAGAAAGAGTGGTGAGACGTCGCCCCTTTCTGCCCAAGATGGAGACTGCGCCAACCAAAAGGTGCAGTTTCCGGGAGGCCTAAAAAGAAACCTGCTCCTGGTGGGCTCTTTTTAGGCCACACAAAAGCACCATTGGTGTGCCCATGTGCAATGATGACATCTGTGTGGTGTGGCACTGTTTGAGCGTTGCACCATGTGGACATCATCATGGCACATCTCATCTGTATGGGAGTGCATCTAGATGGCACCCGGGGTGCATTGTAGGGCTGCTGAGCATGTAAACACTAAGCCCCCACACACCCCTAGTTCAGGTGCAAAGCACCCATCTGTCCAGGCCCATTTACTTTCTGATCTCATTATATACCATGTGGGACAACTAGGTAGAGGAAGACGTGAAAAAATTGGGGCGGGGGGAATAAAGCAAGAGGTTTATTACTCTTACGTTCTCCTTAAGAGCTAGATTAGACAACAAGATGATTCTGGAATGTGTGCTGTATGGGAGGAAGTCCCTTTTCTAATAGAGTATTGAGTTTTTTAATGGAATAATTGGTTAGTTTATTAGTTAAAGCACACAGTTAATTGACTGGAAGAAAATCTTTAAGCCCTTGAAAGCCCTCATGTAAGCATACAAGAGCAGAAAGGGATCAGTAGTGAAATCCAAATCGGATGGATTTCAGCTAACTAGAAGATAGCCAATTAGATTCCACATATATGAGTCAAAACAAGAAAAAAGTGGGAAAATGAAATATTCTTAAACAGTTTGCCAGAAAAAAAAATATTGACTGGAAAGGTGTACTAGGAATCCAATAGGGTAAAGCAGGTAAGACAAGGATGCCTCAGCTGATTGGCCAAAGGATGGTTTGTTGAACTGCGACTCCAAACATACCTCACCATGACATTTGCTGGCTGAGAATCCTGAGAGTCCAACAACATCTTCAGGGCCACACAATCCTAATCAATGTTTTGTCGTGGGCGCTTAAACACCTTTTATTCCCATTCATATTTCAACATGGCTTTCTAGGAAATATATTTGTTGGCTAGGGCCTATATCCATCTGGAACAGACCATGGGATTGCTCTATATGAAGTCAGCCTCTCTATGAACCCCACTGATTTTGATCCAAATAATGCTTGAATCTAACAATGGGATGTAGGCTTAGAGTAACATGTGCATAAAAATAATTGATAAGGTTGTCATTTTTAAAGAATGACTGTTTGCCACTGCAGTCACAAACTGTAAATTTGTTTCACCTGCTCTCTCTCTCGCTGTATTGATGTGTGTGTGTACATTTCAGAAGACGGTGGCTAGTTTATTCTTAAACTCTGACCATAAGGATATTGCCAAAATGTTACTGAATTCTATTGATTGGACTATATCAGAGGACAGCTTTCTTGTACCAAACTTTTGTGTAAAGCATTTAACTTTTACATAGCTCATCCTCAGTAAAAAGACATCCCTTCTTCGAAGGTAGATGTTACTAGCCAGGCTATTTCAAAAAGTTCTGTTCTCCAAGAAGTAAAATATTTTTGAAAATCTTTCATAGCCTATAAAAACCGCAAGGTGTCAAAGTACCTGAAGCACATTTCTTTTCAGCTTGAACCATAAAAAAAATAAGGATTGTAATCCAATCTGACACTAAAAATCAGCAAAAGTATGTGTATTTGTATCAGTGGCTTGGGGTGAAGATGCTATTCTGACAAAAGCAGTTTTCTTCAGTTCTGAAGCATAGTCAACTTCTTCTCAGGACTTGAGTAACTTATTCATAAACATTTGTAAGAGATACACAAATAAAAATATATAAGGCTGAACTGAAAATTAATTAAATGAAAACAATTTGATTGATCTCCTCATTTACTTTTTAAAATATGCTTTATATGTTTGTATGATATCAATATTTCATTCTGTGTGTGTGTGTGTGTGTGTATGTGTATGTGTGTAAAGTTTGTTGTTCTGTGCCTTCAAGTCACTTCTGGCTTATGGTGACTCTAAGGTGAACCTGTTTTCTTGGCAAGATTTGTTCAGAGGAGGTTTGCAATTGCCTTTCCCTGAGGCTGAGAGCATGTGACATGCCCAAGGCCATCCAGTGGGTTTCCATAGCTGTGCAAGGCTGGATATTCTGTACAAGCAACACATACCTTGGTTGAAGCAGCAGTATGTCACAACAACAGCAACAACATCTGAGCACTGAAATCCAAATTTCATGAAATGTTTCTTGCAGGCAACATTAGAAACACTCACTATCAGGCCATTGTCAGCACATGACCTCCTCGGTCAGCTGCTATTTCTACAGAGAATCCATGTACACTGCTGTTTTTCTACCACCCCTCAACTATAGGCGCTACCGGTGGCTGGCAACTCTTTTAATTTCCCACAGTGCCCTGGACTGCAGCTTCATCAGGGGCATTGTGGATAATGTAATCCACTGTTTACTGCTGTAGCCACTTGATAAACTCATGACCTGGTGCACACACTAACACAGAATTGACTCATCCCAAAGAGTACTAGACTAAAATGTGCTTAAGTCTGGAAAAATCCAAGAATTTTAACTCAGTGCTAAACCTATGTAATATTGGAAGAGATCCTGAGGTCTGTTCACCAAAATTGTTACATGTAAAGTGAAAACATGTGGTCTCCTCTCATAAGTATTTTTGCTTGGATAAAAGTTGTGCAAGCTGCCCGCTGATTCTTATTGTTCTATCAAAATGCTATTAAATGTGGTGGCTGATGAACAAGTGTTGGACCCCAAGCCATCAGCTAGTAGGCTCTGGAGAATTTCCAGGAAAGTAATTTGTATCCAATGGGCATAAATATGGTACTGATCCTTGGAAAATTGCCTGTATCTCATATCAGATAGCTTAAGAAGCACTGGTCCAGAACATGGCAGAAGTTGGAAGTCCCTCTGTTCAATGCTTCAGTTATAGAATACCAGAGCAGAAATCTAACCTTCTTGTCAGATAAAAGGAAAGGAAGTTCCCTGCAGCCACTCTCCTCTGGCGGGTGGCTGGGATTGCCAGTCTTCTCTTGCCATAGAGTTCTTCCTTATAAGGGTGGCTTCAACAACTCAGTGGCCTAAAGAATACTATTTCAGTCACCTGAAATGGAGCTATTGCCAGAGCGTTTTAAAATAAAACAAAACAACTTTTAATTATATATAGTGACAGTTAATCACAGCTTTCAGTGTGTGGTGGAAAATCCAGCAAAAATCAGTGCTGTAGCTACTGGGGAAGGGAATGAAGGCATTGTCTCCCCAAGGAAGAATTCTAGCAGTGCATAAAGTGAAACACTGGAAATCATTCATACCTAGATCTCTTATATTGGCTGTGTTCACATTCCCTTGGTAACATTCCTTGCCACTTTTATTTGAATACTTAAGCTGTATTTCTAAATACTCAACTGAAGCTTTAAGTTAGTGCAATGCTAGAAATTTGAATCTAGAAGGAAAATGTGACAGGAGGGTACAGAATTCGGAGGCAATGCCCTTATTTTGTCCCTTTCCCAGTAGCTGCATCCCTAGGTGGAATGCTTTGTTTATCAGAGTACCCACTATCAAAAACTATCTCCACCACCCCCAATATGAGTTGATGTAAAGATGACCAAATTGTGCATGATAGGTCTACTCTTGCAGGCCTTAAGCCTCTTCTTTGACTTGTCAAAGCAAAACATATTCACCCTTGTTTGCAAACAAAATAAAAACAGCCACGGGTTGTTATAGATCTGGTTTTCCCCCAGTATGCCATGAACGTAAATAGCTTTGTAAGAGATGCCTCTGGCTACAAAGTACATTATGGGCTTCTATGACATTATTGTTCCTCAGCTCCAAGTCCCACACATCATCCCTCCTTCCCCCACCTTCAAATTAAAACTTTCAATTAACTCTCCTGTTCAAATAGTGTAATGATCTTATTTCCATACTTCATAGGTTTGCATCATATGAACTACAGAAAAACAGGGCAGTAAAGTGGATTCTAGCCAACATCCTCCTTCTAGTTTTCATATCTTAGCAGCTCATCCTATTTTTGGTGTCAGCTTTTGGTAAAGGATGAAAGCCAAGTACAGCAAACACATAATAATAATAATAATAACAATAATAATAATAATATATTTCTAGCCCACCCCTCTGAACGAGCAATCGGGGTGGGTTACAACAAGGTTAAAAAACAGTACAATTAAAATATACCTTGATCTCATAAGCTGATGCCTCACACAACTACAAATCCCAAGAATCTGTAGGACGGAGCTCTGGTGGTTAAAGTGGTGTCAAACTGCATCACGTCTACAGTGTGGATGCGCCCAAACAAGGTTTTTAGGTTTATGAAGAGCTATGAAAAGGTATGAGATCTAATGAGATGACAATGAGACAAACCTACACATGTTACAATGATATTTCTATTATGTGATCATCAGCTCTGTATTGTCTTCCCACAAGAAGAATGGGAAGTTTTTTTCATGTTTTTCTTTGCAGTTAGATGTGTTAAGAGAGCTATCAGATGTGTTAAATGAGCTAGGAGGTTATCTCACAGCTTTAAAAATCAACTTACCACTCTCAAATTGAATTCTAATTTTGGCTGCATCTGGATCCTATTGCATGGATTTTTGCTGCTGACACCACCAGGTGGGTACAGCCTGAGTAACTTCCAGAGAGAATTCAAGTTCAGCCGGCTGATTTGCAAAGTCAGGACTGGCTTTGCAAATCAGCTGACTGAACTCGGATTCTATCTGGAAGTTACATGAGCTGCACCCGCCTGGTGGCATCAGTGGCAAAAATTCATACAATAGGATCCAGGTGCAGCCTGAATTAGAATTCATTTTGGGAGCAGTAAGTCACTTTTTAAAACTGTTCAATAAGCCCCCTAGTTTTCTTCTGTATGAGTGAAAGAAGATATGCTTTGCATGCAAAATGTTTAATCCTTGTGCCTCTAGGTTGAACCAGAGAGCTGCTGCCATTCAGTGTAAGCAGTATTGAGCTAGATGGATAAATGGTCTGACTAAATACATATGTAACCAAATCAACCCATTCATAAAGGGAGAATGCATTATGTTTTTTTTTCCAGATTTAATGGAAGATTTTAGCAGAATACAATGCCTTGAGATAATCAAGTTGTATATTTCAAGACCAGCAAGTTCCTTCTGTGAATTTGGAATAATTTCAGATCAGTTGACCTTTAGTGCAGGAGTATGTGAGATTACTTTGCGCCTTTAGAATTTGCACCAGTAAAAGGAAGTTTTCCAACAGCATTCATGTTGCCATAGAAACAAACAAACAAACATCCTCCAAAAGATTAGAATATTGCTCTCCAAGACTCTCTTGAGTATAGGCATCAAAAGTACTTTTCAAGCCAAAAATGAAGATGCTTTGGTCATCAGAAGTAAACATAAACACATAGAATTCTTTTGATAACAGAGTCATAAACAGCTAAGGAACTCACTTTTTCCATCTCGCTATTCCAGACTACCCCAGGAAATGATTTTTAATTAGCCAGGTGTCTAGCTTCTGTTTTTTCTTCTTCTGAATGGGAAAAAAACCCTTCTGGAATTTGAGTTCTCAGATTCATATTTTCCAGTTTAGCTGATTAATGTTTGGCATGAAACCAGGCAGCTGGAGTGTGCAAAGGTGGCTTTAAGCTAAATTTGCAGCCAACCAGATCTGTAGTAGATCAGACATTCAGGTAAACGCCTTTCCTATTTTCAGGCTGGCATGGACTGCTGCAAAGACACAACTCAAACAGAAATACAGGATCGGAACCATATCACCTTGAACTGTTTCTATAATAACTGTGTAAAAATAAGCCTACCAAAAAAGGATCCTCTTTGAAACTGTGGGATACTTTTGCTTGGGTTCCACAGGCAATACCTCAATAGCCATGAAAGACCATGGTATTTCACAATCTGCATTTACGCCTTCTGAAGTGGGATTGCAGGCTGACATACTGGCATTATGTCAGTCAAGACATTTGTCTCTTTGAGTATTCCTTGTTTAATAGTAGTAAATATATCAATTTACTCCTGTTGTTATTTTTATTAAATTTCCTTCTCTGTTTTTCAAGGCAAATTGCAAAGCATAAAAATGCACATGTGCATGTTACATGCTAATTAAAGCAACCATGTTATTAGAATCAAAATGAAGGCTCCCGTTAAATACTAAATATTTCCAAAGGCTTGATAGAACAGGTGCCTACATTTTTCCAAAATCTAGTAAAATGAATCAAAAGCCCAGGTGGGAGTACAGAGGATGTAATCTGGACTAGGGTTACCAGGTCTTGAGGCATTGGCCAGAATGTCAAAAAATTGCTATGCTTCTCTTGGTCTTCATACAGGATAAATCTCATGGTAAATGTTACTGGAGAAGGAGAAAATCCATTTTCCTTTTTGTATGTGAGGTGATTTTAAAGCACCCATCTGCACACCGTATCAGCAGTCAGCAAATTTGTCTGGCTCAGTGTGAAACTGTTTCCATGCTTTTTGTGCTTGCACAACATCTGTGCACCAAAAAGTCAAAAGGAAAAGGCATGAACCAGGGAGGAAGATGGTAGATACTTGCAAAATGGGAAGTGGGGCTGCAACTCATGAGCCTTCCTGTTATACAGGCCTTCTGGCATGGTTTTTTTCTTGGCAAGATTTATTCAGACTGCATTTTGCTTTTGCCTTCCTCTGAGACTGAGAGAGTGTAACTTGCCCAAAATCTTCAAGTCAGTTTCCATGACTGAGTGGGGATTTGAACCTGGGCTTCAGAGTCATAGTCCAAAACTCAAACCATGACACCATGCTGCCTCCTTCTATAAGAGAGGAAGGCAAAAAGATTACCTAGTGGGGACAAGGCTGGCAATATCTACCACATCCCATTCAAACCTTCTTTTGCACAGAGCAAGAGAGAGAAAAATGGAAATCAGCAATCTTGGTCAGCATGTGCCTGCAACATTCACAAGGCCAGCTTACATCTCTACCTTTCCTTAAGCAGCTTGGGAACCCAGTCAGAATCTGCTGAGAAGTGGAAGAAGGGCAAATAACCCATAAATATCTGCCCAAACTTCCAGAGCTGAACATGACTTCATAGTGGTTCCGGGCATCCAATTCCTACCAGCCTCCCCCACATGGATAAATTGAAGTTTGAGGGTCAGCCTATAATATTTGTGAGGTGATTGTAAGCTGTGGGCCTCATGCAGACATAGCCCCTTCTTTCTGATCCCCAAGTTCCTTCTGACAAGTACCCCTACACAATTTTTTCTATTATTATTATTATTATTATTATTATTCCTGGAGGAACACCCCCCCCCATGAGAACTCAATTTTTACTCTTGTGGCCCTTTCATGCTGCACAATTATAGCATTATGATTCCCCTTTAAGTGCATCCAATGGAATCTGGGGATTTGTTATTTGGTGGGGCACTGGAGTTCTCTGACAAAGAATTCTAAATACCTCTCCCTAAACTGCAAGTCCCAGGAATCCATACGATGGGACCATGACAATGGGATAGTGAGATCACCACAACACTATAGTTGTGCAATGTGAAAGGCTCCCTGAAGGCCTGGTATTAATCTGAAAATCCACCCTCCAACGTCCCACCCCCAAAGCTCCAAATTTGGCCCATGAGACACTGAAATTACACCTGAAAGTGACTTCCAGTTGCAACTTCCAACCACTGGGAGGGAAACCTGGCCTTCTACAGTAAGCTATAGTATTCTAGAATATCTGAGAGAGAACAATGAAGAAGAACAATGAAGGTGATTTGTTTTCTGGAACAAAATACAGTAAAACATTGAGAGTGCATCCAGATGCCTTAGTTTCATGCAACCAGCTCAGCTGTGGCAGGCAGGTACGGCACCCAGAAGAGCACATAGTCCTGCACAGCAACCTCCATCTGCCATGTGGATCAGGACTCTGTGGACTTCAGAAACAAGAAACAAGAATGCCTCTGGGGTCTGTACTAGCTAGATGCACTAAGAAGATGTGGTAATGAAGGCAGGCAATCCTCAGAGGGAATGCAAAACAGAAAGGTAATGGACTAGAAGCAGAGATGGCAGACACACAGGCAGTCTCTCATTAGCAGAAGGAATGGGTGAGAAAAAATAGCTCAGAAAGAAAAGCATTGCTAGGGAATCTAAGGGCATAGGAGGTGATTATAACAGTAGGATGTTTACTTCCAAATTTTTGTTTTTTCCCTTACAAGTTGCAGACTCATCTGATTAACTCACAAAATACTGCAGCTTCTGCCCAACTTTCTGTGGAAAAGAAACATTGTTTTTCACACATTTTAGCAAAGCTATAAAGTGTTTTGCAACTGCTCCAGCTCTTGGTTCCAAAAAAAGTTCTATGTCAATTTTCCCAAAACAACTTGCTTTCTCCAGAAACATCATTACCACAAAGCAGCCTTGTTTGTTTTTTAAATACCCATCACTCTAAAAGCCTCAGCTCAACTTCAGTTCAGTTAAAAGGTTTCTTCCACCTTTGTGTTTGAAGTGCATAACGAGATTTTTCCTTCAGTTTCTGTAAAGAGTACATAATATTTATGTGCGCTGCTTTCATTCTCTTGTAGATTGGACCAGAATATGAGACAATTATCAAGGAGGAAAACTGTGGAGATGATATGCCAACCAGTGTATTGTTCCAAAAATAGGAGCTTATCCCATGAACAAATAAGACGGCTTACCTTTTCCAGCTTGAATTCAGGGTTTGGGGTGCGCCCAGATGTTATCATACCTAAATTGCCACCTATCTAGTCAAGATGCCACTGCCCGGATACATCCCAGGTCAAAGCCTCACTCAGCCAGCACTTTTTCAAAGTCAGGGAGCTTCCGGCTTCAAAAATTGGCCAGCTGAGCGAGAGTCTTTGATCTGGGATGCATGCGGGTGGTGGCATCCTAGCTAGATAGGTGATAATTTAGGTATGATAACATCCAGGGGCATCCTGGATCCTGAATTCAAGTGGAAGAGGTAAACTGGCTTATTTGTTCATGGGATAAGCTCCTTCTAATGTTTCTCTCAATAGAGGGCCTGACTGGAGAAGGAGGTGATGGAAGAAATCAAGACACAGCACTCAAAGGGGGGGGGTGGTGGTCAAAATACCAAGATACAACTACAGTAAATATTTTTCATTGTATAAAAATTAAAAATGTAATTAAACTATTGACAAAGTTCCAGAGCCTGGAAGTGGCTGCTAAAAAGGCCTTCTCCCATGTTTCACCCAGATGTATCTGTGAGGGTAGTGGGACCAAGAGAGGGGCTTCTGCAGAATAATAATAATAATAATAATAATAATAATAATAGGATTTATTTCTGTTCCGCCTTTTCCGATGGGGAATCAAAGTGGATTACAGCAGTCAAGCAAACAGCTTCATTTATATACCGCTTCATACCGCCTAAGCAGTGTCTAAGCGGTTTACAACTGTAAGCTACTTGCCCCCCACAATCTGGATACTCATTTTAGTGACCTCGGAAGGATGCAAGCCTGAGTTGAGCTTGAGCCCTTTTGCTGGTGTTGAACTCACCACTTTCTGGTTTTGAGTGAGTGGCTGCAGTACAGGCATTTAACCACTGCGCCACCAGGGCTCTTTTGAAGAACTCAAAACATGGGCAGACTCATATATGGAGGTACAGAGCTTCAGATAACCTGGACCTGAGGCATATAGAGCTTTGTTGGTCATAACCAACACTTTGAATTGTATCTGAAAACAGACTGGAAACCAATGGAACTGTTTCAACAGGAGAACTGTGTGCTCCCTGTAGCCAGTCCTGGTTTACAGGCTGTACATCTTTAGACCAGCTGAAGTTTATGAACACTCTTAATAATTCCTACATAGAACATGTTACAGTAATCCAGACGGGATGTAACTACAGGAGTCACCATGGCCAAATCTGATTGCTCAAGGAATGCTCAAATCTAGTGTATAAGGTTTTGTCAAGGATGATGGGAGTTGTAGCTAGTCTTATTCTTGCTTTAACTCACCACCTTGTTGTGCAGCAGAGCAGACCAGCTTTGATCAGTGGTTATTGCTTTCTTCTAAGCATGCAGAGCTTCAGAGAATAGGCTGAAGACCCTGACAAACTCTCTCAGCCTTCTCACTCCTCTTTCAGAGATGTCTCCAAACGTCTCCTTGGTTCTGGTGGCTCTTGTATCTTCTCTCTCTCAAGACACCAGGCAACACAGTAGACTTGTATAAAAGATCTACTTTATTTAACTATATATACTAAATGCCCTTCACCACACAATCTTTGCTTTATTTCATTATCCACTCTACTCTATACAATGCTCAACTCAGCTATTCTCTACTCCACACCACTCCACACAAACCATTGGCATACATTGTTATTATTATAGCCACTTGTGGGTGTTTACACTCATTCTGATTGGTTCACATTGTTCAACCCATATTTAAGTCCAACCCAAGTATTTCATCATATTACCTTGTACACTTTTTGATTCTCAGGTGTTTCCAGTACGTATTCTATAATTCTGTCCTTGTCATTTGTCCTTGGCTCCCAGGACTTCTAAATTACATTAGCCTTTTCACCTGTGTAGCTTCTTAATTGCTTTTGCTTAGGCAATGTGACTTTCACATACATATTTTATTTCTTCCACTGTATGTCCCATGTTGCATTTTCCTTAACAGGTTTAACTGTGTAAATCCACCCCTGGCCACTGCTGAAACCTGGGCTTCAATGATGAGCATTGAGTTAAAGAATACACCCAAGCTGTGAACCTGTATTTTCATGAGGAGTATAAACTTACCCAGCATAGACTGAATCCCTATTCCCTGGTCTGCCTTTCAAATGACCAAGGGCACCTCAGCCTTGTTTGGATTAAGTTTCAATTTGTTTGCCCATAACAAGTTGATTATTGATTATAGTTGCCAGTTTAGAATCAAGAGAGCTTCCTTGGGTTGAGGCAGGGGTGAAGCAGACGTCACTCCTATCCCGATCACCACAGGACAACGGCAACTTGAATGTGCTGCGAAAAGGAGTGGTAAGAAACCCCTCTTTTTGCGGCTGGGTTTGGGCAGTATTAACAGTTTCCATACAGCCTCTGTGCAATCCAGGGTTGTGAATCATGTGCACACCCAGCTTCCGGATCAGCCTGATGTCAGCCCTTTTGGGCTGTCTGTTAGAGGCAATAGAAAGGAATAATAGAAGGCAGCATACTGATGGGACCAGACTTCAAAACTCTGAAAAACCTCTCCCAGTGTTTTGATGTCTACATTTGTCCTGCGCAACTACGCAGGTTTGCAAACTGCGCAAATGCAGTTACACCATACAGTCAAATTATCATTGCCGACTGCGAATTGCTCAATTGCGCAGTTCGTAGCCGGCAGCTGGCAAACCTGCGCAGTTGCGCAGGACAAATGTATACTTATGAGGATCCGTCAAATTATCATTGCGTTTCCTCCACCTTTTTAAACTGTGCCGTTGCACTGGTGCATCATGAATGAACCCCTTTATTTTGTGAATGAATTGACATGTTATCCACAGTAGAATAATAGCAACGACATCCCAGAGTCCCTACTGCGCATGTCTAGGGTTCGGATTAGGAGTGGAGCTAGGGTTTGGGAGCTTTAAAAAACTTCGTGGTTAAACCCCAGCTTTTACACCTGCAGGGCATTGAGCGTTTTAATTAGAAGTGAAGTCCACACCACGCATGCTCCCAACCCACGATCCATTATGATCCGCACCTGTATCGCTGCCTTTAAATGGGTGCTTTAAAGAGACAGAGCCCCATTTAACCGTGCAACTACACCTTAGCCTTTAGATGCAATAGCAATGTTGCACCCTTTTTAAAAAAGTAGTGGGGAAATCAAGCTACTTTTTAAAGGCGCTTCTTCTCCCTTAAAACTCCAAAATAGTGTTTTCATGGCACACTTTCCCTTTTTCTCATCTAAAGGCTGGGCTTTCATGCAGCCATCAACACACCTCTTTTTGCCAATCTAAAATGGGCCAGCTCCATTTTAAAGGCACTTCTTCTCCCTTAAAATGCCAAAATAGTGTTTTCATGGCACACTTTCCCTTTTTCTCATCTAAAGGCTGGGCTTTCATGCAGCCTTCAACACACCTCTTTTTGCCAATCTAAAATGGGCCCTCGTGTTCATTTTCTAGTTACATCATCTGTACATTGCTTATATGAATCTACTACTTTGGGATATCCTCATTATATATAGCCATGCAAGTACAAAAAAGGCTTGAGAAATTCTTGTTACTCAATCTCTGCTGGAATCCTCTGTATGTAACAATAAGGCAGAAGCAGAAAGTTGAGAGAGAAGAGAAATTCTCTAGAGATATTTTATTGCTTTTATTAAGAAAAATCTATTCTATTGGGATGTTGATGACAGAAACATCTAGACAGAGTGAAAAATACACAGCATAGCCATGAAGGTGAGAGTAATTAAAAGCTATTTCATAAACTCTACAGTGATATCTCTGTATCATTTTCCTGATTTTATCTGTTCATCTCAACCCTTGCATAGATTAAGCCTGCCCAAAATTGACCTCCTCAATAGAGGCTCTGTTACCTGTCCTACCACTCCTAGCTAGAGTCTATGTTGGTGAGTACATAAGACAGGGCCTTCTCTGTAACATCACCTCAATTGTGGAATGCCTTGCCAAAGGAAGTGAAGTTACTCCATCCCTTTTGAGTTCTCAGTTGGCAGCCAAAATAGTACTGTTTTGTTTTATCTTTAAGCTTTAAAAGTAGGGTCAGGTTTGAGTTTTTTTTTTAAAAAAAAAAATTAGTTGCAATTGTATTTTTAAATATTTAAAAAAACTGTTTTGGTCTCTTTTAATGGTTTCTTAAAATATACTTCAGTCACTTGAATTATGCATCTCTTACAAGTCAGAGTCAAAGAGTGCTCTCAAAGAGAGTAAGCAATTGTAAATGCTCCATATAAGTAAATACAGCTTTGCTGGAATGTTTCTTCCTCTCCCCCCAGCCCTCCGTCCAACTCAGGTTCTCAGCATAGAATTCCACTAAATCTTTTACTTTTGAAATATGGAAAATTTGGGTCTTCTGCAGAGCAGCTGTTTGGTAAGGGCTTCCCTGCTATTCTTGGAAAGTTACAAAATGTCTGTGCTTCAGTAAAATTACAATTGTTTATTGCTAAACTGATGGTTAGGAATGAAAAGCCAAAATGATGGTTTGCAATGAAAAATGATGAAAACTCAGAAGGTTTCCAAAGAACCATTTGTTGGATTATATTTTATCAGAGCTTGGAAAGTTATTTTTAAAACATAATGAGTTGCTGTTACTGTTTTGAAGGCCAAAAAGTAGCTTGTCAATATTACTATTCTTTAAAAGAAAAATAATTATTTGCACTGTCCCTTTTAACAGTAACAGTGTCCTTTTTAAAATCTATGTGCTACAAACCACTGGCTGATAGTAAACAACACATTCCACTCATGACCACTTCCTCATTGCCTCAACACATAAAATGGAGCATGAGAGAACAGCATTTGAATCATGAGATTTTCTTCCTCCACTGTTTAGTGAGGCCATAGCACCATAAATATAAACAAACACCTCAAAATTTACAGGTACAATGTCATCAATTACAAAGTCAGGATCAGTTACAAGTAACTCATTGCTATGGTTTACATTTTTCAGTCTGATCACAGTGGTGGTGGTGATCTCGTGGAAAGAACATTTGGACTACCACTCACTGAATCACTGCTACTGGAAAATGTTTTATTGGATGAAAAGTCATGGAGCTCCTTGCCTTTGACCTGCTCAGACTCCCAACTGCATCCTATACTTTGCCTCCTTAGGAAATTAAAATGTAAGGATTTGATTCTCCCTCCTTACTACTCTGTGAAGTCAATATGAACCCTGCCACAGACTTCAGTAAAAGCAGGGTCAAGCTCTGAATCATCTTTCAGCCAAGGACAACTTTCTTTGAAGAGCTGTTTTCATGAGGCAAGTGAAAAGCGGCTGCCAACTTCCATATAACCAAGGGAGTGATTAAATGTTAAAAATATGGAGAAGTCAATGGCAAGCTTTCCCCCTGTTAAATCTTTTATTATTTTTGTGGGATATGGACAATACTTCCTAGTTTAAAGACCTGTGCTCCCTGTCCCACCCAAAACACTAGGAAATTTATTTAGAACCTTGATACATTTCAAGTCATAGCGGATGGATAAACAAAACTAAAGATTCACAGAGAGGGAGGGGTTACTGCTGTGTCTCTAGCCAACAGTCAACAGCATATTGTGAGGCTATTTTGAGAGGTTAAAGATGACATATATTCCATGATTCACAGTTCTCACATATGTTTACACATCCACGTCTCAATTCAGAGGTAACCAAATAAGGACTGAGAGAGATTCCCAAATGAAGCTTAGTGCCCATGTGAGTCGGTTGCAGCCAGCCCAGTTTCTTGGCAACTGCAGTGTGACCAGTAGCACTGGAAGGTTGGCCCAAAGATAATTGTATATGTTACAAAACCACAGAATATTATGGTTGCTCAAGAAAGGCTTGGCACCAAGACAGCAAGAATGTTGCATGTCAGGATTGATGTGATTTGGCAGGAACATATGGAGAAGCTTACACAATGCTTGCCCACCCTCTGCTCTGCTTTCGCCAAGGAGCTTTTAGTTTCCCTCCATCATGAGGGCTGAAATCACTCTTCAAAACTTCCAATATGTACTTAAAAATAGATGGAACCCTACCTCATTTTTCCTTCTGTCTGAAACCAAACAGTTTATACTGCACATAGGAATGTCACATCCAAATAAACCACAATGTTTACCTCTCACGTATCAGTCGCGCGCATGTGGTAGAGCAGTGGACTGAAGTGGCCTCCACCCACATTGGGAGAGAAGAATGGGTGAGTTTGTTCAGCTGGTAGCCCTGCAGGTGAAGATAGTAGAGTGTAGGTCATTGGACCAATTGCCAGGATAACTAGGCCACACTCCCCTTCCAAAATGTTGATCTGGTTTCCTGAGTATCTGTGGTGCACTCCTGTACAAGTGTTGCAAATACAGCTGAGACCACTACTACTGCAATCACAACTAAGAATATAGATTCTGACAAGCTGAGGAAGATACACCCCCCACTTTTATGACAAGCTCGCGAGTGCGCAAAAAAAAAAAAAAAAAAGAAGAAGAAGAAGAAGAAGAAGAAGTGGAAGACAAGGCATTAGAGATAATAAAAATACCTTTAATATGAGACCATTTTAGATCTCCCACAGGAGGGCCACACTTCAGTATAGCCATGGAGGTACAACACAATGGAATCCCAAAGTTGTTTCAAAAATTGAAGGATCAAAGTAAACAACCAGCTGCATAATTTCCTATTATTTTATTTTGTGACTAATCCTGGATACCATAAAATTTTGGACACTGCACCTGCACCTCACCATATTCATCTGGTAGAGGACATATTTGCAAGTAAATGTGCAAACTGCATGCAAATATGCATCTGGTTCATCCTCATGTCACTCAGGTAGTGCTGGGAAAAATCCCTATCTCAAATGCTGGAGAGCCACTGCCTGTCAGAATCCACAATACTGGGCTAGATAGGCCACTAGTTTGACTCAATGTAAACTGAGTCTAACGTTTCTAATATAGAAGTAGAGTGATGCCAATTACTGAAAAGCAGGAATGGACCCATTTGAAATCTGCAATAATTTAAACATGCACCATGTAATTTGGTTAGACGGCTAGTTGCCTACAGGATACTGATCTCATCTGTGCTTTCTTGATCTTACCATAAACTGAACACTGTATCATAAACACTGAGACTGGGATCTCTGAATAAGGGGATTCCTAGTTCAAATCTCACCTTACTTATGATTCATTTGCTGTTTTCATTGCTTGTCTATTTTTGGACTTTGGATGGTTGCAAGAAATGCTGGATTAGGTGGATCTTGGTCTGAGCCAGAAAAGCCAGAGGTTGGAAAAATTACTTTTTTGGATACAACTACTAGGTCCTTAAGTGAGCACACACAGTGGGTGTACTGAAATGAAGATTCTGGGAGTTATAACTGAAGACTGGAAACCTTTTTGATGCTAAGTTGAATGTCACATTTTACCAGCATATTATGTCAGAGCTCTGAAGCTCTTTTCTCCCAACTATGCAATGGGACCTGGATGCCAGACAGCACAATGGCAATTGGTGGTTTTGGGAGTTGGGGAGTTGAGGAATTGGGGAGTTGAGGTACAAGCAGGCGCATTTGTTTGCCCTTGCATAATGAGGAAAAAGACTTTCTGCAAGGAAGTAGTTGGTACTTCCTTGTGCAACAGCTGAGTAGTTGGACAGTTTGAGTGTTGGACTATGACTCTAGAGATCAAGGTTCAACTGCCCACTAGCCATGGAAACAACTGGGTGA
Organism: Urosaurus nigricauda; assembly: GCA_034509955.1. NCBI lineage: Eukaryota > Metazoa > Chordata > Lepidosauria > Squamata > Phrynosomatidae > Urosaurus > Urosaurus nigricauda. The sequence goes on along the minus strand of JAOEGL010000005.1, from coordinate 152,828,980 downwards.
CCCTGGGTGAATTACATACTCTTAGCCTCAGAAAACCCCATGATAGGTTTGCCTTAGGGTCACCATAAGCTGGAAATGACTTGAAGACACACTACCACCACCACTGGTTATGCCAGTGTAAGTCACTATAAAGATTCCAGACCCCTGCAGTAACTTTTCCAAGTCTGAGCAATTATTGCCTTAAGAAAGAGTATATTTTCATTAAAACTCAATGCAGAAAAGTTACACCCTAATTGTTTAAGGGCCTGCATTTGCACTTCTGTTTTGAAAATTTTAAATGTGTCAGTGAGCTCTTGAGGAATCTGAGTCAGAGTAAGAAAAAGTAGATGATGCAAGGCTGAAGTCAGCCTAACCTTGCGGTACAGCCTGTGTTCAATTATGCCACAGACTGAAGGATTGCTCCCTTGCAATCTTCAACTTCATGCTGATGGTTAGTAGAAAAATACAAGAAGCCAGCAATTTTTTATGCCTGTTTTCCAGAATGTCCTTTTTGTGCTTGAGCTATCCTCAAGTGTCTCAATAGCAATTGCATCAGAACATAGTATTTGTTTTTTCTCATTCTGAATAGCAAGCAAGCTTGCCATTGGTCTTCTAGATTACTGTAGAGTAATTTTTGCATTCTTTGTCCTCAAGATGTGGATTGAGAGGGGTATTTTCTAAGTCTGATAGAAATAGGTCATAGTAGAATTTTCTACAAATTTAAAAGGGTTTTAATACAATATTAATAGAATATGATGTGATACAGGACTTTGAAAAAATTCTCAAGAACAGAAACAAACAAAGGGTTAATGAGACCAAACCGACAGTAAGCCACAGTAGAAAGTTAAAGTTTGATGGCATTACCCTTCTTTTGTAATCCTGGCTAGGAATTAAGCAGAGGTAGAGAGCCAGCACGGTGTAGTAGTTTGAGCACTGGACTATGACTCTGGAAATCAGAGTTTGATTTTCTGCTTGAGCATTAAAAAAAACCCACTGAATGACCTTGTACAGGTCACACTCCCTCAGCCTCAGAGGATGGCAATAGAAAACCACCTGTGAAGAAATTTGCCAAGAAAAATCTATGACAGGTTTACCTTATGAGTCAAAAAGACTCCCCCCACCCAAAAAAACCCCAAACAAAACCTTCCACATTTGGTCTTAGGGACCATATAGTGCTAAGTCCTTATTAACAAATAAAATAAATAGATGCCACACATTTGGTGTTTTATTTTGTTTTATTAGAGCAGACAAGTAAAATATGCTAACTTCCCAGTGGCTTGGGCCATGGAGTACACATGACTCACTCCTCCAAGCTGGCAAGAAGCTGCCATGAAGCCGCCCGGCTGTTTCCATGGTGCCAACTTTTTGGCACTCCAGCTGTGTGGCAGTGATGGAAAGGGCACCTTTTTTCTGGACCTAAAGGACCAGCATTTTGCCTCTTGCTTTTGCACTGGAAAAAAGCTGGATTGAGGCTGCGGCATGCAATTGCTGCAGCCCCAATCTGACACTCAAAGGGGTGGTGTCATGCTGCCCCTTTGAGCCGGTCTGTTTCAGTCCATATTCTCTGAAAACAGTTGGTGTTTTGGGTAAAATTTTTGGATCTGATTTTCAACTAATGTGATGAAATGTTATCAGTTCTAAATATCAGGAAATTAAGTAACAAAGGTTTACCCAGTTAAGATGGCCAGGCTAGGCTTCTGTTGAGGCTCCAGTCCCTTACCTGCAAGACATGGGGTGATGAATCACAACCCTTCCCCACCACTGGGACATCACTGCCTGCCCCACTGCTGCCATTCAACCCAATTCCTTTGCTCAGAACCATCTTCAGAGAGACTTACCAGGAATCAGGTAGGTGTTTCTGAGAGCCACAGAAGGATGCTATGGCACAAAAGTGATAGCTATGGTTCTCTGGGGCAGTTCCTGTCTCTGAGGGGTCTATGGATTAGCTGCCTGCCTTATGCCTATATCTGAGGATACCTCAGTTTAAAACATCGAGCAAGTAGTCTCTCCAGAGAGCCACACTGGTCACTTCCCTGATCAATCAAGGCTGCAGAAGCAGGAGGGCAACTGATGTGGTTCTTGAGAGCAATTTCCAGGTCCAAACTCTGTGCTATGCATGGCCCCTTCCTTGGTGTCATAGGTCATCTCAACCACAACCTCACTCTAGGGATGAACAACTCAGAGAAAATCATGGCAGGGGTTAACTATAAATATTCTAAGGTAAAGGGTTTCCCTTGGCAAGATTGTCTGGTTGTCTCTGACTGTAGGAGGTGGTGCTCATCTCTATTATTTAATTAAGGGAGCCAGTTCTGTCAAAGACAACTTCCAGTGTCATGTGGCCAGCATGACTGCACAGAATGCTATTACTTTCCCACTGAAGTGATACCTATTTATGAACTTTCACTTTTACCTGCTTTTGAACTGCTAGGTTGGCAGAAGCTGGGACTAGCAATGGGAGTTCACTCCATCAACATGGCACTTGGGTCTCAAACTGGCAATCTATCAACCTTGTGGTCATCAGAGTCAGAGTCTTAACCACTAAGCTGTCACATCAAGAATAAATATTCTAATGCAATTAAAACCAGAAATCTATTTGCAGCGACAGTATTGTTTATTGAGGATAGGCATATCTGTTAGTTTTGCTTTTTCTTATTTTCTAATTTTGTGAATTTTGGAAAATTCTGATAGAAAATGAACTGGATGGCAAGGAGAGGAAATCATATTGTAGAAATGACAAAAATGTGTGGTTGATGCTTTGCTAGTGTTTTTCTGCACAAAACGGAATACATATAAAATGTGCATTCATGTAGAGCCGAACTGTGCGCTACTATACTGTTTTTTTAAAAAATCATAAAGGGTGATAGAAAAAAATCTAAAAGTGGCTGGCTATGAGGTTGTGGATGTTGTAGTCTATAAAGGAACTTTTTCAACGTTATCTTGGAAAGAGAGAGATAATTCCCCCACCCATGCTTGTTTCACATTGAAAATTCCTCTGTTATTTGTACTCTCAAACTTGTGATTCAGTAAGTGTGTAGGAAGGATAGGATTAACACCCTCCTTTCTATGTGCTGTGTTCCTGAATTAGATTGAGCCCCTGTGTGGGTGCTTTTGTAAGAACATAAATTGACCAGTACATGAGCATGAGTGTGTGCTAACCATAACATTAGTTCCACCCAATATTTGAATTAAAGGAGGTAAAAATTGTTATCAAGAATCCATGGTAAGCATCCTTGCAGACAAAAAAAGATTAGCTGCTATTTATATATCAGAGATGCACTCTGGGTGTTCAAGAATTTAACAACTAACAGTCAGCAATGTCATTTAGTGTGCAGGCCTCTAAGACTTCACTGAGATCAGAACAGGTTAATTTTGTAGCCTTGTTTATTTATTTTTATGTATGTATTTCATTCATTTACATCCCACCTTTTCCCCAATATTGGGAATCAAGGTATCTAGCAACATGCTTACAAACATTACAGATAAAAGCTATACAAAATCAATAATAAAAGAATAAATATAAGTGATTTAAAAAGTGATTAAAATTAATAAAATTAAAACATTAAGCATTAAAACCATTTAAATTAAAATATTGCATACAAAAAAAATCAGACAGCATCAAAACCCCATCTGAGTCAGTTTGTAAAAGACTAATGGCACAAAAATGTTTTGACCTGCTAATGGAAGGAGAGCAAAGATTGGGCCATCCTGAACTGCTGAAAAAAGGAGTTCCAAAACCTGGGAGCAGCCACCAAGGAGGCCCTCTCCCTTGGTCCCACCAAATGAGCCCGGGAAGGTAGTGGGACAGAGAAAAGGGCCTCTATAGATGATCACAAAGCTCTAAGGGGCTCTTAATAGGTCCTAGAACTTTTTCAGGTTTACTCTTCACATGTTCTTGAACATAGGGGCTGAGGAACACCTAGCACCAGCTTTACTCACTGCTTTCTTCATGTGGAAAGTGATGGATGTGAAGAGGAGTGGGTACTGTTCATACTGATATGTTCATATGGATATATTCATATGGCTATTGTTTTTGTTGTCATGTGCCTTCAAGTCATTTCTGCCTTATGATGACACTAAAGGAAACCTATGGCGGGGTTTTCTTGGCAAGATTTATTGAGAGGAGGGCTGCCATTGCCTTCCTCTGAGGCTGAGTGTGACCTATGTGTTTTCATTGCCAAATGGAGGTCCAAACCCTGATTTTCAGAGTCATAGTCCAATGCTCAAACCATTAAATCACACTTTTTAAACTTGCTTTGTTCAACTGCCCTCCCCCTATGGTTAAAGTATGTATAATCAGTTGAGTGTTCAGACTTGCTATTTCATACTGATTTCTATACTCTAGTGTCTGTGATATATGTCTGCAGCATACGTTGGAAGAGAATGTATGTAGAAACACGGAGGGGAAAAAATAAAGTGAAAGGAGGAAAGCATGGTGTGCATCCCCTCCTCCCCAGTATTGGAAGCACTATATTAGATCCCCCAAGTGTAGGGAAATGGTGGGACATGGCAGTAATGGTTCTGCCACTCCCTTTCCTCTTTCTGTCTCACTTCTTCTTTGCAGAGTGCATTCTGATTGCTCAAGAAAAGGCTTTTAAGACTTTGTGCTTTAAAGGATGGAGAATGTGTGTGTAGGGGAAGAGTGCCACATCCTCCTAAAATGTATTTAAGGATATCACTATTAATAACTTAATACTAACTTTGGACTGATTAACTAGTCAATTCCAGGAAATGCCTTAGCTGGTAATGTTTTGCTTGTACACACTAAAGGTAAATATTTCTTCTTGCATTAACTGGTGAATCATTTCTGGGCAAATTTCATTTGTACACTGCGGTGGGGGGGCAGGCGGTGTAGCAAATGCCTTTTGATTCACCAGGTTGCTGTTCTGTACCTGGTCTTTCTACCCTAACATTCTGGAATATCCATAGGATTTCCCCCTTTTCATTACATAATGCATATGGTTGCGAGGCACCTTTATAATGAGCCCCTCATAAATTTATCTTCATCAGATCATATGAACAAATGGTGAGCATCTTCATGTCTTCCAAAATCTACCACAAGGGGATCACCAAGAGCTCTATTTGGTTGGAAAACAGAGACACAGTAAGAAGTAAAATCAAGAGTGGTTGCTGTTTAGGTTATTAATAGTAAGTTCTCAGGTGAGCACTCCACAATACAGGACACTGGTAACTACAAAAGATTCAGTTATTTATTTCTTATGGCAAATGAAGGACTTCCCTGGAGAACATGTCAATAGAAAAAGAATGTTTGAGCACCTTCTGAGAAATCAATATCCATGATGAAGCTATCCATTTATTATTTTTTAATTTGTTCTATTAATAACTTCAGAAGGTCACGTTTTTAGCAAGCCTGGTACAAAATATCAAAAAGAACAGAACTGTGCATACTCTCAAAGTAGTACCTTAAATACTATATATCCAGTTACATACCTGAATAAAGCTATTGTGCTGATCAGATTAAGGTGAATCATATACAGCAGTGTTTTTTTTTTACCCTTGTGACCCCCTTTACATCCAGATGTTGTGCTCCCCCCAACTTGGCATCGTACATGAATAAAAATATTTTGCTTAATTTGCATATTTTCATTCACACATACATGTATATTTATATTTTTACATTTTTATACGGAAGCAGGTCTCTTCCTTCTTATCCCTCAGGCCGAAACTCCAAGTGCCCTCCTTGCCTTTTTTCTTTCCCTCCAGGACAGAAAAGATTTGGGAAGGGGAAGGGGAAGAGGAAGAGAAGATGAGGGATTGGGGCCTACAAGTCTCTCACACATGCAACTTTGAGCTGAGTACTACAGTTTGAGAACCACTGAAATACAGGCATACTAATTTACAAAGTCCCTGTTAAAAAATTTGTTTTTACAAAGTATTTTTACACCTACCCAGCCTCTTTTTCCTATGTCTAGCTGGAAGTTTTTTCAGCAGCATCAGCACTGGGAGGAGGATGGAGAGCTAGAGAAACACATACCTCCATTATCAGATTGCAGCAGTGTCTGCAGTAAGCAACACAATAAAGCTTCAGTGGGGAGAAATGGGATTCTGCTCTAGCCCATCCTACTGGATCCATGTATGCCTCCACAAAACAGGAAACAAACAAAACAAACAGCTTCATTTATATACCACTTCATACCACCTAAGGAGTGTCTAAGTGGTTTACAACTGTTGTTACTTGCCCCCAACAATCTGGGTACTCATTTTAGCGACCTCAGAAGGATGCAAGCCTGAGTCGATCTTGATCCCTTTTGATGGTCTTGAACTCACAACCTGATGGTTTTGAGTGAGTGGCTGCGCCACCAGTAATCACCAGAGGACTCCAAATTTCCTTGGTGAGGATTGATGAACAGCAGAACAGAAAGAGCAGACAAGACTGCCTCACCAGCTCTCCCCAGGTTGTGAAAAAACCATATATTTATATATCTGGCCACCAAATTGAAAATCATAGGGAAAGTGGAAGCTGATGAAAGAGAAAGAAAAAATAACAATTCCTGGAAGCATTTTTTTAAAAAGAAGCCTTACATTGGTCTCTAAAAGGTGTAATTTTTTTTACTTATCCAAGGCTTACCTCACCTGGTTGTTTTATCATATCACATGTGAATAGTGTTAGCTTTGAATAAAAGTTTTGCTGAAACATATTGAACTGTTCTTCTTTTGAGGGTGTAGAGAACCTATTCCTCCTCTTCTTATAACATTTCTCCCTTTGGCACCAAATTTTCTGTTAAGGAAGCGACACTCAGGTACATACTTCATTAACTGAGGTATCCTTGTATCTTTACTCCAGACTTTTCTCTTTTTAAAAAATTCATTCTGAATCAGTGTCTTGTATGATGGTGGCTGGATGGAACCTTCTCAGGCTGTTGTCTCTTCCCGCAGTTCTTCACTTTTGGAAAAGATGATCATGGGTGTATAAAAAATATTTGTTATGAGGGCTGTTTTAGTTTCCCTGCCTTCCTATTTTTGCCCTACATAGGTATCCATCCAGCAACACTATGGTCAGAATCCTGTTGGTGAGCTATCCACCAGAATGTATCAGCAGGAAGTGAAAGCAAACAAAGTTTGCCAGCTGCAAACGGCCTATTTCTACAAAGCCTTCCTTCATGGTCACTGTGCTGACAAACTGTCTTCCATAATTAGAGCAGCATAGTGCACTAGCAGGATTCTGGCCAACATTTCACAGGGTAAGGTTTCCAGATCTCAGACCTGGCCCCTCTTCTCCAGTCTTTGACACCAAGAGGAAAAATGTCAGGTTGAAAGGATTTTCTTGAAAAGTGTGTGTATTTTTATTTTCCTCATCATCGAGATTTTGTGGTTTGGGTTTTTTTTTAAATTTGAATAATATCCTCTGTGCAACTGTGGTGGATGTTTGAAGTGTCATGCTTAATGACATCACCAGGTGACAGACACCCCTTTAACATTGTCAGAGCTCACCTCTCTATAATATCACTGTGACATCACAAAGGGTCATCCCCAAGTCTCAATATTGTTGCAGTGGGAGAGAGATTTGCTGTTTGGGAATTATGAGCCCCAAGCAGGGTGCAGCAGGCACCCTGGTTGCCCACTGCACACTGCTCTCCCCAGCGCTGCCAAGGGGAGAAAGGGGTCCTTGTGTGGCTGTCTAAAGGCTGCGCCTAGGACCAGTGCCAAAAAAAGAGCTCCATTTTGGAGCTCTTAGCACCGTGGAAAGGGCTCCATTGGTGCCCTCCCGTAGCACGATGTTGTCAGGTGCGCACAGTATTAGGGTTAGGGAAGGTGTAGATACTGTGCCCTCCCTAACCCTAATCGCACCTTACAGATGACCCTTTTGTATCAGGCCAAATACTCAAATTTGATTAAATGGGTCTGCTCTTTGAGACTAACAATCGGATTTCAGAATTTACATTACTTGTATAACTACTGTATTTCTGATAATTAACTTAGCACAAATGGAGCTCCAATCACTGAGTTTGCTATTGTGAGTTAGAAACACCACACTTCCTGCTTAGTACCCATCAATGTTTTATTTTATCCTACTGTAAATTAATTAATATGATTGTTTGATAACAACATAAAATGCAAAAATAAAGAAAAGGGAGGAACTACCACACACCCTCTATTGTACTGTGATGCCTATAAATCCTTCTGCTAGAAAGCAACCAAACACATTAGTGCTTCCTTTTGTGATGTACAAAAGAAACAGAAAAGCTGAGGGGGATGAAGGGTCCTATAAAATAAAATTGTGGCTTTCTCGTTTACAAAATAAGCACATAAGCACTACAATGATATGAATTTCTTGGCCTGAAGTGGCATTGTATTTCAAGGAGATTACAGCTTTCACTTCCTGGGTAGCTGTTGGAAAATACTAAAATAAACCCTTTTGGGACAGTTGAAGTTTTGAACACATGCAAAACCTGACAGGTTTCACATTTACAAATTTACAACCTGATCTTCAACATTGTTATGTCAGAAAACTGGAATATAAACAAGTTTTGTTCCAGTGGTTTCCAGCTTTCATATAAGCATTTAGGCAGAAATGGTCAACAGATTTATCTGTCTAAATAAAAAGTGAGAATGAAAAGTCATATTCCAGCCAAAACCTAAACTTGTGGCAGGCTGCCCTGAAGACAAGGTGTTGTTCTCTTTGGGCTAATGATGAATACATCCCCCTCCCTTCAGTAAGGCACTCTTGCTATCATTCACACCCTTAAGTGTTAATTTCCTCTCATTTAATTGATTGCCCCACAAATTAGCACTCTCGTCTCTGGTACAGTTGCTACCTGGCAATGTGTTATTAAGACTTCACTTGTATATGTGCTGCTTTAGATCCTTTGTGCCTTTTACACTTTGCACAAAATGAGAAGATGTTCTGGAGATTTGTAAAAGTCAATGCTGGGAAGTGGGAAAGAGAAAGAGAGTAGTGTGTTTCACTCAAAGTATAATGCACTTACTTTGTGATTACATGTAAGGAAAAGTGTCCTTTCCATGGCGCTAAAAAGAGCTCTAAAACAGAGCTCCTTTTTGGCATGGGTCCTTGGCGCGGCCTTTAAAGAATTTAACTGGAGCACAGTAAGGTGGCAGTGAGACCCAGTGTGATGTGGTCATTGGTGTTGGGTTATGATTCTTGAGAGCAGGGTTGTAATCCCCGCTCAGCCATGGAAACCCACTGGGTTAGCTTCAGCAAGGTTAGCTTCCTTTCCCCAAAGGAACGAAAAAGAAACACATCTTAGGGTCATCATAAGTCAGAAAGAACTCGAAGGCAGATCACCACAACAGTGAGGTGACTCACTACAGCCTGTTCTTGGTTCATGTGAAGAACAGGGTGGTGGCCCTCCATTCTTGGTGCATATATGTATGGACTGTTTTTTATGCCCAGAAGTAACTGCTTTTGTGGACGAAGAAACTAGAAATTGTGCTCAAGGTTTTGTAATGCTGTTGACACTATGCATAAGTCTTCAGTTACTAGGTTATGACCTGTATTAAGGTGGGTCATACCAGTGGCAACAATATTTGAAAACATAGCCAATGGGGGGGGGGGGGAGACAGAAGTAAAGAGAGATAGTAGTATATACCAGACTAACTGTTATGGCTTCCCTATCAGCATCTGTTGTGGTGGCTGTAATCTGTAGCTTTGAGGTAAACAGTCCAGATTGACAATGTCTAAACATGAAAGCCTTTGACTTCACAATTTCTAAACATTTCTAAAGAGAGTAAGTTAAGTCAACTGGGCACACTATTCCACACTTTAAAAAAAGAGATTGGAAGAAGGAGGAACCAGTATGCTCTGAAATTTAAAACTGACTTCCTTGGTTAAAGGTTTGAGCTTTAACCAAATGTGTCATGGGTGTGGAAAAAAATGAAGCCTGATCATCATTGTTTCATTTACATTCTTTATTTTTATAATGAAATAAGTCATTAACTCTCTTACTCTGAGTCCCTCTGTTGGCCATCCTTTCAATTTCATGAGGAGCAAAAGCACTCTTAATCAAAGCTATCTATGCTTCACAAATTATGAACAGTTATTCTGAACAGAGATCAGAGCTTGGAAGCAACACATTACATACAGATCACAACACTGCTTGCAACATCTTGCTCTTTGGAATAACAGGACATAATGATTTTTGTGAAATAATAGAACTGATACATTTCAGGGTGAAGAGCAAGTATGCGTTCTATTTTTTTTTAAAAAAAAAAACAAACATTTTTCAGGGAGACATTTGGAGGCTTATGTGTTTGTGGGGTTGTTTTTGTTGTTGTTTTGCATTTGAGGCCATTTGCCTATTTTTATGCACGCTTGTAAAACAACAACAACAACAATGTGATACTAATGTTACTCTCAAAGTGAATGTGCATGTGTTATATTGAAAAAATAATGAAAAAGACCTAACACATTACTTTTGAAACAATAACGTTCAAAACGTTGGGAAAAGCTGCCTTTGCTTTCTCCCTTTCTGTTCCTTACAAAGCCTCATTTCTTCATTATCTCTCCTGCCAGCTGGCTGCCTTCCAAGATTCAGCAGAAGCAACTTAGTCCTAATGCTGTTCCATGCACAGCTGCAGTGGGATTCAGCCTGTCAACACTCATGAAAGAAGGTAGTGAACTGAGATGACAGTTTAACAATATTTCGCCTTCAACCATTTGGTGCCTTCAAACCTAGACTGCATTTTTAACACATATAATTCACATCCTAGGCTTTATACAAAGGATAGGATTCGGCACTTTCTTTACAGGGGATATGATTATAGCCAATGATCCATTTACATTGTATTCCCCCCCCCCCCCCCAATTTGGATTCACATAACAGTAATCTATGGGTATGTAACAGCATGCTGCTGTAACTGTCTGCTATGGTAACTCCCTCTGATCATTTTCTTTAGCTATTACATGTTATTTAATACTCACAAAGAGTCAGAATACAAAGCCATCCCCCATCATCATCCTAAAAGCAAGGCTTGGGATGGATTTGGGATGGGGGCAATGAGGTCCATTCAGCATATTGATCCTGCTTAGTATTAACTTTTATGTGTAATTAATACTAGTGGATAAGTCAGTCTTGGGTTTGGAAGTGAAATTTTATCTGTTTGCAAGCATTACTAATGCTACCCTGATCCTTATCTGCTGAAAGAAAAAAGGAGTTCTTAACAGGCATGCATAACCCCCTTTTATGATTGCACATACCTTACCAAAAATTATAAAAGGCCTATTGTGTGAAATAGATACTAAATGGACACTTGTGGTTCCCAAGGACATAGTTGCATATTCAGTTAATGGGATCAGAACAATCTGTTAAATTGCACTTTGTTCCCCCCCCCCCCTTTCCAAAAACAAGTCTATAAAAATCAGTGTTTGACTACAATATTTGCAGATACTTTTCTATCTTCATCATTTATCCTTTGGCCCAGAAAACATCACAGTGATGGTATTCTGGAAGAGATATTGCATCTTGAGGCAATAATTGCTACACATTTCAATGTCTGGCTGTGCCAAATGTTTCACAATTTGTAGGGGAGTGCTTTAAAAAACCCTCTGAATACAAGCATAATCTTTGTTCATAATGATGTGCTCTGTCTTTGGTCTAGAATGCCAAGCCATTGCAAATATATTAAAACACACACAAAGACACAAACTCCCCACCCCACACTGCCCACAAAACCCACATTCCAGGAAGTTTGAATAGACGGCCTTCCCAAGGACATGGGGAGTGTTTTATCAGTTTTTGTGGGGGTTTTGGGCTATGAGGCTGTGTTCTAGAAGAGTTTATTCCTGATGTTTCACCAGCAACTCTGGCTGCATCTTCAGAGAATGCTTCCATGGAAGAGAATGGGGTATATATACTGTTGATTGAGGGGAAGTGATTTGCATGTTAATCTGTGTATTCTTCTGTTGTTGAATGGCAAGGCCTCAGGGTGTCCATTTACTTAATGATAATGATCATTGCCTGCTGGGAATCCCCCTCAGCCTGGATGGTTTTCATTTGCATTTGCTGGTCTTGATTTTGGTGTTTTTCAGGACTGATAGCCAAACTTTGTTCTCTTTAAGGGTTTCTTCATTCCTTTTGAAACTTATGGATTTCCATGGCTTCTTTGGGCATTCTGACCTGATAGCTGTTGGCATAGTCCCAAATTTCAGTGTTTTCAAAAAGCATTTTGTGCCCAGGATGGTTTATAACTTGCCTGCTCCTGCTGATTTTTTGGCTGACCCAGTCTGCAGTCTCTCTCATGTTCCTTGATTCGTGTTTGAACACTGCATTTGGTGGTCCCTGTGTAAACTTGTCCACAGCTGCATGGTATGCATTAAACTCCTGTGGTATGAGAGGATCTCTCCTGTCCTTCTCTGAGCCCAGCATTTGCTGGATTTTCTTGGGTGGTCTATAGACCATTTGGAGGTTGTGTTTCCTCACCAGTTTCTCTATTCTGTCTGTGACTCCTTTGATGTATGGTAAAAAATACCTTCCCTCTGGGTGGTTGTTTGTCTTCATTCCTATGGGTTTTTCTGGGTCTGGCAGCCCTTCCAATGTCTGAGCTGGAGTAACCTACACACTATAGAACAATACACCTAGAACAATACACAGATTGACAAGCAAATCATTTCCCCTCTATCAACAGTATATATATATCCCATTCCATTCCAGCATTCTCTGAAGATGCCAGCCACAGCTGCTTGTGAAACATCAGGAATAATCTCTTCTAGAACATAGCCTCATAGCCCCAAAAAACTCACAAAAAACTATGGAAGTCAGCTGTGAAGGGCTTTGAATTCACATTTATTCCTGACATTTTGCCAGCAGCTGTGGCAAAATGCGTTTTAAATACTTCCCAGTTTACAAAACAGAAATTAAAAGCAAATACAATGTACGATTTTTGGTTTTGTCATACATTTGAAAATGTTTTTAGCCATATTAGCTCTGTAAACTGTCATTAACAATATACTGTACTGGAGAATCTGAATACTTTCTGAAGTGATTACTGGATCAACAGTTCAAGATTTTTGGTCAGAACTCTACAGTAGTTTATACTTATTCAGTACTTAACTTGTGCAGTAACTTCTCTTGGCCCAACTCCCTCAAACCTAATGGAAATATCATTCAGCCATTCTCTGATCATCAGTGGAATGGATCTCCTTCTCTCCATTAAGCTGATGCCCAGTAAAATAGGTTGGGAGGTGAGTTACAACTATGGCAATAATGTCAAAATTGTAAATAGCATTCATGAATATGAAACAGTTACAGTTATACTATTACCACAATCCTCACTCATCTTCAGCCTACTTTAACTGGGTACCACCTGGTTGCCGTTGATCTGCCGATGACCTGAGCATTGTTGAATGACATCTTTATTAGGCTCGGGGGGGGGGGGGGGGGGTTGGATAAGGGGAAGTTACTTAGTTAAATATTGAGTTAAGTATAAACTGATATATGATTCTAACTTTTGATTTTATGTCATTTTAAAATAAGTCACTGATTTGGAAGAACTGATAAAAGTCATTTATATTCATAACACAACAAAATGGAAGTTCAATATGACTTTCAATTACTGTTTACTAGCAGGCCAGCCATTTCCCCTACTCCTTACACAATATTTTTCTAACACTTCAAAACCACATCAGGAAGATGCAAACAGTTCCCTTCCCACATTCTGCTTCACTCTGTGGTTAGTTGACTGTGTACATACCAAAATAACTTGGCTTGATTATCCTTCAGGATTATGCTTCACTTCATGCAGCAAAATGGCTGCATTTACACCCTGAGAAATAATGCCATATACTTATTTCTTTCCTTACAAGAGAGAAGCTCCTGTTTGCCTTCCATTGCTTTCTTTGCTATAGTGTCTATCAGACATATCACACAATTTTATTTATTTATTTTTGGGTGGGTTGTTTTTGTTTTGTTTTTGGTTATTGATGTAAAATTAACAAAGAGTCATGTAGCAGATGCTTTCTTCAGGATAGCCTTTCGTGAACTGCAGCCCATTTTATCTGTTGATTTGTTATTGGTGTTACTTTTGCATTATATATTAGATCGTATCCACATTGTCTATTTCTCATATGCACAGAAGAGTAAAACTGGAGTTTGTACCTTGGAAACAAGAAAATTATTCTAGTTGCAGAGTAGCCACGGTCAGTCATTTGGAATCATGAGGGGCAGAGGCAGGGATGGTGTTACTCAGACTTAAGGTGGAATCTCACAGCTCAGCAATGCTATGGAATTCTGGAATTTGTAGTTTGTTATGACTCCAGAGTTTTCTGACAGAGAAGGCATTGAAGTAAAATTACAGACCCCAGAATTCCATAGCATTGAGCCATGGTAGTTAAAGTTGTGTCAAACTGCATTATTTCTGCAGTGCAGATTAGATATCAGCCAAGAAAGCCATGGTTCCTCAGGATCTAAGCAGTGTGGGTGATGACAGGGTGACTTGGAGGTCTCTCAGTCATAGGGGTGCTGTAAGTCAAAGTCAACTTGACAGCAGTTAACAACAACTAATACAGAGAGCCTGTTCACTTTCAGTGTAGCATGAATACATACCAGGTATAATATTGGATCCCATAGTTGCTCATCTATTTGTGGAATGAACCCACAGCCACATGTTACACAGGGATCAATTAGTTCCCCATTTATCAAGTCAAAAATGTGGAAGATTCTTCTCTTTTTCTCACTGCCTCTCACTCTCCCCCTCTATGTGGAAACTGTATTTACACAACTTCCATGAAAGCACAACTTAGATCTACAATGATTTTTGCCCCAGCACAGTGCCACAACTAGATGCCAACCTCAGAACTGTCTCTTACAGAGCTGCACATAAAGCTCTGCATAAAGTATAATAGCTATGTATCTGTGCATAAAGTATAATAGATATCTTGTCAAACTACAAATCACAGGATCACATAGGATGTAGCCTTGACAGTTCATGTGTCATGAAACCTCTGTTACTAAGTAGTGAGGATACATTCCCTGTCAACTCCCAATTTTATCTGGGAGAAATATGGACTTATCTTCATCTTCCAAAGCTATTAGCGTAAGCAGAGGCACATGTAAAAGAGTTTGCTTCTGCATGAACACCACTGGCTGAGCCAATTTGCCTGTTGTTTAGCAAGTTTTACTAGTGGTCAAAAAGGTTAAACTACAAAGTAGAAATCCAACTTAAATTAAATAAATCATTTATAAATCATATGGTACTCTGCACAAATCTAAGAATCTGTACAATATAAGATTCTAGTATAATGAGTTTTGTCTATTAAAAAGGAGTCTAAAAATAACAACTGGAATGTTACCTGATCTTTTTTCCTGAATTAGCTATTTGGAATCTTATTATCTATTAAAGATGTTGAAAACAAAAAACAAACATTCTGGATACATTCTGCACACAACAAAAAGAAACCACTTACCAGCTTCTTACAGGCAAGGAAATGAATCACTGCTCAGGACTTTGGATACATCAAATCACAATCTGGGCAAGATACATTAAATCCACTGGAGGCCTTCTTCTCTCCTTTGCATCCTCCACTTTGACACTATTGGCTCTTAAATCTTGCTTGCCTTGTTTTTTTTTGTGACAGTAGACAGAGATGTCAGGAATCAGTCACAGAAGAATTCCACGGTTCTGCAAGACCTGAGCTGGGTGGGCGATGATAGGGTGACTTACATACAAAAAGAATTACTCAGTTGGACTACAACTACCCATTTGCATCTTTGCATAGTTATAGAGTTTTAGGCCTGAATTCTATTGTTAGTGCTAACTATAGTAGACCCAATGAATCAATGAAACATATAGATGTTGTCTTATCAAGTTATCGCTGATTTAATGGATCTACTCTAGTCCACACATGTGGGCCAGACAGATGTTACCTTTCCTCTACCAAAGAATACACAGAATCTTCAGATGGGGAAAAAAATACAGACACTTTAATTTTGGATATAACAAAATGGAAGGTTCTTTCTCAAATGTTACCTTATACACAGGATTGGCACAGCCAGTCAGGCCTTGCAACTGACAATTGGGTAATATTGCCTCAAGCTACATGTATTTTTTTGCATTTGGTTGGCCCAATAATCATATCACTGTTTTGTGGATTTTGGATATTATTGTACATTGCCTTAAGCAATACATTAAGCATATTTATATGGAAGCAAACCCCAATGAATTCAAAATCCAGATCCATAACTTCTGCACATATGTAGTTGCATTGAGAGCCAGAATTCTGTAGTGGTTTGAGCATTGGACTACAACCCTGGAGACCAGGGTTCAAATCTCTGCTTGGCTACGGAAACCCACTGAGTTACCTTGGGCAAGCCACACTCTCTCAGCCTCAGAGAAAGTCAAATCCAATGAGAATAAATCTTGCTGAGAAAACCCTGTGATAGGTTCATCTTAGGGTCACCAGAAATCAGAAATGACTTGAAGGGACACAACAACAATAATTGTACTGCATATTTATTTTATGCAATATAATAAATGATCACTAGAATCCTCTTGAAGCCTTACACCATTGTAAGTGGACCTACAGCTTTGAGAATTAGAATTGCTCAATAGTGTAACATCTGTCTCCAGTGGAGGGCTGCTGTTACATTACTACATAGCAGAGCCAGCAAAGTGATTTGTGTTCATTGGTGTACAATGTACATCAATGACCAATGCACATCACACCAACACACATCAGTCCTGATGCACATTGGGCCACATCTTGCCAATGTCCTGATATGAATCTTCGCAACTCAGGAAAGGGGTTTCTTAGATCCTCTACTATGTAACTAAATATACAGTATATAAAGTTATGTAACATAACAGAGCATATGGGATTCCAATCAGTGGCATCACTGAAGGATTGTGGACCGCATTGGGTGCTACACATTTGTGCCCTCCTCACCTTTCAGAGCAGGAGGAGTTTCCCAGGGGAGAAAGCCCAGAACAGAGGAGCAAGAAGGTTTTGCATGCACCCTTCAGGGAGAAAGCCTGATAGTGGCGGGGCACAAACATGCCCTTCCCACAGCAGGTGATACCATCGTTAGTGATGCCACTGCCTCTAGTGATTATGTACATATGCTAATACTGTTAAACAGATACCACCCTAGTAATTCAATATGGTAGATATTGTGGTTTGAGTGCTGGGCTTACTCTGGATAATAACTTACTCGGTGACCTTGGGCAAGTCAGACTCTCTCAGCTTCGGGGGAAGGCAATAGCAAACCCCTCTGAACAAATCTTGCCAAGAAAATCTTGCCAAATAACCCCATACTAGATTTGCCTTAGGTTCTCCATAAGTCAGAAACAACTCGAAGGCACACAGCAATAATAAGAAAATTCAATATGGGTGGGAATTAGGAAAGTACTTTCCCCACCCAATCCTTCTATTCATGCCATTATGCTTTTATTAGCACATATAATCCAAAATTCAAATCATATTTTTATATTGCTTAGACATTTACATTTTATTGAAATCTTCCTACCACATGTCACTTACTTCTTGGTCTACAGACTCTCTCTATACACACAAAATAAATGTTGAAGTGCCATTACTAAAGAAGCACATATTCTAGAGGAGAAACATCTATTTTTAGGTCTGACCCAGGTCAGTCTGTTTTTATTTTATTTTTTTTCATGCAACCACAACACCAGATAAACAGGACCTGTCACTGTGGTTCTATTTTGGGTTATATCTGTTTACTTAGGCTGTTAGTTCAATAGAAAAGCCCGTTATGAAGGAGAGAAAACAGCATAATAGTGGTTAGCACACATCCTTTTCATG
Source organism: Urosaurus nigricauda (assembly GCA_034509955.1). NCBI lineage: Eukaryota > Metazoa > Chordata > Lepidosauria > Squamata > Phrynosomatidae > Urosaurus > Urosaurus nigricauda. The sequence continues at coordinate 152,811,267 of JAOEGL010000005.1, read as the reverse complement.
CCAGTGTGGACACAAAAATGCAAGCGGGGGGGGGGGGGAGGAAGCCCCTCTCATTTAAAAATCATGGATTTGGAAACACTTCTGCTGCAGTAGCAGCATCAACAGCCTTAATGCTCATAAGGTTAGCCTTTTGCAACCAAAGCTGCCTTATTTTTCAGTTAAGTCACATGGGAGGGCTTAGCCGCTAAACCTAATTTAAACTGTTCTCATTTCTTTTCCAGAAAGCTCTGAGCAGCAGCAGCAACAGCGTGAAAATAGTGGTCAGCAACTGGGAAGTGGCTGATGTCTAAAGACCATTTTTCCCCATTTGCTTCACTGTCCTTGACTCATGCATCCTGTCTGAGCTAATGTTAGTGTTCTGATTGCAGAGTGTCTGGTACTTTGTAGACTCTCATCAGGAGCCAGAACTGGCCTAGAAGGATCCCTTACAGTCATTAGGAAATGTAGTTCTACCCTCCAATACAATTCATCTTTTGCTGGGTGTCTCTGGCAATAGAATCATAAGTTACCTTCTGCTGTCACCTATGTATCAGAAATTACTTGAATACTGAAGGTCAATTCACATAATTATTTGGCAGCCTATTCATTGCTGCTGTTAACCCATCACTTTTTTATCCTCCCTCCCCTCTCCCTTCTCTCGCTCCACATACACATACACACTCAACTCACTTTTTGTTATTAGCTGCCCTTGAGTTGATCCTAACTTATGGTAACCCTGTGGAATGAGATGATCCCCTTACTCTGCTCTGTTTTAGTCCTGCAAATTCATGCCAATTACCTCCCTGATTGATTCCAACCATCTGGCATGTGGTCTTCATTTTCTTCTTCCACCCTCTACCTTTCCTAGAATTACTGTCTTTTCTAGTGATCCATACCTTCTCATGATGTGGTAAAAGTACAACAGCTTCATCTTGGCTTCCAAGGAGATTTCAGACTTGATCTGTTCTGGGACCCATTTGTTTGTCTTTTTCACTGTCCACGGTATCCTAAGCACTCTTCTCCAGCACACCATTTCTAATTAGTTGACTTTCTTTCTGTCTGATTTCTTTACCATCCAGCTCTTGGATCTATACATAGTAATGGAGAATATAGTGGCTTGGACAAGTCTAACTTTAGTGCTCAGTTGTATATCTTTGTGCATTAAAATCTTGTCTAGTTCTTTCATAGTTGCTGTCCCCAGTCCTAGTGTTCTTTTTATTTCTTGACTCCAGTCACCATTCCAATTAATGTTTGCTCCTAGGTACAAGAATTCTTTAACTGTTTAACTATTTCAATTTCTTCATTGTCTAGGCTGAATTTATGTATTCCTTCTCTGGTCATTATTTTTACCTTCTTTATGTTCAGCATTAAGCCTACCTTTGCACTTTCATCTTTGACCTTCCTTAGTAACTGTTCCAAGTCTGTGATGTCTTCCACCAGTATTATAGTGTCATCCATGTATCTTAGATTGTTGAAGTTCTGTCTTCACTTCTCCTTTTTCTGAGTCTAACCCTATTTTCCTGTGATGTTTTCAGAATGCTTCCATTCATTTTAAAACTATTTTTATGCTTTTAAGCTGTCTTTTATTTGTTAATTGTTTAATATAGTATAGCCTTTTAAAACTGTTACAATTATTTAAACTGGTTTAAATTTTGTCAGATTGTTTTTATTCTACATTGCCGTGAACTCTTTGGAGAAAGGGTGGGGCATAAATACTTAAATAAATAAACACTCCTAGTTCCTTTGCCCATATATTTAGGACATCATCACATGAGGCTATAAAGCTGGAATTTTAACAAAATAAAAACTTCTCTGGCCAGTATTTATCACACAATATCACATCCTGCTGCTGACTTGCGTTCCATTTGTTACTGTAGTGCATATTTTCATTGTTGGACAAAACTTGTCAATATGATTTCAGTCTCACTGCTATTCCATTACTGCATTTGAATACGGTGGTGAACATGGAGAGTTGCAGTTCTTCAACATCTAGAAGGCTGCACTTGCCTACCCTGCAAGAGAGTTAGAAAGTGGCATCATGCCCTAATGATCAGTCCTTGGTCATGTGTTGGTTGTGTCCTCTGGACAGAGCCTATATGAACATGAATTGTATCAAGCATTTTTGTAGGGTATCAACAAGCCTGACCTTTCCCTAGAAGCTAAAATGGTGAGCCTACCCACCCGACCTTGTATAATAAATATTGTTCCATCTCTTTGATTAGGATTGGAATATCTCTATCCCACCATCACATTGTGACCACTTTGTTTTTTTAATTGTTACATGTTGATGTATTTTATTGCTGTGTTTTGTGCATGTATATTTATATCAGGTTGTAATCCCACCTCAATCCACCTGGGAGAGACAGGAAAATATAAATAAAAAATTTATTTTTATTATCGTTATTTAAGATAATTAAACTGAGTCTCTTGTACTTCAGCCACATCATGAGAAGTCATGACTCACTAGAAAAGACAATAATGTTAGGAATAATGGAGGGAAGTAGGAAGAGAGGAAGACTGCATACCAGATGGATAGACTCAATCAAGTAGAACATGACTCCGAGCCTGCAGAGCAGTTGAAGACAGTGGTCTTGCAGATGTCTCATTCACCATGAGTTGAAGTTGACTTGAAAACAGTTGACAATAACAATACAGACAGATCCTATCCTACTTTACAAACCTGATCAATGCAAAGAGGTCAAGGTTATAATCCTAGTCCTCACTCTTATGCTTCTGTTATGCTGAATTATTATTGGTACAGGATGTAATCTCTTAGCAGTCACCATCTTCCCACTTCAATTCACCATGTTCCTGAATGGGTAATAACTCTGACCTACTTTACAAGATTACTCTCAGTATTATTAAGATAATTTATAGGGAGTGACCAGTGCAAAAGCTAGAATTTTCATTGAAGATAGTAAAAAAAGAAAGCTTTAAAGTTTTACTGTGTTGGACAGAAAAAAAGGGTAAGACTTAGCAGTGTTCTGAATATAGAAAACTATTTTCTTTAAAAGTTATTGGGCAGCATCTAGTGATAGGTACTTTACATATAAAATATGCTGAAGATGGTGATAACACTGAGATAATGGAACTGTCATCTTAACAGCGTCAGCAAGCAATGAAGCCCCAGGAGAGGAGAAATAGAACCTGGAAATTAAATAGAAATACAGTATGTAGTCTTGGAAGATAATGACACACCCATCCTATTATATTTATTAAATATCTTATTATCCCCATTCCATGTGCTGCTCCAGATGAAAAATGCATAATAGACTATCCATCTGCTGCTCATTTCTTCCACCCATCTTTCAGTTTCCTACTTAAAGAAGAGATTCCCTCCAGGTCTGTCCTTGTTTCAAAGGCAAGCTGAGCATTGCAATAGAGAGATCTCAGTAAGTGAACAACATTATGATTCTCAAATGGCGGCCCAGAACTATTGGAGTGTCATTAATGCTTGCTGAATTTTTGGAGATACAAGGAAACAGTGTTAGGGGATAATGGGGCAAAATGGCTTTTGGGAAAAATAATATTCGAAGTCAGTCAGTACTGCCCATGGGAAATAAAAGTTTGTTGCAGAGCTGCCCATGCTGGAATAACAGCTCCCCCCCCACCCACCATGACAATTTAAAGCTAAGATATATGATTGCTCTTAGTAACAATTCACTAGGTTTTAAACTCAGAGATGGTCCAAGGATGCAGGCAGATGAAATTCAAAGAACCAGAGGTAGATGACATGATTGAGGAGAGGCAAGTGGTTGGCTTCCAAATCAAGTAAACATCTTGGGAAAGTCTCAGCCTGGGAGGCTACTGTGAATGGAAAACTTATTCAGAGAAAGGAAGAACTGATTTGGATGTGGGATCTTTCAGCAGCTTCGGTTCCAACTGGCCGGCAGGACTAGCTAGCAATACTCAGGCTGACACTAAAATACATTGGTTGCACTTAACACCCAAACATTAGTAAGCTTGTTCTATTGAAGGATCTGGCAATTTAGGAGATAAAGCACCAGGGACTGTAGGATTGGTCTGATTCTTTGTACTTATGTTTTACAGTAGTGTAAGCCTTCAACTTTCTGAAGCATGCTGTCCTGACCAACTAATTGTCAGGACAAAATACTCTTGTTCATGAGTCCCCCTATCTCTACTTTGTGGGTCTCTTGTCTACACAATGAAGCAGAATGTTCACCTATCCTCAGAGCTTGCAATTTTTTTAAAAAAAAATCTGTTACATAATTATTGCAAATTATCACATGCACCTCCCCCTGAGGACTATTATCAGGACTGAAGACTCCTTATCAGATGAAGAGAAAATCTTACCTTGGCAGCATGAAATGTGGAGACCCAGAAGCCACCTGAAGACCCTCTGCCTTTGGGTACAATAGCTCAGATCCTGAACAGGATAAAGAAGAACGACCCATACTCTGAGAAAAAATGTAGACAAAAGCTGCTAGCCCATAATTCCCCCCCTCCCCAACACACTGTGCAGCTACAATAAAGACCTGGGAGAGGCACATCTAAGAATGCATTCTGTGATAATTCCTGGAAAACTGGGTGGGACTGGGAGCCTTCAGCTTTATAAGCAGGGCAGTGTTTTAACCAGTGTTGCAAACAACTTCAGTCTTGGATCTCTATTTAGAATTGTTGACTGCTGTTTGTGATCCTCAGACCATTTCTGACTCTCTTTCTTATCTAATGCTCATGGATTGTCTGACCTGGCTCTTGATCTTTGGTTGTTCTTGGCACATGCTCTCCACTCCTTTTCTTTAGAGCATTTCTGACTTTGTGGTAACTGACTTGGCTTTTCTCCACCTCTGTTCATGCATTCCTGACTCCTATCAGTTGTGTTACACTGTACCAGAACTGCATTTATAGACACAGAAAGACAAAGACCGCTTCCCCCACAATATTTTACCCCTAATATTACTTTTTTTTTTTTTGCACAACACATGCTGTTACTAAATAAGTTTCATTGCTTGATGATGATAAGTGTGTGTGTGGGGGGGGGGGGACACACATATATTCAAGTCACATGCTGACTTATAGTGATCCCATAATTTCATAGAGTTAGGCAAAGAATGCTCAGAGGTGGCTTTGACAGTTCCTTCCTCTGAAAATTATACCCTACAGCACTCCATATTTGTTGGTCTCCCATCCATGTACTAACCAGAGTTGATCCTGCTTAGCTGCCAAGCTCAGTTGGGATCTGGTACCTTTAGTCCTACTGGTTACTTTTGAAACGCACTAAAAGATGATCCACTAAAACCTGGGGATGCTGAAAAGTATGATGCATCAAGGATGCAGGGGTGGGCTGTACTGAGATCCAGCTGAAAATGGCTGGTTTCCTAATGGTCCAGGACTTTTCTAAAACCATTAAATGAGCAGTGGGGAAAATCAGAGTACCTGATAAATTTCTACTGTTATAGCAAGTCTTTAACTTTGGACTAGGCATCCAGATGACCCTCTGTAGCTTTATTCTCTATATCACCAGAAAAGCTGGTCTTCAAAAACTTTCAAAAGAAACAATGACCTTAAAGAGATTAACTAAGGAGAAAAAGAGTCTCACCTAAAGCAATTTCTGACACAACTGAATGATTTTATATGCCTGCAGGTATTGACTATTGGCCTATCCTCCCACTACTTATAGTATGTTCCTGTGCAAGTGTTGCTAAGCAATAAATTTTATGGTTTCTTTCTTCATTTCTTCTACAAGACCTCTAACTGAAAGATACCCATTCAACAATGATTTGTTCAAGCTGGGTCTGTGGTGGTCTTCTGGAAGAAAGATGCAGCTTTCAAAATATTCATGAGTGTGGAACAATTATCAAGAATGCCATTCTGTATGCATTTAATAGGCCAGAATTTTGTTCAAATGTTATACTATAGGTTGGTAATATTATTTGGTATTATTTTTAGGGCAGTTGAAGCCTGAATGCCCAGCAGAGTGGAGTTCTCCTCAATTTATATACAGCAGAACTCTGGTGCCACAACAAACTACAGTCTCAAGAATTCCAGAGCACTGAGCCATGGCACTTAAAGTGGTGTCAATTTGGATTATTTCTGCAGTGCAGATGCAGACAAACAGGACCTGGTTGACGCACACTGCACCAGTGTCAGGCACCTGGAAAGCACTTTCCATCTGACCTGCTGATTGGCTGCAGACTTTTGGGCCCATGAAACCACAAAGGGGCATGGGAAGTAGAAGCCTTTCTGCAAGGGAAAAGATGACCATTCCACCCTACTTGAGGCCCCACCAATGGCAGCAAATTTCCTCCCAGGTAGCTCTGACGGGACCCTACTCATGGAAAATATAAATCTGTAGTGAAATTTGCTTGTATAGGCTATTGTAATAATCTGGTGTGAGTGCGTGTGTAAATATGCCTTCAAGTTTCTCCTGTAAATTTAAGGTAACCCCATGAATTTCACTGATCTTTCTTGGGCAAGAATTTTTCAAAGGTGGCTTTGCCAGTTGCTTCCTCTGAAATACAGCCAAGAGCACCTAGTAGTCCTTGGCAGTCTCCCATTCAAGTATTAACCAGGGCTCACTCTGCTTTAGCTTCCAAGATCAGACAGCATCTGGTTCCTTGGGGGCTATTTAGGCTAACAATCTGGGGTGCTAAGCAAATGGGAAGGAGGAAGTTTAAATGATACTAAAAGGGTTTTTTTTAATGAAATTGTAGTTACTATTGCATCAAGTTTGTTTTTATGTTGTGTTAGTAATGATGAGTTTTTTTAAAAAAAAATAATGCTGAGAGAAGAAAAGATAAAAATAAAGAAACAGCTTTAAAAACAAAGCTGTTGGTCTCTCCTACCTAGAATCTCAGGGCCTATTTTCTTAGTATTTGTGCAATGCAAGAGGCCACCCCGTTAAAAGGGAACAATGCCCTATGGACTGAATTAGTGATTGGGTAAGATTTTTTTCAGGAACGGTTGCATATGACTTTAAACTGCAGCAACAACCATTTCTTGATGAAAGTGGTCTCATGCTGTAAATCATCCTTGATGTGCTGTTCTGTGAGGAAATAAATAGTGCTACAAATGTATGTGTGTTGGCCACACTATTTGTTCTCTCTGTGCTAATAAATATATGCACTTTTGATTGAATTGTCTGAATTGACTAAAAAGTACCTAGCAGTCAGATGATGCTGTAGTCTTCCTGTTAATTATTACTTTTTATATAAGTGGCATGTTGGTTGATTCATTTGTTTTCATCGTTTGTCAACCTTTGTTCTCTTTCCCAGGTGAAGACATGGAATCAGCCCTAAGTAATCTGTTCCCCAGTGGTTTGGTCTTGTTTGTAATATGTCCCCCCCCCCAAAAAAAATGCAGATGTTTTGCTTTAGAATTCAGTATTCAGTCTATCTACTTTCTTCTTGAAAGTTTTGACACAAACAGAATATCTAATCAAATTCACACATTGTATGCTACAAACCTTTGGAGGCAGGTTCTAAAGGATTATGATTTAGTAGCACGTTAATTTAATTCATATAATTTTATCACATTTGTACTCCTAGATTCCTCCCCATTATATCCCAAGCTTTGTCCATCTTCCCCAAACCCCCTCCTGGTTTTATTTTCTTAATTTTAAAATAGATGAAACTTTGATCAGAACAGTAACATTTCCTTAGACAAAATCTCCCCTTCTGAAACTTCATTAGATATTTTAGGATGGTAATTTAGACCAATGAAGAAACTTCTTTCATCATATAGCCAAATTCCATTTCAATGAATTTCTCAGGAGACACATTCCAGTGGTGCACAGGGCCAAAGGCAAAAATGAAACCAATAATGCCAGCATATTTAACTGAAAAGTCTTAATGCTGGTAACAAAGCCTAAGGACATTATCACACCAGCTTCAAGTCATGCTGCAATCGTGTTATGAAAGGAAACAAGAACATACTGCTTTGAAAAGTTTTCTTATCACACTTCTCTTCTTTCGCATGACTGCTCTGCTTTGAAACTCCTACAAGTGTGATAAGACTCTTTGCTGCAGTTCCGGCATTACAACAGTCAGTGCTAAGATTTTGCCCTCTCCCACTTGCTATTATGCTGTGTTTGCTATAAATATGCAAACACAGCCAATATTTTTTTTAAAAAAACCCTGACAAGCATGGAGTTAGCCTGCTTTGGAATAGCTAGTGGGAAGAGGAGAGAAGGGTCTGATCTTGCCACTTGACTGCTGTAATGCCATAATTGAAGTGAAGAGACTTTTTGCACCCATGGAAAAATAGGGGATGTGGTGGCTCAGAGGTTAAGACACTAAGTCTGAGAATTGTAAGGTCAGCAATTCATGACCACCTTTTGCCAACCTTGCAGTTTGGTACCACTTCAGTGGGAAGGTAAGTGGCGCCGCCCGATTGAACAGGTCAGCATGGTTACCTCGCTTCCGTGGCAAAGTTGCCCCGGCGGCCATTGTGAGGGCGGGCACACATCTTATTGGCCGCCAAGGCGAGCCTGCCGTTTTACAGGGACTTCCTGTCCCAGGCTTCATTGGGCTGGAGGCTGGGCTCATGATTGGCCGGCGGCTGCCTGCTTCAACTCCCTATTGGTTGGAGGATCCGAGGAGGGCAGTGCCTCTGTCCTCCGCAGCCTCCTAGTGGCAGTTGGGCCTTTATAAGGCCACGCAGGGGGCCCCTCTGTGCCATTGCCAGTTCGGCAATGGGAAGGTAACAACATTCTATATAGCCATGCTGGCCACATGACCATGGAGGCATCTTTGACAATGCTGGTTACCTCAGCTAAATAACGGGGGTGAGCACCACCCCTACAGTCAGACATGACTAGAGAACCTTGTCAAAAGGGAAACCTATATCTTTAGCTATGCTATAATAGAGCTATTGATGGGTTTTGTCTGTCAATGAAAATGTGCACTACAGTAACAAATGGAATGCAGGGCACAGCAGGATAAACACAACATCATGGTAGGTACAGGCCAAAGATGCTTTTATCCTGTTAAAATTTCTCTTTTTATCCTCGTGTGGTAAAGTCCTTAGAGACATTCAACCATTTTGAATTTTAAAAAGCCGCCATACTAAAGTGAGAAACTAACTTTCCTTCCAAAACCTTAGAAACTACCATACATTCCTTTCATTAAGGTGTAGCCTCCTGGAAATCTCTAAGAGGCCCAGTTGGGACCCCAGCAAGACTGATCCCAGCCTGCAGCCTGAAGCTCCCCACCTCTCTTTTAGACTGAGGAGAATTAGGTTGGCCTGTGTCCCATATTGGAAGAAAGCAGTACTTAACTGCTCAAAGAGTTTCATCTATCATCCATCGAGGTTTCTTTTCATTTTGGCTGCAGATAGTGTCTTTTTTCATTTCTTCCTGACAATGTCCCTGGCTTTAGTATAGAATTCTTCTGGCTCCTGGTCAATTAGGCTTAATAGTGTAAATCTATTTTTGTATTATCTTTACATTCTACAGGGATGTTTCTCAGCTTTTTGAAAAATTCAGCCATATTTACATTGCATAACATGTAATAGTGCTGAATGCTATGTATATTAGGAATATCATTTCCCAAATAAAGACTTTTCCCCCAAAGGAATGAAAATAAGATTTTTAAATAGTAAAGGGCATGTACAAAAGCCAAGGAGACTAGCATTCTCTCAAGGTGCAGAAAGGAGGCATGTTTTAGATCTTGCTACAGATTTTGTGCATACAGCAACTAAATGCAAAGTATTTTATATCTTGTAAACATAATCTTGCAAATCTCTCTCTCTTTCGGCTAGAAAGTATTTTATATCTTTCACGTATAACTGTAGGTTAGGAAGAAATTAAGAGTTCCACAGTTAAAGTTGCACTATGTTCTCAATCATCTTAAAACTAATTAAGGAATTTAAGAAAAAGATATTTCTCAATTGTTTATAGTAATTTATCCTTTCCTAGAGGATTTCAGAATTACTGAATTGATTAAGAACTAATTTTTCCAATTAAAAAAGCCTTTCTTTCTTCCTTCTTTTTTCTCCTCCCCTCCCACTTTTCTTTGCATGGGTTCAGATTTAGAACTCACTCACTCTTACTCTTCATTATATTTGTTTGTTTGTTCATATATTAGGTTGTTAGGCTAAGTGATCCACAGTTAGAAGTAATGTTGATTAATTCTCACTTACAAAAGCATTACTGAGCCAGAACCTGTCCCTAAAATTTAGTGAATCTGGCAAGGCCTTTCTCATCTCCCAACAAAAACAGCCCTCTGACAGTGTCTCAATGTCTAAACACAGGTCCCTTTTCAAATGCACTCGAGATTTATTCCCTGTGCCTTGAACAAGTGAAAAAGGGTTTTGTTGAAACCTTCTGGGAATCAAGTTGATTTACTATAGAATCTCTTCATTGTTTACGGGCCTGATGAAAGCATTAAGCAAGTAATGATTCCCAAACAGCTCTAGGGTTTGAGGGTTAGTTTGTGCATTTGTTTTTTTTTTTACAGGGGGAGGGACCAAACTTATAGTTAAGTGTGAAAATGTTTTCCCCAAACTTACAGCAAGCTTAACAGACATTTTGCTTCAGCTGCTAAGGATTGTTAGGGAGATCTAATAACTGCTGACCAGCTCCATGCATTTTAAAAGCATCTTTGTTTTTAAAGGGAAAAAAGGAGAAAAAACTGCAAAATTTATCCCATATGGGTGGACCTTGAAACCTAACACTCTTCATTTTATCTCCTCATAATTATCCACTCGTTTCTTATTTTAAGATTATCCACCAAAGAAAGTATCCGTGTTCTTTCTGGCAACCTGCTGACTCATCTGTGTAGAATTATGTGTGTTGAACTAATTTGGTTGTGTAGAATTAAACATGTAATAAATTGTGCTTGATAAATTAAATGTAATAGCCTAAATACAATTATTAGTCTTGACTGGAGTTGTAACTACTGATAGCTGGACTCAATCAAGGAAGCTATGGCCCTGAATCTGCAAGGCAGTTCAAGTCTTCTTGGCAGCAATTGACAATTAAAGAGTTGTAACTAACATTCAGATTTGGACCATGGTGCATGTAGCTCAATTTGTAGACTGCTAATAGCAGAATAGGATTTTAGGATTTTCTTTTATACAAGATGTGATGACCACAGGTTCTTCCCCATGTTTCATCCCTGATGTAAATCTTGTGAAGAATCTTTTCTGCATCAGTGGATTGATTTATAGTAGGAATGGGAGATAATAATTCAGTTCAAATTTTGAAGCAAAATTACCTAATTTTGGAGTTCTGGATCTATTCATGAATCAGAAGCCAGCTAGCCTTTGATATACACATTTCTATTAATTTTGCCATGTGGTTCTCTAATCAAAATGCAAATAACTGGGGAAGAATTTCATTATATGTTAGTGAAAATGGCATTAACATGCATTATATCAGGAACAGTCCTTACAGAAAATCACCTTGATTAGTAGTCATTTGAAAGCCTTATCTGACAAGAAATGCTGATAAGTAGTAGTTGTGAGCTGCTTTCAAAACTACCCTTCTACCATCGGGAAGAGCAATGTAAATTCATAACCTAAGAATGGTTATATGCAAGGCATGTATCAAAGCTACAGATGACAGAGTGCAGTTCTACTTGTTACATCTCTAAAAAGCTCTACAAAGCCATTGTAAAGCAGGAAAAGGTGCAGCAAAGATGTAGGTGCATGAAACAACTTTTCTATGATAAGATACAATGGCCATAATTCTTTATTTTACCTATACTGTAGATGTATACTATGACTTTCCTCTCACCCATCAACCCACTAGTAAACACTTCTGCATACCCAAAGCTGTATTTTGGGGTTTTCATATTTTCATATTCCATACATGGAGATAACATGTTTTGAAAGACTGATGACCTTTCAAGAACATTAGTATCTCTTGATACTGGAAGGTGAAAACAGGTTTATATTGCAAGTCTCACTCTGGTCATTCATGCTCACCAATGGTAATGATGTTTTAGGATTGCCACTGTCCTGTTGTGGAGCACTTTGTTCTTTCCAAAATTATCTTCATTTCGGGATATGGATCCATATGCTGTTTCTACCTGTGAAGCCAGGATGAAATTTATACATGAACAAATTCAGTCAAACAAATTAATAACTGTATTTGCATATAATACTTCATCATTTTTCACAAATGGTTGGGATGATAAAAAGGAATTTTACCACTCCTGGCATCATAGGTGTTAGCAAGTCAAGATCAGCTTCCATCACAGACACATGTGACTTCATTTTTTGAAGTATGATGTTTGCACATTAAAGAGATTTGCCACCAGTTATTTCATTTTTATGCTGAATATCTTAATCACCGCTCTGTATGAAGTGATGTTCATCACAGATGGTTCAAAAACCTCTGAAGCAAATTGTTTATCGACTACGTTGTCGTCAAAAGCTTCTGTATCTCTTTGTGATTTCATCATAGTCTTTAACTGTTTCCGAATACACCTCACACTCAAAGATCTTTCTATTGATGCATAGACAAGCCATCTGGCAAACAAATCTATTTTGCTCTTTCACATCTCTCTAAATAAAATGTCTAAAATGTAAAGTCAGAAACTTTCAGTCTGTAGTTTTCGGTGGTGGGTATTGTGGTTACAGGCCTCATTATTCCTAACACCACATAAACCCCACAGTTATAATGGCACAGGTAGGACTTCAAGGACAACGAATGCCATCACGTGAATAATGGAAAGAAGATTACCTGGCAGGAGTTGTCATCCATCTAAGTATGACTTCTAGGGGGGAAAAGATATGTACTTGAGACCCAGATTTTACTTTTCCTATCCTGTACACAATTATGGGTGTCAATCAAATAACATGATTAGAGAAAACCTCCTTACCAGCCTTCTAAGACTGTGACCTAATTTTGTATTAGCATTCTCAATAATTTAAAAATTCTGAAAACAATTTGTAATGTTGAAAATCATTTTTATCTGGTAACTTGGCATTTATGAGTATACTGTTAGAGATTGTTGTTGTTCACTGCCTTTGAGTCGATCTCAACTCATGGCAACCTTATGGATGAGATATCTCCAAGACTCTCTGTCCTCCACTGCTCAGCTTAATTCCTGCAACCCCATACCCTTGACCTCCTTAATAGAGTCCATCCATCTAGCATGTAACCTTCCTCTCTTCCTACTTCCCTCTACCTTTTCTTGCATTATTGTCTTTTCCAATGAGACATTCCTATTGTCTTTTCCAATGAGACATTTCCTGTATCCAAAGTACAACAGCTTCAGTTTGGTCATTTTCGCTTCCAGGGAGGTTTCTGGATTGCTCTGCTCTAAGGACCTTACTAGACATCGGAAATTGGAAGTATAATCCAATGGCAATCCGAATGCAATCATGGGTTTTACGTTATTGCAAATTAAAGCATCTCACGCAATTTTGGGCAATGGGCAGTCATTTTCAGGTAATGGGAAGTCATTCTGAACGCATTCCGAACGCAATAGGAATTCATGTGAATTCGTATTGGCTCCAATTGGCTCCATTCACAATAAAGGACCTTATCAGATGGGAGGAATTTCTCTTTATTGCAAATGGAGCCAGTTGGAGTTAATTCGAATTCATGTGAATTCGCTAGTTTAGCAAATTTACGTGAATTCCAATTGCATTCGAAATGCATGCAGAATGACTTCCTATTACCCAAAAATGACCCCCCATTGCCCGAAATTGTGTGGGATGCTTTAATTCGTAATAACATAAAACCCATGATTGCGTTTGGAATGACTTCCCTTTTGCCCGAAATTGCGTGAGATACTTTAATTCGCAATCACGTGAAACCCCATGGTTGCGTTCGGATTGCCATTAGATTATATTTCCAATTTCCAATGTCTGATAAGGTCCAAAGAGAAATTCCTCCCATCTGATAAACTCCTAAGACTTATTTGTTTGTCCTTTTGGCTGTCCATGGGATCCTCAGCACTTTCCTCCAGCACCACATCTCAAATCCATTGATTTTCTTCCTATTGTCTTTCTTAACTGTCCAGCTCTCACATCCATACATGATAATAGGGAATACAATGGCTTGTATGATTTTGACTTTTGTGCTGAGTTGTATATTTTTGAATTTTAGAATCTTTTCTAGTTCTTTCATAGCCACCGTCCCCATTCTTAATCTTCTGATTTCCTGACTACAGTCCCTATTTCTATCAATGTTTGATCCCAGGTATGGGAATTCTTTGCTATTTTATTTCTTCATTGTCTGGGTCAAACTTGTGAAGGTCATTATTTTTGTTTTCTCTAGGTTCAATATTAAGCCTGCCTTTTCACTTCCTTCTTTGATCTTTCTTTAGTAGGTGTTCCAGGTCGTTGAGATTTTCTGCTAGTACTATGGTGACATCTCCATATCTTAGATTATTGATATTCCTTACTTCTATTTTTACTCCTTTTTCTATGTCCAAGCTTGTTTTTCTTACAATATGTTCTGCCTATAAGTTGAACAAGTAGGGTGAAAAGATGCAGCCTTGTCTAACCCCTTTGCCTATTGGGAACCATTCTGTTTTTCCATGTTCTGTTCTGACAGCAGCCTCTTGTCCTGAGCACAGATTCCTCATCAGGACTATCAGATGTGTTGGCACTCCCATGTCTTTAATGGCAATTCCATAACCTTTCATAATCTGTGCAGTGAAAGGTTTTGCTATAGTCTATGAAGCACATGGGAATAGGAAGAGAATTGATGTTATGGATATTAGTAACAACAAGCTTGCGGAGTCTACTTATGGTACACCAATTGGAGTAGTGTGGGGCAGGGGGAGATATAGCATTAGCAGGGTGGAAAGAAAATATAGGGGAAGACGAGATCGATGCTTAATATCTATCCTGTCTTCCATCCACCCTGTTAGCCCAACGGAACTGAGGATTGTCCCAACTGTACCACAGATCCTTCCTTACCTTGCTTCTTTGCAATGCCAGGTCGGTTAAAAACAAATCACATATAATCTTTGATTTGCTGGAGGAAGAAAATGCCGACCTGGCTTGTTTTATGGAAACCTGGCTGGGGGATGATAGTAGCATGACCTGGACTAAGGCCCTCCCAGCTGGGTATACTGTGAAAAAACAGGTAAGAGAAAGTGGGCGAGAGGTGGGGGGGGGAGTGCCTTGGTCCATAAAGATGTCTTCAAATTGACCAGGAAATCTATTTGGAAAACAGCCCACATTGAGTGTATTTATCTTACTTTGAAGGTTAGGGACAGTCTGGGGATTCTGTTGGTATACCATCCACCCCATTGCTTAACAGACTCCCTGTCTGAGCTGACACAGCTGGTCTCGGAGTTGGTGTTGGAGTCATAGAATCATAGAATCATAGAAATTTAGAGTTGGAAGAGACCACAAGGGCCATGCAGTCCAACCCCCTTCCATGCAGGAACTCCCAGTCAAAGCATCTCCGACAGATGGCCATCCAGCCTCTGCTTAAAAACCTCCAAGGAAGGAGACTCCACCACCCTCTGAGGGAGTGTGTTCCACTGTCAAACAGCCCTTGCTGTCAGGAAGTTCTTCCTAATGTTGAGGTGGAATCTTTTTTCCTGCAGTTTGCATCCATTGTTCCGAGTCCTGTTCTCTGGAGCAGCAGAAAACAAGCTTGCTCCCTCAATGTGACATCCCTTCAAGTATTTAAACAGGGCTATCATATCCCCTCTCAACCTTCTCTTCTCCAGGCTAAACATCCCCAGCTCCTTAAGGCGTTCTTCATAGGGCAAGGTTTCCAGACCCTTCACCATTTTAGTCGCCCTCCTTTGGACACGCTCCAGTTTCTCCACATCCTTTTTGAATTGTGGTGCCCAGAACTGGACACAGTATTCCACCTGGGGCCTGACCAAAGCAGAATAGAGTGGCACTATTACTTCCCTTGATCTAGACACTATACTTCTATTTATGCAACCTAAAATTGCATTGGTCTTTTTAGCTGCTGCATCACACTGTTGACTCATGTTCAAAATGTGGTCTACTTGGACTCCTAGATCCCTTTCACATGTGGTCTCATTTAGCCAGGTGTCCCCCATCCTATATCTGTGCATTTCATTTTTCTGCCCTACGTGTAGGACCTTACATTTCTCTGTGTTAAATTTCATTTTGTTAGCTTTGGCCCAGCTTTCTAGTCTATTCAGGTCATTTTGAATTTTGATCCTGTCCTTTGGGGTATTAGCTATTCCTCCTAATTTGGTGTCATCTACAAATTTGATAACTAGGCTCTCAATACTGTCATCCAAGTCATTAATAAAGATGTTGAATAGCACTGGGCCCAGGACAGAACCCTGTGGGACCCCACTGGTCACTTCTTTCCAGGATGAAAAGGAACCATTGTTGAGCACCCTTTGGGTTCGGTCAGTCAACCAGTTACAAATCTATGTAACGGTTACCTTGTCTAGTCCACATTTTACAAGCTTGTTTGCAAGAATGTCATGGGGAACCTTGTCAAATGCCTTACTGAAGTCAAGATATACCATATCCACAGCATTCCCTTCATCTACCAAGCTGGTAATTTTATCAAAAAAAGAGATCAGATTTGTCTGGCATGACTTGTTTCTCTGAAACCCATGTTGGCTTTTTGTGATTATGGAATTATCTTCCAGATATTCACAGACTCTCTGTTAAATGATCTGCTCCAGAATCTTTCCTGGTATTGATGTCAGACTAACCGGACGATAATTGTTGGGATCCTCTTTTTTCCCCTTTTTGAAGATTGGGACTTCTTGTCTTTGGGGACCTCAACATCCACTCCAAGTTCAGTTCTTCAGATCTAATAGGTGCAGCTTGGGAGTTCATGGATTCCATGACATCCATGGGCCTTTCCCAATTAGTCTCAGGTCCAACATATCGTGCTGGTAATACACTTAATGTGCTCTTCAGTACAGATCAGGAAAATCCATGGGCAGAGGTGATTTGTACCTCTGCACAGTCATGGACAGACCATTTCCTGGTCAAGGTGAGGCTGAAGGCTACTGTCCAGACCCCCCTCTGGAGGACCTATTAGAATGGTCTTCCCCAGAAGGCTGATGGAACCTATATGGTACCAGGAAGCCATAAAGGGTTTTATGGTTGGGAACAATGTCTTGGTTGATATCTGGGATAATGATCTTACCAGGGCTATAGACAGTATCACCCCCCAATCATGCTTGCCAGTTCACATCAAATAGAAAACCATGGTACAAACAAGATCTTTGGAAAATGAAGCAGTCTGCGAAACTTCTAGAGCACTGCTGGGGAAAACATTGTCGCTTGCCTGACAAAACATGCCATAGTGATTTTTTGTATTCCTATGGAGTGGCAATTGATGCAGCAAAGAATTCATTCTATGCTGCATGAATTGTGTGTGCATGGTCGTGTCCAGTAGAGTTGTTCAGGGTGCTTAGGGAGCTGACTCAACTACCTTCCACACTGAATTCATTATTGGAACCATCTAAACTCTGTTGTGATGCTTTTAATTACTTCTTTGCAGACAAAATTTCTCAGATAAGAGTTGATCTGGACACGGGCATTGTGACAGAAATAGTTAGAGAGGTGTCCAATGATTCCATGGATTCTGTTAAACTGAATCAATTTATAATTAATGCATCCTTCAGGGAGGGAAAATTTCCATCCAAATTGAAGCTAGCAGTTTTAAACCACTCTTAAAGAAGCCCTCCTTGGAACCCCTGGTGAGTGTAATTGTAGTGTATGGTTTTTGTGCTGTAATGCAGCCTCAATCCTCAGGGAGAAGCGGAAAATATAAATAAATAAATAAATAAATTATTATTATTATTATTATTAAATATGCTGTTTTTTGGGGGGAATCCCTGGTGTGCTCCATTAGCCATTGTATGTTTGCAGTGTGGTCCCTAGTGCCCTTCCTTTCCTGAACCTCACTTGAACCTCTGGTATTTCTCTTTCCGTGTACGGTTGGAGTCTACATTTAGTTTTCCACATCTGTTGACACAAGTTGGTTAGGACTAGAGTTGACTCTGTCAATGTGGATTGCAGCAGTTCAATTTGAATATCATCTGTTCGTGATTATTTGTTTTTCACTATTTCTCTTATTGCAGTTTCCACTTTGCTTTTTAGAATATGGGGTTCATCCTCATATGGCTCTTGGTTCCATGAGATCTTTCTCATCCCTTTTGTATAATTCTCCTGTGTATTGCATCCAATGTCTTTGTATTCCTTCCTGGTCTTGAATTATGTTATTTTTATTGTTATAGAGCATCCCAGATCTTGCCTTGAATTTTCCTTTGATTTCCTGAAACTTGTGAAACAGATCACTTATTTTTCCCTTATTGTTGTTGTCTTCTATTTCTCTGCTTTGGTCATTGCAGTAATTTTCTTTATCTTTCTGCACAAGCCGTTGTACTGTTGCATTCCAAATTCTTAGTTTGTTCTTATCTCCTTTTGTTTTTCTTCTCTTCTTTTCATTATTGCTTATAGTGTTTTGTTTTGTTTTTGTCATCCATGTTTTTTTTTTTCTTTTTCTTTATTGAAAGTGTCTGTCTGCATTCTTCCTTTATTATGTCCCTGGCTTCAGACCATAGTTGCTCTGGTTTTCGGTCTTTAATGCTTAGTAGTGCAAATCTGTTTCTTATGTTGTTAGTAAAGTCTGTTGATATATTATTTAGATCATATTTTGGTATAATCACTGGTTTTGTTTTCATCTTGAGTCTTACTCTTATTTTTGATATGAGTAATTCATGATCTGTACCACAGTCAGCTACTGGTCTAGTCTTGGCCACTAGTATAGAGTTCCACTATCTTTTACTTCCAGTTATATAATCTATTGGATTTTTGTGTTGACCATCTGGTAATGTCCACGTGTATAGCCATCTTTCTGGTTGTATGAAAAATGTGTTTGCAATGAGTATGTTGCTGGCTTCACAAAAATTTATCAGAAATTCACTTGCTTCATTTCTTTTGCCTAATCCAAATCTGACTACTGTTTTTGATTCTTCTTTGCTTCCAATTTTTGCGTTCAATCTCCAATGATCAGCTTGACATCCTGGTCAATTTCTTTCTGCACTCCTTCATAGAATCTATCAGTTTCTTCCTGTTCAGCATCTGTGGTTGGTACATAGAGTTGAATTATGGTGATGTTCATAGGTTTACCATGGAGCCTTGCTGAAATGATTCGGTCTGATTTTGCATTGTTGACTGACTTCTTTTGCCACATCATTCCATAGTGTGAAAGCCACCCAATTTCTTCTTGTCTCTTCATTCCCTTAGTAGAACACTGTGTGGTTATTTGATTCAAAGTGGCCCATCCCTGTCCATTTTAACTCACTCACCCCCAGTACTGCTATGTTCATGTGTTCCATTTCCATTTTTATTATGTTCAGCTTCCCTTGGCTCATGTTTTTCACATTCCACATTACTATTTTATGTGTAATGCTGCTTTGGATGCCATTTGCCTTCCTAAGGGTGTCTGCTATTTGTCTTGGCATCTTTCTAATGCCCTTGGCTAATTTTGCAAATGTGATATTCCTTCATTTCTCCCTCTTTCTTTCTGTTAATGCTCTGTTCCTGCCTGTGTCTCACTTGGGCTGTCTCATCATAAGGTTTTCTAGGTGATGGAGTTACACAAGGAGGGCCACCTACACCTCCCTGTGCACAGGGCCAACCAATGTTAGCTATGTCACTTTTGTCAGTGACACCCACCACTACTGCTGCTGCCCTGTAGCTGTTTGTCTCCCTGTATTATTCCTCCTATTGTTGTTTGCTTACTTTCCTACCAATCCCCTTATGCTGTGAATAGATTCTACATTGTCTATATCATTCCTTACTTCACTTTTCTTTGACAGCGAGTAGTAGTTACAGTCAATGGCTGTAACACATTGGATTACACAGTCAATCAGATTCTCAACACAATTGAGCAGAAATACTTGATAATCAGTTTGCTCAGTCCCACTGAAGATTAATAGATGTGAATTAACACAATGCTAAGAATTTCGGCTTAACTGGGTTGTGGACCAGCCTGTTGCCTCTTAATTGCTCTCTAATTTTCCAGAGAGTGTAGTAACTTTAAAGCATGTTAGAGTGATTCTTTACATGAAACATCTGTAACATTTTCTTAAAATTATAAATGTTCTGGGATTGGGGACTCCAGCTGTTGCCCAACTTAAGGAATCCCCATGACATCAGCAGTTAGGAATTAAGTTTCATTTACCCATTTTGCCATGGTGAAGCAGAGGGGAGTCAACATGCTCCAGATGGTTGTTCTGGGTATTAAAGTGTGCCTGCTTTGTGATTGTGGTCTGGGACACAGGCTCTCTCTTTATGGTGCTGAAAGAATTGATTTCACCCTGCTTTCTAGAGAGTTAAAGAATCCAAGAAAGCATACACACACACACACACACACACACACAGTGTGGGAAACCATCTAAATGGCTTTATTGTTCTTCAGAATCCACTGCTCAATAATATGATGTAATGTTGTTTTCTGAAATACCAAGCTAGCTTTGGCCTAAGCCAGAATTCATTGACTTTAAGGAATATGTTATGATTTTTAGCTCAGAGTAATAGGGAAAATCATAACTAATTCTTCTTCAGTGTTAGATCCATACTTAGAGACAAATAATTGGATTTAAGACTTATTCTGTTGGTATACCGGCCACCCCGTGACTCTGTTGGTATACCGGCCACTAACAGACTCCCTGACCGAGCTGACTCAACTGGTCTCTGAGTTACTGTTGGAGTCACCCAGGCTTCTCGTCCTGGGTGACTTCAACATTCCCCTCGAGACCAGCCCTTCTGATCTACCTGGAGCAGCTCAGGAGTTCATGGAATCCATGACAGGTATGAACCTATCCCAATTGGTCAATGGGCCAACCCATTGTGTGGGTCACACACTCGATGGGATCTTTAGTATGGAAAGGGGAATATCCGTGGGCGGAGGTAATCAAAACCTCCACACTGTCATGGATGGACCATTCTCTGATCAAGATGGAACTTAGAGCTGCACCTTACCCCTCCGGGGTGGTGGACCCATTAGAATGGTCCGCCCTCGAAGGCTTATGGAACCAATTGGTTTCCAGAAGGCCCTAGAGGGTTTAATGGTTAGCAATGCTGGCGACTCTGTTGAAGCCTTTGTGAACACCTGGAATGCTGATCTTCCCAAGGCTCTCGACGTTATTGCCCCCGAGCCTCCTTTCCAACCCGCTTCGAACCGCAAACCTTGGTTCACAGAGGAACTCAGGGAAATGAAGTGGACTGGACAACGACTAGAACACAAGTGACAAAAGACTCGGTCCTCATCCGACAGAATTCGCCATAGGCAGCACCTTCGCACCTATCAGGAGGCATTGCATGCAGCGTGGAAATCTTTCTCTGCATTGTGTCTGCAGAGTCTCGTTCAGCAGAGCTGTTTAAGGTAGTTGGGGAATTAACACAGGTTCCTCCTGCGTTTAACCCCCTGCGTTTAACCCCCTCCTTGACCTGACGACAGCCTGCTGTGACACATTTAACAACCACTTTGCAGACAAAATCTCTCGGACAAGGGCAAACTTGGACGCCAATGTTTTCCCAACGTCCATAAATGAGGTAACCAGCAACTCCACTACTGTCATTTTGTTGGATGAGTTTCAATCTATAAGTACTGATGACGTGGACAAGCTTCTTGGAAGCATGAGGAAGACAACCTGCCCTCTTGATCCATGTCCATCATGGCTGGCCCAGGGAGGGGATACATTGAAGACATTCCTTCGGGATGTAATCAATGCGTCCCTCATGGAGGGTACTATTCCATCTTGTCTGAAGGAGGCGGCTGTAAAGCCTCTCCTGAAGAAACCTTCCCTTGGTCCCCTGGACAGAAACAACTACAGACCAGTTTCCTTGCTGCCGTTTCTAAGCAAGGTGATCGAGAGAGCAGTCGCCTCACAACTCTAAGCTGTCTTGGATGAAACCGACTTTCTTGATCCGTTTCAAACCGGCTTCCGAGCAGGATATGAAGTTGAGACAGCCATAGTTGCTCTGACAGATGACCTCCACTTGAGTATCAACAGGGGTAGTGTGACCCTGCTGGTGCTCTTGGATCTCTCAATGGCCTTTGATACTATAGATAATGCAATCCTTTTGGACTGGTTGAGGAAGATGGGTATCGGAGGCACTGCTTTGCTGTGGTTGCGTTCCTTTCTCTCTGACAGGTCCCAAAGGGTGAGGCTCGAGAACAGTTGCTCCTCTAAAATCGAGCTAAATTGTGGCATCCCTCAGGGTGCCATCCTGTCCCCAATGCTGTTTAATATTTATATGAAGCCGCTGGGTGAGATCATTCAGAGGCATGGAGCTCAGTGTCATCAGTACGCTGATGACATTCAGATATACTTCTCCATGACCAGATCATCTGCCCAGACCTCAGATTGCGTCTCTCCTCTCAATGACTGTCTCTTAGCAGTAATGGATTGGATGAGGGAAAATAAATTGAGGCTAAATCCTGACAAAACAGAGGTACTGAGAGTCACCGGCCCGAAAGCAGGTCTGGGAATATATCTTCCAGTTGTGGATGGAGTCACACTGTCCTCACAGGACTCTGTTTTTAGTCTGGGGGTACTTCTAGACTCATCGCTTCACATGACGTGTCAGGTGAATGCGGTAGTCAGAAGTGCCTGTTATCAGCTTCGGCTAATCCGCCAGCTGCGTCCTTTCCTGGAGATGAAGGACCTGGAGGTTGTGGTACATGCGCTGGTCACCTCACGTCTGGATTACTGTAACACACTCTGCATGGGGCAGAGTGATTCAGTTTATGGTGCTTTTGCTTAAGAAATGTCTTGAATTTGGCTCTATTAATTTTTCAGTATTGACTATCAAATGCCATGGCAAGACTTGTCAGTGCATTAACTGAGTTAGAAGAGTTAGTGCTTAGAAGAGTTAAGGGTTTTTCTCAGACAGTATGTAGCCTAAAATTCTAAGAATCTCCCAGCCAGCATGCCCTTTGGCTGTGCTGGCTGGAGGAACCTGGGAACTGTAGTTCCCCAAAATCAGTCGTTCTAGGTCCTGGTCTTAAGGAACCCTTCCTATTATTTCTGCAGACAGGAGCTGTAGAAAGCAGGCAATTTTGTATAAAATAAAAGACACCTGAAGAAGTTACAGTTTAATCTACGAATGCAAATTACCCTTGCAAATGAAAGGTAAGAGGAGATGTATTGTAACAGCTAACTAACAGGTGCAGTCCTTCTGGTTTTTTTGAGCCTTCTATGTCTCTGTTAAAACAATGCCACCTGCGCCCTTCTAGTTTTGAATCAAAATTGGCAGATTTAGTGAATTTAGAGGGGGAACAGGTTTTAAAGTGCTGAGGTAGGTATGTTAACATACCATTAGTTCACACCTAGTTTCTTTCTTGTAGAGTACATGACATTTCTTAGAATCATAACTGGAAGATTTTATAAACAGTTTTCTACTTTAGTCCAAGTGATGGTACAGAAAATCTATTGCCACACAGATAGCTATCTAGTCTTAAGTGGAAAAACTCCAACAAAGGACCTTCCAAAGTTTCTGTTCCACTGTCAAGCAGGTTGTATGAAATTTAGTCAAAACTCAAACTCCCGTTTCTTGTAATGCACATCTATTGGTATGTGTCTATTCCCTGGAGCAACAGAGCATATAGAGCAGATTTATTCAATATCTGCATGGCAACCCTTGTAATATATACATACTCATCTCGACAACTTTTTTTTTTTTACAGAGTTTTGCTTTGTACCCAGTCCCCTTACTATTTTTGCAAGGTTTCTCTAGACACATTCCAAGGATCAGTGTTTAAAACTTATTGTGGTGGGGTAAGAGGACATGCATTGCGTTGACTTTGGTGGGGTGCCACATGCCTCCGTGCATTTGTCTACAAATTAGGCCACTGCAGAACTTGGAAATGACAGATTAAAAGTAACAAGGGCATCTATTTACCTAGGGGTGGGGTTAGTGTAGGTGCAACAAAGGTAGACTTCAAAAGTAACATAGGTAGATATTATTTGTGTGTGTGTGTGTTGTTATAAGTAAAGCCTTCTAATTGCCTTCTCAAGCAGAGATGGGGAACTGCACAGTGTGAATTTCCCCCCAATCTCCAAGTATCCCCCACCCCCACCAAGTTGGCTGCTAAGCACTAACAAGATAACCAGAAGGAACTTCCAGCTTCTGGTTTTTGGCCTACTTTCCTTGTTCAGATGGTACGGAGGTGTGTGGAAGGTCCCCTTGTGGATGCTGCCAGGAGAGATTTTTACCCAGTTTGGGGTGATTTTCACCTATTTATTTATTTAACACTGAGGTTCTAGGTGATTCAAGGGATCTGGTGGATTTAAATAAGCATCATGAGTCCTGCATCCAGATTACAAGCTGCAGTTTGCCCACCCTTGATTTAAATTTTCTTTTAAAGCTCTTTTTGCGGGTATTTTACAGGGATTTCAACTGCTGTTTTCCAATCTTGTGTAATTTTCTAATCATTCTTTTGAGGTTGTTTTTTAAAGCAACAAAATGTAATTAAAAGAAACAAGCAGTGCAATAACTAGCACAAAGAATTACTTTTTAATCATTGCCATTAGTAATGACAGTTAATTTTCAAACACTATAATGAGTAACCAAAACAAATACATTTCAAAAGTTGCAATCCAAGTTGTGTGCCTTTGGAGTTTGAGGGAATACATTCAGGTGGGGAAAAAATCCCCAGCTGCTTTGTCAGCAGCAGACTAATCAAGACACTCATCTTTGTAAAAAGAATAAAATAATGAAAATTTACATCTACTCTCCAATCTTGGACCATGAGATTATAGAAATATTCTTCAAGGTGCTAACCAATGGTTTCTCTTCATCCTAGAGAGAGGTGAATAGTGCGGTGTTACATGGTTCTGTCCTGGGCCCAGTACTATTCAAGATCTTTATCAACGTTATGAATGATGAAATAGAAGGCATGCTCATCAAAGCTGTGGATGACACTCAGGTGCTGTGCAGACACCCAGGGGCTCCTGCAGCCGCCCCTTTTACAACCAGACCAGAGCCATGGCAACTGCATGCCACAGCCCCAATCTGGTCTTTGCAGGGCACAAAAAGGAGCTACAAAAAGTGGCTCCCTTTTGCGCCCTGAAAATGGCGCAGTAGCCACAGTGCTATGACTTTAAAGCACTCCTTCGGTGCTGCATCATGTGGACATAGTGCCAGAGGAGTGCTGTGATGTCACATGCTGTGTAGTACAATGTCCAGCATCACACCACCTTGGGAGTGGAGTCGGTGTGTGTGTCACATAGATGCTACGTCTCGACTCCACCCCCAACCTGGCTCAAACTGCCGGTCTGCACAAGGCCAAAATTAGAAGAGGTAGCCAATACTGCAAAGGACAGGATCATAATTGAAAATGATCTTAATAGATTAGAGAGCTGACCCAAAACTAATAAAATGAATTTCAACAGGAATAAATGTAAGGTACTACAGTATACGTAAGGAGGGAAAAAATTGAAATGCCCAGATATAGAAAGGGTGACACTTAACTTGACAACAGTACATGTGAAAGCAACCTAGGAGTCTTAGTAGACTGCAAGCTGAATGAGTCAACAATATGATGTAGCAGCTAAAAAAAAAAAAAAAAAAAGCCAATGTGATTCTAGGCTGCATCAATAGGAGTATAGTGTTGTGATCAGACCTTACCTGGAATACTGTGTCCAGTTCTGGGCACTATAGTTCAAGAAGGATATTGGCAAGCTGAAATGTGTTCAGAAGAGGGTGAACAAAATGGTAAAAAGTCTGGAAGCTATGCCCTATGAAGAAAAGCTTAGGGAGCTGTGTTTATTTAGCCTGGAAAAGAGAAGGTTTAAAGGTGATATGACAGCCATGTTTAAATATTTGAAAGGGTATCATATTGAAGAAGAAGCAAGCTTGCTTTCTGCTGCTTCAGAGACTAGGATATGGAGCAATGGATTCAAACAACAGGAAAAGATATTCCTAAGAGTAAGAGCTGTTTGACAGTGGAGTATGCTGCCATAGAGTATGGTAGAATGTCATCCTTGGGAGGTTTTAATCAGAAGTTGGATAGCCATCTTTCGGGAATGCTGTGATTGTGTATTCCTGCGTGACAGGTAGTTGTACTGGATGGTCCTTGTAGTGTCTTCCAACTCTATGATTCTAAGATTTTACTCTTGCAGTATTTTGAGAGTGTTGAGTTGCAATTCCTATCATCTACTTTGCTATAGAGTGAAGAAATGGTTTTCATGCCATGTGGATCAATTCTTGATCATGTGTAGATGTGGTATTCTGGACAGGGACTCTATGGGGCAATACAGACCACCCAAAAGGGGCGGTCTGTTACCACTTATTTTTTGCTGGGGAGCTTCACTGCAGCAGCTAAACGCCATGGTTAAGTTCCACAGCAAAAAAGGAGCAGGCAAACCGTGCTCCTTTTTTGTGCCGGAGTCGCAGTGCGATTTACGGAAAAGGTGCCATTGGGCACCTTTTCTCCAGTGCGACTGCAGAGCTGTATCTAGCAGCTCCGCAGCTGTGCTGCCGCGCCATTACATGTTAGGGTTTGTGAGTGTGCGAACAGTGCGTGCTCACGAACCCTAATGGCACCGCCCAGGCGCCTCTTTAGGCCCATCTAGATCGGGCTTATGAGACCAAAGTGTGTCAAGTGTTTTTGAAGGGTACTAATAATACAGGGGGAGCCTACTCTGCTTTGCAGGCCTGATCAATGCACAGAGGTCAAGAGTACATTCTCACTCTCTGTTACTTTAATGCTGAGTTATTATCTGAACTGGACTTAATATCCTAGTATAGTCAGTGTCTCTTAGCTTCAGTTCACCACATTCCCAATTGGGTAATAACTATTACCTACATTATAAGATTACATTCCATATTATTAAGATAAATTTATAAGGAGTAAGTAGTGAAAAAGCTGAAGTTTTTACCGAGAAGCCAAAGAGGGAGATTTTAAAAAACCTTTGTGGTGTTAGACACCAAGAAATGATATGACCTAGTGGTATACTGAATATGGAAAACTGCTTTCTTAAAAAGTTACTGTATAAAACTTTGTAATAGGTGCTTTATAGACAAAATATGCTGGAGGTGGTGATGATGCTCAGATAACAGAATTTATAAAGAAATAAAATATGCTGGAGGTGGTGGTGATGCTCAGATAATGGAATTGTTGTATTGCAGTGTCAGCAAACAATCAAGCCCAGGGGAGGAAGAGGAAAACCTGGGAAATTTATTTTTAATAAATATAATAGGATGAGTGTGTCGTTATCTCCTGAAAGAACTTATTTCTACTTATTATATTTATTAAATATCTTACTCTTCACTTGATCTCTTAGCAAAGTCAGTCTCACAGCTTCAGCATATCATGTTCCATATGTGGTATGGGAGATGATTAGAGTGGCAATTGGACTTTTCAGTGCAGAGGCGGGACACCAAGCATTACAATTCAAAAATATTGGGAGGGCCACAGTTTCTCAATCCTAATTTAGAGATACAACTTGAGGTAAATATAGTTTAGGAGCATGAAAGGCTGAAGAATGAAAATTAGCTGAAGAATGGATATTTACATTTGTAGAAACAATGATGGAGGAATAATTGAACAGATAGATGTTCCTCTGCCCTGGGAAACCTATAGTTCAAAGATAACACTGAACATATTGGAAAAAAGAGGCATGGTGTTGGAATATCATAGCATGCGGCCATATATCCAATCAATGCAGAATTGTGGTTAAATAAATCCACTTGGTCCCTTTCAGAGCTTGTTTGGATTTTGGGCACCAAGTGGTCTAAAGCAGCAGACTGACTGGTCTGGGATATGAGCCAGGTCCCTGTTTTCCCCATCACTGAAGGATGTATCATATGTAGCTCAGAGAAGTTACTTTTTCTTGGTTCTTCCTTAATAGGGAAAATATGGTATATGACAGGAGTACCTCCTTCCCACTTTTTGCATCAAATCTGATGTGTCTTTTGCATCAAATCTGATGATGTCTCTACATGTCTTTGCTATCCATTTACACCTGTGGTGTGTATCTGTATGTGTGTAGGGGAGCAACATCTTGAAAGGCAAGGCCCATATTTGAAGGTTTGTATGGACCTAGGGGTATTCCACAATCACTAACCAGGTTTATATCCTCTCTCTGGTGGAATGTGTGCATGGTTGTGGGGGAACTCCATGCTCTAAATCATATCCAGAAAGAAAGAAAAACAACCAGAAAAGTAATTTTGAGTTTTAAAAAGATGGTAGATTATTTCACACTGGGGAATTAGAGATGTAAAGGATATTCACAAGTTTGTGTGTCCTAATATATTAAGCACTACATTAAAAACAACAACAACAACAGCTGTGAAATTTTAAAATCATTTTGGTATTTATTGAAAAACAAAATTTGTACAAAGGAAGGGACTATGTTTTGTGTAAAAATGAAGGTGGTGGTAACTTTTCTCCTACAATGAAATCTCACCCACCCCCAGCAAATCAATCAATCAATAAATTATTGGAAAATGTGTAAAAAAGTGCAGTCTCACCTAGTGATGAGAAAAATAATATTTAATATCCCTTCACTTTCTGCATACCATTATGACACAGCAGTCCATATCAACTTTATCCATATCAAAAATCTACACTCATTGTAACGGCAGACTTATTGAACAGAATCCCACAGCAAAATGTGATCTGGAGAATTTTGTCGTATGGCTAAGAATGCCCTAGGGATAACATCTGTTGGCAATCATATTCCTGATGAATTGGGAACAGGGTGCACCAACTGTTGAGAATCCAGTGCAGTGACTGGCTTGGGGCATTACTGATCCAGATGGCATGGGCTTCTCAATCCCAGCACACCTGCAGCACATAATAATGGCATCAAATATGGAAGATTCCTTTGAAGTCATGGATAAAGCTCTTTATCAACCACAGTGAAGCAAGAGATTTATCTCAGGAGTGTCATGGGATTTCAGAATGAGTTTTGGAATTTCCTCATACAATGAGCCTTTTGTTTAGAAAGGATGGGGCATGTTGCCCTGAGCAAAGTACCAGATTGACAGAAACTGTGAAATTGTCTACCCACATCAGAGGAAGGAAATTGGCATTAAGCAGGAAGTGCTGCAAGGCTCAAAGCATGGGCATGAAAAATTATATGGCAACCCAGAGATATATTGCCAGCTGCATAAGCCACTGGAACAGCTCCCACCGAAACCTCCCTGCGGTTATCACAAAGCTTTGGAAGGGAAAAGAATCCCAAACCCAAAATCTGTCATTAGCCAGATTGCCAATCTGCTGATGTTCTTATCAGCAATTTATCAAGAAAGGTATCTAAGTAAGCAACTCCATTTGACAGGATATAGGGAAAGAAATTTAGCAAATAGATAGATAGATAGATACATGTCAAACATGATGGAAGAAATGGTTAATCATGTCCCAGAGGTTGGACACACCTGCAGGGAACTGGGCTATTTCCCATTCTCTGTGGAATTATTCCATGTTGGTCTTGAAATAATAGCAATAGGTCTCCCTGCCTAAAAAAATAATAGTTGTTATTGTCTTGGTGGATCCCATTCCATATTCTGGCCTTCATGTTCATGATGTGTTGTGTGTTGTTAACTATCTAGAGTCGACCCCAACTCATGGCAACCTTGTGGATGAGACATCTCCAAGCTCTCCTATCCTCCACTTCTCTGCTTAGTTCCTGCAAATCCAGGCCCATGATCTCTCTGATTGAGTCTATCCATCTGGCATGCGGTCTTCCTCTCTTTCCATCCATTTGTAGATAACGAACAACTTGTGTATGTGAAGGGCACATAAAAATTTATGGGAAGATAAGAGAAAATGCATGTTTAGTTGGAAAGCCAGAGTCTAGTTATTTACACTTACATCAAAATAGGAGAATAAAGGTCTCCAGCTCTTGAAGAGGTGAAAATCTTTTCAGGGTAGAAATAATTATCTGTAACTTGCAGACCTCCCTGGTTGTTTTGTACATGGTTTTAATGCCAAGAAACTGGCTCATGCTAGTTAGAGGAAAATGAACATAAACAAACGAGTGTTATTGCTTTGCCAAGAGAAGATGTCTTACACTCTACAGAGAGTACACTTCTATACATGTCTATTGGGAAGTAAGTCCCGTTAGGTTCAGCAAGGACATTCCCCTCCAACAGCCCCAGGTTAGTTACTATCAGGTTGCAGAAATCTTGACAGCTTAATTCTTGATTTCAGCAGCACAAACTGGTTTCTACATGTATCCCCTAATTTCCAGTCACATTATTAGAATGACTCACTGCTAAATTGACTCCATTGATAAATAAGGCTGGACTTGTAAGCTAATATTGTTAGCCTAAATAGGACTTTTGAGGGGGCCTGAAATGCTTAACAAACCCTCCCATTATACCCCAAATGCTTGCCTTGTGTGTAGCTGTTTATTGGTGTTTGGTGTTCATCTTACAAGCTGTTACAACATCATTTTTAATTAATAATTTTATTGCAATTTAATTATTATAAAAAAGAACCCCCCCCCAAAAAAAGTTGACAATGCCACAAGGACAATAAAAGACACTCTTCAGTGACAATGCATTTCTGATAGCACTTTATTTGTGGAATTGGATGTGATAATCATTTGTACAATTACTTGCCATTTCCGCTTTATTTGTGGGATGCTTTAAATACGCTTTAATCTTTCTTTTTTGCCAAAATCAGCCCCAGTGTGATAATCTCCATGCTCTCTCTGCTTTACAGGAAGGTGACAGAAAAACCCCTCTAAACAAATTCTGCCAAGAAAACTTTGTGTCAAGTTCACCTTAGGGTTGCTATAAGTCAGAATGACTTGAAGGCACATAACAATAACCACCTCAGTTGAGAGTTTAATTTGTCCAAGTCATGCTGTTTTGTCCTTGCCCTGTCACCCCAGTACAGAGAGTATCTCCCTAGAGTCCATAAAATATCCCCATACTTTGCAGTCAAAAGAACTACACCAAAGAAGAATCACTGAGAGTTACATTGGGTTAAGGTATTTCATCAGAAGAGAACATGACAGACAGATAAATCAAAGGAAACATATTCAAAGGTAGCCATGTTGGCCATGTAGCAAAAGACAATAGCATCCAAAATCCACACACAGTGATACCTTTATTTGATCAGTCAAAATGCACAAAATACATGATGTGAGCTTTTGACACTCCATTGGCTTCTTCATCAGGGAAAGCTGTTACAAATCATTCCGAAGAAGCATGTTTTAAAAATGATGATGTTAGTTACAGGGCTGCATTTTGTCAAGGTATTCTTCGTGTAATCTAATACCATCATCTAACCATGGCATTTTATGATATGAGCTGGTAAGGAATCTACATTTTGTTTTTCAGCACACATTTGTGTTCTGGCATTGAAACTGGGTGTATGTCTCATAACAGTCCATAATTAGCTCAGCTGTTTTGTGTAGACAGTGGGATTCAGGGGTCAGCAGCATCGAAAAATGCCCTTTTCAAGAACTATTTCTGAAATGTCATTATAAAAATACTCATATGCTTTACAAGATTTTTTTTTAAAAAAAATAGCCACATAATCCTGTGCATACGTACTCAAAAGTAAGCCCAACTGTGTGTTCAAAATTAAATATTATCATTATTTTGTTTATAGCAAGTGAACCAGGATGGCAAACCCATCCCTATAATCTCCTCTATTGTGTTTTTCTGTACTACCGCAATTGAACTTATTTTGTGCAATTCACAGATAGACATGTCATGTGGCACCTAATTTGGAGATATTAAAAGCAGCTTGCACTGTTATACTATAAAATTTCTGCAACTGTATTTGTTTAAACAGTGACTCCCCAAGATACTGCACATGCTATGGAAAGTGTTTATTCAGCAAAAGTGATTTATCTCTATATTACTGCAGGAACAAAACCATGGTCTTGCTTATCCACAAAGAAGTAAATCACATGTACTTTGCTTTGAGGGCTTACTCTGTCGTAATCATTGAGATTGCAAGTAAGTGGCACAGTTTCATAAATAAAAGGAGATGAAGAAAAAGTTGCTTCTGACATTATGCAATCTAAAAACATTTTAACTCAGAAGCATAATACACCAAAGATATCTTAATATTGCTCCAGATAGCTGTTTTCATTTCAGATCATTATTGTAGGGACAGGCCCTTTAAAAAAATGTTAACATTGGCAGAAATTGTGAATCAGGAAATATATCATAACATTCTGCAGAGGCAGAACTATAACACTTCTCCCCACTTACCCCACTAACCATCCTTTAACCACTGCAGCCCCCTCATTCCAATTTCCTGGCTGACGCAGAAATGTCCAGTTATGTTCCTGCATATAGCTGGAAGTGCAGGAATGAGGCATCCTTTGGGATATCATTTCATGTTTAAAAAAACTAAACTAAATTAAATATCCTTTTAAAAATAGATTGTATATCTTTGGCAGGACTGTTTCTTTTTGTTGTTTTATTTGGTGATAGTCAATCAGCTTTTCAGTTGTTACTGATTCATATCTTCAACTTCTGCCTCGTGGGCTTTAGGTTCAGTGCAGCATTATACATAGCCAAAGCCATGCCTATAGACTGTGCAATATCATGTGAAATCTGGGGTCTTCAGTTCCTTAGTAGAATAGGTAGGATAAGGTTAGCCTACCCTTACATAATGGATTACCTGGATAATTGCTTAATGACAAGCCCAACTGGCAACAACACTCATGCAGTCCCCTTAGCCTCTTTTATATCCTTGCTGATGAACTAGGGGCTCCCCCTCACTCAGGATCAGACGGATGATCCAATAACTCAGATAACTAATGTGGGCATACAGATGCAGTATAACCAACAGAAAGGTCTAGGGGAAAAGTGTTCACAAAGAAAAACATAAAAATAGTTTTAATGTCTAAAATATTCTGATGATGCAATGACAAAGAATTCCCCTACATCAAAATAAGCAGTGGATCCCTCGTGGCACAGTGGTTAAATGCCTGTACTGCAGCCACTCACTCAAAACCATAAGGTTGAGAGTTCAATACCAGCAAAAGGGCTCAAGCTCAACTTAGGCTTGCATCCTTCCGAGGTCGCTAAAATGAGTACCCAGATTGTTGGGGGCACGTAGCTTACAGTTGTAAACCGCTAAGGCAGTATGAAGCGGTATATAAATGAAGCTGTTTGTTTTTTGTTTTTTGTTTATAAACTGTGCAATACACTGTGCAAAAATGCATAAAAGACAAAGAGTATCTAAACTTCTAAAATACATCAAAAGTAAAAAGTATCAAAATACCCAAACACATTTTGACAAAAGTCTTCCTCAGTTGTAAAGCAAAACTGTGGTACCAGCAAAACTATTATCCTATTGCCAAAGAATCATCCAGTATATGTAAATAGGATAGATCAGGCTTATAATAATTCTGTGTCCTGTATACTCAAACAAATTGCAAGGCATCTTCCTGATGCAAAAACATGGAGACTTCTTGAGGAATTCATTGTTCTCTGCCTCAAAGAGGCCTGTGACCTCACTGGAATGGAGACATATTGGATTGCAAAAGAGGGGTTCCTATTGAGATGCAAATGGACTTTAAATTTCCTGGACTTAGAAAATTTCCCTATTGCTGCATGGCCAGAAGGAGGAGGAGCCTGCCTGCAAAAGATATCCTTTCCATCATAACAAATTTACTAAGGAACCAAACAACAGGCAGGCATCTGACTAACATCTACAATTGTCCTCTCACCTCCTGTTTTCTTTGTAACATCTTGCCTGATGAAGAAGCTCATGGAGTTTTGAAAGCTTGTAAAAAGTATATTGTGCATTTTGATTGGCCAATAAAGGTAACATTGATGGATTTTCATCTTTAGAGGAAGAGTCCCAGGCCTTGGCCCCCAAACTGGACCATCATATTGATCCATTATGGTTTGCAACTAGCTATGACCAATATTTCTCAGTCAAACTTCAAGGTCTGCCTGATACACACATACAGTGGGACCTTGTTATCCATTGGGGTTTGGTTCCAGGATCCCCTGTGGATAACGAAATCTGTGGATGCTCAAGTTCCATTAAATATAATGGCAGAGCAAAATGGAAAATCAAGGTTTGCTATTTGAAATTTATGTTTTTTAAAAATATTTTCAAACCATGGATGCTTGAATCTGTGGATAAAAAAATCCATGGATAAGAAGGGGTGACTCTACAACTGAGCAAGAATGACTTTATAACTAGAAAGAGATTGGACAGGTTATATGCAGCCAAGACAGTCCTTGGCATCTTGTTTTTCCATTTCCTGAAAATGAAGCTCTTTTGGTCAGACTTGCTGGAGAGACATTCTTGGTGTGAGACTTGAAATCGGGCAAGGTGGACATTTCAAGGCACGTTACCAGGACTAATGTTCTGTGTCAGCTAAGGGTGACCAGACTATAGAACATCCAGACATTTAATCCAAGTCGGAAGTGCAATTCCACCAGATATTATTCGTATATCAAACTAGAAACAGGACACGGTGCTCCAGGCAATAAGTTATAAGCTGTTATGTTAGTCTTGGTTGTAAGATGTTTGTTAGGAGATAATGGGATTGTCCCTTGCTCACCCCTAGCAATGAATAGGCATTCAGGTGTATACTGTGAGAAGGAATTGGGGTCCACATGTTCATCTCCCTGAGCTGGATATCCTTAATGGGTCTTGGAGTGAACCTGACCTGGGGCAGGTCCAGCTCGAAGTCTGGATCACTTTTTGGCAGAGGGAAGGGT
The DNA here is from genome assembly GCA_034509955.1 of Urosaurus nigricauda. Lineage (NCBI taxonomy): Eukaryota > Metazoa > Chordata > Lepidosauria > Squamata > Phrynosomatidae > Urosaurus > Urosaurus nigricauda. Next base: position 152,776,725 of record JAOEGL010000005.1, on the reverse strand, counting down.
TCTTCATTGATAGACAAGCAGATTGCCCAGTGGCAGGACCTGCCTTTTATATCACTCCAGTGCCCATAACAGGTGTTGCCAATGAAGTTGTGGCCATTTTTATACCAATATAATTGTCAACGTGTAGGATCTTTTTGATACCTCCCATTCCAATCTGTACAGCACCTGGGGTAGCAAATTAAAACTTACTACCCTAAAACAATTATGTACTTTACATCTAAATTATTTTCTCCTTTCACAGGGTAAGTGATTAGTCTCCTCACTGACTAACAGGTCAGAGCTGAACTGCTCAGTGACTCCCATGTATCATGTGCAAGAATGCTACATCTGCTGGAATATGGAAAGAATGAATAAATTCTTGCATCTGCCATTTTTATCTGTGCAGGTAGCCACATAGAACTCTAGGGAGCCCTGGGGAGCCCCATTAAAATCAACAGACATGATTTTATTTGTGGGACCAAGGCCAAAGGAAAAATACAGCAGGTGTTAATATTTGAAAGTTGGAAGTAACATCAGCCATCCAACTGTGTTGTGGTTTACAGCTGCCGATTATCAGTCTCTTTTCTCAGAAATGCACACCTGGGATAAGTTCCCATGGAAAGTCAGTTCTGTATGATGTGTAGCCTGGTAGCAGAAAAGACTGCAAGGTGTTTTGAACTGCTGCTACACCCCTCACAAAAACAGTTTTTCATTGGTGCTGATTCCCTCAACTGTATCCCTTTCCATGATTCCCAGATTTTCCTATAGAAGAAAGCCAAATTATTTTTCATTTACTTTATTAGCTGGAAAGAATTTTATAGCAAATGAAATGCTGGCATAAAAAGAAAGTGAGATTTCCAGCTGATTTTCTGGCTTCCTTTAGTATGAGTTGGGAAATAAAAGCCTAGATTCTCCCTTCACACTGGTTATGCAGAGAATATTCTTCATGCATCATTTTGTTAATCGGATTTGCACACTATGCTGTTTTTCCCCAATTCGGCAATAAAGAAGTTTAATTTATCAGTGCTTGGCCAAATACTGAAAGTAGGGCCAACTCCAAAAATGGAGGGGATAATGCTGACTGGGCCCATCTTTTCATTCCTGTTCCCAGTTGCCTGTTTACTTCCCCCTTTCCTCAGCTTCAATCCATTCAGCTACCTAGAAATATGCAAAACAAATCAAGATGTTGTCCTATTTCTTTATCTTGTCATTGAGCAAGCATGCCCTGTGAACAAGGTAAGATGGCAAGAAGAAACTGCCAGAGGTTATAGATACTGGTAATGCATCCTCTACTGGGATGTGAACACTGTAAGGTACTGCCTACTCACTGAAAATCGTTGAAAAATAGGTTAGTATGATTTTTTTTCCTGGGAAAATATTCCTCTGAAGTGTGAAGGGAAATGTTACAGCTCATGGGGTAAGCATTTATTGGGAAAAGTTATCATGATACACAAAATTCTCCTGCATGGGCACCCAGGACATGAATGGGAGTAATTATAGAACATGCACATTCAGCAGTACTTCTTAGCAGATTGTTCCTAAAATCAGAACCTGGCGAGTGGTGGTGGTGGTGGTGCTGTCAGCAGAATGTTTAATGGCACAATCTTGTTCATTTATCAGAAAAATCTTGGTGACTTCATCGGGGCTTACTTCCTAGTAAATGGGTCTAAGATTACAGCTAAAGGCTCCTTGATTTCAGTGGAGCCAAGAAATTTTGTCCCCATCCTGCATCATGTAGCATTGCAGATGGGGAGATTTTTTTGCTGGCCTCCATTGGGGAAGAAGCCAGTATAAACATGCCATGCTGCTGTCTGCCTCAACAGAGAGCATAGGTGGTGGAGTTGAAAGGTTTATAAGTTCCTCTTGCTCACTACTCTCTCTCTTTGTGTTCAAGTAAAGAGGAAGGTTCAGGAGTTTTTCACACAGGGTAAGGAGGGATCACTTCCGTCCTTACCCCGTCCTTATCACTTCCGTGCTTATCCAGTCCTTACCCTGTCAGTGGCTCCGTCATTGTATTAATGTGAGTTTCCATTAATACAAACTGATGGGGCTATGCCACTTCAGGGGTGGGAGAAAGATAGGATAAGTGCAACCTTGTCTGAAAATCTTATCATGATTACATAAGAATGTGTCACAGATGCGATAATGATGTCGTTGTATGATAATCTTTACATGATCACGCGGGAAGGATAGAAAAGGGACAGGACACAGGCGTCCCTTCCCCTGTGTGATAATCTCCCATGTCAAGAGTTACATGGATCTCTCCTATGTTGTAAATCACTGAACTACAGATGGCAGCCTCTCAATGAAGAACCTTCCAGACTAATTCCTAGATAGGTCATTGGATTCTACTGGGCAGGAAGAAATACACATTGTTCCCTCTTGTTTTATCTGAGCCTTGTTGCATTCTTGCTTCTCCTTGAGCCCTAACATTTAAATTGCTTCTTCACCTTGCCTTCTGACTTATTCTTTGGCCCACTGTTGACTTGTCCCATGTTTCCTGGGTCCATCTCACTTTTGGTAAGCATCACCATATGTTCCTCTCAAATGTACCATGCCCATTGGTCAATCAAAATGATTTTAATTATTTCATTGACCATGTTAACAGGGCTGACATTATTATTGTTGTTGTTGTTGTTGTTGTTATTATTATTATTATTATTATTAATCGTATTTATATAGCACTGTAAGTTTACACAGTGCTGTACATAAAATCTTATAGTTAGATGGATCCCTGCCCACAGGCTTACAGTCTAAAAGACATCTCAAACAAACACTTTGAAGAGTGCAAAATCAAGCTAATCCAGAGTAATGCTAATGACAGAAGAATCATAGAATCATAGAATCATAGAGTTGGAAGAGACCACAAGGGCCATCCAGTCCAACCCCCTGCCATGCAGGAACTACCAATCAAAGCATCCCTGACAGATGGCCATCCAGCCTCTGCTTAAAGACCTCCAAAGAAGGAGACTCCACCACTCTCCGAGGGAGTGTGTTCCACTGTCAAACAGCCCTTACTGTCAGGAAGTTCCTCCTAATGTTGTGGTGGAATCTCTTTACCTGGAGCTTGCTGACCCAAGTGATTTCTCCAAATGCAGGAAACTCGACTGCATAATTTGTTGTAGTTCCAGGTCCTAGTCTCTGGAGCAGCAGAAAACAAGCTTGCTCCAACCTCAATATGACATCCCTTCAAATATTTAAACAAGGCTATCATATCACCTCTTAACCTTCTCTTCTCCAGGCTAAACATCCCCAGCTCCCTAAGTCGTTCCTCATAAGGCATGGTTTCCAGGCCCTTAATCATTTTAGTTGACCTCCTTTGGATCCGCTCCAGTTTCTCCACGTCCTTTTTAAATTGTGGTGCCCAGAACTGGACACAATATTCCAGGTGGGGCCTGACCAAAGCAGTATAGAGTGGCACTATTAATTCTCTTGATCTAGAGACTATAGTTCTATTGATGCAGCCTAAAATTGCATTGGCCTTTTTAGCTGCTGCATCGCACTGTTGAAGAGTGCATGTCCAGTGTTGACTATCAATATGGTAGTAGCAAGATGGCCTGACTGCACTAAAATCTGTTAGATAGAACAAAATGTTCTAGGCTGATGATTGTGGTGATGATTCTATAGCATGAGGAGCAAAGAAAACAAGCAACCATTTTCAACTTTCAGCTCTTATGTGCAAACTTGTAGAAATCACTGAAACTTGGTAAAATGATTCATTTTAAGCTCAAAAACTGCTATGAACTCATTCATGGACCTGATGAGTATCACAGAGAGAATTAAAAAAACGAGTGTCAGTTATTGGTGTTTGGTTATTTAAAAGAAGAACATATGGAAATATTGAAGATTGACTTTCAACAAATCCCTAAACATAAAGTTGTGAGGTGCATTTGTTTTGTTTTCCTACTCTCTGCTCTGTTGTGTCTTAATATCTGAGGCAATAGCATGATCTGTATTTCCCATTACTTATGGTGCTACATAGCTAGCCACTGTTTTGACTCATCAGGATGACAGTGAGACATTTTAAGTAGGCTCCAAAGCTCCTAAACATTTAAGTTGTGGTTTTCAAAGGAAATGGCCTAACAGCTGCATTGGTGAATGATGTACACAGCAGAAAACCAAACCTCAAGAGTGTTTTAGGGGTGTGGTGAGTAAAACATCCAAGTGCAATTTAATGCTTTCAGCATAAAAGTAAAAATCTTTATCTGGAATTCTAAAAGTATAGGTTACACAAATGGAAAGAAAGCATCACCTGCAATGACTTCTCCTGGTCTACAAAGGAGATATTCAAACTGGTCCATATTCTGGCATATTTCACAAAAGAGGAAAACTATTTTTTCATGCTTCTTATTACAACTGCTTTTGAAGGAATTCCAGAAAGTAGTGCATGCAAATGCGAAGGAAAGGTTATGAAATGCATGTGACTTGCAAAGAGAACCCAAGATAGTTTGCTTCCTGGGCCAAAAAACAAACAAACAAACAAAACCCCCAAAAAACAAAATGCCACTCTGTTTTGGACATTTCCAATACAAAAATTGACTGGGGTGACAGCTGAGTTATCAACACTGGCACCTAAATAGTGAACAGCTATGCCATGCCATGCCACTTCAAAGTATCGGGGTAATTTAGGGCATACAGACAGGCTATGTGGGACAAACAGTTCCATCCTGCAACAGTGGGAAATGGTCAGAGAGTTGGGAGGAGTCCCTACTGCTCTTCCCAAGCATTTGGCATCTGGGATGATTGCCCCACTCTACCTAATGGCAGGGCTAGTGAGAGAATGAGTCTGCACATCTCCTTTTTACCTTAGAAGAATAAGAACAAGTTAGTGTATAATCACATGAAGTGGTTTTCATGTCACTGTTTATAATTATAATTAGATTTCACTAAGGTAGTAATCTACAGCTATGTATTCGTGACTGGTTCATACTCATAATTTCCTTGTATTTCCTAGTTTAGTAGATACATAAGTACTTTCATATTCCCTATGTATTTTGTAAACTAGGGAATGCAGAAGGACTGTGAAAGTCTCCCATTTCTAACTTACTGGGCAGTAGCTGCAATGATCAACAATGGTCTGTTTCCCCTGTCAATTGAGAAACAATTATCCCATCTTCCCTCATGTGATCGATCTCCAGTGCATGAGAAGATTGCAGCAGGGTCCTTGCTGTTTTCTGTCACAATGCAGATTGCTCATGTGAAGCTATGAGCAAATACAACAAAATCCAAAATCCACAAAAAAGCAATGACTTTATTGGCCAACCAAAATGCAGAAAATACATTGCATGATGCATTTTCTGCTGTTTGGTCACCCAATAACAATATCACTGTTCTTATGGATTTTCTTGTATTTTGCTACATGATCAGCATGGCTATCCCTGAATATAGTTTTGGGAAGAAGTGGTAATATCAGTCAGCTGCTTCCTGTCCAAAAGGGGAACAGCTCCCCTTCAAGCGTAAGTGGGGATTGGGTGGGGGGGTGGGAGTGGGGAGTCAAGCCAGAAGACACTAAATAGATAGTAAACTAATGTGGTTATATATTTCTGACTGCCTTAATGCATTCTGCCAAAATATTTAGGTGCAGATACATATTTTAGATGCCTGTCAAGCACTTTGAGATGGTGAGATAGGGGTCCTTTTTTCATTCTGTGTTGACAGAAGTCTTATTCATAAATTCTTCACCATTCATAGGACAAAATGAAGGGGTAGGCAAAACTTGATGGTTTCCACATTTTAATTTGATGGTTTCCACATTTTAAGCGACAAAACTTCTTCACACAGAGGACCTTACAACCATTATTGGATTCACACAGCATTAAATTTTCCCAATCTTAAATTTTATTTGTCTCATTCCTACAGAAGCTGCTTACTTTTTAAAAAAAAAATAAAAAAATCCACATACATTTTATTATGCATTTTCATGCACATTTCCCCTAATATCTGTGTTTCTGCACACATTTTTCTCCATATACACCTTTTTGGTGAATGGTTTTCCTTATTTAATGCTTGTTATTCATATTAATGTTAAAATATGCATTTTTGTACGCAACATGTATGCAAAATTTTGTTTGTTTGTTCAGAAATGAGATTCACAAATTGCTTGGTGGTAAGATTTACTAAAAATAGCTGCATTCCAGTTTCCACAGTAATTTGTGAAGTGTGTAATTGGCAAATTCTCATCAAAATGTGAAGAAAACAAAAATATCCAAGTGTGGTAATGCAACCAGCCAAATGGTCAGCTCATTGTACATTGTACCCTGATGACATGCAGGAGGAATTGCAGCCTCTGTTAACACCTTCTCCATCAACACAAGAAGCTTGGGTGGAGTGATGTAGTGAGCACATATTCCCATCTATATTCTCGTCTAACTATAAGATTGTACGTACAGCACTGTGCAAATTTATAGCGCTATATAAATACTAATAATACTAATAATAATAATCCAAAGTTTTGAAATATTAATTTAGTGGGTCACAAATTCTAGAATCCAACAGCTATAATTGCCACTAATTTCACTGGCTCTGGAATTCTGAGAGTTGCAGTCCAAAAATGACCAAGCTGTCAATATACCCCTATTTATTTTATTCTCTGAAAACATGACAAAAGCTGTCATGTGTACAAGTTAGTCAAGACCTTGAATCCTCCTTTCCTCCACGATTGAAAATTTGCATCACTGAAGAGGCTTCTCAGCCCCAGCTTGTGGATCAGAAAGGAATGGGGTGGTGGAGGTGAAAAACAGTGAGCTTCTCTTGTTCCCTTATTGCACAACCACATGAGTTACTGTGTTTCCTATGTACAAATTGAACATTCTTTTTGCTCTATTGTGGGATGATTGGGTCCAACACCTTTTGGGATCTTTAAGGTTAATATATGCAGCATAATTGTGTGGCTTTGGGTCCTGACATTTCTCAAACAGGGAAGAAAAATATTTAGCTCATTGCCCTGGACTCTGGTTTACTATAGTCATGCCTTTCTTTTCAGTGACCATTTATTTCAGTTGAACTCAATGCATGCCTTTGCATTTAAGCAGTCAAGGAATTCCAAACATTTATCATTTAGAATGGTGCCTGGTTCTTGTCTGCTTTGTGTGGCACAGCTTTTAACCCTGGGTTAACTGACTAGAATATACTGGAATTCATTTGGAAATTTTGTTCCTTTTGTAATTAAGAGAATTGAATATTTGTAATAATATTAACCCACCCCTTTGCACAGCAACCGAGGCAGTGTACAACAATATTTAAAACAGGCAGCAGTTTAAAAACATAGTATCAACAGTCTTATGTAATTGAGAGAGTTGCACTTTGACGTTGGATATACTTGTGTTTACATCTCTCCTTGGTTAGCATATGAAACTGATTATCTTTAAATATATCAATCAATAACCAGTAGATCCATGTTATTTTTGTACAGCCACAGGTCTACCAGAAATTGCAATAGTAATATGAGTATGGGTAGGGACAATCAGAGGGATGCTTGTTACCCCAGGATCTCGCCCCAGTCATCCATCATTGATTTATATCAAATTAATTTCAAAAAGAAATGTTACAAGCAGATAGCCAAAGGGAGACAACCCAGTGCAGGAAAAGCAGCCATACCATATTAGTAAATCTGGATGGCTTAGCATGCAGGAAGACTCAGCATTTTGTTTGAGGACATGCCTGCCATTCTCCCATATCTCATTCTCTTCTTCATCCCTGGGAAAGTAATTTAACTTCTGAAAAAAACAAAACATTTATCTCTGAAACACTGCCCCAGGACCCATCTCTTGCTATAAATACACATGCCTCGACAAAAGCAAATTGATCCAGTTTGAAGCCAGACAGTACCTCTGTTCGATTTCAGCTGGACACCTCAGAAGCCAGGCACCCCATGTGTTGCAGGTGGCTACTTAGCCATCTTCATTTCAGCACTCCTGCAATTGGAGCTATGCTCTAGGATCAGTATAATAGTGCCTCTTTATAATCCTGCATCTCACTCTCTTTTACTACATTTGCATTGCTAGTACTTGTATGTGTGAGAAAGTGTTTGCATATCTGGTAAGCTAAACTGCTCTGGAAACTGCTTCTTGAGTTCTCTGGGTTTGGAGGCAATAGTTAAAGGCTTAAGATTTGGGGCTTTATGGGGCTTTACAGACTGCCCTGTCAGGGGTAGCCTGCACCCGCCCCCTCTTTGCTGTGCAGCGTTGCCACAGTGACCAAATTACATGGCACCACTGCGCAGCAAGGAAGGAGCGCACAGAGGCATCTCTGTACAGTGCTGCACAGCAATGACGTCCTGGCAGTGTGCTAGGGTTGCGGGCCATGCAGTCCCTCCATCTGTGGGCAACCCTAGCACACCACCAGAAAGCCTCTTAGTGCCCATCTGTATCAAGCCTGTGTTACCGAAGCTTCCTACTGAGCTAAATCCATTTCCCCATTGAATACAATTGTGAGTGCCTTGTCAGGAACCCCTGCAAGTAGGTAACATGTCCATAAAGGTTTGTTGAGGTACCCCAGATCCTCCCTGAACCATCATCTTGTTTTTGTTTTGTAAGAGGTTTCAAGGCTTTGTATTTTTGATCATACTTCTGGTATCCACTTTTCCCAACATAATCACTCTTTAATATCATAATTGACACATTTTATATGCATGACCCACATTGACCCAAGTGTATTTGTGCATATTTTCCAAAGATATATATTTTTACATTTGCACATTAATTTCTATACAATGCAAAGGGAGAAAAGGAAAAGAAAGCTAACACTTGAAAAAAAATCCAATCCAAATTAAAATTAGTTTTTCAAAAAATCTCAAACACTGGACATTCAGAAGCAACACAGCATTCAAGTTATGCAAAAAGTCTGGAAAGGAATTTTTATTAGATGAAGAACTGGATAGGGGTGGTTTTTTTTTCTTTTGGTGGAGTATTGTTTCCTAGGTATAGTTGGCCATCTTTGCTTCAGTGTGCCTTTTTCTGGTTGTTTCTTTTTTACCACAACTTTGACAGAAGGACCAGTGTGCATGCACACAAAAAAATGCTATCACCGCATGCTGGTTTAATGCTGACAGTGGAATGTGAAAAAGTTTAAACTTTGATTACAGCTCGAAGAATCTTCAAACCAGCATGGCCACCATACCAGTGGCCACATTTGCTGAAGGACTGTGGAAGCTGTTGTCTAAAAAGTAACTTTTTTCATGTTCTAGTTGAGGATTTAACTGCTCGGGTGTCAAAAGCATGACTAAGCAGCAACCTTGAATACAGAACAGTTACCTAAATTGACTCATTCATAACTGTTTCATATTCACAATTATTTAGTCACAATTTTGACACTATTGCCATGATTGTAACTGCCCCCACAAAACCCTCTGATCTACAGAGTTGCAGTCCAATGCTCAAATCACTACACCACAATATATAGGTTTGCCGTAGGGTCTTCATACATCAGGAACAACTTGAAGGAGAACACCAACAACAACACACTTAGTGAAGTATCCTTAATAAGTTTATAAACATTGCCTTGAATTATGCATCATTAGGCTTTCATATATATATATATATATATATATATATATATATATATTGTGGTTAAAGAGTTCCCCATCAGGAGAAAGGCATGACTGATATTTTAAAATAAAATAAAATCACAGTAATCTGACACTAAAAACACTCATTTTCAATTAAAAGTGTCTATGGGTGCAGTCACATCTCTGAGAGGGAAAAAAAAGACTGGCTTGTGCAAATCCATTTACTTACAGTACACAAAAAGGTGCAAAATAAAACTGTTCCTTATGTGTGGTGGCTAATTTGAAATCCAATCCAGCATCACTTAACTGTTTTGATCTTGAGGCCCCTTTCAGGAACACCTGCAGCTTATATTGCACACATTTCCATTCAGAACAATCTGTAAAATTGTTATAGTGTAGTCCCGTACCATGTCACATTGTGGCAGTACCTTTGATCCCTGCCCTTGGGAAAGATTTCTTCATGGGGGTGGCAGCAGCACCAGCAGCTGTAAATACAAAAGTTAATACTATTGAGGTATTGAATTTCCCATTTATTTTGCTGGCTGAAGGCAGAGGACTGTACTGCATTTCCCATAAAGCTGGCTTTCAAGTCTGTGAAGTTTGAAGATAATCTAGTAAATGAATGGCTTTAGATACCCTTTTCAGTGGCGGCAGAAAAGGGGAAACACTTTCTGGTACTTTTTAAAAACTATTCACCCTTAGCTGCTAAAGTGTGTGTGTGTGTAAAATTAGGTTAACATTTCTATGTGAAGATATTCATGTTGCACTTACTGAGACTTCTTTCAGAATAGAATCCTTCTTACCTCACAAACTGCTACATTTCCAACACTTGTGATACATTTCAGAGATGAAAATACATGCACAAAACTCTGCACACATTTACAAGGTCTGCACACCTAACAATGCATGCAATTCAAACATGTGCAATCATGTGTTTTAATTAACAGAATAGTGCACAGAAACATGTTTGTGTTCTTAAAAATGCATACATATTAAGTTCTTTACACACCCATACCCACAAATACAGATGTGTATGTCTAATGCATGGTACCAAAGTTTGGGATGATGGTGTGATTTCAGTGCATGAAATTAGTCTGCACTAACCTGGGGCCCACAGACATTATATAATTGTTGTTGTGTGCCCTCAAATCGTTTCTGACTTATGGTGACCCACGTGGGATTTTCTTGTCAAGTTTCTTCAAAGGGGTTTTCCATTCTCTTCCTCTGAGGGTGAGAGAGTGTGACTTGCCCAAGGTCAGCCAGTGGGTGTCCATGGCCAAATCATGGTCTCCCAGAGTCATAGTCCAACACTCAAACCACTACAGTGGCTCTCAGTACAGTTATACGGCTAACATTCCATTTAGCTGCCATGGTTCTATCCTATGGAATCCTGCAATTTGTAGTTTGGTGGGCCTCTGGAGTACTCCAGTTGAGAATTCTAAGTGCCCTTCTCTAAACTGCAAATCCCAGCATTCCATAGGATGGACCATGGTGGTTAAAGTGCAGTGCTATAATTCTGTAGTGTGACTAGGCCCCCAATCTTCACCATTGCTTTTAAAAAAAACCCTCCTTAATTTTCATAGCTATACCACAGGAGAGGTATTGCAGAGACTCTGACAAGATTCTTCCCCCCCCCCCCCTCACTATTCTCCAGTGTCAACCAGAATCTTTACCTACCTGCTACCACTTTCCTTTCTACCACTTTCCTTTATGTTCCAGAACAATTTTTAGCACTTGGGAAAGGTAGAGAGGACTTGCAGAAGGCAGTGTATTGTGAGAAAACAGTAACTGGGGCTTTCAAGTATTTACATTAAACAGGCCAAAAAAGGAAGAGCGCTGCCGTTTGAGCATTCAACTAGAACACTAGAAATTCCCAGTTCCTTTGGAGACCAGCTAAAGGGAGCTCACATATGCCTAGGTGCCGTGGGAACAGTCATCAAAGCTGCCACTGAGTTCAATAGCCTATGGAAACCATCACTAAAAATGTGAACAAGAAATACATGCAGCTGCTCTCACAGTGACAATGTGGCAACTTTATGGTTTTAGCTGCACATATCACAACTATGGAGCTCACAGAAGCTGAGAACTCATGAATTTCTGATGATGAATAGATGATTACAAAGAACAGAAATTAAGTAAATCAATTGATCCGGGTTTTTTTTTTTTCCAAAATAAGTCCAGTGAGTAGAAACCACATTTTATCCCTTTCCTTATAAAAACAGTTACATAAATTATTTTGAGGGACATGTGGAAACACTGCCAAGTGTTAATTGGTGTTGAGCTGAAATTCTGTAAGGAAAGCATTTGATTCGAGAAAGGGAGCACACATTTCACCATTTTCCTTCTATGTCTGAAACCTTATTTTGGAGAGGAAACTGCAAAAGGTGTCATTGCTAGTAGGCAGAACTTGCTTGGTTTTAGCTGCCCTGGTTGCAAAAGTTGTTATTGCTGGTAGGCAGGAATTGAATTCTGCTTTTGTTGGTTGGTGTGTTAATTCGTTGTTGTTGTTGTTGTTGTTGTTTTGCAGTGTGAACTCTACTAGAGCACATAGTCTGAAGGAGAGAGACCAAAGCTGATTGGAAGTGAGCCACTGGCTTAGTTTGGATGGAGTTAGCAGCAGTAGCTCTTTGTAAGTGGTCCCATTCTCTTGTGAGCAGGAGCTCATGGACGTGATCAAAGAGGTGTGAATGGTGAGAAGCTCCAGGTGTGATCTGAAACATCTGTGTTACATTTGTTTTCCTGTTTGAGGGTGTGCAAGAGTATGCCTGCAATAAATACGAGCTAGTTGAACTCCAGTAGAGAAGGATCAACAATTGGATACCCACTTGCCTATGCTTAGACTCATCAGAGCAGAACAAATTCTCCTGGAATAGTAAAAGGGGACAATACTTTTAGTGCTGAGGAAGAGTATGAAGTGAAGAAAGCAAACACTGGGAATAATGCAACCCACAGATGAAGAACTGTCTGGAAGCATGTTGTGTCTGAACTCCTATGAGCCATAGGAATAGAGATGGCAGTTGCATAGCCTTGGAGGGTTCTGTAGGTTGAAGGATTTCTACAACTTCCCAGTGGATAAAAAGATAGTGGTGATCGTAATTAAATCTCTACTGTGAAAGACAGATGCAGCGGTGTGTGGAACTGACAGTATATCCACTGCCTTCCTTGTGCAAGTATCCACAACATCCCACAAAGACTGCCAAAGCTCATCAAGTTTACTGGCCATAACATTTTCTGTATGATCTGTATAGGAACTAATGATAGTATCAGACACAGTTTTTGGTATAGCTGACTATGAGATTCTGGGTAGAAAGCCAAAGAGGGTCAGATTGGTTTCTGAATAGTACTTCTGTTGAAGATCATGGCACAGAAGTGGGGGGGGGGGGGAGATACTGCAAATGAACAACTGGGTCTGCAGATGATGTCAACAGGACATATTTAGCTTTATAGACCATAGACTTCTATGAAAAGGGAGATCTGGCTAGCAAAAGTTTCACCTGATAGTGATTGGTAAGAAGATGTTTGCTAGTTCCGAATCCAAAATGGAATGGATCCAAATAATCAGATTAATCTGATAAAGCTTCCCTTGTGCAATTTATTGTGGAAACAATCTTTTATGAAAATTAAGATTAGAAACTGATCAGCAGTTAACTTGTGTGTATGTGATACCTGCTTTGTTTACAGGAACCGGAATATGGCTGTCTTTTAGGGAAGTATTTACAACCTCTGCCAGGTTATGGCCAGTTGGCTTGATGAGGTTCAGCAAACTCTCTGGGCATATCATGGATCCCATGTCCATTTGTTCCCTTTTCACTTCTTGTCAGAACGGTATGTACATGCCTGTAACACACAAGTGACTCATCCAAGCAACTTGCCCGAGTCATCAGCTTCAATAAATTCATCCATAAAAACTGGACAACTGGTTGTCCCAGTGAACTCATCAGAATTTACCCACAGTGTGAACTCCAAGGCATGCAAAATATGAGCAGGTTTTTTTCTGCATTGCATCAACAGTTCAAACATCTCCACACCCAACAACAGGTTTTTGCATAATTTTCTTCCTCTGAGATTTGTGATTGGCCTCTTCCTTTTGGTCAGTTTAACCTTTTTTTGGAGTGGGGGTCGTGGACCCCTTTGAGATTCTGATGAAAGTTACAGACTCCCTTCCTAGAAACACACAGACACACACACACAGGGCGTTCATATAATTTATTTTATTGTCATAGAAATTGATTTCCTTCACATAGACTAGTCTGGAATGGGAGTGGGGGGATCATGCTTCAAACAAACACATTTTTACCTTGAAACTCAAACTGAAAAGAAAAATTCAAAGTAATGGGAACATAGTGGCAAAACCTTTTTGTACCCAGTTCATAGATCCCCTGCTGCAGCAATTGTACTCTTGAGGCTGGTGCTCTGTGCCCTCCAATTTTCTTTTATTCTGCAGTTGTTGCTGGAAAATACCAAGTAGGCACTGTTCTGCCCTCAGGCTAAAAGCCCCAGAAAGAAACTCTTCAGTCCTCTGCTTCTGACCCAAACCAGTTCCAGCTATATACCTGAAAAGAGTGGAGAAAGATGGCTCAGTTCAGTACTCTCACTTAGAACTCACCCCAGCATGAAAAAGGAAATGCTTGAATGCTGTTTAGTGAATTGTTACACACAAGGCAGTGCTAATAAAGCAGCATTTATTCAGTTCTTTTTTTTAAATGATGAGGCTAGCAAATAATTTGGATTTTGAATTATATGAAACAATAGTGTGTTAATTATGATGAGTGGCTATATGTCTTCAGTAGATGCATAAGAATTAAAAAGGGAGAGCTAGGGATAGTGGTATTTATAGAATGCTTTCAGAGCAAGTGCCAACTTTCATCCTCAGGCACTGTGGCCTTTAATAACCTGCTTGAATACAGACATAGTTCTGAAGTCTAGACTTTGTAATTTTTTTTCCTCAGTGAACTTCAAGCACCCATTTATTATCAGCTTTCTAGTTATAGCTTTTTGTTCTACACAGGCATATTATACAGCTTGGTTCCTTTGATATGAAACTGTTTGTTTACACAGTGCTTTCTACCATCTCTGGCTATGCACCAAGGAATGTGTTTCTGAGCTGAAATCTGTCTGAAACATGTTCCCTTTGTCTTACTTTAACCTAAGAATCCTTTAAAAGAATCTTTTAAAGAATATCATATCAGAAATTAGAAATAGCCAAATTGAAATCCCTATTAGCAACATAGTTTTGCCCTATAAACTTCTTAGTAAATTATCTTCCCAAGAAGTCTATCTAAAGTTAAGTAGGAATAGTATAATTATAGAAGATCAAGATGAACAACACCTGGACTCCTGTTTCTGTATTTTTTGGATGAATTGTTAAAGGATGGTCTAGAATTTGGGGAAATAATTGTGTATTGTGTATGGAGCTGCTCCCATGCCACTGACATCACACAAGGGCAGATCCACCACTATTGAATTCATATTCACGTTGAACATGAACATCGGTCTACTGTTCAACAAATTGTCTGTCCCTCAAGTCTGCTGTCTTTGGTCCATCACCTTAAGTCTGTATACTTCAGTACCCATTTATCCTTCAGCTACTTGTACCAACTTCACTCTGTATCTAGCATGTGATGTTGTTCACAGCACATTTTTAAAATGCCAGTATCTTCTGTGTGAAACCACATGATATTGTTGTTATGTGCCTTCAAGTCGGTTCTGATGTATGATGACCCTAAGGTGAACCTATTATGGGATTTTCTTGGCAAGATTTGTTCAGAGGAGATTTGCCATTGCCACATACCAAACAACAATCACATTCATACTATGGGTGTGGATGGGTGGTAGCTCAAATTGCCAACTTTATTCTTGTTTTTTTTCAATTGAACTTCTTGTTCCATACCAGGTTTTCTTTTATCTGTCATGTGATAAGGTAGCAACACCAACATAAATTTCTTGCAATATTTCAGTACTGTATCTTGTAATATTGTTGACCTGATCTAGATTGGCAAAAAGAAGTGTGTTCATGGCTGCATGAAACTCTAGCCTTTAGATGAGAAAAAGGGAAAGTGTGCCATGAAAATGCTTTTTTTGTGTTTTAGGGGAGAAGACGCACCTTTAAAAAGGTGCTGGTTTTCCCAGCTTCTTTTTTAAAAACTGCGGAACAGCGCAGCTCTATCTAAAGGCTGTAGTGCAGCTGTTAAGCATTAAGGAAAAGGCAACTTCATGTCACACTTTCCTGCCAATCTAGAAAGCCCCGTAGATTTCCTGATCCATTCCTTTGTTATTCTTTCAGTTTGCACACTGAGGAAATATGTGGAAAAAAGTATTTTAGGCCATGATTTGCAACATAATTCATTTTGTGCCTTGTTTTAAAGCGGTGCAGTGGTTAAACACCTCCCTATTTAAAGACTTGATACAATTATGGCACCTTATTAATACTGTGCCTTAGGTATTGTGTCAGGAGAAAGGTGAGATAGGTTGTAATTATAAGATATATTGTTTTATCAGTATTTTAAATGCACATAAGCTATGAAAGAGAGAAATGCAAAGGAACTGAAAAATTTAGCAAATTTGAGATGCAGAATACAAAATCCATACAAAAACAGGAAATAAAAATGGAGAAAAGAAGGTTTCCAATTTGTGAAGATGACTCTTGAAGCCATCTCTGGCAACATCTGCACTTCATAAATAGTTGGGGTTGCCACCACATTAATTGCCATGGCTCAATGCTATGGAATTCTGGGAATTGTAGTTTATTGTGGCACCAGACCTCTCTGACAGAGTAGGCTAAATGTTTCACAAAACTAGAATTCCATAGCTTTGAACCATGACAGTTAAAGTCGTGTTGAACTGGATTATTTCTGCAGTGTGGACAGCCCCTTTGTGTGAGAAACCTGATCCACCATATTAGACAGATCAAATTCTACCATAGTTATTATAAATGTCTATCTTATTTTTAAGAAGAGCATTGTGTGAAATACACTAATACTCATATTCGTCAGTGGAAACTGTTATGAAGCTTCCTGATTTGTGTGATTGTGTTAGTACTATTCTGGGGGATTTGGGGGCTTTTTGGACCTAATCTTTCAGTCCTCTTTAAAGAATTCCAAACGATGAAGATGTCCAATGTGATTTCAAATTATTTCTGTCTTCTTTTCAGTTCCATAGCAGCATTTCCTTCATTTTTGAAAAGGCCATCGGTCCCCTGAGTTTACATTCTAAACTAGGCAGAAATACACCCTCCCTCAGTATATCAGGAACCAGTCCAATGAGGACTGAGAGCACTCAGTGGTGATGGAATGCTAACTGACACTTCAGCAGAAACATAATGGGAAAAATTAGGGCTGGCAGAAGAAGAGATATTCTGAGATATGGCCTGGGATGCCAGAACCCGGAGCAGCAGGGTTCCCCAATGTAACATGGGTTGCAGTTCCTACCTGTGCATGCTCTTTTCAGAGTCCTTTGGGTGGGATTTACACAGGGGTGGTAATTAGATGCAGGCCAGTCAATTTTGATTTTTTTTTTTGGGCTGAGTTTCCTTTTATATCAAAGGAAGAATTTCTTTTGAAGACAGAAACATTACAATCCCTCATCCTGACTTGTTATCAAATATATGGGGAGGCAATTACCTATACATTCCCATCCTTCCCCATATTAATTTAACTTCCCTTTATCGTATGGTCTAAGTTACACATTATTGGGCAATTGAGCATCTTATAAGGAATGTATCTTCTCTTGTCCAAAACACACTGCAGAAATAATCCAGTTTGAGACCACTGGAAAAGTCCAGGCTCAGTCCTAGGGAATCTGGGCATTGTAGTTTATTGTGGCATCAGAGTTCCCTGACAGAAAAGGCCAAATGCTTCACAAAACTACAGTTCCTAGAATTCCCTAACATTGAGCCAGGGCAGTTAAACTGGTCTCAAAGTGGATTATTTCTGCAGTATGTTTTGGATCTCTCTTCCTTTCCCAAAGTTCTCCACTTTAGTGCATAAGAAATTTTCAAAAATCCACAGCAAGACTTTCCCCCCCTCTTCCTGCCTAAAGGAACCTGTCTGTTTTCACTTCAGGATCTTTCACTTTAACATTTACATTTCTCTGTATGGTAGCATTTAGCATTGTTGATCTGAAATGTAAGTTTCAGGCAATGGAAGAACATACATTCCACACAGCTTTCTCTTTTCATTTCAGTTTCCCTAAAATTTGTCATCATGGGCTGAAGAGGTCACCATTTTCCAAAGTGAATACAGTTTGAATTTATTGCCAAAAGAGAAAAAAAGAAAGAAAGAAAGAAAGAACCCTCAAATGTTATTTAAAAAGCTAGGTTTCCTTGCCAGTAATTTTTACTTTGGTTAAAAGCAGGAACTACATTCCAATCATTCCAAATTCTTGAATAGCTAAATCTTGCCCAGGAGCAACATTCTAGTATAAAAGTAGCTGTTGATTTATAATTGATGTGCAAAATTGCAAAAGGAAAGGTAGAGTGCACATTCTCCCCCTCTTGCTGAGATGAGCATTATGAACTAACAGCTGATATGAGAAATGCCTTGAAATTATTACCTTTGTCACTCCAAGAACCATACTACAGAGATACCAAGAAACAGACCTGTTGTAGGCATTGGGTGCCATTGACCTCTTGTCTTTCAGTACTGCTAAGAGAGATTAAGGAAGAGATTATAACTTCTTCAACTGAATTCCAAAATCATTACTGTGGCAAGACCTTTGTTAGGACATCCAAAAAAAGTGCAAAACAGTGAGTCAAACTTTGATGCAAGATGAAAGCAAATTAAACAGAGATTTTGCCTGCTGAAGAGATTTGTAGATCTCCACACCTTGTACACTTTTGTGCCCCCTTGGTTGGCCTAGTAAAAGTAGTATCAAAATATTTATTTGATTAATTGATTGGTTGGTTGGTTGATATCCCATCTTTCTCACAACATGGTATCAAAGTGGATTACAATATGGAGTTGGAGTTGTTTTACTTCCAGTCAAGATGTCTACCCATATTTTTTCTTCAGCTGAAAATCATCAGTATCATAAGAAAAACTTGTTGATTGGTAAATCTTCTGCAATTTCGGTCCTTGTAGTGTATGAACCAGTGTCATGAAAAATATGTTAGCACAACATTGTTTTATACACTGATATGTCTTCAGGTAGTTAAACTTGTTGACCCACTGAAAGTACTTAAAAGAAAATGGAAGTGTTATCTTTACTTTTAAAAAAAACATGCTGCAAGCAAGAACTGACATGCAACATACATTTTAAGGAAAGCCATTCAAACAGTAATTTAACATACCACAGAGCATATGTTAAAGAAGCTATTAACAAGTTAAATACACTATGGAAGTTCTGAAACTCCAGGGCCTTCTTTTTCTGATTTGTTTCCAGCAATTCTAAGGTGCATAAAAGTGTGGGAAATTACATTACATTATATTATGACTGCCAGCAGAAATGTTTACACATATGCTCCATGAGCAATTTTCTTCCATTCTGCTTCTCTTTATTCTATGGGTTCACTCTTTCTGCATTCCACTTTTCCAGAATTTAGATTTAACTGGATGCTCTTACATTAATGAATGAATCCTGTAATTGGAGCATGCACAATTTGCTGAAACTTTCGGCTTATTCTGCTCATTTGCAGCTCCTCTCCACCTCAATATTATCCACTTAATTTGTTTATTCGTAAAAGTACAACCTTGATACAATGTTAGATGTGACAGCATTTGGCTTTTTCTGCATATTTTTTAATTTATGTGCACATTTAGTTCCTGTAAAGCACAAGAAAAGAACCTCGATCCAAGAGACTGGATTTAAAATTAATTTATTGGCGACCTTGCTTTCTCACATTAGTAAAGTGAATCTTGTGGCAAACTATGTAAACAAAGTGTGCTTAATGCAATGGTGCACTGCCTGTTTTAATGTACATTTCTTCTTTCCCCTTTTCCCTGCAGCCCTGTATGCCAGCCAGAAGCTAGCTCCGTATAGTTTCTCAGTCGTCCAATGGATCACATGGGAGGCTGCAGTGGGAAAGGGAATCACTCCTCCAGTTTGTGCCACCAGAAATCCAGCACTGGATCCTTCCCAGTGTACAAAATTTGGAACAACTGAGAATTAGGATTGCCAAGTCAGGAACATGCCAGTCCTTAGGATTTAACTGGCAAAACCAGAGATCTAGGGACTGACACTTGCTATGTCAATAAGTGCAATACATGTAGCATCAACCACAGTTGCCCAGAGCATATATTTCAAATAACAAACATGATGAGTGCCAAATAAGATAATGTTTATCCGGTTGGAAAGTTTCCCAGGTTCTGTGCTTAAACAGAAGAAAAGTTTTCCCACTTCTGTTCTTGACACCTTTGCAACACACTGCTTTTAACAACACATAGGAGTTATAGTCTAAAGAAAGTTATCAGAAATGTCTGCTTTGAACAAGAAGTGAACTTCACCCATTTTCCCAAATACTGTTTAAACAGTGCATGAGTAGCACTTTGCCAAGCAAAAATAATTTTTTTTCAAAGTCTGTTTTTAATGGGGCTCCACTATTAACCAATGCCCTTCTGTAGCCATATTTTTTCATATCCAACTTGTAGAACCCTCTTTCTCTAAATAAACTTAATAATGTACTAATAATCCCAATATTTTTGGAGACATAGAGGTGGAGCTGCTGCTGCTGGTAGTGATGGTGGTGGACCAATTGGACAATAGAAACCAACAAGGCAATCCTGTTTATCCATATCTGTTTACAAGCAAGCCTTATTGAATTTAATGAAACAACTTGATTGAATCTAGCATATCCCATTCCTGATTTCAAGGGTTTTTTTTGGGGGGGGGGGGTATGTAGGTAAAAGGTGAAAGAGAGTGGAAGTGAGAAACAAAAAGGTGGGAAAGAAGGTAGATGTAGCTGAAACTGGAAAGAAAAAAGGAGAAAGAAAAAGTGTGTGTGTGGGGGGGGGAGGGGTTGAAGCAAGATGAAGATATTAGCAGTGGGAGAGAAGGAGACATTTAGCTAGAGTCTGGGAAGAATACGAAACAGAAATCAGGGAAGAGTAAGGATGGTCTACTAAAAGAGGAAGAAAATGAGTGCAGATAGGAGAGAAATAAAATCAATAGTTTATGGAGGAGACTCGAGTGTCTAAGCAGAGCTGAACATATAAGACATTTACACTGTGCTTTTTGCTAACAATGGAGATTATCACATTAGGGATGGGGCTTCATTGTACCGTCCCTGTCCTGTCCTTCCCGCCCGATTGCAGGAAGGACTTTCACACATGACCCACACTTGACGCAGCAGGGAAGTGTAAGTGAAAGTTATCATGTGCATCACTTTCACTTGTAAGACTGCCAAACCCATTATTCAGCTGCTTGGGATGTGTGAATGAAAGTGATTGTGCAAATCACTTTCACATGAAAGCAAGCTGAAAAGCGCTATCATGTGTCAGCTGAGAGTGCTTTCAGCCATCATTTTCAGTCTTTTGTAATAACGGAAGAACCCATTATTATAGTAACAGATGAAAGTACTTTCATCTGACGCCTTATAACGCTTTTCAGCCCACTTTCGTGTGAAAGGGATTTGCGCAATCGCTTTCACTTGGGTCATAGATGGGATAAGGACAGGGGAGCGATCTCGTCTTTATCCCATCCCCATGTGAAAATCTCCAGTGGTATAACCCACATGTGGCTCAGCAAGAAAAGAAAAACGACAGATTTCAGTTATTTAAGGTAGGATAAGGTAGTTGGGAACAGAACTGGTAATGTTCATAAGCTAGCAGCAGTCATAATGTACCATATGAAGTGACTTCTGAGGCAATGTGAAGTCAAAGGCTTTCATGGCTGGAATCCATACATTTCTGTGGGTTTTTCAGACTACATGACCATGTTCTAGAAGAGTTTCTTCCTGACGTTTTGCCAGCATCTATGGCTGATATCTTCATTCTCTGAAGATGCCGGCCACAGATGCTGGTGAAACGTCAGGAAGAAACTCTTCTAGAAGATGGCCATATAGCCCCAAAAACCCACCAAAATCTACTTCTGAGGCAGTTTAGTATTTCCCCACATTGACCACTTTCTCCCATGGAGTCCTGGTGCCAGATGCAGTTTAGCAAGCTTTGCAACAGAGAAGAGGAATAGAAAAAGGATACCCTGCAGAATCTAGATAGTATCCACTCTGAAGCCGCCAGCAGTAGAGGGTGTTCACAGTCTATAGTGAGAAATCATTGTTTCTTTAAAGGGCAGTGCTCTTGCCCCAAGGTTCCTCTCACTCTGAAGCACATGTCAAAGGGGTCAGGTCTTGAGAAATCTTGTATGTAATGCATTGGTTCTCCTTCGGAAATAAGACCACATAATTCTAAAACCACGGGAGACTAAAATCGGGAGAAATTCAGCATTTCTTATATTATTTTTCATCCCTCCTGGTTGTGTTCAACAACTTGATCTGATATTATACACAGGATGCTATGTTATCTTCATATACTTAAACAGTGTTTCAGATATCTGTTGAAACATTGCTCCTGTTGGGGTGGCGGAAGCTGTGTCACACAGCCTTTTGACCATATAATGTAGTTAGTACCAGTGTCCTTTTTTGACCCTTTGCTTCAAATAGTAATAGCTTTCCATGTTATTTAATTACAAATGAAGAACAAAAGCCAGATTTGACAGATAAAAGCCACCTCCAAACTTCTGAGAGTTAATCTCGCTGAATTTATGGATCTGCTTCAGTAATCTTGATTTAAAGCTGAGGGGAGACCAGGTGCTGGAACAACTCTCTCATTCATAGCAATTAGATTACAGGAGCGTTTTCATTGTTCAGGTTTTACCCTTCACCACAAGAAACAATGCTTTTGAAGACTGAACTATATTTTTTGACTAATTTTAAGCTTACCTACAATACCAAATAAATAAATAAATAAATAAATAAGTAAGTAAGTAAGTTTAGGATAAACTACTATGCTGTTTATTTCAAATAATTTATTCTCAAGAGTCCAATTAACCTAAAATTAGTTGGACCCTCATTCAGTGACTTTTGACTAAAGATTAAAATATTTTGAGACACTACTCAGACTATGTTAGGTTATTGTGTGAATTTATATTTGTATTATGTGTGTCTACTTACATATGCAATAATATATCTGCTCTAAAAATATAATCTTGTGAAAAGCCCTCTGAAATATACCACTTGCTGTTGGTGTATTTAAGGAGAGCTCTTCATGCATTTTTGAAGGATGTACAATGTATGTGAAACTGTTTTGGGCTTAGGGGAGGTTACCTTATAGTGGGGGTGGCAACAAGTCAAGCAATGGTGGCAACTAACTTTCTCATTACAAACTATAACTAGTGCACCAAGATGGAATGCATTTTTAGTACTGCCAGTAGTAAAAGGATCAAGAAAAGAGCTGGTTTTTGTGGCTGCCTGTCTCCAAGATGCTCCTTGATGTTCTGGTGCTTCATATTTATGTAGCATTATTCCATCAGTGAAGAAAGATACAGAAATGAAATACTTGTTTAAATTGTTGTTGTGTGCCTTTATGTCATTTTCAGCTTATGGCAAATCTAAGCCAGCCCTAAGACTGGGTTTTTTTTGACAACCTTGTTCAGCAGGGTTTTGTCTTTACCTTTCTCTGAGGCTGAGAAAGTGTTTCTTGCCTAAGGTCACTAAGGTTTCTGTGGCTGAGCAGCAATTCGAACCCTGGTGTCCAGAGGTGCAGTTCAAAGTCAAACTAATATACTACACTGGCTCTCATTTAAATACCTCAGTATTATTCATTTCCAGACCCATGGGTTCTTTATACACCTTTATTTTTCTTTAAGCAGATGGGGTGCCTAAACCATTTACAAATGCTATCTCTATAAATTCAGCTCTTGCCTTTAGGAAGAATGATATCAGAAGTCAAAGTAATCAGTGCATTTCTCCTACCTGAGCATCACCCGTGAACTGAATCTTCATGAAGCAACCATGCAGTTGGTCAGAAGCCATGCAACAGAGGACCCAAGCGTTAATGTATTTATGATGCACTTCATTAAATCTGTGGGATTTTGCTGCTCAGATTCATGAGCCATGGGTTGTGCTCACAGAGGTCAAAATTTAAACTGATAACTCTATTATTCTAATAATAATAATAATAATAATAATAATTTAAAAATATTATTCCAATTATTATGCCTCTAAAGAGCCTTTATTTATTTATTTATTTTCTTCATTTGATAACAGCAGCGTGCATTATCCTTGCCAAAAATTGGAAAATTAAAAACGACCAGATGGTAGATGGAAAGTATTTGATATAATGAATATGGATAAATTGACTATGAGAATTAATGGCCAAACAGATAAAAGATTTTTTAATAAATGGGAAAAGGTGGCCTTATCGTTGGATGGTTAAAATTGCTTAAGTTTACAATTATTTTCCTAAATGACAAAGATCGCTTACTGAAATGAAGCAACAGTGTGGGTTAAAAAATTAAGGTTTACAAATGAGTCAGTAGAATTTCGAAACATTAAGAAGCAGTACTTGGATACTTTAGATATGTTCTTATTAAGTTAAAGTTGGTGCTGTTTAGGGTTCTACGCCTCAGTTATTTTACATTTAAAATAGATAACTTTGGTAATTTGTAATGAAGCTACTGTTTATAATGTTATGTGATTTTCTTTTTCAATAATAAAAAAAGAACCAGTAAAGAGCCTAAGAATGGGTTGAGTGCAATCCCCACTCCTTTAAAGAAAATGGAATACTCCCATTGATTTATGCAATTCTGGATTGTATCCCATATTTGCTTTGTTCTTTGTATACTTATTTTCCATTGGAAGCAGAATTCCATGTGGAAGCTATGTGGCTATAGTTCAAAGTCCTTCCTTCTAGAAACCCGAGCCAGGTTGAAAAATAAAGGTGTGATTTCACACAGGATTACTTTTCTAGGCTCAAGTTCTCTGCTATCATGTGGCACACACTGTAATCTCACATTCTTATCTTTTCCGTTTTAACTCTAAAGTAATGATTAACAAAACAGAAACAAACACTGGAAGGATATTGCAAGCAAAACTGAATAAAATTTCTTCAACAAATGTATTTCCAGTCCTAAACCATGACTTTGTAAAACTGAAAATCTTTTATGATGCAAATTCATCCTCACTAGAAAAGAATATTCAGGAAATGATATGTGGGGTATTATCCATCAGTTCAAAACTATTCCCCCCACCCCCCGATAACTACGTAAGGACTTTCTTATGCAGTTGTTCACTTCCTGCTTTTTTTTACTCCATATCCCTTATTTCTGGTGACAGAGTTAGTTGTGGTACAAATCTGAGTAAAATACCCATCTGTCTGTGTTGGCATTATCTCCATCATTATAACACTTTTTGCCACTTGTATGGATACTCCATTTCATTGTCATTGTCGTTAAAAAGAGATTAACTAGGAAAAACACAGGAATGAGTCTTTCGATTACTATGCCTATGGAAAATATAAATATAGGAAATTTTCATATAGCCATTAATAAAATATAGTTCTAGCTTGAGAAGGATCTACAGTAACAGCCCTGGTGGTGCAGTGGTTAAATGCCTGTACTGCAGCCACTCACTCAAAACCATAAGGTGGCGAGTTCAAGACCAGCAAAGGGCTGAAGCTTGACTCAGGCTTACATCCTTCCGAGGTCGCTAAAATGAGTACCCAGATTGTTGGGGGGCAAATAGCTTACAATTGTAAACCGCTTAGACACTCCTTAAGGGTATGAAGCGGTATATAAATGAAGCTGTTTGTTTGTTTTGTTTACAGTATACACCTTTTTTAAAAAAATAGCTTTCCTGAACAACAGTGAAAGCTGAAAGCCTATTGCCTTTACTTGTATGGAAAGAAAGGAAAGTAACAGCAGAAAGACAGAAAAGAGAAGAGATGCCTCAGGACATTTCAAGTATTGCCATTTTTCTTCATGAATTATTGGTTTAGTTTAGCTGTCATATACTAACCCAGAGACTACAGAGTAGCATTTGATTGATTGATTGATTGATTGATACCACTGATTTTGGAACTTCTTAAGAAGCCTGCAATCTTAAGGGCACTACAATAAATAGATAAATAAATAAATAATGATAAAGCACAAAGTGCGAATTACAGAATGTGGTGGTGGTAGAGACAGATTTTGGTAGTAGAAATTGGATGGCAATACACTAAGGCCTGTAAAAACATAAAATAAAAAATAAAAATATACAGGCTTTGGGTTGCCCACAAATGTACTAATGATATATTTTGTCCCTGTCAAGATATCTGTGTACTTAATTTTAGTGTTAGTACTAAGGTTTAAAACAGAGTGGGACATGAAGACCACAAAGACCATTTTGAGTCCCTGGACACTTCTCATTTTTTGCCCGTGAAAAAAAAATATGTTGGCTGAAAATGGTTTACTCCCAGGGAATAGCAAATACTGTAGCCTATATTCAAATAAAGGCAATGGCAAACCATCTCTGGGTATTCCTTGCCTAAGAAAATCCTGTGAAATACATGGAGTCACCATAAATCAACAGGCAAATTAAATACACTTTCTACTACAACTAGCTGACTGAACTACTAGATATGATAGGCTACAGAAAATTTCATTTCTGGAATTTTTACTAAATTTGAAATATGTGCTGTGCATTAATGTTGATGGCATTCAATTTCTTCTTTAATAAGTGAAATTACTATTAGGGTTGTTAAAATGTATACATGATTTGGGGTGTTAAAATATGTAAGTACAAACAGTAAACAGGAACACAGAAAAACACACTAGACAGTGTTGAAGCATTTTACAAGCAAAATATTTTACTGCTTTTTCTGAGCTTGCAATGGATGGGATAAATGTGCTGGCTTACATATAGACTGTACATAAGCAAAACTGCGTTTCATGAAACTATATTATACATCACTAGATAATGAAAGCCCACTGTCTTTATGAGGAAATAACCATCAATAATAACAATAACAATAAAAATAATAAAAATAATATTAAAAATAAAAAAACCTTACACCTGTAGCAATAAATATATGTGTCTTTTTCATGGGCACATTATGTATTCTGGAGGCAAGAGCACTCTGAAATATCAGTGTTGGTTATGCTCTTAATTTACTTCTTAATTTAACAATGAAATAAGACTACATCCTCATCATATTTACTAGAAAGAAAGCCCCACTATACTCAGCTGAAATTTGCTCTGAATAAATCTGTTCAAACGCAGGCTCTAAGAAAGAATAGGCCTTTTCGTTTTGGATCCATGATTGTTTTGAAGACATCTCCTTCCTGGATCCTTCACTGGTAACATGTTAAAATGATATTTATAAGTAATTGCACCAGAATGTGCATAAGAATATACATGAAAATGCATGAAAATGAAACCCAATGAGTACAATACAGTATGGGCAGATACCTACTTTGTCATGTGTGTTCTGATGTTATCAGATTTATGGCAATGGTTCTTGATCCAGCATCCAATATATATTTACTTATTTAAGTGTGCTGAAGCCTGCTTCTGCGCACAGACCTCATCTGGACTGAGGCACTACTTATTGAAGAGTTTTTTTTTTAACAGCAAATATGTTCTTTTTCACCCACTAGCATCATGGAGCTAGTCACAAACAACTATGAAATTCAGACTAATATTTTCACATCCCTTGTTTACCTTTAATTTTTTTAATGTGCAAATGCACCATTTAGATCCTTGCATTTTAGAAACAGTAATTCTTCCTTCCCCTCTTCTATAAATCTGACTCCAAAGTCTTATAAAACTAAAAAGTACTTTATCTAAGCTGTAATAAAAAAAGAATATTAAATACCTTTGGTAAAAAATAGATATATTTAACATGATTAGAAAAGCAAATAGTTACCTTATGTTGTCAAAGAGAGTATAAAAATGTACACAATAAAATTATAAACAAAGAAAAATACTTGCAGGCCATAATAATAAGAAAAACCCACTCCTTGGATATCATTTTTTTCTTCCTTGCTCATGTATACTGACCACTGAAGGTTAAGTAAACAACAGTAACTTTACTGGAAAGTCTCTATCATTTTCTACTTATATCAGTGAAAAATTAAATTTAAGTCAGAGTAAGAGTCTGTAAAACAATTGACATTTTGATTTAGAATATGCAAATGTTGGTGAGTCAAGTTAGGAGAGATTCCAGATATTCTGAACAGAAGCCAGAAGTAACAGACCACAACAAACAAAATAAAACCTGCAAACAAAACTTTGCAGGAATAAAGAGTCCGTTTTTTGTTTGAATGTTGTTTTTTCTCTATATTTCTAAACCTAAATCTTTTCAAATTCAAGATGTTTGAGGGAGATGATATTATATATTTATATATATTGAGCAGAGAAAAACAGTTCCTCATTGATGCCTTCTTCTGTTCATCCTTATAGAGGGCCTTCAAGCAACCATCCTGTTACATTGCATGTATAATCCCAGTTTGATTTCTTCTCTCTTTGTGCCCCAGCAGTGTCAAATCCAGAAAATTGAAGATTCCCAAAGCAAACAACTGAGATTACAGAAGGAAATTAATGCACAATCCCAGAACAACATCAGCCACTCTTTGTATGTTCTGTAAAAGTAGAAGCACATCAAGTTCTTTTTATCCTTCAGAATGCCCTCTGCATACACAGTCACACTCCTCATGGTGGTCCAAAGGTACATCAGTCAGAGATTTATGCAATCCTTTCCCACCGCTCCTGGGCTTCAGTTGCAAGACCTGCAAGGAGACAGTCTTGTCAATAAAGTTCCACTTAGTACGCAGAATATATTCCTATTACAAAGTCTGAAACAAGCTGTGCATAACAAGTAAAGTCTCTTTCAGACCAATAGAAACATGCTACAGCTGTATGGCACATTGCTCATGGGTTAGCCATTCCACTTGTATAATAAGAGGGGTACTGGTCATTGCTTGTTAATTGGGAAGCTTATAACAAAGAGATAGTTTCTTGACTTTGCAAAGAGTAGGCCACATTTCCCAAGGAATTCTGAATAAGTTTGTTTCTTGCAAACAAGCCTGTAGAATGTGGGCTAGAAAAGGCAACTGTTAAATGGATTTGTAATTGGTTGACCGACCAAACCCAAAGGGTGCTCAACAATGGTTCCTTTTCATCCTGGAAAGAAGTGACCAGTGGGGTCCCACAGGGCTCTGTCCTGGGCCCAGTGCTATTCAACATCTTTATCAATGACTTGGATAACAGAATTGGGAGCATACCTATCAAGTTTGTGGATGACACTAAACTAGGAGGAGTGGCTAATACCCCAGAGGACAGGATCAAAGTTCAAAATGACCTGAATAGACTAGAAAGCTGGGCCAAAGCTAACAAAATGAAATTCAACACAGACAAATGTAAGGTGGAAAAATGAAATGCACAGATATAGGATGGAGGATACCTGGCTGAATGAAACTACGTGCGAAAGAGATCTAGGAGTCCAAGTGACCATAAGTTGAACATGAGTCAACAGTGCAATGCGGCAGCTAGAAAGACCAATGCTATAGTATAGAACTATAGTTTCTAGGTCCAGGGAAGTAATAGTGCCACTGTACTCTGCCTTGGTCAGGCCCCACCTGGAACACTGTGTCCAGTTCTGGGTGCCACAATTCAAAAAAGATGTGGAGAAACTGGAGCACGACCAAAGGAGGGCAACTAAGATGGTGAGGGGTCTGGAAGCCATACCCTATGAGGAGCGGCTTAGGGAGCTGGGGATGTTTACCCTGGAGGAGAGAAGGTTAAGAGGTGATATGATAGCCATCTTTAAATATTTGAAGGGATGTCATATTGAGGAGGGAGCAAGCTTATCTGCTGCTCCAGAGACTAGAATGCGGAACAATGGATGCAAACTGCAGGAAAAGAGATTCCACCTCAACATTTAGAGGAACTTCCTGACAGTAAGGGCTGTTCGACAGTGGAACACACTCCCTCGGAGTGTAGTGGAGTCTCCTTCCTTGGAGGTCTTTAAGCAGAGGCTGGATGGCCATCTGTCAGGGATGCTGTGATGCATGGCAGGGGGTTGGACTGGATGACTCTTGTGGTCTCTTCCAACTTTATGATTCTATGATTCTATGTATTTCTTTATCTTCAGAATTCCTCTATGTAAGTCAACAACATTAAACATGCACCATTCCAATACAAATAAGCTACCAAGAGCTTCCCCATAACCACCCAAAGAGGGTGTTGTGGCTCAGAAGAGATGATCAAAGGACCAGCAAGGATAAGCAAGAACAGCTGTTGCCATAACTTTACTCACAAGTTATTTGCTGAAAGGTTGAAGGCCCAGTGAAGGCACCACAGCATACGCTGAGATCATCTTGCTTGTGGGCCTCAAAACCTGGTATTTGCCAAGATATTAGGCAGACAATTTCCCATATCTGGATAAGAGTTCTTTGTAACCTGAAACTTCTTGTGCTGCAAACTGAATGCTGTTTAGTATTCTGCTAACCTCTGCTAGAGTCTAAATTTTGTTTGTTAATAACAGAAAGTCTAGTGGCACCTTAAAAACTAACAAGCCTTATTTGGTATGAGCTTTCATGGACTGCAGCCTACTTTGTCAGGGTGCATCAATTACTTCATTTTAGACAAAATAAAATGTCACGATTTTAAGTTGCCATGAGTGTTTTTTTTCCTATTGCAACAGACTAAGATGATTACCATCCTGAAAACTTTTCATGAATAGTTGTTTATGGCCAGAATTAAAAAGAAAGTTTTAATAAAACAGTGTACCTCATGGTATTTTTTAGTAACCTTTGTGGGGACACATTGGCACTCAGTACAAGAGTGCTGACAGCAGGCACAGTTTCCACCACAACGTTTAACCAGCAGACAAAGTGGCCAGAAGATGGTGTCTGTTCGCTTCAGCTCCTCCCGTAGGGAAACAGAGAAGTTGCGTGGAGTACAGCTATACATTCGTACCTCTTCTTTCAAAAGGTTTAAATCTACAACTGAAAAAAAATAAAAAGGGAAATATTTAGAGTCATTTATCCATTAGTTTTCTGCAGCATAAATACCTCCTAGAAATTAGGGCTATGAGATGTTTCCCACTTCTTTCACACACTTTTGTGTGTGTGCAGGAATGGATTTTGAAAGGAACTGATCAATGGTGAAAAAATAAATTAAAAATGACTTTCACAATAATTCATTATTTTTTCTTTTATCAACATAAGTGAAAATGGGCTCCCATTATCTGGACAACATAGCTGAGATGTATGGTCTCTCATCCAGGTAAACAAAAGGTTAATAATGTGATGGTTTTAGGTTACAGCATCAGGTAAGAGCAACACAAAGCATGAGAGACAATTGACCAATGAGGATGACCAGTATAGAATTGAAGCTTCAAGATGCTTCCAAAATGAGAGGTTATAAAACACTGTGTCATGAGGCACAAGAGAGACTGACTGATCTTCTGAGTCTTTGAAGAGACTCTGAAGTAGATGGAGAAGGAGGTTGTAGACTGGACAAAGGAGTCTAGACTCCCAGCTTTCCATAAACATTCAAAGACCCAGAATACTATCTGTACTGTGAGTAAAATAGGAACATTCAGCTAGTTATGTTAAAGTTTATGTTTCTCCTAACATTGGCTGAATATAACTTAACTTTTTTTTTAACTTTATAATTACTCCTAATTAATGCCTGAAGGAGGTTACCTTTATGTACAACATAACCTTTTGCTAATATAAGATTGCTTGCTTAGAATAAAAGCTTTTCTCAAAACACCTCAGCTTTTCTACTCTCTCCATGTGCCTCTACGCAGCATGTGCACATGTATGTGTATAGGGCTCTCATCTCCAAGGGAGCAAAAGGGACATCTCTTCAGAATCAGAGCTGGGAAAAGTGCAAACTAAACCCTTCAGTAACTCCCACTAGGTTACTTATTCTCATGGGGTGGACTGGTGTTGGCAGTGGATAGAATTCTGAGATCCACTTTCCTCTTCAAGAGCAGGAGACAGGACTGGAGTTGTTATAACTTCTATCAAAATCTTTTCCAAAACTTTTACTTCAATCAGTTTCTCTGCTTGCTGTGGTTTTGCACAGAGACTTTTTTTTTTTTTTTTGCCCCAAATACTGAAATCTGGACCAAAAAAACTCAAAAGCATCCCCTGCCTTGTTCACACTTTGGAGGCAAGAACTCTTCCACAGACTGGCTATTTCTTAGCAGACTCTCTCTTACTCTGTGAAAGAAATATGCAAAAAAAAAAATTGTGCATATTCTTTAAACCAATTGCTATGTGGGGATGGGGGAAGAGAGCTCCCATAGTTAATTGCATCTTTAAGTATCAGGGAAAAACCTTCCTTCCCTTTTAAAACATACATGTGGAAGGGATGTTTCCTGCCTTCCAAATGGGTTCTGTAGCTTTCACCAAGCATGCTTGGATGGCACAAGCACCAATTCCTCTTTTGGCAATGAATCAGTGTGCTGAAGCACAATGGCAGATGTCTTCTAGTGCAAAGGCTAAAGAAATGGTCATTATTCACCCATAGCCCTTAGTTCTTATTTCATGACCAGATAAATCCATACATTATTCAATGAACAAAACTGTGGGTTCTTTCTTTGGCTTGTAATGGGAGAGACTGGCCAGAGTGCAAGCTCCTGGCAGGTTCAGACATCCTGATAAATCAGAGTTGGGCTAATTTGCCAGTTCTAAGGACCAATTTAATCCTTCCCACTATGTGAAGCAACTCTTTCTCTAGTGCCCCAGCAGTGACTAGAAGTGGAATTTTGGTAACCACAATTTTTTTCCCAGCGATACAAGAAGCATTGTGACTCACATAGTGCTGAGGGTTCTAGGTGCACAATTCCCTTCCAAATCACTGAAACATCTCTGAAATTTGGTGGGACTCCAGGGAATGGCTGGAAGTGCATGTACATATTGCCTTTGTTGCTGTGTGCTATCATTTCCAACTTATGGCAACCCTATTACAGGGTTTTCTGTTTCTGAGAATGTGTGTCTTGACCAAAATCACTCAGTGGGTTTCCATGGCTGAATGAGAAAATGAACCCTGGTCTCCAAAGTCATAGTCCAATGCTCAAACCACTATACCGTGCTGGCTTTCAAGCCTACCTTTGCATTAAACAAATCACAGGCAGAAGGTCTGTAGTTTATTTGGATAGTCTCATAATTGTTCATAACTGATAAGCTTGACATTTTCCTGAAATTCTGGCATATTACTATATGTTAACTAGGCCATAATAATAATAATAATAATAATAATAATAATAATAATAATTTATAGCCTGCTTCTCTGGCAACAATCAGAGCAGGTTACAGCAATAAAAAGTCACAGAGTAAAACAATTCTGATAACCCATCCCCCAACCTCCCCCTCTTAAAATTAAATTAAACTAATAAGTTAAAATCAAGGAAACAATTAAAAAATATAGACATTATCAAAGGCAAATAACCATTCCATAAAGAGTGTAAGCTGTGGCTTCAAAGGTAAGGTGTTAAAAGCTGGTAGAGGGAAGCATGACCCATTCCCGAGCCATGAAATTATTGGGTTTCTGGGAAGGCCTGCCGGAAGAGATGCGTCTTTATAGCTTTTTAAAAGCAATCGAGAGATGTAATAAGACGCATTTCATCCGGCAGGCCATTCCATAACCCGGGAGTGGAGCAGAAAAAGTCCTCTGTGAGGTTTGCAACAGCCTAGTTTTTATGGGCTGTAGTAGATTCATCCCAGAGGACCAGAGCGTGTGGGGGGATCGTATGGGGAGAGGCGGTCCCTGAGATAAGATGGACCCAAGCCATGTAGGGCTTTAAAGGTTAAAACCAACACCTTGTACTGGGCCCAGAAACTAATTGGCAGCCAGTGAAGAGATTTAAGCACAGGTGTTATATGTTCTCTCCTCGACATTCCAGTAACAAGCCTGGCTGCCATGTTTTGAACTAATTAAAGTTTCCGGGTTAGGCACAAGGGTAGCGCCATGTAGAGCTCATTACAGAAATCCGTGTGAGGTTACCAAAGCACGTACCACAGTTTCCAGGTCCCTCATATCCAGGAAAGGGCGCAGCTGGCGTATCAGCTGGAGCTGATAACAGGCGCTCTTAACCGTCGCATTCACCTAACTAGTCATGTGAAGCAATGAGTCGAGAAGTACCCTCAGACTGCAAACAGAGTCCTTCGAGGAGAGTGTGACTCCATCTAGGACTGGAAGTTGTATTCCCAAACCTGGCTTTGGTCCTGTGACTGTTAGTACCTCTGTTTTGTATGGATTTAGCTTCAATCTGTTTTTCCTCATCCAATCCATTACCGCTTCAAGGCAGTCATTAAGAGGGGAGACGCCATCTGAATGATGCTGTGGTTTATCTGAGTCAAAGTTCTGGGGTTGTACATGGACAATGACCTTTCAGCAGTAAGGCTCCCTAAGATCTGTACAGTGAACAACTTAAAGAATATTGCAAGGTTCAACACCATTTTGAGGGAAACTGTGCCCTCCTTGAGCAAAGTATGATAGGTTGGTAGCTTTCTACCTTTGATGAAAGCATGTGAATTTTGAAAGATCTATAGTCTTTCAAGTTGCTCATCAATTTCAGAACAGAGCTGTTCATTTAAGCCTAGTATGTTTAGCAGAAATGAGACAAAGTAACTATGGCTCACTACTGTGTGGTGTCTGCACACTCTGGATCTTGGCTTGTTTTGTGATAGAAAAAGGGGTGACTGAGATGTCTACCTGATTTAGATTATTCACTTTGACTTTGATAAAATGTTTTGCTCAATTTTATTTCAACTTGTGACTCTTAATTTAGAGTTTGAGCCAAGGAATAACTTTGGATCATTATACAAATCCTACTTAAGACTATTTGAAATTGGAAAATTAGGTTCCTTGACTTGTCAGAGTACATTAGGATGCTACAAGTTTGTATGTTTACAAAATATTATACTTTGCTTGCTTAGATTACTAGCAGTTTTAGATAGTGCTTATGTTATCAACTCTTTGAACTGAAAAAAAATATCACTTCCTTCTTTCCCATATTTGTCTTACCTAAAATATCCTTTAACATATTGTAGAATAAAATGCAAGTTGAGAAAATATACACACTCCCTTAAAATATTTACTTATCCAGAAGAAAAGGATCTACAGAGTAGATTCAGCTACAAAACCTATTATAATGTGAACATTTAAACACCCTTTGAACTAGACTCCCTTTCATTCATCATCTTTGACACAGTAGTCAAAGAACTTTTTAGAACAGCCTCAGAAAGAACACAGGGTTATTTGCAGTGGCAATGTAACTGCATGAATCAGAGCTTTTACCTGAAAACTAAATCCAACTCAAACAGGGAAATGCTCATACTGTGTTCCTTCAAATAAAAATGTTTTTGAAGCACTGATTACTAAAAACAAAATTTGCAAGTGGAATATATAAAACTTTCAGTGAGAATTAAACAACCAGATGTTTTAATTTTTAAAATGCATTCAGTTACAGCTGTTCTTCAAATGATCTGTATAAGGAACATTTGAGCACATAGTGGAACTTTTGTCACCATACAAGATTCTGGCTTCTGCCACATACAATTATCCATTCCTGGTGTCCTCAGATGTGCAGGAGCATAATGCTTATCATCCTCAGCCAGCCTCTCAGATGGCTAGACTGACTGGGGAAGATGGGCACTTTCATCCAATACATCAGGGAGGGGTGTGCCAGATTTAGAAAGGATGTTTTCTAGCAGGATGGGTTAGAAAGAGATGAACTTTTGCTTTTATGTGAATTTGTTTTTATGTGAATGTGTGAATTCATGCACAGTTAATTTTGAATGAATTCATCTGTATTGGTGAGAATTCATCTGTATGTCTTTTTAAGTAGAAAGCTTCCATCTTCAATCAAAAGTTGGTGTTGCTTTCCCCACTAATAGTTGAGATTAAAGAAGAAAACAAGGGATTGATTAGTTCTCAGGCTTCTGATTCTTATGTCTTAGGGACTATAAATTAGAGATATTTTGCCTAACAAGGCGAGCTGCCATTTTATGTCCAACTAGATTCAGGAGATACTAAACTTGTGAATTATACCAAGGGCGAGAAAAGTGCATTTGCTGGCTGCCTACAGAACATAGATCTTTCTTTCTTTCTTTCTCTCTTTCTTTCTTTGTTTCTTTCTTTCTGCTGGGAGGGGTCTCCATAAGAATCCCCATAGCTCTCCAATAATCTGGGTGGGAGGATTACTCTAAAGGTCAACTGCTGTTCCTAGAGGGTTCCAGGATTAGTGAAGTGCACTCTACCCAAGACCAAGAAAAACACCCCTGAAAACCCAGATGTAGAAACCAAAAGCCACTTGTGGGTCAGATTTGTGGTTGTTTTCCAACCAAATGTGAAGTACTGCAATCTGACATAGGCATATGGGGCTGGTCTCCTGTTACCAACATACACTTATGTGAATTGGCCTATGCAGGCAGTGCTAATTATTAGCCATAGTGAAAGGGGCACATTCTGCTGATTGTGGTTAAAGTAGAGTTGTGCAAACAGCAACATTGTGCATTGCAGTTCCATACTGTAGTTGTACATTTCATATTTTGATTACAGAGTGCATATCACAAACATTGCATCCAGCCATTGACATGTGTTGGGCAATGTTGCTTTTCTCCATGGGAGCTACATAGTGCTGGTGTAGAATATCTCCACATCTGGATATTTCCACTGTGCCTAGGGAAAACTTGGCTCCTGCAGCAATTGTTCACTTCTGTATTGAAACATGCATAAAAAGGAAATACTGAATTTCCTTTATAAAGAAAGGATTCCTATACCTCGCTACAAAAAGATTAGAGTCACCCTTTTGATCTTAATATTCATCGACATTTAAATAGCTATGGAACTGGACTTTTGACAGATTCTGCTAGACATATCATAATTCAAATGAGAGCAACAGAAGTAAGACAGAAGGGCCAGCATTTGTAATGCAGAGACAACCAAGGTGGGCAGTACACATATCAGAAGTCATGATTTAAAAAAAACCAAAACATTGCTACCAACAATAACTGGTATAAAGGTATATGCAAATTAAGCTAAACCATGATATTTTAAGTCATAAGGTGTATGCTCTGTTAAAAAAATCCACATCTCACTTCATTCCATGAGATACTCCCCATGTTGTATTAAAAACCAAACATTTCATCTCTGTAACAATCTTATATGTCATGTTTTCTCAGGGGAAAGCTTTTCCACCTTAGGCTATTATATTACAAACTGAGTAATGCAGTCTGAGGGTGGTCCTTTTTTTTTAGAATGGATATTGCAATAGTTTGATATGTTTATTCAATGGCAATTCTATTTTAGCGTCTCATTAGAATTCTTTTTAAAAGAATTATCTCTGTACTGTTTTCCTCTGGCTGCTGGTGGTCCAGAAAATCTTTGCTTTGCTAGAATTAGTTTTGAATAGATGCTAATCAATTCCTGTGTGTCACTTTACAACACACAAGTGACACACAGGAAAAAGAGCAATATTCTAATTAAGAAAGAGCTCATTATATACTTTTAAAATACAGTTTACAACATCTGAAATCCTAATCATCACATCACCACATATAGGATATTACAGTTCCTGTATATATGTTGATAGCAAAGATGTAGGTAAGAAGCCAGATATTTATACTTTATTCAGGTGATCAGGGCAAACATCCAAAACTAAATTTGGAAAGATTTTGCCCAGCTTCCACTTTGTAACAAATTTCACTTTTAAGTTTGCCAATACTCTAAATTTAAATTTGATACAACTCCATCCATATTGTCTTAGTTGTCCTTACATATATTCAGTGATTAAGCTAAAAATGGGTAAAGGCAACAATATTGTCCACATTATTATCCTTAATATTGAACATGTTCAGGTTATAATCCTATACAAACTCACCTGGAAGCAAGATGCACTAAACTGAGTGAGACTTACTTCTGAGTAGACATTCCTATAATTAAACTGAAAGCATATAATGGGGCCCAGCATCTGAACTCAAGGTACATTCAAAAGGAAGTGAAAGAAAACATTTTTTTACCCATTAATGCATGCAGGTAAGGAAACAGGTTTTAACATGCAATTTGAACCCTATTGATTCAACAATATAATTGCCTGCCATCATGAATGACATGATTATTGTGCTGGATGAGATGGAAGAGCAGCAGTGGAACAACCTGCCCTCCAGGCTTAATGCAGCTGTAATCCTACCCTGCCTTCTCTTCCACCTTAGTAGAGAAGTTTTGACTAGTCAACAGATGTTGATTTATTTTAATTCTATTTAAGTGTCTCCTGGGTCACACTAAGGCCTTTAGTCCATTCATAACACATTCATCTATATTTTTGTTTTGAAGTTAAAACCTACTAAGTTCAATAGGTTTTATATCCAGGTGAGTGAGTATAGGATTTCAAGCTGAGGTATGCATTCTCATTCAAAAAAAGGCATTTAAACTAGTGACTATCACTTTTAGGAGAGGGTCAAGTTAGAAACAGCTGGGAATTTGTACAGACAGGAATATTATTTGTACTTTCTAAATTTCTATTTTTTAAAATTTGCCAATGTAATCACATTAAAGGTAAAGATAGGCATAACAATCATTGCAAATTTTACTGATACAAAATTATATTATTATATACTGATATAAAAATATATCTGAGGCTATAATGCTTTCCCTTACTGTTTGCTGTAACAAATGTTAATGAATGAAGAGGAAGACCAGGCATCTGTGCTATTTCAAAAAGCTGTTATTGCCTTATTTTGTGAAAGAAGTAAATATCTGCAGAATTATGACCATGAAGATATAATAACCATACAGATGGAGAAAGCACCGTGATTACAAAGTTCTCATAGCTGCTTAACATTTGTGTACTTAAAGTATGGAGTTGGGGAGAAGTAGCAAGAGAAAGAAACAGGGGACAGAGAAAGCTAGTTACCTCTAGATTTTCTGCCATGAATGTATGCTTTTCCAAGAAGTTGCCAAGTTGGTCTGTATAGGTCTTCCAAATCTAATTGCCATCTATCTGGCTCAAGATACCTGATAAGTTCCTCCACTGTACTAAATCCAGCAACAGCATTGTTTAGCAGTTCTAATGGTAAAGCTGATGGTGGTAGCACGGTTGGACTTGTAGATTCTGTATGATGCTGCAACGAGACAAAGAATATCTTAAATGAATATAGAATGGCAGTAGATAAAAAGAACATCATGACTTCTGTTGACTTGGAAATTCAAAATATGAAACCCAGTTACACTGCATAATATAAACTGTGGCAAACTAAACCAAATGAGAGCAAAATGTGTCCCATTGGCTATATACAACCTCTTGTGTTGTTTTCATTAAACAAAAGGATCTACATACTCCCCCCCCCCAAAAAAAACCCCTAAAGGTATTTTGCCCCCTGTAAATGGCTAATAATTTCAACTAGATCACCATTTTTAGGCCTCTAGAAGCATTTCTTTCTTTTTTTTACTTTTAAATTTTTAAATTTTTATTTAATTTTTATAAAAATTAAAAAATTTAAAAGTAAAAAAAGGCCTCTAGAAGCATTTCTATAGCCTTTCCTCAAATTAAGGTTGCAAAAAGCGGGATATAAATAAAAGTTTTATTATTTATTATTTATTACAATCTCCCCCAAATCTGAGCTATAAAATTCCAGTTTATTGAAGTGCATTTGCTAGATAAGAAAGATAATTTAAAATTTAAATATTTGATCCTCAGAGACCTAAATGAGGGTCTTGACCTCCTCCTATTCTTATAATTTTCCTCTGTGTTTTAAAAGATTGTTTTTATTTCAGCCCAGTTACAATGAAATATCCTTGAGTGTTATGTAACAAGCCCTTTTCTCTCCAGTGATCCACTGACATACCCCCACTCACCCTCCCTCCCAAAAAAACTTTTAGCCTTTGTAAATGGTATAAGTTTTATCTTCAAAAAATTTCGACATTAAATTTCAAATTGATATGAACATAATAATGATTTCATAAATTGTAACATGAC
Source organism: Urosaurus nigricauda (assembly GCA_034509955.1). Taxonomy (NCBI): domain Eukaryota; kingdom Metazoa; phylum Chordata; class Lepidosauria; order Squamata; family Phrynosomatidae; genus Urosaurus; species Urosaurus nigricauda. Next base: position 152,737,335 of record JAOEGL010000005.1, on the reverse strand, counting down.
ACTGTTTTACTATGTATTTATGTATTGTATCTTTTTAGGATTTTTAAAACCCTGGAGATGTTTGACTGTGGAATATGCTGCCATGGAGTGTGGTGGAGTCACCATCTTTGAAGGCTTTTAAACAGAGTTTGGATGACCATCTGTTGGGAGTCCTTTGATTGTGCATTACTGCAGGGCAGGGAGATGGACTGAATGACTCTTGTGGTCTCTTCCAGCTCTATGATTCTGTGGTTCTATGATTCCAATTGGTAAGTGTTTAAGTATTTGAACTTTTAGCTCCCTTGGCATCCTCTTAAGGGGGCACTAACATAATTAATGTCATTGGATATCATTTAAATAATATAATAGATATTTATAAAGATATATTTGTTGTGCTTTTATAACAGAATACATTATCTGAACCTCTCGCTTAGTAATGGTTTGTATCATGGGATATAGTTCATAACAGGTGTGCACACTTACACTTACACACACTTTCTGGTGGTTGATAATTAGTTTCTGACAATGTGATGGTACAGAAGTAAAATGTTAACGACAGGGGACACCACTATACTATATTCCCCATATCTCAACAGGGGTGAAAGGGTAAAAAAGAAAACCTTTTTCAAAATCTAAAAAGGATTGGCTTTTACAAATCCAAACATTGATATCACTATTATTATCTCAGGACAAGAGGCTACGGTCAAGAGAGAATACAAAGAAATGGAATGGTTTCCAATTGGCAAGGGGGGTAAGGCAAGACTGCATTTTATTCCCTTATTTGTTCAGTTTTTATACTGAATATATAATACATAGAGCACAATTACACTTGGAGGAAGCAGGTGTGAAAATTTGTGTAAAGAACACCAACCATCTAAGATGTGCAGATGATACCATACTACTAGCAGAAAATAACACAGACTTGAAATAATTACTGAAGAAAGTGCAAAGGCAGGTTTATAGTTGAACATTAAGAAAATCAAAACAATGATTATCGATGATTTATGTAACTATTGAAATAATTCAGTATTTTCCATAATATAGCTCAGTTATTAATGAAATGAAAACTGCCATCAAGAAATCCAATGAACATTAGGACTTGGAAGCGTGGCTAAGAAGTTACAATTTAGTATTCTAAACTGTCAGGATATATAATTGAATAATACAGTTACAATTTTTCATATTTCGTATTTCATATTTCCATGTATGGCTGTGAGAGCTGGACCGTGAAGAAAGCTGATAGAAAGAAAATTTGAAAACTGGTTCTGGGGAAGAGATACTGTGGACTGCTAAAAAGATAAATAAATGGTCCCTAGAGCAAATAAAGCTTGAACAATCCCTAGAAGCCAAGATGACTAATCTGAGGCTGTTACACTTTGTCCATATCATGAGAAGGTATGACTTACTAGAAAAGTCAATAATGCTTGGTAAGGTAAAAGGCAGAAGGACTGAGGAAGACTGCATTACAAATGGGTAGACTCAATCAAGGAATTCATGGCACTGAGTCTGCAAGACTTGAGCATGTTTGCTGAAGATAGGGTCACTTGGAGGAGTCTCATTCATAAGACCTCCATAAAACAAAGATCCAAAACACACTGCAGAGATAATCTAGTTTGAGACTGCTTTAACTGCCCAGGTTCAGTGATAGGAATTGTAGTTTATTGGGAATTGTAGTTTATTGTGCCACCAGAGCTCTCTGACAGAGAAGGCTAAATGTCTCACAAAACTAGAGTTCCCAGGTCTCAAACTGGATTATTTCTGTACTCACTCACAAACCATAAGGTTGTGAGTTCAATAACCAGACAGGGGCTCAGACTCGATTCAGGCTTGCATCCTTCCGAGGTCGCTAAAATGAGTACCCAGATTGTTAGGTGCAATTGGCACATTGTAAACTGCTTAGGGAGTGCTTAGGTGCACTGATAAAGTGGTATAGAAATGTACTTGCTATTGTTTGCTATAAAGTAGATTTAATTGTACGTAACAACAATTATTAATAACAATTCTTAAAATTGGGGTTGGGGTAAATAAAGAGAAAGCCAACCATACTGAAAGGTAATAGAAATTATTAAGCATGATAAAAATTTCAAGAAATGGTACAGATTAAATCTAGCAATTCATTTTGGAGTGTATGGTGTGTTTTCAGTTCATATGAAAGTTGATCATGGCAAAAGGTGACTGTGACTGTGAGGAAAGGGATATCAGGATCACATATAGATTGTTTTTTCAAAATCAGCAAAAAAAGAAGCTTGCATACTTCTCTTTTTTTATATTCAGAATACCATTTATATTTATTTTATTTTTTGGAAAGCATGTTTAAATACTCAACACCAAATATTTTATCTGAACTATAGTACTGTATGTGAATGGGACAGCAAACCAAAGCAAGTATAAATACCCTAGGCCCACTGGTGCCTTATAGTGGAGCCAAAAATGACAATTAGTGTTGGATCAAGTGGAATTTCCTGTACTCTTATTTATACAGTATTTTCCTGCATATATTTGAAGCTATCAAAATATGATTTCAGTGCAGAGCAAACCCTTTCCTGCAAGACTCCTGTGCTTTCATTGAGAGCAATAAAAGCAATGCTCTCAAAGCCTAACCAGAGCACAAATATTTAAATAAAGATTGTCTTATTTGTAAAAGAAAACCCTTCAAAGCAAATAAAAAAATCTGCTGTTAACAGCTTTAATGAAACAGTCAAAGTCAAAGACAAGCACATCATTCATCAATCCATTAGTCATATTTAAGACAATGCTACCATGCTAAAACATATTATTTGGAAAATGCAACTGCATCATGCCATCTATTTCCAGTTCAAATCTTCCTGAACCATTTAACTGTTAGAAAAGATCATTTACTGGTTCATGCTAAGAGGCTTTTTAAAGAGATCCCTGTGGACAGAAGTGAGAGTTGCCTGAATCCAAGGTGTATTATAGCTGGGAATTGAGAGTTGGCAGTATCCAAGTTGTATTATAACTGGGAATCTACTACTCTACTCTTCCTGTAATAACAGCAAGAGCAGCAGTAGCAACAATAGCAATAACTTCTCTAAACCCTAATAAGGACAGAGCATAACATAAAATACTGCTGTGCTGACAGAGAGAAAAAGAAAAATCTTGGTTTATATGGAGAGGATACAATATGAAAGGCTGAAATCCTGAACAGATCCACATCACACTGCAACACAGCCACACCTATGTATTTATAGATCAGTGTTCAAAACTGATTCTACAGTGCCACTACACTGGAATACAGTATGGCCCCATCTTCACAGGACCAGTACCTACAGTTTCACCTACCCACATCTGAAAAAATATGTTCTCTCTGGCATTTACTAGGTCCCCCAGCACAATTATATGGTATACTTCTGCCAGACATTGACCAAAGAATCATGCTTGAGGACCTAGAGATTCTTAGAGAAGTCCTAACTACACTTACCTGATCTGAACCCACTGTGGTCAATGAAGATGGTTTGTTTTAGTAATCCATGATACAAAAATTATACTAGCTAAAAACACTTGTCTGCACTATTGCATATGGAACATCTACACTGTAGAAATGATGCTGTTTGATGTACGGTTTGAAGTACAGTAGCTCTATCCTATGGAACTCGAATTTACAGTTTTGCAAGGTCTTCAGTCTTCACTGCCAAACAGTCCTGGTGCCTCACAAAACCTAAAATCCCAGGATTTTGTAGGATAGAGTTAAAGTGGTGTCAAACTGCATTATTTCCACAGTATATATGGACCCATAATGATAAACTACAACTAAGCAAACATGCACTCTCTTTCTTGAAGCTCTGTTGGAGAAGAAGGGGTGCCATACTGAGGCCAGAGCAAGCTTGTTTTCTGCAGCTCCAGAGAGTAAGACTCGGAGCAATGCATTCAAACTACAGGAAAAAGTTATTCCAACTCAACATTAGAAAGAACTTCCTGACAGCAAGTGCTGTTCACCAGTGGAACACACTCCCTTTGACTGTGGTGGAGTCTCCTCCTTTGGATGTCTTTAAGCAGAGGCTGGATGGCCATCTGTCAGGAGTGCTTTGATTCTGTTTTCCTGCATGGCAGGGTGTTGGACTGGATGGCCTTTGTGGTCTCTTCCAATTCTATGATTCTAAGAAAAGAGGGGAGAGGGAATGCAGAAGCCAAAGCCTTGCATATGTATCCTAATACTATAATGTAGTGTTCTGTACAAACTAGGTCACTATATACATATCTTAATTTTTAATCATGTCTTGATTCTTTATTCAAAGAGAAAAGCCCATTCTCCCCCCTTTCCAGCATTTAATATTTGAATTACTATGACTTTCATAACAACATTGTTTATCTTCTCACAAGTGGATAGTAATTTGTTATCTCCTTTTTTAACCAATATAATTTATAAAACATTTCATTTACAATGAGTCGTTCTTTCCCACCCGAGGCATACATATACTTTCCCCAAAGAATGCAAGTTAACTTTTTGCATCCTAGCAACAAGTGCAAAATATTTTGCTCTCTGAACTTCAAAAAGATTTATGTCTCAGCTTTTCTAAGCCAAGTATATACAGTGAATTTAAAACTGATAAGATGCCTTTTCACTTCACACATACCTCCAGTAGGATAGTTAGGAAAACTGATTACCCTCACTGTGCCCTTTGTACAGTAAGACATGAAGTATGAATGGAATACTTTCAAGTTCACCTCAATGCAAAAGATACTTAGTTTTATTCAGATGTGGTAAAAGTTTTATGCATTAATCTATATTTTAAAGAATTTAATATGTGGTATGAATATGACTGCCAGGATCAAAAAGACAGGACATGCTGAAACATAAACATACTCTGGAAGAATTTACTTAACATTGCTTTTCTCATCCTCCCCTTGCCTCATTACATAAACATTTTATTTGGGTTGTGCACTATTTTTAAGTTGTTCCTTCTCATCAATGAAAACAAACCACTATCTTTCAAAAATATGCCAGTTATAGAATGGAAACTGGAAGTTTATATCTATTTGGAGGCTTATATCTATTAGGAAAATGCAAATGTAATCTTAGAGTGCATCTACACTGATGAAAAAACAAACGGTGTCATCTTTCATTTTTTTGGACTTCAATGACTCTGCAGTGACCGGGTTAATGCCACACACTCACAGACACAGTGAGGTGACATCAAAATAATCAGCTATACATCCCCCCGGTCAGGCAAATTCACTTTTCAACCCCTTCCCTGCATGCGTCAACTTATTAGTCTATAGCTCTGACTGTTTGCTTGTCAATCTATTGGATCCACTCTGATCGGATGCTTCCCCATCCAATCCCCTTTCCTCCTTTGCCAATGAGTGAGGGAATTTTAAATGGACATGCACATGCACATGCACATTCAAAAAAAAATTACAAAAATAAATTTGTATTTTATTAATCTTTTATTTATGAAAATGTTGTGAGATTGAGGAGTAAGATCAGGCTACCCCTTCCTATCCCCGACCTAAATGTTGCATTTATTTTTTACTGTTTTTACTTTTCCACACTCCAAACCTTCCCCCCACATGATCAGCACTGTGTCATCTTTGTTTTTACTTCAATGAATGGAGCATGCAAATTACCTCTTCCCCCATCCAATCCTTCCCCCATCATTCACCCATTTGCTCATGTGGAAATCTCATGCATTCCCTTCCCTTGATCCCTGCCTCTGACGTATACTGCGGATCTCTGCATGAGTGTGTAAGCAAATTATCAGGAGGGACGGGGGGGGGGGGGGAGTATGTGAGATCTCTGCATGAGAGAAAGAGTGAATGATGGGGGGCATTGGGGGGAAAGGGATGCACACACACCATTCACTTAGATAAAAACAAAGATGACACAATGCTGATTGGGTGGTGTGGGGGACTGGAGAAGGGAAGAATACAAAAAGTTTTTAAAAAGACACTGGAGCAGGAGGGAGGAAGAGGAAGAGGGCAGTCTAATCTAACCCCTCATTATTGGTCTCATGGCTTCACATATACGGAAGTAGGGAAACATGTTAACACACACCAGGATTGCTGGACCAACCAGTCCTGCCCACCAATAACTCCTCCCACCCCTGGTCCTACACCAACATCACTAAGGGGATTATCACATGGGAGGCTTACCATGGGTTAAACACCAGCAAAACACTCCTGAAGCACAAAAGTGTGATAGCCGTCATGCTTCTGATTAGTTATTGAGGAGTCTTCTCATCTCGCCTGTCTTCAAAGAGCAGGCGAAGCCATTTCTTCAATAACGGGAACTTCCGTTATGAAGAAATGGCTGTTTGGCAAACACTTTTGCTGATGAGAGGAGAAAGGATGCTTCAGTGACGCTTCAGAAGCACTGCCAGCTATCACACCTTCATTCTTCTGGAGCATTTTATCAGCGTTTTAAACACAGTAAGATCAGGTGTGATTATTTCCAAGGAATGCAGTACACACACACACACACACACACACACACAGATATCTGGATTTTCTACTCAAATCCAGAGTGAATTCTCGGATTAATGCCCTGAGGACATGGAAAGACCTGGAAATGTCCTGAATAGTCCTGTATTTGTGTGGATTGCCCCCTAGTTTATTTGGCCCATGTAGACAAGCCCTAAAGGACAAGAAGTAAAAATGACAAATTAGCACTGCAGGAGTTTGTGGCCAATAAAACATATACTAACCAGCACTTGACATGTCAACTTCAAATTATTAAATCTGAAGGAACTTCAGAGTAATTGTGATATCAAGTCTCTGACTAAACCAGGTAACTTCTTTTTCATTAAAATCACAAATTATGTATCTTTGCACATGAAAGTATTAGCAAGTAATTTGAGCCAAAACTTTAATCTTTTTTTTTTCTAAAAACAAAACCCAAAACAAGCTATTACAGCTGAGTAAACTACATTCTATTAAGAACACAGCCTCAGACTCATAAATAGATAACAAACTGGAATTCTGAACTGAGGTATGCAGAAAACAACAGCTGCCTATTCTCAGAGAAAGGCTGAGTATAACAGCAGTTCAAACCCAAGATGGAGAATCTTGTTCCCAACTGTTGGTAGCAAAGTTAACAAATCAAAATGTTAGGAATTGGGGAGCCTCAGGAACAGTAACGTTTTAAATGAAGTACAATAGTGTACAATACTGTTTTTTATAAAATGACTATTTTTACAGCCAGCAATAATAATTCTTAAAGATTTAAGAATGCATGATATGCTGTACATAATACATACTGCTGAACTACCATGCTAGAGCTTTCTTGCAGAGAATTCTAACTAGACTACCAAACTACAAAACTAAGAATTCTGGAAGATGGAGCCATGGCAGAAAAACAGTGATCAAGCTTATATCTATATAGTGTAGATATATGCCCTCCAGAATTTCAGTTGAAAACTGGAACACGTGTAGTAAAGCAACATGAGAGTGTGGTCAAGATGGCAAAAGTTATTAATGAGGAAGAATAGACAAGCTAGAAGAGACTACATCAGTTTGTTTTTGGTTGTGTCTACTGGAAAGGGCAAGATACCATCCCCTCCTATTCTCTCCACTGTGCTGAATAAATTGAGTGCCAATTACTTTCCTATTCTGAATTCAGCTTGCAATGGAAGTAAGCAGAGAACAAAAGAAGAAAGTAGAGGAGAAAGAAACTGGGACCTTTGTAAAGGCAGTGGAAAAGGTGGGACAACAGAGGATTAACTGGGACTGTCCCTGCAAAATCAGAACAGTTGGAGGATATGTAGATACACTAATAGACTCTCCAAAATTCCTGGATTAAATAACAGTTTTACTATCACTGTGAATTGTCTTAATACTGATGAGGATAAAGAAAGCATCAATTTGATTCAAAGCAGAACAAACATTCCCTCCTACATTTAACACAAATATATGGATGTGCCTACACAGAATAAGAGACTGAGAATCTGTGAAGATTAAAAACCTCTACAGTTTCTTAATTAAACATGGCTTCAGATGCCAAAGGCAATGAACAATGTCAGTCACAATGTTCCATGACAATACAAATACAAATAAAATACATATATGTACATTGATGCATCCTCTGGGTTTTAATTAGCCCAGTCTGGGTCGGGTTCTGCCACGGCACAGTCTTTTGGAGCAGCAGCCAATACCCACCCTTTTAATGAATGCATGGGTATCTCCTGGTGGCATAGAATGCATCCTTGCTGCCTACTGCATTCTACATTTAGGTAGCAGAGCATCAAATGTTGTTTTGGATAATTTGGTATGTTTAATTTGGCACTTTGGATGGATACAGCAGGGTTCAAAGAAGGGGCTTAAGTAATAAGTACCTTGGTGAGCACTCAGAGGCATTCATAAGATAACAGGGCATTCTTGCTTGAGGGGTTAGAGAATAGCACTTTTGGGCCAGTGCAGCTGTATCACACCTAGGAATAAGACAGCTGTGGTTTCATGTGATTACCATGGCTTCCCCCCAGATGCAAACTGGGAACTGGCAAGGAGATGGCATAGGAAGGGAGCAGGTGACATCACCTCTTACAGGTTGACACTGGGGGAAAATCCTAGCACTTACCTGAAGAACAGGACATTCATTCTGTAGAATGTTAGTCTAGCCTGCAGACTAATTTGTACCTTGCAGGAGACCTGTTAATTGTTATTGTTGTTAACTGCCCTTGAGTCAGTCCTGATTTATGGCGACCCTGTGGATGAAACATCTCCAAGTCGTTTGCATAGGTCCTGCAGATTTAGGCCTGTGACTTCACTGATTGATTCCAGCCTTCTATCTTTCCTAGCATTATTTATTGTCTTTTCTAATGAGTCCTGCCCTCTTATGATATGGCTAAAGTTTCATCATCTTGTTTTCAAAGGAAAGTTTAGTATTGATCTGTTCTAGGGCCCATCTCTTTGTCTTTCTGGTCTTCTTATTCTCAGCACTCTTCTCCAGCACCACTTCTCAAATGAGCTGATTTTCTACTTATCCTTTTTCTTCCTATCCTTTTTCTTCACTATCCAGTTCACATTTGTCTAGGTACCCTAATTCAATTCCACTTATCATATTCTGTTTCATCCCAAGTTGACAGGCAATACTGATTTGTATAATGTTCAGACAACATAGCTCTCCCTTTATAGGTGAGGAATACATGAACTGAATAACAAGTGACTAACCCAATATTGGTCAATGAATCTACAGTAGTAAATTCTTCAGAGAAACCATTAATAGTAGTGCCTTTGACAGCATATACAGAGTGCTCTCCCTTTACTAATGAGCAGAACAGCAGCCTTGCATGTCCTCAGATACGTACAATAAAGAACTAGGACTCACAAAATTCTAACCTACCTCCTAGTCACATGTAAATTCCAGCAAAACTGTTGATCTTAATCCCTCCTCCATCGAGAACAATATAAACACAAAGCATATGCACATTCCTCCCTACATACCGTAAACAATATTTGTTGTCTTCCCCTTTGTTTTCTGTGGAGAAAACAATAATTTACCGCACAGGTCAGGTGCCAAAAAGGACAGACAACTGGCTGGAGGAAAAATGACCACAACTTTCTTTATTAGCTGGAACATAACAAGAATATATTTATAGGGTTGGCCCAAAGCATAAGGTCTGGATCTGGACATCAACAACACCACGGTGTTTGATGTATGGTTGCTTGTAGATCCAACCATCGGGATGACGTAGGTGCCAAACCCCATCCTATTGCACAGTTACGCAACTGCGCTGCTTCAATTCGATTTGCAAGGCACTCTAGTTACCAGGTGTTAATCAACTGTGGCCCCCGCACTGGCCACACCGAATTGATCCTTACACCTGGGTCATCAGGACTCCCAATCCAGTGCCAGAGAGCCCTGGAACCCCCTCACACCAGATCCAGGCCTATGCTGCCGCCCCACACAAGTTGTGACAATCAACACCCTGTATGGAGGGAGGGTGGGAGAGCCAAACTGGCAATGGCGCAGAGGGGCGCCCTGCATGGCCCAACTGCCACTAGGAGGCCGAGGAGGACGGAGGCACCGCCCTCCTCAGATCCTCCAACCAATAGGGAGGTGAGGTGGGTGGCCGCCAGCCAATCACAGGCCTAGCCTCCAACCCAATGAAGCCTGAAACATGAAGTCCCTGTAAAATAGCGGGCTCCCTTCCAACTCGCTCCGGTGACCAATAAGATGCAAGCCTGCCCTTGCAATGGCTGCTGGGGTAACTCCGCTACAGGAGCATGGGAATTGGTGCTTCCCACGCGTGGTAACCGCACCAACCCGTTTAATCGGGCAGCGGCACTTCTCACAACTATCTCATGCCATTTCCTATCACAGCATATTTCATCAATCTCTACTCTTCTTAGGCATAACCTGTGTCAAGATTCATCAGGTATCAATTCAGAGAATTGGTTTTCACTTATATAATAATAATAATAATAATAATAATAATAATAATAAAAAATTTATATCCCACCCAATCAACAGGGAATCAGGGCGAGTTACAACAGTCGGAAAAATGCAATCCAAATAATAACAACAATGAAAAAAAATAAAATAAATTCAGCATAGCAATAAATTACAGAAAATTACATAACAAATAATAACAATGAAATAATAAAACAAATTAGAATAGCAATAGATAACAGAAAATTACATTAGAATTCATAACAGCAAAAATTAATGCAAGAAATTACATTCAGTCCAACAATTACCAAAGGAAAGATATCCCCATTTCCAAACCCCCTCCCCCATTAAATCCTGGAAAAGAAACAATATAAACAGTAAACAATCTTAACAGATTACATTCTAAAACCATGAAAAAGGAGGGAGACTAAAAGACTAAAAATTGGCAATGAAGTAACGCTCTTAGTGTCACACACCCTGGCGGCTGTTGTGGGGGCAGGGATTATGAATCTCTGCTCACTCTTGGGACTCCACCCAGGCTGCCAAGTCCTGGGCTGGAGGGGAGGGTCCAGGTGTTAAAGGGCCAAGCTGGTTTAGGCTCCATGTCCTCCAAAGGTTGGCTCCCCATCCTCGAAAGGTGATCCTGGGTTGGAGGAACACTTTCTGCACTAAGAACAGAGGTGCAATGACCATGTGCACAGACATGCAGAAAGTGTCCTTTCCTTTCCTCCTGTGTGTGTGTATGTATGCGTGTGTGTGTGTGTGTGTGTGTGTGTATACTGATCAAGAACAGACTTTTTCCAAGTGTATACCTAGCCGATCATTTTCACTAATATGGTGAAATGATATTCTTTCTTACAAATGGAACAGCCATCATTTGTTCCAGCAAGGCAATTCAAAAATACAAATATACCCTTCTTAAAATGCAGTTTATTGACAAAATTAAAGAAGAACCATCTCCCACTTTTTAAACTATTCATCTTCTAGTAAATTAAATCAGAGGGCTAAAGAAAGCACTTCCCTTGTTCACATTACCCTATCTTCCACAGGCCAGTCCTGCAAGCCTGCACAGCAACTCCATATGGCTTTTTTTCCTTTAACCGTAAACCAATTCTTCATCACTCCCCTTGTGCATTTTACCAAGGGTTTTGGAAGATGCATAGAGAATAAATCAGATCTAAATAATCTATTTTGCATTTAGCCCAGAGGTACTGGGATAAAAGGTTCAAAAGAGGAGGTATCAGCATTTGCTTTTAAAAGTATACAGAGCTTTCTGTACTGCTTTGGTAGTTTGTTTGTGATAACGGTTCCTTGGTTTCAAGCTTTAACTAGCATGTATCATTTAAAAAAAGAGAAAGCTAAAGAAGGAAAGTTTTAAAGTTAAGAATTATTTCACAGACAACATCTAAAAACCTAAGAACAAACAACCAAGATACCACCTTATTATCATAGAAGGCTATAAATGAAATGTGCCCAGTAACAAAGTCAGTGCATGCTTATATGACTGGGGATGTGGTCAGCCACAATTAAAGGATGTCTTCGTTTCAAGTCCTGTTTTAAAAATTACTCATATGAATAAAATACGGGAAACCTTATCAAAGCTAAACCAAAGTAAGAGGCAGTGTGCCTGGAGTCTGAGAATATGTTTGTCTTTCTCAGATTCCATATAGTGGCCTATTTGTGAAATGATTATTTTGCACTGTCCGTAGGAGAGCGTGCTTAGTCTATCATATGCCACAGGAATATGACAGAACATCCATCTCCACATAAAAATTGAAAACTAGATGTACTTGACACATGCCTTTAAATTCATGTTTAGTGCTGTTTAATGTTTATTTACAAAGTCTAATATATAGAAACTACTGCTTCATGTCTCTCCTTACCTGCTGCACAATCAACATATCCATCAACTCTTATTAGTTACATTTAAATCCTACCTTTCCTACAATGAGCTACAGGTGCCATAATGGATGCTCTCTTTGCTAGGTTGTCTTCACAATAACTCTGTGAGTTAAACTCAGGTTTAATTTCAGTGGGCACCAGAACCTTGATCTAAGCACTACACCATGTGTATGAGTATGTTAGTAACCTGCTAGACTAAACCAAATGTGCTTCTATTCCAGCCTATTTCTAGGAGTTGATAACCAGTATAGACCTAAAAAAATCACCAGTTTTCTTGTCCTCAAGGCCACAAGGCGTCGTGACATCTAAAGATGCACTACAAAAGCTGTCAGTTGCCATGAAATGCTCTATGAAAGTGAAAACAGTGTCCCCCTACCCTGCATTTCCACTTTGTGTGTTTGTGTGTGTGTGTGTGTGTGTGTGTGCAAAGAACAAGACACAAATACATTTTGTGTAAAAACTAATGTAAGTTTAAATAATAGTTGTGTGTTTCCAATTTATGGTGAACCAATCACAGGGTTTTCTGAAGTGGAGAGTGTGTGACTCAACCAAGGTCATTCAGTAGGTTTCCATGGCTGAGCAGTGATTCGAATCCTGGTCCCCTGAGTTGCCATCCAGTGTGGAAACCACTCCATTACTCTGGGTTTTCAGTTTAGAGAATATGATATCGCCCAAATTCAAGGATCTTTTGTGGAAAAAAAATTCTTGTTGTGAAATTTTAATCTGAAAAGTTGTGAATTGCAAAAATGCATCAAAGGTATATAAAAGCTTTTTTAATAATAATAATAATAATAATAATAATAATATTGATTTTATACTCTAACATCATCCCTGATTCCCCACCCAATATTCCAATCCCAGTACAATTGGCCCTCGGTATCTGTGGGGGATCCATTCCAGATTCCCCCACGATATCAAAATCCATGGATACTGAAGTCCTACTGTTTGTAACTGTAGTGCCACCACATGGTCATGCTGCCATTAGGGACAACTGGAAGAAGGACTCCCTCCATCTTCCTTCCTTGTCCCTCTGTCTCCCTTTACCAATTTCCTTCCTTCCTTCCTTCCTTCCTTCCTTCCTTCCTGTTGTCCCTAATGGTAGTGCAGCTGTATGCAACATGCCACCACTGAGGACAATGCGGGCTTGCTGTCACTGGATTCTCCAATCAGTAGATGGCAAGTCCATGGATACTGAGGTCCCACTGTAATACAAAAGCTCTCTTAATCTCACTTAGTGGGGAGAAAACGTTTGACATTTTTGTTTGGGCTTGCAAGAATGAAGAAAGTGAAGATTTAGATACCTCTAGAGCAGTCTTTTCCAAACTTGGTTCCTCAGTTGTTTCTTAAAACACCTACCTTTCCTTACCAGCATCACTAAAACTTAGAACTGATCTAAACAGTGGCTACACAATATCTGGAGGCCCAAAGTTGGACTGGGTTGGGCAGGATACTTATCATAGAAGCATGAAAGTGAGGGGCAAAGGAAGCTAGGTTAGGTTGGCTTCTCTTTCTATAGGCTCTCTTTCTGCCCAGAAAGATCTTTTTATCTAAACATGCTTTTGGCTATAAACTAGTTATGAAAATGCTGGACATGTTGTGTGTGCTGTACTATAGATGTTAAGTGCCCTGAGTAATTTTCTATTTTCTGCAAATCCAACTCCTAGTGCAACTCTGACTCCATTTGGATAGCACCTGTCACAATACAGATCCAAGAAAAGCTAAGAGTATTTATTTGTATCTTATTAAAACTGGTCATTAATTATTTTCCTCCGTTAATCTAAGAACAAGTGCAAATGTAAATATCAGTATAAGGCTTACAAAAATGCATGTATATGGGTATGTGTATACACACACACACTTATTTAGATGGACAGATACAAATTCAGTTCAGAATCAGTATTCTTTATGAGACTATAAGACTCATTAATACTAATGCTTGGGAACTCCTATGAGAACCAAGGATCTGTCTAGCTATTCCTTCCATAAAAGCTAAACACAGAGGAACAAAAAATGAAGGCCAAGTCTGCTGTCCTTACAGTACTACAAACTAACACATTAAAATGTATCTCAAGACCGCTACAAAAGGCTGAAAGGAAACATATGAAGGACTTTCACGTAAAAGATTAATTTGTATGTCACTGTGTTTGCCTTCCTAAACAGGAGGAGAAAAATGATTTGTGGAATCTTAGGCAAGAAGGGTCAGAGTTATGACATATTTTTCATTGAGAAACTATCATCCTTTACAGAATACTCCCCCTTCCACTTTGGTAACATACTATAAAAACAAAGTTTCCAGTGGTTTGGCAGTAATTCTTATTTCAGTCCCAATGATTTACTATATGATTTATTCTAGCCTTCCTCCTTGCAGTTCTGCCTGCTGCTCTGTAACTTTGTTCTAACTTGAGTCTGTATGTCCCCTTGCATTTAAAAATATACATACATTTTAAAAATAAATAAGTTTATGATGGATCTATATAAATATAAATGTTCAAATCCATATCTCATGTGAGCATCCATTAAATTGTCCACTCTCACACATTTCTGCTCATATATGCATGCACTATTTATTTATATGCATCACCCTGATGTCTTTCATATATTGCTCTTATACATGTAAAACATTCTCTCACACCCACAATCCAACAGTTGAACAATACTGAAATAGCTCTGCCTATTTCATTCTCTGATGCATCCCTTTCTACTGACAACACATCATTGCATCCCCACACACTTTTTGTGTTGCATAAGTGCCTTAATACTTAGTATCTCATTATTATCTCTTCCATGGACTGAAGTCAAAGATCTTACAGAAATCTTGCAGAGCAGTTGAGGACAGGGTGACCTGGAAGTCTCTCACATGTAGGGTTACCATGGCTCAAAATCAAATCAAAGGCAATTAATGACAACAACAAAAATAATAGTTCTGCTTGAAACTATTCTTTAACATTTTATTTTCCATGTAGAAAATGTTATTTTCTTTGCAAAAATTCTGTTTTCTGCACAAATAACTACATGTGAATTTTGCACAGAATAAGTCCTGAATTGCAAACCACCTTTGAAAACTGCATGGGTTTCAAAGACTTGCTTGCAGTAGGAAGAAAACTGCTGAAATTACTCATTGCTACCTTCAAGAGGAACCCTGGGCCCAAAATACACAGGCAAAATGGCATGGCTTTGGGCCTCACTGGGAGCATGGCATTTAGATTATGCATGTGGCCAGAATGCAGCCAGAAGCTATGCCGACCCCACACCAAGGAAGACAAACTGGTTCAAAAAGGAGTGGATATAATCCACTCCTTCCAGCGGTCCAGTTCTGGACTGTGGCAGGCCAGATCAGGTCTGAGCCCATGCATTTACCACAGTTCAAGCATGACTGGAGCCGGTGCAGTCCCGGTGTGGTCCTTTTGGCTTTTCTGCTTTTGGCCTTAATGACGATTTACATTCCTAGCTTATAGAGGTCTCTCAACTATTACTAATTACTAAGCTTGATCTTGCTAATTAATATTTACTACTTGGATGGGAGACTACCAATGAATACCAGGTGCTATAGGCTACATTTCAGAGAAAGGAACTGGCAAAACCACCTTTGAGTATTCCCTGCCTAAGAAAACTCTACAAAATTCGTGGGGTTACCATAAGTCAACAGGCAACTTGTAAGCACACACACAAATACAAATCCTAAACTGTAAAGCTTCTCACAGTTCATCTGCCTCTAGGAATATCCTCATCAGGGTTTCCTGACACTCAAAAAACCTATTTTAAACACACACACACATACAACTATTTTCTCAGTATTTTCAGCTGTTCTTTCCATCTTAGATTAGACCCGTAGACAAGACTGTTTACTGCCATGTTTCCTTACACACTAGTTTCCCTAGTGGCGCAGTGGTGAAATGCCTGTACTGCAGCCACTCACTCAAAACCATAAGGTGGCGAGTTCAATACCAGCAAAAGGGCTCAAGCTCGACTTAGGCTTGCATCCTTCTGAGGTCTCTAAAATGAGTACCCAGATTGTTGGGGACGAGTAGCTTACAGTTGTAAACCGCTTAGACACTCCTTAGGCGGTATGAAGCGGTATATAAATGAAGCTATTTGTTTGTTTGTTTGTTTCACATACTAGTTTTACTCAGGACAGAAATTATTTTCTTGAACTAACAAGCCAGTAACTTTCAATAATTTTACTGTATGATGCTCTGATGTTTTGATGAACTTAACATTTCATGTGAGGATTTTAAACTGTCATAACATTGCTCTTGCTTTCCGCTGCAAACTTTCTCTAGCTGTCACTAGCAAGTCTCAGACCACTAATATGCAGGAGTAGCCACATTGACTTTAAAAGTTCTCTGGGTTTTCAGGCAGGAATCCTTCTTATTCTTATGTAGAAACACTAGGGACTGAACCTGGGACCTTTACATAATACATATGCTTTCACAGAGAGCTTATTATTCCAATGGTCTTATTTTTACCAAGCAAGCTACTGGGTCTGGAATAGAGATAGCTCACCAATTAAAAAAGAAAATACAATTTAGCATTATTATGACTAAAAAGAGAACAGATAACCCAGGCAATGCTAAAATTAACAAAATGAAACAACTATTCTGCTGAAGTTCTAGCTCTCTTTATGTTTTAAATTTCAAGTGAAAATATTTGTTTCCTAGCACAGAAATATTTATACCTTCAATATACCCACACATTTATTCCAAATAACCTTCAAGGCATGTGCTCTAAGGGAGTTTTAGGCTTTGTGCTGGTGTCATTTCCCTTCATTCACGTTCTGTAATGTTCTGTAATGTTATCTTACAAAAGAATGAGTTGCCTCCTAAAACTCTCCTTCAGTGAATACTTTAAGGTACAATCAAGCTATTTTATTTAAACTGTATTTTTATTTTATGAAATACCTCCTTGGGAGTTGTACTTAAGTTATGATTGTAGAAAAACAACTTTGTATTTTTAAAAGATATCTGTACCCTGGATTTTCATGGATGGTACTCAAAGTGCTCTACAAACTGGAAAAAAATGCTAATTAAATGACTTGTAAAATTAACAGTTCATCTGCACATAGAAAACTGATATCCTGTAAGGTGTGTAGCTGTTTTAGAGAGCTGTTTTCATTTGCCTAGAGCAAAATTTGTTTAAGTTTTGGAATATTTCCAAATTTGCCACCACTCTTGGTTGTCCCAGATAGAAGCTGTGAGATTAGTTTTTACACAAGGTACTTGTGTACTTTCTGGAGCAGGCAGATTAGTCACTCACGAACACATGCAAGCTCATATTTGTAATGTGCTCCATGAAACACTGCTTCCAAATTTTTTTTTTTTTTTTAAAAAATACCTTAGTGCAAAATATGGTAATAGTCGTTTCAACTGGACTGGTTTTTTAGATTATGGGATTTCTTTCTGGTATCAGCAGCATTGGTTTGGCTTGCTTTAAAACCCAAAGGGACAGGGGTCTATTATTTTTAAGGCCCTATATGATTTGCGACTAGGGGGCATAATTTTTCCCAGTCCACCCATGACTACAGTATAATTCACCATATCTGCATCTGGTCTTTTGAAGAGCTCTTATGTTATATTTTTGTCCTTAGCACTGAGTGAGTCTAACCATCTAGGATGCTATTTTCCTCTCTTTCTGCCTGTCCTGGCATTCATCATCTTGGCTTCCAAGGGGAGTTCAGGCTTGATTTGTTCTAGGACCCATTTGTTTGTCTATCCATGGTATCCTCAGCATGCTTCTCTAGCACCACATCTCAAATGAATTGATAATTGCTGGGGAATACCATGGCTTGGACAACTCTGACTTTAGTGCGTATTTGTATATCCTTATCCTTTAGGATCTTGTCTAGTTCTTTTATGGCTGCCCTTTCCATTCCTAGTCTTTTTCAGATTTCTTGACTGCAGTCTCTGTTCTGGTCATTGTTTGATCCAAGGTATGAGAAATCTTTACCTATTTCAATTTTCCTCATTATCTATTTTGAATTTCTATAAATGTGGTCATTATTTTTGTTTTCTTTATGTTCAGTAGTAAGACTGCCTTTGTACTTTCTTTTTTTTAACTTTCTTTAATAATTGTTCCAAGTCTATGATGTTTTCCGCTAATAGTATGGTGTCATCTGCATATCTTAGATTGTTAATGTTCCTTTCTCCTATCTTCACACTTCCTTCTTCTGGGCCTAAATCTGCTCTTTGTATATATTCTGCATACAAGTTGAATAAGTAGGGTGATAGAATGCAGGCTTGCCTGACCCCTTTGCCAATTGGGAACCTTTCTGTTTCTCCACATTCTGTTCTAACAGTAACCTATTGCCCTAACTACAGATTTTTCAGCAGGATTATCAAATGTAGTCGTATCAGTTCTTTAGCAGCATTTCAGCTTTTTTGCAATCTATGCAGTCAAAGGCTTTGCTATAGTCTATAAAGCACATTTTGATTTTCTTCTGGAATTCCTTAGTGTGGTCCATTGTTTGCATATGTTTGCCATGTCATCTCTAGAGCTTCTTCCTTTCTTGAACTCCACATGAACTTCTAGGATTTCTCTCTCCATATATGATTGGGGTCTATTCTGCAGAATTTTGAGCATAATTTTGCTTGTGTTGGAAATTAATGTTATAGTTCTATTGTTGCTGCTGTCTTTTGTGTCTCCTTTTTTGTGGATGGGAATGTATGTTGATTGTTTCCAATATTTTGGCCACTATTTTGTTTTCCATATTTGATGGTATATTTTACTTAACACTAGAGTTGATTTTGTCTGCATGGATTGTAGCAGTTCAACAGGAATGTTGTCTGTTCCTGGTTATTTGTTCTTCCCAATTTCTTTAAGTGCAGCTTCCACCTCTCTTTCTAGAATGTGGGATTCACCTTCGAATGGCTCTTTATTCCATGTGTCATTCTTTTTTTCATCTTCCTAATTTAGCATTCTGGTGGCCTATCACTATCAAGCAATCTTGTTTTAGTGTGTTGTCAATTTCTCCCTGGGCTCCACCATAAAATTTTCAATTTCTTCTTCCTTTGCCTCTGTGGTTGGTGCATATATTTGGATTATGGCAATGTTTATAGGTTTTCCCTGAAGCCTTATTGGCATGATTTGGTTAGTCAATGCATTATATCTTTTGACTATTCTTGCTACATCTGTCTTTACTATGAAAGTCACCCTGTTTCTTGGTGTCTTATTATTCCCTGAATAGAACACTGTAATTAGCTGCGTCAAAATGACTCATTCCTTTTCATTTTAGCTTGCTCATTCTTAGTACTGCTATGTTTATACCTTCCATTTCCTTCTTAACGATGGAGTTTATCACACTGGAGGTAAGCACCCAAATCCCATGGATAAATGGCGTTTAAATCCTGGGAAATCCTGCAAGAGTGGGATTGTTTTCAGACATGTCATGTGAATTAAGCATTAATGCGACATTAACCTGTACAAATAGTGGCGAAATTGCACTGCATTTTAACTTCGGGAAAAACCAAAGTTGAAAAGCGGTGAGATTTTGCCACTTTTTGTGTGGGTTAGTGTTGTGTTAATGCTTAATTCGAGTGCCATCATCTGAAAACAATCCTGCTCTTACGGGAGTTCCCCGGGTTTAAACTCCATTTATCCATTGGATTTGGGCACCTCCTTCCCATGTGATAAACTCCTAGGTCTAGCTTCCCTCACAATTCTCACATTCCATAGTCCTATAACATGTCTATCAGAGCTCTTGACATTCTTTTCACTTTTGAACATGTCTGCTGCTTGGTTTCCCTTCTCCTTGAATTCTGTTGTGCTTTTGTCACCATCCCTATTAGTGATTCTGTTCTGCTTTGCCATTTTAGCACTTTCCTTGTGTTCTATCACTTTCTGGATTGTCTCATCACCACATTTATTAAGTGAGGGGTTTCTGCAGTAGGCTCACCATTGACTCCTTATGCATGCAGAACTAATTTGTGTTGGTTGTGGTTCCACTGCCCTTGTCTCTAAGAGATCCTCCACCAGAATCATCACCCTCCACTACCACTGCTGCCCAGTAGTGGTCACCTTTATGTTTATATCCTAATTCACCAACATTCATCTCCCTCAGTACTGTCATCCCATACTACATCTTCCCTCATGTTCTCTGTTCCCTCTCAGCCTGTCTCATTCTGCTCATTCCCCCCTCGGTTTTTCAGCTGCCACTGTTGTCTCTTACTTTGTTACTTGTGCCTTTTCTTGCTCTGTTTTCACCTCTCCTTCTCCCCCCCCCTGCCTCTATTGAATGCAGCTGGGTGGCTGTAGTGTTGATGATGGACTGGGCTAGTCCCTTGCTCTGCCCACTTGCTTGCTTGGAGACTGTGGCTGTGGCATTGCTGGTGGGCTGAGGGAGCCCCACACTCTTCCCTCATCCTGCCAGGGGGGTAGTTGTGGCATCAATGGTGGTATGGGCTAGTCTCTTGATCTCCCCCCTCACTCTCTCAACAGTGGGTTAGCATCATTGATGGTAGGCTGAGCTAGCTCCTCACTCTTCCCCTCAGTGGCAGGGTGGCTGTGGTATTGTTAGCAGGCTGGGCTAGCCCCTTGCTCTTTCACTAATCCAATTTGGGGGGGCGGGAAGGGATGGTTCTCTCTGGGAAATCTTAGGTCCTCCAGTGTGACTCTATAGTACTGTAAACTTCTGCAGGAAGTAATTCACTTCAAAACAGCTCACTATTATCTGCAGAGTCATGTTTCCATAATATGCCCGAGAATATAGCTCTACGTATTCTAAAATCAACGCACTTTTATTTGTACAATTAACCCTATCTGCAGATTTCTTAAGACCAAAAAGCAAAGCACGTTTTTAAAACCTTTTTCCATGCTGTGTCACTAGTTTTATTGTGTTACTCATCTCATATTATTTATCTTTCTATAATTCTCATTTATGTTTTGGAGAAAAATTATGGTCTAGATTGATCTATGTCGGAAGTGCATGCTTTGGCTCCCAAGCATTTTATCTAGTGTCAATGGGGGCCCAAGTTATTCAGAGACAAATTATAAAAATGGAAAGTTGGTACAGTTTTAATTATTTCAGCGAGGCAACTTTTCAGCAACATCTCTCTTGACCATACAGTTTATATAGCTTATATCATGTCTTCTGAACATTTGTGAACAGTGAGAGAGTAAGATGCCAGCTCACAATCCCATTTTTGTATAATATTAGCAGAACTCACACAATGTAGAGATATGGGAACTCTAAATTCTACCCCCCCCCCCCAAAATCTCCTGAGAAACAAGAAAATTTCCCTCACCAGCTCAGTATCTAAGCATCAATCTATCTGTGGCCAGACTTTTGCCCTGGGGCTACTCTATGGTGGTATAATATGCCAAGTATTTTTCATTTCCAATCAGATAAAGCTTCACTCTTTGATCTTTCATCTACTGATCATTATTTATTATTTCATTTCTATTATATATCCGGTCTCCCCTGAAAGGACCTCAAAGATAATATGGATTGTTATTTTATCATAAATACTTTATTTTAATTCCTTTTCTTAACCAATGACTGTGCCACGCTGAAAAGTAATTCTTATTGTCTGAGTAGCCAACTAATTAGTAGCCCAATTATTTTACATTTCAGAATTAGTTACAGAACAGTGTTGACAAAAAACATCTTGCAACATGTAGATAGGAACTGCCTAGAGTCTACAAATGTAATGAATATAGCTGGTTAACACAAAGGTTGGTATGTTGATTAGTACCAAATACTGTATACCCATACAATGAAGTGTGGAATGGTGAATCAAAATATAAGTAAATCCCATTGATTCAATGGGTTTACTCTAGTCATGAGTAACAACAGGGTTTGTTTTGGAAAGCATAACTAGGCTTACAATTATGCTTTTGAAGCTGGTTATGGATTAGTCATCTCAGACTCCTGATTATTTGAAGGTGTTTTTTTCTTTACTTAAAATTCTCTATTAAAAATAAATCCATGCCTGATACTGCATTTTGATCTATAACAGCATATCATGAGTCTTTAGTACTGCCTTTGAGAAATTCAAAGTCTGGATTGTGGTTGTGCAATAAACAAAAGGAAGATGTCTTCCTCAAAAAAAAAAAAAAATCAAGTAGGTTCCTATAAAGGCAATTATTACCACATACTTATGGTTATAACATTATGGTTCATTTTAACAATATATATATCTGTGTGTGTGTGTGTGTGTGTGTGTGTGTGTTAGACTATTGGTGACTCTTGTTGCCTGGGGGGGGGGGGGAGAGAAAGAGAAATTATAATTGTTTGATGGAAGAGCCAGCTTAGAGGGCTCTGTTTCTCCTCCACCTTCTCAAGATGTGAAGAGGAAGGAGGGGTGATAGCAGCTGCATTCACTGAGACTTGACAAACACCTTTTGAGCCCAGCCTCAGAAGTTGTGCCTGTAAGCAACAGCTGAGCATATTTTGCTCTTTCTGAGGCTTTTCTGGTATGGAAGGAAGGGCAAAGATGACTTCCTTGCCTGATTACCATGCTAAGTTTCCTCAGCTGCTTCTTTGGCTGGAAAATCAATGACCCCCGGGGTCATGGCCTGCAAATATCATTTGGCCAGCAGAGGGGTACAGGGAGGAAAAATGGCTCCTCCACCCCAAAATCTTTCTGAACTCCTAGCCTGAAGATGAATACATGAGAGAGTTATTTGCAGAATACTGTTCAAAATATGTTTTCTTCCTTAAAAAGGGGTGTGTGGGTGGGAGATCTGGCTGCTCTAGGCTCCTCAAGGAAAGGGGAGGTGCTCTAAAATAAAAAATCCCATCCACTGAACATAGATCAACTTCTCCATGACCTGAATTGCCTCTCTCCTTCATCCTGTTAGGGGCCCCCTCCTGAGGCTTAACACCTGCCATACTTTGGGTACTGTGCATATATGATCTTGGCCATTGTCTCTGTGTTTGGGGGGGGGGGAATAAATATTGACTAAATAGAAATCAGCGGAAGAGCATTAATAATGAATTGGGCTACAAAGGTTTGTAATATATCTGTACATAAAATCAAATGGGCATGCCTGGCTGACTGCTATATACACTATGTATGGAAATATGTAAGATGTGATTACACACTATGACTAGAACCTAGAAGTAACTAGTGAGCAATAATTGGTTATGTGTAACTAACCCCTTTGTCAAACTACTGTGGTTTAAAGGCTAAAATAGGAAAACTTTGTAGATGTTAAGGCAATGACAATGTGAACAAGAGGGGAGTGTTTCTTGTTGTGGAAGTTGGCGCTCTGTAGCCATCGTTGTTGTCGCTGGTTGCCTTCAAGTCATTTCCAACTTATGGCATTATAGTACTGACATTTTTAGAAAAAATACCTGAAATATATTTATTCACTCTTGGAAAAATAGAGAAGTAAACTTTTTTTTAAAAAAAAAAAATGTAATGATGACAGTTAGTAATTGTTTTCTAGGTTTCAGAATTGTAAATAACTTTTAAAAGTAGCATCAAGCTCTATAGTGTATAATGTATGCAGCATGGCATGAGTTTCATTTATTACGGAGGTGAAGGGTGGGAGAAGCATGCCAGTGTTTTCAAACTCTGAAATATAGAATTTAAATTTATGATTCCATACCCCCCCCCACAAATTTACAGTCCACTATGCTATTTTGAAGATAGGCCAATTAAGGCCTCACAAAAGGCAATGTGGATACCACCTAGATTTATCACAGAATGGAATTTACTTGGATTGGGAATTGTTGATACCAATTCTTAAATTCAAACTTAAAAAAACAACAACCAAGATTTTTTTTTTGGGGGGGGGGGAGAGCTTCATTTTCCTCAGGTTGAAAAAAATGTTTCTTAAGCCAATAATAACTACCTGCTACAAAATTACTATTGCCTAGAGTGAATGTCTAGTGCATATATAAAGCTCAAAACATTTGACAAAATGCACTTCAAATTAGGGTGGTCACTGAAAAGCTTCTTGAATTTCCACCTTCTATCTCAGCTTCTATGGGAGAGGTTAAAGTGAGTTTGTTGTAAAGAAATTTTGGCATAATTCTGAATGACAAAAGACATACTTCCAGGTGCCAAGATAGATGGGGTGGGGGATATAGTCATCCCCAACTTTAGCTTCAACTGGAGCAGCTTTGTTCTCAAGGCCTTGAATAATTAATAACTCCTTTGGCAATCAGTCATGCATTCCTTAATGGCACCTCAGGCATCAAGTGTCCCATTCACCCGCTCCCCCCAAGTAACAATAGACTTTACTACACTGGGTGTTCTATGCCAAGCTTGTAACTGACATAATTTAAACTAAACAAGTCACTAAAAAGAATATTACCCAGACCCAAACTCGAATCTTTTATCAGGTTTGTTTACATAGCATACAGTTGCTATGTAAATTATATCAGGATCGGGGAGATTTGGGGTAGGCTTTCTCAAAATCATTTTTTGGCAAGTCATTTCCCTTCTTGCATACCCAAAAAACTTAGATGCAAAAGTACTGTTATATAGCCCAAGGTGTAATATGATTGCATAAATGCAATAGTTAGGTATATCAATATACTTTATTGGATTTAAAACAATGCTTTCCAAGACCTGGATATTCCAAGTGTCATTTCCAGAACTAAATATATACCAGTAGTAGTTTCAGTTTTTTGTTTCATGACAATATTTTTGCACACAAATAGATTAGATCTGCTCAGTATTTGGGCATGCACAGTATAGCGCTTCCACACTGGCAAAAATAAAGATACGTTTTCACTTCAAAATGACTTTCACTTTAGGGAACAGTGTTACTCAGTTCTCCCTTTGTCTGGACTGAGTCTAGTCTGAATTACCTCAGATGCTTAATCAACAAAAATGTTGGTTCTTTAAAATAGTTTACTAAATTTAAATAAATTACTTCAGAATTAAACAAAAAGGGCTTCTGAAAGAGGCCTAAGATGTCCCTTTCACTCTGTGTGGGCTCCAATAACAAACACAAGCTTGCACTGTTCTATTTCATTTTTACTTCATTTCTCTTCAAACAATGTCTGTCTCCTAATCCACTCAGTCTTTCATCTTAGAGAACATGAGGATTGTTTCAATACTCAGGGCCTATTTATAATAATCTGATCCAGTAGGGGTTTTTTTTAAAACAAATAGTAATAATAATAACAGCTTTACCTCCACAGTAGTAGTTCTCACATTCTCTCTACTTAGTGTCCTCCTTTTAAACTCTCTGTAAATTCTACCTAGCCATTAGGAACTAAAAGTTAACCTTTTTCATTTGTCTCATGTATATGCTTCTTAGCATATTGAGAGATCTCTTTTATTGAGCAAATATTAACTGTCCCCAGGCACATAAAACTAAGGCATGGGATCAGAGGAAGGATTCTTGAGAAGAAAGCACATCTACTTTGACATCCACCTTAACTGGTAGAAGACCTCACAGTTTGAGAAAGTCTGTTTCACCAATCCTGGATTGCACATTTCTTAGCTGACCATACCTTGAATGATGCAAGATTTCTTTTCTTCTTAAAATGGGGGTGGGTGAATATACACTTCTGTCACCTTTGGTGTGATAGAATAAGATTAATTCTGAACACATTTCATAGAATCATAGAATCGTAGAGTTGGAAGAGACCACAAGGGTCATCCAGTCCAACCCCCTGCCATGTAGTTTATAGTTAACTTTATTATTAAGGCTATAAACCAAAAGGGTACTTGGAATTTGAGATTTTTCCACTTGCTACAAGACCGGTTTCACCTTCAACATCAAGAGGGCTAGGAAATCTCCCTGGAATATATTTTTAGGGCAGTACAAATGACTGGGAATGAGAAGTGACAAGGGGAAATTCTAGTAGAAGGGAGTTTGTGTGCATGTAAGGAGGGGCAATTGTCCCTCCTAATTCCACTGATGGAACACCTTTCATCAGCAAAAGTGAACTACTGAATCTGATGAACTAAACATGAACTAAAAATAGCAACAAATCTTACTAGTTTTGATACAGACTACCCACTGTTTTAGAACAGCCCAGTCCTTTGGTACATTGGCCACTACTTTCTTTGATCCTTCTCACAGCTTTTACATCTTTGTTTTTAGAGACACCATTCTCTTCATTAATGCAAAAACAACCAACACCAACTAAACAATGGAGGACACAAAGGTGAAAACTTAAGTCTTCAAGTTTTTCTTTATAAATAATGCTGAAGTATGCCTTATTATTTTCATGTTTAATGACACAACCTCCATTACTCACAAAAAGGACTAATTTAGAAAAAGAAATTTGCTCCATTCTGATGAAGATCCAAAACTGATCCTCCAAATCAGGGATGAACAACTGTGGTGCATCCAGGGTGCAATTTTCTCCTCTGGGACCCATCTAAGACCACACAGTTTGCCCTAAATGCTTAAACAACTTTTGCTTTTAACAAACTGGTGATTTAAAAAAAAAATTCCATGTGGACCATATATGCAGATTCCATCCTCTGGGCAAGGTGGAGGAATTGAGGAGAAGGCTGAACACACTGCCTTCATAAATGCATTATATTTGTTAGACTTGATATTTTTGTTTTTGACTAATATAAAATGTCAGTTGTAATTGGCATGAATTTATCATGCTTAAAGACATCAGCAAGGTTGAACGTTATAACATCATTAGGTCCTGTCTCCTCTAACATGACAAGGGGCTGTCCCAGCTCTCCGATTTTGACCCTCAAATCTAAGGGCCTAGAATAGTCGTAACATGGTAATCCTAAACGTGGGAGTCCTGTAGGGATCAGTTGGTGGCTAAAACTGGCTGGAGAGCCTGAGGACTGCATGTTTCTCATTCTTAGTCAAAACTTCAGGGTGATTAAAAAAAGAATGGTGCAAAAGTAAAGCTGTTTTACTCTGTTTTGCATCATTTTTAAAATCAACTTGTTAACATCTTGATTACAGATTTTTTTCCCCCAAAGTTTCTGGTGGCTGTAATCAAGATCAGAGAAAGAATAGGTGGGAAAGAGATTTTATTGATGCTTTTCACTTCATTTCCCTTTACAAATTTGTTCAAAGTTGCCTTACCTTCTGTACAGAGAAAAATCAAAAGACTTCCTCCTTGCAAGGAAGAATATGAACTAGTGAAAGGATGAGTACCAGGAAAAACAACCATCAATTGTATAACAATGAAGCTTACTTTAAACTAGTTCAGTGCTCCAGTACTACGATGTAAAGAATACTTGATGGTTTTAAAGTAAAAATAATTTCACAACATACATTATTGCTATTGATAAAATAATATTTCTTCCTTTGTCATTATGTCATTGAAAATCTAGGAGGTATTAAAAACTGACATTACTTACTGATGTAAGAAGGGTATAATGAATACAGAAACCAGGTTCAGAAGGAAGATATTCATCTGAAACAAATCTGATCCTGATTTGATTCCCTTTGGAAATCTGTTTGCCTGGAACAGCAGCAGAACCACACCACCGTCCCAAAATACTTCCATCACTAGGCTCTTCAACTTCTACAAAGTCATATCTAAAATAAAAGAGAAGAAGACTCACAGTTTACTGTTATATTTTCTATAGATTCTTTCCAGAGCAAAGAAACAAGTTATACAAACTAGGAATGAGTTCATTTCAAACCAAGCCACAGCTAATTGCCCTTTGTTGTTTACCATAATTTCCCACAATGAGTATGACAGTTGTATAGGGCTGCTGTGAATTATCTGATGGGACATGAGTTGCCTAACCTCAGCTCCAATCACATACAAATAGTATAGCTCAACTGGAAATGGATATAACCATTGGGGTCCAGATGAGCAGTTAATATAAATAAGCATCTACATTTGCCACTGCTCCATATATGAATTCTCTTCCTCATGATGGAGCATAAACACTATTGGAATTGATAAATTTAATCTTGTTTCATTTATTCATTCAAGAACATAGTGGCACTACAGACCGGCACTTTGTGCCTGCCTGACCGTGCTAGGGCTGAACTAGTGTGGAGCATTTACATGCTCCAAGCCCTAGTTCCGCCACACATATGCCATTATGGCACATGCCCATCCACATGGGGTGCACCATTCTGCATGTGTGGCTCAGCATCCAAATGGAGCTCCACAGAAGTGGTGTCATCATGGTGTGCAAGCGCTACTATGGCCCTAGAGTGGGGGTCACACCCCCTTTGTGTGCTGGATCGGGGCTGCAGCAACTAAACACTGCAGCCCCAATCCAGTGTTTTGCTGGCTCCAAAAGAAGTGGCAGAAAGCCACTCCTTTTGGATCTGGCAAAAAGCTTCCCTTGTTGCTGTGGTGGCACTTTCCGGTGCTGCTTTTGGAGTGCAGCGTCTGAATGCTGCACCAAAGGAGCACTGTAATGTCACCTGCCATGTGGTTGGTTGGGCAGTGTGATTGGCAGTTTGGGGTGGAGTTGGGGCTTGCAGCCTAAGGCCTCCATGCTCCTTCTCCACTCCGACACTGACCCTTTTGGCTGGTCTGTTTAGTCTCTCAGTCTCCCTTATCTGGAAATCCAAAATATTCCAAAAACCAAAACTTTTTTCATGATCGCTGAGATAGTGACACCTTGGCTTTCTGGTGGTTTAATATACACTGACTTTATTTCATGCACAAAATTATTAAAGACATTGTATAAAATTACCATCAAACTATATGCATGAGGTGTATATGAAAAATAAATAAATTCCATTTTAGACTTGGATTCATCTCCAAGATATCTCATTATGTACATATATACAAATACAGGTATACCATAAGCTCCCCAAAACCCAAAATCCAAAGTATTTCTGGTCCAGAGCATTTTGGATAAGGGAACTTCAATCTGTAGTAAATACAGCAAAGAAAAATGGAGCTTTGGGCCTAAATCCAATTGCTAATCCCAACTAAAACAGGCTGAATCACTTAGTGAAAGGCAAGTCAGTTCTGTAGGCCTGTTTTAATTGGTTCAATGGATCTAGCATTGGTATTTAGGCTGCACAGCCAGGATGATGTGGTACTTTGAGTGTTGGACTTGGACTTTGGGAGGCCAGGGTTCAAATCTCCACTCAGCCATGGAAATCCACTGAATGACCTTGGACAATTCACCCTCTCTCAGACAGGAAGGCAATGGCAAACCTCCTCTGAATAAATCCTGCCAAGAAAAAGCTCTGATGGAATAATCAGTTGGGAACAACTTGAGGGCACACAACATTTTTTTCAACATAACAAATATGTTTTGCTTTTAAAATGTAGTAGTTGTGGCTGCTGCTGTGTGCCTTCAAATCATTTCTGACTTATGGTGACCCCCATAAAACCATAAAAAATATGGTTTTATTGTTCAGAGTGGGTTAGCCATTGCCTTCTTCTGAGGCAAAAGTTTTTCAAAAGTTTAATTCTATTTTAATGTTCACTTTTTTGAATTTTTAAAAGCTATATTGTGTTTTTAAATTATAAGATGCCTTGAATAACAATTTTGGGAGAAAGGCCGGATACAAACAACAGCAACAACAATGGTTCCGAGCCACATGTAGTACACAGGCTGCATTTTGCCCACTCCCTGTCCACAAGTTGAAGGAATATTTGTAAAGGGGAATCTTGCTTTCCTGAGTAGGAACTCCCCATCATATGGAACCCTGGCATGAAGCACCTGCAAATGAACAGAAATACAGCTAGCCTGGTTATGCACCTCCTGCTGCATTCAATCTAGCCCAGAATAGAATGGAATTCTGAGGAAGAAGAAAAAAATGTTGAAATGTCCTCCCTGATCTGTTATCTTGTTTACCAGGGTTGAACTAGGCACAACATTTAACTGACAAAAATCCAATTCACAACATGTAACAAATAGTCTATGGGCCAAAACAGATGACCCTAAAGGGGCAGCTTGATGCCACCCCTTTGATTGCTGGATCAGGGCTGTGGCAATCATACTCCGGGGCCCTAATCTGGCTTTTTTAAAGTGCAAAAAGAAGCGGCAAGATGCTGCTCCTTTTTGTGCTGGAAAAACACTACCTTTTCTGCTGCCACCACAGGGTTTTTTTGGCACTCCTGCGGTGTGTGGCATCTAAATGCTGTACCGCCGGAGCACCAAAAACCTGCCTCCCCTGTGGGCAACAGAGCAGCATATCACTGCATAATGGGGCAGTGTCAGGGAATGCATTGTGCGTACGCCATGCCCCAAGCCACCAGGACGTCGGTATACTGTGCCAGTCTGTACTAGCCCTATATCTCAATTTGAAAGCACATGTTTCACAAGTAGGATGTCCCAAATTCAGTGTCATAGCTTAGTGCAATTAATTCAGTGCAAAATTAATTAGTAATCAGAGAGGACCAGTTGTGTATCTCATATCTTGCAATTTGGATACAATTACACTTCTGTTTCATTGCATTTCTTGATGAATGTGATGTAAAGTAAAGAAAGACAAGAGCGACTTCACATTGTTTTATGATGTTAACACTAGTTAAGTCAGGCTTTAAACCAGCTTTATTTAATAATTGGGATTTAAGAAATTGTTTTAGTTCACTAACTTCTGAAAACTATAGGAAGTCAGGGATAATATAAATGTATATTTATCACAAGTTTTAAAAACAAATAGACTTTTGTCCTCTTTATAGATTAAGCATACAGTGGCTTGAATCCTAATTTTCCTTCTGTGAACTGGAATTAATATTCATGAGATATGGCTTTTTGCCTTTCTTTTCAATGTGCCCACAAAATCTCGAGAACCCTTAGGAACTGTTTAAGATATGACATCTTTATGGGACAGTCTGCAGATGAAAAGGGATTTCATACCCTTCCTTTTAAGAAGAGAGAAGCAACTTGGGATCAAAGCTGGTATGTTTCAATCTTCAGTAAATATGAGAAGAAAATTAACATACTGATTTGAAACTAATGATTTACTGATTTGAAATTAATGATATACTAAAATATTGCCTGTAGAAATATATGCAGTGACTGATGAGTACAGGAGTTTGAGCAACTTAAAATATAGGGTATCAAATAGTACTAACTCAAGTAAAAAAAGAAAGAATATTATCAAACCTGTTATAAAAGACATGCCAAACTGGACTATGGATGATTTCTCTTCAGCTTTCTTATATTCAATTTCTGCTTATATTTTTGTAACATGATGTTTGCAAATGAGACATTTTTAGAATTAATCTTTTTAAAAATATCTACTATTAATTTTTCATTCATTATAAGTCTTCTTTTCAAAGAAGCATGCAGAGATCAAACAGATGCACAATCTATAAAATTTCAGGGCAACAGAAAAGTGATATGATATAACACCTGACACATGAAGTGAAATGAACTACCACTGACAACCAGAACTCCAGATGTCCCCAGGTGATCATTTCAGAAACTCTGTAATCCTTGTAATATACCTACTGGTATTATATTGCACTGTCCAACTCAGTATTTAAAGGATTTACTAAACCTGTTTTATTGGCCAATCAAATTGAGGTTTCTCACAGCAACATGATACAGTACTTATATAACTAAGTGGCTTTTAATGACTACTTCTCATCTCAGACATCCTTTGGGACATACAGAAGATTTATTTCCCTTCATGCTTTACAAACAAGTATGTTTTTTGTAGACACAATACATGTTCTGGTTTTGACTTAAAGCTCTAAATGGCAATTACATCTACTCTGTCAAAGGTGCCTTCCTAAATGCCTCAAGTACATCAGATGAGAACAATGAATGCATGCAGAATGGAAGTCCAAATGGTTGCTTTCCAATTGTTTTACTGTATTTTCTTTCCTTAGAAATAAATTTTATAATTTCTTCACCAAGACCTCCTAGCATATCTGTTGGCAACTTCTGTCCCTTGAGAATTACAATCAAATAAGTAGAAGGCCACAAGTCACCCAATCCATGCACTAACTTTTGAATCTTGGGATTTTGGGAGACTGAGACCATTTTTAAAAATTGCCTCCTGCTTAAAGATATTATGGAATTTTTTAATGTTCTAAGTGCAAAACTTAAAGTGTTTTTCATGTGTCCTGTAAGTATGAGACAAGATGAAACTGGAGCTTAGAATTATTTTACCACTGGTAGCTAATGACTCACAAAAATAGGTGTATTTCAATTCTCCTCCACTTTTAAGATGGAATCCCCCCACACCTTTCATATCTTTGTTCCCATGCCTTTCAGCTCCATTCATCAGAAACTCCTTCTATATCCTTCACACTAACCCACCCACAAAAGGACCTCGTGACCCTTATTATACTCCATAAATAAAACCTCAAGCAGGCAAAATTTAACATCTGGATATGGAAAATCACATATTTTAAGATGTAATTGCACTCTAAACATATACAACCCTGAGGTAGGGCAGAGTAGTTTGTTGGGGTTTTTTTGCACCTATCAATAAAGTTATTTTGTCATATCCATACAGAGATGTAATTGCACTCTAAACATATACAACCCTGAGGTAGGGCAGAGTAGTTTTTTTTTGTTTTTTTGCACCTATCAATAAAGTTATTTTGTCATATCCATACAGAGCTTGAAAAAGCTACTTTTCTGGTCTATGGTTCTGGCTATCACCAGACAGCATAGCCATTTAAACTAGTTAAAAAGTAACATTTTAAAGCTCTGCATCCACATTAGAACCTCTAATTAGCACTTTACTGTATCTGTTTTACTGCCTTTGTTCCCAGTCAACTCATGTTGTTTTATCTCCACAGACACTTCTTATACAACTTGCTAACCAAAATTATAGATGCTGTGACTCCAACACCATAGCTCCTCCCTCCCATGCTCTTAAACATATCTTTGCCTGATGAAGACACTTCTGAGTATTGAAAGCTAGAGTGATATATTTTGCACCTTCTGATTGGCCTGATAAATGTATCATCACAAGATGAACTTTGGATTTAATTTTATTAGTACTTCTGTAAACTTCAACAAACAGTGGGCATTTTGTGGCCCTTTTAGGGTTTGGTCCCAGGATCCCCATTATACCAAAATCTGTGGATGCTCAAGTCCCATTAAACACAATGGCATAGTAAAATGGTGCCTCTTATATAAAATGACAAAAATCAAGGTTGGCTTTTTGGGATTTATATTTTGTTGAATTTTTTTTTTTTAAAGCCATGGATGCTTGAATCCATGGATAAAGAATATGCGAATACAGAGGGCTGACTATATGTAGCTAAATAGCCAAATGTAACAATATTAACACAGTTAAGCACAGTTAATGTACATTTGAAAGAGGCACACTACCAGGAAGATAGTAAATATAACAGCCTACTGACCAGATGGACTAGAATATTTTCTTTTTCTCAGTCACTATTCGGAATGATTAGATACAGTCCAGTGCATTCTCTTTTTAAAATGGGTATGTGTTGCCTGACTAACTAGACTGAAATACAATATAAGGAAAGATCAAACCTTGTGACATTTGAGCTAAGGTGCTTCCAAGGAAAGATTAAAAGTAATAACAAATCTTGGTTCTTTGTTCACTGTAAAACCCATTCAGAAATTCAATCGATTTTAAATATTATTGAACACATACATTAGTGCCTTTATTCCTAATCATCCATTTTTAGTGCTATACTAAAGTAAATGAGCACTTGATCCAGATAATGCTGTAATAGTTACCCTTCAAAATAGTTAAACAGTTGTAAAAAAAACACACCAATGAAATAAAATCTTTCCATCACTCCTATTTAACCACCTTGCTAAAACAGTGGTGCATAGAAATGCTCCTCAGTTATAGTGGTATAACATCTTTAAATAAAAGTGTTTTTTTAGCAGTTACAGATGGAGGTGTTTTTTTCATACTTTAAAAGTGATTAAAACATAAATAAATGTGTGATAATTTTTTGCCTATTATAAAGGGTAGCGTATGTGCATTACTACAGTTGACTCAGGGGCAAAACTGATTGACTCAAAGGGATGGCTTCAAGCCCCCCTGAGAGAGCCGGGTTAGGGCCATGGCAACAGCACACTGCAGCCCTAGTCCATGCAGAATCTAGCCCAAATAGGACCTGCAAAAAGCCACTCCTATTTGGGGATACCAGGGTTTGTATCTCTCTCAGCTTTAGAGGAAGGCAAAGGCAAACACTCTCTGAACAAATATTGCCAAGAAAAACCCACAACAGGTTCGTCTTAGAGTCACCATGTCAGAAATGTCAAAAATGACTTCAAGACACAAAATAGTCCAAAGCAAACTGCAGAAATAAACCAGTTTGAGACTGGTTAAACTGCCCGGGCTCAGTGCTAGGGAATTCTGGGAACTGTAGTTTATTGTGGCACTAGAGCTTTCTGACAGAGAAGGCTAAATGTCTCACAAAACTACAGTTCCCAGAATTCCCTAGCACTGAGCCAGTGCAGATAAAGCAGTCTCAAACTGGATTATTTCTGCAGTGTGTTTTGGACCAATGGGAGTTCCTACCACTAATCTCACTTCCTGGTAGTATGCTGAGAGCTGTTTTGCCCTGCCAATAATCAGGGTGAAATGAAACCTAATGACAGCCTGTTCTTATAAGACATCTAGTCATACGGGGCAGCCAGGTCTTATGAGACTTGTAACCTTGTATGTATTGGTAGGCCTTTAAAGATAAAGATGCCGCATACATGGCCCCTCTATGATTGTACTGAAACTCACCCACCCTCTGTTCTCCTGAAAAACTGTATGGCCATATCCAATCATCTACTGAGGCTAAGAAGGTTGGTCATTTATTTATTTATTTATTTATTTATTTGAGGTACCCTCAATTGATCATGTTGCTTACTTAATAGTGTTGAGAAGTAAATAAGGCTTTGAATTCAGCTGGGCTGGCTAATTTTTTACTGTGTTTCGTAGGGATTGTGGGTTAGGAGTGATTGAGGTTTATCCCAGCACAATTAGAATCCACGGGCATCTTTGTATGAGGAATGGACATCCCTGATATTTCCTAAACAAGCCAGCCGTGTGTTGGGGAAGGTTGAAAGCAGTGACTTTCTTGGCTCACTAGAGACTTGTCCTGTCCAAAAGCTGTCCAGAGTGTGTGGGGTTCTACCTCAGCCTACCTATATATGTTGAGCTAGCAACAATAAGCTTGGCTGTTTCACCTATCAGTGGACAGAGTAGTGTCACTGAACTTAATTGAAGGCCATTGAGAAGTTATTGCTTAGACACAAATTGGATAGCACCTCACCTTTCATTTTGGATTTGGCATTCAGTGTTCATTTCAAGTCTGAATCTGTTTGGCTGAACAAAGATGTGGCTCAATTTAATTCTATATTGCTGTCTTGTGTCTTCATTCTAGGCTGTAGGGTCAAAGCATGGCAATTATATAACAAATGCTTTGTCTAGAAACAGCTCCATTCTTTCAGCTTGTGAGAAGATATTTGGGCAAAACATGGCCAAGGCTTTACAACTCTATAGCCATTTGGCCTCAAGCATATCCTTCCTGCAGGCTTTGTTATAGGAGGTGCTGGAGCGGGATGTTCACTCACTACTAGTAGCCAAGCACAATTTTCTCTTCTGTTAAACCTTATGATGTCTATTAATTTAAGTTTCAACTCTCTTTACTTCCTATATCCAACTTAAGCCTCATATAACAAGACTAGGGATTAAAAAAATGGGACTAGGGATCAAGAATATTTTTTAAAAAATGGCAAGAAAAACATGTTTCTTGAGTGTTGGGGAGAAAGCTGGATGGACAAGATTTTTTTTTTTTTTTTTTTGCAGTTCAGGACTTATTCTATGCAGGATTCTCATTTTTTAAAAAAGCCAATGGTTTCTTTAGTTTTGTAGTCGGGCCAAGATAGCTTTGTAATCGGGCCACATCAAAAGCAATTGCTTGAGAAGATCCACCAGGATTTCAACAACTTCAACCCTACCATCAACTTGAGCCTGGAACAATCCCCACAGAAAATGCACTTCCTTGATGCCATTGTGCAACTGCACAATGGATATCCAAGCCCCACACTCTATCAAAAACCCACTCATCACTACACATACTTACATACCCCCAGTTTCCACCAAGCACACTACTAAATCTATTATTTACAACCAAGCCCTCCGATACAACCACATCTTCTCAGATTCACAAGGCAGAAGCTTAATACTCTTGAGTTTGCTACAGCCATTTCTCAATATACAATACCCATCTAACGAGGTGAAGAAACAAATTGACAAGGCAAGATTAATATCCAAGAAACCATTTAGTACAAGAAAGACCAAAACTAAAAATGATAGAACCTACAATCCCCAACTGACACCATTGAAGTGCATCATTAAGGAACTACAAACAATTCTGGAGAGTAACACAACCCTATCAGAAACTCTGAGAGACAGGCTTTGATTGGTCTACAGACAGCCTCCAAATTTTAAACAACTACTTACTTACAACAGGATACATAACATGGATGGTAATACAGGGAGAAGACGCTGCCACAAATCCAGACGCCAACTCTCTTCCTACATCTACTTTGGGAACAATATTACAGGGGGCAATAACAACACTCACAACACTACAGATACATTTATTTCTTCTCCTTCCAACATGACATGTGCCATTCTATGCTAGCAATGCACCTCTACATTCTACATTGGACAAACAGGACAGTTTCTAGGCAAGAGGGTTAATGACCAGAAATCTAACATTAAAAATAGCAATAGCCAAGGACCAGCTACAGAACATTTCAGTCTTCCTGGACACACAGTAAGCGATTTGGTAGTGTGTACTGAGTGGAAACTGGAGGCATTTAAGTATGTGTAGTGACCAGTGGATTTTTGCTAGAGTGTGGAGTTTAGACAACCATTGTGTAGATTCACAGTGGTGTCAAACAAGTTCATTTGTAGATTTTATTCCCAGTGCCAAGAAAACTGCTAAAATTACTCATAGTTTCTTTTAAGAACATAATTATTTAATAATTACATCACTAACACTGCCATGTTAGTCCTTCATTATTTTTTTATTTCAAATTCTCCAAAGAGGGGTCTATAACATCCTAAACTGAAACATACACATCAAAATTCTAATTTATTTATTTAATTTATACAGTATTCTAGCTTTCTGTTGACTAACAGTGACAAAGCCCACATTAGCACACAGACCTTTAACAGTCCCCCCACCCCCCTGTTTTCCTGTTATTTTCTTCTTCGAACAAAATACAATATGAACAACATAAAAACAGATTGCTTTGGCATACTCTTAAAACAATTTACCAAGTGAACAGTAAATTTCGGTAAGATACAGAAAATATTAGGAAGCTAAGGAAATAATACAGCATATGAGTAATGTAGATTTCACTAGCTACTTTAGAATGACTATGCACTTTTCTCCTCATCTATGTGGAATTGAAAGCTTCCCAACTGGGATCAGATGTGCATCACAACATTCCTTGCACCACACATGTTGACTGAAATCTGAGATGCTATGAAAAATAATGGAACAAGTGAAATTGCTTACGATGCTGTGATATTTTCTTAATCCCCATGCTGCTAGTTAAAATGCAGCATAGAACTTAGATATGACTGGCCTGAGGAACAGATGTAGCCAAAAATACAGCAATCAAAATACTGGGAATTGTCAATCAGCAGTAACTGGTAAATTCTTTGTTGAGAGAAATTCTAAACTCTTTTACATAATAGTTATTTATAAGTTGCACATAGCTGAATATTTTGCAACAGAATCAATTATAATAAAATAAGATCTAGATAAACACATTCATTTCCCCTCAGTTCACTGCTGCTTCACAAAGAGAAGGTTTTTCTTTAAATTGCTGCAACTGGCTAGGAATGGATTTGCAGATCATTTACAAAGAAAGGGATTTCTTCAAGGCTTAGCTGTTATCAAAAATAGCTCTTTATTTTTCAGTCTTCAAAGACCCATACAAAAATATCCCCCAAAAACTACAAGTCAGTAAAAGTAGTTTGCTAAGGAATATTTTTAAATTGCTTACAGGTATTTCCCCTTTTAGATGTGGCTTTTATTGTCATTTGCTAAATCTTACAGGATACTCTGCTTACTTAGGGGTCAAGCATACCAGCAGCTTGGAGCAGCCAGAGCCTGCTCCAGTCCTGATGGATCCCCAGTCAGAGTGGGACTGTGGTGACTGCAGAGACCATCAGCAAGTTCCCCCACTCCTTTTGCGGCTAATTTTGGGCTGTGTTAGCTAGCCTGGGTGCAGCTTCTGGCCAATCGGGGGGGTTTGTGTCATGTGAATGCCACACCCGCAGATTAGATCGAAGGCGGCACTTTTTGCCCATCTGTTTCAGGTCTTTGGCTTGCAAACTTAATGAATACACACAGCATTGCTTCCACCCTTGTTCTTATTACCCTCTAGGAATTTTAAAAATAAGTCAATGGGTGTAAAACACAGCATCCCATCAACAACAACAACAACAACAACAATAATAAATGTCTGAATGCTTGTGCCATTAATAATTCATAAGGACATCATACTTTGTTATTGTTGTTGTATGCCTTCATATTGGCGCAGAGAAGCGGTGAGATGGGGTCAGGGCTGCCTGACCAGCAGCCCCAGAGGTCCCATTTCGCCGCTTCTCCAGGCCATGGAGAAGCGGCAAACTGCCGCTTCTTCATGGCCTGAACATGGAGTACAGTGGGCGCCCAGGGCACCTGCTGCACCCCACAACTGACAGCACTCCTGAGGGGAGAAAGGGGCCACCGCTGCCACCCCTTTTCCCTTGGAGTCTTTGGAGCGGCTGTGTAAAGGCCACCCCAAGGACCAGGCGCAAAAAAATGGAGCTTTGTTTCGGAGCTCCTTTTTGCACTGCAGAAAGGGTGCCCTAGGCGCCCTCCCACGGGGCCATTATGTCATGGCATGCGCCGCATGTCTAAATGTGGAGCACTTCATGATGTAATTGCGGCATGCACGTATGGACAGCATACGAACAAGATGGCGCCGTCCATACACGCTAGGTTCAGGGGGGACTAAATGCTGCACCATCCCGAACCCTTTTGGCCATCTGTATCAGCCCATTGTTCCTGACTTACGGCAACTATAAGGTGACCTATCACAGAGTTTTCTTGGCAAGATTTGTTCAGAGAGATAGATGCCTCTGAATTTGAAAAATAAAAGCATTTTTGGTTGCCATTCAATTTGCAGTGCTGTGTTTAAGTAAACATTCTGAACAAAGGGCTAGTTAGCCAAAGCAGGCCTGTCATAATTCATTTGGTAAATGTTTTTTTAAGGGCTAGAAAAGAGGATTCTTCCTAATATTCATAAGGGGGGAGGGGGAGGAGTAAGACTTGTGAAATTAGAAAAGGGATAGGAAAAGAAAACAACTGTATAAGTTACTGCCAGCGGAGGCTGATGACTTCAATGTCAGTAGGGCAGTAAATCTGCTCTCCATTTTAGTCAAGACTTTAAAGGAGATCTTCACTTGTTGAACCTATCCCCAATTAAGGTTTACATTAAAATTAAAGCCCAGAGCAGCTTAGCTGCTCCACTGACATCAGAGTTGCAAGTGTCCACTGGGTATAGCAAATCTCTCTCTCAAAAAATTGAAGTCAGTACAAGAGGCCTTCCTAGGTAGATGGGAGGGAGGGGGAAACTGGATCAGATATAAAGATGCATTAAAGATAAACCCGGAAGGAGAACTTGGAATGCGAACAATGGATGAACTTACAGAAAGAGAGATCAAAATTAATTGGTTTGGCTATTTGCAAATATCACAAAGATTTAATGAAGACAAAAAGAATATTGGCGTTGAAAAGGACTTAAATGAACTTGACAAATTATTCTGGGAAAAAGATAGAGGAAAAATCTCTAAAATCTATAAATTACTATTAAGCAGAGAATTGGAACAAGAGACGGTCTCCCCATATATGGTAAAATGGGCACGGGAATTAGGACCTAACATAGAGTTCGAAAATTGGGAAAATGCTTGGAATAAATCTAACAAATTTACGGCTTCACAGGACCTTAAGGAAGACTATATAAAAGTATCAAACAGGTGGTATTATACGCCACTTAGAATTGCAAAAAATTATAGAATAAATGAGTGTCAATGTTGGAAGTGTCACAGAGATAAAGGATCTTATCTCCAAGTCAAAAAGTTTTGGTGTAAAATACATGAGAAGATTCCAGAAATTTTTAAATTCAAATTGTCTTTTGTCCCGGAATTATATTTACTGAATATGACGTCTTTTTTGGGAACTGCAATAGAAAATAAATACTGGGGTCATCTTATATCTGATCACGACAGCCAGGATTCTTTTGGCAAAAAACTGGAAAAAGAACATGGTTCCATCAATAGATGATTGGTTTCATAAGATTATGGAAGTTAAGGAATTTGATAAATTAACGGCATTAATAAATAATAAATCTAAAAACAAGGTAATAAAGGAATGGGAACCTATTGAAAAGTACTGGTTTAAAAAACGTAATCTGAAAGAAGAAATAATTTGAGATTATAAATCGGTAAGGATGAAGA
Organism: Urosaurus nigricauda; assembly: GCA_034509955.1. Lineage (NCBI taxonomy): Eukaryota > Metazoa > Chordata > Lepidosauria > Squamata > Phrynosomatidae > Urosaurus > Urosaurus nigricauda. Next base: position 152,696,822 of record JAOEGL010000005.1, on the reverse strand, counting down.
GAAAAGGGGGGGGGGATTGAAATAGAACATAAAGTCATACAATTAATAGGGTTACAATAAGGTGTACAGACACTGAATAGGAAAATAGGATAGATTACTATTATCTATTACTATCTATGCTTTTTTTCTTCTTTTCTAAGTAGAAATTCGGAAGATGACATAATATTAAATGGGACTTTAAAAGGTTGTCTGGTTAGAATAATAGAGGATCAAATATAGATGTAAAATAAAGCTTGTTGAAGTATTTTGTTTCTGTAGTAAGCTAGCAAATTTGGCTGATGCATTCAAGAATTTGTCATTGCATAATAATGATTTTGATATCTGTTGTAATGTCAAAATTAAACTCAATAAAAAATAAAGGTTAAAAAAAATTAAAGTCTGCCTCAATGAGAAGAAGGTTTGAACCAAAAAAGCTGCATCTACACTGCAAATCCAGTTTGATAGTGCTTTAACTGCCATGGCTCACAGCTATGAAATTCTGGGATATTTAGCTCTCTCTGTCAGAGACTCTAGTGTCACATCAAACTGCAAACCCCAGAATTCCATAGGACAGAGCCATAACACTCAAAATGCTGTCGAGCGTTTTCAGTGTGGCAGCAGCCAACATTGCCTCACATAACTCAACATTACAGGATAATACTATCCTCAAACATGACAGTTGTGTTTCTTCTCTGCTCTCTCTCCAGTGGAACACAAAGACCTTTTTACATAGGCAGAACTTTGGCCCTAAACTCATCCTGATGAAAGGTCTTTCACTGTTGTTTTCTGAGCTTTCATCTTTTTATTTAAATTGTGTTCTAAAGGTGTATAAATTTATTTAATTGCTTTTTAAAAACTCTTGTACAGTATAATAAGATTTGTTTAATAATATGGTTGTATGCCACCTTGGGCCCAATGCCAGGGTAAGTTGGAATATAAATAAGATGAATGGGTGAGTGGATGGATGGATTAATTCCTTTACTGTTATTTTACTGATAGTTTATTGCTGTTTCAATTAACAGAAGGCTGTCATTAAACACTATTTTGAAAAATATCTGGACTTACAATTACAAGGATGGATATAAATCACTAAAATGAATGCATGTGATTTGTTGACATGTTGAAGTATTCATTAAATCTGGAGTCTTCTAACTATTAAGGAGATCCACATAGTGAGCATGATGCCACTATTTCTGTGCTCTTCACTTTCTGCATGAATTGTGACCTGATTAAATCATGCTCACTATGTGGGTTTCCTTAATAGTAACACAATATATAGACTGGTAAGATAGCAGAATAACAATAGCTGGGCTTCCTTAAATTCTTCTATAGGCCAGCAGTGTTTTAAAAACAAGATGTCCCAATTTAAATCTAAACTGAATATTCAGAAGCTTCCAAACACATCAGAGTTTATTATGTACAATCAGAATTTTATATTGGATTCACACTAATAAATTTACCTTAATTAAATTTACTTTCATACAGTTCAGCTCTGGATAATTTCCTTTAATATCTAATTTGCTCAGTTCATGTAATTTGTTTCTTCTGTCTTTGTATAAATGAAATTAAAATGGAACCCAAATCAATTTTGCAGAAAGTATTATAAGGCAGTCATTTACGCAATTAATCTGCCCTTCAGAATGTGAATCATTATCAACCAATCATACATTTATAAAAGCATTATGTAACACTAAGCATCAATGCAAAATCCTGCTTCATTTTGTCACCTCACTTTGTAATTCTCAGTCAACAGTGTTGCATTTGAATCTGCTAATGTAGTAGTAAGTCTTACAAGTCATACAACTAGTAGAATATTCAGTGTTGAATTTCATCTCCAGATTCCAAACATGTTTACTCAGAATTAAGTCCCACTGATCTTGAACCAATTTACTTCCCAGTAAATTCACTTAAGATTGTAGCCTTAAGCAACTGCCTGACATTTCAGATAGTTTTTTTTATTAAAAAAAGAAAAGAAAAGAAAAAAATCTAAGCAGCATTGGGGTATTATTTGTTATTTCTGTCTAGTTGCCAAGCAGAGAATTGCTCTCAGTTCATATTATCACATCATCATCATACTTTTTCCTCTATTAAAACAGTTTTCCAGTTAGCCACTCACCTGAGGCAATTAATTCCTCCTGGATAAGTGGCATTGTTAGAATCACCATTCAAACTACACTGTGACCTATGTGTCAAGGGGAGCAGGCTGGTACAAGGCAAGTAAGCTAGAATTTGATGGTTGGTTGGGATACTTGCATTGCTTATTTTGGTACTTATATGCAAAACTGTATTAAGAATAACAAACCCTATGAGGTGATGAGAAACCAGTAAGACCAAAGGCAAGAAATGAGTTGGGAAATTGTAATAGAGATATCAGCTAGAACTGTATATGCTGAAGAAACACAGACACAAATCTATAGAAGTATATGATCTAAGAAGCATAATGACTTGCAATAACGAATTTCGTGCACCCATGCCATCCAGTAGGGCACTGAAATAGGACCACCCAAAGATATGGCAGGAATTTCTGCATACGCAGCTATGCGGAGAAATATTACTGTATTACGTTAAAAGAAAAAACCCTGAACACAGCCAACAAGGAGACAATGCTAAGACCAAACAACAACAACAACAAAAAACCCTAATGAGGATTATGAAATCTTTAATGCAGAAAGAGAAAGTTGGAACAGCTGAAAAGTCTTGACAGTGGTATGAAGAACCACTATGCCCTGAGGAAGGAGCAATTTGTCTACCTTCCAGCAACTTCCTCCCCCAGTTATGATGACTGCTCCCTGTCATCATCTTCTGCAACAGCTATGATTCCATGGCAGACCTACCTTCTGTAAGAGGAAGAAGACAAAATAACCTGTCTACAGAGAGAATCATGAAAAGAGTATATGTTAAAGTTTTGAATGCAATAGTTCATTATAGGGGGCCTGAAGCAATTGACAAATTCATAAACTTGAGGGATTCTTAAAATACACTCACACACAGTATCACACAGAAACCGTTACAGACTAAAATCCGCTCAGTTTAATGCATGCAATTGTAATTCTGAGAGGCATCTGTATATATAGTTGTTTGTTATATGAGGAAGAACCTCATATATATTGACAATATTGACAATCATATTTTTCACAGAAAAGTTATTTTTGGCAACACAAACTCAGTATGCTAATTAATTATAGTAATTGCTAGTAATACGCTAAATAATGCTAGCATCTTCCCCAGCTCAGATTTGCCCCTTTCTCTTGCCACTCCTCACTGCTGGAATCTTTCCCCCAAACATTTGCAGACTGTCACTTTGTTAGTCAATTAGATTAGCCCAAATGCTAGTATTATTCAGGTAGCACAGATATAAACCGCATGCCACATCCAGCCATTCGAAGGCGCAAAAAGGAGCCACAAAAAGTGGCTCCTTTTTGCGCCCTCAAAAGGGTGCCATAGCCATGGCAGCACAACTATATGGCACTCCTTCGGCACTGCGTTATATGGATGCAGCACTGGAGGAGCACCATGATGCTGCACACCATGTGGAGTGGCACACAGCATTATGGGGCTCTGGGAGCAGAGTTGGGGCATGCGTCATCTGGATGCGACACCCTGACTCCATCCCCAGGCCAGCCTTTTAGGCCGGTCTGTACAGGGCCTATGTAAAGCTAAATTGATGCCATTTGATCAGCAGCATTGAAAATTCAGAATCTAGCAGAAAAGAAGAAAACCCCCAGAAAATAAGTAATGGACTTTCTAGAAGTAGATATGTTTACTGTATCTCAGAGCAGAATAAGCTGCTTTTAACCCTGACAAATGAATCTGCTCTCTGTAGGACATTTAACTTCAAGTAATAGGAAACTGCCTGATATATTCTAGGGAGGTAATTCTTCACTATGGAGTTTATCGCACTAGTGAGTTTCCGCAGGCAAATGAAAGTTAAATGGGAATTAAGCTACATTCAAATTTAAAGAAGACTTGTAAATTTAATTCAGTTTTTCATAGCAAAATAACGCAAAAGTGCAATAAAGCGAAGTTAGTTCACAATGAAAGTGGAGGAAAACATCAGCTTTTTAAATTCGGTCTGTTCTGAATTTTAAAACTGCTGGTTTCCTCCACTTTAACTGCGGATTACCTTCACATTATGTCACGTTAACTGAGTGAAAATCTTCGGGCATTTCTGGGTTTCCTTCGCATTATAACATGATTAAATGGGATCTCGCTAGTGTGATAAACTTCTATGTTTTTTTTTATAGAAGATAGCAACAAGTAATTTCAGCATTTTTCTCCCTGCCTGAGAAAGTTTTGCAAAACTGTACAATTTTTAAAAGCCATTCGCAATTCAAGACTTATTTTGTATAAAATTCACATGTTTTTGCTTTGCACGGAAAACAGCATTTTCTGTGTGGGTAATAACAATTTTTGTAGAAAAAGTAGTATTTCAATGTAGAAATACTAATACTTGCACAGAAAATGCTGTTTTATATGTAAATGAATGATATGCAAATTTTATACAGAACAAATTTCCAATTACAGCTTTTTCTGTGCAGAAAACATTTTCAATACTCTAAAGCATGTTTTGGACAATGTTTTTAAAAAATATTTTTGAATATTCTTTCCATTCCTCATAGATGCATACGCCTTTACAGTACACACATAGTGTGTTTTTGTTATCGTACTTTCCATGGCTTTTGCTTGCATTTAACTCCTGACTTAATCATTTATGAAACCACAAAGAAGTGTCTGGATTCTTGGATTCAGATCTCTTGCCTGCACTATACAACTAAAATACAGAAGGTCAGCAGTAGAGACTTTCTGTTTTTATGTACCTTTATCGTCCTCATTTACTTGCATCTTTTAGTGAGTAATGAACAGGGAAAACACTTCATCAAGACTAATTGTTCCCAGAATCTGCTAGACAGAAACAAGATCTAAGAATGAAGCACTTATTTTCAAGGAAAAATAACCCCATTAGACATAGAGCCAACAACAGTAACATGAAACAATTTTAGAAGCAATAAATCTGGATTAGGCTCATTTACCAAAATATTTTGATACTGGAAACTAGTTTAATTTCTTCAAACAACCCGTTTGACACAGAACACACACGTCAGGCATTTTACAAAATATAAAGTTTTGTATATTAGATTTGGTAGATACTGGTGTGAAAAAAGAATTGAGGATTAAGTCACTGATCTAATGTAATGAATTTTTCCTCTGGTAAATTAGAATCAAATCCATTTGCAGTTAACCAAATTATTGTATACGCAAAAGAAACAGCAGCACATAAATCTTTAAAGGATAAAAACAATATAAAATGTTTCTGAAAAGTAAGGCCAATCATTTCAAAACCTTTTTAAAAATCTTGCTTATTTATGAATTGGGACAAAGGCTATGCTAAAAATCAGCACATTAACAGTTAGCACTTGCCCTTGAAAATAAATAGCAATAGAAATATGCTTTTATGTCTTTGTAAAAACACTTTGATTTTCTCTTATGAATGCCGGTAAGCCAATCTGTGATCATAAGAAATGATACATCTATTTCATTTAAGGCTCTACCACTTTTAACAATTATCTTAACTTCTGAGACCTAGTATATTTATGCTAGATGATCTAGGAATTCAATGGGCAATTTGATTATCCCAGTCAAAAGTAAATGCCTTTATTCAAAAATTTAGAACAAACCATAACAGTGATAAATGCATATACTGTTTGAAATTAATAGATATTTTTATTTATTTGAAATGTGGTGCTGGAAAAGGGTTCTATGGGTACTATGGACTGTCAAAAAGATAAACAAATTAGTCCACAAACAAATCAAGTGTGAATTCTCACTAGAAACCAAATCACAAAGTGGAAATACTGTGCTTTGAACATATTATGAGACAACTGTAGGGTTCTAATCCAAATCAAATTGGCTAAGATCACAACATTTTGTAGATGGGAAAATGACTTTACCACACAAACAGCACCTTCTAATGCATCCTGGCAGAGATACAGAAGTCAGGCTAAGCCTGTGTCTTGGTAACTGTCACTCCTCACCATGTCTGGCTCCATGTGGCCAATGGTTTGCTTGGCTTTGAACAGACATGGCAAAAGAAATGGCCAGAGGGCACTCTTGCCCTGATTACTGTTGGACCACTGCAACAAGACAATGCGATCCTGAGGGCGGCCACTGCTGCGGTCCCAAACAGGCCACAGCAAGGAGTGGATAAAATTTGCTCCTTTTGTGACTAGGTTTGGGCTGCCTCAGGTGGCCCTGGCACAGCTTCCATGTAGTTTGGGGGCATGTGTCATCTAAATGCCATGACCCCAATGTGGCCCGACAGCAGACCTTTTGGCCCATCTGTTTTGGACCGATGTTAGTGGAGACATAATCACATTGAGATGGAAGCCACCAGCCACCACTGAACTTCCTGGTTATTAAATTTGACTACTGGCAAGCATCAGCACAGGAAAAAGTTCTGTTACGAATTACTAAATCATAATATGCTTCATTCAGTCATGTTTAAACATTGAAGTTGCCTTCAACTGTAGCTCTACTAAGGAGCCTACACTGCTTCTTCTAATTTATTAGTAATTAACATTTTTAATCTTGATTTCATTTTATTTTTTTTATTTATTTTTAACAAAATTATATAATAAACTCTGTCTTATATGATAGGAAGGTGCCTTATACTGAGTCAGACCAATGATCTATCTCATTAGTACTGTAATCAGTGACTGGCTCTCTGAGGTTTCAGGAATCAAAACACAAAGATATTCTGCCAAAAAAAATAAAAAAATAAAAAATAAAATTCAGTTTGAGGCTACTCACACGTTGGGATATGTATATGTATATACACACACACACACACATTCATTTACAGTAAAATACTATTCTTGTGCATTGTTAAGCATTTTTTTTTCACCCAACAAGGAGAAAACTTTTAAAATAACTCACTCATGCATATGACTGTGAAATAAATGATTTACATCTGTAACCAAGGCTTAAATCCCACTGCCCCCCCCCCCACTGTAATTTAAATGAGGAAAAAAATGTGCATGGGTAATTCACACCACAGACCATGCCATACAATGGGGCTTTCTAGATTGGCAGGAAAGTGTGACATGAAGTTGCCTTTTCCTTAATGCTTAGCAGCTGCACCACAGCCTTTAGATGGAGCTGCATTCTTCCGCAGTTTTTAAAAAAGAAGCTGGGAAAACCAGCACCTTTTTAAAGGCGCTTCTTCTCCCCTAAAACGCAAAAAAAAGCATTTTCATGGCACACTTTCCCTTTTTCTCATCTAAAGGCCAGAGTTTCATGCAGCCATGAACACACTTCTTTTTGCCAATCTAGAAAGCCCCAATGACAAGAAAATATGGCAGACTGAGGCTCGTGGCTTAATTTTTCTTTCTGGTCTCAGTCTGTGTCTATAGTTCAGCACTATGGCATTATATAAGATCACAGCTCCAGCCTTCTTTTGTTTCTTGGACATTCACAAATACTGTGTTCACTTGTAAAAGTGCAAGACAACGATGCTAGTGGATGTTTCTCTGGAAACCAAAATAATTATAAATCCAATGGTATGTGACTGTTCTAATCAATTTACAAACCTAGCAAAGATCCCAGTTATCAATTAGCATGAGTTTATATAGTCAATCCATATCTAAACCTTTGCAAAGAGTTCTTAATCTTGAACAGAGTGCAAGATTTACACACAGAGACAAAAGCTGTAAACAGTTATAGTAGCAATGAATGTAGAAATAATTTATCCAGACACTTCTTTGAAGCAACATTCATGTTCGTTTTACAATGTGTCATTTGCCAGCTATGCCTTTCTGTGATCTATATCAGATAGTCTATACTAAAAATAACAAAAGGGCACAAATCTCACCTTAAAAATGGAAACATTATGGCAAGGTACATTTTAGCTTCTCAGACCATTTTGTTATTGATCTGAAAATGCCCTTTTTGTTTTTTAGGCCCCATTCCCACTACATTCTGATTCGAAGTGTGAAGCGGGCTATACCATCCTCATTTACACTTGAATCGATTTACGATCCTCATTGGATCGATCAATGGAGGAAAGGACTGGGTTAAAAGCAAATAACCCAGGCTTTCCTGACACTAGTTTCAAAGTGGTCTTTTTTGGAAAAAGCGATTCTGAAGCGTTTCCAGTAAATGGGAATGCTGATCAGAACTGCATTTGTTTTTTTTTGTTTTTTTTTAAAAAAAAATTGGGGTGGGGGTATTGATCGCAAATGCAATCTTGTGCATTTGCGAAATATTGCATTTGCGATCACTGTAAAGAAGGAGGAAAAAACCCAACACACACACACACACACACACACACACTAATCCACCAGTCCTTTTTGGGGGATGGGAATCCTTCCTTCCTTCCTTCTCCCTTCTCTTCTCCCTGCCTTCCCTCCCCTCTTACCAGGAAAGGGCTCTCCGCTGCCACCACTGCCTCCCTTGCCGCTGCTCCCAGGGCTTGCGGCATTGATTCCCCGCCACTCGCTGCCGCTGCTCCCGGGTCCCACAGGCCTTACTTCCGACAGGGAATGGAAGTCCCGGGAGCCTGGCAGCAGTGGCAGCGAGCGGTGCCACGTCTCCTCCTCCTCCTCTGCTGGGCCCATCCTGCTCCCAGCTGGAGCTGATGGGCCTTCCTGTGCTGTGCTGCTGCCGGGGCCCATCAGCCCCGGGAGAAGCCTGGCAGCAGCACAGCAACGGAAGGCCCATCAGCCCTGGCAGCCATCCTCCTTCTCCCCCTCCTCCTCCACTGGGCCCGTCCTGCTCCTGGCTGCCAGGGCTGACGGGCCTTCCGTTGCTGTGCTGCTGCCGGGGTCCGTGCTCCTCCTGGGGCTGATGGGCCCCGGCAGCATTCCCATTTTAGATCACAAAAGCCTCAGTCATAATAATTTTGTTAGTCTTCAAGATGCCACCAGATTCTTTGTTTGTTTTGATGCAACAGATTACAATGTCTACTCTTCTCAGTCGATCCTGTAAATTTCACTGAAATCCTCCTTTTTCCTGGCTGAGGATAATATGAAACCATCATAGAAACAGCATAAGGCAGACTCTTAGAAGTTGTAAAGATTCCAAACTACAGAAAAGGAGGGTAATAGATAGATCATTCCATCATAAAAAAAGAAGAAGCAAAAATAGGGAAAATATAGCTTTCTAATTTGAGATGCTGTTAAATAGCTCAGATACACACTGATGTATTTATCCAACATGAAAAGATTAGCTCATATGTTTTTTATAAGCCTTTGCTACAATGAACCCTCAGATATCCAAATGTTTAGTCTATTTATTATGTTGATCATAACTCACCAATCCATAGTACTTGTTTCATGAATTCAATAGCTAAGAAAATAATTTTCCATTGTGTAAGTACACACTTCAAAGAGAATGCTACATATTTGATGTTGCAAATGCATTTCAGAAATACTTGAATGAAATACTTTCATTCAAAGATGAAAGGCAGCTTCAGAAAAACTTTTCATAAGTTTATATTTAGAAATGATAAAAAGAAATTAGTACTGAACTAGTATAATCGGCAAAATACCTGCTTGGTGACTGTCATCACACAAGAGTAAGCTAATTTCTTCTTTCTCCCACTTTTCCACATTACTACTTACCCTGTGGCCCTTTTATACCACCTTGCTCTTCTGTATCAATGTTCTGTACTACTCCATATATTGTGGTTGCTGCTGCTTCTTTTCCTACTATTTTAGCTTTTTTCCACATTACTACAGCAGCATTGAATAGAAGACTCTGGCTGCATCCACACTGCAGAAATAATCCAGCCTGACACTCTTTAACAAACATAGCTCAATGTTAAGGAGTTCTGGAAATTGCACTTTGTTGTGGCACTAGAGTTCTCTGATACAGAAGGTTAAATGTCTCACAAAACTACAATACCTAGACTTCCACAGCACTGACCCATGACAGTTAAAATGTTGTCAAACAGGATTATTTCTGCAGTGTGGATGCAGCCCCTGAAATCCTTATATCATGCCATCATCAATGCAGTCCTGCTTCTAATAAATACCTATGGAAGACATGCCTCATACCTTTTAAACTACTGCTGCAACAGTCCCTGACCATTGATATTCTGGACAATGGGAGATCCTCCTGGAGATCCAAAGATCTGCCTATAACTAAGGCACACAATTGTAGCCAACGTCTGGACAGCATCTTCCACCTGACTCTGCCACAGGAACTGTAGTCCAAAAACATGCAGAAGGCTACAGTTACCTACCCTGATGATATTTCAAATGATATGGCATGTTAACTGTAAAATCATCTTGTGGACAAACAGGAACTGTGAGCATTCTTCATCCATTTGAGTTCAACTTGGCTAAAGCCAATTGTCTTGATACAACATGTGTCGCTATGGCAAGAGAAACAGTCAATACAGTAGTGCTCTATAGGCTGACATAAGGCAAAGATCAATTGAAGCACTGGTTTACACATTCTCTTTCAGTACTATTACTTCCTTGCCATTCACTTTGCTTTGCTTCCTTGAGCATCTTTCTTGTACTACCAAGCATAAATGCAGTAATTTACAAACCAGTTAAAAGGAGCATTGGGTCTTACCAGTGATATGTTCGTTTTCAGCGACGTAGGTGGGAATATCCTATATCATGGGTTGATTCTGTCTCATTGCTCCAAGAAGGCAGGGAAAACAGCCTTGAAGGAGTCACCACCAGAGGGAGCAACCCCCACCATCCCTCAGTCTCAATATTATAGCCGAGGATAGAAAACAAGCTCAGAGAACATGAAATTAAATATATGTATGATAACTAGAAACTATCATAAACTCAAACTAAAAGTAACATATTAACAGCCACCCTTGCAGAGCCAAGGGAAACAGCCTCCTCAGTTCTGGGTGGGGAGGATATTCCCACCTACATCGCTGAAAACGAACATATCACAGGTATGACCCAATGTTCCTTTTTCCAGTGATGGAGGTGGGAACATCCTATGTCATGGGACTTACCAAAGCTCCCCGACCAATGGGTGGGTGAACTGAGGCATATCACCTATGTGAGAACCACAAGATGTGTCTTCCAAAGGAAGCCTATTTTGATTCAAGACAACCCAACAGCGGTGGCATGTAAATGTGGAAAATGAAGGACATGTCACTGTTCTACATTTATCTAAGAGGGATGTGATTGTTGCTAGTGCAGAGGAAGTAGCTCCACTGTAATGGACTGATCAACAACTGATCACAATTTTCTTGTAGCATGTTAATTAAATGCATCTAAAACAGCCACAATTTTATCAACTCCTTTTCTTAATATATATAATATATATATAGTTTATTGGGAGTCACAAAATGCTCCCCATTGCCCTAAGCTGGCATCCAAGGCCTAAATCAGACAATCCTCTTCAACTGGCAGCAACAACCACCATTCAAAGAGGTTTGACCTATTTGGTATATGTCAGAACAGGTGATTTATCTGTACCATCTGAGGGATGGTGGGGGTTGCTCCCTCTGGTGGTGACTCCTTCAAGTCTGTTTTCCCTGCCTACTTGAAGCAATGAGACGGAATCAACCCATGATATAGGATGTTCCCACCTCCATCACTGGAAAACATGTTTTTATTGGCGAGAACATCCTCAATTTCTTCTTACTGTACATTGTTTCATTTGACCTATGATGATTTATTGAAAATTATATTTCCTAGATATCACTTTTTTAGTTTAACATACCAGCTGATGGTAAATTCTACAATATACCAAATATTCAATTTGTCTTGGAAAAGTGCATGTGGGGATGGTCAGCAGTGAATGGTAACAGTTGCATAATTGAGTCACTCAGATGACTACCTATTAAGTAGTCAAACCATCTGGAATTACTCAAGCCTGCTCCTCAATACATTCTGGGTCTCTGTGATGAGATCCACAGACCCTTCTCCAGATTACAATTTCCACAGTTATTCTTCTCCATGGTTATTTCAATCTGAATCAACAGTTTTACTACAGTGACACAGCTGCTGCCAGAGTCCTTAATGATGTCACATACTCAGCAACGGGAAGCAACAGCTCCAGAAAGAGCTCTCTGCCAAGCAATTTACCCCAACAAAATCCTTCTAGCATTTGTGGCAAAATCATACATAACCTCTTCACTCAATTAAAAAATGGATTTGGGGATCAATCACCTAAATCCTGTTTTAGCCCAGATAAGAATAGACCCAACTGAGTCAATTATATTTACTTACATTCAACATTTGTTTCAATGGATCTACTCTAGCTGGACCAATCCAATAGGATTACAGTAGTTGAAAGTAAGTCTTAGTGGGTCATTTGTGAAAAAGAATTTGAATTTAAAAATAAGAAAGCAGGTCTAAATAAACTTGAACAGGAGATAAAATATGTTGTCCTGAAACATAAACAAACAAGTTCCCCCAAAATTCCTCACAATCTTCTCAAACAAGAGAACTGAACATGAATAATTAACTCTAGACAAAACTCAATGTACTACACAAAGCCGTGCTGTTATAAACATGGTAATAAAAACTGGAAAGCCAATGTGGTGCAGTGGTTTGAACATTTGACTATGACTCTGGAGACCAGGGTTTGTATCCCCGCTCAGATATGGAAACTCACTTGGTGATTTTTAGCAAGGAGTTTATTGCACCGGGCTGCAGCCTGGTCCAAGAACAGCCCAAAAGGGGGTGGGATGGGGCTGGAAAAAATGGGGGATGCATTTTACTGCACACACCGTCCCTTACTCAATGTTCCGCTCCCATTCCATTCCAAAATCCATCCCAGGGAGGTGATTTTTGAGAACTGTGAACAGTTCTTAAAAATTACCTCCCTGAGACAGATTTTGGAACAGAATGGGAATGGAATGCATTGAGTGAGGGAAGGTGTGTGCAGTAAAATGCGTCCCCCACTCCTCCCTCACTCGTCCCTGGCCCCTTGAGTTCCGTTCTTGGAATGTTCCTGGGGCCAGTAATGCGATAAACTCCTCAGGCTCAGAGGAAGGCAAAGACAAAATCTATCTGAACAAATCTTGCCAAGAAAACCCCATGATAGGGTCACCTTATGCTCGCAAAAGTATCTTGCTGTCATATGAACAAAAACAACTAGACCAGTGTTGCCTTAAAGCAGAAATCTGAGAGAGACACAACAGCTCCAGTAAAAACCAATTAAGGCACACATACACACACACACAAACCCTTTGACCTCATGAATGAAATCAATATTGAATTTGTGAGCTTTTATTCCACATTATTTCTAAATTATCACCAGACATTAATCTTTGATCTCAAACGGATTCTTCCTCATAACTGCTCACTAGTCATTTGTTGGATGAATAAAAAATTGACAAATTGTCTAATTGGAATCTTTCTTTACTGTTTAGGATCAATGCCATTAAAATGTAGGTTGTGCCTCATTTTTCATTTTTATTGCAAACGTTACTCATAGATTTAGATATGAATAGCTCATGGTTGCACTGTTTTCAAATATATAACTTTGTGATATAACTGCCTTATGCCTCAGGAATGCCAAGATCCAACATACATTCTCAAGGACTTGTTTACAACCCAACCTTTAGTCTCTAGAGCAGTGGTCCCCAAACTGTGCCCTTTAAGAGATTTTGGACTTCAGCTCCGAAAATCTCAGACTGTTGGCCAACATGGCTTAGTTGGGAGCTGAAGTTCAAAATCTCTTAAAGGGCACAGTTTGGGGACCACTGCTATAAAGGGTTAGTATATAGACAGACCACTTGCTTTTAGACTACTTTGATAGCTTGGCAACAGGATTGAAAAGATGGTGGCAATTAGAACCAATTCTAGCAATCACTGAAACTAAATGTGTGCACATATTGACAACAACGTGCCTCAAATTCCTATCAGCTTCCCCTAGAGGGCAAGGGTTTATCATGGGCACACCATCAGTCTTTCACCCCTTATAAACATTACAACATTTACACTATATTATGGAGTTGCTATGGGTTTTATTAATATGTTTTTATTTTATATGGCTTGTCCAATTTTTGATGAATATCCTATTTTTTTTATCTCAAATCAATCAGTACTCTGGATGTACTAGTTTTGCTTCCTATATTTAAACAACACACTAAAACATATACAATTAACCTCATATTTATTCTCTGTGGCAAGACTTGAAATCGCTAAACACGTGAAACACTTATTGATATTGAATGGTTGGCTCAACAAAGTAGGGATAGCAATACTGGTGGGGAAACTATTTTATCAAATTCAAGCATCTAAAGTGCTAGTCAGTGCAGACAAATTCATTAACAAGTATTTACAGGCCCTTGCTTGTACATGTGCCCATTGCCTTATCTGAAATACCAGAAGACCTCTTTCCAACCATAATAAGTACTCTTAAGTAGGATCTGCATGGGACAGAATACTCTGGGAGCAGCTTAGAGTATTCTGGCTCCACAAGTGCCCTGACATCCCCCTATTACTTGGGCACTCCTGTAGTGAAACAGGACAGCTGTTCACACATATGTCCTGCAGCCTCTGTGGTGAGTCACTGAGTCACTTGCTCTAATGTCAGAACAAGATGCCAGCTATGGCTGGCGCCTCCTTCTGACTTCATGGTGAGTGAGTGACTCACCATGACAACCGCTGAACCAGACAGCACAGTGGGAGGCAATGTAAACAGCTGCCCTGTGTTGGGACGGAGGGCTTCATCTCTTCTGGGCTGATCTGGAGCAAGGAGTGAATTATTTTAATCTGTTATAAGAAGGTATATCCCAAGTTCTGTGCTGAACTGGCTGAACATCATCTGGACTGTCAGAGAAGAACAGGGGTTTGGACCATGCATCATTCAGACTCCCCACAGAGGACGAGGAGAGCTCCACAAAAAACTATTGAGGATTTTTTGTTTGTTTTTTGTTTTTAATTTGGCCCATGCATACAGGCCCTAGTCCATATACCCACTCACCAGGAAGTCTTTGTGGTAAGTTTATCTTGGATCCTACCTATTATTTCTGATCTTTGTTCATTGCATTTTTCTTCCAAACTGGTTTTTTTTTTTAAATGAATTCTGTTTTATCAACTTGTGATATTTACAAACTCTAGTTTTTCCACAGTATTGGTAAACTATTCCATTGGATTTGTTAGCTTAGACCTTGTTTGTTATTCATTCCAAAAACAACCAAGGCTATTTACTACAGAAAACATTTACCAAACATTTACAGCATATGATCATCTTCCTCTCAGAGTCATAAGCCACAGTAACCAAGTTGTCCAAGTTATTGTGGCAAATAAAGCAGATAATCATCCCCTCCACTGAAGTGACACAACAACAACGTGTTCTATCCATTTTTTGCATTTTCAAAAATGTGTCCACTGAGGTAAGACACCCAACTCTGCCTATGGTGTTCTGTGATTTTTAATATTTAAGTCAATTAGATGTGATTCCAGGCAGTCCTCCATCAAAGGTTCATTCAGAGTCCAATCTCCTTGCTTTCTGCTTCTCTACATTTTTAAAAATGTATCAGGCATCAGTGATGTTATATGCCTTCAGATAAATGACAGTTTGTGATGACCCTATCATAGGGTTGTTTTTGTTTTGTTTTTTTTGGTCAGATTTATGTGAAATTTGCTGCTCACTTCATTTATGACTGAGAGTGTGACTTGCTCAAGGTCACTGAATGGCTGAGTGGGTATTTGAACTTGTCCAACATTCAAACCAATATGCCACACTGGCAATATTTTGATTGGTTATTATTAATATTTGGCATTTAGGCAATAATAGAGTTGCCCTTCCCTTTTCTCAATTTTTAGAGCTCTGAGGCTTCCTTCATTATCACCAGTTTTAAAAATCCATTAGCCAGGCAATATATTTCTTTGCCTCTTAGGCTGAATCTACATTACAGAAATAATGTATTTTGACACCGCTTCAACTACCATGGCTCTAGAATTCTGGGAATTCTTAGGCAGCCTGAGCAGTTTCTGGCCATATTGGGGACATGAGTCATCTGCATGCCATGCCCCTGAAGCAGCCAGAAGCTATACCTTTTGCCCCATCTATTTTGGGCCTCTTTCAGAGAGACTGGATATCACAATAAACTACAAATACTAGAATTCCACAGTGTAGAGCCACAATAGTTAAAGCAGTGTCATTATTTCAAACTGCAATATTTCTGCTATGCAGATTCAGCCTAAATGAGCCTAAGATCAAAGATGTTTCTGTTTCCTTTTCATCTTTTTCTCACATTTAACAGTAGAAGCATTTGCCTCTTTGTTTTGAAGCCTCTCATTCTCAACTGTTGTTGGGTTTTTCTTTCCTCTTTTGCCATCAACTCTTAAATGAAAAGCAAACAAAAGGAAACAAACAGCTGGATGATGTTAGTAAAGTAGAGTCAACTTTTACTTTCCACCTTTCTAGATTTTTATTACCTATGAAGCAAATTTTCAGTAGTCCAACAGCCTCCTCCAATAATCTCCTGTGCAGGGTTTTATAAATGTAAAGCTGAAACTGACAACTACAGTTCCAGGCATACACTATAAAGTAAAAGTTTATGAAAAGGTAAAAATTCAAGTCTGAAAAAAATGTTGTGATGATTATGATGACTGCAATATGATTGATATTATATTTGTTTCTAGAAAGTATCAAAGGTGGTCTATGGCAAAGTTTTGTCAGCCCAGTTGTAAAAGGAAAAAAATATTAATATAACAGAATCATCCATTTTGCACAGGCAACATCAAAGATTTTAATGTGGATCTTGATGTCATTCACTGGACCAATCTTCCAGCTTGGGTTTTATTACGTCTTTATGAAATTGGCTAAGTACCACAAACACCCTTTGATGTAGCATCAAAGAGGGAATTTTCCTAGACTCAAAGTCTGAAAGAATTTCCTTTCCTGTCATGTGTGCTCTGTCTCCTTGAATATGGCTTAATAGGAATAAAGTGGAGCTGTGCACCTGCTTCATGTGCATCCTGGCTCAGGGTGTCAAGACATCCCCACTCTCAGTACATTTCTTCTCTAAATAGGTTCTGGCCAACATAGCTAATCAGAACACACCATACTCAAAAAGACATGTATAAAGTGCTACATACATCACCCATGCCATAATATATCCAAAAGGCAAACTGTATATTTTCTAGCTTTTTTCCTCTGTGTTTTCAAGCAGAACCTCCACTAAAAGCACTTTTTAAGTGAAATGCATGTGAATTGACTGGGGAGGGACACAATACAGGAGACATTTGGTATTACCTGTTTCTGAATTCCATTCCTGAAAAACTGCGGCAAAAAGAACAGAACAGAACTCATGGAGAAACTGAGTTGGAGCATGATAAGAAACAAGCATTTTCATCTACTTTTATGCAGGTCATAGATCTACAATCAGTACATGGTACTGATTCATAAACTAGGCACACAGTCAAAGGTGGATATTTAGAAACTTAGCTCTTAGTCTACACGTTTGGGACAGATAAACATAATGTTGTGGAATTTTTAGACTTATTCAGGATAAGCTTTTGTGTGGGTTTCATTCTTCAGATATCAAAGGTTAGGTGGACCAGGTGATACTCAGCAAAAGATGAAGGTTGATCCCCAATTACAATTACAATTCTGTACTCAAAATGCAGTCTGACCTCCCTATATTCTGGGATCCATTCCAGACCCCCTCCCCCCCTGCATATGGAGAAAAGGGCATATGCTCAAGCTCAAGCCCCAGAGAAAATAATGGGGCATGTGCTTGTGGTGGTGCACAAGTGCAGGGCGTGAGTACAAGCCTCATTATTTCTGCCGGGGCTTGCCTTCCACGTAAGCTGAAAACTGTAGAAGGCAAGCCCACCTATAAGGAGGGCTGACTGTAATACAGTGGAGCACTCATTCATTCCAAGTATGGTCATTAAGAAAAGCAAGCCCTAATTTATTTAATTCAAAAATCTATTTTTAATGTCATATTTCATACAAATTATAATCTAAGTAAGTTTACTTGTCCTACGTAGTCAAATCATCAAACTCAGAAATTGTAAGAAAGTATTCAGAACCTGTCTTTTTCTATATTAGGAACTCATATCTTGGTTAATAGCAACCCAAGGCTTTTAAGTTTTCTTAGTGATGTTATTCACAAGAAGGAAAAACAATACCACAATATCATAACTAGGTACCCAAAAATTATAAGCATTTCAACAGTATGTTACTTGATTTCCCATTGTGGAAAACGGAGACTGCTTACAACAAAATGTCACAGTTGCATAACATTACATCAAAGATGAAAAAAAACCACACTGTGCTAAAGTGATATCTGTCTTGTATGGCCAACTTTTCTCCTTATATTCTGCAAATAGAGACTGTTCCATGACGCTGAATGGCCAAATGACATTTGTTAATAACAAGCCTTTAATGTCTTTCACCATTTAGATACAAATTAAATTTATTTGTTTGGGGTAAGCCAGGCAAAAACACTGCATTCTAATTCAAATGTAAAGGAAGTTTGACATTTATAGAGGAGGATGACAAAGATTGTTGCTGTACCCCAAATACAATACATTTGCTTTTTCATATTGTGCTTTACTTGAACTGTTCTTTGATTATAGAATAAAATGGAACTGAATGGAGCCTACACAGGAAAAAGTTTGTACAAACTCTACAACATGCAACAATGAAGAGGCCTAATTAAACATTTGGGCACAGTGAGGGCAAAGTCTGTAGTATGCCTTCATCGTGTCCATCATCACTTTCCTTAGGCTTATGTGAACTCAGCAATAGTAACTTACTTGCATATATCATCTTCTGGGTCCTCAAGCCCAAATCTTTCATCAAAAGTGAGTTGTATCAACATATTCTCCTCCACTGCTACTAATCGCCACACCAGTACTGTATTGCGGGGATAAGTATATGGGAACTTTGGGCTGTGAATACTTCCATTTGTAGACACTGTAATAATCTTCTCATGTTGTGGCTCTTGCACTCCTACAACAAGACAAATACAGACAAAAATAGAGAAATATCAATTCCTTCCGTCAAATATAACATGGACATTATGATCCAAAAAGCTACTTTAGGTTTTCCCAATGACATTTTGATGTTATCCTTTGACTGCCATTCCACCATACCATATTGTTTGACCTCATCATAAACTACTTACAGAATTTTCATTGTCAAAAGAAATAAAGGTTGCTATTTGGGAAACATGTTCAAATCTACATTGACTGAGCAGAAAATATATGATAGATTGCCAGATCAAGGACAGTGTGAAGATTCCTTTTTAGCGATGTACTCAGTTCCATTATTGATAAATTGAGATCTGAGATCCAAAAACTGAATGGTTCACTACTGCTCCCCTCCCCCCCCCCCCTTTGGATAAAAGTGATATACCTTAAGTGAAGATTTACTTTACAAAGACTGCTTTTGACAATAGAAGCACATGGAATAGAAGTTAGCATAATCAAAAAACAATGCTAGAGATCAAACTACATATATCTTCTATCCTAACTCTACTGAAATCATTTACTAGCACAAATAAATAAATACACCGATTATTTCAGATATTCATGTCATAAAGGAATGACATACTGTTTCCTGGTCATTGTGATTGATACTAAAATTTCAAATGAAAAAGGTTATTTCATTTGGTAAAACATACATTTTACCATCTTGATGGCCTTCCTCTGGACACCTATCAGCTTGTAAATACTATTTTTGAACTGTTGTGCCCAGAATTGGGCACTCTACTCCAGGTTTTGTCTGATTAAAGCAGAAAGGAGTGGTACTATTAGTTCCCTTGATCTACACAGTATACTTCAGGTGATGCATCCCAGAATTGGACTGGCATTTCTGTCTACCTTATCACACTATGTGGTAGTCCTAGCTAAATTTGTGTCAAATAGTGTGATAAGGTAGACAGAAATGCCAGTCCAATTCTAGGACTTCCACATCCTGTTGACATATATGAGTAAAAACAGTTGTCATCCATCTTATAGTTATGCATTTCATTTTCCTGCCTAGTGGTAGTGGCTTGACATTCATTTGCCCAATTCTCCAATTTCTCAAGGTAATTCTAAATCTGATCCTGTCATCTGGGGTGACCCTCCCCATTTGCATCATTTGCAAATCTGATTAAGAATACTTTCTATCCCACCATCTAAATAGAAATAGAAACAGCAATACCGGTAGTAATTACATTTCTATACTGCTTATCAGTAAACCAATACTTCCTAAGTGGTTTACAATGTGTAAGCTAATTGCCCCCAACAAGCTGGGTATTCATTTTACAAAAAGGATGGAAGGCTGAGTGGACATTGGAGCCCTTCTCTAGGATCGTACTTAGAATGTTGTGGATGTAGTATTAGCATTTAACAATTGTGCCACCAGGGTTCTTAAATCATTTATAAAGATGTTAGACAACATCAAGCCCAGGACAGAATCTTGAGGCATTCCACGTCACTTCTCTAGGATGAAGAGCAAGCATTGGTGAATACTTTCTGGGCTCAGTCTGTGAAACAAGTATAGATCCACTTAACTGTACCACTGTCTAGCTTGTCTGAAAGAGTACCACTGGAAACCTTGACAAAAGTCTTGCTGGAATCAAGATATACTACATCCACAATGCTTCCCTTAACTCCTATCAAAAAAAGATTAAGATTAGTTTGCCACAACCTGTTCTTGAAAAGAATGCACTGACTTTTACTGGGGCTTTCTAGATTGGCAGGAAAGTGTGACATGAAGTTGCCTTTTCCTTAAGGCTTAGCAGCTGCACCACAGCCTTTAGATGGAGCTGCGCTGTTCTGCAGTTTTTAAAAAAGAAGCTGGGAAAACCAGCACCTTTTTAAAGGCGCTTCTTCTCCCTAAAACGCAAAAAAAAGTGTCTTCATGGCACACTTTCCCTTTCTCTCATCTAAAGGCTAGACTTTCATGCAGCCATGAACACACTTCTTTTTGCCAATCTAGAAAGCCCCACTGACTCTTATTAATCACAGCAATCCTTTCTAAGTTCTCAAATATTGACTTGTAATTATTTGTTCTAGAACCTTCCCAGATATTGACATCAAGCTGATTTGTCTATAGTTGCTTGGGATCTCTACCCCCACCCACTTTGAAGAGGGAACAACATTAGTCCTCCTCCAGTCTCCAACCCTCCTCCAAGAATTTTCAAAGATTATCAACAAGAGCTTCTGATATTGCATTTAGAAATTCCTTAAGTACCCTTGGATGTAGTTCACCTGGCCATTTACATTTAGCCAAATATTTCTGTACTTCCTCTTTACCCAATCTGTTTTCCATCCTTAAATCACATATCTCTTCACAAGTATACATATCCTTAACATATAATGCTACTCCTCCTCCTTCCTGTTTGGCCTATTCCTTCAAATATGTTACACACCTCTATTGTTGTTGTTAACTGCCCTCAAGTAAGGCAACCCTGTGGATGAGAGATCTCCAAAACTTCCTATTTTCCATAGCTTTGTTTAGGTCCTGTAAATTTATACACATGAACTCCTTAGTAGAGTCCAGACAACCAGCATGTGGGCTTCCTTTCTTTCTACATCTCTCCACCTTTCCCAGCATTATTGTCTTTTCCAATGAGTAATTCTTCTCATGATGTGACCAAAGTACGACAGCCTCAACATTATCATCTTGGCTTCTAGGGAGATTTCAGGCATGATCTATTTTAGGACCCATTTGTTTGTCTTTTTGGCTATCTATGGTATCCTCAGCACTCCTCTTCAGCAGCACATCTGAAATGAATAGATTTTCCTGCCATTTGCCTTCTTCACTGTCTAGCTCTTGCAACCATACATAGTAATAGGGAAAACAATGGCTTGTGTGATTCTAACTTTCATGCTCAGTTGGATATCATTACATTTTAGGATATTTTCTAATTCTTCCATAGCTGCCCTCCCCATTCCTAGTTTTCTTCTTATTTCTTGACTGCAGTCCCCATTTTAACCAATCTTTGACCAAAGGTACAGGAACTCTTTACATTTCCTCACTGTCTAGGCTGACTTTGTGTAGATCTTCTGTTGTCATTATTTTTGTTTTATTTTGAGCAGTAAGCCTGCCTTTGCACTTTCTCCTTTGATCTTTCTCAGTAGCTGTTCCAACGACACCTAATAAATCATATTTGTATTCCTAAAGTGTTTTGTTTAAATCTTCCATGCTCTGTATCTTCTTTTCTAGCATGGCAATCAGTTTGTACCTGCTGCAAGTATAGCTCCTCATATCCATAGGTAAGAACAAAAATACAGCACAGAACTTGCAGGTCACTGCAACAGATCTCTTGCCTTCCATGTTCAGTCATCCTATACAGGCAAAGCTAAAATATTCTGTGCTGTCCTTCAAAATCTCCCTTAGAACATCCACCCAAAACGGTTCTTGTCCTTCTGTTAGCTGACCTTCTGCTTGCCCTGTTCCAGAGACTGAAGAAGCAGCTATATGAAGAGCTACTGGTTGCTAACTTCAATCTCACCCATCACTTGGCCACTATAAGTTGCATGAAGGTCTGGTTCACACAGGGAGGACATCAATTAGCAATTAATGTACATGAATACACATGCATATGCGAAGGAGTTATTAGAAAGCAAACAACTGTCAGCTGCTAATCATGTTGTGCTGGGTAATCAAGAGATAACAGACCAAATGATTTACCTCTGTTTGGGAGTCTGGATTCATTCTAACAGTTTGCATGGAGAGATATATATCATTGGTTATTTCATTTCATATGAGCAAGCACAAGAAGAAGGGGGGAAAGCACTTTCCAGTAGTTTTTTGACTTTGGGGCACTTTTTAAAGATTTTTTTTTGTATAAAAGATATTTTGCTTGATATATTTTTGCATAGGAATTGTTATTATTTTATTGTTTATTGGCATTGCTGCTAATAAACAAAGGTTTGCTTGCTTTTGATAATTCTCACAGGCAAAAACTCCTGCATTGGTTGAAACCCCCACCACAACTACTTTTTGATGTGGTTATCTTGACACATTGAGACATGCTTTCTTGTCAAAGATAAGAAAATTCACAAATATTTTTCAGCTCCCTATGCATTCATGTGAAAAAGAAAATAAACCACCAAGGCCTGTGTGGAAATATTGTAACATAAATTCCTTCAGGACTGCAGCAAATGATGGTATCAAGTGCACTGTTAAACATGTCATCATGAATTCCATTAGGAACAAGTCTGAGACTGAGGTAAACACAAATTCATTACATGTTTTCCAAAATGTTCATATAATCTGTTATTTCAATAGCCTCCAATGTTTAATGTGGAAATGTTGGTTTAAATACCTTCTGAATAAATGTTTTACAAATTTGACAGCTACAAAGCAAATGAAGTACGTAAATTAAGAATCTTCTCCTTGTCTCTGTGTTTTTGCTTTATAGGCAATATTATTTTAGTTATTTAATTTGGGGTCATCTTTTAAGTATGTGTGCATGCTGGCAAAACCATTTCTTTACTACAGTTATGTGGAAAACACTTCTTAACTTAAAAGCAAAATGTGGTACTTTCAAATCCAAAAGTAACATGCCGTTTATTTATATATAAATGATCCTCCAAGTTCTAGCAGATATTTTGGCAAACCACGCAGATTTTAAAGTAATTGGGCATCTCATTTCAGCACTCCAAAACTTTTACTTCAGATTTGTTGGTTAGTAAAACAAACACACAAAACTCAGAGTAAGGGAACAGAAGACTACTGAAGATTAATACAACAATCTCATACTTTCCTGAGGATAAGTGCAAGTGAATATACAGATTGAGTCTCCAAAATTGTCCACACAGGTAAAATCTTTGACAGTTAGATGTACACAAACTTTGTTTCATGAACAGAATTATTTAAAATATTGTGGATAAAATTACCATCAGAGTATGTGTATAAGTTGTATATGAAACATCAATGAATTTCATGTTTAGACTTGGATCCTATTTCCAAGATATCTCATTATGTGTCTACAAATATTCCACAATCCCTAAAAATCTGAAATACAAAACACTTCTGGTTCCATTCATTTTGGATAAGGGAAACTCAACCCATAATGTGAAGAACTAACTTCTGAGTAAAATTTGCGCATGCATAAAATTGCTTGGTGAGAAAGAAAGAAATGGCAACACTAGAAAAATCAGAATATGCAAAACAACCTTACGTTGAATTGGACTTTGGGTCAATCTAACTCATACCGTTGATACCAACTGGCTGTGGCTCTCCAGGGATAAAGGCAGGAATTTTTCTAGCCTTACTGGGAAATGCCAGAGACTAAACCTGAACCTGAGACCTCTTCCATTAAACTATGGCCCTTTTCCATCAAATGGAAAAAAAATGTTACTAGCCCTGAGGCATAAAAGTTCAAGGATAACATTATTACTAGACAGAAAGCCAAACCAATATTTCATTCAAACTGATCGCTATTTCCTTCAGATTTTAGAGAAGCCAATTTGACATAGTAATACTATCACTACAGTAAGCTACAACAAAACACACTACTGAAATCACATTAGCATTCTTGTGAAGCAGTACACACTGACCCCATAGCTATGTAAACAAAACTGAAACCATGTCAGTTACCAAAATCTGATAAGCATTGGTATCACAAACTAAAGCTGAAAACTTTAACAAGACAAGTAAAGTCATGTCTGTCTTAAGGCATGACTGTTCCCTGCAGGCACAATTTATTTCACAAAGAACAGGCCTGAATCTTTAGAGGAATAAACACTCGTCATCCTATATAATAGTATAATCCTCATTATAATCCTATAAAGATTATAATGACAACTCCCACAAAGTATATCAAACTTGCTATGAAGCCAAGGCTGACTTTGTGGGAATAAAAGATAAAGAGATATTCAAAATATGAGAGCATCGATACTATGAAACACATTAATGCACATACATTTTAAATACACCTTAGATGGTATTTGTTTTATACAAATACCAACACAGAATTTTTAATTCATGTTGTAATAGTTTTTAAGGCACTTTAAAAGTGTTCTTCTCTCTCCGTCTCTCCCTCTCTCTGTTTTCTCTCTTAAAATGTGGGTCCTCTTTTCTCTCTCAAAGTGATATATCAATGGTAGACCTTGCTTTGCTGGCAAAAGTATGTTCGAATTTTCAGTCTTCTCAAGACAGCAGCAATTGCAAGAGCACTTACATTTTTATACCACTTTACAGTGCTAGGCAGCATCAGCATTTAACTACAGCACCACCAGGGCTGGGAGAGACCCCTGTTGAACTCTAGTTTTTGCTATACTGAACTATATGGACCAATTAATAAAATAAACTTATGGAACATCTATACTGACCAAAAAAATCAGCCTTACCTTGCATTCTTTCTAGTCTGCAGTGATCCTGCAGCAATCCCATTAAGGCCTCACAGACACAGCCAAATGACATTGACACAACTGGCCACACATTTATCCCTGGTTAAGTCACTTCTTCCCCACTTCCCAGAATTTATCAATCTATCAGCAAATGGCCCTTATTGCTTGCCCGTCAATCTGTTGGATCCATTCTTATTGGATCTGTGAGTGATGGAATTTAAAATGTGAACATACAGACATACACACACAGAAATGACAGAGAAAGAAAAAATAAAATAAAATTGCAATGTATTAATCTTTTGTGAAGAAACTTGCTATGAAATCACCACGATAAGTTCACCTTAAGATCAACATAGATCCATCCATCATAGAATCATAGAATTATAGAAATAGAAAAGACTTCAAGGGCCATCAAATTCAACCTCCTACTATGCAGAAATACACAATCAAAGCACCCCCAACAGATGGCCATCCAGCCTCTGTTTAAAGCCCACCAAAGAAGGATACTTTACTGCACTCTGAGGGAGTGTGTTCCACTGTCAAACAGGAAGTTCTTTCTAATATTTAGGCGGAATCTCTTTTCCTATAGTTTGCATCCATTGCTCTGCAGACTAGTCTCTGGAGCAGCAGAAAACATACTTGCTCCATCCTCAAAAGGAGGTCCCTTCAAATATTCAAACAAGGCTATCATGTCACCTTCTCTTCTCCAGGCTAAACACACCCAGCTCCCTAAGTCACTTCTCATAGGGCATAATTTCCAGACCCTTCATCATTTTGGTTTCTCTCCTCTGGACACACTCTAAAAGTTTAGCAGTGAGGGGTTTGTGCTACTCCCTCCCTCACTTGAGCATCATTTTCATTTCTACCATGTTTTCCTTCCTCAATCCCCCCATCTGATCAGTGTTGTGTTGTCTTTGTTCTTATTTCTTCTGTTCCCCACTTATCATTTGCTCATCTGCTCATGTGGAGATCTCCTGCAATCCCACCCCCTGTCATTGCCCATCCACACATTCCAAACATTTGCATGAATGAACAAGTGAATGATTGGTGGAAGGATTAGAGGGGGGAAGAGTAAAAGCAACACTAACAAATGTGACCCTTGGCAAGGGGAGGAAGATGGAGGGGTGGCTTGATCTAACCCCATACCATTAATCTCATGGCAGGACATACATTGTAGTAGAAATACATGGCTACACACACTAAGCTTCCTGGACTCAGTCAGTCCAGTCCACTAAAAACTCCTCCTGTCCCCGCCTCCACACAAATGTTGCTATGGAGCACAGCACAGCATGCGCGCACCCCCCCCCCCCAACATCTGGATTCTCTACTCTAATTCAGAGTAAATCCCCAGTTTTTTCTCTAAGATTAATGCCCTGAAGTTTTAGAATGCCCCTATTCAGGGTGAATCATCCTGAACATTGTCTGGACAGCTCATAGTGAAGATGAGGTGAGACCATTTTATTTGGCCCATGTAGACAAGCCTTTAGTTGGAGAAAGATCTGAAGTCTGGGAAGTTTATGTTACTATTTCTGCTATTGTTTTTTCCCCCTAAAATGTATAGTAAGGAATCACAAGAATATTCCGTCTCATCCTATGTTTCCTTCAACACATTCGTACTGTCCCTGAGAGCCACACAATCCAACAATAAAGTGATTATGCTTGAAGAGCAACCATGGCTCCTTTGATCCTATACAATTTTAGTATTATGAGTGTACTTCAATTGCTATGGCAACATACAATGGTATCTTGGGGATTGTACTCTGGTGAAGCACTGGAGCTGTCTGAGAACTTTATATGCTCCCTAAACTGCAGATCCCAGGAGTTCACAGAATGTTGCCATGGCAATTGAAGTGGAATCACAGGTCTATAACGGTATAGTGTGAAAGAGCCCCATGTGCAATTGTTCCATATTATCAGTCACCACCTCACTATACCATGCCAGGTGAGTTGTCATGTTTGTTTTACAACAGAATCTGCATAGCAAATCAGTATGTGCAAACACCTTGCAATGTGGGCAAAATCTTTATATTTACATGTTTGAGCAACCACTATGTCACTGGATGACCATATAGATTTTTCCTTGAACTGGTTAGAAGATCTTGATACAAAGAAAATCTGAAAACACAAATATTTATTTCACATTTTAAAACATGCACAATCATATATAAAGCTTCAGCTGAACACTAAATAAGTTCATGGATAAGGAGCAACAGAAACCAGAATGGCTGGAATATTCATCAATTTGTTATCAAGCTGGTCAGTTTTGAATTGCTGAATAAATGAAATGGCTGATATGATACAAAGCATTTTATTACTGCTCAGGATCCAAGTAGATTTTTTTTTTGGAACAGTAACACAGGTAATTTTGCCAGATGTTAATAGGTCACAATAACACTGTTAAAAGCAGTATTATAAAGTTATTTCAATATTTTTGAGCTATAATTCCACCATAGGTTTTTTTTTCCCCTTTCTGTTGCAGTTACCAGACAACTAACCTGTAAAATCCAAAAGCCTGGATAGAAGTTTAACTCATTAACCAAGAGCCCTACCTGATCAAAAGTGCCTTCCTCCAGTCCTCTCAACAAGCAGAAAGGGGTGGTGTGTATGAGGAGAAAGCTGGATAAACTGATTAAACAGGCCCAATTTTGCACTGGACATCTCCATTCATGAACCCTGATTTAGCAAAATTGTCTTAGTTTTTAACAGCTTCATGACATTCAAACTGGGAAAGTATAAAGTCCTTTCAAAGTCATAGAAAATTATGGGTTCAGAAACCAAAATTGCTTTACTGAAGCTGGGTACAAAAGGAAAGAAAGAAAAGTAATAGGCAAGGAGAGGCATGCAAACAGAAAGTCAGTTTCCAGGTTCAGAGGATACTGGAGGACACTGGAGGGGTGGAGCGCCGGCGGGAGCGGCGCTCCTTAAAGCCATCCTGCTGGACTTCCTCTCCAGCAAGTGCCAGCGCCGGAACATCCCTCCCCGCCCATGGAGGACCTCGGAGGCCACTGGAGGGGTGGAGCGCCGGTGGGAGCGGTGCTCCTTAAAGACGGCTCGCTGTAAACACGCTCCGTTTTCGTCCTGCCCACCGTGGAGAAGAAGGGGTTGATATTGTTTTGTATCTGTATTGTAACTGATTTTATGCATATTGTAGCTGTACTGTAGCTGTAGTTGATTGTGTTTATATTGTGAAATGTTTCATTGATATTGTACTGTATGAGTTTAAATTGATGTTAATATGCTAGGTGATACTATGAACTATCTTGTTGATATTGTGTATACGATAATGTATTATGTTTTTATATTGCACTGAATTATTGATATTGTATTGCGTATATTCTATTTGTTGTAATCCCGCCTTGATCTGACAGAAAGGCGGGACATAGAAATAATTTTATTATTATTATTATTATTATTATTATTATTAAGTCTCTGTTGGCCTGTGATCATTTCAACTGAGCTGGACTTGAGAAAGGTTGGAAAGCAGACATATGCTGTAGGATGGTCCACCTTTTAAAATCCCATGCAAAAGTACTGTACAGTACATTATCTTTCCATTCCTTTCGGTACATCAGCTTTTGGAAGCAGAAGTTGAAGGCTGTCTAATCTAGATGAGATCACAGCAGGAGTAAACTAACAGTGATGTACTCAAGTCTTTTACTCCAAGTAAAAGTCTCAAGTCTCTATCTTCAAATCTCAAGTCGAATCTCAAGTCCTTGCAAGATATTTTAAAGTCAAATTTTAAGTCAAGTCTGGGAGCTAACTTGAACAGGAAAATGGAGACAGGGCATTTTTCTTAGAGGGAAACAATGTCTTAGGCAAGAGCTTGAGGCACGAATTTGGAAATCTGCTTGGCAACATGTCCCCACTGCATATTGGAGGAGCCTTCTGAAGCTTTTGTAAAGCTTTAGGAGGATTATTCAGCCTAACACGTTTGCTCTTCTACTCCAAGAAACATATCCATTGCACTGGGGGCATATCTTGTCTGATGTTCAAAGGGAATGACACCAGCAAGTTGGTCACTAAAATTACACAAGTTGTGAGCCAGGTTGAATCAGTGTAGCATTTATTGCCAAGTTGATACATTGAAGTGACTTGAGTCCAACTTGAGTCCCAATCAATGAACTTGAGTCTACATCACTGCAAACTGGCTTCCCTTAATCCTTGTTCTATGGTCTTGATCAGATCAGGTCACTTACTAAACAGCAAGGGTGAATAAAGTGCAACATATATTCTCCAGCATTCTGACATATTACTCCCATTTTTTAGATTTTAATTTCCCCTTGCATCTTGAGGGAACTGATGACAATTTTCCAATGTTTTACCTCTTAGTTTCCTAGTTTTGGGGGGCCTGGAACATGGCAAAATTGCTCTGGGAAGTCATAGGAGGACAAGGGCAGCCCTCCAAATTCTGGAAGCCATGTGTGCTTCCAGGAGCTATGGAAAGAGTAGCATCATCTAGTTTGGCTCCACAGCTATAAATTCTGGGGATTCATGTCATGTGACATCAAACTAAAAGCTATGTGGACAGTTTGGACTCCATTCTTCACTATACTTAAATGACAGTTGACATGGGATATGTGTGATCCTACTATACTGCCTCCATGCACTGGAAAAGCAATATAGTGTCCTCCTCATCAAGATGGATCCAGATTTAGCTGGCTTTCCTCAAGTGGACTTTCCCACTTCATTCTTCCCAAAGAAACCCTTCTAGCTCTCCTGAAAATAGAGGCTGTGGAAAAAGAGAACCTGTAATACCTAAGATAATGACAATTTTGCTTTAGAAGTAGTATCATACTCACAATCTGGGCAATGCCTGGAAGGGATATATATATATACCGGTATATATGTATATGTGTGTGTGTGTGTCTTTAAAATGGTTTATACATTCAAGTGAGGTTCACTCTTGACAAACCCCTGATTTAGATCATACTTATTACTAGAAAAATAAACAACTTGCCTTTTGATTCCAAGTAGTAAAATTAACCAAAATGAGTTTAAAATGTGTACCTTTGAATGCGTTGCCAACTCTCACCTTATTTTCTGGCTTTCCCTCAAAGAAAAGCAGGGCAATTAAAACAAAGTTTTACAACAGGCATGCTGAAAATTCCTGTAATAAAATAAACCCTTAAGATGATTCCAAACTAAATTCTTTTGAAAAGGTTATCTTTGTCCCAAAAGCTCCTCAACATTTTTCCTGTTAGATAATATTTAATTTCTGTTACATTCAGCCCTCTCTATGCTTCTCCCCCATCTTCCTCCCCACAGAAACACATCTGCAGAGAAAGGAAAGTCACTCTTTAATCAGAACCGGACATGCAGATTGGAGGCTGCAATCTAGCAAAGTAACTTTTCCTTGCTCCCTCTTTCACTCCAGCCCCAGCCTCCACATGAAGCCCTTATTTGCCCCGGAATCAAGTTGTCATTTGTGCCAAATAACCTCCTCCCACCAAAGTGGAAAAAAACAGTTGTCAGGAAGAACATTTTCATTAGGACTACTTTGGCCCCATCCGCACTGCAGAAATAATCCAGACTGACACTGCTTTAACTGCCATGGCTCAATGCTATGGAATCCTGTGAATTCTAGTTTGTTTGGCACTAAAGGTCTCTGACAGAGAAGGCTAAATGTTTCACAAAACAATTCCCAGAATTCCACAACAGAGCCATGTGGAAACGGCAGTTAAAGAGGTGTCAAACTGGATTATTTCTGCAGTGCAGATGCAGCCATTGTGGGGGGAAAATGTTGACCCTATCTCCCTGTTCACTAGCAATGGCATTGTTTCCAAGTGTCAGACAATCCTAATGAGGAGAAGCCTGGACTGACAAAAACTTCTTTTTATTTTGGATTTATTCTGCACCCAATCCATTCATGGATTTTTGCATAGGAAACAGTATTTTCTGAGCAGGAGACAGCCATTTTTCTGCAAATTCTGTTTCTTGTCCAGAAAATATTTTTGTATGCTAACACCAACACCAACCCCCCCCCACACACACACATTTGACTTTTTTGCAGTTTTTCAAAACTTTCTTGTAGTGAGAAGAAAATTGCTAAAATTACTAATTTGCTCCTTTGAAGACAAAATTAGTGAATAATTACAGCCCTACTGTGTAGTGTTATGATTCATAATTCTTATCAGGGGCTCCCTATGAGAAATGCATTTCCACATGTCTTGTACCATTTGGTTTAGTCCTAAATGCCAGGATGTCTAGACTCTTAAAGCAAACTCTCAGGGAACAAATATGACCTACTTTCCACCTGTTCCCTGGTAGGTGCCATGGCAGTCTTAATTTTCCAAGCCCTGCCCCAGATGTGTGGGGGGGGGACCACTTTTCCACGCAGCCCCAATTTCAAAGGAGCATCAACATTTCCCTCTCCCCCATTTCCTTACTTTCCTCCACTGTTCGTAACTCTTAAAGCTGAACTCTTGTGAGTAGATATCAGAAACTGACTACCAATATATTTTCTTTATAAGGCAAGCAAAGCTAATAAAGAAATTTGTATTATTTTAAATGTAGTTACTGACTGCATTTTCCCCATATAAACATTTCTCCAAATTCTTAGTGCTGCCTCCAAACTAAGTGGCTAGTTCTCTATACTGGCTGAGTCCACTAAGATCTGAGGGCAATGCCATGGAGTGGAGTTGTAGGACAACAGAAAAAAATTTTTTGGGGGGGGGGAATGCTTAGCTAAGTCCAGTGGCTTAAAACATTTCTAAAATAACATTAAATCAATGGTGACAATCAAAATCAATCAATGCAGTTGTACAGTAGTGTAGGGATGTGTATTGGAGGGGTACTGTTTTATGGAAAGGGAGAAGAAATCAAGAATGGATTTTGTAGAAGATAGGACTGTTGCCATTTTCATACAATCTTATGCTAAACATATAATTAGAGTCAAATTTCAAATATTAGAGCTGTGTAAAGAAGTGCAAAGATGGGATATAAGATGTTTTCTTCCCAAATTTCAAGTCACATTACTGGTAAAAGCCATTTATTCAGGGACTACTTCCAAATATGAAACAGTTGTATCATTGCCTTAGGACAATGGTGTGAATTATGCAGCCCTTCAGATATTGTGTAAGTGCAAATCCCAACAGTCCCAGCCAGCTCAACCAATAGTGCATAATGCTAGGAGTTTTAGTTTAACAACATTTGAAAGACCACAGAAGCCTCACATTTGAGAAGAGAAACAATCAGCAGCAGAGTTGTCTTAGAGAAAGCAATGACGATCATTTGCCAGAGCCTAGAAACATTATCTTTGGACAATAACTTGCAGACAGTAAGGCTAATTCCATACTGTGGGAGTTGTGGTCCAAAAAAGCAACTTTCCTAAGCTCCGCAACTATCTGTAACATTCAGTGCTAAGAAGGAGACAAAGTGATGCACCATCTCACGCAACCTGTATCAGCCTGGACGTCTGGGCACAGCACTCCTGGCTGTTGACACAAGACAAGGTCAGCTTCAGCTCCAGACTAAGTATGTGAAGAAGGATTAGGAAGGGGGGAAACAGATTTTTTTAAATAATAATAATAATAATAATAATAATAATAATTAAATGGATGGGAAGACAATCCTTTTATTGGTTGTTGTTGTTTTTAAGGAAAAACTGTTTCCTCATTTTCCCCATGCCTTCTTATTTCTACTCTGAACTGAAGGCTGTAAGAGAGTCTTGTAGAGAGTCTTCTCCAACATGGCCTGGTCTTGGTAAATTTAATTAGTAGCAGTGCAAAATAGCACTTTGTATTTTATTGTAATATGCTGTTAAAGGTAATATATACACAATAACAAAAGGATAATTTTAAAAAAACCTGAAATAAATAAGTGCATTTGTCATGTATTCCATGACTTGCCTCATTACTTTTGTTATTCGGATTTGCTTGCATGCACTTTTAAGAGCCTTTCAGCACAAGCAGCCTGCTTTTAGCACGCTGGAGAGAGTGTCTTCACTATTGGCTCTCCTTTTGCTCTGCTTATGGCAGAGCAGGCATCATTGGCTCTGCCCTTATGATGAAACAGAGTAAATTCTTCCTATTTTCAGCAGTAAAATCTTGAAGGATATTCTGCAATATTCACATAAAATTCACTGTTTCTATATAAACATGTAATAACAAAAATAAATAGTTCTGGAAGGGTGTACAGATGCCTGGCGTCATTTCAACATACATAAATATCTTCTAATTGTTACAACAAATGATTTTATTGCTTCTACTAGCTCTTGAATAACTTAATGTTCATTCTGCAATGTGAACATCATGTTACCAGTGAGTTCTTGTATTGCTGTTTAACTACTTGGTAATTCCTTTTATCTTACTGATGGGAGAAGGAAATTCTCCAACTTTTTGACATTTCTGTACATCATTTGTTTTAATCCCAATGAAGTTTTAACAACAGATCTATCATGTGGAATTATAGAAACGGGCCGTATGACTTCAGAAGTCAGTTACTACATCATCATTACTCTCTAGAGAACTGTATAAGTCTAAGAACAATTGGTTAGTTTTACAGTTTAGTCAGGTTTCAAGACTGAAAACAGCTATGGGGTCACTTTAATATGAAAATGGAAAAGGTGGTAAAGTAGCAAACTGAGCCATCTGTTCAGGCGAAAGGTAGGAAAGTTGCAGGATGGTACCAAGGTCCCATATAACCCCCCCCCCCCAGAACACTAACTGAACCAGCGGACCATGCCACTTTCAGTGACAGATTGCTCAATAATAGTATGGTACTGATATATTCTGGACTAGAAGTACAAATATGCCTACAGAACCAGCTGTTACTAGCTCTCCTTTTCACCATTAGTGGTTTGTCATGTCATTATTTTTGTACTTTAACTATTATAACAGTTCTATAGTTTTATAACACATCACCAACAGTAAATTTCTTACTTATTACGTTAGCCTGGAATATCATATAATAATAATAAGCTCAACTTGAATCAGGCAGCTTGGCATGACCCTTTCATTTGTTTAATGTTTTGAACTGACAACATACCACACAGAAGAGTAAGTAGCATTTATGAAACAGAAGCAAGCAAAGTGGCTATGCATCATTCTATTCCAAGCTGGTCAACCCCCATCTTCAGCACCAGAGCAAAAATCTTTCAACATTATGGGGAAGGATGTGGGTGAGGAAGAAAAGATTGACTCACTTCTGGTAGCAACAACAGAAACATCTAATAAACTTTTACACCCTACTTTTGTTTACACAATCCACAGTGGCACAGTATGAAAGAATTCTTAGCATTTCAAAACATTTAAGGAAAGATCTGAGAAAAATATTAAAATTCATACATATCTGAACCAAAGATTTTATATCTAAAATATCAAAGCCAAAGTACACACGTACGCACACATACACAGACAAATTTTGGAAATAAAAAATGTTTTAAAACCCCATAACAGCTGGTTAAGTTGGGGATTTCAAGAAGGGATTGTAATATCCAACAATAAAGCAAAGTATTATCTGCACATCAAAGCACAGCTGTCTGAAAGACATAGAAGGTGGCTAGAATTTTAAAGCAATAAAGCCAAAGAACTATAAAAAGATCGACACCACACAAATACAAAACCTGTACTCTCTAAACCAGGAGTCAAACACTCTGTAGCAGCAGAAGCCAGACCTCTTGAAAACTCATTCATGGATAATTATTTGAAACAGTTGACATTTGCACCTCTCTGGAAGACTAGAGAGAAGAATTCTGTATCACAAACTTCCTAATGTGGAATTTTAAAATGTTTTTGTTCATTCTAAGTAATTGTACTATTTTATTTTAAACGGCATTGAGTCTTGTTCATGAGTAAAAGGTAGGATACAGAAATCAATTGAATGAATAAATTGTTCCATTTAAAAAAAAAAACCTTTCAGTATGTGTGGGTTTTTTGGGCTATGTGGTCATGTTCTGGAAGAATTTATCCCTAACATTTTGCTTGCATCTGTGGTTGGCATCTTCAGAGGTTGGTGGCATAGAGGTGAGTGGGGTATATATACTGTGTGACCCTTGGTTGGGAGGAAGTGGTTTACATGTTAATCTCTGTGTTGGCCTGCTGTTGAATGACAAGGCCTCAGGATGGAAAGATATGTGGGAGATGCAGATGCAGGCAAAACGTCAGGGATAAATTCTTCCAGAACATGGCCACATAGCCCAAAAAAAACCCACAAAAAAACTATGGATGTTGGCTGTGAAAACCTTCGATTTCACACAAAACCTTTAAGCTCTCCTGTTCATTGCAGCAGATTTGCACTGATTATTCAAACACTGAGAAGAAAGCATGTTGTGTTAAAGTTACTGCTACAGGAGGCAGAGAAAGGGCACCTTGAGCAAAAACAAGTGGCTACATTTATACGGTACATAGATCTGCAAGTGTAGTAAGGTGGCAGGTGAGATACATTCTGGACAGTAGGGTTTAGGACAGGTTTGCCAGTCACCAGGGATTGCAAATGACTTAATTAATTATTACTTTGCTAGATTTTTCTACCAATTTCATTTAATCCACTAGTTTCCTCAATGCACACTGATATTAAATATATACTTTACTAAATTACATCATCAAAGTTCATCAGAAATTGTTGGTGTGAGTGCCTCTCCCTTTGTCAGAGTCAATAAAAATAGACCATCTACTGTCTCAGGAATAGGAGTGTTAGGACTTGAGGAAATGACATACCTGGGCAAGTTATTGGGTAGGCTAATCTAGAGCATGGAAAGAGAAATTTCTTCAGTCCGTGTCTGAGCAGTAGAAGAACAAATATTTTTTTAAAAAGGAAAGGAAAGAAAAGAAAAGAAAAAGTGTAACTCTTCCTCCATAGAGGAATGCCAGTGTCTTCTTCTGAAGATTCAGCTTGGCTGATGCATCAACTGGGAGAACCTGGTCCAAGCTCACTGGCTGATACATCTAGCTGGAGCTAAGGAAGTAGCCTTCACTCTGGTCAGATGGAGGGTATTTGGGAGCTTGCTACTTTCCTGCTAAGCAGTTCTACTTGGACCATTTTCCACCCTTCCTTCTCTCTCTCTCTCTCTCTCTCTCTCTCTCTTTGGTGGGAGATGTGTTCTTTATTCTTGCATATGCTCACTCAGGGTTGTATAGTTATGCAAGTATATTTAGTATTTTGTCACAATTATGGAGGGGTGGTTACATGGGTCCTGGATCTGGGGCATCATTCACCAGCTTATAGGGCCACTGGTGTCCCCTCAATGGGCTCAGGTGGTGTGAGATGGGAATGGTGCCACCCAAGTGGTGTCACCCAGGTGGGGGTGATTCTGCTGTTGGTCTGGTGCTGACCAGTGTTGGGATCATAGATCAGCAGACAGGTGGGATCCAGGCCCATGTGTTTGGCCAATCCCATTTTCAGCTGTAATCAATAAAGTTGTGGCCATGCTTTCTCCAATCAGGATGGTGTGGTTACTGTGGTGACATCACTTTTGTATAGGCAATTAAACAAATCTGAGGACCGTGACCAAGGTAACAGTGTCCGTAATGTGGAAATGCTGGGCAAGGCTGATGAGAATTACAGTCTAACACTATCTGAAAAACTACAAGTTTTCCACCCTGACAAAGTACCATACAGTGATGCTGTCGAGCAAGAATATTCAAAAAATAAAAATATGTTATGCCTTGCTCTACCTCTTTTGTAGTATTCTGTTGAACATTTATAAAATAAACTTTAAATATGTGCAGAGTTCACTGACAGTTCTCAATTTTACTTCAAGTGTATATTTTCATGAAAACACAGAGGCTTGAATTTGAAATGTATTTCCCATTATTCTTAGAGGTCTGTATGTCTGCAAACAAGCAAATTATGCTGATAAATTTTCTTTCATTGCTCCTTGTATTAGTCCAAAGTTCATAAGGGTTAAGAATGTTCAGTTTTACATGATGCAATAAAATTGTAAGAATTATTTCAAACATGTTTATTATTAATTCTCTCATGGTATAGGACTGAAAAAGCTGGTTACTGTAACAATCTTATGAATATTTATTACTGACTCATTTATTTACATTTTAATTGTGTTTATTTTTAAATTGCTCTGTGGACTGGTTTGAGGGCAGAGAAGTCCCATAAAAATGCTAAAATTAAAAATTAAGAAACCAACAGTGCATCAGATGAAGTATGGTAGTCTCATCAAGGAAAAATAAGCACAGGGCAAATTTCTATTCCCCCCCTCCCCGCTCAATTAGGTTTTGATAATTCTTGCTTGAATTAATGAAAGAAAATGCAAAACCACTGCTCAGTTTTCAGAAATTCCTATGTTTAGTACCCCAAGGTGTTTTTTGTTGTTTTTTTTAAAAAATGAAACATTGATCTGCCTGGCCTTGCAGATATTTATTAAAACAATAAATAATTAACAAAATAATAGTTTCAGTCTACAAAGCTATTTCCCTATGAATACCTGAATGTTTAGGCTAGCCCAGTAAGTTTGATGACACAACTTACTGGAATCCCTCTCATCTGCCATTGTTTTCCTTTATTCCATTTACACTACAGCTGGTACTGTGGATGCATTCCAGATGTCATATAAAGAACAGCTGCAAAACGTGGCCTGTGTCTGCTCTAAATCTAAAGTATACTCCTCAGTAAGGGAATGTATTAATTCTATATATGGTAAATTTGGACCAAACTGACAATGGATCAAGTTAAAAACAACACACAGGTTACATTAAAGCACTATTCTAGAGTCATACAGAATTCATTCCAGGATTATATTCAGTTGCAAATAAAAGGAAAAAAACAACAACTAAGGACTGGTTGAAACTTCTCTGATTCTGCAAAAGGCTCATAGTTCCTTCTCAAGGGCCAACTACAGGCATAACACTGGCTTCAGCTTACTGAAATTAGTGCAGGCAATGCTTAGTTATCATGACTAGCTGAATTAAATCTGAAAGTTCAACAGTGATGGAGAAGATAAAGACGTGACTTTGAATGCTGACTCTGGAAAATCTCTTTTGGATACCTATGATCAAAACCTATAAATAGTGGATGACATAGCAAAGCCCATCCCTATTCAATTTTATGACAATTTTTGCAAGTTTTAACTACAACAGATTTAATACATGTATTCTAAAAGGATCAGTGTTACGTAACAAAAACTCAAAGGGATTTATTTTTATTTTTATGTACGTACCTATGCTCAATATTTGCCTTTTATCTTCATTAGGGTTGCAAGCTCATGATCATCCCATGCCATGAAGTTCATTTTTCTAACAACTGAGAATCAGCTGCCTGACATTCTTCCTTGTGTGAGCAATCTCCTGCTCTAGAGGAATTTGTGACAGAGGTCCTTGAATATCCTGGTGGTGACCTGGATACAATTGAAAGGGTACTGTGTCTCCCATTTTCTTTCTAATGTCCCAGCGCTATAGGCTCTGATCAAATTTATTCTCTAGATAAAAAACTTACCATGATATAATGAGCCAACCATGATGGGAGAAATTTTAGGTATGTCTCGTGTTTGCTTAGCCTGCCTAGTATAATAGCCATATAGCATGGTAAATCCCAGAGATTTCTTCAAAACATTAATCAGTTAGAGCACTTGTTTTTTCTGTTGTTGTTTTTTCTTGCATTTACGGTATGTTTAGTACATTGCTTTGAATAAATAAGTGAAAAGGTATGCATATGATGATTTAATAGCTAAAATGAAGATTAAAATGCAGATGTTAAAGTAAAAAATGGACAGGGAACTAAGAGCCAACATGGTGTAAAGGTTTGAATGTTGGAATAGCCTCCAAGAGACCAGGGCTTGAAGAAGTGGTATGGAAACCCACATGGGCAAGTCACTCTCTCTGGCCTTCAGAGGAAGGCAACAGCAAGTTCTAACTTGCCATGCAAACCCTGTGATAGGTTCACCTTATCAGAATAATTCAGAAATGACTTGAAGGCTTCCAACATCACTTTTTCCTCTCTAGCTTACAGCACACTATGAGTACATCTGCAGAAACCTTACAGTGGCCCTGTTAAGTCCAGACACACAAGGAACTTGGAGCGACACCACTGTTTTTACCCTTCCCAGGATATTACTGTTTTTACCTTTCCCAGAATGCATCAACCTAGTAGTCAGTAGTACTTATGGTTTGCCTGTCAGTCTAATGACCACTGTGCACTCTGATTGGATGGTTCCCTATCCAATTCCGCTTTCCCCTTTGCCGCTCCAATGAATGAGATGCTGTAAAAGCACATACACATACAGACACATATATGATGGAGAAATTTTAAAAAGTATATTTCATTTATCTTTTATATATGAAAATGTCCAGCCGTGAGATCAATGGTGAGGGGTTAAATTGGGCTACCCTCTCCCTATTCCCTCCACCCGAGTGTTATATTTGTAAACTTCTCCCTCCTACCTTTTCCTCATCCCTACATAATCAGCACTGTGTCATCTTACTTTTGATTTCAGTTACTGGAGCATGTACATTTCCCTCCTTCCATTCATTCAGTCCCTTACTCATGCAGAAATCGCACTCGCTTCCTACCTCTCCCCCATCATTCGCTCACTTGCTCATGCAGAGATCTGCAATGGGTGGATGGGAAGGGACCATGTGTGATCTCCACATGAGTAGGCCGACTATATTTCCTTGAAACAAAAACATGACATTAGGATGGCAAAATGGGACGGGATTATGTAATATTCCATATTAGTGAAAAAGTAAGATGAAAAAGTTTTATTATATAAATATATTGAGCAAACAATTATTCTTCAGTGACAGAACTCATACAAAATTTAGGCAGATGTAGAGGAAGACTGTATTTCACCATGATCGTATGATGAAAATTTCTCCAATGAATATCTCCACAGCAAATTTTGGTCTTTCAGCACCTTTTAAGACTTCTCACAATCATAGGGTGTTTTTTTAAACCACAGTTTCAAATAGAGATCTTCAATCCATTTTTGTAACATAACAGGGCATTTTTCTTGAAAATGGGAGAAAATTGGTATTTATATTAAAACGATGGGACTGTCTGGAAATATGGGAGGGGGGGAACGGTACTGTTCTGTTTAAATCAGTCAGCATGCCCATGAGTGAATGACCAGGGGAAGAGGGAATGCACGTACTGTAATCACTGAAGTCAAAACACAGATGACATAATGCTGATCAGGTGCGAAGAGGAAAAGGGAGGAGAAGAAGAGTACCAACAGTAGAACAAACATGACATTCCAGAGGGAGGGAGGAAGGGGGTAGCCCAATTTAACCCTTTCACTGCTGCTCTCATGGCTGAACCAACACTGCACTAGAAAAATAAGGCAACACACATCAGGTTTGCTGAATACAACAAGTCCCACCCACCAAACTACTCTTTCCATCTCCCACACCAACATTGCTATAGAGTACAGTGCACAGACATCCACAAATATTTAGATTTTTCATTCAAATTGGGTGTAAATTACCACTTTTCCCTCCAGATTAAAGCCTTGAGGTGCTCTAAAGGCCTGATTTGGCCCAAATCCTCCCATACATCACCTGGATGGCTCACAGTGAAAACAAGGTGAGACTGTTTCATTTGGCCCTTGTGGTCAAGCCCTTGAATATTTCTGATTTCTGTCTTCTGCTCCTAAATCTTGGGGATTGCTGTAAGCATCACTGGATACAATTAATACCTGCTATTTCTTTTTTTTAAAAAAAAAAAAACCCCACTATGATGCAACACTCAGTCATTGCTCAATGAAACAACAGTGTTAAATGATGTCAAGGAAAGGGAAAAATGACAGCATTGTTAATCTATAGCATCACATTTTTTAGGGGAAAAAATCCTTGGAAGGAGAATTTGGAAAGTTAACTTTTAAAAGTAACTACTGTAGTTTCAGCTATCATTTCAGTCTCCCAAAGTGTTTATTTACAGTTAGAACTGCCATTTTTAAAAACTATCACAAAAGTAACTGAAAGAGCTACTTTTAGTTATCATTTTTACAAACTGACATTTTTTACTCTGACCATCATAAGGCACTACACAAGCCAGCATTTACGTTGGGGGAAAAAACCCCAAATAAATAAAGCTTGAGTAATTACTGAAAGAAAATGCAATCGTTTCATCTTTCTAAAGTGATTTTTGTAATGTAAATTTAAAATGTAACTTGTTTACACCTTAACTATGAGAGAAAGGAATTAAACTACTACCAGATTCTGACTTTTTTGCAAGCATTATGGGGCTGGAATCATTCTTTGTTCATTTCATTAGAAGATTAAATAATGTTGTGGTGGCATCTCTTGCCAAAAATGCAATATTTCCACTGTGAGTACATATTTAATTCAGTATTTCTGGCAGCTCACAATTACAGTTTTACTTTAAAAAATGGATGGCATACTCCTTAACTAGACATCCATTTCAAATATGTGTAGCTATTTTAACTATTCAAATATGTGTAGCTATTTTAACTGGGTGTGCTTCTACATTTGTTCCTGCTATTCAAGAAATGTTTTTATCTTGAAAAAGATCAAAGAATAGTTGTTGTTTTTTAAAAAAGCAGATGTTCAAATTTTGACTCTATTTTTACATTTAAAACCTTGAATACACACCATCATCAAAATTTGAATCTCTACCAATAGCTGCAAGTTAACACAAAAGGTAGAATACATCAGATGATGTTAAAAAGCCCTTGGTAATAAAAAGTTTCAAGAACAGTAGTTGATTTTTTTTTGGGGGGGGGGGGGGAAGACACCACTGGTTTAGAAG
The DNA here is from genome assembly GCA_034509955.1 of Urosaurus nigricauda. Classification (NCBI taxonomy): domain Eukaryota; kingdom Metazoa; phylum Chordata; class Lepidosauria; order Squamata; family Phrynosomatidae; genus Urosaurus; species Urosaurus nigricauda. The sequence continues at coordinate 152,654,946 of JAOEGL010000005.1, read as the reverse complement.
ACAATTTTTTGACTAGCCTATGATTTTAAAATTTTTGCCAGGCTTCTCAAGATATTCTCAATCAGCAAGATTCTACAAAGGCTACACCTATTTTTACAGTATCCCTGTTCAGTCTTAAGGTGGGGAAAATGGAGTGTTCTGTAATGACTTGGGATATGTGTGTCCTTGATAAATCAAAAGGAATCCAACCAATAAGTTTCAAAGCAAATACCATGTCAACATGCCTTGCTGTGTTTTCTTCCAGGGTGCCTACAGAAACAATGCTTATTTTAAAAGATAGACATGACAGTCTGGCTCACCAACCTGGATGCCAATTTAATGGACAGCATTTGTCATTGTGAGAGGCTGTGGTTAGAGTGTTGGGCTAAGACTGGGGAGATTGGAATTCAAATGCAATGAAACCATGAAGTTTGCTCAGTGACCTCAATGTATGTAGAGAGATCTTGTAGCACCTTTGAGACTAACTGGAGGAAAGAAGTTGACAGCATGAGCTTCCATAGACTTAAGTCTATGAAAGTTCATGCTGCCAACTTCTTTCTTTCAGTTAGTCTCAAAGGTGCTACAACATTTCTCTACATAAGTGAAGGAGGTTATGCTGGCAACCAGTTACTAACTCAAAGTTTACTGAATTCAAAGATATAGCCCTGTTAATCTCTGGAATCAGTATGTAGACAGACCTTGTAGCACCTTTGAGACTAACTGAAGAAAAGAAGTTGGTAGAATGAACTTTCATAGACTTAAGTCTTAAGCATGAACTTTCATAGACTTCAGTGTACTTTTGCATATTCATTTAGACTGTGGAAGTAAACTGAAGTCTACGAAAGCTTATGCTGCCAACTTCTTTCTTTCAGTTAGGGGCTGTGCACAGCGGTCATAAAGGCTGGCCTGGGGGCAGAGTTGGGGCATGGCATCCACATGACGCACACCTCGACTCTGCCCTCAGGGTGGTGTGACACCACATGCCACTCCACACGACACAGTGCCAAAGGAGCACCTTAAAGCCACAGTGCTGCAGCTATCATGCCTTTTACAGGGCACAAAAAGGAGCTGCTTTTTGCAGCTCCTTTTTGTGCCCTGGAAAGGCCAGATTGGGGCGGCAGTGTGCAGCTGCCACGGGCCCAATCTGGTGTAGCTGAAAGCAGTTGTAGGCTTCCCCTTCTACAGACTAACATGACTATATCTTTGAATTCTACCTCACTTAGTTTTGTAGAGAGATGTAAGCTCATTTGTGTTTCTTGACAGAAAGATGGGATGTAAATGTAACAAATAAATAAAATGGTTTATAATACTTTATATGACTCAGCTTTTTCCTACTTCTGGGAAACACAGAAGAATTTTCTCCCAATTCCTTAAGAAAACAGACTGCACTCTTCTGTTATGAAGTTGCAGGTTTCCCACATTTGAAGAGCTTAAAGGGGAAGAGGAAAGTGCACAAAACCACACAAAGTAAGGCAGAACATAATTAACTTATATAAATCAACCCTCAGAGTGTCATGGTGACAACTACCTTAGAATATTTTATTAAGTGGATTAGAAAAGCCTGTCTACAATGACAATTAAATAAACTCCATATTCCTTGGCAACATGCATCTGAATCAGAGCTTGGAGATTGCTTTTTGGACTACAACCTAGAATCCCACAGCCAACATGCAGTGGTTATACTGATCAAGAGATTCTAGAAGAAGACTCCAAAAAAGGTAACTTTTTCAAGTTCTGAATAAGACTTGATTCTAAAAAACAATTGTGTCATTACAATAAGTATCTCTCGATGTATTTATTATTTATTTATTTATATTTTGCCTTTCTCCCAGAATATGGACTCAAGTGGCTAACAAAATTTAAAATGTACAAGTTAAAAACAATGCAAAGCATTAAAATGTAAATTCAAAGTTAAAAAACAATTAAAAACATTACAAATTAAAATTTAAAATACATTTAAAACTCTATACAAAACTCTATACAACTTTGTGCAACATTTGTAATTGTAATAAAATTTATTCCTTCTTTGACCAGTATAAAACACATCAAAAGAACAGCATCATAAAACTTGGCATAAGCTATACACTTATGTATAAACAATATAAAAAACAAATCAATCCATTGTGCAGCATTTCAAGTCCAACCCTTGTCAGTTTGAGAAAGCTTGGCAGCATGAGAATGTTTCTATTTGCCTCCAAAAGGAGAGCAGGGATGCAGCCATCCTAGCCTCTCTAGGGAGGGATTTCCAGACCTGGAAACACCCACCGAGAAGGCTCTCTCTCTTGTTCCCACCAAATGAGGCTGAGAGGCTGGTGGTGGCTTCTTCTGATGATCTCAGTGCTCTAGTTGGCTCTTGCAGGGAAATATGGTCCTCCAAATAACTTGAACTCAAGCCACACAGGGCTTTATAGGTCAAAACCAGAACTTTGAATTGTGCCCAGAAATGGACTGGCATTAATCCATTTTAAGAGAACCTGTGGTTTACTCTGGAGTGGAGACTTCAGAATGGACCTGAGTTGGTTGGTCATGAGGACAGCTCACTTGGGTTGGATCTGGAGTGATCCAGCTGTCCACATGTCTACACACCCACTGTATTGTCCCACTGGGCTGGCCTGTCCCCCTCAGTGCCACCACTACAATGCTGACAAAGCAGCTCCTTGTGAGACCCTGGCCATGACACTGCTTCTATTAAAGTCAGAATAGGGCACCCTGCCATGTGATGAACAAAGAAAGGGTCACTCTATTCCCTCTCGCCTCATTGATTGCATGGGTGGCACAGTGGTTAAATGCCTGTACTACAGCCACTCACTCAAAACCATAAGTTTGCGAGTTCAAGACCAGCAAAAGGGCTCAAGCTTGACCCAGGCTTGCATCCTTCTGAGGTCGCTAAAATGAGTACCCAGATTGTTGGGGGACAAGTAGCTTACAGTTGTAAACCGCTTAAACAATGCTTAGGCGGTATGAAGCAGTATATAAATGAAGCTGTTTGTTTTGTTTTATTGTGTCCTCAGCTGACATGACACTGATTTCATAAGGAGCTGCTTGGTCAGTGAGGCAGTGGTAGTGGCACCGAGGGAAACAAACCAGCAGGATGATGCAGTGTCACTTGGCAGTTTATCTGGACTTGTTTAGGCTGAATCATTGTTAAGGCTGGATCATGTTAACCTGGGGCAACTCTGGAGTATAATATTCCAGATTGAAAGGGTGTGTGTGTAGACTTACTGGTTTTACAACGTACTATTGGGGTAGGGGGGTGCTCTTTGTTTAGCTAGAAGGTTAACATGTACAGATTGGGGAAAACTTGTTGATTGAGTCAGTGGAATAGAAGTGATCAAGAAATTTAAAATAAAGTTAAAATGTTCCACATGTAAGAAAGTGAATATTAAAACAAATAGGTCCAAAACATACTGCAGAAATAATCCAGTTTGAGAGGGCTTTAACTGCCTTGGCTCAGTGGTAGGGAATTCTGGGAACTGTAGTTCTGAGAGACATTTAGCCTTCTCTATTGGAGAGCTCGGGTACCACAATAAATTATAATTCCCATGATTCTCTAGCACTGTGCCAGGGCAGTTAAAGTGGTCTTAAACTGGATTATTTCTGTAATGTGTTTTGGACCTTAGGCTGTTCCTGAAGGGCAGGTGTGGAAGAGAATGTTTAAGAATGAGATAACAGGAGAAAAGCATTAAAAAATTTGGTCTATGGAATATTATGCAAATAACGAGTTACTGAATTCTGTATGTGATCATTTTTTTTCTTTAAAAAAAGTATAATAGAGGGGAAAAAAACTGGGTTTTTGATGAGAGTCTCCTGTGCAATTTCTTGGTGAAGTGTAAAGAAAGAAGGGGAAGCAGTAAAAAAAGCATAGGCTGGGGAAGCTGCTGTTGCACACTGTACCTCTTCTTCATTGCTCAGCTCTTTCTCTAAGGCAAAATTTCCTGAAGAATGGAGATGTCCAGAGCCAAGAAAACCAGTATGAACCACAATTATTTATTAACACAAACTCTTTGGAACATTTTTGTTGTGATGTATCTCAGAATTCTTTAAAAAAGAGAGAAAGAATAAAAAGCGGCTTGAGCCAGAAATGTGATCTCTGTCATCCATCCTACCTACCTACCTAAATTAGAACTACAGCTACAAGTTCCTTAACCTTCAGCAATATTTGTCCCCTCTGGAGGAGCTTAATCTGACTTGTGGCATAAGTTATTTTCCCCCCCTTTCATTCAGTACTATGATGAAATGAGTCAGTCAAGGCTATTTCAATTGAATGACATGCCAAAACTTTAAATCTTGGAGTTGCATCTTTCTCTTCTTTTCAGCTCCACCTCATACTATGCCATAGGAGCTCCATCCCGCCAAACAAAAACATTTTTGCCACCATCCATCTTGTTAAGCCTACTCTCACAATGAGTGGGAAAAACAACATTTGATGACAGAATTATACCATCTGAGAAAGTGACAGACATGCTGCACACTGTCAGACAGTGGTAAGAGACGGCAGTTTGCAGCTGTTGTGATCAAGAAGGCAAAGTCACAAAAAACTACTGTAAACACATTAATCAGATGCTGACAGCTGGAATATGAATCCCATGTCAAAATGTTCCAATCACTGCACAGGCTGTGCAAATATTTCCTTAGAAGAGTGAGTTACCGTAAGTGCAACATTTACAGTGGAAAGTCAAAGCCCTCTGCTATAATGCTGTCTGCAAATATTCAGGACAACTTGATTATATCAACTTTTCCACTGCTATCTTGCGATCACTTGAGTTTAGCTGCTAATTGTTGACAGCATTACGCTTTCACTACTGGTCACTCTTTTTCATTTACAATTAGGCTTTCTAGGGAAACAAGTAATGATATGTTGCGACTGTTGTGGATTAAAATAAAACACCGACACATAAGCCTCTACTGATGAGTGACTAAAAACACACACATATCTACTCTGCCTGTATGAACAAACAGAAATGCAAAGAGTATTTGCACATGCATTATGTGATAACTGAACATTCAGACCTTCATCGGATTAATAAATATTGCTGACCATGCTACTTCTACTTCAAGCATGTGTACACAACTATCCCACAATAATAGCAGGTTTACAATTGATCCATTTTATTTTAAAAGACCACTGTTTTTCCTGTACTGCTCTATTAAGGTTGATATGTTCAAGTTTTGTAATGGATCCAAGGGTAAATTTACAGCTACAAAGCTAAACAAAATGACCAGGAAATTACTAAATCTTAGGTTGCTTTATAATGAATGCAAATGATTGAATAAAAGGTTTTTAAAAACCCAAAAAGCTTCTTAGACATGTAATGTAACCAAGCTATTCTACCAGCTTCTTTCAAACTCAAAAGATGCTACAATATCCCTTTCAATAATGATCCACACTAACACAGTGGTGTATTTGAATTTGTGCCCCATTAAATATGAAAGAATGGAAATGTTTTTCAATGAGCCTCACTTAGATTTTATATTTCTGAATTCCAACTAGTAGTTGCATACACACACATGGTGGAGATTGTACAGCACACCTGCCCCATACACGGGCTTGCTATCCACAGCTTTAAGTTTACGTGGAGGGCAAGCCCTGGGTGTTTCAATGGTACACACAGGAGCCACTGAGATGTACAGGACTTGAGGTCCCACATTTTTTGCTGGAACGGATACCCTGTGTATACAAAGGACCCACTGTATATCACAATACATGTATAGGAGCTGTGGCTGTGAAATATTTATAGGAAAGTGCATAAAATTCACTGTGAACTCTAGACCATAAAATAGCTTAAATACAGTCATCCCTTTCCTTATGCAGGGAATCCGTTCTGGATCCCCCTGTGTAAGGGGAATTCTACCTATGCTCGAGCCCCGTTAAAAATAAAGGGGCTCATGCCTGCGGAGTGGTGCAGCGCACAGGCCATTACCCCTTCCGGGGTGCATCAAAGCTTCTTCTGGCGCAGACACGGGTGCACTGTACTAGCATATACTATATGCCCACCTGCCTCAACCATAGGCTTGCTATCCATGGATATAAGCATCCAGATGGAATGTCCCATTACCGCTAATGGCCACACATACATGCAGCTGCAGTAGACTGCATATCCATGGTTCACCAAAGCAGAGCTTACAACAACCGTAACATTTATTTATAATGCCCTTTTCACCAAAATGCAGAATATCAGACATATATTATCAAGAACAAAGCAATAAAACAAAACCATACTAAAATACTAATATTACATACTAATGTACTGAAAACTAAATCCTCATCAGTTTCCAAAAGCAGGTAAGATGCTCCTTCAGCTAGAGGTGCAAAGGAAAACCCATCCTCAAATGCAGAGCCAGATCCTGAAAGTAGGAATATGAAAATTATTGGTTGCTGTTTGTTAAACATGCAGCATTTTTCTCGCTCAGTCCTTTTATATTTATCTTTGTAAGCCAAGAAATATTCACCTTAGGCATTAAAAATGAAATACACAGATATAGGATGGGTGAAACCTGGCTCACAACAGTACATGTGAAAAAGATCACATCGCATTCTCCCATGTGCAACCCATATACAACCTGGACTTATCCCACAGCTTTTCAAGGGCAGTATTTTCCTGTCCTTCAAAAGCCACAGGATAAGCCCAGGTTGCATATGGACACCATACAAGCTGCATACAGGAGAATGCAATAAGACTCATCCTTGAAGTTAAATATGCATGTATCCCATCAGGAAAATGACGGGATAAAGAGCATGTGATAATCTCCTCTGTATTCTGATCTGGGATAAAGGTTATGCATCAAGACAATCAAATGTTAATTATACCTGTTCTTACAAGATATATGGCAAAGGTGAAGTTATCTGAATACAGACAAACATAACTACTACATAAAACAAGGAGTGTTAGCAAATATATGATGGAAAAAAGATTCCACCTCAACATTAGGAAGAATTTCCTGACAGTAAGGGCTGTTCGACAGTGGAACACACTCCCTCGGAGGGTGGTGGAGTCTCCTTCCTTGGAGGTTTTTAAGCAGAGGCTGGATGGCCATCTGTCGGGTATGCTTTGACTGGGAGTTCCTGCATGGCAAGGGGTTGGACTGGATGGCCCTTGTGGTCTCTTCCAACTCTAAATTTCTATGATTCTATGATTCTATGAACAACTATCTAATTCTAGCACGGTTTCAACTTTATTTTTTTAATTAAAAGACTATTTCCCAAACCATAAAAATGTCTTGAAGCATAAAGTAAATAACTCCCAAATATAATCTAAATTCAAAACAAATCATCAGTCATTATTAGCACACTGAAATGTTAACTACAAGTCAAAGTTTGGATACAGCATTTTGAAATGTATGGTAATCTGTATGAGACAAGGAAAGAATAATCATGTTTCAGGTTCTTTCATAAAATGACTCCAAAACATTTTTTGCAGTAGTTTTTGTTCAAATTTCAACTATATTCAAGATATTATCCTTGATAAATATTCAGTATTTAGAGAACAATTTTAGGCCAAAGTAATTTATGTCTTGGAAACAAGACAAGATCAAAAAACAAACCACTGTGGGCTATCTATAAAAACAAACATCCATAATTATTCAGCTTTTATGTGACTATATTCTTTTGTCTCTTTTGTGAACAAAACAGGCATTCAGACTTAGTTAAGATGTTGATTGTGTTTCCATTGACATGACTCACATTCAAGACCACCAACACATGACCTGTACATTCTGCAGTATCACTACAACCCAGAACTACAATTTTAGAAAGGTTTTCCTCCATAATTCCAGCTGCTAGACACAGGACAGTATTCATTAAAGTAAGCCCTCACCCACAAAAGAGGAAAAAAGCCAATCATTTTCAAATTAGAGACCACATTCACAAGCCATTTTGTAAAGCATGCCATTATCTGTACTCAATGCACTTTATCCTTTGCATCAAGAAAAAACAAATAAAACTGGATATTCCATTTTTCTTCTTGTCCCTGGAGTGCATTGTATTGGGAATATCTGTAACAACACAAGCTGCTTCCTTATTGCATAAGAAAAATCAGATTTTACTGTCATCATATGATCAACCAGAAATACTTTAGGTTCAAGTGTGGACAACATATAGCAGGGAAATGTTGACATGAAAATGCAGCACTTCATTTTTATTCCACTTATATCTTCTTTGTCCTCTAAGGAGCTACAAGTTATATAAAAACTGAATTGTTACTTTATCCTTGCAGTGCATGCCTTTGCTGAGCTAAAGCACCTGCTGAGCTAGAGTGCTTATTTAGACCAAACCCAGAGAAGAAATTTTTCATTTTTCTTCCACTCTGTGTGTGTGTGCATGCATATTTACATGTGAATGAAAAATAGAGAGGAAGAGGAGAAAAAAATGAGTTTCATCTTTAAACCAGCCACTTAGGCTGCTTCTGCACTGCAGAAATCATGCAATTTGACACAACTTTAACTGCTATGGCCCAATGGTATAGAATTCTGGGATTTGTGGTTCTGTGAGATGTTTACTCTACTCTGTCAAGGAGCTCTAGTAGCACAACAAACTATAGATCTCAGGATTCCATAGCACTGAGCCATGACAATTAAACTGATGTAAAATTGGATTATTTCTGCTGTGCAGATGCAGGTTCAGTGCAATCTTTGGGGGAGATACAATGGAAAATATTGTAGTCAGGTTTCCTTTTCTACTCGCTCTCTCTTCGTGCTCAAGAGGCTGACAAAACAGACATGCTACAGAGTTGATATCATTCAAAATATAGCTGGAAGAGGGAAAAGTGTAAGACACACAGGGCAGCTAACTCTGATTGATCTCTAACAATAACTAATTCCATTAGATGCAGCCTTCCCAATCATTCTGGGCTCCCATTTTGTCTCTCTGACATACAGCAGCCAAAATGCTTATTCTGTCTTGCCAGGTACCCGTATCATGCTACTTTCTCTCTCCCCCAGAAACACCCTAAAGCCACCAAATCCTCTTTGATCTTGGAAAGTAAGCAGGGTCAGCACTTGTTATCTGTATGGGAGACTGCCAAAAGAATGCCAAGTTCCGTAGGCTACATTTCAGAGGAAGGAACTGGTAAAACCACCTCTGAATATTCCTTGCCTAGGAAAACCCTGAAAAATTAATGGATTCACCATAAATTGAGAGGTGACTTGTGGGATGCACACACACATGCACACACAAAGGCCTAAGAACATAAAATTAACAGTTTTAAACTTTAAGGTTTCCTGGATCTGAAACACATTTTTCAGAAACCCCACAACTCTGATTCTCACAATAACAATTCTCCTTTAAGCTTCCCACATTCAGTTAAACTTCATCCACAGAATTTTATTTTATTCACTTGTTTATCTGTTTTATGTCCTTAGTATTTCAGGCTGTTTGCCTTGTACGAGCTAATCAATTTCCTATTATAATTTCTATAATATTATTTGGCAGTCCTCAATCTAGTTATTATGTATACTTGGATATCTGTTTTTGGGAGCACCATCAATTTGTGATAAAGTAACATTACTGGGAAAAAGAGCACCATTTAACAGGATCATCATATTAAAAAATATTTGAATGGGTACAGAGAATACAGTCTAGTTAGAACACCAACTGCACTCAGCAGTAAATGTTTATCTAGAGAATTTCTGATTTATTGTAGAGATTAAATAAGTCACTTAAGGAACACTCAGTCACCGTTGCTTCAGGGGAGGCCAGAAACTGAACTCAATGTGGTGGGTCTCTGGTGGGTGGTAGATGTGTGTGTTGGGGAACAGGGAGACAAAATAGTTGATATGTGACAGACAGAGCATAGGGGTCAGGAATAAACCAGTCTATACTGGCACTGTGCAGTGCACTTGTGTATTGCTTTCTAACACCCCCCCCAAGTTTTCAAAGGTAAGACTTGCTATTTAATCCCGTGCACATTTATCCAGAAGCAAGAATAACTGTATTCACTTAAACTTAATTTGTATATGTGCATAAGAATGAAAGTTAACATGAGTTTCATACATACTTTTATATATGGGTGCACTTTTCGAAACAGCTAAAACATTTAAGAAAATCAAAAGAAACAGATCAAGTTTTTTATTAAAATGAGCCCATAGAAGTCATGCAGTTTTGAATTTTTGAAAGAATTTTTTTTGTTTCAGTTTTTAAAGTTATAAGGAAACTAATACAAGATTATTCTTTATAACTGTCTAGCCTTTGCAGAATTTGGGTACTTAATGATGATGTACTGATGATGATGATGATGATGATGATGATGATATTTATTTGTATACCGCTCTTTTCCCAAAACTGGGACCCAGAGCAGCTCACAATATTAAATGAACAATACAATTAAAAACATAGACAAGTCGTACAGTAAAACAGAATTAAAATGTTACAATATTAAAATAAATTGCTCATTAAAAGAATAAAATACAATTAAAGAGCTAAAACTGTTTAAAACACTTAAAATAATACAATACCCTTAGCTGGTCCTTTAAAAACATTCTGTTCTAAAAGCCTGTCTAGATAAGAAAATTTTAACTTGCCAGCAGAAGGACAGCAAGGAAGAGGCAATTCTCGTCTCCCTAGGAAGGGAGTTCCACAGTCTAGGGGCAGTCACCAAGAAGGTCCTTCTCTCTTACGCTCCTACTAACCATGCATGCGATGGTGGTAGGGCTGAGAGAAGGCTTCCTCTGACCATCTCAGAGCCCAGGCCAGCTGATACAGGGAGATACAGTCTGCCAAATAGTCTGAACCTGAGCCATATAGAGCTTTTATAGGTCATAACTAGCACTTTGAATTGTACCTGGAAAAAAACCTGTCAGCCACTGTCATCATGACATCAGTGTCATGAAGATGTCATCTTCATAGTCTAAAATATAAAATCAGCCATCAGAGTTCCCTAGTTCCATAGTAAAAAGTGAATTAAGGGTCAAAATAGACCAGCAGTAAGCGCTTTTTGGGCTGGAAAAACACTCGATCAGGGCCATGGCATGCGGTTGCTGCGGTCCCAATCTGATGCTCAAAGGGGTGGTGTTAAGCAGCCCCTTTAGGGCCGTCTGTACCAGCACTAACCTACACAGGGCCATTCTGTTCTTTTGAGTGACAAGAATCTATGAGACAAATAACAAATAAAATGTTTTAAAGCAATTTTAAAGTAAAAATGTAAACAAAATAGATCATGGACTATATTTTTACAGGCTGAGTGAAGCAAGTCATGACAGCCAACATGTTCCAACTTCTAGTTCCAGAAGATAACATACTGATTCTCACAAAGTCCAACTGGTGGGAACCTATTTTATGCTAACTACACAAATTCCTCAATTTACTCAATATGGTACTTTGCATGTAATTAACTTCTACTTACAATATTATAAAAATCACAAATAAAATCTTTTAAAAAATAATTAGACAAATTATATTGTTAAGGATTGATATTCTAAATGCTCTATTTAGCCATGATTTCTTATTTTAATGGTAACAGCAAACAAGTATTATAATACCTTCCTTTCACTATCTGAAGCCTCCTTATTCTTGGAAGTTTTAATAATTTAATTAAACTCTGTGATACAGAAACCATAAAAATAAGAGGGTTACAATGATCTCTCAGGCTAATTTAAACTAATAAACTTTTACTTCCACACACAGACTTGATTGGATAGAATGGCCCTTTGGGCATGTTTCAAAATGTCAAGCTGAAGTTATAGACAGAAATCCAGTTGCTAGCTCCAACTATAGTTTACTCACTGAATTAGTTGCTGTATGTTAAGTCAACACTTTTAAGCAAATCCCATTGGTATGATTAGTCTACTTTAGTTCATACTAGTCAATTGCTTTAGATCAGAATATCTAGTGATGCAGATTCTCACATTGCTGCAGGGACCTTTAAAGTTTTTTACAGCTCCACACCAAAAGACAAACTTTGCACACTGAAAAGCTATATAGAGTGGGCCCCTGTTATCCGCTGAGGCTTAGTTCCATGACCCTCCATGGATAATGATATCCGTTTATGTTGAAGTTCCATTAAATAAAATGTCACAACAAAATGCTGTCCCATATATAAAATGGAAAATCAAGGTTTGCTATTTGGAATTTATACTTTTGGGGAATATTTTCAAGCCATGTATGCTCAAATCCGTGGATAAAAAAATCTGTGGATAAGGAGGGCTAACTGTAATATACAAAACTATTACTTTAGAATTATAATTGATTCTATGCCCTAAGAGCTATCTAGTCCAACTGCCTGACATGCAGGGATGCACAGCTAAAACACTCCTAAGAGATGACCTTCCAAATTCTGTTTAAAGACTTCCAATGAAGGAGAGTTTACCACCTTTTAAGGCCATCCATTCAAATGGCACAGAGTTTTTATGTTTACCTGGAATCTATTTTCTTACTATTTGAACTGACTGGTGCATATCCTAGTTTCCAGAGCTGCAGAAAACAATCTTACTTTACTTTCTCTGTGAGAACCCTTCAGATATTAAAAGTTGGCTATCATGCCATCTCTCACTTTTATTGTCTCTTTTCCAATCTAAACATACCCAGCCCCCTAAGGCAATTTTCTTAGGGCTTGGTTTCCAGACCTTTTAGCATCTTGATTGCCTTCCTCTGGATATCTTCCACCCATCAGTATCCATTTTAAACTGTGGTGCCCAGAACTGGACACAGTATCCCAGGAGGAAACTGATCAAAAATGAACAGTGATACTATTAATTCGCTCACTCTACACATTTTATTCCTGTCTGTGACCCCTTTTTTCCATCCCATCACACTCTTGATTCATATTTAGCTTATGGTCTATTGATGCCCTAAAATCATTTTCACAGGTATTATTGTCTAAGCCAGTCAGATGTCATCCATTCTATATTAGTGAATTTCATTTTTCCCCCCTATCCATTTTCATTTATCCGTGCTGAAGGTTATAGAGATTATCAGATGCAACTATCCCTAATGGGATAAATACATGTTTAACCTAGCAACGACGGATCTTACCACATACCCTGTAGGCAGCCCTTATGCACCCCTTTATGCAACCTGGGCTTATCCCGTGACTTTTCAAGAATGGGATTTTCCCATTCTTGAAGAGCTGCAGGATAAGCCTGGGTTGAATATGGGCTGCATATAGGGAATGCAGTAGGATCATTGATGAGTTAAACAAGCTGTCGTTGGGGACAGCTGTGTGTGATAATCACAGTTGTGAGTTTTGGCTCAGCTCTGCCGAGGTCATTCTAAATCCTGATATAACCTCTGAGGTTTTACCTACCACTCCCAATTTAATGTCATCTTCAAATTTGATAAGCATCATTTAAGTTATTTTTAAAAACCAGAATAGAACCTTGAGACACCCCACTAGTGTCTACTTTCCAGACCCAAGAGTAACTAATAGTGAGGATTCAGATATAAAAATAGTTTGGCATGGTTTGTTTCTGAAAAATCCCTGGTGGATTTTAGTAATCAAAGCATTCCTTTCTAAGTGCTCACATACTATTTAATGATTTGTTCTAGAACCCTTCTTGGCACTGACAAGTTGATAATTGTTTTGAGTCTTTCTTTTCCCACCATTTGAAGATGGGGTCAACTTTCACCATGTTCCTGTCTGGAAGGAATCTCTCCTGATCTCCAAAAATTCTTAAATATTATCAAGCATAACTCAAAGATTCAGAGGCGAAGCAGACAGCCCATAGGAGCAGCCTCTGGTAACTCCAGCTGCAATCACACCAGGACAGCAATGAATACACAGCCCACTTTCAAAGTGGGCTACTGCACAGTTCCAGTCCATTGCTACAAGGAGTGGATTATATCTGTTCCTTTTGGGGGCAGCTTTTAGCACCCTAATGCGGCCTTGGAATGGCCTCCAGCTGCTTTGGAGGCATGCGTCATCACATTTCCAAAGTGGCCAGAAGCCACTTTATTTGACCATCATCTGCAAATTCATTTAGGACTCTTGGATGCAGTCTGTTTAGTCCTGGAGGTCTGAATTTATTTAGTGTAGCTAGACAGTCCAGTGCTACCTCTTTACCTATTTTGGGCTGTATTCCCCTTACTACACAATTTGTCTTATTTGTATCAGGTTGAGTGATATCTTTCTTTTGGGAGAAGACCAAGGCATAGTAGCTGTTGAGTAGTTGATCTTCTGTCTCAGAACTGACAGGAATCCTTTCATCCATAGGGCCTTTGAAGGCCCCCTGTGTGCTCTCTGAAGACTAAGACTATTGTCCCCATTCCGATTCTTCATAATCACTAATCAAAGAGAGAGCCTGGAATAAATTGTTGCTGCCCTCATCCTATTCACTAAGTATGAGTCCCATCCAGGTTGAGGATCCTGAGTACGAGGAGGCTGAATTAGAGCGATGAGCAGAAAGGGAGGGTCTCCAGCTTTCAAGGAGGCTTTATGAAAAACACCAAGGTAATCAACAACAACTGGACTCTTGTGGCTAGGAAATTTAAACAGGTGCGGGATGCCAGCCTTGGTGTCAGAGATTATCTGAGCTTTCTTGTGAAAGTATGGTGATCCTGGCCTCCCTTGTTTCCCAGCTGGAAACCCTGCTCCTCAGATTGCTGGTTGCCTTGTCTCCCTGGATCTCTTAACCTTGGATTTGCCTACACATCTCGTCACTCTCTAGAACCTTGGATTTCAGATCTCTGACAACTCTCTTGGTTTGTACTCTTGGACACTGATACAAAACACACTGCAGAAATAATCCAGTTTGAAACCACTTTAACTGCTCTAGCTCAATGCTAGAGAATCCTGGGAACTGTAGCTTTGTGAGACATTAAGCCTTCTCTATCAGAAAGCTCTGGGGTTACAATAAACTACAGTTCCCAGGATTCCCCAGCACTAAGCCAAGCCAAGGTCTCAAACTGGATTATTTCTGCAGTGTGTTTTGAATCTCTCCTGCTTGTTTTGCTGGACTGCATTAAGTTTTGGACATTGTTTATTGCTGTGTGTTGCTTTCAGCCTTCCTGGCCACTTTCCCAGGACTCCAAGTTGTCATTTGTCTTCATAACAGATAGCACAGGGCTAGGAATCATGCAGTCAAGTAACACTTAAGGGCCACATGACTGCAACCCACAATACAGACTCTTGCAAGCCCAAGCCACTGCAACACCATAATCCAGCCTCTGGTTGGGACCCAAAACAATCTCTCCTCATACCATAATTAGTCAACATAACCTAACGTTACATGCATAACAGGAGGAGGAAGAGGATATCACTTTCCCCCAACCAAAGCAGCTAATTTAACCATGCTAACCTTAAGTGAATTAGTCAAATCAACGTGAGAGTACTGCACATTTCCTGCTATTGCCAATGGCTCCATTAAAAGGGAGAAAACAGCCACTGTTAAGACTCACAATTCCTCCTTTTGCTATGAAATCCAATATTCCTACTTTGGCTCTCAGAGCCTGATCAGTTTTATTTTCATATATACAGTATGTTCTAAAGGTGACATAAGCTGAATCCCTTCACAACTGAGTTAAACCCTTTGCAAATGGATATAAAGGCCCATTTTACATTGGCAAAAAGAGGTGTGATGAAGGCTGCATGAAAGCCCAGCCTTTAGATGAGAAAAAGGGAAAGTGTGCCATGAAAACGCTATTTTGGTGCTTTAAGGGAGAAGAAGCGCCTTTTAAAAGGTGCTGGTTTTCCCCACTCCTTTTTTTAAAAAGAGCGCTAGTGCATCTAAAGACTAAGGTGTAGTTGCACAGTTAAATGGGGCTCTGTCTCTTTAAGGTGCCCATTTAAAGGCAGCGATAGAGGTGCGGATTATAATGGATCGTGGGTTGGAAGCATGCGTGGTGTGGAGTTCACTTCTAATTAAAACGCTCAATTCCCTGCAGGTGTAAAAGCTGGGGTTTAACCGCACATTTTTTTAAAGCTCCCAAACCCTAGCTCCAGCCGTAATCGGAACCCTAGACATGCACAGTAGGGACTCTGGGATGCCGTTACTGTTATTCTACTGTGGATAACATGTCAATTCATTCACAAAATAAAGGGGTTCATTCATGCTGCACCAGTGCAACAGCACAGTTTAAAAAGGCAGAGGAACCGCAGTGATAAACTGCTGAACTTTTAATTTTTTTTTCCTTGCTGGCTGCGAATTGCGCAATTGCACAATTGCACAATTGTGCAGTTCCCAGCAGGCAATGATAATGTGCTGTGCTGTGTACCAGCGCAATTGCGCAATTCGCAGCTGGCAAGGAAAAAAAATTAAAGCGTGGCTAAAAGCCGCGTTCATTGCCGCCCATGTAGCTGCTCCGCCTGTGTTTGTAGCAGCCTGACAGCTTCCCATGTAGCTGCTGAGCCACAGAAAAGACCTCAGATAAGTCGTTCCCAAACCCCTCAGTCTAGCAGCCCTGTACCTTTTAAATGCACACCTGGGGCTTGCAGTCTAGCTGCTAAGCATTAAGGAAAGTGCAACTTCATGTCACACTTTCCTGCCAATCTAAAAAGCCCCAAGGAAACTCACAATTGTATTGACACAAATAGTGCTTCTAATCAATTTCCAATCAATTTCTGGCTAGTCCGCTTATATCATTACAAGAAGACTCTAGAACTATGTAGTAGTAGTAGTAGTAGTAGTAGTAATTTATTAATGCTTAGACCCCAGTGGTAAACCTATGTGCCACAGGCGGTATGCAGAAGCCTCTCTGTGGGCATGCAGACACACCTGCTTCCCTGCTGAGAGCTCAGAAAGGCAGAAAAGCCTTCCCCAAAACACAAAAAGTTAACTCAGGGCCTGCTGAGCTGCTTCCATCCTGCCTCTTCCACATTCTCATCAGCCACTGGTCAGAGGGAGCTGTCAATCACCTGATGTTCCTTCCCGGATGATTGGCAGTTCCCTCTGATCAGTGGCTGATGAGAATGCAGAAAAGGCAGGGTGGAGACAGCCCTGTCCATCACCTCAATCACCTAAAATGAAACTTTGTGACTAACCAAAGAGTCAATATCAGACAGAAGATAAAAAATATTTTTCTAAAACAGTATCACAGTAAAGATAAGAAAAAATAGATATCAGAAATTTAGTTCTAAGTTCAGAATATAATGAAGAGAAGAACAAATAATGAGGCAAATCTTCAATTTGTGGGGCCCCAGAAATATACAAAAAGGAGGACCATAAGGTTGAGAGGATATCTGCCATCAATCATAGCTGTAGACATGATTTGAAAACAAAGGGCTATAAAAGCTTGTTAAAGTTTTGTGAGTGTGAACTTTGCCAGGTAAACAGCCCTTTGATGGTCAACTACATCGAGTCTATACCATTTTGAAGATTTAGAGATATTAATAGCCCATCTATCCAGTTGAGTGCCATAGTGAAAAATGTATACAGGAAACTTTTCTTTTGAATTCAATACAGAAAAATTGCCAAGTGGATTAGGATTCAAGCATCCTGTGATATCCTGGTCTCCAAACTCTGCAGTTGAAAGCTGCTCAAAACATAACTTGGGGAAAACCCTAACTGAGGAGTCTTTTACAATTCTCCAGTAGTTAAATAAAATAAAATGAATGTGGGATCTAGTGGAAGGAAAACTAAACACTGCCCAAACCAGAGCTGCAGAAGTGCCAGGTGGAACTGTTAACAGTTTCTTGAGAAATGTGTTCTGAAGGGCCTCCAGTTTAGCACTCTGATACTCCTCCCATCCCCAGACAGTGTACTATATCACACGCATTTGCAGTAGCAAAAGAAGAAGAAAAAACACCTGACTATTTGGGTTGCTACAATCCATTATTTATTTTATGTTAACCAGTATTCAGAATGATGGAAAATCATGTAGTTGCATATATGTTTTTAAAGGGTTAGTTAGTAACCAGTCCAGAGTGAGCAACTGTGAAACGTCTTAATGCATGACTAATGCAGTGATTATTTAAATAGCATGAACTGTGCTCTACCCGCATGGATCATATTCCTGAAGCTTGGGAACTGTCCATACTTCTTGCAGAAATTCCTGCTTTTTCAGGGTTACGTATCAGTTACAACATATTAATGCAGCATAATGTGAATGGTTTTAAAAGCCTCAGACTCAGTTTTTAATGTCAGAAGAGGATGGAGATTATCAGACTAGTACTCTGCATTTAAATCTATTTGAAACACAAAGCACCATACAACAATAATGCAACGACAAAGCCAACAATGCAAGCAGAGCAATACCAGCCAAAACAATAATAAGAGAATCATATTACCAAGTTTTGAAAAAGTTCTTTCAAACATATTTTCATTGAACATAAAAAAATTAGCGATGGGATGCTTTAGAGAAAGATTCCCTGGGTAAGGCAATCTATTTATCATTGAAATAACAGAAAAGTCCCCGGTCCACCTATGCCATCTTTAAAAAGGGAAGGACCTTCCTACTGACCTCAGAGACAATTTCTGTGAGCAATTTCTCCAGCAATTCAAATATACTGTAGTGACTTAGACTGGAATTAAATACAAATGAAAATGTTATCCCTCACACTACAAAGACTAAACATTCAGTTTCCAGAGGCCTTTTCTCTCCCCAGCTCCAGCAAATTATAACAGCTTCAAGGCCAAAGTCTCATTTTTCTCTCCAGCAACAAATTATCCTGTTGCCTTATCTGAAAAATGTGGGTGGTTTCTTCTATCAGTTCTGTGAAATGTTCAAACGAAATGTGGCTTGAATAAACTGAATTTGTCAATGGTTTTAAGAATAAGCCTACTTATGAACTAAATACCGATATTATTAACATTAAGTTGAGATTTACATTTTACAATTTTTTTTTTTGCCCCTATAGTCTTATTTAAGCAATAAGGTCCATCAGAAAAAAAACCTGTCTTTTTCTGATATTCACCATATATAAACTGAAGCAAACTGCAAACTGTAAAATTTAACAGATAATCTATCACAACCAATGTTTGTATCAACAACAGACACATAACTAGCAAAAGTATTATTACCATTCTCAAGCCCTATGTTTTGTGATTGAAGTTCAAAACTGCTCTTTGATTCAAAACTTTTTACAAACTGTTTCCTTCCACTTTTTCACAATAAAGTTACTTTTCTAGCAGTTTTATTCATTTTGGCCTCATTCCCCATTTAGTATACAAACACAGCAACTATAAAGAAAACAAACAAGTAATGATACATCCACATGAATCCCACAAACTTCTGCAGCTCAAGGGGCTATTTGCCTCAGGAAATTGGACAAGATAACACCAGTGTGTTAACAGCAAGGTTAAAAAAATGTGTTACTTCCCATGTGTGCTATATTGTTCATAGTTCAGTTTCTCATTCATATGGTCGGCTATGGTGTCTTGATGATTTTATTTATTTACTAAAGATTATGGTTTGTCTTTCACCAATTTGCAGCATGGCCAGAGTGACTTTTATCAACTGCCATGAGTCAAGATGGGTATGCAAATTTAGAGTTCTTGGTGAACACCTTTGAGGCATCACATGATGAAGGATTTTTCTACCTGAGCATGTCTTAACAGCCATCTGGGCAGAGGCCTTCTATTGGTGGCATGTCCTTGAAGAGCTGATAGATAGACTGCAACAAAGGCTATTCAAACCTATCCACGCCCAATTTACAAGACCTATCCTCTGTACTGCTAGGAATTTGGCTGTGACAGGACATGATGGGGCATTGCCTCATGTTCATCTTGGAGCTGGGGAGGTACGCCATCTTAAATTGCCCTTAGGGGGTTACTTCTAGGACCATGCTGTTTCAAGTCAGCTTAGCTAATGACTTACCATATTGCAGATTTTGTTGTTGTTACTCAATTCACGGTGACCCTGTGGATGAGACATCTCCAAGACTCCCTCTCCTCTACTAGTCTTTTATGTTCTTGCAGATTCATACCCATGATCTCTTTAACTGAGTCCATCAATCCAGCATTGGTCTTCCTCTCTTTCTACTTCCCTCCACCTTTCCTAACATTATTGCCTTTTCTAATGGTTTATGCCTTCTCATGATGTGGCCAAAGTATGACAGCCTCAGTTTAGTCATCTTCAGGGAAAAACAGATGGCCCTGAAAGTCTGGCTCTATGATGGCTTGGGGGCATGACGTTTACATGTGCCATGCCCCCAATCCAGACAGAAGCTGCACGGGTGATTACACACTGGCCAGTTTCTGTTCAGCTTTGACGTGTGGTGAAAAGCTGGCTAACCATCATGCTCAGTTGTATTTCTTTGCTCTTTAAGAGCTTTTCTAGTTCTTTCATAGCTGCCATACCCATTCTTAGGGGCTTGACAGACTGCCCCTTTCCTAGCCAGATCGGGCCGTGGCAACCTTACACCACAGCCCTGATCTGGCCTTTTGAGGGCACAAAAAGGAGCCACAAAAAACATCATATGGACGCAGCGCTGGATGAGCATCATGGTGCCCTGAGGCTGGAGCAGGGCATGCATCATCTGGACATGACACCCTGCCTCTGCCCCCAGGCCAGTCTTTCAGGCCAATCTGTACAGGGCCTTAGTCTGCTTCTGATTTCTTGTGAAATTTCAATGCAAATGTGTAACAGTAGACCCAGTAGTGTTTCTCCTTTAATCTTTAATTCAACTGCCTTTGCTTCTTTTATTAGTGTTCCTTTATTGCATAACACTATTTTTTTCTGTAACCATATGAACTATTTGATTTTTGAGACACTGCCATGATCCTTTGGGATTAATTTTACAAATTAGTTCATGTACAGATTATTTTAGGTAATAAATAATAGTTCATTTAGAAAAAGTAATCCAGAGAAGTTATTGGGTAGGTACAAAATAGGGAGAGGGGCACTTTTTCATATTCCAAGACATTTGACCTTCCCATGTTGAGGTTTCTATACTGTACTTCTGTTTACTAGGCAAGTTTATGAGTTTCATAGACTGATTGTGAAGCTGTAATAAGTACTCCACAAGAATCAGTGTGGTGTAGTGCTCTGGGTGTTGGACTAGGGCATTGCCTGGCTGGCCAAAGAAACCTATTAGGTGATCTAGGGCAAATCACTCTCTCTCAGCCTCAGAGGAAGGGAAGGGGAGCAAACCACGTCTCAACAAATTTGGCAAGACAAATTTTGTCATCACAAGTCAGAAATGATTTGAAAAGGCAAACAACATTTTCTCCATATAGGGATGAATTGCCTTCTTTATCATCATGTTCTATCTCTGAATTACAGAAAATAATTCTTTACAGACTCACAACTCTGAACTTTATGTAAACAAGTCATGATTTTGTTTTATATTGCTCTTTATAAAATATCCTGTAATATTTTGTTTTTACTTCTTAGATTATAGAAAGTATGGGAAATCATAAGTCAACAAATGTTATCATATGCTATATCTATACGTCATATTTGCACACTCTTCCTTTTTACACAAACAGGAGTTATAAATCAAAGCTCCTTCTTCATAAACCCTGTAAGATCACTCCAGAACACTCTCTCTTCTTATCTTCTGGCAGGCTCCTATATGTTACTTTAAACATGATTACATGTTAACCTATACATTATTTTAAAGTAATAATATATCTCTTTATTCCTTACTTAGGAAAGGGCAGGGTCCGAATGTGTGACTTTGACTCAACTGTAATCCTGATGTAAATCAGGCTCCTTGCACCCACATTTCTTATTTCTAAAGGAGGATCTCTTAAAATACTTTTTTGAAATGCAAACTATAGGCATGTGGGCTCAGTCCAACTGGGCAACAGTGCCCAGGGCTAAAGCTCATTCACTCTCATACTGTGGGTACTGGTAATGTGTTAAGGAGAAAAAAAGACATGATCTGAAAAATATCAAGATGCAAAGTAAGTAAGAATTCGGGTCAGACACAACACATGAACAATAAGGAAATGAAATGATGGAAATCTGTTCATCCACAGTTATATGCCTGGTAACAGGTGCTCTCTTTATAATATTTATACCTCTTATTTCAGAGCAGAGGCATATTCCATAAAGGCTATCAGACAGTCAAAATATGCAAAGAAAGAAGAACAGGGAGTGGATGAATTTTATATATACTCAATGGACTCTGTTTCCACTGCAAAAGCAATTTAAGAATTCCACAGGAAACTTTAAATTCATTCTGTCACATTATCTACTTCAGGTAACTAATTTCTTGACCTAAACTCAGGAAAGTATATTTTCAATACATATGACATTGTTTTATTTTCAATACACAGAATACACTAATAAAATGCCAAATAGCTCACCTTTAAAATGTGAAGCTGAAGGATAAACCACCTTCAGAATTCTGACCTTTAAGAACTTGAACTAAATGTATGACGCATACTGTTTTTCAGAATTGCTTTTTATAACAGATGAAATGAATTGTATTTCCTGTTGTTAAAACATTTTAGAGTATCAAATGCACACGTTGTGAACAGATTATATGGTCCTGAATGACAAGAGGCCATTAAGAGTTGCCTCAAGCTACAGCCCCAAAAGTCTGTATTTCTACGATCAAAGAAAATTAACTTTCTCCTTGAAATGTTCTTAGTATCCCACCATATAAAACATTTATGTAACAATTTACTGATGTATATTTATTGTGTGTCAGAATCCATTTAAAAACACTTAAAGCCACAACAAATCAAAATAACCTATTTCTGTATTAAAATATTATAAAAAATAATTTTCCACTGATTTTGAATTTTGAAAAGAGAAAAGGGTCAAAGTAAAAGTTGAAGCATGAAGGGTCCAACAAAACAGCAGACAAGTCAGGTAAAACCTATGCAAAGTCAAAATTAAACACCATCCAAGTTAAAACATGCAGAAGGTTGTTTTTGTGTGCCTTCAAGTTATTTCAAACTTATGGTGACAAACCTATGATGCAGAAGGTCTATTGGAGTAGAATCCTGGGACTCAATGAAAGAAAGGGCCAGCTGGATCTGGTAGCATTTCTTCCACTAATCTAATATTTCTTGGGCTGATAAAGGTAAGTTCCCATGGCCCAATCTAGGGCTCTGTTAAAGAGGAGTATTTTGTTAATAATCCTCTTCTGAAGAAGAACCTGAGAAGGCCCTTATTCCTGTGTTCCAAAGGAGTTCTTTACAGGCAGACACTTCTCCAGGTTTCCCATGTTTTATTTTTAAATGCTAGTAATCTCTTCAGCTGGGAGAGGACACAGCTCCCATTCTGAAGTAGGCCTTATTCAGCCCTTTTCCTGAAGGGCTCAGGGTTAACTGGAGGCTTGGCTTGAACTCCATTGTGTGGAAGTTCACCAAGGAATGCCAGGTCCTGTAGGCTGTATTTCAGAAGAAGGAACAGAAACACAGTGAAATTCATGGAGTCACCATAGGTCAAAAAGCAACATGAGGATGCACACAGGATTATTGCAGAATTAGGGCTGAGGTCTCATTTATCTGAGTGTCTTGTCATCAGAACAGAAAGGACTTGAGGCTTAAAAAAACGTGAAGACCAGATATCAGTTTGAGCATTGGAACATGACTCTGGAGATCAAGTTCTGAGTCCCCACTCAGCCATGGAAATGTAGGTCACACATTCTTAGCCCCTTAAAACCCTTTGATAGCTACCTATCCTTCCTCAGAGTCACCATAAGTCAGAAATGACATGAAGCAGCAGCAACTGCAGAAAAAGTGAAGCTAACAGGTTTTCCCATCCTTAGTCTGAGGATAAAACTTTAAAAGACAAAAAAGGGGAGGAGGCTCTAAGTATTATATCACTCATATGGAAACTGCCAAAATAGCATAAACTGATAATGGTGAAGAAAAAGGGTTTCTTCCAACTCTATGATTCTATGATATAGAACAGAACTACTTCTATTTTTCATTTTACTGTTATCTTGCATTCTTCTCAGACTGAAACTCAAAGCAATTTACAAAAAGACAGAGAGATATATAGTTAAAAACATAAAAAAATTAAGGCCAAAATTTAAACAGTTTTAAATATCAACAGAATTAAAACCAATTAAAATCTTATTTTAAAACAGATTCATAACTGTACCACACCACAAAAGCCTCTTTAAAAAGAATAATGCTAAGTGTTACAGTTCACTCTAAAAGTGCTAAAAGGTTTAAGCAGGAACTACAGAAATGGAGCATCCAGAGAAGATAACATCCACATTTTTTGTTTGTTTTTACTTCAACAATAGTTATGCAATTGTTAACAGCATAATAACGCAGGCAGCAGTTCAGCTAAGCTCAAGTGACATAAGGGGCCAACAGTGTTCCAATGTTGTTTTCTGGACCAGACTCTCTGTCAACTGCTTCGTAGGAACAACTCAACACTTGGTCACTACAGGCAATGTATGACTTCGTATCTCAGCATATTTCTTGACTGCTTGCCTGACTCCCTGTCTCACCGCCAGACTTTCAGCTCTGAAATAACCATATATAGAGGCTGGCACATAGTGCTGTTTTTAACAGCCCTTATATAGATTCTGTAGCATATAAAATTAAGAATCCTTCATCATACATTAGCAGTGCTCTTAATCCATGTATATCTTCTGCATTTGCAAACAGGACCAAAAATTAGGAACAGGAGGATATTAAAAATGCATGTTCTACAGTCTAGGATTGTTGAATGTCTCAAACAGTAACTAAGAAGAAATATATTCAAGTTCTGTCTAAATGCTATTTTTGGAAACAGAAACAATGATTCAACTCCGCTAAGTAGGAACAAGGAATGAACAGCCTATTTTTAGAGTAGATTAATTTATTATAATAGCAGAGCCTATTCTTGAAGGGAAATATAGAAGAATTTTAACTTTTTTGCTAGTCTTTTTCACATCTTACATAATATCATGAGAATTCCCCATTAAACTGAAAAATATATTTAATGTGGATTTTGTAATGTCTAAAGATGTAGAGAGGAAAAACCATTCCATTACTGACTGTAAAAGGTCAGTAGGGATGTTCCTCAAGTGGATTTACAAATGCATAGATACAAGTCATACTTTGACGCTTATGTGGTCTCTTCAAAATAAGTCAGAAAAAAACAAACAAATAAAAGCAGATGATTAATAATAAAAGTAATGATTGCAACCACAATAATAATTCAAAAGTATTTGCACAAGTAGGTACTGTCCATCATTTTTCCTATTACATATTGCATAAATATTGTATAAAATATGTGATTTTTCTTTAAAGCAGTGAAGGAAACAAATAGCCAAGAAAGATGAGCTCAAGCTATATTTACTAGAGCAAGCAATAATATCTGTGATGGGTGTCTATACAAGAATCTGAACTTAAATCCAGGCAAGTAGCTTTCAGAAATACTGGATGAAAGCATCTAGATTCTTTGTAGTGATGGCAATGAGATCACATCTTTTGAGGGCTCTACTAAGATGTGTATTGTAATGTCATCCCCTCACAGGGGCTCACACTCAACTGGGCAAGGTGGGTTCACAGATCCTACCCACAGGTCCTACAGCCCTTCATAGCAGGCCCTGGGAATCACCATGACATTTATGAATTCCCTCACATACCTGTCAAAACAGATGTGACCAAATTTGCCTAATCAAGATTTCCTTTAAAAGTCACCTCATGGCACTCCCTATCAAGTAAGTTTAGAGGAGGCAAAACACAAGGGTCAGTGGGGAAATACGACAAAAATTACAGTTCAGCCCAGAGGCAACCAACAACATTGAAGACATGGAGGCAGAACGAAATATAAAAAAGAAATTAGGATGAAGCACAGGGAAAGATTTAACAGACTTTTTTATCCCCGACACAATGCTACTTGAAGGTGCCAGGAATGTCCCACATATTCCTTGTCCCATCTGGCAACTTTGTCTACCTGGTGTACGCAAATATCCTTTTGTGGAAATGCAACATTTCTCAAAACACACTTATTTGATCTGCTTCATATAATGAGAAAGAGATAAACCATAATCAGAGGCAGATGCTGCAATGTGAGGTCAGGCTGGTAAAGACAAGATATGCTAATCCTGATTTTCACCACTGTAATACATTACTACAGAAGGAGAAGATTTTGGAAATAAGGGAGTAGCCATGAATCTCTCCAGTCTGGAATTTCTTGAACATTTTTAAGCCAAGGCAGCCTGCACCCAAACTTCTCCCCAGTATCTAATAGCTCATGATCACTTCCTTCATTTACTGGGTTCATTCCTCAACAATGATCAAGTTTACCACATTTTCACAAACTTGCCTAATTGTAGGGAATGGAGAGAAAACAGAAGCTGAACTATAAAAATGACACAATTTTTTCTACTGGTGGTGGTGGTTGTTGTCATGTGTCTTCAAATCATTTCCAGCTTATGGTGATCCTAAGACAAACCTATCATGGGGTTTTGTTGGCAAGCTTTGTTCAGAGGTTCGCCTGGAGCTGAGAGCATGTGACTCACCCAAGGTCACTCAGTGGGCTTCCATGGCCAAGTGGGAAATTGAACACTGGTCTCCAGAGTCATAGACTAACACTCACACCACTGTACCATGATGGCTATATACCACAATTAGGCTGCAGACTTTTCCTAAGCAGTTTGTCACTATAAGTGAATTCAGATGGGGCAAATGTTGGCCTAGGGTCGATATAGACAGCCCTTGAAGGGGCAGGTCTATGATGCCCATTTTCGCATGGGATTGGGGCCAGGGCAGCCTCACCAGCAGTCCTGCAGCCCCAATCCACCGTTTTTCCAGGTCACTGAGAAGTGGTAAAATACTGCTTCTCTGTGGCCTGGAAAAGGGGTGTCTGTGGGGCTTCATGCCCCTGGACACCCTGGGAGGCATGAATATAAAGAGGCAGCCCCTTTCTCCATGTGGATGGCACGGGAATGATCCACTCCCAAAAAGGAGCTCCATTTTAGACCTCCATCCCGCGGCACCCTCCAGCAGCACGGAGACGTCACACGTGTACGGAGACATCACACGCGCTGTTTGGACACCATGCATGCGTGATGTCACCAACGCGTGAGATGTGTGGGCGGGAGATGCACAATCATGGCGGCCCCACACGTACTTGGGTTAGGAAGCGTGTGGCTGGAGCGCGCTCCCTAACCCTAGTATTTCTGTGGCCACAACCCTTTTTGCCTGTCTGTATCAGGCCCTAAATACCCTAAAAGCACCAGATGCTTTCTGATCTTGGAAGTTGAGCAAGGTCAGCTTTAGTTACTACTTGGATTGGAGCACTAATACCTGGTGCTGTAGGCTTTATTTCAGAGGACAGAACTGGCAACCACCTCTTTTTCCTTGTCTAAGAAAACCCTATTAAATTCATGGAGTCACCATAAGACACATGCATCCATAAATGTAATGGTAACTGTGCCTATTATTATAGAGCTGCTCTTACATTTAAATTCCCTATTCAATAGTGCACATCCAAAGTAATCTGTAATCGTGATCACACAATTACCTCATTGTCAGCATTTTTTCCTTTACAGCAATAAAGGCAAGATTTAACCATATTCTGATTGCAGTTATTTTTAGGGTGGGTGTGTTTTGCTGCACTGTGAACACAACCTGGTTTTGATACCCCCTCACACAGGTGAGAGATTCTGGCCTCATTAACAAAGTGATCCCAAGCAGTCAAAGTACCAATGAAATTTACTAGACAAGTATGCAAAGGTAGGTTTTGTTCTGAATAAAAAGAAATAAATCAAGCTAGTAAGGCATCATTCTGCTTGGAGCACTTTCAATGTCAAAACGTCATTGGGGCTTTATAACATTACAATCACTTGGATGGAAAGGGCAGGCAGCATAGACAGTGCCACATTCACAGGGCCATCACAGAGGAATATGTACACCCATAACCATTCCTACTTTGAAAGACTCAAAATAACTGAACGGAGATATAAAAGACGAAAGGGGACACCATGGAGACAAAGTGAATTTTTCTGAGAAGTAATGTGTATAGCTACCACCATTTTCCACTGACATAGCAGTATTAACTAGCAATAGGCAAAAAAGAGCGAGGGAGGGAGGGAGTTTCACTATTCATGAAACAAACAAGTGCTAGTTTACTAGTGCTAGTTTACTTACTTCATTTTTGAACCCCAATAAAAAATAATTTGCACCTTCACAGTGTTGGGCATCATGTGGTAACAATGCCAATTAAATCCATTTTAATTCCAGCACAACAAATTGGGGGGGGGGGGGGGAGGTGGTAATCACATTTCTGCAAGGCACTATAGCTGGACGATTTCAACTGTATGAAGTATGTCTTGTGTGTAGATTCATCCTATAACATAAATCCAATGTGATCCACGTGTGGTATCAGGGGTTTTGGCCCTTTCCCCCTCTGGCTCTGGCTCTGAAAATGTTCTCTGGAGGGCTTTCCCTCCCACTGAAATAGGTTTGAGGGCTTGCAACAGAGAGAAAAGTTGGCACACACAGAGAGACACATTGCTGTTGTTGTTAAATGCCCTTGAGCTGATCTCGATTCATAGTAACCCTGTGGATGAGACATATCTAAGATCCTGTCTTCCACTGCTCTGCTTAAGTCTAGATTCATGCCTGTGACCTCCCTTATTGAGTCTAGCCATGTCCCATGCAGTCTTCCACTCTTTCTACTATATGCTATATATACTATTATACTATATACATATACATACACACACACATACAAACACATTATATACATATACTAACCTGAATCTAAACAAGCAAAACTTGTACCATCTTACAGGACTTACAGGCAACCTGTTGTCCATAACATCAAGATCAAGCAAATTAGCTCAGACTACAAGTAGAACCAAAAGACTCCAGCAACAAAGCCAAATTATTATAGCCATGATTATGCCCCCACTCACCTGCAACCACCTAAAAAGATCCCCAACTGCCTTCAGACTGGAAATAGCTCACTCCACCAACTTAATACAGTATTCACAAACAACCTCACTGGACCCTGCTGACAGGCCCAAAACACCTTATTGAAATCCAGAGCTCAAGTTATCTAAAAATTACATTTGTGAATAGCTTTTTTTTCCCTAGCAAGTCACAAATGTTTAATTTTTAACATCCCAATATTTATTACTGCGCTGCTAGAGTTTTAATGTACTCACTCTTATTTTCTTTACAAGACCTTTCAGAAATAGCATACTTTATCAATTATTTCACATCATTTGCAACTTTCTTTCCATTCTCAGAAGTAAGCCATTTATTCTTATGAAAATTGTCCATGTCAGCTCACTGAAGTCGCATAGCTATTGGTCAAATTGGTTTCCCTCGATGTGCATAATAAATTTCTCACTTGTCTTTTAATAAATTGAAAGACATTTTGCAAATGATTCCTGTTTTTTCCCCCTGCGAAAATTTTGGGGAATAAAACAGGGAGACATTTTGCTACATTTTACATAATTCTCCAGCTTTTTTTCTAAAATTTGCCCTTTACATCTTTGCAGAGAGGCATTTTGTAGGTGTTTTCCCCCACCCCTCCACCACCAACCAATATCCTTATTTACCCTTGCTGTGTCAAGAGGAAATGTTTTCAGACACTTTTAATGACTTTTTGTGCCAGTGTTCATAAGGTAAACATGTTGCCTAACTTTAACTAAATCACCAAACAAATACTTTTGAATCCTAATAGTATCATGGTGATAATGATCATAAAGTAAATGTCCAGAAGGCAGAATAAATGTGCCATAATGTTAAGGAAAAGTGTAACAGAGGAACTATCATGCCCAAAGCTTCTCAAGTACTTTTTGCAAATCCTGTCTCCTTTACCCAGACCTTGAAATTCCCCAGAGAGGCCCTTCTGTCAGTCACACTTTCATAGAATGACAGAATCATCAAGTCAGAAGGGACCACAAAAGCCATATAGTCCAAAACCCACCATACAGGCAAACACAACTAGAACAGTTCTGAAAGATGCCCCTCCAACCTCTGTTTAAAGACTTCCAAAGAAGAATATGTGTTATAATATGTTTTTATTTATTTTGACACCAGTCCGTACATTTCTATTGTCTCCAACTCTGACTCCAGCCAAAATTGCTTCAGACTATAAAGCTACTACTCTTCCTTCGACAGCCCTGGTTCTAGTCTGTGAAGCAGTAACAGGGGGGAAAAACACACCCTTTCTCAATGTTTTACTGTACATCACATCCCTTCAGACACTGAAGAACAGCTGTCATGTCACCTCTCAGTTTTTCTTCTCCAAGCTAAAGACACCCAGTTCTCTAAATCGTTCCTAATAAGTTGGTTTCCAGATCTCTGGTCATCTTGGTCACCCAGCCTGTTAATATCCTTCTTGAACTGTCATGTCCAGAACTGAACAGAGTGTTCTAGATGATGTCTGACCAAACCTGAGTAGAGTAGCAAGATGGGTGACCGAGATGAACAGAGGTCTGGAAACCAAGATGTATTAGGAATGACTTAGGAAGCTGAGTGTATTTACCTTTAATCTGCCTGGAATACCACTGTGGGAGAATGGTGGGCTATAAATCCTTGAAATAAAATAAAATAAAATAAAATAAAATAAAATAAAATAAATATAGCACTACTACTTTCCTGTGTATGTCTACACAGGCCAAGTGAGCTGCTACCCCTCCCTTTATGGTGTTCTATATTCATGACACAGGGCCAAAGACCAAATTTGACTATGGACTGTCTTCATGATAGGAGGTCCACCCCTCCCTTAAACCAAATTAATAATAATAATAATAATAATAATAATAATTTTTATTTATAGCCCGCCCCTCTGAATAGCCATCCAGCCTGACACATGCATTTTTTCCCCATTCTTCAGCACTTTTTTCACTTCTGTTTACAGCCAGTGCTGCCCTGCTCTATTGTTATTTTGCCATTCTGTTACCCAGCTACCTAAATTGATCCTCAAAGTCATGAACCAAGTGCAGTTTTCTAGTATGACAGGAAACTTCTGCTTGCATTTTTATTAACTCCATTTTATTGTTATATCTAAACCCTAAACTGTGGATACCCAAAAACATTGCTTGTTGAAAATAAACCAGTACCAACCAAAATCCATGGCTTCAAACTGTACAATCCCAAACAAACTATAGTTATAGGTATACTTAATTCAGATGATATGGAAATCTGTGGTTAATGAACCTGGAAATGAAAGCTTTTGAACTTCTTACAGCTGCAGTTGAGGAGGAAATGGACTACATGAATCTCCTGTGGTTTATTCTGTCATAATAAAATATGATTTACTGTGGTGTATTTCAAAGGAAGGAACTAGAAAAGCCACCTCTGAGGATTTCTTGACTCAGAAAACCCTATAGAATTCATGGGGTCACCATACATAGCAGGCAACATGAAGATGCACACACACTAACAAATCCTTATGCTAGGCCTACAGTGTATTCCACTGATGGATTATTCAGAAGAAGGCCAAAGTTTGTTTAATTTCTGAATCCCAAATCTCCCAGTACTGAATCCCATCAGAAAATAAAAGTCTATCTACTCAGAATAGTAGTCCCATCAAGCTCAGGTGCACGCTCAAGTCTTGTACTCCATTACCTCCACACAGCTGTGTTTTGTCCATAAATGTTTAACTATGTACCAATCCCATTTTTCATATGAAAGACTGAACTCTTTTCTTTGCTGCTATCTTCTATTTCCAATTTGACATCAGGTATTAAATCAAAGTTATATTTAAATCTTGTTGTCGATGAACAGCTATCACATAAAACATTTGGAAGGGAGTAAAAAAGCAAAAGGAACCAATGGGTACTATTTCCCAACATTCATATGACTTACTGTAGTATTCCTTTTTTCCCTATAAATAGGCATGTTTTTAATTTCATTTTTATGTACCTTTGAACACTCTTGATGGAATGGCAGAAAATAAAAATATTTGTAAAATACTGGCTCTACTGCCATCAGCATGATTTCTTCCTGGAAGTAAACAGGTCACCATTGAGTCATTTTGTGAATGGGGTTTAATTTTTCTTTTAATCTGCCACAACAGGAAGGTTCCGCAAGACAAAAATAAAACATTTATTACCGTTTCACAGTTTCAAAATAAGTTTGCCACTCTTCCCCTAATTATTCTTCCAATAAAAAAAAAGGAAATTCCAATCAGCTGGAATATAATCAAATGACTGTAAAACAAGAGTGCACAGCCCATGCTTCCTAAAATGTTGATAGACTACAGCCAGCTTTACCCGTCACAATCAACTATGCTAGCTAAGGCTTATGGGAGTTGCAGTTCAACTGCAGCTGCAGGGCCATACAATTCCCTCCCCTGCTATAAAATAACCCACACTCTTGAGTATGGATTTCATATCCAACACTTAAACATCTAGTAAATAAACCAATTTGTTTATACAGCCCTGCAACTTTTTACAATTTTTCCATAAAGACTGTGTTACATCCATCCCTTTTATTTTGTTTCAGAGTATTTGAATGAGGTCCATAACCACAAGCTAGTTGAACAAGCTTTTTTTCCTGATGGAAGTGGCCTCATATAAAATTTGCCACCACTGGTGAAATATTTGGAACAATATTTGTAGATTGAAAATACTATAAAGAACCACACAAAAGAATTTCCTGTGCCTCATGCCATTCAAGGAACTCACTATATCTACTGGAAAAGGATGTGCTATTTTCTGTTTAAATACTATAAATATGGTGGCTGGGGTTCAAAGATGCATGTGGGGAAGGAGGTTTTTAGGCATCTCCTTTTAATGGCAGCACTCATTAAAGCCACCCAAAGGTCAGGGAACCCTCCAGAGATGCATTCCATTATGCTCAATAGACTGCCAAGAAGGGGAAAAATCCTCCCCCAGAAGGCACACGTCCCAGACTTCTCTGGGGTCAAACCATTCAGAATGCAATCCACACCAATTTAGGAAACAAAATGCAATGTTATACCCTTCTTTCTTACATATTCAATGAGATTATATCAGGGTAAAAGATCAGTGAATCACTACAGAGCTGTCCCTTTATGTAAAGCCATGAAATTAACTGGCCTCTTTCCTTGATGGAGGGGTTTTTAGAAAGCACTCCCTATACTTGATCTTGCATTATGCACAGGGGTTTTCTGTGAGATATTCTAGCAAAACAATTTTAACAGAAGCCTGAACAGTCACATTTAAAAGTATTGTATAAAATCAGGATTTTTTTTTCCACATTGCAGCAATATTATTTCTTATGGGTCCTCTTTTTTACATTCTTAATAATACTTTTACTGTTTCACTTCTTCTGTCCTTGGTGTACTTGAGTACATCACTTGGTGTACCTAGAGCATCTGAGATCAGTTGCACAGGAACATCTGCACAAGTAGAGTATATGCCTATCCAGAGATTATCCCTGGGCAACATAGATTACAAATAATGTCCTCCTCATCTTCATCAATGGGGGAGGGACTGTTCCAGGATTTAAAAGTGGAAAAATAAAGCTGAGAATCAGAAGCTTACCAGCTTCAAAAAATGGAGCATGGCTGGGACCCAGGCTGATGATGGGTGGCTCCCATAAGATTTCCATATTAATGAAGAGTTGCAACTTTATTACTAAATTTGTTGTTATTACATTACAATCACAATATTTTATCACCACATTTTTAAGTATTTTGTGCTTCAGCCAATGAAAGGCTGTCTTCCTGCAAAAGACTTAGAAACACTGCTACAAAATATGTTGAACTGGACAGAGAAAAGGAACCTGAGAATTTGGAAAACTAGATTTTGTAATCAACTCTTCTTTTTCACATGACATATTTCCAAATAGTATACTTATCTTTATGAACAAAGAAAGAAGTTTGCCACCCACTGAGTCACTGCATTTGTTGGCAAGATGTAGATTTACAGTGCTTAAAATGTTCTCAATTGACATTGAACTTTCAACAGCCTACATTCCTCACATTTTTACTGCATTACGTTTCCTGAAATTTGCATGGTATGATACACAAATAATGCATATATAGCTGTTTGTCTTTTTCTGCTTTGAAGTTTAATTCATACTGCCAACACTATGCCAGAATCAGTTACATCCTCCAGTCAACTTCATGTTCCCCCTGCTGAAAATGTAACAGTTATTGATAAATAGAAATATACATATTCATTTTCTTTCTGTTAATTCACAGACTGTTTCCAACCACATTCTTACTTCATGCCAAAGGAACAGACATACTGAACCATATACATATGAATGCTGATACATATACATATATTAGTTTAAATTAATCAGTTAAAGGTTCTCTGATATCCCTTTCCCCCCAAAAGACCTCACTTGACTAACCTTTTGGCAAGTTACAAACAAGAAGTAAACCCATAGGCGATTTTGTAGTATGGGCAGAGTTCCCAAAACAGGAGCTGATATTGCTGCACTTACTATCATGGTAGTAATGCTGTCAGGTCAGAATAGTGATGATGAAATCCAGTTATGTTATATTTGCAGTGTGGAACAGTGATCCAGGCAAGTGACAATTAGTATTGTCCCTATGTACATCGTTTACAATTTACAACATTTCTCAAGAGAGAAAGAAATTAAACCCACAACACATAGCTCTCCCAGACCACCTGTACAGTTAACTGGGAAGTAAAAAAACAAAGAAATGTGAGAGGAAAGAAGGGGGAGATTTCAGGTTTGACCATAGAGCTTTGAGCCTTAAGAAGAAGTGACTGGTTTTCTTTTACTTGCCTAGTTTGGAGAAGTAGGGAGAAAAAAGCAACTACAATCTTGCCATTCCTGGAAGTGGCTTCCATTGCCTAGTTCAAAGGGGGAACATGAAGAGAAGGAAGAAACTCTAATTTCCATTGTCTGGAAGATGAGGTTTCTTTATCTATTTTAAACACTGTGTGTGAGAGGAGGAGAAATAAACTGGAATTTTGGAGTTTGGTGTGGCTGGAAGGGGTCTCCTCCACTTGCTTAGATATGGAGTCTGCATCTTCACTTGGCAAGCTTGCTGGAGAAGGCACAACAGAAGACCATGGATCTTACCAGTTGCTATCTGCCTGTGTGCTCCTCTAAAGAGGAAATGACATCTACTGGCCTTCCACCTCTCCCCAGATGAGCCTTCTTAGGCTCACCAATGACTGCCTCTTTTGGTTGCTAAGAAGAGCATCTGCACAATTTATCTTCTGGAAAAGGTAAAGTCTGATATTTTATACTTTAATTCTCTTTCAATAGATAGTGGGTTGAGTAAAACCATTAACTTTGTGCTTACTTAAGTTCCACATGGATACATGGAGGTACTGTGGTCTCCCAAGATTCCCTGTGGCACTGGCTCCCCCCATTTACATTAGTCTCATGAGTCCAGGACTAATAACAGAAATCAAGACCTGTCTGTAAATCAGAGTGAATAAGCTGTATGCTGCTTTCACTACATATTCTCAGGTTTTATAAAATCAGACAACATTGGGAATGTATGTTACTCTGCAATAAAAGCATGCTAGACTCTTTTTTTAAAAAAAGGGGGCACCAGATGGTATGGAAATTATGGTAAAGGGAAGACCTTGAAGAAACCTACTTCCGTTAAAAGCTCAACTTTTAAGCCATGTCAGGTTTCCCTATTATTTTAACTATTAATTTGGCCAAAGACACAGAATCAAACTACTGGCTAATACAGTTAGCCCTTGGTATTCACTGGGGTTTGGTTCCAGGACCCCAAACTACCCATAAATACCAAAATGTGTGGCAGCTCAAGTGTCATTAAATACAATTGTGTACTAAAATGGTGTCCCTTATATAAAATGGCAAAATCAAAGTTTGATTTTTGGAATTTATATTTTTAAAAACCATTTTCAAGTTATGGATATTTGAATCCATGGATAAAGAATCCTTTTCTCTTTTCTTTGCCTGAAAAGGTAAACTTGGCTAAATCCAGCCAATCTAATTATAGTTTCACAAACACACAAACACAGTCTCCCTCTAATCCTAACGTAACAATGCCACACTATGCAACCCCTGATGTAACTATAACAAACTATGAGAACAATCTGTACAATGACTAAATCCTGTTGTTACTCTTGACTACAGTAGAGCCACTGAATTAATTGATTTATCTACAAAACTACATTTTTGACAACACCCAGAATCCAACAGCCACTGCAGTCAGTGGCTGTACTGAGAAACTATGAGAGTTGAAATCCTTAAAAGTGTTACTGAGGCTCTTATGCAAGCCATGTTCTAATTTTTTTGTTCAGCAGAACAGGTTGCCTTTTTGAGATTAAAAACAAAACAAAACAAACCCCCAAGAGATACCTACTTTGCACTTCTTTGAATCATCACCACCTACTCAAGTTGCCAGCCAAAATAAAGACAGATTGTCTTCTATAAATCCCTTCTGCCTTCTCTAACTCCAAGTGTGAGGTTCCCCTTCCATGCTCTTTCTCCAAAGTTGAGAGTCATACTACAAAATCAGACTGTTCATCCCCCAACTTCTCTCTCTTTTTTAGAGTCACTCAGTCACTGATAATTGTTCTAAAACATCATTTTTGCAAATGCTCTGATCTCATCTTCATTGCCTTGTAAGGAACAACATGAGGGCATTCTGCTTCCAAGACTAAAACATACTCAGTTCCCTATGTTTTGCTTAAAATATGCTAGCTTTGGATCAGTTTTACCAGACATACAGAAGCCTGTCTTGCAGCTGCATTATTTATTTTTATTTCTTTAACTCTTAATGATCTGAACTTTCTTTCACCCTAAATTTCTCCAGTAGTTAATGTACCAAAAGAGTTTATTCCCTAAACACAAATTAGTCTGAACCTGAGTTTTAGAGGGATATGTCCTCAACAATTATGACAACAACATCTCCAACTTGTTTTATGATCTTTATTCATTCATTCAACCCTACAGAGCCCCTGAACAAGAGAGGACATGATCCGTTCCAAGCTCAGCATCTGACACATTGATTTTAAACATGTCACCTAAACATGTAAGCAAATATTCCTAATATATTTGATTGAAATCAATTAGATTTACATGTGCTTAACCTCAGCTAAAGTATATGAATGCACCAGGAAAATATGGTGAGCTACCGGTAGTGCTACAAGGAAAACATTAATATCCTTCCTTGACATCAGCATAGAAAGTTTTCTGCTGTTTTCCTGAGGGCTTTCAAAGTATTTAATCCTGTTTAGC
This sequence comes from Urosaurus nigricauda, assembly GCA_034509955.1. Classification (NCBI taxonomy): domain Eukaryota; kingdom Metazoa; phylum Chordata; class Lepidosauria; order Squamata; family Phrynosomatidae; genus Urosaurus; species Urosaurus nigricauda. The sequence continues at coordinate 152,618,100 of JAOEGL010000005.1, read as the reverse complement.
CACATGCTCAGCTTTTTATGTTTGGGTTAAAATGTTCAAATCAACTTCCACTTATAGAGATCCAACGAATGAGAGCTTTCCAAGTCACCTTGCCAGCAGCAACCCTGCTCAGATTTTGCAAATTCAGGGTCATGGTTTCCTTGGTTGATCCTATCCGCCTGCATTGCAGTCTTTCTCTTTTCATATTGGCTTTTACATTTGCTTTTGTTGTTTTCTTTCAGGTTGTTTTTAACTTATGGCAATCCTAAAGCAAACCTGTAAAGGGGCAAGATTTCTTCAGACATGGTTTGCCTTTGTCTTTCTCTGAGACTGGGAGATCATGATTTACCCAATGGGTTTCCAGGGTCAAGTGGGGATTCAAACACTGGTCTTCCAGTGTCCAAGCCCAACACTCAAACTACTATACCATGCTGGCTCTAAAAAACCCCATTATTTTCTTCTCTAATGAATCATGCCATTTCATGATATGTCCAAAGTACAAGTGTCTTACTTTGGTCATTTTGGCTTCTAGGGACAGTTCAGGCTTTATTTTCTCTTGGACCCATTTATTTGTCTTTTTGACAGTCCATAGTGTCTGCAGAACTCTCCTCCAGCAGCACATCCCAAATGAGCTGATCTCTTAATGTCAGCTTTCCTCATCATATACCCTTCACAACCACACATAGAAAGCAGAGAACATGGGCAATCCTGATTTCAGTATTCAATTATGTATCTTTACACTTGAGGATCTGTTCCTTCACAGCTGCCCTTCTAAGTCCTAAACATGAACAGTTTGAAATGTAAAGGTCCAAAATAAAAGTATACTTTTACATCACTTTGTGTCTCTTATTTTGTCCTCTCAATATTATGACTTTGGCTTCAGCTCTACAAAAAGTCTTTTTATAAATTCCAAAGGGTTCAATTGGATTTAAGCAAGCAACCTGCGTGCACAACTGAAGTCTTATGCCTGAATCTGCCACAAATACTATTTCAACAAACAATGGAAACAGACAAAGTTACAGTAGACCACTAGTGAAGCAAACCATATTTTCAAGGTATTCATGGAACTCATTTCTTCAGATGTTTTAAAACTTGTAATTCAGTGTCATGAAGTCCCTACCATAATTTAATATTGTAAGTAGAAATGATAACTTTGTGCTGAAAGCAATGAAAAACAGCATTCCACATAAAAAAACTTCTGGTGAGCCAGGCCTTCTCTGTGCTTTCAAATGAGCATGTTATAATTGTAACAGCCAAAAGATAAACTAATAAAGCCAGAGTTCTTCTAGAAACAAATCCTTTCCCCCTAAAAGGTATTATAATAAAACATAAACTGACTATACACAAGAGGACTTAAGAAGGCAGGTTTGAAATTGTTTTTCAGTAAAGATATGCTGGCTTCACAGCACCTATCAATCTGAATTCCTAGGCAGGCAGTGGCAAATGCATGCTTCATACACTAATTATATTGCGGGGGGGTCTAGACTTGGAAGTTACTGCAAAATATTATTTCTAGTATGTAATGTGAGGCTAGAAAAGTTACATTATATTAACAACTATAATGTAAATGTAATCCCATTTAATTTAATGAGACTTTCTTCTAACCAGATTGCACTATTTATTTCTTGATTTTCATACTGTGTTTTAGGAAACAATTACCCTTCAAAACAGTGTACAGGATTTCATAAAATGCAATAAAATACTCATAAACTATAATAAAATACTAATTTGATTAAAGCCATATTGCACTTACTTAAAACTGAGCAGTAGCAGTCAAAATATTAACAGCAATTCATAAAAGCAGCAATTAATGCAAAGACCGAAATCAATCTGTTCTACATTGTTTCTTGAAATTTTCCAAAAATGCTTCTATCATATTTCATAAGAGAATCATGTCTGATAACAGTGAATATTAAAATGGCCCTGTCCTCAGTATCTATCAGCCTAATATATATTGGTCAAACAGAACTTAATAGCTGATATTAAACCCTGAGCAAGTTCGCTTGATTCCTCAGAGGTACTACTGTATCTACTTATTTAATCTGCATTTAGAAAGTTTATAACTTAACTAGGAATTACAAATTCTCAACAACAGTGACTGTAGCCATTTAAATTGGTTAAAAGATCAAGGGACTGTAATAGCTAGTAGCTAAGTACTTGTTAAGAAATTGGGAAATGCATACCTCAGAAATGTGGCTCTTCCACAGCACAGTAGGTGACCTTAAGAATGCCTTCCTCTCTCAGTTTCAGCTCCCATACTTTCTGAACTATATGGATAATAACTGAATTGCTCTATAGATTTCTCTAAAGATAATATGGCAATGGATGTGAAGTTCTTTCTGAAATGAAAGGTGAGGGAACACAGCTCAGCAGCTGAGCACATGCAGTAGAAGTTCCCAAGTTCAAATCCTGGCATCTGCAGTTAAAAAATTGAGCAACAGATAATCTAAAAGACATCTGAAAACTATCAGAACCACTGCCAATACAGGGCTAGATGGACAAATAATAAGTTAGAAATCAGATTCCTACATTCTATGTTTTAATGGTCAACTAATATTACTGTTGAATAACAGCTCTCATTATTCTCACCATTGAGTTTGCTGGCTAGGGTTGATGAGAATGGCAGTAACAATACCCAAAAGGCCCCAGGTAATGGTGGCTGTGGGTTTCCACATCAGTGATATGGTGAGTCAAGGCTGAATTTTAATCCAAACTATAAAAGAACTATCCACGGTGCTGAACTCCATCTCAAAAGAAGATTCATCATTTTGGACAGCTCTTTAATGTCCAAACCAAACCTGAGGGTGGATTCAGTGCCCTACTGACATGGAAGTCCCTATCTACCACCAGCCACAAGTTACCAACCTCTGTTCTGTAAATATCTAGAATTAATTCCCATGAACAGACTTAGAATGTGGCTTGAATCTTATGCCCGTTTCTTTGGGAAAGAACGTCACTCAATCCAAATACTGTTTGATTTGTTGTTGTTGTTGTTGTGATGTGCCTTGAAGTCATTTGTGACTTATGGCAACCCTAAGGCAAATGTATCATGGGGGTTTCTTGCCAAGATTTGTTCAGAGGAGGCCTGCCATTGCCATTCTTCCCAGTGAATATGGTCATCATTGGACAAGAAGACAAGGTGTGAGGAAACTTGACAGTATTATTGTTTTGACTTATGCACAACCTTGTCATGTAAAGAGTAAGTTTCCTCTTGTGATTGCAAGTAGTTTTAACTGGCTCCTATCTTACAGACACAAAATATTTAAGCTGCAGTAGAGTGCAAAATCACTCTAATTATGCCAGTTAAAACTAGTTCAACAAGCATTAATGACATTCCCTAAATAACTGTGAAGTGTTAGAAAATTATGTAGTGGTTTTGCTTTAACTTCTGTGTTAGAAGCTGTGCTACAGTAAGAGAGACAGAAACTATAAATCAAAGACAACCTTCATTGCAGACATACAAATCAACTTACAAAAAGCATAATTACAGTAGTCATTAAAGAAAGATTTTCTTCTCCTGATAAGTTTTTATTTGCTTTAAGACAATCTGATACCATTAGTAGTAGACCCTATGTCAACGGACCATTACAAATGGGCACTCAATAATCATCTGAGCAACATCAAAGCTCAGTAAACTTTGCTATGGCACACACTATCTTTCTAGTTTCTAGTGATAGGAGTATTCCAACCCTGTATTTATTGCACATTTTGGCCACTGTACATCCTTAAACACCAGTTCTACTTTCCACATGAGAAACATTTTTGTACACAGAGACTTATGGGCATAGGTTCTCACAAACTGCTGCTGCTTGGAGAATAAGAGATTACAAAGTATATCAATAATCAGGGTCCTTTTTTTTTTTTTTTTGGTCTGAAAGAAGACACCAAGATGAATTCTAAACTTTCCAACTACCTTGACAGTGCAGTCCACAAACCACATCAGCTATAGTGCTAAGTCTCCCACAGAAATACTTTTTAAAAAACCTCCAAAGACGAGTAGAACTGCAGCATAAAGTATGTTTCAAGCTTGGTGGCTACTGTGGACACCTTACAAAACCCTAAAAGTTTCATCCCACAGAGGAGCCAGGGGATGAAGAAGGTAAGAAGTATTTCTGTTCTCATGCAAACTTGTAGAGATGCCTTCTTTGGCTCAGGGACAAAGGTTAGTGAGATCAGTGTCCTCTGGATGCAGGGCTGAGTTTTCTCAGCCTTTTGATCACTCTCCTCAGGCCCTTTGCAATCGTTCTTGTTGCAGAATGATCCCTGGGCTGCTCTTTGATCATCAGTTCTAGCACTCTGCAGGTGCCATATGTCATCACATTAAGAACCAGCCACAATATGAATTTTCTCTGTGCTAAGTGTAATAGCTTATATAATAGGGATTTTTTTTTAAATCCAGTAAACACAGCAGAGGGGGTACTGCTTTGAGCTACCTTGTTCAAAGCTGACCTGTTATTTAATACTATGTTCTTTTTTTTTTCTTTTTTCTTTTCCAGACTGCAACCTTCCCCCCTCCCCTTTATGCCTGTTTGGTTAGTTTGTGTCTAGATGAAATCATGTCGTCCTGGCTAACAAGGAAACTACTAAAACATTTTCCCCCTTACATTAGCATTCACCACTGGAAAGCAGGGTGTTTAATAGCCTAAATTTAGGCAGCCTCCATTCACAGTGTGGTTTCATGTGGCATCTAGCATTTCTGTTTGCTAAGTACTCCTTTAAATGACTTCGTAATAGAAGATCAAGGGAGCGGGAAGGCCTTAAAAATCTGAATAATGTATATCATATGGAGTTCGGAGGCTAAGCAAATTACACACCCCAAAGCTGCCCTCGGTATGAAAGGAGCCTTTCTCCCTAGCCTGCTCAACCCTAGCCCAGGGGAACTTGCATTTGAGAGTTTTCTAAACATTTCAGGACACTTGAAAGCTTGAAAATTATTACTATTTCCTATGCAGATTAGCTAGTTTCCAGCTTTATGTAAAATAAGAGTTCATTCTCCATGGACTCACACCAGACTGAGGCAAACCTGGGAGGGTCAGAAGGGGTTGAACCCCAAAAAGCTTTCCAGGGAGGGAGAAAGGGGGGGAGAGAAATAATTAATCTATTCTTTATCTTTTGGCTTCTTAATTGGTGCCCCTTTACCTTTCCTGCTTCAGTTAACAAGTTTCCTGGAGTGACCAAACACACCGTGAAGGCAGAGCTGCCAACTCTCATTCATTTGGGCTTCAGTCTCCCAAAGAAAGGCTCACACTGGCCAAGGGAGATGGTCTCCCCCACCAGCACCACCCAGACGGTGGCTTTCAACTGTGCAATCTTTGCAAACAGGAGAAAGGCTGGTCATTTCCAGAGTGAACAGCACACAGGCACCCTTTAAAGAAAAGGAAAAAGTTATCATCACCCAGGATTTCCGCAACAGCCACCCAGCCCCTGAGGCTTAGAAATGGCAAAAGTAGGCAGCAGATCCAGCCTTGGCCCAACAACCAGTGCCTTCTCAGCCTCTCTGCAACCACAACTCTTTCTAGGGTGACCTATGGCACATGTGCAAAAGTATTCAGCTCCCCCTTGACTTCTCCACCATATGACCATATGGAACTAAAATCGATTCAAATATAACTGCGGGTGTTACCACTTGATGCGCACAAGACATTGAGGTCTAACCTGCACTGTGAAAATAATGCAGTCCCAGGCCGCTTTAACTGCCTTGGCTCCATGCAGTGCCATACCACAGAATGCTATGGAATGCTGGGATTTGTAGTGAGATGATTTAGCCTTCTCTGTCAGGTGCCCCAACCAATTTACAATCCCCAGAATCCCACACAGCCTTGCGCCAAGGCAATTCAGGTGGTGGCAAACCAGATTACTGTATAGGCTCATGTATAAGGCTAGAAATGTGAGTCAAATAATTGACCTAAAAAAACCTGACTCTACTTATCCATGGGACAATGTAAGAAGTAGGCTTTAAGGTTATATATAACAAAGGAACCAAAAACCAGAGTGTGATCTGCATTGGAACCACCATCTCATCTATGCAGGCTTTAGTATGAGCTCAAATGGTTATGCCTGCTGGAACTTTGCAAGCTCTTTGGCATTGCTTCCCTTGGCTTCATCCTTTGTTACACGCCCCTAGGACGGTTTTACCCTCGGCTTATATATACAAGTCGTGTCGAAATCCATTCTTAGGGCTCCAAAACCTGCCCTCGACTTATACAGGAGGTCGACTTGTAGTCGAGTGTATACGGTATTTGTTTCTGCAGTGCCGAGCGTTTGTCCGCCTCCGGCCCAAAACGCACCTGCGGAAATAAATCCAGCCTGAGACCTCTTGAACCACTCTGGCTCAGTTTCTAGGGAATTCTGAGAACTATAGTTTCTTGAGACAGGCTGCATCCATGCTGGAGAAATAACCCGGTTTGGCACCGCTTTAAGTGCCCTGGCTGAAGGCTATGGAATTCTGGGAGCTGGACTTTGTTGTGGGGCCCAGAGCGGAGCAAAGCTCCGCTCTGGGCCCCACAACAAAGTCCAGCTCCCAGAATTCCATAGCCTTCAGCCAGGGCACTTAAAGCGGTGCCAAACCGGGTTATTTCTCCAGCCTCAGTTAAACTTTTCAGAGAGAGCTCTCTAGTGCCACGACAAACTACAGTTCCCAGGATTGCCCTGGCATTGAGCTAGGGCAGTTCAATGGGTCTCAAAGTGGATGGTTTGTGCAGTCGTAAATAATAATAATAATAATAACAAAAATAAAAACCATGCAAGGGCGCCCCCTGGAGGAGGGGACGATTCCTTCTTACCGTTCTGCTCCTTGGCTGCGCTGCTGCTGCTGCTGCTGCTGGAGGCGAACTGGAGCTTGCTGCTGCTGAGGCTGGACTCGGCGTACGCTGCCAGCTGCTGCTGCTGCTGCCTTGGGCTGAGCAGGGCAGATGTCAGCAGCAGCCAGAAGAAGAGCCCGGAGAGGAGCATTTGGGCGAGGCAGGAAGAGGGGGCCACCGGCTCAGGGACGAGCCCTCCTTGCCAGCCACCAGGGGCCAAGATCAAGCCTTTCCTCAGCCCCCCAAAGCTGCCCCAATGGAGAGGAGAGAGTGGCAGCACTGATCTGCCTGGTCAGGCACCACCAGCACCAGCAGGAGCAGAGAGGAGAGTAGTTTCCACATAATAATCCCATCCAAAACTTTTTTCCCCCTTTTCCCTCTCTCTCTCTCTCTCTCTCTCTCTCTCTGGTGTCTTTCTTTTTCCTTCCTTCTTGATCCTGCCTCTCCAGGGTTTTTCTCTCTCCCTCCTCCTCCTCCTCAGGTTTTAAATCCTAATCTCTCTCCAAAAGGCAGAGAGCAAAGTTGTGGCGAAGGGAAAGGAAAGGAAAGGAAAGGAAAGGATGGAGGTGGGGGAAAGTCAAGGGAAGAAAGAAAGAGGGGGGTTCTTGGGGGGTGGAAGGAGCACCTGTCAACCAAACCAGCTGAGAGAGAGAAAAAAAGAGGGGAGAAAGAAGAAGAAGAAGAAGAAGAAGAAAGTGGGGAGGGAAAGGCTCTTTTTTAAGGGGGGGTTCCTCCAAGCAACCCCTTTCTTTTCTTGTTTTCACCCCCTGGCTAGAAAACAAGGCAGGCTCCAGGGGGTGGTTTTGCTCCCTTCTTCTGCCATTCTTTATTTTCCCCCCCTCCTCAAAAGGGGGAGGAAGGAGGAGGCTAAGAAGGAGGAAAGAAAAGTATAAAAAGGAGGAGAAGTGGAGGGGAAAAAACAAGCCTCCCCCAGACGTCCTTCTTCTAAGACCCCCCCAATTTGGGAAGGAAGGAGAGCCTTTCCCTCAGCTCCCCCTCGTCCCTCTTCCCTCCCCCTGAAAAAGTCTGTTTTTTCCCCCTCTGCTCCACCCCAAAAGTCCTCCCTGCTTCCCAGCCAGAGCCTTCTAAGGACTAAGGAGGACTAAAGAAGAAGAAGAAGAAAAAGGCAACGAGGCTTTAGAGGCGGACCTGAGCCCACCTCTAGTCTATTCCCCTCCCTTTCTACAGTCTCCTCAGTCTTCTCTCTTCCTCCTCCTCCTTGTCTGGCGGGAAAAGGTGGTGGTAGTAAGGAAAGAAGAAGAAAGAAAGGCCCCCCCTCCTTGCCTCGCCTCGACAGGAGGGGCTACTACTACTACTACTGTGGCCTCAGCAGCAGCAGCAACAGGAGAAGGAGAGGGCAGGGCCACTTTAGTCACCAGGCCTTGCCAAGGGGACCTTCTTCTCTCCCCTCAGGAGAAGCTCTGAGGAGGAGGAAAGTCCTGCAAAGTTCAAGAGAACTACTACTAGTACTACTACTACTACTAGTCCCTCTGTGTGTGTGTGTGTCTCTCCTGCAGTGCCAGCTGACCACCATATATTATTAGCAGGTGCCAGGAAAAGAAAAAGAGCCTCAAGGAAGATATGAATCTGAAGGGATGTCACATTGAGGAGGGAGCGAGCTTGTTTTCTGCTGCTCCAGAGAACAGGACCTGGAACAATGGATGCAAACTGCAGGAAAAAAGATTCCACCTCAACATTAGGAGGAACTTCCTGAGAGTAAGGGCTGTTTGACAGTGGAACACACTCCCTCGGAGTGTGGTGGAGTCTCCGTCCTTGGAGGTCTTCAAGCAGAGGCTGAATTGCTGTCTGTTAGGGATGCTTTGATGGAGAGTTCCTGCATGGCAGGGGGGTTGGACTGTGGTTGCTTCCAACTCTACGATTCTCTGATTCTAAGGTTTCTGTCAGGGCTTTGGAGAAAGGGCCCACCTCAAGAGTGGGCTTTCAAGCATTGGCATCCCTGGGGTTGGTGTCACTCTGCACTGGGAGGGGGGGTATTGGAAGTATAAATGGCGACTGACCCATGATTACTGCGCTAATAGTTTTCACACAACATCATATGCCAAGCACTATTATCCAGTGAGCAACCCATGATTAACCCAAAATTGTGTGCAGTCGCATGAAGGGTCTATTATCCCGTGAATAACCTGTGATTAATCCACAGTTGTTTGCGATTGCGCAAATGGTTTTCACACAAAGCCACATGCACCATAAATAACCTGTGATTAATCCACAATTGCATACTATTACCCAATTGGTTTTTGACACATCACACGCAAAGTGCCATTATCCCATGAACAACCCATAATTAACCCAGAATTGTGTGCAATTGCACGAATGATTTTCACACAATGTCATATGCAAAGTGCTATTATCCTGTAAACAACCAGTGATTAACCTACATTTGCGTACAATTGCGCTAATGGTTTTCACACAACAATGCATGCAAAGCACTATTATCTCATGACCAACCTGTGATGAACCCATAATTGCATGCAATTGCGTGAATGGTTTTCACACAACGTTGCATGCAAAGTGCTATAATCCTGTGAACAAACCATTGTGTCCAATTGCACAGATGACATCACGTGCAAAGCACTATTATCCTGTGAACAACCTGTGAATTGCACAAATGGGTTTCACACAAATTTGTGTGCAAAGTTCTATTATCCTGTGAATAACCCATGATTAACCTGCAATTTTGCACAAATGCACAAATGGTTTTCACACAACGTTGTGACGAAATGTGATTAAAGTGCCATTATCCCACGAAGAACCAGGCAAGAAACAACAGTAACTCATTCATGGAATTTTCCCATGAAAGACTTTTTGCTGTTTCTTGCCTGGTTATTCCCTGGTTTTTCATGGGATAATGGCACTTGCGTTAATGCCATTTTAAGCACATTTTAATGTCAGTTGTGCAATTGTCACGTTTATCATTGTTTAAACTCCCATTTTCCCTCATCTGATAAACTCCATGGTGTCACCCCCACCACTGACCTCTTCCTGTTTCATACCATACAGTATCCTTAGCAATGCTTTTTTTCCCACTAATCTTACCCGTAAATCATAATTTCCATATAGCACTGTGTACCATGCTAACAGTTGTGACATAAACAGCTAGCAAAATAAAATTATAATTTATAATTTACCTAAATTTATTTACATATGCATAGTGAAGATTGGGTTAAAATGTGATTTTTTAAAAAATACAATTTTAAAAGTATTTTCTAAAAAATTAAAAAATTCAAAATAAAATATTAGTTTAAATTAAAAATTTTGAAATTAAATTTTAAAAGATTCCGGGGCCTCTCTTTTGTCCTCCCCCTAAGCATCTTTTAAAGCATTTTAAAGGGCAGCAGATGAATGCCACAGTCAATTTCTGCCATAAAGTATGTGTTTGAGGAGCAGTGGTGCACTACCCCAAAGGGTGTCACCTGGTGTAGTCAGCACCCCCTGCACCCCAATAGTGATGCCACTACTTCCAAGGATGGAGAGTTCTTGGGTGCCTTCAAGTCATTTCCGACTTAGGGCAACCCTAAGGCAGTGGGGCCAATAGGGTTGGGGTTACTCAGGGCGGTAACTCATGGTGTCACACACACAAACACACACCATTGACTTCCTCTCACCCCACAGCATACAAAATCCTTAGTAATGTATGTGTTTGTTTGTTTGTAGTAATTTCTTATAAATCGCCATCCCCACATATCACTGAATGGAATGGTAATAGTTGTGACTTAAACAACTTGCTAAATTATGACCTTTCATACATATAGGATCAATGTGTTTACATATACATATGAGATTATCATCCTTGTCACATCCTTTTTTCCGCTTTCATAGCACTATCGTGAGAAGATTTTCATACGACATTGTGCTTATCCAGACATTATCCCATCCGGAAAGCACAATTGATCACAATCACGCAAAAGACTTTCAAACGACGTTGTGCAGATCTCATCATTGTCCCAGCATTGAAGCAGCATTGCCCAGCATTTTGCATTAACAGGAGCTCATGTTAATGCAATGGCTCTTCAATGATGGAACTTTTTTTAAATTAATAAAAAATTAAAATTTTAATTTTAATTATTATTTTTTTAAAAAAAAACCAAGGGCCTCTCCTTTATCCTCCTACTGAGCCCCATCCTGCTCATACCATCTCTTCAGCATTTTAAAGATATACAGGCAAATGCCACAGCTCATTTCTGTGCAAATGTAGATATTTGAAGATCAGTGGTGTACTCCCCCTCCTTAGGATGTCACCTGGTGTGGTCCTCACACACACACACACACACACACACACACACCATGATGTTCCTGTCCTAAGGTAAGCCTATCATGGAGTTTTTCTATTTCCTTTATGTTATTTGTTTCAAGGATTCTTGGCAAGATTCATCAGAGAGGGTTTGCCATGTTCATCCTCAGAGGCTTCAGAGAAGGTGGAATTCAACACTGAAACAAATACACCACACTGGCTCAAACAGCGCTCCGTACCACCTAAGCAGTATCTAAGTGGTTTACAACTGTAAGCTACTTGCCCCCAACAATCAGGGTGCTCATTTTAGTGACCTCGGAAGGATGCTGGTATTGAACTTGCAGCCTTATGGTTTTGAGTGAGTGGTTGCAGTACGGGCATTTAACCACTGTGCCACCAGGGCTCCTACATGCATTTAAATGCCATAATTGTTGTTATAGTTGCTACTAGTGCTCTTGTATACCTCCTCAGAGACTTGCTCAAGGTCTCCCAGTGGGGTTCCTGGCCAAGCTGGGATTCAAACCGTGATCTCTATGGTTGTAGTCTAACACTCACACCACTTCACCACACTGGCTCTCCTACATGCGTTTAAATGTCATATTTTTTTATCGTTTTGTGTCTTCAGTTCATTTCTGACTTATGGCAACCCTAAGACAAACCTATCATATAAATAAATCCGTATTATAATATTATTATTATATCCATTCCCAGGGATCCCACCAGCTCCTTCCATTAGGAAGCAAAAGCATGAGGCTTCCCTGTATTCTCCAGCCTTGCTTTCCTGCCCTCCTGTGCCCACTGAACTCCAATGGATTTACTTCTGCACAGCCATGTATAGAACTGTGCTGTAACTTTTTAAACTGCCCTTTCAAAGTAAAGGGGAGAAAGTAGAAGGGTAAGTCTAAGGGAATCTGCTGCCAAAGAACTGCCGATCAGTTCAAATGAGATCCTGATGTGATTCACACCTAATAATCCTGCCTCCATAAACTATGATTTAGCCCAATGGAACAAATATTAGGCCTGGGGAAGCTTTCCTCCCTGTTTTCCTACACCAACCAGGCAGCTGTTTATGCTGGAGATCCATCTATCACATCCAATATGGAGAAGTTTCATCTGATTTAATACTGGTTTGCTAACCAGCATCTTGCTGCTGAAGCATAGTCCTGCCACCATTGATCATCTTTCCACACACGCTCAGTAGAAGCTGAACTAGCTGAGTTTTCCTTTTCAAGGAAGTTTATTACTGCAGTATAGTTTTTGGCCTACAAAGCTAGCCTATAATTGTAGTTTTTTGGCCAGGAAAAAAAGAGAGAGAGAGGAGGAGGCAGAAAAGGAAAGGCTGGGTGCAAAGTGTATGTGGTTTGTCTATTTTCTCCAGGACCTAAAGGAATCTCCTGCAATAACCAGCTAATAAGAAGAAAAGAAGAAGCAAAGGGTGGAAGCCAGAATGAGACTTGAGAAGAACTCTATGTGTGATACAAAGCTGGGTTTTTACTGGAACAAGTACCAGATGGAATTAAATGTCTGAGGGCTTGCTCCTTCTGGAATGATGTGTTTTAGATGAAAGGTTTGTGGGAGCTCTCAAGAATGCCCTAGGTGGTTCCAGTACCTGATGTCTTAGTGCTCCAGGATCCAAGCTGGGGTAATATGTATAGACCCTATTCCATCTTATGCTGCAGTGCTGGGGTCAACATTTGGTTAACTTTCAAAGACTTCATCTAGCTGTCCAAACTAGCAGATTGAAGGACAACTAATAAGATGAAATAATAATGGTGCTGGCACTGTTGTTGTGAGCAGACTCCCACCTTGTCCTCCTACAGCAGTGCTATAAATACCACTAGAAGGGAGTATCCTGACCTGCTTATCCCCTAACAGCCTCACCATTTGTATTTCCAAGTGTAATGATACAATCCATGCTATGTTAAGCAAACGTGTTCCTGTGCATTTAGATGTTTTCTTTTTCCCAGCACTGAATGATTTATTAAAAACTTTTATATCCTTTCTTTTCTTTAAAAAGCTCAAAACAGCACATTTAAAAAATAATATTGATATTACCAGCTTTTTATCCCAGCAACCCTGCTTCTCTATCTCTATCATACCAGTAAGCAGTTTACCAGAGTGAGATTCATATTCACTTTAATGTACAGTTGTGCAGATATATTACAGTCTCTTTGAGCACTAGTCATAGCTAGGGTTAAATATAAAGTATACACCCACTTGGAAGTAAATTCCATTGATATCAGTGGAGCTTATTTCTGAGTAGACATTCATAAAACTGCTCTGTGAAAGGCTAATAGCTAAAGCAACTGTGCAAACTATTTATATATTTATATATGGGTGGTATTGCATATTTATATGTGAGGAGTGGTTTCAAGAGAGTCTAAAGTCCAAATCTTCATCCTTTCATAAATATGCCAAAGGAGTCTATAGGCTACTATAATGACCTTTTTAGCAAAGGCAATAAAGTTTAATAATATATTTCTGCAAAATATTTTCCAGGAATTCATTTTATACAAATATCAATGAATACTTTATATGGTTGTGTTGTCTGTCCTTAGGCAGCAAGTAGTAGCTGTCAGTTTTAGAATCCAAAATAAAAGAGTCCACTCTTCTGAAGCAAAAAACACACCTAAAAGATCCAGTAACAAATCCATTTTATCTTGAAAGTTAAGCAGGGTCAGCCCTGTTTAGTATCCAGTGGGACAGGCGGAAAATACAAATAACATTTATTATTATTATTATTATTATTATTGTACTTAGATGGGAGACCACCAACAAATACCAGGCTATATTCCAGAGGAAGGAACTGGCCAAACCACCTCTAAGTTTTCCTTGCCTCAGAAAACCCTATGAAATTAATGGGGTCACTATCAATCGGCAGATGGTCTGATGGCACACACATTCACACAACTACTGATTATCATAAACCAGTTTGTAAATATAAACACCAGACTTTGTGGTTTCAATTAGTATATATTGCATAAAAACTAATAATCCTAATCCAGGCAAGTAGTTGGATTTTAATATGTGCATTGTGAATAAAACAATCTAACTAAGGGTTATACCAATGTACCTCATTTGATAATTTGAACCATCTGGATTAACATCTACAAAGAATGTGTAGATTTGAAGCCTTTTTCTTTTGTCTGGCTTGAAAAGCCCTTAGTATATATAATTTTAAATGAGATCACTTACAGTTTATGGAGCTTTGAGGTAAAGTCACTGTATTGTGTCTTTGAAAGAAAACAACCATCTAAGAATCTCTAAGGGATGGCTGAAAAATTCCCCTAGAACCTTTTTTATACACCCAGGGCTGAGGGTCTGAAATTAAGAGCTTGTTTGTTTTTGACCAGAGGTAACTGTTTTAATATGTATTTCAGATTAACTCTTTATGCAAGCATGTTTTATGGATTTAAAAAAAAACAGTTAAATTTAACCTTTTCTATGACAGGAATGACTTTCTAATGTGCAAGGAGAGTGCCTATCATGAGGAGTTAGGTATGTAATGTATTACATTACATATAATCCTCTATAAATTTGTACCTTCACTGACCAAAGTTGTCTTAGTTCCTAATAATTCAGATTGCATGTACTACTGCTTACTTCTGTTGGTTTTTTCCCTCATAACTCCAGACAGCATCAAAACATCTCCAGATGTTTGTTGGCAACTCCACAAGGTAAATGTTGTGCACTGCCACCAGGACAAGCCTGAACTTGCCTGGTCTGTTATCCCTGCTATGCAAAGATCCTTTTGTGAACTCTGGACTGGCTAATAGTCCAATCTTATAAAGGCACTGCAGAGCCAAAACTGTGGGGTCTGGGAATTCAGTATTGGGCTTGGAAAGAGAAAAATTGATTTCTAATGAGTAGATAAAAACTCAGGCTTTCTAATCTGGAAATGACTTCCCTTTGCTCTGAATTCTTCTATAATCAAGTAAACTATAAACCAATTAAGCTATAGGCAATTAGGCAAATACTGCCTAGTTTGTAAATGAAAACCAAATGCATTAAAATAGAAACAATATTTTGCTTTTGTTTCTCTAACTGCAGTTGTATTTTTTCAATATTCAGTTGTATTTTCACATTGGCTGCATCTGCACTGCAGAAATAATGCAGTTTGACAACACTTTAACTGCCATGGCTCAATGTAATGGTGTTCTGGGATTTGTAGTTTGCTATGGCACCAGAGAAGGTTAACTGTCTCACAAAACTACAAACCCTAGAATTCCATTGCAATGAGCCATGGTAGTTAAAGAGGCATCAAATTGCATTGTTTCTGTAGTGCAAATACAGCCAGTTTTAACAGTTTTATTTCTGTAATATAATTTTCAGAAGGGCATTTTATTAAATCAGATCTTATTTACCACATGTTAAGCCACTGATGACGACCTAGCATATCTAGAAATAAACTAAATTCAACAAAGAGCTTGAACACATCAGCAGTAAACATCGGCTTGGGGGTGGCGTGGGGGTGTAACATTTAGACAGGACATGCCCCCAAGTCACCCAGAAGCCACCCCGGCGATTACGCATGACACTGGCCCCAGAGCCAGCAAAAAGCCAGCTCTAGAGTTGAAGGGGTGGCTTTTTTCTGCCCCAAATAGGAGCGGACTTTTCCCCCTCCTATTTGGGGTGGAAGCTGGCCAGATTAGGGCTGTGGCATGTGATTGCCGCAGCCCCAATCCAGCTCTCTCAGGGGTGGTGTCGCACTGCCACAACAGGGCCATCTGTTTTGTGCCTAAGACCTGAGACAGACCAAAAGGGCTATTGTTTGGCTGCATTGGGAATCTGGTATTTACATGATGCACATCCCACACATGGCCAGAAGCTGCACCAAGCCTGCCCCAGCCCAGAAGAGCCAGGCCAAAAAGATGCAGGGGTAAAAAATCACTTATTTTTGGCAGCCTTGTTGAGGACCATGGTAGCAGCATGGACTGGAACCAGACGCATGCGGTTGCTGTGTTCCTGGTGCAAACAGTGGTGGTGTAGTCCTGGCACGGACCGAGGAGGAAGAGGAGGAGGAGGAGGAGGAGGAGGAGGATTTTCTGAGCAGACATGCATAGATTTACACTGTATATTCTTGTGGCCACATTAACAAGAATCTTGAGACTGAGCATGTGGGCTAGAGAGTGGTGGAAGCTCTTATCCCGGACACCTATTTGTCCTGGTTGAAACAGTTGCCATTGCTCTAATATGATGGATGGTGAATATGAGTGTGTTCCAAAATAAATGTAATTTCCATAGTACAGCTGAAGCAACTAGACACCCATGTCATCCCATTTACCAAGGAGACAAAGGAACAGGGGACAGAAGCCTCCAAAACACCCCTCTTCACAATGGTTCTGCTGGAGATTTTGCTAATGTTAAATTGCTTCTGGAATTAATCCAGGGTGTAGGGCTTGTACTTTCATAGACTTCTGTAGGGGGGACAAACCCAATTCAAATCAATTACAGCTTATTGCTACCCAAAGGCAAACCTGTCATGGGTTTTCTTGGCAAGTTTCTTCAGGGGGAGGTTACCAATGTCATCCTCTCAGACTGAGAGGATGTGACTTGCCCAAGGCCACCCAGTGGGATTCCATGGCCAAATGGGGATCCAAACCTTGGTTTCCATAGTTATAGTCCAACACTCAGAGCACTACACCACACGGGCTCTACTACATACATTTAAATGTCACATTGCCATTCATCCTGCCCTTGTTCCCCTCTCCATCCCTACCTGGATTGGGTTTTTGGACCTCAGGGTGATCTCTTAACTGTGGACCTGTGGCTGTTTTGCTGCTTGATACAGCCAGCCAGAAACAGTTATAAAAAAGAGTATAGGTTTATTGAACTTCCGTAGCTCAGTACATGAACTTTTCAATATTCTGTTTGGAGATGTCTCATTCACAGGGCCGTCATGAGTCAAGGTCAATTTGAAATACAGTTCTATCCTATTCTGTTCCTCAAAGCCAGAATCAGTTCTCTCTTCTGAATGGCTATCCTGTCTCTTCTATCCAGATTCTGTCTCCATCAAATCCAACCTTTCTGTCTTTCAAAATCTATACCCTATCTCTATCAAAGTCAAGCCCTATCCATCTCAAGGTCATCTTCTCCCTATCTTTCACTCCCATATGTAAAGCTCTCTCTAAACTTAGGTTACAAAAAAATCTTAGTAAAACTAATAAAATTTCCACAGCGAAGTGGGAATTTACCAGAGTTGTAGTCCAGTGGTCAAACCATTACACAACACTGGCTCTCCAGGTATATTTATGGTACTCTGAATGTAAAATATGTTGAGGGCTGGAGGAAGATAATAAGAATCCACAAAACTAATCTGTCTATTTTATTGGCACTTTGGTTTAATGGAAATATGGTATAAAATGTTGAAAGGGAGGTATTTTCCACACAGTAATTTTTCAAAGCTTCAAAGGTATCTTATTATTAATCACTAGCAAGTCAGTGTTTCCATGAAAATGTATTAAAAATATTGCCAATTTTTTTATTGATTATGTACTGGAATAAAATCCTAGTGTATTATTCTTACAGAAATAAAAGAAAGGGCGGGTGGGGAGAAAAAAGTTTTAAGCCTTACCACCATCTGGATCACAGATTATTTTATAACATGTATTCATGTTGATACAATTCATTTAAAGGATAGTTTTAAACACATTTCTTATTATAGATTTGTTGTTTTGTTTTTTAAAAAAATGACCTCAAATCACACACACTGGAAAGAAGTGATTTCTATACAATTCCTATGAATTATTATATTCAAATTTTGCCATGAATAAATCTCAGCAAGACATTAAGAAGGATCCAAACAATAGCTATGCCAGGCTGGAACAAATATACTGCAGTACTATAACTGGATTGTAGTAGAATGGACTGTACCATTTAGAGTTTCAAGCAGAAATGGCCTAGACAACTGAGGCATGTTTATATTCACTAATTGCTAATTTATATCTTACTCTATAGGATTTTGGGTGCAATATTTATGTATGGTAACTTCTTTTTTGTTAGTTTCCCCATACACTCTCTCTTCCTGTTGTCTTTTTTATCCTCTTCCTTTTCTCTCCTCCATTCAATCTTGTATTTGCATAATTAACTTTTTTTTAAATCTCCAGGTCATTTCCCACTTATAGCTACCCTCAGGTGAACCTAGGGTTTTCGTGGCAAGACTTATTTAAAGGGAGCTTCCCATTGCCTTCTTCTGAGGCTGAGAGAGTCTGACATGCCCAGGGTCATCCAAGGGTAGTCTCCTGAAGTCCTAGTCCAACACTTAAACATTTAGACCATACTAGCTCATACAAATAATCAAAGTATTTGCAAGTAAAGCTATTTTGCTATGTCTTACAAAGAACACTGAATTGTTTCTTTTCACTGTTAGACCCTGGAGGGAGGTGAGCTTGCTATTCAGCTTCTGCCCTGCCAATTGATTTCTTTTCCCGAAAGATGCAATACTATTTCTCTCAGTTTCCAAAATGTTGAGATATTTCAAAACAGTTATGAGGCAGACGTCCCCTTTTCCTTATTAGTTTTTGATGTGAGAATTTTTTTAGCATAATTTTCTTTGTAACAACATTATGCATATGGAGTGGTACAATGATGAACATGCTGCCTTATCTGCCATACAGTTCTATGCATATCAACTGAGAAGTAAGCCCCACTAAATTTAGCTAGATTAACTTATATAAATGTGTGGGGGTCTTCATGTTGAATTCTCCTACGTTCTGGAACTTCATCCTGAGAGATAATAGACTAGTTCCCTCGTTGTTGTCCTTCCATCCACAACTTATTCTAACAGGCCTTTGGTTATTGACTGTTGTATAAGAAAGGGCTTTTATTACTGTGCTATACAGTACTTTTCTTTCTCACCTTTAAATGGGTGTTTTAAATGTGTTTTTTGAAAACTCTATTGGTTGTTTAATTATATTTTAGAAACTTTTTGCATGGTGTTTAAATCTTTATGTGCTGTTACCTGTTAGAGATATAAATCTTCCATTATTTGTCTTTCCATGCAAAGAAGAATAATTATCATAGTTTTCTCTCTACTACCAGAGAAAACAAATATTTCAGACATCCTAAAGTGTCCCAGAGAAATATTATGCAGAGAAATATACTTTATGCAAAAAAAAAAAAAATCTGCACAGAAAATGTGCTTCTTTTACAGGGGAAGGTGCACAAAACATTTATTTCTCCACAGAATAAATTCCCTGGAATACTCAGGGTGTGATCATACTCAGGTAAAACTGCACATATGTCTCAGCACTCTTATTATTGTTCCTGATCGGGCTTTCTCCATCATCAGAAAAAAATATGTTTCAACTGGAAATTGAATAATTAGGAATATTTTCCTATCTGTATTACCTATATCTGTTTTTTTATTTTGTGAGCTGCCTTGGATGCAAGGACTAGGGAAAAGAAAAGACGATGATGACAGCAACAGCGGCAACTTTTTATCAGCAAGGAGGATGTCTCGCTTAGGATGTCTTTATTTAGGAAAACTGAGAAGAGGGAAGTGAGAGATTGCTTGAGAGTTCAGGAATAGGCTGACAAAGAATGCAAATGCAGCTAAGCAAACTAGAAAGCAGAAGGAACCTGGTAGTCTTCTGTGTTTCAAGAGAAATCTTGAAATAAAACAAAAAACAAAACAGACATTTATTTTTCATGCTGAACAACTGCCTAAACCTAATCTGTCATATTCCCATAGTCACACAAGGACACACGTTCCAGTATATATGTTATTGTTGTGTGCCTCCAAGTTTCCATAGCCGAATGGGGATTCAGCCCTTGGTCTCCAGAGTCCTGTTCCAACACTCAAATCACTATGCCATACTGGCTCTAATAGATATACACTCAACTATTTTATTTAAGAAAACCTAGTAGTGGGTTCTGGGGAAGGGTTAAGTGGTGACAGTCACCAAAGTAAGTACAGTGGTCCCCCGGGTTACGAAGGTAATCCGTTCCGGGATTACCTTCGTAACCCGGAAGCTTTCGTTTCCCGGGGGACCGCTATTCGCAATGGACTGCGCGGCCGATTTAAAGGGGCCGCACGGTTTTTTTTTTCGTATCCCGGGGGATCTTTCGGATCCCGGGGGATAGTTTAGCAGTCCCACAGCTTTCGGATCCCGGGGTTTTCGCAACCTGGGGGATTCGTAAGCCGGGGGACCACTGTAATGTGATCTGGGATTCTTGTCATAAAGACATTTAAATAGCAAAATATATTTAACTGCTCCACTTTTTTCACTGTCGCCACATTGTCTATCAATGATGTTCTTCCAGGTCTTGGCTTGTCTGTGAGGGACATGTGACCTCGTCTATTGTACTGATATCATTTTTTTTAAATTTCCTAGAATGTAAGTACAGGAGAAGCAAGTATTGCTTTTAGAATAACCACAGTGATGCCTATCTCACTGAGATATTGCAACTTAAGTGTATGTTTGACCATGTTTAAAGAAACCCTTTCTTGTCTTAAGGACATTGAGATGTAATTTGAAAGTCTAACTTTCTTATAACATAGAAACATTATTTTTTGCTTTCTTACCCCATGCATCACATCACTCTTTGTCAGCCTTAGTTCCCCTTTTTTCACTCTCAAACATCAGAAGAGAGGAAAGGGCATATGACAAAAAAAGGCATACTGCATCTTTGAGATTATGAAAATTTGTAACAATTGGGTCATTGGCAGGAAATGACTACTGGACACCATGGCTGGAATCTTGTTGATACCCTCCACTAGCAGTTGCAGTTTTTCCAGTGTCATACAGTGATGACAAGGAACCAGACAACGTCTGTGAGTTCCAGGCAGCCTATTTTTGCAGTATTTTATTTCCTTTATGGCCACTCCTACTGTAGACTTTGCCTTTCTGCTGCTACTACCTACAATGGTATAGTTATGTTGGCATAGTTCACCAACAGGATTCCAGGCCATATGTCTTGCTCAAGAGCATTTGAAAAAAAAGATACATAGATCTTTGCTGAATTTTTTTACGTTTAATTTGCAAATTATGATCACATTTCATTTGCAGGAAGAGAAAATTAAAGTAATATGATAATAATAAAGTATTAAATGAAAGAGGGTCACAAAAGTAAAATCAGTAAGTACTTAGAAGTAATGGGTTGTTTTTGTTGTATGCCTTCAAGTCATTTCTGACTTATGGTGACCCTAAGGCAACCCTATCATGAGGCTTTCTTGGCAAGAATTGTTCAGAGGGGGGTCCTGAGCATGGATTCAAGCCCTGGTTTCTACAGTCATAGTTCAACACTCAAATCACTACACCATTCTAGATGGAATGGGTTACTTCTAATTAATTCCTTTTTGCAATCACTAAAGCAAATTACAAATTGCATAATCACATAATGATTATAACAATGCAGAATGGCTCATAACTTTTGTGGAATAATGTACCTTATAGTTACAGGGGATGTACATTCTTACATCTTAGGTGTGTCTGAAATAATTATTATTCTTATCTGATTATTATTGTATTGCTGCTGCTGCTGCTGTTGTTGTTGTAGTATTGTAGTATTATTGTAGTATTATTACTATTATGTAAGCCAGCATGGTTTAGTGGTACCAATATTCTGGAGACCAGGGTTCAAGTTTCCACTCAGCCATGGAAACCCACAGGGTGATGCTCTTTCTGTCTCAAAGGAAGACAAAGAAAAACAGCTTATGACAACACTTGCCAAGAAAAACCTGTGATAGGTTCACCTTAGGTACCACTAACTGAGTGAACTAATTGCTTGAACTAAACTAAACATCACTGACTGATGGTAAACCATCATTCATTACACATGATAATTTGATCTTACTAATATAACTACCGGTACTGGACTTGGGAGATTTGGCCAAAGAAGGAGTCACTGCTGTTTCTGTAAAAGCTAATGAGAATAGAGTTGATTTAGAAATATCAGCTTCAAATTGTTATCTGTAAGAGTTGCATGTGATGATCACTCCCATTTTTTTCCTAAAGAAACTAGGCTTTGATGGATGGAAAATCATAATGGACAACAACTGGTTGAAAACCAATCTATGGGAAACCAAACTGGAGTATTTATACGTAAGTGGGTTTAATTTCATTAATATCTGTATATTTGCCCTGGTGGCACAGTGGTTAAATGCCAGTACTGCAGCCACAACATGCGAGTTCCATCCCAGGGGGCTCCATGTTGACTCAGCCTTCCATCCTTTTGGAGGATGGTAAGATGAGTACCAGGTTGTTGGAGGCAATTGGCTTACAGATTGGAAACTACTTAGAGAGTGCTTAGTTCACTATGAAGAGGTTTAGAAATGTAAATGGTATTGCTATTGCTATTGCTGTATGTCTAGGCTTAATAGGCTTAAATCCAAGAGTACAAGTGTAAGTAGTTCTGATGTTTCACTCTATGATAGCATAGTGGGGAAATAAGCTTTGCCATAACCCTAATAGCTAAATAAAAAACAAAGCTTACTGAAAAAGTTGCAGAATCAATGGCCTGAAATGCATAGGCCAAATAAAGTGTCTTCTGGCTGCTTTGGGGGTATTGTGTTTAGATGATGCATGCCCTCAAAGTGGCTGGAAGCAGAGCAAAGGCTGCACCATGGGCCAAAAGCCAGTCCAAAAAGAAGCAGAGATAATTTGCTCATGGTGGTGCCAGCTTGGGACCTGAGGTGGTAGCCCACTTTGGAAGTGGGCTGTGAGGTTGCTGCAGTCCCGGCACAATCTGCTTCAGCCTTCCACTTTGGCCCATAATGGGGATGTCTAGTTTCCTATGTAGAGTCTCTTCATTCCCAGCTGTCTTGGTGTGAGGCAAAGTGACCACCTGTCCAGCCACCCATTTTCTGACAATGTAAGGTGAGATGGATGCCATATGAATGGAGATTGCCACTTAAGGAACCAAGTAAACACACATACTTTTCTCTCAGTTGAAGTCTCTGTATATTCTACATTGCTTCATTGTGAAAGGCATGTGAATGTCTTTTGTCACCATGTGTACAGGAAATAATTGTGTGCCTTTATGTTGCCTGCCGATTTACAGCAACCCTATGAATTTCATAGGGTTCCTTACACAAAGAAGCTTCACAAGTGTCTTCCCCAGTTCTTTCCTTTGAAATATAGCCTACAACACTTGGTATTTGTTGGGAATCTCCCATGCAAGTACTAAGTGGGAGTACCGTATTTAGGCCCCCAGGAAAGAATAAGGCAATGAAAATTGTTGAACTCCCTGCAGTATCTAAGAACCTTATTGCTCAGCATTTTAAACTGGCTCCAGCCTCCCAGGCTAGAGCCGGGAAGTGGGATAGAGGCAGGGATTATTACGCACTAAATCACTGCTAATCATTAGCCACCATCAACCCGGGTCCCAGCCGTGCTCCACCAGCACTATTTAGAAGTCGGAAACGTTTCTGGCTTCTAAAAAGTGTTGGAAGAGTGCGACTGGGACCTGGACTGATGGCAGCTGGTGGTTCAGCAGTGATTTAGTGTGTGATAATCCCCATCTCCATCACATGTCCTGGCTCCAGCCCAGGAGGCTGGATCTGGTTTAAAATGGTCCTAAGTGGTAAAGGGAGAGCTATTTTCTCAGAGTTACTTGCTTGAGGGAAAATCAGATGAGCATCATCATTGGGACTTTAATGTCTTAAAGGAAGAATGGCTTGTGGGTGATGATAAAAGGACCTCTTCAGTAGTCAGGATACAATAGCAGTGAGGCGCAACAAATGTGTACCTATCCATTTCTAGGAGGCAGAATGGAGTTGCCTGGCTATAGCTAAGAACAGGAAACAATATTTCTTGTTCTCCTCCTACAGAGAGTTAGCATCTTATTGTTTCTGTACCTACTGAATTGTTATCACTGTTCTACCTTTATTTTTGCTTTGGCAAAACTTAGTGCCAACATTGTTATATTGTTATGGTTTCTTATTCTGTATACTTTTTCATAGTTTGAAACCCTGTACACAATAGTTAGAGAAATAAAGGACAAGTTTGTGGGGATTTACAGCCAATTTTTTCCTCTGGAGGTGTATTGTGCGCAATGTCTATTATAAAAATGTGGTTTCCTCTATTGTTTCAAATCCAAAACAATAAAGAAAAAAGTTCTCTTCTCACATAGACATGTAGGGTCCCATGCCTTGCTCCAGAAATGAACTGCTACCCCTGGCAGCCTCCAAGCAAGTCTGGCAGTAATTGCCTATGTGGCCAAAAACAATTTTCAGGAGGGTGCTTTGGTGGTCATATAACCTCTCCTTTCATAGTTTCCAAAGGAGTAGACATGTTACACCAGTGTGAATTTGTGGTCTGCAGGCTGTAGTCAATGTGAGAGGTAGTCTCATGAGGTCCTTGCCTCCCTGCATATCTTAGAGCTTGTAGTCTCTGATTTTTCTTTTAAATGCCCTAGTAGTATATCTTGAATATAAGGAGCAAGGGCCAGATTACAGGTGGGCAGGCTGTTTCAGAGTAATGAATCCAGAAGGTAATAGTTTCAGCAATTTGTTATAGTACTAATTGAAACTAATTAGTGAGCATCAAAGTCTTTTAAAATATGTATGTACATTTCCTTGTAGTCCTTGCAACAATCCTATAGGTTAGATCACTTTTCTTGTCCCAAGTGATTTAAAGTTGAAATGTAGAAGGCAGAAAGTCCTTGAGATTTGATTCATGCATATTAGTAATTTCAATTTAAAAATCTCATGACAGTGGTAAAATTTAAACCAGGAGCTTCCTCTGATTTGAAGTTTAGCCTCTTAACCAAATTGCTACATTTCTTTCTAGTGTAGATCAATTGAATGAATAAATATGAAAAATGAGTTGAATAATAGTGTAAAAGGGAAAAAATATTTAAACCAGGCCTACCTGAATAAAAGTGTACCAGAAACCAGCAAAATAACCCTCATGCATAGGACTGGATATTTTAATCATTGTAGAAGCTGCAGCATGTAGAATAGAGTAACAGCCTCAGCATTCTGCAGTATAGTCACCTGCAGAGTTGAAAACATTGTCTCTAAATTTCAGCCACTTTCCATGGAGCAACAAATGCTATTCATTTTTACTGTGGGGGTACTTTACTCACCACCACCAGCCCATGTAATAAATTAAGGAAACACACTAATATCTCGCAGCAAAACAGCCAACCTGCTAGTATCTTCTATTACCCAGACCACTCACCTTGTTTCACAAACAAACCTTGAACTCACACTTCATCAGAATAATGAATCTCTATGATCATAGCTTCTTGCTATGACCCTTGCTTGCCTGCCAATACAATGCACAGTATCATCTGTGTAATAGTACTCTTCTCCTCCCTGTGTCTGAAAAAGAAACAGAGAGGCCCAGACATGCACCATTAAAACCTTTGCGGTAAAAGAATGGCTGTCTGTCTGAAAAAATCTGGGTGGGTGTTCTTCAGCTGTTAGGTCCACTTTCCTTTTGAATATCAGAGCAATAGCTGTACTTCTACTGAAATTCTATAATTTCAGTGACAGAAACAAGAAGCACTTTCCCCATTTATACCCCAGAAGAACACCATATTTGCATCATTCATGTTTTGTAGTTACTGTACCACATTTTATCTGAAGCACTGTATTTGGAAAATATACATATAGAAATGTAATGCCATACATATTTCTGTCCCAGAAATGATAATTCCAGTGAGAATGGAAGAGAAGCTGATGTGTTTGTGAAGTTGGAGAGGACTTTCATTTCTAACAGGAGCTAAAAAGGTAAAAACCTCTCAACTGAAATTAAACATCATTGTGAAAGAATGCAGAAAACACTGGCTGTAGACATGTGGGATTAATAAGAATGTGAATAAGAAGATATATGTTTGGTGCGTTAGATCAGGTCCAGATGGCTCTAATTTTGGTGACTGGGTTCTCTAGCTTTCCCTAACCGTCAGATATTTTATACTTCATTCCCCACCATCCCTGACCATTAGCCAGGCTTACTGGAGCTGATGGGAGTTGTAGCCTCAAAATGGCTGGGAAAAAATATCAGATGTGGCTAATCCACCCTCCTCCAGTATTTCAGATGCCTATAGTCCAAATATTCTGGATACTATATGATTGATCACCCAGTAATCCAACTGGGTAATCACAACCACCATGTACTGTGCAGTATGTACTGCTAAACCTCTTGGAGCAAGAAAAGCAGTCCCCAAGGTAAACACTTGATCCAGACTCTTTCTGTACACTGTACATGTATGTGAAGTGCTCTCCTTCATGGCACCAGTACATTCATAATCTTTGGGCTACAGCTCCCATAATTCCTTAATGTTGACCATGCTGGCCAGGACTTCTGGGAATTGAAATGTATAACATCCAAAAGTCCAGAAGTACCTTGTACCTGTCTTAGCGTGAAGTAAAAAGGAGACCCCAACAGGAGTTTTAGGGGTCTTCTGAGCTCAAACCATTTGGTGAGAGAATATCATCAGTGCAATTATAGGGGAAGCATATCACCTTTACTAAAGAATAGCCTTCTGCTGCAGTTATTTCACATTTCCCAAATGCTAAATTTCAATATGTTAAGGAAAAATTATATTTTCCTTCTGGTTAGTGCATCTATTTTAACTATGAATGCTGAGTAAAATATGATGGTACTGAGACTGTGACCTGATCTCTGGTAATAAGTAATATATTCCAACAGTCTGTAACCATTTTGTGAGCATTTTTTGAAGTTTTGTTTTAGATATTGTCCCCTGTCTCATGCAGATACATGGTATGGCTAACATTTTACAGGGTATATTTCCTTTAATCATGTCAAGAAGCCCTGAGGTTTTGTGAAGACTAATCTGGTGTGAATTCAAAATTAAGCCTATGTGCCTAGTCTGAACAGAAGTAGGTAGCATTTAATAGTAGCTCTAGCACTTAATAACCACCCAGGCAAATAAATGGCCACCATCTGTCTAAAATTCTTGTGGCTCCCTTACTGTTGCAACTCATTTCTGTGTGAAACCTGGATAACTGGCAGGTCTGGAAGTAGCAGCAGATGTGTCTAATATTTGTCTGGATTGTTAGGATTTCCAATATAAATCTAGTTTTTCAGGAGTTTATAACTAACATCATAAAAAAATTGCCTCAGGCTGTACTTGGCATGAATGAGAACAATTTTAAATGGCAATATGAGTAATGTTTAAAAATCAGCCACCGTGCATACCCCATAACTTCTTTTCTCTACTATTATGAGCTAATAATGATGTTGTAAAGGTCCGAGAACACAGATGTGGTGCCCTCTCCTGGCCCTAGCTTTATGTATGTGGAGTTTATTGAACATTTCTGGAAGAAAAATACATTGCAACATATTCTTATTTCCTTGTTTGAAAAAATTGTTAGATGCTCTGATTGGGTTATGAAAAAAGAAAAAAAATGTGATATGAGAGGCTATTGTGGGATATTGCATTTATTTTGATGGTTGTTTAAAGGAGTCTAATACTAAACATTTTAAATGTATAACAGCATCTAAATTTATGATGTAACTTTCAGAACTGGTGTGAAATCATAATTAGCTGCATATATTTTGAGAGATATGTCAACAACTAAAATAGAAACTACTGAAATTTGTTTGACATTTGGGGATATATTGTGTGAGAGAGTTGTGTATATATATATGTGTGTGTGTGAGTGTGTGTATTACTTTTAAGCAGATTAGTGTTTGTGTTTGTTTTCTTAATCCTGATGATACTTAAAGTACACTTTTATATTGCAGTCTTTTTCTATTTTAAACTCTCTTTTACTGTAATTTTTAGTTTTTGTAAGCTGTTCTGGAATTCTTTTGAAGCATGGAACATACATCAAATAAACAAATAAATAAGTGTTCTTGTCCTTTTCAGTGTTCTACTTTTGTCAAAGCTGTGATAAAACAAAATAAGTACAATGATCAAATTTTCTGTCTGACTTTCAGGTTTCCTATGCTTTTATCAATAACTTTTGTGTAGAGACATATTTAGGAAGCTAATAAACTATTCCAAGTACATTGTGTACTTCTTATAGTCTATGAACTTTGAACACTTTGGAATTGTTAAGAGTCCCACATAGTATATACATCCCATGTCTTCAGAATGGACTGTTTTATTTAGAGCTATTGGTGCCTAGATATTTTATCTATGATGCAGGATAACTGACTTCAGCAAGTAAAGGATATGCCTAATCAATATAAAAATACCCTTAATTTTCTTTCTGGAGATGTAGTTAGAAAGGGGGGGGGGGAATGACACAAAGGACTGAAATAGATGGGCCAAATGACATGGTTTCCCCCGCTTTTGGAGTGTAGCGTTTAGCTGACACCGCCTCTTCAGAAAAGAACCAGGCCAAAAAGTAGCAGGAAAAATCCCATGGTGGGATCATGGCAGGGCCAGGTGCACGTGGTTGCTGCAGCTCTGGTACAAAAAGCACCAGCATGGTTTCACCATGGTTCTTTTGGCCCATCTGTTTTGGACCAAAGAAAAAAAGAAAAAGAATGTATTTGGCACTTTGGCTGATATGTTATTGTCAAGTCATTTCCAACCTATAATGACCCTAAAGCCAACCTATCACAGGGTTTTCTTGGCATGATTTGTTGAAATGGGGCTTGCCTCTGCCTTCCTCTGAGGTGGAGGGCGACGTGCCCAAGGCCATGCAGTGGATTTTCATGATCAAATGGGGATTTGATCCTTGGTCTCCAGAGCTGCAGTCCAGCACTCAATCCACTATATCGCACTGGATCTCAATTGGCTGAATGAACTGGATACATGATCTAAGCTACAAAACTTTGCTCAACTGGGGAATCACATTCCTCTGGACTTGAGAGACACAATCCACGCGCCCAACTGTTAAAAAACGTAACCAAACATCAGTATTTGTTCATATAAATTTTATCTAATCCCAGTAAGTATATACTTCTCCTTCTTTCCCAGCACTACAATAGCAGATATAAAACACCAGGGTACACCCCCAAGAGGATGCAACTGCACCTTAGTACTGACCAGATGTTGTTGCAAACCCAAGAAAAAGAGAGCAGCCATTGCCCTTCTGGATCTGATGGAGGTCTGTGGGACTTCCTTTCCCACAAGTTACGTATTGAACACCACACAGTGCCAAGGTACTATTCCACTTTACAATTATTGAATAGCTTTGAGAGTGAGCCCTGGCACTGCTCAGCTGCACTTGCACAATCACAGCAAGGCTACCAATTGGCATACTATTTGAACTCAAGGTGCTGGTGATGACATTAAAAACCCTGAACATCCTTGATACTTGAAGGAGTGTCTCTCCTTATAAACACCCACCTGAGCACTGAGATCTTCTGCAGGGCCCCTGTTCTTTGTCCGACCAGTGGGATGATGCATCATGGGATGATGTGAAAAAGGGCCTTGACTGATATGTGTTCCAGTTGCAAAATACCCTCCTCTCAGAGAGCCTATTGATACCAATGCTGATATCATTTTGGTTGTTGTTTTGTTGCCTTCAAGTCTTTTCTGACCAATGGTGACCTTAATGCCAACCTATCAGAGGATTTTCTTGGCATGATTTCTTCAGAGTGTTTACCTTTGCCTTCCTCTGAGGCTGAGAGAGTGTGACTTGCCCAAAGTCACCCAATGGGTTTCTTTGGCTGAACAGGGAGTCATAGTCCAATGCTCAGATATTTACGTGATACTGGTTCTTATTCTGGTGCCAAGTAAAAACTAAAGCCTTTGGACCAAACTGATTTCATCCCAAAATTCACATATACATGTTTTTAAATTGTCGTATACTGTTTTAACTGGTTTTAAGGAGTTTTATTTTAAGTTGTCATATTAATTTCCTTTTATTATGTTTAAGTGTTTTTAAAACAATTTAAATTGTTTTAAAGTGATAAAATTGATTTTATTGTATGCCACCCTGAGCTCAGCACCCTGAGTAGAACATTTATTTATGTAAATAAAGAAAGAAATGTGTAAGGATGCCTGCTGACATGTATATTTGTGAAAATAGTTATACTTAAACCACCAAGAAGATTCCAGCCAAAATTGCTCTAATTCAGTATTTCTTTGCAGGTGTGTTTGTGAAATCACAGAGCTTCCTCACCTGTGAAACGTCCAGTTTTAACAAACACATGGATAGCTATTATTGAATTACTACAAATGCTAGAGAAACTGTGGAAAGACCTCATCAGTTCAGTTTGGTGCTTTTAAAAAACATCTGAAGTAAAAGGCTGCTCTTGTTTCTATTAAGAATGGATGGGAATTTTCTCTGTCTCAGACTGTCTGGGTGAAGATCAAACAAGCTCTCACAAGGTCTTTAGTTTCTTATGTGTTGGAAGGTCATTGCTAAGCTAATATCTCCCTGAGAAAGAGGCTTGTGATGGAAGTTTGCAATCCATTTTAGGATGAAATGAAGTTTGAAATGAAATGTTATGTTTGTATAAAGGCTGACAGATTAAATCTTTTAGAACTGCATGCTCTAGCAACAACAACAACAACAACAACAACAGAAAAACAACCATGTCAAGATTATTGTAAAATATCTTTTAACCTTCCTTCTTCATACTGTGTCTAGTCAGAGAGGAAAGCATAGCTCAACATTTGGTAGTCTGTATTTAATACTATTTAATTGCCTTGAGTTCATAATACATTCCCATAATCATGGCATACAATAGAAAGACATAAGAATGTTGATGAAAGAAGTGGCACCAGAGAGATCTTTGTTATTCTTGGCTGCAGACACTTCCATTCTCAACAATAGCTTGTTTTCTTCCTCTGTTTCACTGCCATCATATTGTCAGTCATTCAAAGCAGGAATTTCATTATGTTTTAAATGTGTAGAAAGGAAGCCATCAGATGTATGTGGCAGGTAGACAAAGAATTTACCTGGAAATTTACCATAGATTTTCAAAACTTAGAAGTGAATCAATGTTTCAAAACAAACAAACGATTAAAAAAAAAAGTAAACATAATTCCTCAATTTTCTAATGCTAAGTTTGGTATTTTCTGTAATCCTGTATCCACAGCTATCACATCAATAGAAAAAGAGGAGGAATTATACCTATCTCAAAATTGTCAACTTAATCTGTTCCTAGAGAGTCTAATCTGGCCACAGTGACTGAAAATAAAATATTTAGAAAGTACTAAATAAAATAAAAATAATAATTATTGCAAAAATACTGTAAGCACCATATGTAAATGAAATGTAATTGAAATGAAAGCCATCACTGATGAAAAGATATGAATAAATAGAGATTTCATCAGCTGGTAACACAGCCTTCACCATGTTAAGAGGTTTTTTTCTCTCCCTTGCATTAACAATCTACAGTCAAGAATGATTTTTTTGCAGACTGGTATTCAGAAATGAACCTAGAAGAATCCAGCCTCACAAGCAAATTTACATTTCCTATTTGATGTGTGATGAGATATCTTTTCATTAGGCTGACAAGAGTGGGACAAAATGTCTTAACCTAATAGTTTTCATCCACAGGCTGCTGTTAACACATTCTCTGTAGAACAACTTCTTTCTCTCTCCCTCTCTCCCTCTCTCTCTCTTTGAGAAACGGGTCCCTGTATTCGTTTATCTCATGGATTTTATTAAATAGAGAAATATCATGTCTGACACAAAAGTAAAATGACATAATAAACCACTTTGATTTGATATATCTGTTATACCTGTGGGAAACAATTAGAAAGAACTCATATGAAAAATTATTAAACTACCTTTGCTTTTAAAGAGGAGAATCCATGTGCCTGTAAAATTCCTTTTCCAGGTTCTATTCTTAAAGACTTTGATGCTGTACATTTTAGACTGTGTATCTTGGTTAAAGCTTCTTCATTAATTTGTCTTCTTTCAGAATCTGTGTCATATAATAATTGGATCTTCCCAGCACCATTACTCTGTCACATCTAGTCTGGAAAAAGGGGGGGAAAAAACCAACATTGTCAAGAATACCAAGATGGAACTATCTGATTTGTCACCATGGAATTATGGATTGTGGAAGGAAGTTGAAATATGATGAAGATCTACATCCAATGGTAAGTCTCAAGTAATGTGGACTTATGCAATCAATAAACATGCATAAGCATTGCCTTACCAAGTGCCTATTGATTTAATGGGTGCACTTTACTATTGTTGTTGTTGTTGTTGTTGTTGTTGTTGTGTGCCTTCAAGTAATTCCTGACTGTTGGTAACCATTAGTCAAACCTATCATGGCGTTTTCTTGGCAAGATTTATTCAGAGGGGGCTTGTCTTTGCCTTCTTTTGAACTTGAGAAAATATGACATGTCTTAGGTCACCCAGTGGGCTTCCATGGCTCTGGAGTTTATCACACTAATGAGATCCCACAGGAAAATGGGAATTAAATGAGATTTAAAGCAAAGAAAACCTGAAAATGCCCAAAGTTCATCATATGATGTCGCAGTTAACATGAAATAACACATAGTTAAGCTGAATGCAAAGCAGAGAAAACCAACAGCCTTTTACTTTTGGAACAACCCAAAAGTTTAAAAGCTGCTGGTTTTCTCTGCTTTGCATTCGTAGTGACCGCATTATTTCAGTTGGGCAGTCGCCTAGTGTGATTAACTCCTGGAATTTTTGTTTAAATTCAAATGTACCTTAAATCTTGTTTAACTCCTGTTTTGTCCCACGGGATCTTGCTAATGTGATAAATTCCTAAGTGAGGATTTGATACATGATCTCAAGAGTCATTGTCCAATGTTCAAACCACTATAACATGGTGTACTTTACTATGAATTAATAATTTAATGTAGACTAGAAGTCTTAGCTATATTCAAATACTTTTCTGTTTCCCAATCACTGTGAGGTGAACCAGTTCTAATGTTAGATTAATAATCAGATGCTGGAAGGCAGAAGCAAAGTGTTACAGGAGGAAGCTACATGCTGTATGAAGAAAAGCCTTATTCTCCTCCAAATAACTTGTGCATTTCAAGCAATGTGGAGCACTTTAGCCAATTTCATTTTTGAAAGAGAATTTAAATGCCAGCTAGATGGCTTTTATTTTATTTTATTTTGGCATGGAATAGGAGAAAATACTACATTTTACTTCACTTTGGGCAGTAAATGTTTAGAACAACAGTGAATACTCAAGGAGACACCTTGCTTTAAATGTAAACTCTGCTGTATGTCAAAGAGCTCAGTGCAGGAACCCTGCAGCAAAAAAGATGTATTAAAATACAGAAAGGCATTTAAAAAGTCTGCGTAATTATGAGTATTCAAAGAAAATAGTACAATAAAAATAAAATATTTTAAATACTTTTTGTGGTGTGGTGTGATTATGGATTTTGAACTACATAATATTCTTTAAGATGAGCACCCAAAGCAAAGCAAAAATAAAATCGTATGTTTTACATATGGTCTTTACTGGTTAACCTAAAACAGTCTCTTAGATCAAAGTACGAAGGATGCCAGGGCAAACTATGGGTATATTCAGAACCCTTCTGCAGATAAAGCTTCATGCACATAGTGCTGGTGTGTCCAATGGTTTTTGAAAATTCAGTCCATGTACCTATCATAGAAAGGCTGATGGTGATTAGAGCTGAAAAGTTAGGGATTTGGGGATGTGGGGTTTTGTTTTGTTTTTGTTTTTGGAAGACTCACAGAATCACCTGGTCATTTGCCCTTATTTGCTGGAGAATGCTGAGAGCTGCAGTCCAAAAGGTGACTTTTCCATGCTTTGGTGGCAAGAGAATTCTGGGAGTTGTTTTCCACACAGTGTTTTTCCTTCTCTAGGTTGCAGCCAGTAGAGTCATTTGTCCATCTGCTTAAAAATTGCCTGAAAATGAGGGAAGAGGTGTTTGCAGGGTCTTCAGGGATTTCCAAGAGAGCTTCAGGGGTGGGCCCACAAAGGCTGGGCTTAAGGGTGCACACTGTCCACATTTTTTCCAACCCTGTCATGGAGGAACTAACAAATCCTTTCTTGTCTTTCCTGTTCTTAGCTGCAACTGTGAACACCACAATGCATTGAAATATTATCGTTAACATGAGACTGTTGTGTGCTTCACATAAAGGTTTCAAGTAATCCATCTCTTCTGTATAGTGCTGTGGTAAAGAATAGTCTCAAAAAGAGTACAGCTGGATGGATATGGTAAAATTCCTCTTATCACACATGTGATAAATCAAATTTGTGTCTGTTTTTACACCAGGAAAATATTTCCTTGTCCTTTGCAAATAGGTATTTGAATGGTCATTACACAGTTTTCTGCTTTACCATCTAAAACTGCACAATATTCAGTAGGAAATGAGTCTCACCAAGTTCAAAAAGATTTAAGTGTCCATAAAACTGCAACTTTAGCCTCAGGGTTTTTTTTATCTAATTCTTTCATAGGCTTTCAACACATTGACAATAATCTTACTGTTTTAACCTATGAACTTCCTTTTAGGACCCACGTTGCTCAGTCTCATTTAGTTTACTACTTCACTCTAGTTCCCTTCTGCAAAATTAAACTGAAGTATGGACTTATGTTGTGATACAGGAACACACTCACACGCACACATATGCACACACACACGCAAAATAGGGCATTTTTTCTTCAGTGTGCAAAATTCTTTTCAAAATACTCCCATGCAGCTTAGCAACTGGCAAAGACATTCATTCCCAAACTAACATTGCAGGCCAAGATAATGACTGGCAAACAACCAAAATGAACTGGTATTGTTGCCATGCCTTTCACATTAACAAAAGGAAGCAGTGCACATTTACTTCACATAGATTCTGACTCCTTTGCTCACTTGCATAGAAGTCAGATTTGCCCTTAGGATTTGTCTTCAATAGATTCATTGACATCAAAGTATTGCAAGAAATTGTAGTGTGAAGACATAGTAAGAACTCCATACATCCTGCCTGCCTAATGGTTGCCATAAGGACTTGAAGGTAAATAGCAACAACAAACATCTGCCAAGGACACATACAGTTGCACACAAGTTGTACATATACGATACTTGTTTATATGAATACTTATACTTACCTATAGTATCACCATACTCATCAGGTGGAAGAAAGTATTTGCTCTTTACCGTAATTCTCCACAGATAACTTATTTATGCTTATAGTAATCCCACTCTGTCTCCAATCTACACTGCTGCTGCTTATGCAAGAATGAGATTGTCGGAAGAATCATGTCAAGTAATAGAGAAGTTGATGAAAAATTTCACTATGTAGCTATGTTGTTTTCATTAAAATCCTAAAAACAAAACAATTTTATGCTGAAAAGAGGGTATTTATCATGTTTAAATTAATGCTAAGTTGTTATTTAAATTTACACCATGTTACTACCCTAAAACCCTTATCTAAATGAAGGTAAAATATCCAAGCCATACTTTTACTCCTTCCCCCACAGTAAGTCTTAGGAGCGATAGAAACAGGAGCATGATTTTTTTAAAACCCAATTTCCCACACTCCCACTAAAATGGAATAGGGGAGGTTAAAAAAATAACAGAGAGAGAGAAAGAGGAATATAGCAGGAAACTTATTTCTATAAATAAACTGTAAGTTATATCCACCCTTCTGCACATCAACAATAACCCACAATTAAAATCTTATACGTATTCATAATTGATATTATTTTTTTAAAAAAACATAGTCCGACTGCTGTTGACCTAACAAGATTTTTTTCTTCTTCTTCACAGATATATTTTGGGTAAAAAAAATATGCTAGTTTAACAATTGTATAGCTCAATGTCTCCAGCTTCTGGAGTGGGAGGATTACTCTTCTGAAGTTCAGGACCTTTGCTGCACCCAGTCCAGGATCACCATTGTTGGTTGCTATGGACCTTATCAGATGTTGGAAATTGGAAGTATAATCTAATGGCAATCCGAACGCAATCATGGGTTTTACGTTATTGCGAATTAAAGCATCTCACACAATTTTGGTCAAGGGGGGGGTCATTTTTGGGTAATGGGGAGTCATTCTAAATGCATTCTGAACTCAATTGGAATTCATGTGAATTCGCTAAACTAGCAAATTCACATGAATTCGAATTGGCTCCAATTGGCTCCATTCGCAACAAAGAGAAATTTATCCAGTCTGATAA
Source organism: Urosaurus nigricauda (assembly GCA_034509955.1). NCBI lineage: Eukaryota > Metazoa > Chordata > Lepidosauria > Squamata > Phrynosomatidae > Urosaurus > Urosaurus nigricauda. The sequence continues at coordinate 152,582,123 of JAOEGL010000005.1, read as the reverse complement.
GGTCCTATGACCAATGACCTGATTCAGGTGAGAGACAGGAGAGTGCAGCCCTGTTAATCCTGAGTTTCTTGCCTATCGCAGGGTTTTTTTATTTGTTTGTTTGTTTGATTTTTGGTAAGATTCATTTTGAGGGGTTGAATTTGCTAAGTCAAGGCTAAGGATTTTATCACACAGAGGCAAACTGGAGGCAATTTGGTTAAATCCTGTGCAGAATTGGCATTTTAAAATAAATCAAGTTTCTGCACGGGATCCATCCCATGTGATGAACTCTTAAGACAGTGTGAATTGCCCATGGCTACTCAGTAGATTTCCATGGCTGAACTCTGGTCTTCAGAGTTTGAATCATAGTACAACACCCAAATCACTATACCATGATGCTGACTTTCATAAGCATATTTTCATTTTATTTTTCTCCCTTTCAAAAAGAGAGGAATGACTGTGCAGGAAAGGGAGGGAGCACTTCTGCCAATTGTTTCTTTAGCTGAGAAGGACTTCTGTCAAGGCTGATGATATTTGAAAGTCTGAATTTGTAAAGACATTTGTCCCAGGAAAAGAGAACTTTCTTGAAAATAAAGGACAACCATTACATCCAGATGTGTATCTAAAATAGATCTGGCCTTTTCCTGGCATAAGTCCTGTCCTTGGATGCTTTTATCTGAGAACAACTTTGTTGTTTCTTATACATTTGGCCTTCCATATCCACAGATATTTTTTCATGGATCCAAGCATCCACAGCTTGAAAATACAATTGGCCCTCCTTATACACGGATTTTTAATACATGGATTTGAGCATACACGGCTTGAAAATATTGCTAAAATGTATAAATTCCAAATAGCAAACGTGATTTTCCATTTTATATATGGGACACCATTTTGTTGTGTCATTATATTTAATGGGACTTGAGCATACACGGATTTTGTCATTCACAGACGGTCCTGGAACCAAACCCCAGTTGATAACAAGGGCCCACTGTATTAAAAAAAATACAAATTCCAAACAGCAAACCTTAGTTTTACCATTTTATATAAGGGACACCATTTTACTATGCCACTGTATTTAATGGGACTTGAGTATCCATGGAATCTGGTATCCAAAGGGGAACCTAGAACCAAACTCTAGCAGATAACAAGGGTCCACTGTATCTCAAAGATGCTAAGTCTCAGTCCTTCCATTTGGCTTTACTTGGCTTTACCACCCTCTAACCTTGTACTTCATAAAGGGAAGGGATTGCTGAGTTCCTTGTAAGGGGCAGAGAGAAGAGACCAGGGACAAGGTCTCTTACTAAGTGTATAACAGCCAGATTCCATGTGGTTAGGGGGCTCTGGCAGTTACAGTTCGAAAAAGCAACTTTTCAAAACTGGGTATGGAAATCTGGGTAGTGGTAGTTTCTGCCTCCATAACAAACATGCCTCTAGTGACCAAAATGGTGAAAGGTCTGGAAACAATGCCCTATGAGAAATGGCTTAGGGAGCTGGGAATGTTTAGCCTAATGAAAAGAAGGTTAAGAAGAAACATAATAGTCATGTTTAAATATTTGAAGGGATGTGATATCGAAGAGGGAACAATCTTGTTTTCCACAGTTCCAGAGATAAGGACAAGGAGCAATGGGTTCAAACTATAAGAAAAGAGATTCCACCTAAATCTCAGGAGGAACTTCCTGATGGTCAGAGCAGTTGGACAGTGGAACACACTCCTTCAGAGAGTGGTGGAGTCCCCCTTTTGGGGGGGTCTTTAAACAGAGTCTGTATGACCATCTGTTGGGGGGTGCTTTGATTGTGAATTCCTGCATGGTAGGGGGTTGGACTGGATGGCCCTTGTGGTCTCCTCCAATACTACGATTCTATGAACATTGAAGCAGAATTAACTATTTAACCATACTAAGACAATATAAAACAATTCTGCAGATGTCTTCTCTGTACGAGAGCTCTGGTGCCACAATGAACTACAGTTCCCAAAATTCCCTAGCACTGACCCAGGGCAGTTAAAGTGGCCTCATACTGGCGTATTTCTGCTGTGTGTTTTGGACCATAAAGTACTTTCCCCCAATGTCAATCTATGTAATCCATGCATTTTCAAGTGTGTTGGGAAGGCAGTATTATTTTCACTCGGTGCCTTGTTTCCTCCTTGTCACTGACTCCCCTGACTTCCTTATTAGAAATTTTTCTCTGTGGTGTGCAGTGGCACTAGTGGCTGTGGTGCCACTGTGGTGTAATGAACAGCAGCAAGACGATAATGGCATAAACTCAGTTCACTATCGTGTTCATAGTGGCAACTAAGATTTATGATTATTCAAATAAATAAATAAATGATGTTGAAAATTACATTGCTTCCCCCCCCCCCCCCTTCCAGGTCCTGATGTTTCAACAGCTGCTGTTATTCAGATACATCAAAGAAGAGGTAAAGGAGCCATCAGTACTCAGTTTTGGCTCGAATAACAAAGTCTGGTATCAAATGGCCTATAACTCTTTTAGACAGGAAAGGGGAGGGGAAGCTATCTGTTGCTACCACTCAGTAATAATGCATATAAGCAGAGTGATAAGGACTGCATCCGATATGGTCAACTTGTTAAGTTTCTGGTTCTGTTTTGTTTTTGCATATGACCAAATGTATTAGGTACTGAGTGTGTCGTAAATGTGAAGCACTTTTCTTTACAAATTTCTTTCCTTCCTTACATTGGCACTGCTTTAACTACCATGGCTCAGTGCTATGGAATTCTAGCATTTGTGGCTTTCTGAAAAATTTAACCTTCTCTGTCAGATTAGTAATTAAACCAGTGTCAAGCTGCATTATTTCAGTAGTGCAGAATGGCAAAATGGCACCCACATGGCTGGAGATGCACCTGCGTGGGCCAAAACAGTGCCTATGCAGGCCAAAGCAGCATCCATACAGGCCAGAGCCACAACCGTGTGAGCCCAAGGGGACGCTGCATGGGCCTGAGAAGCACCGCACAGGCCTGGGCAGCACTGTGTAGGCCTGGGCAATACTTGCAAGGGCCTGGCCAGTGCCCACTGGAGTGGGGGCCAACTGATGTCATACTCCCCCCCCCCCCCATGGTGTTAACCCGTTCTGGGGTATTACCCGGTGTGGCCTGCACCCTCCAGTGATGCTACTGGCAACTGTTTTGGTACCAAACTCTGGTCTGAAATCAGACTGAATCAAGCTGAAATGGGCCCAGAAAATCAGTATTCCCTATGAACATACAAAGCTCCTTAACCATCACATAGACACATCAAACTCTAGCATGCAATTGCTCATAAAGTGTGCCAATAAAAAGCACTGAGCATCCTGATTTTTTTCTGAGGTGTCACTCTATTGACCTTGGTCAGCTGATGTCTAACAGGTAGTTGATGGTTATGTGGACTGTGTCTAAATCAAGAAGCAGTTAACAACAAAGCTCAGTCAAAAAACATCAGTCTCCTAATAAGAGAGTAGACATGCATTGTGGTCAGTAAGTGGAAACTTTCAGCTTCCACTTCATTGGCCTTGCTTTTGCCCACATATGCAGTCCTATAATTTCTTCATGAGTCAGTGAGAGCTGTATGGTTACTGCTGAAAGTAAAAATGTGCCCAAATAATGCATTTCATCTGGCAATAGGCATTTCTGGATGTCATATGCTTAGCTTCCGAAGCAGAAAACAAACACACTTTCTTTAGATATGGGAGGAGGGATGAGATGAAATGAAATTACATTCATTTACATGGTGCAGTATTTTACATATAACCTGTGACAATGGAGTAATTTGGGATTGGTTACAAAATATTTTAAACTGGTGAGATTCAGCCACCCTCCCCTAGTACCCCTTTTTTAGTGATGTGCATTTATTTTAATCTAGCCCATTGGTTCAGAGGTGATCAAGGTCCCATATGCTTCATTTTAAGGATGAACAAGTCTTCCTGATAATAAAACCCAGAATCTTACAGTTTTGGTATGTGCTGTGACATACTCCAGAAGAACACAAAGCAGTAGGTAACCACATATTGTCACTCCACTTGTCTGAGCTGTGAGATGTTCCAAGGCCACAATGCTCACCCAGGTTTGGTTCCCTTTAAAAGGAAGCCTGTAAAGCTCATGACATTTACTGCAGTAACATTTGGATTTATTGACAACTGTGCTGGATGAACAGCGGTGGAGGCATGACTAAACAGTTCACAGACTGTGAAAGTCACCGTCCTGCATCACATCTCCAGAAAGAGGCAGCCAGCACTCAAAAGTGCTGTTATTTTGCAGAGTTCCAAAACTCACCTCTTAGTCTCTGACTCAAACTACTCTTCTTCTTCTTCTTCTTCTTCTTCTTCTTCTTCTTCTTCTTCTTCAATTACCTGTCAATGGCGTACAATCTAAAATCATAAATTGTAAAACTGTACAGTAATTAAGCAAATTATACAATTAGAATATAAAACTGTAAAAACAGATGATACATACAATCAATCAAATCTAAGTTATACAACAATATTAAAATTAAGTTCCACATACTTCAAAGAACAAGAAAGTCTTTAATTTGGATTAACACTAGTAAGAGAAGAGATAGTCAGCTGATATTGTGGAAGGTGGTTCCAGGAGTACAGTGCAGCAAATGAAAAAGGCTGAACCCAAGCCAAAGAAGAAGAAAACCTTGTCTGGATAAAAAGCCCCAAACTCCTGGACTGTAGATCTCAAGCAGGGTGTTAAGATGAAAAAAGGGTTGACAGATAAGGGGGGGGGGACTAGGTTGTGTAAAGTTTCAAATGTTAAGAGAAGAAGCTTATACCAAATCCTAAAAGAAATGGGTAGGGAGGTAACCAAGGCATGAACTAAGGTCTTAGCAGAGGAAGCTGCCAGAAAAGGTCTAATTTTAGCAATATTATAAAGATAAAGTTGGTATGACTTAGCTACAGCCTGAATCTGGGGAGCAAAAGACAAATCAGATTCAAAAATTAAAGCCAAGGCTGTGTCCTTCCTTCACAGGATGAATGGAAACATTATTAACCGTAAGGGAGAATGTATGTTGTAAAGTAGGTTTTGGGCAAAAGATGAGTAGTTCTGTCTTTGCCATGTTAGGTTTTAGATGCCGATGAAGCATCCATGATGAGATCACAGAAAGGCATGATGTGACACATTGTTCAATGTCCAGAGAAAGTCCTGGAGTAGAAAACTGTAACTGAATATCATTGACATAGAGATGATATTGAAAACCATATAAACTGATAACATTATCTAGAGCTAAGGTATATAAAGAAAAAAAAAACCATCAGAGGAAAAGGAGAAGATACTTGACTTCCAGCTACCACAGCAAATAACTGATTTGAGAGATATGATGTGTACCAGCTAAGGAGTGAATCAGTAAATCATAGGTTCTGTATTCATACAGAGTGATACAAATGACATTATCAATAGTTAGGAGTTTGTTAAAGATAGTTGCCTCGCAGGTAAGGCGCCACAGGAAAAAACACAGGACACCATGCTGGAGAAAAACATGGCCACAACTTTATTTTGAACCAGCACAAACAATAGGGTTGGCCCAAAGCATAAGGTCTGGATCTGGACATCAGCCAAACCCCCGTTGGCTAATGAATGGTTGCTTGTATCCAAGCATCGGGATGACGTAGGTGCCAAGCCCCGCCCTAAAACACAGTCGGGCAACTGTGCTCCTCCCAATCGATTTGCAAGGCACTCTAGTCACCGGGTGTCATCTGACTGTGGCCCCCGCACTGGCCACATCAGCACGCTCCATACACCCGGGTCGCGAGGACTCCCGATCCAGAGCCATCGAGCCCTGGAAACCCCTCACCCCAGATCCAGGCCTATGCTGCCGCCCCCGCCCAAGTTGTGACAATCAACTCCCAGGGAGGGAGGGTGGGAGAGCCGAACGAAGCAATGGCGCTTCTCCCTGCCTTCGGCCTGCTTAAATAGGCCCATGGACCAATCAGGGGCGAGCGTGCCAGCGCAGCCCCGCCCCCAGAAACGCCTCGTCCAATCAGGGAAGGAGGCGGGCAGCTGAGAGCCAATCAGGCAGCCCGCCTCCACCCAAATGCATCCTGGGACGTGTAGTCCGTCCCTAAGAAAAAGGCGGGCTGGCTTCCCGCGCTCCCCCTCCCGGCAGCCAATCAGCAGTGAGCCCGCCTGCGCAATGGCTGCCGGGACGGCGACCGCGGCGGGCGCCTAAAATGGCGCTTCCCGCGCGCGGCAACTGCGCCGGCCCGCTGAATCGGGCGGCGCGAATTACGCCTCACCCTGTCACATATTTCCTAGCCATTCTGTAGACTTAAGTAAGGAGCTTATCACATGAGCTTTAAAGCCGTCTCAAGCCTCCCAGGCTGCAGCTGGGATTCAGGATGGAGGCAGGGATTATTGCATGCTAAACTGCTGCCTAATCATTACCCACCATCAGCCCTGGTCCAAGCCAGGTCCCAGCCATGCTCTGCCAACACTTTTTTGAAGTCAGAAGCTTTCTGGCTTATCAAAAGTGCTAGCAGAGTGTGGCTGGGACCCAGGCTGATGGTGGGGGGCGATTAGGTGGTGATTTAGCATGCAATAACCCCCACCTCCCTCCCGCATCCTAGCTGAAGCCCAGGAGGGTTAAGATGGTTTTAAAGCTCATGTGATAAGCTCCTAAAAGTGTCAAATTGAAAAGTCCTGGGTCATTAACACTCATTTTTCAAGGCCAGGATTCTAGCCAAATATTACACTTAAGGGTGGAAATTGTGTGACCCTCTGGATGTTGTTGAACTACAATTCCCAAGATTCCCCACCACTAACTATGCTGGCTACACCTTATGAGAGCTGGAGTCCTACAGTAATTCCCAGCCATGCCTTCTGGCAGTAATACCCCTATTTAGAAGAATAAGATAGGAAATCAACAAAATATTTTAGGTAGAAGGTTACAAGGGACACAGACTGGGTTTAAGAGTACATAAAGGACAATTTACATGAAGAGTTTGTGGTTGTTTTCAATCCTGCTACAATGAGATCTCTATTCTTATAGAACCTTGCCACATATCACCTCACTCTTTGTCCATTTCTGAAACAAATAATCACCCGGAGCTGATTTTCTGGAAAATGAATTGATTGTGTTCCAAGTCACTTTTCTGTGAACTGCGAGCCCTTATCAACATACATAGCTTTGGAATGATTACAAGGACAATACTGATGAGTTGAAAATTTGTTGATGTAATCTCTGTGGGAAACAAAATAGCAAGGTCAGTGCAGAGCAATGCAGAGCCCCTTTACATGTTGTAAAGAAGCAACATAAAAGTAACCACAAGCATCTCAGGACGTTATCATACAGGAGGGATTCCTCTCAATTTTGAAAGAAAAGTTAACGAGGTCAATTAAGAAATGAACACAATTATGTGAAAGGGTTATCACATGGGAGCGATTCCCCTCGATTTTGAAAGAAATGATAGCTTGGGAAAAGATAGCCTGCGAAGAGGATTTGTGAATCTGCTAGTTCACCGAATTTACTTGCTTTTGGATTGATGTGGGATTGCATTTGGAATGCGTTCCCACTGCCATTGATTGCATGTGATAACTTATCAAGCAATAATGTGAAAACCCATGATTGCATTCAGTATGCCACTGGGTTATACTTGCAATTCCCGTCATGTGATAACCCACTCAGTGCAATGTGATTTAAGAACATGATGATCCAAGTCATCTTGGAAGCCGGGAAAGGCAATATGTTTGAGAAACTTGTATTTTGGAGCTTCTTCATAAACTGTTTAGAATGAAATACTGTATTCACAATGAAGTTCCAATGAGTTTTGGAAGGTTTAGTCCCAGGTATCCACAGTCACTGAAAATGTATTTGTTAGTTCCCCCCCTCCCCTTCCTAATCTTGATTGGCAAACACAGTTGGTCTATTAAGCACATTGAGGCAGCTGTTATTCCTTGCTCCTGCAGAGTTTCTGCAGCTGCCTCCCTTCCCTCCCTTCATTTCACCCACTGTGCCACCACTACCTCACCCCCTTTCCCCCTCCCTCGCCTCATCTTGCACGGCTGCTCTATAACACAGCCTTATGCCCTGCCTTTCCCCTCCTTGCCTCATCTCATGTTGCTCTTTCACTACCCTCCATAAAGCAGCAGTAAATGCACAAAACATTGGGATTCCTTCCTATGGAAGATGTTAACATTGCTACTCCCATCACAAGGGACAGAGGGAGATGAGACAAGGTGAGGCATCTGCGGAGAAGAGGGCAGGTGACAGTGGACTCTTTCAGACATGGGAAATTGGAAGTATAATCTAAGGGCAATCCAAACGCAATCATGGGTTTCACATTATTGCGAATTAAAGATTCTCACGCAATTTCAGGCAAGAGGGGGGGTTATTTTTGGGTAATGGGAAGTCATTCCGAATGCCTTCCGAATGCAATGGGGATTCACATGAATTTGCTAAACTAGCAAATTCACGTGAATTCGCATTGGCTCCATTCAAAGCTGGGAGAAATTCCTCCCGTGTGACAGAGTCCAGTGAGAGCAAAGATGGCCTGGGGCAAGAGGAAAAGAGGTGATCCTACCCTACCTTTGTCACTTTTTCAGCCACCACATTCTCCCATACACTAGTGAGATATGTTGGGGGGGGGAGAGAATACAATTATTGTGGGGTCATGAGTAGCCCAGGCTCTACCACCAACTAAGGGGAGGGGAAAAGACTACTTTCCTTCTGTTATTGCTGCTTCTGCTCATACACCACTGTGCTTCTCCCATACAATTGCCTCTTCTCTCTCCCCTCTCCATTTTTGGCCACCTATCTGCCCTCCTTCTGTTTAAAGCAGCACTGGACATCTAAGGAAATGACTGTCACATAAAAAAGGAAATGGAAGAGGAGAGGCAAAAGAGGGGAATCAAGGAAGGAAGGGAAGGTGGAAAGCAAGGCAGGAAGTGCAAAGGTGGAAGATGCAACACTGACAAGGGAAGAAAAAAATGTGTGACAGTGACAGCAGAATTCTTCCAGAAACCAAGGGAACAGGGCAACTTGGTACTCTGCTCCCTGATATAGCTGCCTTATGCTTTGCTCTGCTGAACAGAAAGATTGGCTCTGTATAGGGAAGGTTGGGGAGGGAGGAGATGAATGGATTATATGGCATGACAGCTCTTTTTTAGCTACCTCAGGCACAGGGGTGCAGCTGCAAGGAGGCAAACTGATGGTGTTACCACCAAAATAAGAATTCTGCTCCACATTGATCCCCCCTTTCAGTCCCCCAGTTTCTAGCATTGAAGTAGCTTAAAACTTCAGCTGAGCATTTAGAAATCGAGTTTAGGCATTCAAAGAAAAGGTCCAGACAAAACTGCCAAGGGGATGTGGACATAAGAGATATTAAGAGATTGGAGATTGAATTACTTGGCAAATGACAGGAGACTGAGACCATTCACAAGAGCTGGATTGTGACTGGTGGAATGAATTCTTCCCCAATTCTCCTTTATGGCAGAGCACACCTCCCCACAAGTGTGCAGCCTATATTTTGATTTCTTAATGGATCACAAAAGTGGAAAGCGACATAAGACCACCTTCCTTTCTCATATCATCAACTTCACCTGAGTGAAACATCTAAAATCCTATATGCTGGGGGGGGGAGGAACCACCACAGTGGGGTTTCGTATAATGTGGACCTCAGAGATTATGTTTTTTCTAGAGAGGTACGGATCAGTGAAAGACACCTCTCTCATTCTCTGACAGCTATTAGATTCTGCAGGCTCTCTGACAAACTCTCTTTCCTGTTTTGTGATTTTGTTGTTGCTGCCTGCCTTCAAGTCATTTCTGACTTATGGCCATCCTACGGTGAACCTATCATGGTTTGCTCGGGGTGGTGGTGGTGCCATTGCCTTCCCCTGAGGCTGAGAGCATGTGACTTTGCCCAAGGTCACCCAGTGGGATTCAATGGCAGAGTGACTTTTCCAAGACATGTTCTTTCAACCTTCTGTCCAGGAGGAATTCCAAAATGCCATCCATTTGGAGCCTGACCAGGGTGACCAGACTTGGTCCTCCTTTTCCAAGATCTGTCCTCTGTTTCTGCCTTTTCTGTCCACGAGGAATTCCATAATGCCCTCTATTTAGAGCCTGACCAAGGTAACCAGACTTGGTCTTCCTTGTCCAGGACTTGTCCTTCATTTCAACCTTTTGGTTCATGAGGAATTTCTCCCTAGTGCATTGCTCAAATAAGTCCTCCAGGCTTAGTGCATCTGGATAAAGAAAACGCCTGGGAGTTCCTGGGTGGGGACTAGAGAGACTTGCTTCCTTCCTTGCATCCTTCCTTCCTTCCTTCCTTGTTGCTTCCTTCCTTCCTTCCTTGCTCCTTCTTTGTTTCCTTGCTTCCTTCCTTGCATCCTTCCTTCCCTCCTTCCTTCCTTGCTTCCTTGCTTCTTTGTTTCCTTCTTTGCTTCCATCCATCCAGCCTTTCTTCCTCCCTTCCTTGCCTCCTTATTTGCTTCCTTCTTTGTTTCCTTCCTTCTTTGCTTCCTTCCTTGCTTCCATCCGTCCTTCCTTCCCCCTTTCTTATTTCCTTCCTTCCTTCCTTCCCTCTTCCTTATTTCCTTCCTCCTTCCTTGTTTGCTTCCTTGCTTCCATTCACCCATCCGTCCTCCCTTCCTTGCTTCCTCTTCCTCCCTCCCTCCCTCCCTTGCTTGTTTGCTTCCTTGCTTGCTTCCATCCTCCCTCCCTTCCTTGCTTCCTCCCTTCTTTGCTTGCTTCCTTGCTTCCATCCATCCTTCCTTGCTTGTTTCCTTCCTTCCTTGTTTGCTTCCTTCCTTCCTTGCTTGCTCCCCTCCTTACATCTTTCCTCCCTCCCTCCCTCCTTGCTGCTTGCTTGCTTCCTCCTTCCTTGCTTGTTGCTCGCTTGGAGTTGTCGCATTCCCGGTGCGCTTCCAGGCGAGGAGGCGGCGGGGGGGGGGGGGGAACCAGTGAGGGCCAGGAGGAGGCAAGGAAGGGCAAAGGCTTCCCCGGAGCTTCACCTCCCTCACTGCCCATGTGCAGAGGGGGTCCGCGCAGGCTCCGCACAGGCTGTGCACATGCTCAGTAGGAGCACCATGGAGCCTTCCCCGATGCAGGGCTCATTTTGAGAGAGAGAGAGAGAGAGAGAGAGAGAGAGAGAGGGAAAGCCATTGCTGCTCTCCCCCTTCCCCTCCCCTGCCCTTTGGAACCATGGCCCCAGGAAGGCTCCGGCTATAAGAAGCCTTCCCCAGGAGAAGAAGAGGAGGAGAAGGAGGAGGGCCAGGGGGAGAGTCCTCCCAGGCACCCCTCACCTTTGTGGTAAGTCAGTCCCCCACCTTGGGCTGCCAGGGAGGGAGGGTGGCTGGGGGGCTGCTTGGTTGGGGAGGTCTGGAGGGGGATGCTTAGGGAGAAGGGGCTTGAGGAGCCCTCTCTGCTTCAAGGGCGATGCTGGCCTTCCCATCCCTCGCCGTTGCAGAGAGGAGGCTGCTTTCAGCACCTTGGAGAGCAGCACCCTGCAGCCCTCCTGCCTTGCCTGCTTCTGCTGGGCCCCAAGGCAATAAAAGGGCTCCTGGGGGCTGCCAGGCAGGGAGGGGAAGAACAGCTCCTCTCCTTGGCTTCTATTATCTTATTCTCTGGGGCTGTTTTTGTAATGCCTGGTTTACAAATATTCAGTGAAACAGGTGTATGTGTAGGTATGCTTTCCTTCATGCATCTCAGCTACTTTCCCAAACAAATTCCCCAGCCACAGATTGATTACCCCCTCACACCATGTATTTACTACCACCCTGCCTGTGTCAGGTTTATTATAATTCGATTTTAAAACTCTTTTATTTTGGAATATATTTATTTCTTTTTTTAAGGTGGTGGTGGTGGGGAGATATTGTAATTTTATGTATTATATTGTATGTGGATGTTTCAGTGTGAGCCACTCTGATTGTCTTGCTACAGCAGAGTGGGATGTAAATAAAAGTTTTATTTATTTATTTTTATTTTAGTAAGTTATTCCGATATATGGTTGTGTGTTTATGCACGATTTATAAATAATAGAAAGGTCTATGTTTAGGTATACTGTCCTTCATGCATCTCAGCTACTTTATTTGTTATTTTATTCTGTTACATTGTTTTTAATGCATGGTTTGTAAATATTCAGTTTAAAAAGGTGCTTTCCTTCATGTAGCTCAACTATTTTATTTCTATTATTTTATGCTGTTGTGCTGGGTTTTTTTTATGTATCGTTTGTAAATATTCCATTAAAAAGATGTATGTGTACATATGCTCTCCTTCATACATCTCACCTACTTTATTTATAGTACTGTATATTATTCTGTTGTTTTTGTGTGCGCTGTTTATAAATATCCAATTCTAAAAAGATGCATGTGTAGGTATGCTCTATTATTTTATTCTTTTTTTAATGCTTGGTTTGTAAATACTCAATAAAATAGGTGTATGCGTAGTATGCTCTCCTTCATACATGCCAGCTACTTTATTTATAGTATGTTATTCTGATGTATGGTTGTGTTTTTTTGCATGATTTATAAATAATAAAAAGGTGTATGTTTAGGTATACTGTCCTTCATGCATCACAGTTACTTTATTTATATTATATTATTTTATTCTCTTGTATGGTTGGTTTTTATGCATGATTTATTTTAAAAAAGGTGTATATGTAGGTATACTCTCCTTGGTAGTGACCTTATTTATATTATTTTATTCTGTTGTGTGGTTGGTTTTATGCATAATTTTTAAGTATTCAATTTTTTAAAAAATGTGTTATGTGTAGTTATGGGGCATTGAGTTTGCACTGCTGGACTGGAGGGATATTGTATTTTTGGTGATAGAGAAAGTAATAATTATGGTGATAACAATAACAACAATAACAAATATTAATAATATTTTATTAATAATAAATAATTATTCAGCACCTCAGCCATTATTATTTTATTAATGTCCTGGCTATGTTGCATTCCAGACATTCAAGGGTCAAAAGAGAAACCTCAGTACAACAGATCCTTGAAAGGGACATCATCATCATCATGATCATCATCATTATAATTGCTTACCCACCTCTCCCTACAACTGAGGCAGTGAACAACAACAGTTAACAGACAAACACCATTAGTTAAAAAGACATCAGCTGAATTACATATCAGTTTAAAAAGACAAACAAGATATACACATATTAAAACAACCCACATTTAAAATTCATCATTGAAAATTTACCATTTTAAAAAAATCATCTGGATAAGCTTGCCAGAAGAGACTGGTCTTTAATGCACTTCTAAATCTGGGTAGTCAATTCAGCTGTTGAATCTCTTCTGGCAGGAATACATGCCCTGTTCCTACTTTGGGGTAGAAAAGAGTGTTGTTATTATTGTTCAAAGAGTTAGTCTTGTTAGGATTGTCCAAGCTATTGGATTCCCCATCCACCATATATGGTGTGAGAGCTGGACAGTAAAGAAAGGGAGGAAGGGGGGATGCAGTGAGATAGAAAAATACACACAAATGCCACCAGGCACCAGACTGGAGAGGGAAAAAAAGATTTACAAATCTGAAGAAATCAAGAAGTTGGTTGGAACTGTATTAATATTGTAAATATCTGGTAACACACAAGTGAACACACAACAATCGCATTCATATCAATAACACATGTTGAAGGTGTCTTGAATGTATGCTATTGTTATATATCTCAAATATACATTATTGTTATGCAACTAATTGTTTTGTTTTACTTTCAACATGTGCTATTGATATGCATGTGGCCGTTGCATGCTCACTTGTGTATTATTGAATACTTACTATATTAATACATCTATCAAACTTCTTTTTTTTCTCTGCAATAAAGAAAGGGGACATGAAGAAAATCAACTCATTTGAGATGTGGTGCTGGAAAAGAGTGCTGAGGATACCATAGCTGGCCAAAAAGACAAGTGGTTTTTTGAACAGACCAAACCTGAACTTTCCCTGGAAGCCAACATGACTAAACTGAGGCTGACCTACTTTGGCCATATCATGAGAAGGAATGACTCATTAGAAAAGATAATAATGCTAGAGAATGTAGAAGGTAGTAGAAAGATAGGCAGACTACACACTAGATGGGTGGACTCGGTCAAGTAGGTCACAGACCTGAATCTGAAAAACCTAAGCAGTCAGGAAAATCAGTATGCAAAGGGATCTTGTAGCACCTTTTAGAGTGAAAGAAAGAAGCTGGTAGGACTTTTGTAACCTTTGCGAGTGTTTCAAACCATCAGTGGATATTTTAAAGAGAAAATAAACATCAGAGAGCAAAGGGCCCTCATGCACAAGCTGCAAAATGAACATGAAAACAAATAGGTAGCTAAAGTCATTTTTTTCATTGACACAGGATTCATCTTGTATACCTGTGTTTCAAAAGCACTTGACTGTTGTTGTTTTTTAAGGACAGCCTGTGTAACTTTGACAACAAATGTCCCTTTCCTCCTTTCCACACACCAACCTCACCAGCATGATTTGGCTCCTGTTTACCTTCCTCCTACCCTCCCTTCTAAGTGTCAAGACATTACTGAATTGCCCTCACAAAGGGTCAGAAAAGAGAAAGAAAGAGGGAATGAGAGAAAATGTGCATGTGTGCAAGAGATTCTTCCTAAATCATAATTCCAAACAGGCCTCCTTCATTTGATCAAACAGAGGGTTTCTGTTAAAGCCCTTCCCCTCTCCTATCAAAATAATAACAACAATAAAAAATTGTTTCCTGGTACACTACACTCATTTCAAAAGTATCTAACCCTCATCCTAACAAGAGCACCTTTGACCAGTTCATCACATCTCTCTGGTTCCTACACTACATTCATATGGTTAGCTACTCTCCTTGGCTTTAATCAACATACTTCCTCCTGCCTTTGTCCCCCAGTGACCATAGTTAAAACTGAATTTGTTACTTCATCTCTATATTCATAAGGTTTTGAATTTCAACTGACATTCTCACACACAAACTGCTTATATCAGTCTGTCTCTGGACTGCTTATATCGGTCTGTCTCTGGACTTTCCACTCAAGTCTATAAAGGCTCATGTTACCAGCTTCTTTCTTTCATTCTGAAAGGTGCTACAAGATCCCTTTGCATACAGATTTACCTGACTGCTATGTATCTGATCAACTATTGTTGTTGTTAAATGCCCTTGAGTTAACCCCAACTCATGGCGACCCTATGGATGAAATATCTCCAAGACACCCTGTCCTTTACTGTTCTGCTTAGCAGATTCAGGAATTTGATCTACTTGACTGAGTTCACCCCATCTAGCGTGTAGTCTGCCTCTATTTCTACCACCCTCTACCTTCCCTAGCATTATTATCTTTTCTTATTAGTGCATATAGGAGTGCATGGCAAGAGAGATGTTCTTGTTACATTGCTAGCAGGGCAAGGGAGACATCACTACCATCACCACTGCTGCAGCAGGAGAGGAAAACACCCTTGTGATCACAGCATGACTGAGAGAATGGAGAGCCCCATGTCTACTCATTTGGCTGGGAGCCCCAGTTGCTGTTGCTCTGGGCATAAGAAGATGCCTCTTCTGTTGCTCTTGGAAAGAAGACAAGAATGTCTTCTGTTGCTGCAACTTAAAGGATATAAATATCTTTCTCCTTTTAAGAAAAATGTAGGCAGCCTCTGCATTTGAAATAAGGAAGAGAAGGAAGGATGGAGAAACAGAGGTATGCAGCTGGTGCTGTAAGATTCAATCACTTTGCTGTAGAGAGCGAAGGCTGGAAAAATAACTGCATATGTCACTGAGACCATAAAATGCAGAAGGGTTCCCCCCTCCTTCCCAGTCAGTGCAGCTAGAAGCAGGAAAGCAGTGTTTAGTATTTAACATGAATACTTAGCCCAGCTGGAAATCTATTGATATGAAATAACCACTAAGTAAGTGCCATGCAAATACTGTGTAATACTGAAATATTGTCAGTGATGCAGATCACCCTGCAGTTTCTGTTTCCTTTTGCAATTGGCATAATAGATGTAAGGCTGATAAAAGTGGGACAAGTAATGATGTCTTTGTTCATTACAATTAAAGGTACATAGTTTGGTTAATGTTTTAATTGTGTGGAACTTAACTAAACATTTTAGTGACAATAAGAAAGTTAATAGTTTACCTTAAGGCTTGAAGGATGAGGCCTTGAATTCATATTCAGTTTCTTCTTAATTATGCGTGATTAAAAAGCAACAAGCCAAATCAACTGCTCATCTCCATTATTAAGCTGAGGGAACCAGCATTGTCAAAGACAACTCCATGGTCATGTGGGCAGCATGACTGCATGGAATGGTGTTACCTTCCCACCAAAGTGGTACCTATTTATCTACTTGCACTTTTATATATCTTCAAATTGCTAGGTTGGCAGAAGCTGGGACTAATGATGGGAGCTGTGGTGCTTGGGTGTTTTGTTTGTTCCTATGCACAAATAATTGCATTCAGGGTTCTGACTCTATTTTTGTTTATTTTTAGTTTTGCTTCTTGTCTGTCCTTAACTGCTTGAAAAGTTTCATCTATCATACATTTAGGCTCCTCTTTCTTTTTGGCTGCTGTATTCTCTTTTTGCATACCTCCCTGACAATGTGTCTGGCTTCAGTCCAGATTTTTCCCCCTCCTGGTCAATTAGGCCTAATAGTGCAAACCTAAGTTTTATATCATCTTTACATTCCATGGGGATATTCTTCAGGTTGTATTCTGGCATGATGGTTGGTTTAGTGTTCTTCTTTAGCTCTGCTCTAATTTTTGATATCAACAGTTGTAGTATTCACAGCACAAAGTCTTGGCTTGGGACCACCACTCTGCTGGTTCAGAGTATGAGGCAAGTGAAATGACCACATTGTCCTGGTCTTGAGGAAGGCTGTTTTATTTAAACAAGTAAAATAAAATAAAGGTAAGGCATACACACGCACACTCAAGACATAGGTACACACTCTAGATTCAGATAGGCATGTAAGAGAAATAGAAATTTAAGCATACTTGGCCACACAGAGCTGCAAGCTGCTGCAGAACAAAAGCCCTTTTTAAAAAGCAACATACATATTCTTCCTTAATCTTCTCACCATAACATCATCTCACTTACAGATTTTGGGCCAAGCAAAAGGGAGACATTCCCATACCAATTACTGAATTGTTTAATCAGGTGTTGAGATGAACTGGAACATCTTCTCTACTTGGATGCCATTCCTCTACCTCCTTACATCATCCAGATACAGGGAGAAATTTCCTTGACTCATTCTCTAATAAGGTAAGCAAGGCCTATAAATTTATACTGCAGCCTGAACCATACTTTTTGCTAAAGCCATAAGCTCCAGGCCTAACAACAGTTCATGACCTGTATCAAAAATCTACTCCAGTTCATGTTTTTTGCAGAGAGAATGGAGCTTCTCCATCTTCTTATACCAATTATGTAGTCTATTTGATTTTTCTATTGGCTGTTATGTGACATCCATACATACAATTGTTTTTTTTTGGTTGCTTGAAAATGTGTTTACAATCACCTATGATTAACAACAAGTCCTGTTTTGTTGTGTGATCAGTTTCTCTCAGGGCTCCAGCATAGAATCTTTAAGTTTCTTCTTCTGCCTCTGTAGTTTGAACATAAAGTTGGATTATGGTTATATTAATGGGTTTTCTCTGTTGTCTTATTGATAGGATTCAATCAGACTTCGCATTATGTCCTATGACTGCTATTGATACATCTCTCCTCATTATTAAGGTCACTCCGTTTCTTGTTAGACTTTCATTTCCTGAGTAAACTACTGTGTAGTTATCTAACTCAACTGTCAACTTAGCCTGCTTACCCCAAATATTGCAATGTTTATCTATTCCATTTCTTCCTTTGAAACAACAACAACAACTATGCATAGGTTCCCCTGATTCATGCTTCTCACATTCCATGTTCCTATAATATTTGTTGTGCAGATTCAGACTTTCCTTTCCTCTTGGAGCACATCAACTGCTGAACATCCTGGCCTGAGTCCAACTGAGCCTTTAACCACAGAGTTGCTCGTAGTTGTTGCTCTGCTGTACCCCAATAGCTTGTTGAGAGCCTACCAGCCTGGGATTGTCATCTTCTGACACTATCACTTGTTTCATTTTGGATTGTCTCATCATAGGGTTTCTATGGTAAAAGATTTTCAAAAGAGGTTTGCCATGCCTCCTTCTACATACCACTAACATTTGTTAACTATGGTGCTACCGCCATTGTTTTTGAGAGATCTTCCACCAGATCATACCCCACTACTGCTGCTGCCCTGTCATTGTTTGGCACATTTAGTCAAGGTCCATAGCAAAAGCCTGTCTGGAATGGGAGACCCTGCTAGCAGCACTGCTGTCATAAGCATAGATTCTTGCCTCAAAGGAACATGTAGTCCCACCACCATGGAAAGGTAGTGCCATTGGTAGGATTTGTAGGGTAGAGTCAGTAAAATCAATGGGACTTACTCATAACAAAATTGTTAATAATAGTTTTAACTATTGTGTTCCAAAGTATTTTTAAAACAATGTTTGAGCACTATTCTTTTAGTTGAGGGATGATATAAAACTAAAATACTGAAGAGTATGTCTCAGTTTAGCTCCAGCTCCATGCCTTATCTCATTCTGGTAATGAACTCCTTTTGTAAAGTGTGTAGGAACAATTATAATTAGAAGTTGTACATTTATCAGACTGATAAATTTTCACCAGCCATCTTCAAAGTTTGGGAAAGTCAGGTATGTTATATCCAGTAATTGACTGCCAACAAAATATATTTCAATACCTTATATATACAGTATTTAAAATGGAATCTGGAAAGCTTATGTTTTGCATTTCAACCTACAGAATCCTCAGCCAATATGGGCATACTGGGAGTTGTAATACTTTTTTTAAAAAATTATGATTTTCAAAGGCGTTTTCTTGTTAGGTAAATTATGAGACTTCCACACTCATAAGACACCTCTCTCTCTTTCTTTCTCTCTCTCTCTCCTTTCTATCACAGGTCAACTTTTCTTCTGGAATTCAACTCCCCACAATGAAGTTTTTACTGGCAATTCTTGTGTTTGTTTTTTTCTCCTTATATGTTGAAGAAGTCTATTCCAAAGAGAAATCATCAAAGAAAGGAAAAGGGAAAAAGAAGCAATATCTCTGCCCCTCGTAGGTTTCTTTCTTTTAAAAAAATAACTGTTGATGAAAGTGTTGATTGAACTGTAACTTACGAGAAAGCATACCAGATTAGTAGATTGGTAGTTTTCCAGTAAAGTGAGGCAGCATTTAAATAGTCAGTAGTTGTTCGCAATAATGTACTCACTGTGTTAAAGATTTATTACAATCTGTTCCAGTATAACATGTTATACTGGGACAGAAATATTCAGAATCAGAGAAAGCACTGAGTTATCTAATGGACTGTAACATAGAAACATGTCCATCACATTTGTTCTGTCATATAAGCTCTGTGGTTAAAATAAGACATCAAGCTGCAATTATAAAATGATAATCAGATGTGAATATGTGATCAGAATCAGGACTTATATTTTAAAATATTTATTAGTCATTTCAATTTATTTATCTCAAAACTGGCATGCCATGTGAAGGCCCTATAGACACCAAGTACAGGTGGTTTGTCCCTATTGAATACAAGAAAAGATATGCTTTGGTGAAAAAATTACCTGGGGTAAATTCCTTTTATTGGAACACTTCAAAGTAGAAAACAAATTACTACTCAAACTTGTACGTAGTTTATATTTTAAAGTTGCAGAGTTCTGTTTTATTTTAGTTGTCTGTATATTTTAGTCTGGTTTCAGTTTTTGTTAGCATATTTATGCATGCTTATATTGTTCTGTATAGGAAATGCATACATTTCTGAATAAACTCACACAAACTGAAATGCTTTTGTTCATGCAAACACAATTGTGGGGAGTTACTGCTCTGAAATAAGGGCTTGTCACTATAAATTGTTGTTGTTCTGTTGTTGAACTGGATCCAGATTTTGCTATGTGCAGCTGGGCTGGCAGAAGTGGGATTCCCTGTTCTCTCCTTTCCAAAGCAGCATTCTCCCCATGCAATATACAGGGTTGAAGAGCTGCTGAATGGGATGGGTTGTGGTGCGTAGAAAAGAGAGCACTCCCCAAATAGCCATTCACCAGTGACCTGAGGTTTATGTAACCACCTTGTAAACAGATTATCTGAAAGTGATGATGAGAATCAAATTAACCATCTGAATATTATCAATATATGGGGGAAAACAAACCCAGGAGAGAAATAAGATTTGTTTACCTACTTGAATATAAACAACAGGCTTCCAAAGTGCACACTATCACAAGTCGGCATTTGATAAATGCTTGACTAAATCAACCGTAACTGCATACATACACTTTACGCTAATTTGGAATATCCTTGGCTTTTAAAATTATATTGCATGAACACATAGGATTGAGGAAACATTCTGAATGAGACCACAGAGAAAAAAATAAAAATTTCTTCCACTTTTAAAGTTTAATAAAATTTCGGGGCTCAACAGACAGTTTTTAGCTGCCCGTCTTTGTCCTTGGTCAGTGCTGCAGCAGCCACACACTGCGGCACCAACCAGCTCTAGGCAGCTTCTTTAAAGGGGCAACATTATGGCACTCATGCGCCATGATGATGCAGCTTCTGCGGAGTGCTGTTTGGGTGCTCCAATGCCCATGCATCATCATGGCACACCCTGTGTAAGGAGGGGCATGCCAACATAGTTCCCTGGGTGACAATAGTAGGGCTAGGCGCGTGTGGATGCCCAATCCTACCTAGCCCTACTTTTGTGACCAGGTCGGTGCAAAGCACCCATCTCTACTGGCCCTTTGTTAACTTTTTATATGTCTATGTTATGTGGAAATTGTTGCAAATATTTATTTAGCAATCCACAATCCATATATAGCTCAGGTTGTATGAATTGTCTGTGTTTAAAGACATTGTCATATGCTGGACAGTTCTGTAGTGCAATATATCTTTTATTAAATATTCTTGATCTGGTAGATTTCCCAGTATCTTGTAGGCAACCTTCAGTATTTTGTAATTGTTCCTTCAGGGTAATCTGTGAACCGTATACTAGTTTCCAGTGTTGTATTTACTGGTAACAGTACGAAGTTGACAAAATGGACTACAGAGCTGAAAATCTGCACGGGAAAAAAAGTTAATTATTATGTTTTAGGCAAATATTTACTAGAAATGCTTTTCCATTTTCCAAATAGGAGAATTACTCATGCCTTTGTTTAGACTTTGTTATATAATTATTAACTGTTTTGAGAGGCTTTTCTTCTGTTTAGATTTTAGTCAACTTGTTTCAACAATTGTGTTGCATAGTAATGACCATAAAAGGTTTATCAGTTCAACTTGAATAGCTAACTTTTCATTGGATTATGGTTTTTAAATGATTTTTTAAATATCATCAATGTAAGTATCAGCTTTCTGCCTTTTCTTACCTCACCTTATGCCAGATGCATTGGTGCAGTTTCCGTATTCAGTATATATTTTTATTCCATGATATATATTCTAGGATTAGTTCATGGTACCTTTTGCTGAGGTGGGTCAATACCACAATAGATACTGAAGACTCAAATTTTTATCAAAGCTGTGTGATGGTTGGTGTGTTGTGTTCTGCCTGTGATTACCACAGGCAATTGGTTGCTCATTGTAGTTCAAATATTATTGCTAGACTCATCATATCAATGAAATTTACATATTGTTGATTGAACATTCAATAATTGGTTTAGTGGGGGTTATCACATTGGGGCCAGCAACTGGTTTATTCCCTAGACCAGATAGGCAACTGTTGGTCTGATGAAGCAGCTCTTCTTAGCTACTTATACATACTGTAGGAATGGCATCATGAATTACGACATTATATTGGCTCATCAGTTGGCATATCTACCCCATCCCATACAATTATTTGCTGGCATAATGATCCATAGGATACTTATTGTATAATGTTATGACATGTTTTGTTGTACAAGAGCTCAAATTTATTCCCTTGTTTACTTCTGTATACTTCTGGTTGTCCCTTTTCTTGGGCTATGCCTGGGTAAAACATGTCTTGAATAAAGGCTAATATCTGATACATTAATTCTGAACATATGCTGTTCAGAATAGCATGTATAATGATGCCATCATTTAATAATGGAAACAAAATGTGTGGTTTTATGATAACTTGGACAGTGCTTCAGTCTTTAACATACCAGAAACAGGGTGATTTCATGAGAGAGCTTTTGCATATATTGAGAGAAGGAAGCATGACTGAGCTGTACTGTTTGTTTTCATGTCTCTCCTCTAACATTTGAAAAGGGAACTTGCACATTTATCTCATACAGTATGGAGAAATACATATTCTATTTGGTTCTATTTGGTGACAGCACAAACATCTCTTGTAGAACAACATGACTTCCCTTTTCAAATGTTCCAGGTTAAAAAACCATGGAAACATGAATGCTTGTTGATGAATTCTTTTTTGGAGCTTGTTGGAATGTGTGAAAAAGGAAAGATAAATCAAAAGAATAAAACCAGTCACACATAACATAATAATGAAGAGTTTTCAGACACATTAAAGAGTTTCAGATATACTGTGTGTACATTGCATCTTTCTGACTAAATTGTTTGAAGGTAGATACACATTCATAACAACTGTATGCTATGCTGAGTCCCTCCCCCGCCGCCCCCCCCCCCGGTAACTAGGAGATGGTTTCTGATAAGCATTTCTCCACAAGTGTTCCTATTCTTATTGATCCTTCATCGAATTTCTCTGATCTGTTTTAAGCATTTATAATCTGGCCTTTGAAATTTAGAATCAGGAATTCATGCAAGATTTTTAAAAAGCAAACACATATTAGGTTTTATTCAAGACATTTTTTACCCAGACTTTAACAAGGGCTATACTGTGGCCTAATAAATAACAAGTGAAACCTGATACAAACCACAACAGTGTTCTTGTTCATGTCTCCAGTCAGCCATACCCTTTCTGTGGCTGTTCCCTTTTGCTCTCACCCTGTGTAGTGTTCTAGGCTCATTCCTCATTGAGCCATTTTGTCATTCCAATGAGGTACTGTTAAAAAGAAAGGGATATCAAAGTATACTCAATGTTTTTGTGCCAGTTTAAAGCTTATGGTTCATAGTATTTTCTCCCTTGTGTTAGGGTACTGCTGACCTGAGTACATACGGATCAACACTGGTAAAATAAGTTAGTATATATGGGTCTGGAATCTTGTTAGTGGCTTATGCACATGTATGTCTTGTTTTTGAATGAAGCACTGGATGTTATTCTGTTGCCTTTTGTGTAACATTAAAAACTCACCCACCTGCAGCAATCAAAACCTGGAAGGGTCTGTTGATACTGCTGCTTAATGGGGAGCAGAGGGAGCGGGGAGGCAATTCCAATGAGGTACTGTTAAAAAGAAAGAGATAGGAGGGTATACTCCATCTTTGAGTGCATTCCCATTTCTTTCTCCCTCTGTCAATCTCTGAATAGTTTTCTTCCCTCTCTCCTCCCCATTTATAAGCACCAATGGCAGCTTTTCCCAGGATTTGGCAGCTGTGGGAGGAGGTTTCAGATGCGGTACAAAGGACTACCCCTTGTGTGTCATCTCCCCTCAAAAAGACACATTCTGCTTGGCCACTGTGGACTGAATAGTTAATAGGCAAAATAGATTTATGAAATGGCTACTATGAATATAAACAGTATAAAAAACAACCCACAGAGATTTTTATTTGATTTATATTATAGCCTTTCTTCAAGATTTGATAGTTCTTTACCCATCTGTCCTCCATAACAATCCTGTGAACGCTGAGAAAGTGACTGACCCAATGTCACACAATGAGCTTTATTGACTGAGATTTGAATTTGAGTCTCCTGTCCTAATCCAGTACTCTAGCCACTACAACACCGGCTCTGTGTACAGACCAGAAACCTGTTCTCCAGTTAAGTGAGTTGCATGCTGACTGAAGTCCAGGTGCTTCCCTAAAAAACAAAACAACTCTCAATGAAACATTTCTAGGTCCATATCTGATTATAAACAGATAAATTCACAGGGAGAGAGTAAAAACTACCACTGTATCACAGTATCATTTTATTCTGCAGTTCAATCTGTAGACATGCAGATGAAATCTTCATTACAAGCCTTAGGGTATTACTGGATTAATCAGTATGTTTGAGTGATTAATGTTTTGGGTCCAGATTAAAACTGTGAGCTGATCTGATGAAGCAGAAACAAACTCTTAATTCTTCTTCTATCTACTTTGTAGTCTCTCTTGTAGTCCATGGGTAGGTAGCTCCCAGGATTGGGGAAAACACTGACACCCCCTAGATCCACTAAGCCCTTCCTGTTGTTGCTGCTTCTGCAGTGACAAAGTTCCAAAAATGTTTTTTTATTTAAATAAATGTGTATCTCTTCTGTGCTGTGTTTACGGGTAAAATGCAGTCCCTCTCACATCTTGGGCTACATCCTTGGAGGTTGTAACCCAGGTCCTAGCACAGAATCGGACAGGAAGGTAGGCCACAATAATGGAAGCCAGGAGAAGAAAAGGGAATATTAGAAGAAGAATTTTCCCTTTTGCTGGTGTTCTCTTCAGACATGTCTCTAAACATCAGTGGAATCTGAATTGGAGTGGGGGAAAACTGTGTCATCCTAGTGTCAAACTTAATCTTCCTTTCCTCTTGGTCTTTGTGTGTGGGCTGGAGGGGAGGGGAGCTTAGTCTGCCCTATTAAAATTGCACTTTTTGAGCAGAAATAAGTGATTTCCTTGGATTTATGCCAGGGAATGCTATCACTGCAAAATAATCTCTTAATATGGGGTGGCAGCTTCCCTAAGGATATGAAGAGTCTTCTGCATTGGAGGGACATATCAGCAAAAGCTCCTCATGGTAGCATAAGCTATAGAATCCCCCCCCCTCCCCGACCTCCAGTGGTTGGGCAGATAGCAAGGATAGGTACATATTTCCCTGGCATTTTTTAAAAATGATTACAAAATTTGATAGATTCAGTAATACACACATATACTTCATCAAAGTCACCTAGCAGCATGGGATGTTTATCATTTGAATATGAATCATTGTTGCTCATGTATATTTGATGATGTTTTCAAGAAGTCGGTTTTTAAGTTACAGAATTTTGACTTTGTTGGTGGGCTTTTCTCTATTAGAATCCAACCTACCATTTAAAATTTGAATTTTTGTAGCTGCTATTATTTGCCCAATGCCATTACTTGCCTCAGGGATACCATAAATCTACAGGCAGCTTGAAGGCACACACACACACACATTAGTCAACACTGCATTAAGGTATGCCATGAGTCTGATGTCAATTGAAAAAGTGATAAAAGATTGAGGAGGTATTGGTTCTTATGTTTCCCTGTGTGCCGCTGCCCCTTGCTGCTTAATCATTGCCAGACATCCTGTTCTATGAATGTGTTTGCAACAATGTGATTACCTATCTACTAACCTTCTGTCCTCTCGAGTTTCTTATTTGAATCTTGCTGAATAGACAAAGGAAAACAGAGTCACTGCCACAGATAATGTATGACAGTACTTTCGTTGGAGATGGACAATCTCTTTATCTGTTCTGGGGCAATCAAAACTTTCAGATCATGTGATATCTGCAGCCCTCTAATGGATGGTCATTATATGTCCTGCATCATTATGTGCTGACTATAAAACAATATAACAGCTATCAAAATCACTTGTACTCTGTGCTTACATCCAGGCACAGTACATCAAGACGTTTTAGGACAGCAGTGAATTGTTTGGGATGCCAAAGAACTCAGTGGTGGTTATTGGCTTCTGTGTTAGGGATACAGTGAGTCTGTGCCGGATTTTATTACACATTTTAAAGATGCTTTTGAAAACGATGAACCTGTTTGGAGAAGTTTCAGCACTTTGGATAGCTTTTTAAAGTCTGGAAGGGAACTCAGAGCAGTTTTACCTCATCCCTCACATGGAATCCACTTAGTGTTACTGCTGCAAGGAATACTGGTATATTCAAGTCTATCATTCCCCCACCCCCAGTCACTATAGTATATCCGCACTCTTCTACCCCCAAAGTATATTGCATGAAATTCAGTTTCCCTGCCATTGGAATGTTCCTTCCTCTATGGTGCATTTTTGTGACATTATTACATACAGCTTTTAAATTGTGATTACACAAGGAAAGAAGCACCATTGTTCATACTAATTGTTCATACTTTGACCCATAGCTGCTCTGTCCCCGAGCCATCCCTTTTCAGTGACAGGGAAAACCCATCAGTGACTAGGGAAGCCTGCAAGTTCCCAGGTGCAACATGTCAGTCTGAAGGCAGTTTTGCAGTTGTGAGTCATTTTCATATGAAAAGCTTGAATCAAATATAAAGTATAAGGTATGTAAAGTATAATTTAAAAAAAATAACCAGTTTTGTTCATTTTTAACAGGCAGCAATCAGCTGAAGACCTTGCAAGGGTACCAGTTAATTCCACCAGCAACATCTTGAATAGACTTCTGGTTAGTTATGATCCCAGGATAAGACCAAATTTCAAAGGTTAGTTTATGTACAATAAATGTGGTTTACTTTGCAGTTATGTCAACATCTGAATGTTGCATTAACCATCAATTACATTTTATTTTCTTGCAGACACATTTGGAGACCCAACAGAGTGAAATGTTTTAAGTGCTGGACTAGGACTTTGATAGACAAAGTCTGAATCCCCACTGTGCCATAGAAAAGCTCACTGGGTGGTCTTGAGAAAATCATAGTTTCTCAGCCAAAAAGGACAGCAGTGGCAAATAACTTCTGAATAAATCTGGCCTAGAAAAGCCTAGGATAGGGTTACAGTAAGTCAGAGCTACATAATAAGAATGACAACAGCATTATTATTAACAACAAATGGTGAAACTTGCCATGGTCACAGCACGATTGCAGCCAGAGCGGCCTGAGGCCGCTCCTTGCTGCCCATCTACTTCATCCCTGAGTCTTTAAGATCTTCAGGGAAGGGCTTTCTTATGGTCCTACCATTTCCATCGGCTCAGGTGGCTGTATCACATTTCCACTGTTGTCACAGGCTTGCCTGATAAGTGTACATGACATGGCTATTATGATGGCTGCTGCCAAGATTTTGACTTTTCCCTCTTGGGAGATTGGGCTGGCCACCTGTCTGTTCTCTTTTTTCCATAATTTCTTATTTAAATAGGCATGTGGAAATTATTTGGCTGTACAGAAAGCTATGTGGTAGTGGATTTTTCTCTTTATAGTCCTGTTTTTAAATTGATATTATACTTTTTTACACTGAAGGTATTTTAACATGGTAGCTGATTTATTTATTTTTAAAAAGGTATCATTGGTTTTTTTTTAGTTGTATATTGATTTAATCCTGGTGTTTTGGAGGAAATAGGTACACACAAATTAATATGCATATTGTAAAATGTGAATGGGTAAAGTGGGGAAATATGCAGAGATGCACTTCTGTTAATGGGAAAATGAGTAAGCTAGAAGAATACATAAAATTTACCAATTATTTGCATGTGAAACACAGATATATATGCACAGCAACTTCATTGCACCATACAAAACAAGGATGGGAGGAAAATAGAGTATTTGGAGAAATACAAATCAAAATGGAGAGGTTTTCATATTCCTAGGTACACCCTTCTTACACAGTGTCTTGCCCAAATGCAACTTTGATTTTTCTGTATTACAGCCTGGCATTGTATTAATTGGCATTGTTGCCACTCAGTATCCACAAAATACTCAACACTGTGAAAATGCTTTTTTTTTTTTTTTAATGTAGCCCAGAAGTAAGGAAAGAAAAGCAAACTGGCAATTGTTGCAGTTATTCATCCCCTTGCAGCACACCTAAATAAGCTCTGGTGCAACCCACTGCATCCAGAAGTCACTGAATGGAGTTCACCTTTCTGCAGTTACTATGCCACATAATTTCAGATTAAATGCACCTGTTTCTGAAAGGCTCCAGAGTTTGTGGGAGAATATATTTAAACAATTACCATCATGAAAACCAATGAACTATTAAAAGTCCAGGACAAGCATCCAACAAAGTTGGTCTATTAAAAAAATCCCTAGCTATGAACGTAACCCAGAGCAATGTTATATCTATTATTACAACATAGAGAGGACATGGCTCAACCATGGATTTGCTCAGATAAGGATTTGTACATTCTTTAGTCAGAGGAGCACCCAAGAGGCCAATGATGCTACAGAAATCCATACCTGAGATGAGAAAAAACATCCACAAAGCAGTCCTCCCTAAATCTTGCCCATAAAGCCAAGATTTGTAGAATTGTAGAATTCTACAATTCTACAAATCTTGGCTTTATGTGAAAGTGGCAAGAAGAAAGCCATTCTTGAAGCAAACCCATTATCAGAGCCCATTTTGAATTTGCAAGATGACAAGAGGGAAACACAGTAAACATGTAGAAAAAGTTTCTGTTGTCTGAGACCAAACTTGATTTTTGGGGTCTTGCTTCAAAATGCTATATGTGGCAAAAATCCAACAGTACTAATTTTCCTGAGATTGCTATCACCATGTTGAAACATGGTGGTGATAGCATTGTGTTGTAGGGTTGTTTTTCCTTTGTGTGGAGTGAGAAACTAGTCTGAGTAAAGACAATATGAATGGAACCAAATGCATGACAGTTTCAGAAGATAACTTTTTTCTTTCTTTGAAAGACTTGAGACTGGGGAGTGGGGGTTCACTTTTCAGCAGCATAACAACTCTAAATTCACATACAAATTAAAAAACAATTTAATTTTGAAAACAAGAATCTGAAAGTCTTAGAATGGCCCAATCAAAGCCCAGAACTTAGTCTGACTGGGAACCTGTGACAAGACATGAAAGATGCTGTTTGGCAATGGTCTCCAACCCCCTAACAGGTTGCCATCCAACCTGACAGCTGGAAGAACAGGCAAAAATTGCAGGATCAACATGTGCAAAGCCATTAAAGACTTATCCAAGATGACTACTTCTTCTTCTTTTTCCTCTTCTTTCTCTTCCTTCTCTTTATTTTTATCCCACATTTCCCTCAAAATAGAATTAAACTATTTACAATATTAAAACATTTTTTTTAAAAAAAATGCACTTCAAAAAGATAAAAAACAATTAAAAGCAATTAAAATGTGAATCAATATGGGTTCCTCTTAAAATCCCATCCATTAAAAACCTTCCATTTTAAAATCCTGTCAGAATGAAAGTGTTTTTGTCTGCTAATGGAAGGACAGCAAGAAAGAAGGCCCTTCAGGTCTCTCTGAGGAGACAGTTCCAGACCCTAAGCTCAGCCACAGATACATAGTGACTTGGTTACAAAACTAATATGGGCCAGTGTGCTTTTATTTACTTAACTTGTACCAGAATGAAAATATTAAAGACTTCTGAAATATTGAGATCTAATCTGTACCACAGAAATAATGCATTTTGACACCACTTTAACTGCCATGGTTCAATGCTGTGGAATTCTGGGATTTGTATTTTGTTGTAGCACCCAAGCTCGCTGATAGAGAATGCTAAATCTCTCACAAAATTAGAAATCCCAAGGCACTTAAAGCAGTATGAAACTGCTTTATTGCTGCAGTGCAGATTAGACCTAAGCATCTTGTGTACATGAAGTAGTAACAGTTATATTTAAATCAATGTTAGTTCCCTATTGTAAAAGAACAGAATGTGGAAAAGTCATGGAGAGGTGAATACTTTTTCAAGACACCATAGGTCACCATTGGGAATTTCTGTAGGTAAGAAGTCTTAAACAAATAATATGAAAAATAAATATAAATGCACTGGGTGAACAGAAAGCAGAACAACTAGTCAAGATACAGAGCACACAGTTCTGCTACTGTGAGATAAAACGGAAGACTATTGAGGCTGAACCTCTGTCCTCATGGGGCATCCAACACACTGAGCTATCTCCCTCTGCAGAAAAATGCAGGAACTAGAGTTAAAATTGCTAAAGTTATTAGAGAGCCACTTCTGCATGATAAGCTTCTATCTATGTGTGACAAAATTTAAATGCTTTAATTATATAACCATGACCCAATCTTTTTGGCTTTTCTTGTGGTGTTGGAGCAGAACTCATCATAGCAGAGCACTGACTGTAGCAAGTACCCATGTGACTGTCATGCTTACCTGGTTGAATGTCATAAAGCATATTTGGGCAACTTCCAAGAAGAGGGAAGCAGCACTTGAACCCGCAACAACTACTGGGGTCATACCCTGTTATTGTCATTCTGCCAGATTTGCTTCCACACAGACAGAATTTGGTGATGTAATAGTCCTTTTGGCAATAAGAGGAGCTTGAAGGGTCAGAAATGAAGAATGGAACTGCATGAGATCCACAGTTTATGTGCTGTCCACCCTGATATAAAACTTAGATTAGCCCAGTATTATAGGATTACATTAGTCATAATTTTATTTTTTGTATCCCGCCTTGCTGCCTGGGCAATCAAGGCAGCTAGATTAACATGAGCAAAACTAGCTGGTTTGTGTTCTCATGAGGGACTAACAGAATGGTCATTCCCATCCTCCACACCTTATGTTTATACACAAGGGGAAACAGACATGATGAGTAGTCTGATTTGTTTTAAGAGAAGATGTGGAGAACCTCAAGCCACCACATCAGGCCTTTCTGAGGTTTCCATTTTGACCCACTGAGATTCTACAGAGGACCACACCTCCTTCCCCATGGTGCCATCATTTAGTGGTTTTCTAGATCTTTTAAAAGAATGGAATGAGTCACATAAGTTTTAAGGCTTATTTAACGGCAGGAAGAGCTTTAAACTAAAATATGATGGTATTTTTTACCAAATCATTTTGCTTTTGTCCCCAAATATCATAGGAATGTATTCCTTGAAATTTACCTGACATTGAATCTGGTCCTCAGGCTGAAAGAGGTTTCCCACCTTTGTTTAAGAGTTTTCTGTATCTAATTTGTAATCCCTGTAATCAAGTAATCTCATATTAGTACCAAAATAGATGTGAAATCTGTTTTTAGAGGAACTGGAGGCAAAATGATGTGTGGGAGGACTCCAGTTTTGAAAAGGGCAGTGATGTTGGACATCAAAGTATAATTCTTTTCCCTGTGTCATTTTCCCAAAACTAATGGCTGCTCCCCTGAAGCTACTATCAGATCCTTTGAGGAAAAAGACATGCATCTGTATTGTGACTGTAGGTTCTCTATACTTTCTCCAGCAGGGTTAATAGCAGGTTGGACTGTCGAGAGAAATTTAAACTGGAGTCATGCCATTGCCAAAATCTAGTCAGAATTTAAGTTCTCTGCAGCTGCTTTGAGTCAACAGAGCATGGCAAAGACTTACATTTTCTTTCCTTTAATATTCAAATTAGCTTTGAGTCAGTCTAAATTAATATGCCATGCATGTTAAAGAGGAAAAACAAATAGAGGGATTCCTTCTTCTCCACTACCATTGCATTTTAAAATGAGCTCATTTCACCAGTAACAGTTGCCCTTATATGGTCATAACTCAGAAAGTAACCAAAAATTTACTCCTAGCTCTTCAGTCTTCCCTTATAAAGCACCACAGATCTAGAAATGGGATTGTTAATTCATTCTTTGATTTAATAAAAGTTTTAGAATGTAGGGGAGAAAATGAGAATGGGATTAATTGATAACCCTAAGACTGATGTTCTCTTATGTATATATTTTAGGAATCCCAGTTGATGTAGCAGTCAATATTTTCATTAATAGTTTTGGATCAATACAAGAGACAACTATGGTAAGAATGATTTTCCTTGGATATTTCATTTATTTACTGGAGATAAAAGTACCCAGTTTTGTATGGGATGGAATAGTCATCCATAGCTTCACACACCAAAATGTCCAGATGGAATACTCTAGGATGCTCCTGGAGTATTCTGGCCCTAAAGCTGCTCCAAATCCTCAGTTACGTCTGCATTCCAGATTGACACTGGGCAGCTATCTACATGCATGTCTTGCAGTGCTGCCCAGTGCTGCTGCCACTGGTGTGAGTCAAGCTGTTTAAGGTAAAAACAAGACACTCAGCATTGATTACATGGCTGGGTGCCTTGTTGTAACATCAGAGGCCGTGACATGCCAGCAGCAGTGGTGTCAGCCAACACAGTGGAACACATGTTAACAATCACCCAGCATTGCTCTGCAGCAATGGAAAATCTGGAGCAAAAGGTAAGTTGTTCAAATTTAATTTAAGGGAAAGCTGGCCTGGATTTGATGCAAAATGGCCTTCTGACATGAAGACAGTCTATATTTGAATTGGGGGCTTGGCCTTGTGTTGAGTGGACAGGGCAATGTGAGAGTGGGAAGAAACTGGTTTAAATGGCCTGTGTAGACATGTCCAAAGTTACACTGCTGTTATAAATGGACATGTTGTAATGAAGCCACAATCACTGAAACTCTTAGGTAAGCCCACTATTGTAGAATATACAATCTCCTGTTGGGAAGGTCTGTCGATTAAAGGAGTGTTGTCTCACAACAGGGAAAAGTACCAGCCCTATGACTCTATCTCTTGCCCTACTTCTTCTGATTTTGAAACTATATTACATTAAAAAAATATAAACTGATAAAGGGAGTATTTTTCTTAGGCTTAAATGATGTTGTTAGCTCCAACTAGAACAGACCCATTGAGTCAACAGAACCAAGGCACATCCCAGCTTATGGTAAATTCTGTAGATGCAACACCAACCAACTCTGGACAATACTAATGATTGGATTTTGTCCCTAGTAACTGAAGATGGTATTGCAAGTTTCAAACTATGAGCATTGAAATAAGGTGTTTTAATATAACAGCCTAAAAATACAAGCTCTGATAGTCTCTTCAGTATGCATGCCAAGTTTCAGGTGTCTTGGTTTCCTGTTCTCAAAGAGAAGACAATATCTATTATTATAGATCAGAACAATCTAGCCAGAATCCTGGTTGTGAGATATACTGGTGTAAACTCCCGTTATACCAGGATATGTACTCTTCCACCCATTGCAGTAGGAGTCATCCAGTACCTCCTTGCTCAGTAACTCCCAGCCTGTGGAGCAAGAACTTTATTGCTAGTGTACATCCCTATGGCTATTCAGTGGCTGAGGATGGAGTAGGAGCTCCCAGGCAACATCTGGTTACAGTTGTAAACATGGAGAAAATGAACAAGCTATCACCTTCCCAGACCTCCAGAGTATTTGCTGGAGATCCAGGAGC
Source organism: Urosaurus nigricauda (assembly GCA_034509955.1). Classification (NCBI taxonomy): domain Eukaryota; kingdom Metazoa; phylum Chordata; class Lepidosauria; order Squamata; family Phrynosomatidae; genus Urosaurus; species Urosaurus nigricauda. The sequence continues at coordinate 152,549,073 of JAOEGL010000005.1, read as the reverse complement.
ATGATAGTTGTTCTTTTCAAGCACATCTGGATGGTTATTAGAACCCCTGTCCATTGGGATGCTTTCCAGTGCTGTTAGTTTAGTTGCGCAAAAGGAAGGCCAGAGGTTCAGTGGAATGCTAGCAAAAAACAAAACAAAACAAAAACACTTGCCTTGATTTATGCTCTGCTGGATCTCAAACTGTATCCTGCCCCCATGTCCTGCTTCCCTACCAAACAATAGAGCGCTCAGTGTGACTAACCACATTTAGAGACTATTGACTGACTGGCTAAATTATTTATAAGCCATCTTTTGGGATAAATTAAGACAATTAGAAGCAATTAAAGCTTTTAAAATGTAACAGCATGACAAATATTTACATCAGGTTCCACTTAAAATATCAAGGATAATTTTCCACACAAGAGAATTCTCTCTACATAATTCTCTCTACATTGTCATACCTAGACGGAAGAAGTTAAAAACTGAGGCCAACTTTTAGGAAGGCATGATTTTGATAAAATAAAATAAAATTACAGTCACCCCTCCATTTTTGCGGACTTGAGATCTGCATCACTCACATATACGCGAGTGGGAAACAGAGGGAGAAACAATGGGACGTGCGCCTATGGGCATGCACCTGCAGCCACCCACAGGATCGCTCCCCCATTCAAGCCAAAGGGGCTTGAATATACATGCATTTCTGTTTTCACAAAGGGGCCGAACGGATCCCTGTGAAAACAGAGGGCGACTGTATATAAGTGCAATTCTGGCATGGTGGAAGTCTGGTTTATCTTTTCCCAAAGCCCTATCAGTTATCCCTGACCAATTCATGATGTGGTTATTTTAATTCTCCAGCTGCCTCACCCCCAGCCCTAATTTTTCTTGGCAGCCTTCAGTGTGTGTGTGTGTGTGTGTGTGTGTGTGCAGGGGGTTGTTCAACCTTTTTAATTCTATAAAATGAAATATATCTGCTATCATAATGATACTTGGTCATTTTTAAGAATACATCCTCACTGCCTATGTCATATGTTTGTCCAGGTGAATGAGTCCAGGGGATGTTTTAAGTATAAACCTGCTACCATGCCAGTAAATTTGACTGACTGAGCCATTAAATGATTTCTCAACATAGCCAACAAGAATGCTAATCAAGCACTCCCTCAATATTTTGAACAAATGAAAGAGTAACAGGAATGCCTCTCCTATGGCTACCTCCCCCATTATCATACAATCAGTACTGTCTGACTGCCCCACTGTTCATGTTTAGAGATTTTTTTTCCTCAATAATTGTGAATCCATACCATCTTCATGAGAAAAAGTCCTTGAGTCACTATGACTACACAAAAACACCAGGGTTTTTCCCCCAAAAAAGATTGTTAAAATGTTATTTTAATTACTAAAATAGACATTCAAAATTGTCCTGTCTTATTCATGTACCATATAGCTTCACCTGGCAGTATCCACTTAGCTGCATTAGAGCACTAAGTAACATGAACACCACTAATGTATAAGGATATTTATGTTATCCTCTTACAATTAATTAATTTCAGAACAACATATGAATGGAATGATATTCTAAAGTTTATCAGTACACAACAGTGCTACATATGTGGACATTTATTTAAGAGGAGGAGCTTAGTCTGCTTATAGTTTAGCTTAATTTCATTTAACAGATTTAAGCTAAACCACAAGAAATGTCCTTTCAGGCTACTGTGCCATCAATAAGTGTATACTTTAGGCTAACAAAACACCAAATATTTGCTTTCACTTCTGATTTTTTAGGGAATTTTTTTTTTTTTGAGACAATCAAACTTTCCTTATAATTTTCCCCTTGTTCTTTTTAAGATCTCAACCAACAGCTATTTTGTTAAGGTCAACTTCTTCCTGTTCTGTAAAACTGTAATTCCATCTGAAAATGCTCCATTTGCTCTTTCTTCTGTAACTCCAAAGAAGGTTTATATATAACTGGAACTTAAATCTCTCTAGTGCTGTCCATTATATCCCACTGTATTTGGCAGCTATCCTGGTCTTAATTATTTTTAATGTAATTATTTACATTTTTATCCAAATCCATGCTTCTAGTAATTTAACACTCCTTTACAATCTGAAGTCTGAGATACCACCTCCACCCGGTCTTAGGAGTTTTCTTTTGGAGGAGAAAAGCCATGAGTCATACAGAAGGACAGAGCAGACAGGAAGGAAAAAGCAGCTCAATCCTGCCTTTTCCCAAAGCAGTTTAAAACCCTGCTGCCTGCATGTCCCACTCCCAAGGCAGGCCAAATGTGCATGGTCTAACCACACAGCCCGATGTCAAATTGGGCCGCTGGGCAAATTTTTTGTTGCCTTCCCATCATACATGGACACGATCACACAAGCACACCACTGGCGACCCCCAAGTACTTCCCACATCCACCCAGACGCCATCCCATTGCATGGCCACCCTTTTGGCCACACAGTCACATGTGTGATGCTCCACCCATTCAAAGCATCAGATCATCAGTGCACTGAGTGATATACTGGCAAAGCACAGTCATGAAGGCCCCTCTACATGCCCCCTTCACCCCATTCTCTCCCATTGGACTGTCTGGTTTGTTTATATTGTAATTGCATCCATTGGAGTTGTCCCACTTTAATTTCTTTGCTTTGCCACAGTCCCACATTTGCATTGGGATATTTATATGCAGAGGTGAAGATATGCACCTTCTGCACTAAACTAAACTATCCCAGGTTCTGTTTGCTTCAGTTTTTAACTGTGGAGCATGGCTTTGATATCTGATATCTGATATCTGCTCACTTTGGAGACGTGTGTCATCTAAACACCGACCTTCAAAGCTGTTGGAAACCATTTTATTTTGCCTGTCTATTCCACCCCAGAGTCTCAGATTCAACTTGGGAAGAGAGTAATATTTCAGAGACATACAGACACACTGTTTGGGGGTTCTAGATTTTTTTTTTCTGATATGGGTCTGGTTGTTTGGTTCAATCTAATTTTATACCTACTTATTACCTCTTTTTGTTTTTCTGCCTGCCCTTTCTCCCCCTCCTCTATTAGCACAATTGTCTCCTGTCACAATAGCATTCTTTGTTAATACACTGTTCAGTTTTCTTTCTTTTTTCCGTTATGCTACTCACAATCTCCTCACCCCCATATTTGCTGTAATTCCATCTGAATATGTGCATGTTTTATACAGGGATGTACCTGTTAATATGAGAAGTAATCATTTATTTACATGGTTTTATATATTTTGCAAAGCCATTGCAACTTGTGCTTTATTGTGCTTTAGAGGTTCTTCCACGTTAATGTTTGTACAGTACGTCAAAGTCATTTAGTTAGTGAATGTCAAGTCAGATAAGAATGACCTAAACATGCTTCTGAACTCAGGCTCTGTGTTGTTTTTTCCTGTTAATCTAATATGCATTAATAATATATTTCAAACAGGATTATCGAGTAAACATCTTCCTAAGACAAAAATGGAATGATCCTCGACTTAAACTTCCCACTGACTGGAAAGGATCTGAATCATTAACAGTGGATCCCACCATGTTTAAATGTCTGTGGAAGCCTGATCTGTTCTTCGCAAATGAAAAGAATGCCAACTTCCATGATGTGACTCAAGAAAATATTCTTTTATTTATATTCCGTGATGGAGATGTTCTTGTCAGCATGCGGTACTTCTTACTTTCATCTGTAAACTATTAAGTACCAATTTAGAATGGATAAAAGTAACTGCTTAATTAGCTAAGTCAGTGTTTGGGTAGGGATCCCCCCCCTTAAAAATAAAAATCAAGGACAAAGCAAAGTAATAGTGAAACTACAGCTTACGTTCAGCACATAACAAAATGAACAGAAGAAACTTCAATCCAGACTGGGACCAGTAGAAGAGATTGAAAACTACTCTCTCTCTGTCTCCTCTCTCTCTTTAATTAAACCCCATGCAATGGAGATTAAAACAAATTCAGTTCATGCCAGAGGATTTTGTTTTGCTTTCTTATTATTCTTATATCTTGTTTTAGCCATCCCAATTATTAATAAGAGATGGACAAGAAGCTTTAAATTATCCCTGTGTGTATTGATCTCAGTCTGTATTGGGATAGTATATTTATTAATGTTTTTTTTCCTAGTGTAATTTAGCTGCATTCTATGGCCCGTATCCAATTACAGTATACCCTGTTTCCCCAATAATAGGACAGTGTCTTATATTAATTTTTGCTCCCAAAGATGCGCTAGGTCTTATTTTCAGGGGATGTTTTTTCCATAAAAAAAAATTCACATTTATTGTTGAACCAAAAAAAAAAAAAAAGAACATTTATTTTATAGTGTATATATATTTATATTCAAAAACTTTGCTAGGTCTTACTTTCAGGGGAGGCCTTATATTTAGCAATTCAGCAAAACCTCTACTAGGTTTTATTTTCAGAGGATGTCTTATTTTCGGGGAAACAGGGTATAACTATGCTAAATACATGCACTGAAACACATATATATCAGTACTTGCACTCTTCTATATGGCACAGTTATTGCTGAGTGCCTTCACATAATTACTGACTTAGGCTGATCCTAAGGAAAACCTATCATGGGTTTTCTTGCAAGATTTCTTCAGAGTGTCTTTCTGTTTGTCTTCCTCTGAATCTGAGAGAGAGTGACTTGCCCAAGGTCAAGCAGTAGATTTTGATAATTGAGCTGGAATTCAAACTCAGGTCTCCCAAAGTCCTAATCAACACTGAAGCCATTACTACACCACACTTCTTCAGCTCTGCAGTCCAAAACAAGTACTCACAAAACAATCATATCTTTGTGAAAATGATACACAAAAATGCAGAAACAGAATCTGGCAAAATGTTATAGATGATGTTGCATTAAAATCCGTGTACTATTTGAATAAATGTGCATAGGAATGCATGTTACTGATAGTAAAACATTCTGACTTAAGTGAGATAATGGAACTATGGCCATCTACTTTTGCAATAGAATCTTTTGCAGGAATTCTCTTTATAGATCCAAAGGTACAGTATTATTATTTTTTTAAAAAAATCCTTAAAAATCTTTATGCTCGTGATATAATTTTTATTCTGAAAGATAAGCTCTGAATTCATTAGGTTTGGGATTATAAATTCAACATTGTAAAATCAAAACATATGATTTATTATGAATATTCATTGTAAAAATGAAATTTCAAGGCTATATGCAGTTCTTTGGAGTGACACTCTAATAAGACATTTGGGAATTTAAATAACTCATTATCTGGAAGAACTTAAACCATGATGAGGTATTTTGAGAAATGAAAAAAAGGTTTAATAAAGTGGGCATCATTAAAAATTTCTTGGATGGCCTAAATGGGAATCATAAAATCACTACTCCAGTTCCATTATGTTATTTTTCAGTATCCCATTATTCCCACTTTTATTCAATATCCCACAGGTAAAACAATTAATTTTGAAATTGCAGCAAATAATGATTTTCTATGGGATGGGAACAAATCATTTCCAATAACATTGGGGCTTTCTAGATTGGCAAAAAGAAGTGTGTTCATGGCTGCATGAAAGTCTAGTCTTTAGATGAGAAAAAGGGAAAGTGTGCCATGAAAACACTTTTTTTGCGTTTTAGGGGAGAAGAAGCGCCTTTTAAAAGGTCCTGGTTTTCCCAGCTTCTTTTAAAAAAACTTCTGAACAGCGCAGCTCCATCTAAAGGCTGTGGAGCAGCTGCTAAGCATTAAGGAAAAGGCAACTTCATGTCACACTTTCCTGCCAATCTAGAAAGCCCCATTACCTTGGTTTTTGGCACGTCCTTATATCTGTTGTTATTAAGTGCCTTCAAGTCAACTTTGACCTATGGCAATCCTATGAATGAGTCATGCTGTCATCAACAGCCCTGCTCAGGTTTTGCAGACTCAAGACCATGGCTTCCTTGACTGAGTCTATCCATCTGGAATAGACTCCATCTTCTTTTCCTACTTCCCTCCACCTTAACAAACATTATCATCTTTTCTTGTGAGTCACGTCTTCTCATAATGTGGCCAAAGTACACCAGCCTTAGTTTAGTCATCTTGGCTTCAAGGAAGAGTTCAGGCCTGATTTGCTCTAGGATTCATTTATTTGTGTTCCCAGTAGTCCACAGTATCTGCAGAATTTTTCTTATCAGCTTTCTTCACTGTCCAGCTTTCACACCCATACATAGTCATGGGAAATATGAGTGCATGGACCATCCTAACTTTAGTATTCACTGATAGACTTTTACATTTCACAATCTTGTCTAGTTCCTTCATAGCTTTCCACATCCTAGGTGACATCTGCACTGCAGAAATTATGTAGTCTGACACCATTTTAACTGTCATGGCTCAATGCTATGGAATCCTGAGATCTGTAGTTTGTTGTGGCACCAGAGCTGTCTGACAGAGAAGGCTAAAATCTCTCACAGAACTACAAATACTAGAATTCCATAGCATCAAGCCATGGCAGTTAAAGCGATGTTATACTGCATTATATTTTCAATGCAGATGCAGTCTTTGTCTTTCCAAGTCCATACACCATATAGAAAGATATTATCAAGTGGCCATGTTGCATCAGCTAAAGCTAGGGCAAGATTCATATGACCCTCCAGAAATGGAGGCCAGAAATTGACAGGCCAAAAGAAGCGGCTTCTGGCTGCTTCAGGGGCATGGTATTCAGATGAAACATGCCCCCAAAGTGGCCAGAAGCTGCTCTGAGGTTGCCAAAGACAGCCTGAAGCTGCCAAAAAAAGGAGCAGCAAAGATTTGCTCTTGCCAGTGACCAGCATTGAAACTTGGCAGTGATCCACTTTGAGAGTGGTCCATGAGGTTGGCATGCTCCTGGGCTGATTATGGTCCTGGGCTGATTATGGGCTGATCAGTGCTGGAGGCCACTCTTTGCTGCCTGTCTGTTGTGCCTGGCAGTGCCCAGTATTACTAGCTATTGCTTATGAGGCTAGAACAAATGGAGGTTGAAGGCCAAAAGTATCTTGAAGGCTGTATTAATCCCAGCCTACCAAAGACCTGGTCCCAAGAAAACAGTCTGGCTTATCTATAGGAAGAAGATCTCTTCACAAAAAATTAAAAATACTTGTTCGTATTGCAACGAAGTAAATTCACAGTTAGAAAAAAAAACTTGTATTCGTTATATTTAAAAAAAAATAAAACCTGGTGAAATTTTAATAGTAAACTCAGCTCAGGTTTGCTCTCAAACAAAACAATAGATTACAAAGTAAACACACACCAGGAACAATTAGGTAATATTATGCTCTAGAGGGGAAAAACAAAGTAATAGAAAAATAAAGGGATGAAAACAGATTATCAGAATTGACATCAAATTTATGATGGGTAAATGTTTCTTTTTCATTATTTGGTTACTCATGCTTATACATTTGTTCAGAAAATATGGTTCTTTGAGTTCTTGTACTGATAGGATCAAATAGGAATACTGAATAACTTGCACATATTATTAGGGTAATTGGAACTACCTTTCAATAATTATGAAACAAAGTGGGATATAGTTTTTCAGAAAGATACATTTTTAAACATTTGGAAACATATACTGTACCTTTTTTACACTGTACCAGAATTTAAAAGAATAGTCTTATAAATAACAGTGTAGATGATATCTGTTTCCGCCATAATTAAATAAAATGTTCATAAGAGTTATGGATAATTGCTGGAAAAGTGTGGCAACAGATACAGATATTTATCACATATTTTGGTCATGCTTCTTATTAGCAAGAATATTTGGGCTTTCTATTTTGGAAGAAATTGAAAATATTACATGCTTGCTATTAGTTTCCTAATAATATTATTTTGCTATGGAAGAGGGATAGTGGAATCAGAAAATGTAGACTTAGTTGTAAATTTAATAACAGCTCTATATGTGTGCATTTCAAATAAATGGACTAAAATATTATTCTCTGTGTACAAATAATGGGACATGGCTTTTATGGAAAAGCTGATGAATTTAATTAGAGTCCAAGAAGGTAAACAAAATCATGATTTAAATTGCTCCTTATTTATACACAATTGGAGCATTAAGAGTACAATAAAATCAACCTATATATGATTTTGAATATAGCATAAGCTGTTGAAAATATTGGTTAAGGTCTGCTGTCATTTTGTCTACTTTTAGTTCAATATCAATAATAATAAAAAGAAAAAGAAATGTGCATGTATTTTTACACTGTGCATTATGAAAACTAATAATAATACTCCAAATTTCAGTAGAATGTTTTAATGAGGTATAGATTTCTATGTCTTACAATGTTGGGATCAAACTATACTCAACACCTATTATTAAACAGAACTTTATATGAGTATGGGTTATGCTACATTAATTGTTTTACATGCTTTTGGTTTATATTTCCAGATTATCCATTACTCTGTCATGCCCATTGGACTTGACCTTGTTTCCTATGGATACCCAGCGCTGCAAGATGCAGTTGGAGAGCTGTATGTAAATTAATACATGCATAAAAATATTTACTACTATCTAGAAATAGATCAAGAAAATGTAGTATACCATACTGTGGAATTCTAACATTTCTTCATAAAATCATTTCCATTGGTCTCTGTTGTATAGATTTTCATGCTCCTTTTTCTTTTCTTTTTTTTTAGCATTCCCATGTCAAAGGACAAACTATGCATGATTATAAATTTGTAGTGCGCAGTTCCCTTCTTTTTATTAACTCGCATGTAAGCATTCAGGGTCCCAGTCAAGAATGAGACCAGCACACTTAACCAAAAAAGGTTCCTAACCTCCCCGCTTTCCACAGCTACTCTACATCCAAATTTGTCACCCAAAATCCAAGTTGAAGGTTTTTTTTAAAAAAAACAAAAACAAAAAAAAAAAAAAAACCTAAGACAATGGAAGCTTCCCCTTCCTCTTATAATTCCCATCTGGAGAGGAGTTTAGGTTTTTTGGGGGGTGGAGAATGTGGGGAGTTGGAGCAACACTACAGAGAGAACATTTAAGAAATGGGGAGATTTATTTTGAAAAAGTTGGTACAAGAGGCCATCTTTCCAGTGGCCATTTATGTAAAAGCAACAAAACAACTTTGAATTGTGCCTTGAAACAAACAATAGAGCTGTGAAGACATTTCAATGGGGGACAATGAGCACCCAAGAGTGATATGATGGGGACAATGAGCACCCAAGAGTGAGCCATCATGTTCTCAGATAAATAGTATAAAATAAATTTAGAATAGAATGGAATAGAATAGAATCAGAATTGGAATCGGAATCTCTATATTTAGTTACTGTATTTGTTATTTCTGTCTCTTCTTCCTCCCCCTGTCCCCATAGTTGGCTACACTACTGATGATTTACGATTTATCTGGCAATCTGGTGATCCTGTTCAGCTAGAGAAAATTGCTTTGCCACAGTTTGACATCAGGAAAGAAGATATTGAATATGGCAACTGTACCAAATACTATCAAGGGACTGGTATGTAGTTTCATTCACACACACACCCCCGGCCAATTAATTTGGCTACATGGTCAAACTACATGATCATTAGTCACATTCTAGCTGGCTCAGACTGATTTTTAAATCATCATTTCTAAGGTAATAACAGTGGTGGAAAAGATGAACATATTTAATGAGATGTCACTCTGGAGAAAAAGCTTGGGTTCTTTGAAGCCATGTCTTATATCTGTACCATGACTGGACAATTCTTAGGGCTTAATCATTAGTCTCAAGTAGAGTAGAACTACTGAAACAATGAGACATATAAATGTTGAATTAAAAAATCCTATTAATTCAACAGACTTACTCTAGTTAGGACTAACAATGGATTTAGAAGCTGCTTCTTCTGTTTCTAGCAGACAATCCCTGAAATGTTAATTTGTTTCAGATTGTCGTATGGCTAAGCTATTCTATATGTTAACTGGAACTGGGCTATTCTTTGCTATTGTGTATAACATTGACTGTCTGATTTTGAGAATTTGTCCTACTTTCCTATAAAGGAAGGCTTAAGCCAGCTCACAAAGTAGCATTCTTTTTAAGAAAAAATGATGACAGTTATTAAAAATTAAACATGCAGACAATTTTAAAAAGGCATGCAGTTTCATAAAATATTGCAACAACTTAATTAGAACAGAACATTGACATGCAATTGTAGCAGAATAATGTTGTCTGTCCAAGCAAAGGGCAATGAAAAACCATCTAACACCAAGTAAAACCAAGCAAATAACTACAAGCTACAGGGCATTTTTGGGTAATGAGCCCAGCTGTGTAGTGTATCCTCCCTAGAACTCTGCCAGGACTCTAGACTAGACTCTAGTTAAAGTTCAAAAGGTATTCAGTTAGTTTGCCTCTGGGATGGTATCTTTTTTTTTTAATTGACTGGGCATTTTATTGCTACTGGTAATGTACTTTTTTTAATTATGCATTTTGTGTAGTTCTAATTGGCCTCTAAATCCACTATTAGACCCAACTAGAGTAGATTCCCTGAATGAATAGGATATTTTACATCAACACTTATGTAAGTCCTTTTTATTCTACTGTTAGAGTATTGAATTTAACCCATCATGTTTTTTTTTTTAAATGAGAGCAATTTTGTTTGTCATGGACAAAAATATGGGATGTGATACATATGGAGAGAGAGAGAGAGCATGATATATGGGGCCAACACTGTGTGCTCTACTCAGAGGGAAAGTTGCAGATAAACGTGGGTTGCACCACATATATCTGAGCACAAATAAATTTCTTTGACCATCCATTCTGTGCCTGATAGTACAGTGGGTTAAAATTACAAGCTAAGAAAATACCATATTCAAATAAACATAGTACAGCTGACCACACTGTTTGTTTCGCAGTGATGGATTTGTCACAGACTTGTCCCTGTGATCCATATCAGCTGAGAGTTTTGTCTGGATGATAAGCCTGAACAGGACTACAGACTAATGATTTAGATTGTTTGAAGTTTCAGTATATATTGGTCTTATTAAAAGATAACAGCCAGAGTTTATTAAAGAAACAGACTTGTTTTCTCCCCGAAAGTTCCTTCAATAACGCTTTCTTCCTGAAACCTGACTTGTGATACATGTTAATATCCAGACTGTTGCTAGACAGCTTTAGATAACTCTGGTTTTCACCATTATTGCAACTTTAGCTTAATGAGCCATAGAAGCGGACATCACAGTCGGCATAGAGGGATTATGACAAGATATGTGAGAAAGGGTGAAGTAATACTCTTGTCATGGCAATCTGGAAGATATAGTTGATGGCTCATGTTCAGTGTAGCATATCCTCAGTCTACTCTTTAGTCAATTGCAAAGATTCATAACCAGTAATGGTTTCTGCACAAGTGACTTGCAGAAAGATGAAGAAATAAACAATCCATTATTATTAATGGGGAATTCCCATATCATGAATATCATACGAGTAAATGATTTGATTATTTATTTATTTGAATATAAATGTATAATAATCGCTTAAAATGATAAATGGCATAAAGTTATTTTACTTAGCTACCTCAGTTTCTTTAGTGTGCACTTAAGAATCAAATGTATGACTTACTTCATTTAATTCTTCCAATTGCTATGGCAATTTACTGAACCAGTGTTCTCTCTGTTGGACAATGCTAGTTTTTGACAGGGACATTTTCCATCTTGGTTGGAGTATGAATCAGGTGGGAAATCTGAAAAACTGGAATGCAGTGCATACATTGTCAGTTGTAAATATAGATGTTCATCTTTTCCCTACTCCTGATCTTAAATTTTACAGAATTAATACCCAGATAGCACTTACCTCCACTGATAATATGTTTATGTATGAGAGAAAGCATGCACAAAGACTTGCACAAATAATAGAGTCTGAAGGTGACATTTTTTGTTCCCTTTTTACTGTTTTTGTATTTGATAGGGAGAGAGAGGGAGAGGGAGAGGGAGTGAGATGTTGTTATAATGAAACAGCCAGCTGGCCTCCCTTAATGTAAAATTTACATTCTTCCTATTGGTGACTAGGAATGCTATGCTTTCTATTTGGAAGATAATCTAAGGCCTTTAGTCAGAGCAGAAGTGAATTTCTGACCTAACACAAACAGCTGAACACATAAAAGTCATATATAGTATGGAAAAATGAAATAAGAATTTGACAATCTGTGGAATCCGTTTATAAATGGCATAGAAAGTATTCCACTGGCTCAAGATCATAAAAGAGGAGGATCAAATAACCAGAATGTGATTGCCTTTAGTATTTAATTGTACAATTATACAATTCCCTACTTTTTATTAGATTGCTTTTTACGTCAGGCCTTTATAGTAATTCTTTTTTTAAAAAAACCATTAGTTACAATCTTTATCTTTCATTCCAAACTTTTATGAATTACACACTGTATTGTATAAGGAGGTTGCTTAGGAAACAATCATGTGCTCACTTTGTGTAGATTTATGAGATATAAATCTTATATCTTAAGCAACTGCACTTTTATGTGAGCCAAAATCTTGCAGATGCATTGTGAAAAACACAGAAGTTGTAATTTCATATGATCAGCTTTATTTTTCTGTTTTAAAAATGGAGATTTATCCATTCTCACTCTTTCTCCAAAACACACGATTTAGAGATCATTCCATAGATTTCAGTTACACAGTAACCAGACTCTGAAAACTTCAAATTCTCTCTGTGCCACAAAAACCCACTGGGTGACTTTGGGCAAGTCACATACTCTCAGCCTCAGGGGAAGGCAAAAACAAACCTCCTCTGAAGAAACTTGCCAAGAAAACCCTGTGATAGGTTCACCTTAGGGTTGCCATAAGTCAGAAATGGCTTGAAGGCAAACAACATACATAATGAGAGATTTATTTTGGAGATGGGACCCAAGGCTAAACAAACAAACAAAGCATTGATTTTTTGTATACACCTTATACACATAGCCTTATACACTTTAAACACATAGCCTGTAACTTTATACACATTATTTATTCATAATTTTGTGCATGAGACAAAGTTTGTGTACACTGAAAGAAAAGGTGTTACTATCGCATCCACCCATGAAAAAAGTTTTGGTTTTTGGAGCATTTTGGATTTCAGAATTCCAGATAAGTGTGAGTCAGTCTGTATATTAGAACTGAGAAAAGTTAATTTTTGGATTATAACTCTCAGAATCCCCAGCCTATGCTGGAGTTACTTTTTCAAGATCCAAGTACCATCATATATGCTTTTATATACATACTGTCCAAGATTTTATGAGAGATATCCATATGTGACTGTGAACTTCTGTCTCCCTCTGTTCTTTTTACAAAATTGAACTTCAGTTAGAGCAGGCTCCAAGTCCATCTTAGTCCCTTTTGAAGAAGGCCAGTTTTCTTACCAGCCCAAGTCAATGAAATGTGTTCAGAAATAAGCCCACTCACTTCAATGGACTTACTCGGGATAAGTTTGCATAAGATTGGGGCTAAAGCTTTTTTATTTGAGATAGGGGGAACTTGTCGAAGCTTGAGTACTTAAACATGTTTATTTCTCCAAAGGTTATTACACGTGTGTAGAAGTGATCTTCACTTTAAGAAGACAAGTTGGCTTTTACATGATGGGAGTCTATGCTCCCACACTGCTAATTGTCGTGCTTTCATGGTTATCATTTTGGATCAATCCTGATGCAAGTGCTGCAAGAGTGCCACTGGGTAACCTATATTTTCACATCCTGTCAGAACCACTGAATGCCACTTGTCCTTTTGGAGTTGCTTCAGTAGCAAGATATTTCATTGGGTACTGAAGGCAACTACACTTTCATGGCATGCTCTTCACTCTCATCCCAATCTTCTCTTTTTCAGTCCCATTCATGTCTCCACTTTTTAAAAGACAAGATCTGTAACCTATAAGCAGGTTGTTCCTGTATCTGCTTACTAAATCATCACTGACCTGTGTGAGTGAAACTGTGAGTAGAAATTTGGAAGGGATATCAGTTCTTGGGTGGTGGATAAAACAAGAGAGCCTTCATTCTTAAAGCATTAGCACAGAAGGGGGATGTGAAATCTCCCACATTGGGTGGTGTGGAGTGGTGGTGCAATGAAATGCTGTGATATGTAGTTCAGTTTCTGTTTGGGCCAGCAAAAGGGGCTCAAGCAGAGAATTTCAGGAACAGCGTAGAGGACATCCTTCTGATTTTCATTTTTTCTATGTTGTAAGTGAATGTGTTCAGGAGATGTCCAGGATCAACTATGAGGGTAAGCTGTACTGGCAGCCCCACCAAGCACCAACCTGGCTCCTGATGTATCTTTTGTCACCTTTCAGCAGACCCTACTAAGCACTCTCAGTTCTTCCTCTCCAAAAAAGGCTTACCTGATAGTAGTAGCTTAAATGGCAATATTGAGCTTCTATAAACTCATTTATGTGCAGGGGAACAGCACAGGTACCAGACCTCCAGGAGCTATAATCTGGAACAAGTGAAAATTATAGTCATTCAAAAAGCCCAGAACTTTTTAAAAGGGCACTTACAATGGACCTTGCAAGATCCAAGCCTGTGGCAGCTGATCAAAAATGTCATGTAGGCCTGATAATGGAATTTGGACATTACTTATACATGACGGCTCCAAAAATTCATCTCTGTATATACTCAATCATTTATCTACCTAACCATCCACCTGCACATTTATTGAAATATTTCTATTCTGCTTTGAGCAGGGGGGGGGGGGATCAGTGCAGCCACTTAAAAAAAATTAAACCCATGCAAATATCTAAAACTGTTCTTGATTCAAACATAACTCAAACAAAATGAAAACCTGTAATGTGAAAGATCGGAAACCAATCCATGCTCACACTAGACATTACTAGGCTTCGGAGAGCAATAAACTAGGGCATATTACCACTAGTTGGACCTCAATGGGCATTCTGTAGCTTGGGTACTATGGCCAAGAAATGTGGGAGGTGTCCAGGGGAAGGAGTGAACTATCTGGGCCCTCTTGAAAGAAATGTTGGTATATCTCAGTCCTAGGATCCTAAGCCACCAATCAAGATGAAGCATAGAGCAACACTGCATTTAGTACTCTTAGAACAGACCTGATTCAAGACACTTCATTTTCTGAAGTAAGAAACAAGTTGACGCCTCCATCCCTTCCATGTATGTAAGCAAGCAGAGCTTTGGAAGGACATCATCTGCCACACCTGAAAGCAGAAAGTAAATTTGGGAGGAACAATTTCTAAAGATTATATTAAGAAACATACAGTTATCGCTTCCATCATATTGCTCCTGCTTTCCAGTATCTGCTGTGTATCTCCAAATGAGCACTAGGACAGGCCCTGATATTTTACATGGCTCATCCAAGAAAGCTGTATTTCCCTGATCCACTGTGCCCTAAATTCTTACATGGTTAGCATTATGTCATTATACTGGTAGTTCCTAAGCTAAACAGCTTCTTGATGAAGCCTGTTTTCTGTTCCCTTCAGTCTGATTATGCATTTCCTTTGAAATATTGTAAGAGCTGGTTATTTTCTATCAGTTTGAGACTGAACTTTTTGCCCTGCATTCAAGACAAATAGAAGCTAGCAATAGGTTAAGTGACCTTCACTGCCCTATTGAATGAAGCACTGAAAGCCAAGTAGCACTCTTTTCAGCCAAAGGATTTTAGATTTTCAAAGTTAGCTTTCAAGCTTGAATAGCTACAAAGTTCAACATATATAAAGGCAATGGTAGTGAAATGTAGACAAAAGTTAAATATTGCAATGGCTAATATTCTTATTTTAAAAATCAAGCTTAAAAAATAGTCTAGTTTACACTGATAGACACTGATTTGATACCTGTGCTCACTATCACAGAATCAGAAGTAGAGAGAGATGCCTATCACACTCCATTGCCTCAAGCTGCTTCTGTGAAACTTCTGTAAAACTCCTTTTGACTGAGGGTTTAAAAATCATACTGAAAACTGACAGTAATCAGCAAAAGGAAAATAATAGAGAAAAATTATCAGCAACAATACACCCATTTGTAGCTATAATTGCTGTGTGCATGCTCAAAATTATTATGTAACCAACTTCATATTTCATCCTGTACATCCATATTCATATATGGTACACCATCACATCCCATTCCCTGCGAGGGGATACTGTTGTTTAGATTTTGGCTGTAGGGAAAGCAAATCACAAAAAGGTCAACAAAACAGGAAGGCTCCCGTTACTTGATTTCTTCTCTCTTTTCTCTTAGGTATCTTTTCTGTGCTCAGTTTGGCATCAGAATGTACTACCCTTGCTGCTGAACTCCCCAAAGTGTCTTATGTGAAGGCCTTAGATGTATGGCTGATTGCGTGCCTTCTCTTTGGTTTTGCTTCGCTGGTTGAGTATGCCGTGGTTCAAGTCATGCTGAACAATCCAAAGAGAATTGAAGCTGAAAAGGCAAAGATTGCTAAGGCAGAACAAGCAGAAGGGAAAGGTGGAACTGCAGCTAAAAAGAATACAGTTAATGGGACAGGCACCCCAGTCCACATCAGTACTTTACAGGTATGCACCTTTCTTGTGTTGCTGTTGTTGTTGTTGTTGTAATGCAGAGTCACTCTCTTTTCAATCATTTAATGTACAGCTTGAGTCTCCTTTTCCCAAAATTCCAAAATCTGAAATATTAAAACCAAACCTTTTTTCATGGGTGGCTGGGATAGTGACACCTTTGCTTTCTGATGGTTCAGTGACACAAACTTTGTCTCATACACAAAATTAGTCTAACAATGTTGTATATAAAACATAAATAAATTTTGTGTTTAAGCTTAGGTCCCATCTCTAAGATAGCTCATGATGTACATATAAGCAAATACATATATTCCAAAATTAAATAAAAATTCAAAATCCAAAACACCTCTCCTCCCAAGATAAGGGGGATCCAACCTGTATAAAGTATAGAGGCAGTATTAAGAAAATTCTAGACTGAGAGTTTTAGAATTACCATCCTTATCCAAAACTTCTAGATGTGCCATGCTTTAGTTGCCTTTAGCTATGCTGTCTGGAGTTGATGGAAATTGAAGCTTAAAACATTTGGAGGTTGGGAAAAGTAGGCAGAGTGTACATGGGCATAGTACTTGGATATAGATGCTACACAATAAATTTCTATTTTATTGTCATGCTGCAGTGAAGCTTTTCTAAACAAGCAGCTGCATGTTAAGACTGTTTGCTGAAAGCCCCTCCAAAACAGGTGCAAATGCCAAAGTGAAAAGGAAGATGTGCTGCCATAGCCTTTGCAACAGTTCCTAAAAGCTACCATTTAGAAATGCCCTGTTCTCCCAATGTTAACACAACTATGCACCAACAATATAAGGTAGAATTAAGGCAAAGATAGGCAATCTATGTGGGTGGTGAGAGCAATTTTGTGCCTCTGGATTCTGTCACAGACCATATACCCTGCTGCTTCTCCCACACATGCTCTAACATTCTGTGACACAATGGCAATTTTACTTCCAGATTCCCTGAAATTGTTTTCATGCTAAAACAAGATAATCAGAGTATGCCATTTTAGACAAGAATGGCACTCTTGGAATCCAGAAGTGCAGTTCCCTCAAACAAAGTGCCTGCTTCTGAATTGCCTTCCATGCAAAAACATGTTGTTTTTTTAATTGTCATTCACCTTGAATTTAGTGGCATGCTGCAGATTCCAGCTCTAGCTACAAGGGCTGGATGATGGTCTTGTGGAAGCTTGGAATATATCTACTCCATGTTCTGGTTTCATTTTCACATGCTACTTCAGTCCACAATGAGATGGCTGAAACAGGTATATATTATCCACACTGGATTTAGTGATGGGAGAAAGATGGAATATAAATATTTTTTTAAAAAAATCTCCCAAGGCTTGAACTGAGCTCGCCCCATCCATACAGTCAATTGCCCTATTTGGTTTGGTCTAGTGGTAAATACCTCTAAGTTAACACTTCTAAGCCAGCAGCCAGATTCTGATATTATCTGTGCGGCTTCTTAGACATCTCCAAGTATCTATACTTCTGAGCTTTCATGCTAGACTTTCTGGTGGTGCTTTGGCTTTGGCCTTCTGTTTTCTCAGTCCTACCAAGAAACAAATTATTGTCTTGCACCCTCTAGTGACTCTTAGTGGCATTATCAGCATCTGCCACAAGTATTTGTGATTCTAAAGAGCATAAGCACAAGTTATGTTTCTAAATGGAATAGAGCACTATAAGTTTAATCATTCAACTTTGATGAAGAATAAAATATACCTCATTACTGTGACAATCACTGAAACCAACTCCATTGTTACAAACATAGATAACATGTGCTCTCTCCTCTGGCTCATCCCCCCCAACCTCTCAACCTAGTTCACTAATTTACCCCTACTGTTATAATTTTTCTAATTTGTATGTCTAGCCCATGTTAAAACAATCATGGCACTAATGCTGTTTCAGTGAATAGAGCTTTTTACATTTATTTTAAATACATATGTGCATTCAGAATTGCAACTCTTTTTGAATATACGTGAAAAAGGAATGTGAGAATTACTATACACACATTTATATCTGTGCTACACATATTTATTGCTAGATATTTGAGTGTCTGAAAAACAAATCTTACCTTAACATGAAAGTGAGCAATGAATCCAAAGAATAGCTCTCTTTGCCCCTCAACCCGCCATGTTCCAGTTTGCACATATTATGCACGGCCTACTTAGATGCTACCTTGTTCAGCGTTAGCCTGTGTAAAGAAGCCTTTTCAAATATGGATGTGATGGCTTCCATACAAGCTGAGACCACAAAAAACAGAGGATTCCAACTGTGGATCTGCAAATTAATGAAAGACATTTTCTTATCTACTTTTAAATGTGATTGGCCTCAAATATTTTGTTGTAATGGTCCATTGATCTTTCTTCCTATCAAGAGAAATCTATTTGAGGTGCAATTCTCAAGTGCCCTGATCCTGTTATTATAAAAATCCTGTTTGTGCACATAGCCTAGGGTAGCAAGAACACATGCATACACAGCTGTGCTTTCTCTGATAGCTTCCCTTTATAAAAAGGTTTGCAGTCAATGTGCACACCTCCTGAGGGGAGTTACATAATGCCTCTATCCTGCCAACTTCTTTCTTTCAGTTAGTCTCAAAGATACAACAAGATCTCTCAACATACTGATTCCACAGTCTAACACAGCTATATCCTTGAATGTCTCCATTGTTAGGGATGATATTACATAGCATAATTCCGCATTATGTGTTAAGATTATTTTTGACCACCTCAATACAAGGTATTGGTATTTGGATTACTCGTAGAAATCAAACAAACCTGAGGGCTGAATAGTATGCTAAATAGTATGCTAAATATTGGATGATCATGGATCAGGCAGGTATGTCCCTCTGTGTGACATGCCATGTGATATGAAGATTCTGCACATATTATTGTTTAAATGTAGGAACTGTCTTTGTAATCTGTTACCTCTACTTTAAAAGCATATCTTTTACAACAAATGATAGTATTTTTTATTCTTTGTGGACAATTAAATTCACCTGCTGCACATACACCCACATTATTTGTCCAGAAATATTTGCTTCTTCTCAAGAGATGGGCAATCATTTTGTCAAACAAATAACACAATGCCTGAATGGACTGAAAACTATATTTCTCTGGCAAAGCCTAACTGTACAGTTATAATGAAACATTGTTATCAGTACCAGACTCCAGACTTTGATTCACTTTTCATAGTCAACTCCCCAATAAAATAAAGTCAGGTAGTCATAAGGCAGTAAGTCCCCTCAGTGTATTTCAAGAAGCTTTTTGAGATGCAGTTTATTCAGGTTATGATTAAAGATCATCTTTTCTCCACACGTTGGGGTCATGCAGCTATATTGGCCCTTCAGGAGATCTTAAAGCCCTGCATCACCTTGCCACAAACTCCCTAAAAAAGACCCCCCCCCCCAGCCCTCTAGAAGCATGGGACCTTCCCCACATTTTTGGCCCATTTTATCCCCAGCAAATACATTTTTTACAACAGGAAGTAATACAGAAGTAACTTCTAGTTCTTTTCTTCTTTTTTAAAAAAAGATCTTTCCTGATAAACCAGAATTTTAAAATAATATAAAAAATAGATTTGCACTATTTAGCCTAATTGATGGAGAGCCAAAAGAATTCTGAACTGAAGCCAGGGACATTGCCAGGGAAGAATGCCAAAAGAGATTATCTCCAGCCAAAAAGAAAGAGAAGCCTCAGTGGATGACAGATGAAACTCTTCAAGCAGTTAAGGACAGATGAGAAGCAAAAGTAAAAGGTGTCAGAAATAGACTCAGAACTCTGAATGCAACTGTTCAATGACCTGTGCACAGGGACAGAGAACTAGTATAATAATCAGTGCAGGGAGACTGAAGAGGATAACAAAAAAAGAAGATACTTCTTCCACAAGATCTGAGAAATCAAAGGGAAAATTAAATCTAGAATAGGGAGCACATTACATACCAAATACAAATAAAAAGACAATAGAAACAATACACTGAAGAACTATGTAGCAGAGATGAAAGGAGCTTCATTCAAGGAAGAACCATTTGAAGATGAATCTACAGTTTTAGAAAGTGATAGCTTCACTTAAAGCACTTGGGAGAAATAAATAACCAGGAACAGAGACATACTAAGAGAGGTGCTTTAAACTAGAGAGGCAGAATCTATTTTATTTCTAACTAAAATCTTTCAAAAATATGGGAAACAAAAGAATGGCCCATATTCCAGTCCCCAAGAAAGGGGAGACTAGTGATTGCAGTAATGACTGGATCATGACATTACTCACTCATGCAACCAAAGTGATGATCAAAATTCTGCAACAGATTTTTATCATATATGAAGTGAGAAATGCCAGCTGTCCGAATGCCAGCTGGAAAGAAGGAAGCACTAGGGATCATATTGCAAACATACATTAGATAATGAAGTGAAGCAAAGAATTTCAGAAGAAAATCCATCTGTATGGATGATAGCAAAGCCTTTGATTATGTAGATCATGAAAACTTTAGATCGTTCTTGAAAGAATGGGTGTGTCTTCATGCATAATTTATACTTGTACATTTTATTGTCTTGATGCATAATTTATACTTGTACAGGAGGCTGTACTCTGGACAGAATATGGAGAAAGAGTGATTTTCTTTCTTTTAAAAAAGTATTTTTTGCTTTTAATAGTACAGTGGTCCCCCTGGTTACCAAAGTAATCTGTTCCGGCATCACTTTCGTAACCCGGAAATCTTCGTAACCCGGGGGACCGCTTTATTTGTAGCGCCGCGTGGCAGATTTAAAGGGCTGGCGCTTTTTTTTTCTTTGCAACCCGGGGTTTTTTTCGGAGACTGGGGCCATTTTTCTGGCCCCGGCTCTTTTGTACCCCGGGGATTTCGTTGGCCGGGGGATTCGTAACCCGGGGGACCACTGTATAAAGAACATATATGGGAAAAGTACACTTACAAACTTTGCAACTGACTACACAAAGTAACACACTGCACAAAATTACAATATAACAAAGGTGAAAGAAAATGCATATGACTTCAAACTTACTAGAAACAGAATGGATTCACTTGGTAAGGGGTTCAGGCAAGGCTGCATTTTATCACCCTTTTGGTGATACTGAAAGCAGGATTCAACGCAGAGCAAGAAGGCTTGAAACGTGAAAGAAAACAGCAAAAAATTGGATGGGTTACTGAAAAGTCAAGGAAGAAAGTACAAGGGCAGGTTTACAGTTGAACAGTAAGGGGAAAATTATCACAGATTATTTACATAACTTTAAATGTTATGATGAGGATGTATAGTCAGTGCATATGACAATGAAATAGTTCAAGATTTTCTATACCTTGGCTCAGTCATTAATCAGAATATGGATTACAGTCAAAATATCAGAAGAAGACTAGGAATTGGAAGGGCAGCTATGAAGGAATTAGATAAGATCCTGTTTCTGTGTATGGTTGTGAAAGCTGGACAGTGAAGAAAGCTAATAGGAAGAAAATCAACTTGTCTGAAATGAAGTGTTGGAGAAGAGTTCTGCGGACACTGTGAACTGCTAAAAAGTTGTAATAGTTAGTGTTTAGTAATACAGCTGACCTTCTGTATCCCCAGAGTCTTTATCCTTGACTTGAAAGTATTCCAAAAATACATCAATTTCAAAAAGCAAATTTTGATTTTCACCATTTTATATGAGGGACATCATTTTACTGTCCCACTGTATTTAATGGGACGAACATCCATGAATTTTGGAACCAAACTCCAGCAAATACCAAGAACTCAGTGTAGTTCCAAGGATTTTTTGTTTGTTTGTTTTAATAAAAGGATGATGTATGGTGGTTTGGATGCTTTAGAAGAAATTGGGCTATAAAAGGAAGAATAAAATCCTCACAGCTGTCTCCTCAGTCCATGGGAAACAAGATACAATATTCTCGCCTGGAATTTTTGTGGTCATCAGGTGCCTATTATAATGTCTCAATGGCAGTGATAGTACATTAAAATGTTTTAGTTTTTTTCTGTAAAAAAAGCCAGGAGTAATGTTGGACAATAAATTACAAGGAATAAAAATGCTGCTAACCACTAGATGATTATGGATAGATTATATTACTAACTTTCACAAAACACAGAATTTGAAATGTCACATTTTTGTCAAGACCAGTTATATGCACTGTCCCATTCACCCCATCTGATGATATTCTAATGATTGAACTGAGTATTTGCTGGAATAATAATGACTTTGGCAGATGATGAATTGCTGTCTGAAGATGATCACTCCTCCGTATACAGCCAATCTTTAAAAATATGCATCTTTTCAGTCCTCTTCTGAGAAAGGGCTCTGGCTTCCAGTATTCATCAGAAAGGATTTATTTACATTTCTGGTCATTGTTGTCCATTGTTTCTTTACCACTTTGGTGTAGCCTGTCTTCATAGGTTTTTTACTGCAGATGCCTGCAATGCACATCTTTGACTTTTGCCCGACAACCATTCACATTGTTAGTCATAATTGGCAGTTGAGCACAGTGCTTGGGTCTTTATTAGCATATCTTTTTAATTACCTTTACACTTTCAGAACTCTGGCTGTTTAATAATGATGAGTTAGGACAAAGGAGCTTGCTGTGTTCAGCACGAAGACCATGATGAATGAAATCTCTGTCAGGCCAGATGGATTTATTTATTTATTTAAGGCATTTATATGCTGCCTTTCAACATGTTTATCCTATGATGGTTTACAACATAAATTTGGAATAAAATAAGATATAAAATAAAACATTCAAAACCAATAAATCGATCTTGATTAAAATATTGATTATGTGACAGATTGGCATAATTTGCTTTGTACTTAAATAGCAGTGCAAAACAAAAGCTGGAGTAACTATGGAGTTCTGATTACACAGGTCTAACTAAGGTCAGTCATGAGTCTGTGAGTGCAGCCCTACACACCAAACCATATGTTAGGTTTTCTTGTTACCTAAAATGACCACTGTGTTATATTGAAACATTTGAGTAACTCTTGAATTCTAACATAAGTCTTTTTTGTTTCTTTTTCATTTTAAAACAATAGGTTGGAGAGACTCGATGCAAAAAAGTTTGTACGTCGAAATCTGACTTGAGATCCAATGATTTCAGCATTGTCGGAAGCTTGCCAAGAGATTTTGAACTGTCAAATTATGACTGTTATGGAAAGCCCATTGAAGTCAACAATGGGCTTGGGAAATCTCAGGCAAAGAACAATAAGAAGCCTCCTCCACCAAAGCCTGTCATCCCATCAGCAGCCAAGCGGATCGATCTTTATGCCAGGGCACTGTTTCCATTTTGCTTCCTGTTCTTCAATGTCATATACTGGTCTGTATATTTATGATAAATCTTTTTTTAAAAAAAGAAAGAGAGAGAGAAAGAAAAAGTGTGTGCAATATATGCCATATCATTCCATCATGAAGGCCAGTCTGCAACAATTATTTGCATTTGCAAAGCAATATATTGCATATTAGATGCCATAAGCGATTGTAATTGGGGGTGGGGGTGGGGAATGGCATCATGATTTTGAATGAAAGCATGACACTGCAATGTCTGTGCTTGAACCAACTGTTGTATATATGTGTACAGCGTACATCTTGCTTTAGGAATATATGAAGGATAACGCATACTACATTATTGAAGCTGGACAACACTCCCTATGAACATAACCAAGAGTCAAAGTGTTTCTGATAACGAAACTGATGTGCACGCCGAGTATCAGTAAGATCAATATTCTAGTGTATGTAGTATTTAAAAGTTCTCTTTATAACTTTCAAAGCCAAAACCCATCTTGTTCTTGTATAAAGTTAAATGGCACTGTGGAAGAACAAGCTGATGTTGTAATTCAAATTATGTAGAGTTTGTAAGTGGGCAAAGTATATATTAAGCTGATCTTGTTTATGTGAAAAATAAAGATCAGAGAATTAGTAGTTTTGCAAAACCAGACCATTTATTAAAACCTGAATTGTTGTGGCATATGAACAAATATGCTTATCACACACATTGGATTGAGACAGGCTCAGCTTTACCTGATCTGAAAAAGTCAGAGACTGAAGATTTCTAGACTATCTACACAGTCATTTACAGAGCAATCACCTTAAGACAGAGCTGGAGATAAACTGCCTCCATACTGACAGAAAGGTCGCTATATCCTTATTTGTGCTCAGTTTGAGAGCAGGTGAGAAAAACAAGTAATCAGAAAATACAAAGGAGGGTTTTAAAAAGACAGACACACTCATGGTATCTCAGAAAAAACTGCCATAGCCATATGGGCAATCATGGATGGAACCAGTGAAGACACCCATACCTTGGGACAATCAATGCATTCTGAGTACTGTAGTAGGGACATCCTTCAGCATTCTGCCTGCATCACCACCTATACAATATGGGTACTTCCACACCATTAGCTATAGAGGCACAGCCCACACTCCTTCCAGTTGCCAGATATCCCTCCAAGCTGGAATGAACTCATTTTATGGTCTTTAACAATTACTGTTTTGCAAACACAATGCAAACACAAAGGGAGGGAAGTACAAAAGACACAGTAAGGCTGATGCAATGTTCTCTGGGCAGGATACTTTCAGAGAGCATGTAAAATCTGCTCAAATGTGGGTTTAGGACCAGAGGTTGGAAATAATTTGTTAAAATGTTATTTGTTATGCCTAATTAGTTAAAACCATCAATGATTTTTAAAATCATTATTTTAATCAATAAATCCCATCAACACAACATTTTTGAACAATGGTGGCTCAGTGGTTAAATGCCTATACTGCAGCCACTCACTCAAAACCGTAAGGCTGAGAGTTCAATACCAGCGAAAGGGCTCAAGCTTGATTCAAGCTTGCATCCTTCTGAGGTCATTAAAATGGCTACCCAGATTGTTGGGGACAAGTAGGTTACAGCTGTA
Organism: Urosaurus nigricauda; assembly: GCA_034509955.1. NCBI lineage: Eukaryota > Metazoa > Chordata > Lepidosauria > Squamata > Phrynosomatidae > Urosaurus > Urosaurus nigricauda. Next base: position 152,523,803 of record JAOEGL010000005.1, on the reverse strand, counting down.
AATCACTCAGACACTGCTTAGGCAGTATGAAGCGGTATATAAATGAAGCTGTTTGTTGTTTTGACATTGTGTGTTCATTTCTCTGTTGCTTTTGGGGGCAATAATTCTGGAGTCTAATCATTTGGAGTATTTTAAATTCTTTTTAAAAATAATTTAAACCATGTTAATAATGCAGCAATAACAACAAATGTAAAAATTTAATTGTATAATTTATTCTAATGTTTTTAATGTTCACCAATTTATTTTCTTTAACAATTTAATGCTAATGCATTAACATCAACACTAACTGATCCAAGCTCTGTTCCAGACATGCTATTTTTTTTTAAAAGAGTATTTTGCCAAGATTCTGGATAAGGGACCAGAGTACACAACAATGAAAACCAGAAACAGTGGCTCAACTGTATAGAGCAGAAGCTGGGAGCCAAAGATAGCAAGTCCAGCCTAGCAGTGAAAAGGGGAACTATCTCCCTAACATTCTGTCATCAAAAAATGCAATCCCAGTGACAAAAGGAGTGGAACAGAGCTCTACGGACATGAACCCATAATGCAGTAGTATCAAATAGAACCCTTCTAATTACCCTAAAGGCATCAGATCCTGTCTGATCTTTGAAGCTAATCAGGGTCAGCCCCAGTTAGTACTTGTATGTGAGACCACCAATGAATACCAGGTGTTGTAGCCTATATTTCAGAGGAAGGAACTGTCAAAATACTTATAAGTTCCTTGCCTAAGTAAACTCTTTGAGAAATGAATGGGGTCACCATAAGTTGACAGCCAACTTAAAGATATGCACACACACGCATGCACAACAGCAGAAGACAAGCACCAAATACACCATGGGATACTTATGATATGGGGCAAGAGTGCAGGGCTGGAGAACAGTCTTGTTCCAAAGGAGCAGTTCTATTTTACATGCTGGTCCAGCCTAAATAACCTAAAGACTGTTTTCTCTCGGAAGCTAAGCAGAATCAGTTCTATACAGTACTTGGATGGGAGACCATCAATGAATACAGTGGACTTTTCCCATCCATAGGTATTCTCTTAGCCTATAACTGTACTCTAATCATACAGAATGGTGAGAAAGGGAGTCTATTCATGCCATTCTTGGCAATAAAGAAACAAATCAAGAGACTTTGGGGCTATACAGATTGCCCCTAAGGGGCGGCATGACGCCCCTTTCCTGGATGGATTGTGGCCATGGCAACCTCATGCAAAAAGGAGAACTCTCCAATGGGCGCCATAGCTGCAGTGGCGTGGCTTTATGATGCACCTTTGGTGCTGCATCATATAGATGCAGCGCCAGAGTCATGCCATGACTGGTGTGTGCCCAAATGGTGCCCTAGGGGTGGAGTTAGGGCATCCAGAATGAGAATGCACGCTAGCTCTGTCCACAGGCTGGCACAAAGTGCCAGTCTGTATAGCCTTTTAGTCACCATTTGAGATAGACCCTGAAAAGTATGTGTCCAGATTTTCGGACTAGTCTCACTTAGCAGGACTTGGATGGTAACTTCACAGACTACTGGGGAGCAGGTGTAGTGTTTTTTATGAACCAGTTAGGAACATCTCCACATTTCTCCCTTTTGTCATAGATTTTAGAAGTCTATTGGAGCCTGCTTCCCACAAGTAGAGATTACTTACATTAATCTAAGGGTCTGGTTTACCTGCACTAATCTAAGAGTCTACTTGCATTAATCTAAGGATCTGATTTGCCTGCACTAATCTAAAGATCTACTTGCATTAATCTAAGGGTCTGGTCTACTCAGAGGATAGTCAAAGAAAGATTCTACTGTTACCCAGAAGAAAGAATGCCACTCGTGTAAGGAAAAAATGTGTTCTGTTGATTTAAAAGCTGGGAAAAGATGCAGTTTAAAAAACCATAAAAGTGAAAGAAAGCTTATTCACACATCTCAGTGGTGCTCTGGCTCCCACAGTGTAACAGGATACAGCATCACAATCTTTGATCTTTGAACAGGTGATAATCCTCTTCCTTCCAAGCCAAAGAGATGCCAGCCTGCCAAAGAATGTATAAGGTTTCTCTTTCCAAATTCTGGGGGCTGTTACAGAATGCAAGCCAGGAGAAAACTCTTTGGGAGGCAGAAGTACAGCTTCAGTTCTTAAGGTTCGGCATAAACATCCTTATCTCATGAGTGGTCTATGCCTCATGTAGGTTTTTTTTTAAAAAAAACCTCTATTGTAGCTGCAGCAGTAGTCTTTGCAAATTCACTATCTTCATATTCATATTCAGCATTCTGACCCCAACACATATTTCCATGAGGGAAGGGACAGCTGTGAACACTATGCTTCCTGTTGCTGGCCTTGGCATAAGCCTTTCTCCTGCCCTGCAGAGGATAAAATATGGGATGGACTTTATTTCTGGAATAAAGGGATATACATGAACACGCAGAAAGAGCAAGGCACAACAGGCTGCTGCTGAATACATAGTTCATGAATATGGATTCTTTGTGAAGGGGTAAGAGATGCAAGGATATAGTGCTACTTGAATGCTCAGCCTGTGCTTCAGCTTTCCCACCCACTCACTCCACTCCAAGTAGAAAAGGGGAAAGTGCACTGATTTAAGTACTTTCTGTTTTTTTCCCCTTTGTGGGTTGCAATGGAACTTTTCAGGGGTACATGACAGCTTGTTCTGCTCCATGAATCAGAGGTATGTTACTGCAAGAGCAAAGGAGTCTTGAGTGTTTGGTCAGCAGCAGCAATTGTCAGAGGCAAGGCTGTCAAACAGGTTTTTTTTTAATCTACTTGTGAGCATCAGTGCTTCTTCTGAGTGGGAGACATTGTCCCCTGCTGTTGCTTGAGGGAAATGCAGTAGAGCAATGCAATTTGGAAAAGCACAATGTTCACTGCTGTAAGGCAAAGGAGATTGCAGTGGGTGGTATTGGGGGGCAGTGGGAGGGGTTATCACAGCAATTCCACTTTGCAGCAAACATTCTCCCTTCTGGCCCTACATGTGTGTGGTACTCTTTCCTTTCTCACATCATCAGCATCACCACTAACACCACCACCATCAGCATTATTATATTGATTATCCACTCCCCCCCCAAAAAAAAAACCCGAACTCAAAGTCTCCTGTCCTGGACTTTAATGTTGGTTGTGGAGTCTTGAGGCAAGATACTTCTTAGGCAGACAAATGATAGGAAAATGATCAGCTTTCCCACTCACAAGGCAAGTTGGGAGGCAAGACATTTTTTGTAGAATGTAGCAAGACCCACTCAAAACCATAAGGTTGAGAGTTCAATACCAGCAAAAGAGCTCAAGTTTGACTCAGGCTTGCATCCTTCCAAGGTCGCTAAAATGAGTACCCAGATTGTTGGGGGCAAATTAGCTTACAGATGTAAACCACTTGGACACTGCTTAGATGGTATGAAGCAGTATATAAATGAAGCTGTTTGTTTGTTTGTTTGTTTGTAGAAAACATCCTCCTTTGGCCAAAGTGTCCTTTCTCTATATTTCCCCAACCGTAAAACCCAACCCCACTCTTTTGTCCTAAGGTCAAAGGGATACAGCCAAGGTATGGTAGCCTTGTGTGAGCCTGAGAAAGGTGGTGCTGGTGATGTTCAGATATTTGGTATAGGTTCCCCATATCCTGCACTCTGATGTGGTAACATGTGCAGGATAGTCATACATATGAGATAGTATTTTTAAAAAAACAAAAACAAAACTTTCTCTCCCACTGATACCAGTGGAAAACAAATTATTTGTGCCAGCGTGTGCCTGGTGTACAGTTGTGTGCTCTTCTGTCACCCATCCGTCTCTCCCTGATTAGTATATCTTGGGGCTTTCTCCAATGTATTGGGAGGTGGGATAGCAGTTACATCTTGTATTCTTCCAGCATAGTGCAGCTTCTGCCAAATCTCACAATCCCTCATCCTTTTTTTATCTGCAGCATAAGATTGTTCCCTTATAACACCCAGGGGTGGCTCTACATTAGACAGAGGGAGACAGTCATTCAGGTGCCAGATTTGGGGAACGGTCATGGCAGCCTCCCTACAATCCCTAGCTGTTACATTCTGCCACACCCCATTAACTGGACTAAGCCCTCTGGTACTTTAGGGACTCTCTCTTTGATAGTTATGAAGGAAGAGTGAGCTGCCAGTCCAGCTAGCTTCTGTACATAGCATGGAGATCAGGTGCCATCTTGTCCATCAATTCAATTTTGGTTTTGGACTAGCTCTGATTGGTTTTGATCCAATAAACATAGTGCTGGAGCATATATATCTGTCACTGTACATGCTATTGCTGGGGAGGGGGAAACCAGAGGCTACTATTTCATCCTCACCCTCCCCACAGCTGTATAAACTGCAGCTGGTAGTTCCTGTTTATAGCTCCATCCTCCAAGTAGCGATCCACACCAGGGATGCCAGTATTCCAACTGCTCTTGCTCATCCATATGGAGCCAGCGTAAGGCTTCATTTTCCCTGGATGCATAAGGGCAGCTCTAATAAGGGCATAAGGGCACATCAAAGAACAGAACAGCAACTGGGGACACCTGGCTACTCTTGTGATCCAAAGTGAGTATCGTTGTGTGCGCATCCTTAAAAGCAGATGCAACTGTGTAACTAGGGTTTATGATGGCACATGTCACCATGACATCCTGTTATTCATCTACACCAGGGAGCCATCTGTAATCTCAGTGTAAACTGTTCAATTTTAATGTCTTTATACGGTGATAACCATATCATCTTAAACTCTAGATTCTCACCATTCCCCAGATCCACAGAAATATATTTCTGATGGAACATCATGACCATTAAAATAACTAAAGTAATCAGCCCATATTGTTGTCCTTCCCTTTGTTCTCCACATCAAAGTATGCTAAACAAAGTAAATGAAACAACGCTCAAAAGAAAAGTTTGAACTGTGCAGACTTCTTGAGGCCTGTAATTTCAGCCAACCAACCAACCCAATGATTTACATAGCTGAGATGAAATGCATCCAGCCCAAACTACTGCTATTGAGAACAAAGACAACAGAGGAATGAAAATTCTGTGTACAATGTGTTAATTACAGTACAGATATTTGAGATCTGTGGAATAGAACCAAAGCTTGTTACTAAACACTAAGTGGACTTGCAGTTCTAGTCATTCTGGCATTGATGAATATAGTCTTACTCAACAGAGGATTGCATGCATGCTATTTATTTAAGAAACAGAAATATGTATTTCCCAGTGATGAAGGATGTGCATCAGAAGTAGTTGAAACATAACTCATAAGATGGACTAGTTCTAGTGTTTCTTGAAAGGGCCTTTCTTTTGAAGCAACCAGGATCAAAGTTGGACCCTGTAGGAAACCTGATTAATGATGTGGACCTTGGAATGACAGACAATATGTTTACCCCAAAGAGCGTCTTTTCTGTGAAAATGTGGTGATGGTGGGGAGAGAAGTGATGGAGCTAGGACAAATTGACAAACTGACCTTTTAATCACAGGGGATGTTTTAGCACTGGCTCTCCAGTTACTTTGCATCAAGTAAAGAATTATTGAGTCAGATGAATTATGGTTGGTTCCAACTTACTTGCTTGTAACAGGTATAAATCTGCAATATCACAGAGCAGTCATCTCATGCTTTTAACTGGCTTTAATTTTCTGTAATCGTTTTTTTAGCTCCTGATTCTGTTCAACCTATTTTTTTCTTCCCCACCCCCAATAGCAATGCACAATCTTTCCAATAATTACATTTTATATTTTAGGTTTCTTGTTTTTGTCTTCCTTTATATACTAACACTTTCCACCCACTATATTTTATACCCACTCCAACTCCCAGAATTCCATGGCGAGTGAGTCAGACAACGAGTTTAAGGCGGTATGAAACCGGGTTATCTCTCCAGTGTGGACGCACCCTAAATGAGGTTTCCTAGACTTGAACCTACTAGACTTAACTCTATGAAAGCTCATGCTTCTAAACTTCTTTCTTTCAGTCAGTCTCAAAGGTGCTCCAAGATGTCTTTACATAACTGATTCTACAGACCAAGGCTAAGTCTTTGTAGAACTGTTTGTCTTACTAGTCTTGCAAGACAATGTCAGGATGTGTGTGTGTTGCATGCCTTCAAATTGCTTCCAACTTATGGTGACCCTAAGGTGAAGTTGTCATGGTGTTTTCTTATTTATTTATGTATGTATTCATTTATTTAGAGTATTTATGTGTGTGTGTGTCTTCTGCCACAAAGGCTCCCAGAGTGGCTTACAAATTATTAGAAAATTCTCTACCCTCAGGCATACAGTTTTATAAAAAGGCATAACATAAAAAGCAGAGGCTGGATGGCCATCTGTCAGGGATGCTTTGATGGAGAGTTCCTTTATGGCAGGGGGTTGGACTGGATAGCCCTTGTGGTCTCTTCCAACTCTGTGATTCTATGATTCTAAACACTTTAATTCAGTGACAGTTTCTGTGTTATACATGTGTCCCTACCATAATTATTTTTATTGCACAGTAGTTCCCTCCAATCCTTTCAATCATTTAAAATTCAAATTTTATATACATTTCTCTTTCCAATCTTTCAAATGTTTCACTTATAGTTGCTTCAGACAGGACCAACCCTAGCTCTGCACCAGTTCCTTGATGGAAGAAGAAGGGATGATATTTTCTTAGAAACTGACCTTTTCTAGGGCCTGATGGTATACCTCCCTTCAGTTATTTGAACCAGCCAAGGCAGAGTGCTTTTTTTTTTGTTCCTCACACTACAGCTAGGAAGAGGAGTCAGTTGTTATGACTCACCCTCTGGAATCTGAAGAATCTGTCACACAAGAGTTGGATTCTGTGAATTTTCTGGCTCCAGGTGATGGCTCCCCCAAATTTGAGCAGCTGGTGGCTGAAGAGGCTCAGGGACCTACATTTTATCAAGTTGTTGTTCTCAGTTAAGACAAAATGTAGGTCTGTGACTCTAACATCATCGTTCCCCCGCCCCCTTTCTCCTATATTATTTTTAACACGTTTGCCTGATGAAAGCCTTGAAAGCTTTTATTGTATGTTTTGGTTGTTCTGATAAAGGTATTGCTTTTTGTGGATTTTGGATGTTATAGTGCTTTGCTGTATGGCCAACACAGCTACCCCTGGAAATGTTTTCGGGTGAATATCAGTGTGCCAGGGCCACTGTTGTGCCATCAGTGCAATGGCATCTTCGAGCTGTTCATGGTCCTTAAGCAATTTTCTGGAGGGCTCCTTTTAAAGCTGAACAACATGGGAGAAACCCTGAACCTCTTTGCCAGAGATTCGGCAGGCATTATACCCTCTTCATGGGCCAATATTCCTGTAATTTTCATCCAGTCCTGAGGAACAAGGTTATAGCCATTTCCAATGAGAGTCAGAGGGAGGCATGAACTTTCAGATTATTGTATCTTGGCTCAGGTTCAGTAAAGGTAAAAACAAAAAACAAAAACCTAGGTGTCTAAGCTGGTTGAGGATGAACTGGACCATTTTCTGAATCATCAGATCAGTGCCCAAATTGAATCTTGTAGGTGGTGCACACTCCTAGTAATGGGTGAAAATAGACAAACAGCATTATTTCTGTACACCCACTTCCCTAGTTCAAGAGAATGAGAACTTGTCTTCAATTGTACTGAAGATTCATCTCCTTGGAAATACAGTTATGTTGCCGGCACTGCTGCTGATGCCACACTGTCATAAGTAACTTTCATTTTTTTTTCTGTCTGCCTGCATGAAATGGACTAATAAATCACTATTAAGAATAAAGAATAAGGGTTGCTGCTGTTTTTATTCACATATGGAACATTTCAAATCTATTTATTTGTCGCTGTGATTCTTAGGCCAATTTCAAACACTGACAGCAAGATGCAGGCCATGTAAAAAAACTGGTGCAGCCAATTTTTAAAATGACAAAGCTCCTGATGCATGTCAAGACATTCTCATTCCCTCCCCAGGATAGGAGATGAATTGCATGATGAGCTGCTTCAGATACATGGAACGGCACAGACATAGAACCACCCGTATATAATTGCATTGCATATCATTGTCATGACTGCTTTCCTATAGAAATCAGACATTAGCTTGTCTGTGGAGATGGTGGCAAAAAACATGAGAAAGAAGGTGTGGTTCCAGTATTGTCAAGGGAGATCTACTGGTGGAATGGCCTTCCATGAGTGGTTCCCTTTCATGAATTTAAAGTACAGTTCGCCCTCTGTATTCTGTGTCTGTGGCATATTCATGGAGTCAAGCAACCATGGATTGAAAATTAACTCCAAAAAAGCAAACCTTGATTTTACCATTTTACATAAAGGATCCTGTTATATCCCATTGGATATAATGGGACCTGAGTATGCATGGATTTTGATATCCATAGGGAGTCCTGGAACCAAACCCCAGCAGGACACCAAGGGCCAACTATAAATAGACTGAATGACAATACAGATGCACTAAATGGCTCTCTTTTGATGCAAGTGGTTTTTTACTCTTTTAAGCATGCTCAGCACTTCCTTATGTGTGACTATATCTGAATCAAAGTCATGAAATGTAAAACAAACACCACAATGTTAACTACTTGATATATATCACACTATATATTCATTGTTGTTGTGTGCATTCAAGTCGGTTTCACAGAGTTTACCTGGCAAGATTTTTTCCAGAGGGGGTTTGCCTTTGCCTTTCCCTGAAGCTGTGTGACTTGCCCAAAGTCACAAATTAGTTTTGCAAGGCTGAGCAGGGATTCAAACCCATAGTCCAATATTCAAATCACAACACTATGTTGATTCTCTATATTCATATTCACAGTCATATACATATATGGTAGTTTCATATTTATTCTGTACCATTTCTGTTTAGCACCCTATAGCTTCTAGAAAGAAAATAATTAGCTTTTCTGGGAAACTTCTTTGAAGTTCATTTTCCTTGTTTGCAATTTTAAAAAATGACTTTTTTTTGTAATTATCATCTACTTTTTATCTCTACAATCTTGCAGTATTGATTTTATTTTTAAAATCAAATTTCTATTCTTCTTTCTTCCCATACCTTCTTGATGGCCTTTATCTTCGTGATAAAGTATTTAATCATTAATATAATAATTACTTTTCCCCCCACCAAACTCACACAAGAGGCAACATTGACAATCATCTACCATATTGTCATATGTATTGCAAAACAGTTAACCTGAAGGCACAGGTTGGGAAGTAGACTACATGACAAATTGCATATCTTTTACAAGTCTATGAACTTTGAATTGTACTATGCCCCAGACCAGAATTGGGAAGGTGCTACTATGCAGATATGTAGGCAAGAGACATTTGTTTGTACATTCATTTCAGTGAAGACTACAGTAGAAAGCATGCAATGAAACCTTTAAAACCAGCAGTACAATTTTCAGATTGCTTGTTATTCCAACAGTGGGACAGATAATCTTTAGCTTCTCTATTCTGACCCCTCTTCTATTCTAGGTGGCAAAGGATGGCGTGAGACATTTCTAAATCTCCAGGTTGCAATAGTTAACACTCCCCTGTGTCATTGTTTGTTCATACATTTAATTTAATTGATTTTTTTAAAAAAGCATACAGACATCTTCAGAATAGAAATAAGCTAGCACTTTCTTTCAACAACAGTGTGTTAAAAGCCATTATCTGCTTTGTGTCTCTTAGGTGTAATCTGCACTGCAGAAATAACACAATTTGACACCACATTAAATATTGTGGCTCCATCCCATGGAATCCTGGGATTTGTAGTTTGTTGTGGCACCAGATGACTTTATAAGCCACTTTGAGTCTCAGTTTTTGGGGAAAGGGGGGTATACAAAGAATAACAATTATGTGACAGAGAAGGCTAAACAGACCACAAAACAACAAATCCCAAAATTTCATAGCATGACAGTTAATTCATGGCAGTTAAAGTGATGTCAAATTGTATTAATTCTACTGTGTGGATACAGCCTTAGTGTTTGTGAGATTTTTTAATTTTTTATTATTTATTTATTATTGTCTTCAGGATTTTGGCCTTTTACAGCAATAAGACAGTTTAAAAGACTTGCAACTTAGGGATAATATGTAATATGTAAAGCTGAAAGAGGGAATTCATAGCCCCAGTGTTGCTGTCAAGAATATCCTGCCTATGTCAACATCAACTATATCACTACCAACAACAACAACAACAACAAACTGTAGTGCAACTGCAAAAGGGTCCCAAGGGTTGGAGAACTGCTATTGCTGCCTTCTTAATACCCATAGTGTTCTTAACAGCCCAGGTGGTTATTTAATTGTAGGACTAGCCTTGCATCGCTTGCACCTGACCGCCTTCAAATATACTGATATTGTTGAACTGCCTGAACATTCCATATAATTGCAATTCCAGTTGTATTACACTTCTGTTAGGAGCAGCCCACTGTGCTTACTGGTTTGGGGGGAAAGCTGCTCCAGGCACTAACTCTCTGCAGATCCTTACAATCTAAGGTATTAAAAATAAACATTTAATGAGAATAACTCTCCAAAGGAAAGAAATTCAGGTGGAGGTCAATATCAAACAATTATTTCTTTATTAAAAGTGACAGAAAAAGATAGTAGTAGAAACAGACAGTCTATATTTAATGCAAGCTCTTTCTCAAAGTAAATGGGGGGGGGGGGGGGAACAGTACGGGTGCCAAAATCCTACTCCTTACCAATCAAAGGGGCTACAGAGATCTAGCTAAACCTAAGCACCTACAGACTAAAATACACACATGGAATATGCCTTCTGGGTACTGATGATTCTTCAATGGTATGGGGAGTTGAAAGCAATGGAGGTGTATACATGAAACGAAGCCAATTAAGTATAAATATTTACCCTCTTTCAAATCCAGATAGGATTGCCCACCATCCCTGGAAATTACACAATAGGTGTATACCAGTCTGAGCCAGTTTGGCAGGTCTCTATTCAATGGAGATAAATAAACCAAATAGTTAAGCATTCATTGCTGTCCTGAACACATCAATGAGACCATTTCCTTGTGAGCAGGATGAGGGGGAAATGAGGCTTGACTTCTCCAAGGTGACAGGGATCCAGGTTCTCTTGCCCTGCCCTTTCAGCATGCCTTCTTACAATGCCTGCAGACTCTGGCAAAGGGCAGGTCCCTGCCCTCATGCACCAAAATATAACCATATATTTTTTATTTCATTTTATTAGTATAAACCACCACACATTAGTATAAACCATCCCTTGCACGTTAAGCCTCTTTCAGCTCAGTTCTCATGAATTCTAGGTACAAACACCTTTATCCTTTCTATATACTGTATGTCAATTGCTACAAATATTTCTTTGGGACTACATATAAACAACATGTGAGATTACAACATGCATTTGTATACATAATATTTTATAGTTCCTTTATTATCAAGTCATTCGTACCCTTACAACGCGCGCTCTCTCTCTCTCTCTCTCTCAATCTCTCTCTCGGAAATATATTTATTTACCAGTAACCTAACATTAAGGAAAGGCAATAGAAGGGACCAAAGAATGTCAGGGATGGGCAGAGTCCCACTTCAGTCTGCTGAAGATCCAATTTGCAACATTTCCCCATAGTTGTTTTAAACCAGCCTGCTGACATGTTACCTTTTTGTTATGAGGCTCTTCTCTGGCTCTGGTTTTGACACTCACCATTGCTCAGTATTCTTCAGCATGTCATTCCCATTTGATACCCATGCACATTCATGTGTCTGTTAGTCTGGATGCAGACAAGGTAGAAAACAACATGCCTCTGAAGAGGCAGCTCCATTGCACTTGCAATGCCATAGTTCTGCCCATGACAACAGCCCTAGGAAGGTCTTTGTTATAAATAAATGATGGTATTTTGAATCAGTGCCCTCAAACATTGCTATTTACAGTCAAACAGGCCTACTGTTCTGCATCATTACAACGCTCTAATCCTAATAAACCATCTAATCCTATATTATTCTATGAAATGCCATAATGAAATCCCATGAGATTATTAACTGGAACATAAAATAATCACCCCAGTTAGAAGCTACATAGGGCATCATATTCCCCTCCACTTGCTTCCATATTACTGCTTTTTTCATTGAATCATGCAAAACGGTACCAAAATTTCTCTGTCACTAAATCTACATAGATTAAAGCAAAATCTTGTTTGCTTTAAAGAATACCTACAAAAGTCAAGCTTTTCACCTATGATATCGTTTAATCATGTATATGTATATTTCACAATGCTGTTTTCATGATGCAGAATAGATGGGCAAAAAATGTGATCACTTTGCACACACGCTACAATAAAAATATCCAGAAGAAATTAATTTATGCAAGGAGGCCTCCTGCTGTGAACCTCATGAGACTTGATAACTGGGCTATAATATTCTAATTAAAAAAAAAGATAAAATGATACTTTGTCAATTGTATTAAATAGTCAAAATTAAAGCAATTTATTGGAAGAATTAAGATAGCCTTCCTTAAGTATTTGAAGGGGTGTCATATTGAGGATGGAGCAAGCTTGTTTTCTGCTGCTCCAGAGACTAGAACACGGAACAATGGATGCAAACTGCAGGAAAAGAGATTCCACCTCTACATTAGGAGGAACTTCCTGACAGTAAGGGCTGTTCAACAGTGGAACATACTCCCTCAGAGGGTGGTGGAGTCTCCTTCCTTAGAGGTCTTTAAGCAGAGGCTGGATGTCCATCTGTCAGGGACGCTTTAATGGAGAGTTCCTGCATGGCAGGGGGTTGGACTGGATGGCCCTTGTGGTCTCTTCCAACTCTATGATTCTATGATTCTAAACTTCCTCTAGCCACATGCCTGTTTTGTTGGGGCAGGGAGGAACTGATACTACTTTTCTACTTTTATTTATGAACAAAGCAGACAGTAGCTGTTTACCTTCATCAAACAGGTATAAATCTAAGAGGTAGTTCTCTCTTGGAAAGGGCTGTGGTTCACGTGGCAAGGGACATATATATAAAAACACATAGGATCTGTTGCTAAACAAAGTGAGGCAACTAGCACTCAGCCATTTCGAGTCCCTTGGCCATTTCTGAGGACAGAGTTGTGTGTGCTTAAAGTAGCCTACTACTCTTAGGGTGATGGAGGAACTGCCTCATTGCCAGGAACAGTTAAGACAGAATGAAGTAAGATTCACTGGTCTGTTCACTTTTCTACATTGCATGGAAGGGAAGGTGGTTGGCTGGAATCTTCTGCCTCGAATAGCTCCTCTCACCCCAACTCTGAATAACTATCATAGTTTGGCTTTTCAGCTTATTTTTAAAAAGTAGGATAGCAAAAGTCATCCCTAATCTTGAGACCCACTTCTGCTACTGCTTTAGAAATGACACATATTCACTAATTACTGTCCTAATATAAGTTGAGCTCTAGATTCCCCAAGCAATTATTCTGCTACGGGTTAGTGTTAGGGCAATCGTTTCCCTTTTTAATGAGCTCTAGTTAGTGGTTGTAGAATTACATCCTCTCTCACCCAAGAAGATGGACTAACAATATATTAACCACATTTTAGAATAAACATTTAAAAATATTCATTGTCAACTCGGTATTATGAATATACTTTGCAACACAATCTTAGGGCACAGATGATAGTGAAACTGTTCTTGTTGTTATGTTTATTTATACTCCATCTGTCCCGCAGTCTGAGATTCAAGGCAGTTTCCAACAGGTAAAACAGGTATAGCTAAGAATTCACCAGCATACAAAAGTTAACAAATGTAATTAAATTGTCATTTTTTTTTTTAGTAAACTCTACTAAAAAGACAAACCATTAAAAGGAAAACAGGAAATAGAAAATCGAACTATCTTTCTTATCCTTCTGCAAAGATCCTTCTTTTAATGGGTGCCTGTTGTCATTGTTACTGGAACTACAGGAACTAGAAAACATTTCATCAAGAGATACAAATAATGTTCTTAGGGAGGTTTCATGGGAAGGTCCCCTTGTTGATAGTCACTGGATGGTGACCCAAAAAGAGCTTTGATACTCTGCCTGGGAGTGACTGAGGAGAAGGTGAGCTTGGTACTACATGCCTCAGAGTTGCAATCTATTTTAGACTCTCTTCCCCACCCCACCCCACCCCCTCCGCTGATCAGTATAGTTAAAGTTGAATGTTGCATAGTTAATAAAGTGTCCCTTTAGATATTGAACCTTGTTCTCTGGTCTCATTGTTTTCTAGTGGGTAGGCAATAAGAATCTTTTATATAAAGTAGCCCTTTCACCTATTTTTCTAGCTGTTCCAATGCCCCCCCCCCATTCTTCCCCATTCCTCCCTTCTCACTTTCTGTATCATGACTGTTACATTGTAAGCCAGTGGGCAGGGACTCTTTTATCTTTTAGACTTTGCAAAGCACTCTGGCTGCATAATGCACCTTGATACCATTCTAATTGCCATGGCTCAATGCTATGGAATTCTGGGAATTGTACTTGTGGCACCAGAGCTGTCTGACAGAGAAGGTTAAATATCTCACAAAACTATATTTCCCAGAATTCCATAGCACTGAGCAATGGTAGTTAAAGTGGCGTGAACTGGATTATTTCTACAATGCAGATGCAGTTTTGAAAAGGTGAGAAATAAAAAAAAAATGTGCAGTGAGTTTAAGCAGTAATTACCTTTAGCCTGTTTATAAAAAGACGTTGAAGACTATGAGCCTGAACAGACAGGCCAAAATAAAGCTGCTTTGTGTCACTTTGGAGGTACATTATGCTGTTTAAATGACAGATGCATCTTTAGGACTGGAGCATGGCTTTGGTGTGGTTTCTGGCCTCTTAGGATGCATGCAGCATTTAAACAGCATATCTCCAAAGTGACCCAAACCAGCTTTATTTTAGCCTGTCTGTTCAAGCCCTATGTTTTTGAAAACCAGAACATGTGCAGGGATACTTGAGTGATACTTTAAGAAGGATAAAAGTTCATAGCCTAAATGGGGGATTTTAGATAACAGAAGTCCTTTTTTTATGATGGAATATGGATGCAAAGGGCATGCTACGTTTTAAGTGACAGTAATATTCCTGGAGGCTATGCAAGATTTGTGTCTTATGTATAAAATACAATTTTTATTCAGGGTGTGGATTTTGTTTGCTTGTTCTATTTTAGAGTTAAGGCAGGACTTCAAAGCTATTTCTGTAAAAGATGTAAGCAAGTAAAAATCATAATAAAATAATAAAGCAGTACAATATTGACTTGTGCAGACTGTCTGATTTTACTTTTACATGAAGACAAATCAAGAAGCAAATTATGAAAGTAATTCTAAAAGGGCAGGGATCCGTCTAATTTATGATTGTATGTACAGCACTGTGTAAATTTACAGCGCTATATAAATAAAGGTTAATAATAATAATAATAATAAAAGATCACTGTTCCAAATTCAGGAATTGAACGCACAATTACATTTGTTAGAGTAACAGTTCATAAAAATGGGAAGTTTGTCAGATGAAATTTGTTTGACCAGAGACATTAAACAAGAATGTTTGTTAGCTCCCCTTTGTACGGTCTTCATATTCATAATAATGAATCAGAACATTTGCTTCCTGCAATAGGAATGTTGAAATTATTACATGAATGTATGGAAATGACTTGGTATATTCATTAGTAAGACTACGCCTGGGAGACTTTTAACTAATAGTATGATTTTTATGAAATGGAAAACCTTAGAATGAATTATGCTGGACCAAAGTTTGGGTAGGCAATTCTCAGGTGTTTGTAGGCTAGGCAAGTGACACCTAGCTTCTTCCTTCAGATATCTGCATGTATTCCTACATGAGACAGGCTCATAGGCGATTCAACTCCAAACTATTAAAATAGTACCAAAGATTAGCACTATCATGAAATTCCTTTGGTCCAAGGGAGATAAATTGGTGGTTCCAGTAATAAAGGCAGAGCTTGGAAAAGTTACTTTTGGACTGAAAATCCTTCCATATTCTAACTAAAATGTTTCTTGGGAAACCCTCTGCTCAGATCCAATATGGAATTATGATTTGTGAGTTTAAACTTTACAAGGCATAATGATACACAAGCATTTTTAAGGTTTACATTGACACAGTTTCCAGGAACCCCAGTAAAACCAACTGCTAGTTTCTAAAAATTACTTTCTAGCATCTTTCCTGAAAAAAATCAAATTGAATGATTGGATATTAAAAATAAACCAGACTGATAGTTTATCAGGCTTCCATTCTTCACCCAGGTACTGTCTGTTTCAAAACATACTATTGGAGAGTCTGATATTTTTCTCTTTGTTTAATTGAAAACTGCATTTAGAGAGGAATTTATTGCATCTACAAATAATCTGCCTTACCTTTTCTGGCTCTTCTGGGGAGGCCCCTGGATGTTATCATACCTAAATCCCCACTGATCTAGGTGGCATGCCACTGCCCGGATACATCCCGGGTCAAAGCTGCACTCAACCAGCACCTTTTCAAAGTCGGGAAGCTTCCGACTTCAAAAATTAGCTGGCTGAGCAAGGCTTCAATCTGGGATGCATCCAGGCAGCAGCATCAGCTAGATCAGTGGTGATTTAGGTATGATAACATCCAGGGGCATCTCGGATCCTGAATTCAAGTGAGAAGAGGTAAACTGGTTTATTTGTTAATGTGAAAAGCTCCTCTGAGAATTACACTTTCCAGCATTCCTACTGCCATCTTGGATAAAGAATACAGAGAAGTTTCAAGAAACCCACGGCTCTGTATCTGATATCTGGAAAAGACAAAGGGCATATACCTTATTTATTGTGTTGCCTTCAGTACCAAAACTCTGTAGACATGTTACTGGGATAGATGTGGGCATATCTCAAAGCCAGACAGTGATTTTGTGGTTGCTGTCAAACTGTGATCCTTCCATTACCTTTCAAACACCTTTGTTTGCTAAGTCAGCAGGACATATTTGGGCAGTCACTCGGAAGGCTATCAAAGTCAACTGTGCAGGCAGTATACTAATTTGCTTACAACTTTTTGTTACCTTGTTTGTAACAGCTATTAGTCATATACAATAAATATGAGACTGAATGATAATGATCCTATGCTTAGAATAGCACTAATTTTAATAGGACTTGTCTACACTGCTTAAAAGCCTTTGAAAACCTATTCTCCACAGAATCTGGGGCCCCATCCATTCCAGATTAGGTGTATCTTACCTTTTTGCAGCATTTTTAAACACTAGAGTTTGCCCTGACAGGCACTGCTATTTAAATGCCTGGGCCAGCTCCTGGCCTGTACAGTGAGGGTTTTCCCTCTTAGCAACACCACAGCTTGTGGCTTGCAGCAACTTGTTTTTAAGGTCAGAAAAGGTACCCAGGTCACATTTTGAGCACCTTGCTTGCCTGAGTAGAGCTGAAGAGGATGTCAGTGGAGGTGGCACTGCCAAGGGAGGAGGATTGGGTTGGGAAATGATCTGGACATTGAATGATGGCATCTGCCAGGATCTCTCCTGGCTTTGAAAGGTGGAGATGGCAGAGGTGGTGATCATGGTGGAGGCAGCAGTGGCAGGAGCAATAGAAGTGGGAACAGCAGGGGCAGTAGGGGTGGTGGCAATGGTTGCACTGTAGGGAAGGAGCCGTGGTGGCAAAACAGAAAGGATGGTGGTGAAGGAGCAGTAGAGGCCAGTGGTGGTGGGAACAGTGGCGGTGGACCCAGAAAACTGCACAGGGATGGCTGGGTAGTGTAAACAACCCACCTGATATCCTTATGGAGAAAAGGTACCTTGGGTCACTCCAGGGCTGGTCTGGGGGCAAGACTCTTTTGCCCCTGGTATAGACAATTTCTCCATCCTAGAGAACTATATTCTGAGAACTCCACATCAATAGCAAAACAATAATCTACCAAATTCTGCCTGTACAGTTATTGTGTTTAGCTAACCCTGAAAGAGGTTTTCACATAAGTCAGGACTCACTATGGCTTCGAAGCAAAATATGCCTTGATTTCGTGGCTCAATCACTGAAATGCAACCCCTACAGAGAAGCAGAATTCTCATATTTCATCACGAAGTAATCATAAGAGCCACATTAGAGAATGTGGAGGTGGTGCTGGTGATGATGTTTAAAAAGGCCAACAGAAAACAAGAAAATGCAGATATTCATCACTCACTTGGGGGGGGGGGGAATGTAGCATGCAATATTTTCCCTTCCATTCCTTATCAGAGAGGAAACCTCATTCCAATTATAGTTAAGTGTAAGTACTTACCATTTGCGGCTTCTCAAACACAGATATTCAGAGATGTCTGCCTCAGAAATGGCAGAGAGAGAAAAATCCAGAAGCATTGGTAAAATGAAGCTTAGACCTATATTTTCTTCTTCTTTGAAATTAACCCCACTTCCACCCTGGGAGGTATGTGCAAATACGTCAAGATAATTCCAGAGCTATTTCCTCATAGCTTTCTAGTGGCAGCATGCAGAGAAGAAGGCTTCCTCTAATGATCGCGGCAACTGGGCTGTTTTTAAAGACTAGAGGTTAGCGATTGTGGCCCTTGAGATGTTAGTACCTGTTGCTGTTTGCTTTTCTCGGCAACCTCTTTTTATTAGGAAAGAGGATGGCCACATCCACACTGCAGAAATACTCCAGTCTGACACCACTTTAACTACCACAACAAACTACTATTCCCAGAATTCCATTCCATTGAGCCATGGCAGTTAAAGTGGTGTCAAAATGGATTATTTCTGCAGTGTGGGTGCAGCCTTAGAGTGCTCAAGAACATAGGAGTGATAGCCTTTTCTTTAAGTTTCTGTGTTCACAGTCACTCACACATTCTTCACTGAATGTCCCTTGCTCTATACCCACACTCCATGTGCAAATCTGTATAATGTTTTTTTATTTTGTTTTGTTTTTGCCTGCTGTCCAATCTAGTAGACAACTATCCTCCAGTCCTCATTTCTTTTACAAGAAAACACAGTAGCAGAGAAGGACACTTCTCCAGAGACATACAGCAACCTGGGAGATTTTTTCCCCCCTTAAAATAAATGTAGTGAAACATCTGCACTTGCCTTAGAACATTATGAAAAATCTGAATGGCCTCTCTCCCATGCCAGTATTCTCTGAAGATGCCAGTCACAGATGCTGGCAAAACGTCAGGAATAAACTCTTCTAGAACATGGCCACATAGCCCGAAAAACTAAGGCCTCATTATTTTATCATAGCCTATACAATACAAATCCACAACTGTCAAATCACAAAGTAGGAGGAGCCTTAAAATCTACCAAAGTGCTACTTTAGAGAGCTAGGTGCTCTCTTGGACAATGGAGGCCCAGTGCTTACTATCTATCAAATTGTTTTGCGCCCCACAGAAAGTTGGGTCAGATGACTGACTGTGCCTTTGGATCTGAAATGATGCCTTGGTGTGACCCTTGCGGCTGTTCCTCTCGAATTGTTTCAATGCCACAGATGTAAGGAAAAGGGGAAAATGTCACTCAGTGCATAGGTATGTTAGATGAACAGATCAATAGAGTCACCAGCATTCCTTAGGAGGGGCATGAAACTCCAGCTATTGCATCTTTGGAGGCTGCTGGGTTTTGTTTGTTTCATTCCCCCCCCCCCAGGAAGGACGGTGGGGGCTGCATGTTTTCTCCCCAGAGCCAGAACTTGGCTTAAATGCTTGAGTAACAAACTGAGGCAAACAGGCTCTTTGGGTTGTGGGCAGAGAGAGCCCTCCCTCCTCTTCCCTGGCTCCTGAAAGCAGCTTCCTTCAGCCGCCAACGCGCAGGATTTTCTTCTCAAAGTGATTAGCATGGAAAATAAAACAGATATATATATAAAACATGCCAGGATGTTGCCTGCTTTGAAGCGGAGGAGGCAAAGGAAGGGAGGAAGGAAGGAAGGAAGGAAGGAAGGGAAAAGGAAGGGGAAGGGAGGAAGGAAGGGGGAAGGGGAAGGAAAGGAGGAAGGAAGGAAGGAAGGAAAAGGAAAAGGAAGAAGGGGAAGAGAGGGAGGGGAAGGGAAGAAGGGGAAGGGAAAGCAGAAGGGGAGGAAGGAAGGAATGAATGAAAGAAGGAAGGAAAGGGGAGGGAGGGAGGAAGGAAGACCCAAGCAAAGGAAGGGAAGGGAAGGGAAAGGAAGGAGGGAGGGAGGGAGGGAAAAGAATGGGAAGAGAGGAAGGAAGGGGAAGAGGAAAGGAAGGAAGGAAGGAAGGAGAGAGAGAGAGGGAAAGGAAACGCAGGAGAAGAGAAGGGAAGGGAGATGCCTTGGCAAACAGGCCATTCCTAGGGTGCGTTTGTGGGCAGCAGGGTGTCCCCACGTCCTCCTTTCCCCGGACCTGTCCTCCATCGCCGCCTTCCTGCCCGGGAGTCCTCTCTGCCTGTCCTCCCCCCCCCCCACTTTCCCTCCCAGAGGAGGCGGTGTTTCTTGGGAAGGAGAGGGAAGGGAAGGGAAGGGTGTGTGTGCCTTCAAGTCCTCCCCTGCCTCATCCTGGGGCTTGTCCTTGGCCTCCTTTGCGAGGTGGGTGGTTTGCCCTTGCCAGCCCCTTGAGGCTGAGAGAGTGTGACTGGTCAGTAGAGCCCAACCCAGATGGCCACCAGCCTGGCTGGCTCTCCTCCTTCCTTTCCAGCCCCCTCCTTTACCCATCCTGCCCTGGAAAAGAAACAAGGGAGGGACTGAGAGATTGAGGCAAGGAGGGAGCGAGGCGTGTTTGCTGCAGCATCACGGGGCGGGCTGCTGCTGCTTGGGGGGACCAGCTCTCCTTCTCCTTCTTCTCCTCCGTTTCCAAGACTTGGCCGCTGTCCTTGGTGCTGAAAGGGAAGCAGCCTCCATTGGGGGGCCAGGAGCGACGCAGAGGACTCTCTGCCTTGTGCCTCCCTCCCTCTAGGCGCGCTCCTGGACTTGGCAGAGGCAGGGGGCGCGCGTCGGGGCGCGCACAGGGTCGGGAGCGCGCACGCCTTCCCTTTTTCCCCCTCCTCCTCCTTCTCTCCTTCTTCTCTTCCTTGCTCCCCTCTCTTTCTTTTCCTCCTGGATTCCTCCCTGTGTGTGGATGAGAGAGGGGCTGCCTGCGTGCCAGCTTGGAGGCTTCCTTTGGACCCCATTGAGAAGGAGAAGGGAGGGCTGCCGACCCCCAGCACCCTGCCGCCCGAGGCCTGGCCCCACCGCAGCCCCTTCTTCTTCCTCCCCCCCTTTTTTTTCCCCCTCTTCCTCCCATCGGATCCTGCACCGAGATGCCGAGGATCTAAAGGGCTGAGCCCAGAAGGACCAGGCCAAGGAAGAGAGAAGGAAGAGGAGAAGGAGAAGAAGAAGAAGAGGCCCTGCTGCTGCTGCTGCTGCTGGAGGCATCCTTGGCTCGGTGGATGCTCTCTGCCCCCTTCCCATGGCGATGCCCTCCACCCTCCGGCAGGTCGCCCTCTCCTTCCTGGCGCCTTGGCTCTGCGGGATCCTCCTCCTCGGAAGGGCCCGGGCCAACGGAGTCCAAATCGGTGAGAGGAACCTCTTTCCATGCCAAACCACCCAACCCCCCCCCCCGCCTTTGGCAGTCTCTCCCGACGCATTAGAACAACCCCCCCCCAATCCACCATCCCCACTAGGGCTCTCTTCAGCTGCATCCGCACTGCAGGAATAGCCCGGTTCGACACCCCTTTTGAAGAGCCCTGGCTCCATGCTCTGGGGTTCTGGGAAGGGTCGTTGGTTGTGGCGCCAGAGCTTGATATCTATCTATCTATCTATCTATCTCTCTCTCTCTCTCTATCTCAATGTATATATCTATATATAGATACATATTGATATATTATATATTGCATAGGAGAGTGATCACAGCCCACTGTTTAATTATATATATATATATATTGCGGGGGGACAGATCACAGCCCACTGTTCGATTTTTTAATATGTATATATATATATATATATACTGTATACACACACACACACACACGCGAGAACACAGACATATTTTGCTGGGGAAAGTGATCACAGCACACTGTTTGAGTATATATATATATATATTGCAGGGGGAAGGGTGATCACAGCCCACTTTGTGTGTGTGTGTGTGTGTGTGTGTATATATATAAAAACATTCATATATATATTGCAGGGGAGAGTGATCACATCCCACTGTTTGATTTCATATACATATATATATATTGCAGGGGAGAGTGGTCACAGCCCACTGTTTGAGAGAGAGAGAGAGAGAGAGAGAGAGACAGACAGACTGCAGGGGAGGGTGATCACAGCCCACTTTGTGTGTGTGTGTGTGTGTAAAAAAAATTATATATATGTGTGTGTGTGTGTATATATATATATATATATATTGCAGGGAGAGTGATCACACTAAATCCATTTTTTTCTTGAGCCAAATATTATGAGATACAAGGAGAGCTTGGCCTTTCTCTCTCTTCCTTTCCCTATTCCTTAACTGGATTCCTTTCCTTTTCTTGCCACCCTGCAGCCCAGACTCAAGCACTTGGGCTTCAATGGGGCATGGATGGCTGAGCAACCCTTTTGCCAAGGAACCAGGGTGGGTGCATGGCCAACAGTGGCCAGAGACCGCTTTCCCCTGCAATATATATATATATATATATAACCCTGTGCCAAATATGATGAGATGTTAGGGGAGCTCAGCCTTAAGATCAATGAGCCCAGAGGCAAGGGAATGAACGAAGGGCTCCTTGTGGGTCTGGTCCTGCTGCCACCTTTCCTGCAGCACTGATGTCTTCTTTCTCTCTCCTCTTGTCTCTGTGTTTGTCATCCAACAGGGGGGCTCTTCCCCAGGGGAGCTGACCAGGAATACAGTGCTTTCCGGGTAGGGTTGGTTCAGTTTTCCACTTCTGATTTCCGACTAACGTCCCACATCGACAATCTGGAGGTGGCCAACAGCTTCGCTGTCACCAATGCTTGTGAGTAATGAATGGTTCAGTTCCTTCCCTGCTCTGCACTTCAGGATCCTTCGACTCCTGGGTTGGCAAGGATGGGGTAGCGGGTGCATTTGCACATTACACCAGGGAAAAGGGGGTGGGTTGGTGAGTGGCAGGGTTAGCCATGACTTTGGCATTGAGCGCCCCCAGAGCTGCTGCTAAAGGAGTGGCAGGTGGGTGAGGCAAGTGGATTAAATGGTCGACTCTGCACCCAACCAACCATATTTGCATGGTAGTTACCTCCTTAGTGGTTCATCTCTACTCATTTCATGCCCGAATGTTCTTTAGACATGAACTAGTCTTCTAAAGATGTTGGTCTCACTCTTTCGGTGTATTACATAAAGCTGGCTGCATAGTTGTTGATTATCATGTGGAATGAATCCCACCTGGCTCCATATCTATGGCCCACATGAGTCCAGTCAGTATGGAGGGGGGTCTGCTATCTCCATATAGATTCTCTGTTTCGCTCCATCTTTTCCTTATTTGATAAGGATAAGTCAATTGTCCCTGAATAAATTACCTTGGGATGCAGGAAGATCTGTCAGAGCAAGAGCTATGTCTTTTTCTGTAAGGTTAAAATCATTGAATCATAGAGTTGGGAGAGACCTCAAGGGCCATCAACTCTAACCCCTGGCCTTGCAGGAAGACACTATTTATTATTATTATTATTAGGCTTTATTTATTTAGCGCTGTACTAGTTGGTGTATTCCTGCTAAACCCTCACCAGCTTCATATCTTTCTAACTTGGCGCAGAAAAGTACATTGGTTATCTATCTGGACATTCATCTCCCCACCTTCCTGTAATGGAAAGAGTTGCTGGGATCTGAATGCCATTGAATCCAGTTGTGAAAGGGAATTAAAAAGCAGGCCACTTTGCCATAGAATACAAGTGCCTCCCCTCCATCGACACACATACAATGGCACACACCAACAGGAAAAGCTGGAATGGGCAAATGGGGAGGGATGGAGAGATAGCCTCTGAGTGCTCCTTATAGATCATGTGTTTTTGGCCTGCTGGTTGCACATGGCGTTGGACCATGCGTAGATGGCCAGCTTGTTCCCTGCCTTGAGATGGCTGTCATAGTCATTCAAGAATCCACGTTCCAACATATGCCTCCTGCTCAAACAGAGGTCTATCTTCAAGGCGATCTCAACCCTCGAGGCCTCTCTTGGTTTTGTAAAGGGCACTTCATGGCAAGGAGATGCTCAGGGAAGCAGCAAAATAGCTGCAAGTGGATTGTTGGGTCTGAACAGCAATAGCTGCAAGAGATGCTGATGATCAGCCATTTTCCTTTTTCAATTCTCCATATTAGAATTGCAGTGCCCCCATCCCTTTCCACTCTAAATCTCCCCCCTCCCCCCCGATTTGGGCAGGAAAAGAACCTTGATAGTAAGCTTTAAATATCAAATTGAAGTGCCCCTTTCTTCTATCAGTCCTCTGCCAGAGGGAACATTGCTTTGTTGGCATGGGAATCTTGAACGACATAGATTTAGATGAATTTTTAGTATACAGAGCATGCTCATGTGACCCGCTTTCCTTCTCTTGCTTGGCATAGTCCTAATATTCCTCGTTCGTAAGGTCCAGAGGGTTTTCCAGAAGACTTCCGTAATAGGCACAATGCAGCAACTGCAAGGGTCAAGTAGCAAAAATAATGCAATGATAAAATTAGATCTGAAATGGCTGTTTTCCATAAGCTTCATCTGCTGAAATGCACATTTCCGTAGGGAACAGAACTGACAGAACAATGAACAGACATGACTGGCACTATCAAAATGAAAGTCACAATCAGTATTTAATTTTTCAAAAATTATGAGAGAATGCTTTTATTGTATGCCTGGGTTCAGGTTAACAGTCTTCTAAGATGGCAACCCCCCTTCCCTTATACTGATAGTAAAGCAACTAATTGAAAGGGAATTTATTAAAACCAAGATGTGAATCCTTGCACTGCTGCAATGCAATGTAATTGCAAGGTTAAGAGTTTTGCAGGTCTGAGTGCTATAGATGAATATCTTTTGGTATGTGCTAGAATTGAATTAACAATCAATGGAGACTCGACATTACATAGGGGAAAGAGTCAACTTCTTAAACATTAAAGGCAAAACTAGGAGGGAAGGTGGGGTGATAGCCTGTGAAGAAAAATCACTGCCAGCTAAGATTATTAGAACTGCAGTTTGTCACTCTGGCTTTAAAGCAATGCATGCCATTTTATCATTTTCTGAGGGGACGGATGCCAAGATTTTTAAACCCAGGAACATGAAGAAAGGGGGAGGGAATGAGAACTCTGATGAGCTCGCATTGATCCAAAAGCACATCCTACTCATTCAGAGGATTAGAGCTTTGCTAGCCAAATGCAGCTTTCTGCCATAATAATGAATAGTATGAAGAGAGTATCAGTGCAGTAGCAGGAATAGCCACAAGTCCTCTGGCATTTTAAAACCAAACCATGTATGCAGCAGTCTTTTCATCTCATACATTAATGTTCACCTGATGAAAGTGGTTTCTGTCTCTCAAAGCTCACAGTGTGCTAAATGGGGGCTCTTTAAGGCAGCACAGGATGCTGTGCAGAATATCTGTATCTACATCTGAAAAAATAAGAAGATTTAAGGAAAACAGCTGTACATATGACACAGGGAATTTTTGGAAGCTTATATTCTGCTTGGTTTTGAATATAAAATGTTTAAAAATATTTAAACTATTTAAATATTATTTAACTAACTATTTAAATGTTTAAATATTTAAATCTTGAAAATGTTTACTTGAATGGAAGGAAGAGAGGAATCATAGTGACTCCATTTCTATTGTTAATTGCACGGTCCAAGATTTGTGGCAGGAAGTGTTCATCTCTCAGATTTATACTTAATTCCAAAGCCATAGCCCTTGGATATATGAGTATGACTTGAATTGGAAAGCATTGGACCATGCATAGAGTGTTTTTTTCCTCATTCCTCTTGTTGGAGCAGAGGGATAGATTTCTAGGAAGGAATAAGCCTTCCATACCTTTCTAGGAACACAGCAGCTGTCAAGAGACAAAGAATGGATAAGACATATGCATAATAAAGGACAATAAGGTATAAGTTTTGAAATATCATGAAATGGAAAATTACAAACCAGAGTGTTGGTTTGTTTATTTTTATAAAACACATTGAGTAGAATAAAACAAGGGAAAATAAATATGATGTAATACTTTGGATCACAAGGTCATTATGGCCCATTGTAATGAAGTGAAAGAACTTACTATATTTATTTATTTAGTACCTCACTCGCTACTTATTTAATAGTTTTATATCACACTTTTCAGAAAGAAATAACCACAGATACAGCTCATTGTGATGTTGGTTGGTTCCAATGTCTGGATTTGGCAAGCAATTGTATAGAGAAGGTACTAGGTTTTTTATAAAAGGGGCTATTAATGTGATTAGTTATTGTTCGTATTACACCATCACTGTTTCTAAAGTGCTTTTTCACATAAGGATGCTTCTCTGAACTATGCCACAATCTGAAATCTGACAGTGAGGCAAACAGAGGGAAGGAAAGAATGAGATGGAAGATGAGGGAAGGTCAAAGCGATACTAAATTGATGTGGCCAAGGGCCCTGAAAAGCATTTCCTTCATATATATTTGGGATTGGATGCTGAGATTTCTCAAATGACTAAGTTGGTTTATACTATAAGGCTATATAGGAACAGTATAAGATGTGAAAGACTAAAAAGCATGTCGGTATTCTGAGACAACAGGCATCAGGAAAGTAAGCCTTTGAATGACTGGGTGTGGTACCACTGGAGTTAATAATGGAAATTCTTTCTGTTTGGGCTAGCATAATGGAGAGCTTTAAAGGCTAGCATTTGTGTTGGATAGGGGAAGGGACTGGAATCCAGTATATGAATCTGAAGAGAATAATCCTTCTTTGTTTCACTGAAGGGATCATCTCTACACAAAAGGCCTGAAATACAGTATGCTATCTTTTTTTACCGGTTCAAAAGAAATAAAGGGGAAAAAATCATATATATTGCAAACATTGATTAGGTGAGTAATGAAGCTAGTTATCAATGCAAGAGCTTTCACAACTCCATTTCATTCTAAAGTCTGAGGTTTCAATTGTAGATTTTTCCAGAATATTAAAAAAAACATAGCTATATGTTCACACAGTCATGTCTCTTAGGTTGCAATCTATACACTACTTACCACAAAACAGAGTTGTTTCTTGGTTCATCAGTGATTTTTTTGAAATTTATTTATTTATTTATTTATTTTATATTCCACCCTTCTCCCAATATGAGACCCAAGGAAGCTCACAACACAATTATATAATGGATATTTAATCTGGATGCTTAATACAATATTCTATGCATTCATATAATATGCAAAGTATAATGTAACATAGCTAGTGCTGTGTAATGTTGGACTTGGATCAAGGAGACTAGGGTTGGCATTAATTACATTTTTATATTAATAATTCAGTCAATAGCAAATCAAATATTGTGATTTTCCTCTGATGATGAAAGGTAAAAGAAGATTTTATGGAACATATTATCTCATGCCTGGTTCTCTCTCATATGCTATTCTTGCTACTAAAAGAGATATCATGGATGTGCTTGCCTTGTGGAATGAGTGAACCTCTTTGGGTATTAATATATGAATATAAATTAATGAATATGGATGAGTAATCAGTTGATGTCCTTCAAGCTTTGTAAAAGGCCATTTGGCTCATTTAAAGAGCTGTTGTCAGCCAAAATGCTGGCATGCTTTCCCAAGAAGCTGGTGATATCCTTGGCTTTTATGAATGCCTATGTCTCAGTACCTTAACTGTGATTTCTACACCTCACAGTGACATTCCAGAACTGTAAGGGACATTCAAGTAATATAGGTTTGCCAGATACTTTAGGACTGGTATATGAGGTTGCCTGAAATAAAAGCAGAGGAGATAATATCACTCCAATCATGCATTGCAGTAGAAGATCAATGCACTTACTAAATGGCTTTTGATTGTTTCTTGTTATACTGTCACTAACAAAAAACAAAAACCCAAATGGGAGCCAGTGTGAACTGTCTGCAAAGCCTTCACCCTTTATTTCGAGGCTGGTTCATAAATGTACATCACTTGTTTACTCTAGACTTGATTACATAACTGATAGTTGTAACTGACAGAGTCACTACTGTCAAGTGTGGCATTTCAGATGGCATGGTCATCAGGCAATACACTTGCACACATGAACTATCCATGATTTCTTCCCCTTTCCTTTTTAAAGGCTACTGGCACAACTACAGCTGAGAAAGTTGTACTAGCGATATGTCTTCAAAGATAGATTTGAATAAATGTGGCAGATCTGTCTTAAATAGGACTGGGAAACATGTCCCAGTCAGTTCAGTATACTTTACTTTTAAGTAAAAGAAATATTCAGTAAACTGTTAGACTTGTAATAAATTTATGAGATGGCTGAAGGACCATCTCATCCTGTAATGGGTGTTGGGAGCCAATGTGGTCTTGTAGTTTGAGTGCTGGACTATGTCTGGAGACAAGGGTTCAAATCTGCCATGGAAACCCACTGGGTGACCTTGGGCAAGTCATACTCTCTCAACCTCAGAGGAAGGCAAAATGAAACCCCCTCTGAACAAATCTGTTCACAAAAAGTCTGTGGTAAGTTCACCTTAAGGTCACCATAAGCTGGAAATGACCTGAAGACATAGAACAACAATTTTGTTAAAAGAATCAACACAAGATATAAAATCAAAAGAACTGAAACTTTGTCAAATGTACTTAGTTATAACTGAGACCAAGATCAAAGAGGGAAAAACAAGGATTTCATTGAAATTGTTCAAACATTTGCCCCAGTGATTTCACTTAGGACTATGTAAATCAATGTAGACTTCCTGTGCAAGATGACTGCTTAGCCCTAATATTTGCTAATGTTGGGTAATTAGGATGCAATGTTATTTAGATTATCATAATATATGACACGGAAAAGTCTGAGTTTGTATCTTTTGCCCAACAGAATAATGAAAAGGATTAAAGCTTGCATTATCTTTGCTTTGCTCCCCCCCCCCAAGAAAAAATATGTTAAACCTTGACACAGTAGTAGACATCCCAGTTCTTTCCTTGTCATTGGCTTATAACTGCTATTACCAAAAAGAATGGAAGGAAAAAGGGAGGGAGGGAGGGAGGGAGGGAGAGGTCAGATATCATATGAAAGTGAGCATGTGCTTTAAAAATGTTCATTTTTAAAACACATTTAAAAGTATGTCCTTTTATATTTTTATAAGGCAAATAACTTAATTGAGAAAGAATTGTTTTTTATTAAAAATGCTATATTTTAACAGGGGATCTGTGCAGCTTAGGCAATGAAGTTCCATAGATAACAAGTCCCACTGAGTTCAGGGGGACTTATCTTAGAGCAGGCATGCACAGGTTTGTGCTGTGAGAGTTCATGCCCAAACTTGCAGGAAAAAAGGGACCACCAGATGGCAGGGTACTCCAACGAATAGGAACGGCAGTTCTAATCTATTTCTCCTTTCCCATTCTGTATTAGCAAGTGAGATTTGGTTGTCAGTGTACAAAAATAGGCAATTCAGTGTGGTATTGTATGTGTGTGTAAAAAACAAGAACCTGGTGTTTGATTTCAAAACGCACTTCATGGGTTGGCCTAAAGCTGCATTAAAATGGAAGAAAAGGAGAGAGAAAAAAAAAACAGTCCCAAAATGAAACACAAGGCTTACGTACTCTCTTGTGCTCTCTTTGCTCTGTACCCTCTTTGCAGCAGGCAGCTTGTGAACATTCAGTACCCTTGTGTGAAAGAATAAAAACAAAATCTTGAAACAGGCATATTTTGTACAAAGAAGAAAACGCTGATGGAAATCACACCATCATTTCTAGCAATTGGGAGTGCTGAGTGACTAATATGTAATGGTACTTTGGTTTCTGTTACCCAAAAATTGATTGTGTTCCCATTTTATACTTGGTGAAAGAGAGTTGCCAATAAGGTTTAAACATACAACTTTTTTTTTTAATTTTGAGGGGAAATTTCACATTCAAAAATATAATAGAAGATTCCTTATTAGTGTAATGAACAATGATGGATTTGCCTACCTTGAACACAGCACAACATGGAATAAAACAAAGCAGTATTTCATACAGCATGCTTGATTTGAAGTAGATTGTTTCAATAAAGAAAATCCTTTTATTCTTTGTTCCTTGGTTATAAGAGAATAAGACATCTACTTTTCCTTCTTTCCTTGCAAGGGATGTACCTATAGAGATTCAAACATGGTGGCAAGGTTTTTAGCTGCTCTTCTGTCATCAAGTTTTATTCTACCTGATTATAATATAGATAGATAGATAGATAGATAGATAGATGATAGAGAATTTTTATTATTTTATTATGCATGTATAAACATAAACACTTCTGCTTTTGAAATTTTAAGCAGCAAAGTTACTTAGTTGTTAAAAAAACAACTAAAATAAAATTGAAAGATTTAGCACATAATATTATAAAACAGAACTCATAGCGTCAGTGAAAACCTGACAAATGTGGATTGCAGTGAGTCAAATCGTATCTCAATTCATAGGAACATTTAACTATTATGTTCTGGCTAATGGACAAATAATTTCCAAGTTTTCTCCCTACAGCAGAAAAGCTTAATATCCCTACACATTTCTCACTTGTTATTCACACACCCTGATGTATTGCAGAAAATGATTGGGCACAGAAATACACTTTTTTCCCATCAGAGTTGTTACCTCACATTGTTTCCAGGGAAACACATGTGTATGTGTGTGAGGGGGCAAAATTGGTGTTTAGTATGCAAAAAAAGCACAATTTTGTACAACAGAAATCTTGCACAAGAAAAACGTGTTGAAAATAGACTCATGCACAGCAAGACTAGAATTTTGGGTGCAAATTGCTGTTTTTCATGCAATAATTTTTATGTAAGATTTTTTTTTTGGTTATGCAAGGTGGCTGTTTTTTGCATAGAAAAGAGGAGTCTGAGGGGGGGGGGAATAAATGTGGCTACTTGGAAGTAGTGTTTTTGCACACACACACATACCAATTCTCACACCCAAAATGTTTATTTCTGTCCGGAACAGTTTCCCTAAAATATTCTGGGATGTGCGGATACATCCTATTTCTCATAAGTGTCATCAGTGCATCCCTTAGGGAAGGTTGTGTTCCAGCTTGTTTAAAGGAGGCGGTTGTTAGGCCACTCCTGAAAAAACCTTCCCTGGACCCCCTAGATGAGAAAAATTACAGGCCTATATCTCATCTGCCATTTTTGAGCAAGGTGATCAAGAGAGCTGTCACCCTTCAACTCCAAGCTATCTTGGTTGAAACCAATTATGTAGATCCATTTCAAACTGGTTTCAGGACAGGATATGGGGTGGAGACTGCCATGGTTGCTCTAGCTGATAACCTTCATCTAGGCAGTGACAGAGGAACCTGTTGGTGCTTCTAGACCTCTCAGCAGCTTTTGACATGATACACCATTACATCCTCTTGGAATGCCTGAGAGAGTTAGGAATCAGAGGTGCTGAATTGCAGTGATTCCAGTCCTTCCTCTCAGGTAGATTGTAGAGGGTGATGCTCAGGGACAGCCGCTCCTCAAAAGTGGAGATTAAATGTGGCATCCCTCAAGGCACCATCCTGTCCCCAATGCTATTCAATATATATATGAAGCCACTGGGAGAAATCATTTGTAGACATGGGGCGGAGTGTTATCAATACGCTGATGACACCCAAATATATTTCTCCATGTCCTGGTCAACAGCTCTGACAACAAATGGTATTTCTCCTCTCAATCAGTGTCTTGAAGCAGTAGTGGACTGGATGAAGAAAAACAAACTCAAATTGAATCCAGACAAAATGGAGGTACTTACAGTAGGGGACTCCAAACCAGGTATTGGGTTGCAACTTCCAGTCCTAGATGGGGTCATGCTCTCCTCAAAGGACTGTGTTCACAGTCTGGGGGTGTTCCTAAATCCGTTGCTTCAGATGACAAACCAGGTAAATGTGACGATCAGGATTGCATGTTATCAGCTTCAGCTAATATGCCAGCTGTACCCCCTTCCTGGAAGTTAAGGACCTTGAAACTGTAGTACATGCACTGGTAACCTCACAACTCTATTTCTGCAATGCACTCTACATGTGACTACTCTTGTACATAGTCTGGAAACTCCAATTAGTACAAAATATGGCAGCCAGGTTGATCACTGGAAAATCCCGGAGTGACCAGATAACACCCATTCTGAAATCACTTCACTGGCTGCCTATTAGTTTCCAGGCACAGTACAAGGTGTTGGTTATTACCTTTAAAGCCCTACATGGCTTGGGTCCAACCTATTTGAGGGTTCGCTTACTTCCATATAATCCACCCTGAACACTCAGGTCCTCTGGGAGGAATTTATTGCCGCCTTTAAAGACCAGACTAATTGCAACCTCCCAGAGAGCCTGCTCCCAGACTATGGAATGGCCTGCCAGATGAGATCTGTCAAATTATCAGCTTAGAAAGCTTTAAAAATGCTGTCAAGACAGATCTCTTCCGGCACACATTTCCTGAATAAAACCGCTTGGCCACAGAATGATTAACCCCTCACACCAGGTACTATACCGTCATCTTGTCCATATCCTGTTTATTTTAATGAGATATTTTAAAACTCGAATTTTAACTGTAATATATTAATTCTTTTTTTAAGAGGGGATGCTGTATTACTGATGTAATTTTGTGTGAGGATATTTTAAATTCTTAGCCACTTTGATTGTTTTATCACAGAAAAGCGGGGTATAAATAAAAGTTTCTATTTGTTATTATTATTAAAGTGCAAACTGTGTAAAATTCACACAACTACATTATTCTTCTTAACTGGATTTCCTGACAAACCCAATATTTTTTAGCCAGGAATAATGGCAAACAAATGAATAATGGCAAATATTCTTTCCAGCCCACTTCAGATATCATTTTATTGTCAGTTGTCATACCTCTTTCCCCAGCTGTTTGCTAAATAATATCATACAAACATTTTTCCATCTGCTTGTTTTTGACTGTCCTCTTCCTTGTCCTCCTCCCCCTTTTTATGAAACATTTCCTAAAGATCTGCTGTGGGTATAGAGGAGAACTTGTAGAACACTTCTGTGGTTACCTTCATCCAAAGTATGACATGTATGAGACCTAATTACTAAGAAAAGCACTTTAGGCGGAGGTTCTTGTTTCCATTGGTTGTTCACATTATTGGATACTTCTCTGTGATACATTTAAAATGTGCAAAGAAAATGAAAAAATATATAGTAAACTGGTGCATGGGCATTATTCTTTCCCATGTTTAGACCATATATGACTGATTTCTAAAATTAATAGTTGGTGTGGGTGGGTTATGCTAGACCACGTTGAAGGGAAAAGGAACTGCTACTATTTATAGTGGGAACAAAGGTCCAATTGTACTAATAGGAAGAAATTTCTTCCCATTGTAAATGGCCAGCATGGGACTTTGATTGGGATATAGGTCACCGTAGTGAGGAATAAGGGTTTGCTCTCCTGCTCCTCGATGCCATAGACTTAATTCAATTTAATCTCTCTTCCGCAGATGCCATCTATTTATGCAAATTAGCCGTACATGGGTTAACAAACAAGATTAATGTAATGTCTACTTTAGCTTTTATATGTCGGGTTGAAATTTTCTAGAAGGTTTTTCTCCTTGTGTTTTTATTGTCTGTTTGTAGGAATCTGTTGTTATGGTGGATTGTAACATATCCACTTGTGGTACAGTGGTACATTTAAGAGTCAGTTTTATATCTCTCCCTCTATTTGTGAGAAATGGGTTTCATTTCTGAGAAATAAGTGGCTTGGAAAGACCTAATAGTGCAATCAGATGTAATAATAAGAAGAAGAATAAGAAGTTTTATTTCTAACCCGCCTCTCTGTCCAAGTAATCGGGGAGGGATACAACAGAGTTTAAAACAGTCACAGTCACAATTAAAAACAATTCCTACAATCCCATCCCTAACCTCCCACCCCTTAAAATTGAATTAAATTAACATACATTAAAACAAAGCAAGTAAGAATATACAAAACAATATAACTTAATAGAACCAATGATTCTTTGGGCAGCATGGGCAGTGGCATCAGGGGTATAATGCCGGGGAGGAGCTGGAGAAACCTAGGACTTAGTATGGGAGCCAGGAGGGATTAAGTAGTTTCCAGGAAAGCCTGCCAGAAGAGACGAGTCTTTACAGCTTTTTAAAAGCAATCAAGGGTCATAATAAGACGGATCTCATCCGGCAGGCCATTCTACAGCCTGGAAGCAGTTGCAAAGAAAGCCCTCTGGGAGGTCTCTGACAGCCTAGTTTTCATAGGCTGTAGCAGGTTCCTCCCAGAGGACCGAAGTGTGCTGGGGGGGGGGGAATCGTAAGGGGAAAGGTGGTCCCTGAGATAAGATGGACCCAAGCCATGTAGGGCTTTAAAGGTTAAAACCAGCACTTTGTACTGTACCCGGAAACTGATCGGCAGCCAGTGGAGAGACTTGAGCACAAGTGTCATGTGCTCTCTCCTAGATGTTCCAGTAATTAACCTGGCTGCTGTGTTTTGAACCAATTGAAGTTTCCAGGTTAAGCACAAGGGTATCCCCATGTAGAGCACATATATGCCTACCTAGAAGTAAACTCCAATTTACTCTTGGATAAAGGTATAAATCATTGCCATGTACATGCACAATCTATAAACAAGGGACGGGGAACATGCAGTCTTACAGATGTTGGCCTGCAATTCTGATGATCGTGCACCACTAGATATATTGGCTAGGGACCAAGGGAGTTACAGTTCAACAACATCTGGAGAACTACACAACATTATAATTGTAGTGTAACATACAGTTTTGGAAGCAGCACTTTGGAATCTAGAATTTTCAGCTTTGATACTATGCTAAAATGATGCAAATGTTTCACAAGTGGGAGTTTAGGATGTCTTCAAGAAAACATGGAAGAATCTTCAGGCATGAAATAATTGAAAGTTGATTGCTTGAAGAAATCTCTTATAATAATTAACAATACTGTCATGTATGTGTTAATCTGAAAATAAATATTACTAATTTAAATAGGACCTCTTCTTGTTGTTTTCTTTAGCTCAGTGACAACTTTTACTCTCAGTCATTTCTGGAGCATAATTTTTTTTATGTTTTACTAATAACAAAGTTAATTATATTTCAAGGGTTAGAGGGTAGGTCAAATGATATAATATTCTCCTGATACATCTTAAAATGTCAAATGTCATAAGACATTTATCTGGAATTTTTTTTAAAGAGGAAATTAAATCTGGAAAAAAAATTAGGAAACCCCACCTCTTCCTTCTGTAAGAGCTTCCTATAGGGTGCAATAAATGCATTATAAAAGTAATATATTCATACAGTAACTTCAGCACTAAAGTAATATATGTGAGATCCTGAAAGTCAAATTGTGTTATCTTAAGAAAAAGTTGAACAATTCTATTTTCAATCAGATTTTAGCACTCTGCAGGGATCTCTGCACCATGACATTCTGACAAGGGAATGCTGACTCATTCATCTCAGAGCCATTTATATGGGAACAATCCAGCAGGCACTCTTTTAGGAGAATTCCATTCATAGGTATGGTGGGGTCTATAGGGCACAGATGTTATCATGAGACACGGCCAGGAGGGTTCAGGTTTGGTTATGCCCTTTATCTTCTAGACTGGAGGACAAATTTGTGGGTCAAAGAACAATCTGCAGCACAATCTTCATTCCGAGATATTGTAGTGATTATAATTATTCTCATTTCTCTTCTACCAGCAGAACTGAGATACTATACTCACGACATCTAAGTATACATCTTCTACTTAGCAGAACTGGCTTTCTCCTAGTAGAACCCTCTTCTGCTTACTGATGTCAAAGATCTGCTGACAGAGCAATCTGTTGGCAGAACTGCTCTGCTGGCAGATCCATCAGCACAAGAGCCAGAACAGGACGGTAAAGAAAATGAAGAGCCAAGTGACACCAGATCCAGTTGTCCAGAAACAGACCCACAATGTTGGCAGAGTAAGGATAAAGCAAATGTATTCCTAAGTAATTTCTAATAACTAAGAGAGTTCTATGCAGCATAAATATAATATAAACTTTGCCTAGTATAAATGCATCTGGGCCATGGCTGTCTCTGCCACTTAAAATAGTATTCTAAGGAGTAGTACCTAGGAGTAAGACCCATTAGACTCAATAGTAATTACATCTGAGTAAGCATGCACAGGTTAAAGCATAAATAACATTCTAACTGGTTGGTATTTGTAGGTCATAATCTATATTACATAGAGAGGACATACATTCTTCAGAATTAAGGAGAGGAAATACAATTTGAATCAAACATTTATATATGAGAAATAAATAAAGAGAATTATTGGCAGATATAAAATAAAGCAAAAAACCAATGTTGATTTGTTTTCCAATTTTCCTTACTAATGAGGGAAAGTCGGTAACAACTAAGGACATTAATGATTTTTTTAATCAGAAAAAAAATATTACACAATAAATTGGGGAGTGACCTAGGCTGAGCACAGTGGAACTTGTATCTAAGTAAATATGAAGAAAACTGCACTGCATGATTGAAACCAACATAGTGTATCTAATGAGTGTATAAGGGCCAGGAGAAAAGAAATCTCTGCCATTTTGAAATAAAATGTTGCAAGCTAATTTTTTGGATTTAGTAGTTTTATGAACATTTCCATCATCTTCTTAGAAGAAGGAAACTGTACAAGTAGTAAATATTTATTTGTGGCAATAAATATTTGACATTTTAAAAACTTTGTTTTCAACAACAACAACAAAAAATCACAACATGCAGGAAAATATTGACTAGTTATAAATAAACTAGTTTGTCAATTTAAAAGGTTTTTTTAGTAAAAAACTCATCTCTCACTTTTCCAGAGTTGAAGACCATTTATATAAAGCACATTACAGCACCATTCTTGTAAGCATTGTGTAAACTCATTTCTTCTTATCATACCAGAAGAACTGCAATCAAACAATCAGTTCATCCATGCATATTTCTTCATAAACAGATTGCAAAGGGAATTATGTCTGCTAATAGGCATGTTTTTGCTTATTTTGTCTGATTAATTCTTCATCTGTTAATACAGAAAAATTCTTTTAAAGTTTCTAAAGCCCCAATGTTTGGGCCAAACATTATAAATGTCTTTGGCTCCAGTGTGCTTGAGCATTTAATAAATTAAGAGGCAGTGTAAGGATAAAAACTATATCAGGACTGTAACAAGAGGGAAGAGTTTTTCACATTGTAAACTGCTTAGGGAGTGCTAGCTCACTGATAGGTGGTATAGAAATGTACTTGCTATTGCTATTGCTATCCTTGCCATGGCCATGGTCTTAATCACATCTTCCTACCTATTTGCAGTGAGAGATCCCAATGCACCATTGGGCTTACTTCCCATTGCAAAAACCAGGTATAGGGGATGTATGGGAAACACATCCACGCCACAATCCCAATCTGGTACACACTATCATTTAACACCCCCCCCCCCACACACACACACAAATAAGCAAAGATGGTTCCTATTCAACCACCAGGCACTGTGCACATACTATAAACTTTGTTCCGAATCAGCTTTAAATGTATAAAAAATGATGAAACCTCTTAGCTGAATTTTGAGCAAAATACACTCTTCCATGCTCTGGACTAAATCCCACATTTATTAGTCTCAGCTACATTAATCTTCACTGGTATCAATGGTTTGTCTTATGTAGGACTATCCTTCAATAGGGCAATATATAGAGTCAGCCATTTGGCCTAAATCCAATTGATGATTCCAGCTAGAACAGAATCAGTGGATCTTAGTGCTGAGTTACAGCGATGGTGGTGAGAAAATATTCTAGTGATCTGGACATAATTCCAATTCAATCCTTGTTTTGAATAGGCAACAATATGTTTCACTTCCCATGAGTTTTAGTAATGGAGGAATAGGATTGTGATGAAATCCTGAGAACCCATTATAAAAGGATAGCATGCCCATAAAATCAATGTTATGATCATCAGTTAAGATTAGATGACTCTGACATGCATGAGAGTATCCACCAAAGCTTTATTACTATTACCTCTGCTCAGGAACCATTTGGCATGATTAAGGATTATCTTGTGTAAACATAATTTGCTTTACATACTCAAATATATTCAAAATACTGTCAGTTCCTGATCCTTATTTTCAGCAATTCCTAACAGGTTGTTTTTTGGGTTTTTTTTTTGGACATTTTATGTACTATTTAAAAAAGCAGTTAATTAGGTCCATGTGAGTTATATTCTAGGAAGAAATTTAGC
This sequence comes from Urosaurus nigricauda, assembly GCA_034509955.1. NCBI lineage: Eukaryota > Metazoa > Chordata > Lepidosauria > Squamata > Phrynosomatidae > Urosaurus > Urosaurus nigricauda. The sequence continues at coordinate 152,485,753 of JAOEGL010000005.1, read as the reverse complement.
ATATGCTTTTCCTTCCTGGAGACCATCTAAAGTATACTTTAGTCTACATCTGGATTGGAAGCATAGGAGGGGAACGTACTGGGTGTAATTGACTAGACAGTTATGTTCCACCTGCTTTATGCAGGATGTCAGCATATTGCTCTACTGAGAACTAAGTGAATTCAGTCTATACTGTATAATCTTTCCCATCATTCTGCTTATTTCCAGCTTGGTTCTACTTCTTGGTGTGATGTTAGAGTGCTAACAGTTGCTTTTTAAAAAAGGATATTGCTTGTTGAAATAGAAATGGGAAATGAATTTTTCTATGGAGAAAACCTATATTTTTAGTAAATTAATGTCTGATATTTCCAGCAATCTGGAAACCAGTCATTATCTGTGTCTGTATGCCCTAACTGTATAGTTACCAGATACTCTTCCAATAGGAAAAATTTAAAGCCACAGAAGATCAGAGGAACTTGTGATACAAACCATCTGACCTATATTAACTGTTTGTTTCTCTACAGAAGAGGCTTACAACCTGTTTTACTCGCCCTTAGTTTTGTGGCAGAGCCCCTAAGAGGCCCACCCTACGTCTTACAAGTTAATAGTGTTTAAGAGTATATATAATAACATATTTTTATTCTTTAATTTTATTCAATTTTTATTTCTTTCATTTTCTTGGAGCAGCTGTGGAGCACCTGGGAAGTGCACTTGAAGCCTTAAGGGCTCCTCAGGGCACAGGTTGGGAACCACTGCTCTGCAGTGTTATCATGACCTTGCTATGTGTATTCAAATTTATTATTGCTTTATATTATGCTTTATTAAAAGTTTACATGGATACAGGTCTGACTCAAATATGTAGAATGGACATTTTAGAATTATAAAATGTCTGGAGTTCTTGGAAACAGACCTTGAACATTTTTCAGAGCCTGGTAACTGGCATAGAATCCTCAGCTCTTCCTACTTCTTCAGAGGTTCACAATGAACATTTCCTTCAATAAGATATTCCAATATTTTTTTAAAAATGTTTACTATGTTTTTACCAGCATGAAGAACACCTTAGTGAGCTGGGTATGTTTAGCATGGAGAAGATGAATATAAGAGATGATAATAATGTTTGGATAATTGAAAGAGTTTTATGTAGAAGATGAAGCAAACTTGTTTTCTACTGCTCATAGATTCAAATTACAATATAAGAAGATACACCTAAACAGAAGGAAGAACTTCCTGAGAGTAAGATCCTTTCAAAAAGTAAAATAAGCTGTTATGGAGGGATGGACTTTTCTTCTTTTGAGAGAATTAAACAGAGACTGAGGGGCTATTTTTCAGGAGTGCTTTTAGTTGTGTTTTCTGGCATGACAGGGGATTGGGCTAAATGAGTATTGCAGTCCCTTCCAACTCTATAATTTCATGATGTGTACTTAGTGTTTGCACATAGATTTGTTCCATGAAAATGGAGGTTTAAGTGGTCTAGTTGCAGCACTGTTCCGCTAAGGTAAATTTTATAATCTGGAACAAGTGATTATAATGCTCATCCCTTGGGACGGCTATAATTTATCTTAAGGAACACACTTATATGGTAAGTGAAGTAAGTGTGCATTCCCTCACTTACTTCAACCTGTTGCACTGGAGAGGGGTTTTTGTTCATTCTGCTAAGGGGAGCCTTGAACATCCTGGCATAACAGCATTAGGTTATACCCTTCAATGTTTCATTGTTCAAAATTCTCAATGGTTACATGATTGCCACATCTTTAAATTCCATCAAAGGGATGATATTAAGTAGTGACCAGTTTTATTACATGCCATTTCATTTTAGTACCTGATCTGGTTTCAATTACATAATGCTGCATTTGGTTTAATAGGACATTGCATTTCCCCTGTGACTGTAAGTTAAGAATGCTTTGTCAGCAATGCTAGCCCAACTTTCTATTTATAAATGTTTCATAGTCTACCCAGGTGCCCTCTGGATGTGAATAAAGAAGAAAGATTCATCTCAGCTGAAATGATTTACTGCAATATGAAATGTAAAAGCATTTCATTAAGATAGTCTTAAACCACCAACTTCCTCAGTAAGCTATAACTTCCATCTGAAACTTGGAAGCCTGTGGAACTGTGCCCTAAAAGTCTAAGTAAATTCTAGAGAAATCTGGATATTTTTTTAAATTATTAAACTGGCTTCTTCTTCCTCTTCCTCTTCTAAGTATTGGTTGTTCTGGTCAAAACCTATAAACTCTGTGTCTCAGTTAGGAACTCACAATTAACTTTTGTTTGTTGTTAACGGCCATCAAGTCAACTTCAATGTATGCAGACTGCATGAAAGAGAGAACTCCAGGTCAGCCTGTCATCAATAGCCCTGTGGAGGTCTTGCAGACTCAGGGCCATGGCTTTCTTATTGAGTCTATTTTCCTCTTTCCTACTTCCTTCTACTTTAAAAACGTAAAGGTAGTCCCTTGACATGAATGTCTAGCCATAACTGACTGCAGGGGGAGATGCTCATCTCCATTACTAAGATGAAGAGCCACCATTGTCTGACGATGATTCTGGTGGTTGTGTGGCTAGCATGACTGCATTGAACACTGTTACCTTCCCACTGAAGTGGTACCTATTTATGTACTTGCATTTGCATGTTTCGAACTGCTAGGTTGGCAGAAGCTAGTACTAGTGACAGGATCTCATCCCATTATGCAGCACTCAGGCCTCAAACTGCCAACCTTCCAGTCTTCTAATCATCAGAACTGGCATCTTAACCACTAAGCACTGCATCCCCCTTCCAGTTTACCAACCATTATTGTCTTTTCCAGTCTGAGGGGCAAAACAGACAGGCATAATATGCCAGCTTGGGGGCAGCGTGGGGGTGTGACATTTAGATGATGCATACTCTGATGCTGTCCCCAAGCCAGCATCACACTGCCCACCTGACCAGATGACAGGCAGCATTGCATTGCTCTGGCAGTGTGGCGTTTATATGTCGCACACCGCAGGAGCTCTGAAACCTGCAGCAGTAGCAGCAAAAAGGCTACCCTTTTGCCAGTTCAAAAAGGAGCGGCATTTGGCCATTCCTTTTTGAGCTGGTGAAAAGCTGGATCAGGGCCACAGCATGTGGTTGATGCATCCCTGATTTAACACTCAAAGGGAAGGCGTAGAGCCACCCCCTTACAGATATCGGTTTTGGCCCTGAGTATTGTAAATCTAAAATGGGGATATTCTTCAGGTTATATTTTGGCATGAAGCTTGGTTTAGTGTTATTTTTAGCTTTATTTTAATTTTCAGTATTAGTGGTTTATGGTCTGTGTTACAATCTGCTCCTAGTCTTTTCTTTTCTTTTTTTTTCAGAGAAAAGATGTCTATGTATAACGTTGCTGCATATGATGAACACATTTTTGGCCTTGAAAATTCAGTTGACTTAATTTCTTGATCCTAGGCCTAATTTTCCTACAGTCTTTGATTCTGCTTTGTTTCCTATTTTTATGTTCTAACCACCTATGATTAACAAGAAATTCTGTTTTCACGTGTAATCAATTTCCTCCCAGACTCTAGCTAGAATCTTTCAATTTATTCTTCTTCTGCTTCTGTAGTTGGAACATAAACTTGGATTAATGTTTTCTCTCAAAGTCTTATTGACCTTATTCAGTCAAACTTCGCATTATATTCTTGAACTGCTTTAGCTACATTTCTCCTAACTATAAATGCTACACCATTTCTGCTTAAATTTTCATTTCCTGAGTAAAACACTGAGTAATAATTTGACTCAAAATGCCCTATTTCTACCCACTTTAGTTCACTTACGCCAAATATTGCAATGTTTATATGCTCCATTTTTTGTTTTATTATGTGATCAATAATTTTTCCAATGTCATTTAATTTAATGAACATGTTAGTGCGTGCATCTCATTGTTTTCACCAGAGAAAGAACACAGAACTGCTTGCTGAAAATATGTGCACTTGGAATGTGATATTGAATTGTGTGTATGTGTATACAGGGTGTGTGTTAATACCTAGGCCATTTGAAAAACATAATACCACAATAAATTATTGGTACTTTATACATTTAAGTTGAAAATGTGGTGATTAACACTTCTTGATTATGATATGACTACAATTTATTTAAATAAACCCATGCAGAAGCCCTTGTGCCAATCAATAGCTCCTAATTATGTTATTGTTGTTCAAAAAGCTATGATATTATTTTTTTGTACAGAATGCTGCTGAGCAGTTCATAGGAGAGTAGATTTCTTTTGGAACAATAGTTAGTATAGGAATATGGCTTTTCTAAATGCAAATGAGAATGGGATGCTTTGGGAAGTTAAAAATTGGATAGATTGTTCTCTGTCAGACAGTTCATTAGTGTTTCTTGTATTTGTAGTGGGAGCACCAGATTCTGATATTTTGTAAGGGATATGGTATGCATATGAATCATATCCTTCAAAAGTACTTCAGCTTGCTGTGGCTGTTTTAAAGCACTTAATGTAGGGTCCATGTCCATGTATTCTTTTCAGTATGAAGCTTTGTGCTTTCAGAGCCGTTAACAGTGCCTCCAAAGGACCATGTGTATTGCTCTATTAAGAACAGTAATATTTGGTGTTTCTCTTTTGTTTGGACCTAAGTTATGCAGTTTTTGTGGGACATTCATTCATTCTTTCATTCATCCTTGCCTTGTTCAAGATTTATCCATATTTGTTGAGTATTTGTTAGGTTTGCCTTCCTCTATTTTCATTCTTCTGTTAACAAATAAGAAGTTTAATTTCAACATGTTGAAAAGTAAAATGTATATTCTTGTACTGACTCCCTGAAATGGAACTGGTTGGATCAGAAAACCATTTACTTGTTGGCATTCTAAGTTGAATTCAAAGATTTCCCAATAACTTCAGTCCTGTATCATATGAGGCACATATCTTACTCTGACTTCGGTGGGATTCCTAGAACTTTGAATGGATTTTTGTTGACCTGCTGTTATAACCACCTAAAATTCAGGCCTTGTCAGAGTAATGCCTATATGTGATCCCTGAGCTTTAAACAAAAGAGAATTTCTATAACATAAAAAGGTTTTCTTGTAGCCTGTCTCCACCAGATAAGCTAGATTTTGCAGACTTCTTTAACCCACACTTTAACCTGGACAAAGAACCCCCATTTCAGGTGAAGCAGAAGGACGTATCGGAAAGGCCTCCTTCATTTGTTGGTGATTAGTGATGATTAGCCAGGTGGGAGGAACCAATGTCTCATCCAATGGCTTAAATGGAAATTGCTGACCAATTAGCCACCTGGCTGTCAAGGTCAAGTGGCTATAAATTTCCCAACAAAGGGGAATTCTTGTTGCAGGCAACTATTAAATAAGCTGGTGAATGCACATGTGTGGTTTTGAATTTCTAACCCTTCGATCAGCTGTGTTATTCAACTTGTCTTTTCCTTCTTCCACTTTAATCTTTGTGACTGACTTCAAAACATTTGAGACTTCAAGATTATACTTCCATTCTTTCTTGAATAACCTTCTAGACAGCACATGTATGACCTAGACTGACTTCACTCACCTGTGATTGTTTTGCTTTGTCCTACTAGCTGCTTCTATGCATAGGACAGGGGATTTCTGGGAGTTGTTATTCAAAACACCTCTTGTTTTCCCAAGCTTTCCAGCTATCCTAAGATGATATCTAAAAATGTCAGCCAGCACAGACACTCTGAAGGCTGACTGAATTCAGCAAGGTCTGTATGAACAATCCTTTAGTTAGAGCTGAGAAAGAGGAACTGATCTTATGCAACTCAAAGAAAAGTAAAATAAAAGCCCAAGCTTTCTTAATGCAATGTGTGTGAGAGAACATATTTACCCTTGGGAACATCATAGTTCCCCTTTCCTGCTCCTCACTCAGACACTCCATCCACCCCTGACATGTCAAAGAATGAAGCTCAAGAATGTCTAGGGTTGATAGGTGAAACCAGAAAATGTGAACAAGTTCTGTGGATACTAGCAAATAGTGACTGGGTTTGTGTCTCCAGGATCCAGAATTGGCTTTCAGAACCAAGAACAAGACCATTTCAAGCTGGAGGTCTGAAGCATCAGGCATCTGTTTCAGTACTTCTGACACCCGCAAGTCTCATGCAGCCAGTGCCAATTTGGTATGGAAAGTAATTTGGTATTGCATTGAAATGACCAATGTAATGCAAAAGGGAAAGGAAGGACCATGAAAATATGGTCAAGGCATCAAAAAAATCTTATTGATTTTAATGACCAAAAAGAAATAAATAAAACAAAATCCTACATGAGGCACAATAATTTTTTCAGGTGGCCTGTATCCTACATTCCCCATCCTCACTCTACATTGCTCAGAGCATTTCCAGATTCTCTAGTACTTAGTAGCAATGAATTAAAGTTGCATGAGGAACCCAAAATGCTTGAGATCAATCCACATATATCCCGAGGAAAGGATTACAGTGAAATATGAGGTGGTATTACTTTGATGATGGGAAGCTTCCATTTGAAAACTCAGTACTTGTTGTTCTTGGTGTAGTTTATTTTGTGATCATAGAATAATAGAGTTGGAAGAGACCACAAGGGCCATCCAGTTCAACTCCTTTCTTTGCATGTAGTCTAGTGAGGCACTGCGGTTTTTGGCTGAGAATTCTAAATGTTCTTCCATAAACTGCTAAATTGCTAATCCCAGGATTCCATTGGATGGAACCATGGCAGTTAAAGTGAAATCATAGCACTATAAAATTGTAGTGTGAGTGGCCCCCTGTTCCATCCCATCCCATTCCATCCCATGGGTCTTTGAGTCGTGAAATGAACCTTTCTATTTCAATTCTGAAATGACATTTTCTACCTTTCCAAAATTTTCCAGTAACCCACACTGGCCCTTTTTGCCTTGCCTCACATACCCACCTTCTCTTCTCTCTCTTCTCTTCTTTTCTTCATCCCCCCTCCCCCGGTAACCCTCTTAACAATGATCCTACAAACCCTGATGACTATTTGTAATTTTGTTTTGTTCCTAATTAAAAAAATATTTTAATGAACTAACACATCTAAAAATGTCAAAGCATTCTCTATTTTCCCTCTGGCATGTTTCATTGCAAATATCTCTTCAAAGTCAATTTATCTTACAAGTTGACATTCAGTGTAGCTGAGTGGCTTAACAGCTTTTGCCAAATATCAGAATGACAGCAGTTCTTGATGAATGCTACTTTGCACTGAACCAGCATGGTATAGTGGTTTGAGCACTGGATTATGACTATGGAGAATAGGGTCCAAATCTCTGCTTGGCCATGAAAACCCACTGGGTGACCTTGGGCAAGCCGCAGTCCCTCAGCCTCAGAGGAAGGCAATGGCAAACCCCCTCTGAAGAAACTTGCCAAGAAAATCCTGTGATAGGTTTGCCATAGGGTCACCATAGCTGGAAATTACTGAAAGACAAACAACACGCACACACACACTTTGCACGAGCCACAAGCCTGGATGTGTTGGGGGTATACCCCTACTTTTTCCTGATTTTCATAGATGTTTCCTCTGGAAGGGGTTAGCAGTACTGATGGTAATATTAGTTTACTAATTTTGAAAACATTAGACTGGATTTGCACAATATATTGGGCAACTTTTCTTTGTCATCATGTGCCAAAGGCATATTTACATACGATGACTGTAATGCTCTGTGCATGAAGGAAAACTGGTCTTCAGAGATTTAAACTCTCAATCCATGTGACATATGCAAACATCCGAAGTCACTAATAACCATTTTTGCCATCACCAGAAGATTTTCCTATGTGTGATGAAACCAAAAAAATGTAAATTAGTTACAACTGCAGTTATTTATTTGGGGTGTCTGTTTTGCTGTTTTGTGATCCCACTTTGTTTTATTCCCATATTGATGATGGGCTGCCTTACTATAAACATCCTGCCTCCCCTATTTCACTGGTCAATATATGCACACAGGATCTATCATATGGAAGCAAAAGCAACTGCTTGTTATTCTGGCCATAACTCCTTCACTCTTTCATTCACTTTCTCAGTCCCACCCTTTCACTCTCTTCTTCCCACTTTTCTTTTTTCTCCTTCAGGGAGGAGATCTGCTGTGCTGTTGTCATAGGATTATCTCCATTTGCTGCTGAAATCAAATGAGCTTCCAAAAGATCCTAGCAGTCCCCACTGCCATTTCTGTGTCTTTTTTTTCCAGAGATGGGAAGGGCCAGAAGGAATACCTTTTGGGCACTGGAGAGAATAGGTTCCATTGTAATCAATGGACCTTACTTCTATTAAACACTTATTGGGTTGTGCCTCTAGAAGCATTAAAAAATGAGAAAAAAGAAAGAAGAGACTTTTTTTCTGTCTGAAGCAGAAATTCTTTTAGCAGCTCCTCTCCCTGCTCAAAAAAACTGAACTTCCCATCCCTTCCATACGAAAATTAAGACTGAAATTGCAACCATATATGGAGTTACCTAAGAATAAATCAGTGGAGCTTACTTCTGAGTAAACACGTGCCTCTAGAACCATTCAAAGTAGGAACTTTCCCAAAACTTTTTTTTTTTTTTTTTTTTTGGCTGAACTTACCTTCCCCTCCTGACTGCTTGAACTTTCCTTCCCCACCTTGCAAGATTAGGATGGAAATTGCAATCCTATATGCACTGACCTGGGAGTAATTCCCAAAGAAGTCAGTGAAGCTTACTTCTGGACTGAATTGTATAAAGCTTCCAGAGGCTTGGGGTTCTTGGGAGATTAAGCATTTAAGAATGATGTGGATGAAAGAGGGTTTTTTTAATTATTAATAAGATGGATTTCACCAGGCGAATAAGACAGTGTACAGCTTGGATGTCATTATGATGCAGGAGGAGAGACAATGTAGATAACAGCAGACCCACAGAGTCATCACACAGGATTATTCACACTCTAGCCATTGAGAAAACCAACACAATTCCATTAGTGTATGAAGTTGTATAGGCCAAATGCATCATGGGAACAAAGAGAGTATTTTCTACAAAATTCCGATAATGGCTTAAAATGAAATAGTGTGATACAAATTCAAAATCAGAGACTTTTATTAACAAGAGGAGTATATAGCTGAGTATATGTGGATTCCACCACCGTTTGTATACTGAACCAACTTTCATGAGTTTTGTAAGCTACTTCCCTATTGTTTGAGACAGACTGTACAAACATGTCTGCTTTTAGAAAACATTGAAGGACTTACTGGTGTCAATTTCTGTTAGTTCTTTTTAATCTTAATGTTTCTGCTGCTTGATTTGCATTTATAACCAGATGTGGCAATGGGGGATGCATGAACAATTAAATGATGGACAAGTTAATTATATGATGGAAAGTGATATGAAATTAATGCATTCTGGAGTGCATTTTGTTAGAAAAAAGAGCTATGGAGGATTCATTGTAATACACAGCAATGTGCATAATCAAACGATGAAGGTTTATGTAAGCTTATCCCTATGGCCATTTGCTGATTACTCATGAGTCTTCACCAGTCTCTAGCTATTACTTTCTTGAGAATATAATTGCAATTCCCTTTTGCCCTTGACCAAGTGACCAAACTATGGCCTCTTTATTGCTTCTGTGCCTTTTGAAACTTCAAAGCTGATTTTTTTCTTCTGCAGAAAAGTCCACAGCTGTGGTAATTGTGCTGAAGTATAAGACATCAGGTGAAAATTAACAAAAAATGGTGGAGACAGCATAATAATTCCTGCACAATGCAAGTGCAGTTAAATTGTCTGTTTGTATGACAAATAATATTGGACATTACCCAAATGTTATGCAGGTTTAAGCTCCACATGATGACAATGAGAGAAATTCCTGAATGATTTAAACCTTTCAATTTAAACAATGTGGCTTACCCATTGGCTGGGACATATTCATTAGATGTTCTATTGACCATTAATAAGTGACAGATCTATTCTTAAAAAATGTCTTAGATTGGTAAGGAAATTATTGTCTCACTTGCTCATCTGAATTCCTAGATACCATAGCTAGGGAGAACTGGAGAGACATCAGAATAATAATCATGGGGAAGTTTTGCTAAACCAAGATGTGAAAATCCTGTGAAGAACAGCTGAAAGAGCTGATTACGTTTAAACTGGAGAATGGCTTCAAATATCTGAAGAGCTATCATGCAGTGTATGGAACAGAGTTGCTCTCCATTGCTGAAGAGATCAGAAATAGAACTAGATGGGAATGGCAAAGAAATAGTTTTGAGCTAAAGTTTAGAAGAATAAAGATCCTACTGAGAAAAGCTATCCAGCAGGGCTGCAGACTACCTTGGGAGGTGGTATCCTTTCCTCTGGTTAAGGTATATAAGCAGTAGTTGCACATTTTCCCTTATAGATTTGAGCAGGGAATTAGACCCCTTGACTCCTAAGACCCCTATGAACCTTCAGTGATCATCATCATCATCATCATCATCATCATCTTTATTTATATACCGCCCTTCCCACGATCAGGGCGGTGTACAGCATATGCAAAATTTTAAAAACATTACAGCAATAAAAACAAAACAATATTAAAATCCATATAACATTATTGTAGCAGTATGCCAGTATAAGGGAATATGCCAGGCCGGGCCGATCATAACAGGGGAGGGGGGAGTCACAATAAGAGAATATTAGGGGTATGCTTGACCAAACAGATATGTTTTTAGCCCCTTTTTGAACGAAGTGAGGGAGGTAGCTAAACGGAGCTCAATGGGCAATGAGTTCCAGAGGCTAGGGGTCGAGATGGAGAACGCTCTCTTCATGGTAGTAGATAATTTAGCCTCTGGAACTCTGAGTAGCTGTTGCCCAGTAGATCTAAGTGTGCGGGGCGGATTGTGTGGGGAGAAGCAGTCCTTCAGGTACTCTGGGCCCAAGCCATTTAGGGCTTTATAGGTAATAACCAGCACTTTGTACTGAGCCCGGAAGCGAATAGGCAGCCAATGTAGATCTTTCAGTATTGGTGTTATATGGGAGGCCCTGGAAGCGCCAGTGACCACCCGTGCTGCCATATTCTGCACTAGTTGAAGCTTCCGAGTGTGATACAAAGGCTGCCCCATGTAGAGCGCATTACAGAAATCCAACCGAGAGGTTACCAGAGCGTGTACTACAGTTTCAAGGTCCCTCCGGTCCAAGTAGGGGCGCAGCTGGCATATCAGCCGAAGCTGAAAACAGGTGCTCCTGACCGTCGCATCCACCTGAGAAGTAAGATGGAGCGACGAATCAAGGAGCACCCCCAAGCTGCGTACAGTGTCCTTTATGAGAAGCGTGACCCCGTTCAGGACAGGTGGAACCACCTCCGTCCCTGGGCCGGGAGAACCTATCACGAGTACTTCTGTTTTCTCTGGATTCAGGCTGAGTCTGTTTTCCCTCATCCAGTCCATTACCAATTTCAAACAGGCCACAAGAGGAGCGATGCCATCCCTGGTCACTGCGTCAGTGAGAGACATAGAAAAGACTATTTGGGTGTCATCAGCATACTGATAACCCCGTGCCCCATGCCTCCGGATGATCTCTCCCAGCGGTTTCATGTAAATGTTAAAGAGCATGGGGGACAGAATAGCTCCTTGGGGGACCCCATATTTTAGGGCCCTCCTATCAGAGCTAACGTCTCCCAGCTGCACCATCTGGAACCTCCCAGAGAGGTAGGACCGGAACCACTGGAGCGCAGTGCCTCCGATACCCACCTCTACCAGGCGCTCCAGAAGGATACCATGGTCGATGGTATCGAAAGCCGCTGAGATGTCCAAGAGCACCAGCAGGGACATGCTACCCCTGTCGATGCCCAGACGGAGATCATCAACCAAGGCGACCATGGCAGTCTCAACCCCATAGCCCGCCCGAAAACCGGTTTGAAATGGATCTAGATAATCCGTTTCATCCAAAGTTGATTGAATCTGGATTGCAACTGCCCTCTCGATCACCTTCCCCAAAAATGGCAGTAGCGAAACTGGCCGATAATTATTATATACCAGGGGGTCGAGGGAGGGCTTTTTCAATATTGGTCTTACTATGGCCAATTTAAGTTGTTCAGGAAACTGTCCCTCCCTCAACGATATATTGATGATCTGGTGTAACAACGAGGTTACAACTGGCCCCCCCTGTGCCACTAGCCATGAGGGACAGGGATCGAGAGAGCAAGTTGTTTTCCTAACACTTCTAAGGATCTTGTCCACATCCTCGGTACTGACCGACTCAAACTGATCCAATACAACTGAGTACACGGAAGCTCTAGACACCTCTTTTCTGGTTTCTGCTTCAACACTGGCATCCAGACCTTCGTTTATCCGAGAGATTTTATCCGCGAAGAAGTTGTTAAATTGCTCACAGCAGGCCTTAGTAGGTTCAAGGATCTGGTTTGGGGCAGGAGGGAGCTGAGTTAGCTCCCTCACTACCCTGAACAACTCTGCTGGATGCGACTCCGCGGACGTGACACGAGCAGCATAGAACGAATTCTTAGCTGCTCGTATTGCCTCTCCATAGTCCTCCAAATGGTGGTCTAGGAGAGCCTTGTCGGATAAACGCTGGTGTTTCCGCCAGGCGTGCTCTAGCCGTCGCAGAACCTGCTTCCTGGCCCGGAGATCTTCCGTGTACCAGGGCTTCTTTTTGGAAGCAGGCCTGAGAGGGCGCTTGGGATCGATGCTGTGTATAGCCCTGGAGAGGTCCATGTCTCAGGTGTTAACTAGGGCATCAACAGTGTCGCCGTCATTTCCAACCATATATCCCTCTAAGGCTTCTTGGAACCTATCAGGTTCCATCAGCCTTCGAGGGTGGACTATTCTAATAGGTCCGCCACCCCTGGGGGGGATCTGGGTTGATGCCTTGATGCTTGCCTCCACCAGGAAATGATCCGTCCATGACAGGGCAGAAATGTTGGTGATTTCCGCCCACGGAGTTTCCATGTCAGTACAGAAAACCAAATCAAGTGTATTCCCCACAAAATGCGTTGGACCCGTGACAAGCTGAGTCAGGCCCATGGCTGTCATGGTATCCATGAATTCCCGAGCCGCACCAGATGGAATTACGTTGGCCGCGAAGGGGATGTTGAAGTCTCCCAGGACTAAAAGCCTGGGAGACTCCAACACCAGCTCCGAGACCAACTGTGTCAGCTCGTTAAGGGAGTCAGTTAGCGCACGGGGTGGCCGGTAGACCAACAGAATCCCTAGACTGTCTCTTGCCTTCAGGGTCAGGTAAATACACTCAATGTAGGAAGTCTGACGTACATGGTTCCTGGTTAAGGACAAGGTGTTTTTGTGGACCAAGGCAACACCCCCACCCCGTCCACCTGACCTGTTCTGGTCCTTCACCGAGTACCCGGAAGGGAGGGCCTGAGCCCACACAGCATCCCCTTCAGGCCCGAGCAAGGTCTCAGTTATGCACGCCAGGTCACAGTTGTTATCCTCTATCAGATCATGTAAGGTGTGGGTCTTGTTCTTAATGGACCGGGCGTTGCACAGGAGCAGAGACAGGGTTTGTGGTATGGTTGGAGTGACCCTCAGGTCCCGTTGGTTAGGAGAAGGACTGGAAGGAGAGATAGATATTAAGCATCGATCTCGCCTTCCCTTGTAACACTGGTCCTTACTCCTACCGCCATGCCTCCCCCTGCCCCACACTACTTGAATGGCAGCCCCGTTCATCTCATGGGAATAGTCCACCAGCCTTCTTCCCATGTCCATGTCCCCCTCCCTCCAAGACTCAATAAGTCAAGTACTATACAAGATGTTGTTGACTTTAACATCCCCATGCCCCGACAACGTCCTCTGTCAGCCGATATTATTTTGCCTGGCATGTTACTGCATTGTGCCACTCAGAGTATACCACATAACAAATGAGGAGGAGGCTGGTGAGCCAGCTAGAAAAATGCAGCTCCCACCCGCATCTCCTCCCCTGCGGTCCTGCGCGGTGGTGTTTCTGGCGCCCGCACCGGGGCTTATGAGGCCCAGCGGGCCGGCCGGAGAGGAAAAGGCCGCTCCCACCGGCGTCTCCTCCCCCACGGACCTGCGGTCCTGCGTGGCCTGCGCGGCGGTGTTTCTGGCGTCCGCGCCGGGGCTTATGAGGCCCGGCGGGCCGGCCGGAGAGGAAAAGGCCGCTCCCACCGGCGTCTCCTCCCCCGCGGTCCTGCGGTCCTGCGCGGCCTGTGCGGCAATGTTTCTGGCGCCCGCGCCGGGGCTTATGAGGCCCGGCGGGCTGGCCGGAGAGGAAAAGGCCGCTCCCACCGGCGTCTCCTCCCCCGCGGTCCTGTGCGGCCTGTGCGGCAGTGTTTCTGGCACCCACGCCGGGGCTTATGAGGCCCGGTGGGCCGGCCGGACAGGAAAAGGCCGCTCCCACCGGCGTCTCCTCCCCTGCGGTCCTGCGGTCCTGCACGGCCTGCACAGCGGTGTTTCTGGCACCCGCGCCAGGGCTTATGAGGCCCAGCGGGCCATCTGGAGAGGAAAAGGCCGCTCCCACTGGTGTCTCCTCCCCCGCGGTCCTGCGGTCCTGCGCGGCCTGCGCGGCGGTGTTTCTGGGGGAGGGGCCGGGGCTTATGAGGCCCAGCAGGCCAGTCGGAGAGGAAAAGTCCGCTCCCACCGGCGTCTCCTCTCCCACGGTCCTGCAGTTCTCAGTCCCTGACTGGGCAAGGATTGTGGCCTCTCAGTCCAGAGGCTCTGGTGATGGTAGGTGTGGCCTTGCAGCAAGCCCTCTGCACTCCCCCTCAGCTTTAAAGGCTCTGGAGATGGTAGGTGTGGCCCAGAAGCAAGCCCTCTGCTCTGCAGTCTCAGTGCCTTCTCAGCTTTAAAGGCTCTGGAGATGGTAGGTGTGGCCCAGCAGCAAGCCCTCTGCTCTGCAGTCTCAGTGCCCTCTCAGCTTTAAAGGCTCTGGAGATGGTAGGTATGGCCCAGCAGCAAGCCCTCTGCTCTGCAGTCTCAGTGCCTTCTCAGCTTTAAAGGCTCTGGAGATGGTAGGTGTGGCCCAGCAGCAAGCCTTCTAATGGTAAAATGTTAAAGTTCTAGTGATTTCTGACAAAGTACATAACTGGAAGCCTACCCATGGAAAACCGACAGAGGATAAATTGATACTTGACAACTGTGGTCCAGTTGTCAAAGGAGATTGTGCAATCCATAGAATCATAGAATCATAGAATCATAGAGTTGGAAGAGACCACAAGGGCCATCCAGTCCAACCCCTAGCCATGCAGGATCTCCCAGTCAAAGCATCCCCGACAGATGGCCATCCAGTCTCTGCTTAAAGACCTCCAAGGATGAAGACTCCACTACACTCCAAGGGAGTGTGTTCCACCATCGAACAGCCCTTACTAGTATTATCTGACTCATTAAACTATATATTAAACCAAAATTCATTCATTCATTCATTCTTAAATACTAACCACTTTGCAAGAATACAATATGCTTTCCTGAAAATTACTATGATTCAACTTAGGAAAAGCTTTGGTTGTAATTAAATGCATCCTGATAGAAATGTAAGTTAAACTTCCCACTTCAAAGAAATCCTTCAAGGGCTCTGTATCAAAATGACACTTGATTGTCAAGCCATATCCAGAAGTGAGTCTAAGCATCTGAAATATGGAGTATCCCTTGTCATGTTTAACTGTATAAGCTTCTGCAAGTATGAAAAACTGAATTCATGGTCACAACAACTACAACATTAGGTCATAGTAACAACGTTACAAAGCTGAATTACATGTAATTCTTTCCTTTCCCTAACAATGAAAGTCTAGCTAGCTGATGTTAACATAATAAATTAAAAACTGATAATTCCATTTCTTTTAATAGAGTAGTTCTAAGTTTTAGTTACTTCGTGGCCTCACTAAATGGTGAAAGAGGAACATCTCATGGCTGTGCGTCATACTGGTGTCTTATATAGACTGCAAATGTCAACAACAACAACAATACTACTACTAATGATAATAATTAATAATAAATTTTATTTATAGTCCCCTCCTCTGTCTAAGCAATCGGAGTGGGTTACAGCAAGTTAAAAAGTAGCCCACTACCTAACCACCCACCCCTTAAAATTAAAATCAAACTAATAACAAGTTAAAACCAAACAGGCAATTAAAAGAGAACATCATCATAAAAGAAAACAACCATTCCATGGGCGGCACAAACTATGGCGTCATATGTGAAGGTGTTGGGAGCTGGCAGGGAGACATAGTCCAATTCCAGAGCCGGGAAAATAAAGTTTCTGGGAAGGCCTGCCAGAAGAGATGCATCTTTATGGCTTTTTTAAAGCAATCAAGATATGTAATAAGATGGATCTCATCCAGCAGGCCATTCCATAGCCTGGGAGCGGTAGTAGAGAAAGTCCTCTGGGAAGTCTGCAACAGCCTAGTTTTACTAGGCTGTAGCAGGTTCCTCCCAGAGGACTGAAGTGTGAGGGGGGGATCATACGGGGAGGGGCAGTCCCTGAGATAAGATGGACCCAAGCCATGTAGGGTTTTAAAGGTTAAAACCCACACCTTGTACTGCGCCCGGAAACTAATCGGCAGCCAGCGGAGAGACTTAAGCACAGGTGTTATGTGCTGTCTCATAGATGTCCCAGTGACAAGCCTGGTTGCCATGTTTTGAACCAATTGAAGTTTCCGGGTTAAGCACAAGGGTAGCCCCATGTAGAGCGCGTTACAGAAATCCAAGTGTGAGGTTACCAAAGCATGTACCACAAATTCCAGGTCCTTCATATCCAGGAAAGGGCGCAGTTGGCGTATCAGCCGAAGCTGATAACAGGCACTCCTGACTGTTGCATTCACCTGACTAGTCACATGAAGCGACAAATCTAGAAGTACCCCCAGACTGCGAACAGAGTCTTACAAGGAGAGTGTGACTTCATCTAGGACTGGAAGTTGTATTCCCAAACCTGTTTTCGGGCTTGTAACTGTTAGTACCTCCGTTTTCTCTGGATTTAGCTTCAATCTGTTTTTCCTCATCCAATCCATTACCACTCCAAGACAGTCATTGAGAGGGAAGACACCATCAGAAGTCTGAGCTGATGATCTGGTCATGGAGAGGTATATATGAGGGTCATCAGCATACTGAAGACATTGAGCTCCATGCCTCCAAATGATCTCACCCAGTGGCTTCATGTAGATATTGAATAGCACTGGGTGACTCAATGGCATCACATTGTTTGCCTGGGAGTTTAGTGTAATGTTCCAGTGGTTACTACAATCCCTGGTGTCCCTTTTCTTGGAGACTTGAATGTACATTGAATATTTTCAGTCTATGGATGTTTTTGTTTTCCATATCTGAAATATAAAGAGCCTTTGTGGTTCAGTAGTTAAATGCCAATACTGCAGCCACTCACTCACAAACCACAAGGTTGCGAGTTCAATCCTTGCTAGGGGCTCAGGGTCGACTCAGCCTTGCATTCTTCCTAGGTCACTAAAACGAGAACTCAGCTTGTTGGGGGCAATTAACCTACAGTTGTAAACTGCTTAGAGACTGCTTAGTGTGGCATGAAGCCATATATAAAGGAAGCTGCTATTGCTATTGCTATTGCTGTCTGTTGGCAGATATTTGTTACAATATTTTTATTAACACATAACTTTTAATAATATAAAAAGGCATAGACATCAAAGGTTTCAGCAACAGAGATAATGGTGTGGAAATCATTTAAGCATTTTGGAAGCCACTTCTATTGAGATAACATATGAATCATCCCCAAGTGTTCATCACATACTAGACTTCCCTATCCATGTGTGGATTAGCTAAAGATAAGTAGTTTGATTTGCACCATTCATTCTCACAAGACCTGGAGAACCAAGCTTGTCAATGGAAGGGGTTTGTACCAAGTAGGTTTAGCTGACAGTTGGCTTCTTAAATTCTTACCTTGCATTATTTCAGCCATTCAGACTTGGGCTCAAGCTCTACCTAGGAAGCTGCTTGATGATGGCCTATTCCAGCCATACACATGTGACTACATTTTAACTGTACTTGACTGATTTGCAGTTTGTGTGAATGTGCAGATTCAAGAAGTCTGCTTAATGTATAGATCTCTTGATTACACAAGTATCTAATCATAGCTGGCATCTTGTTGGTGACTTATGCAGGCATAACCTCATTTTGTAGTAACTGGGAAAGGAGCTATCCAGCACCTTGTGCAACAACCTCCAAGTGCATCACAACATCACTTTGAAAGTACCATGATGCTTACAGACAGGATGTAGTCATTCCTTTTTATCAGCTGCATAACTATAGAAAGATGGTACTCAGGAGTGCCCCTTTCTCATTTCCATTTATTGTTTATTTATATAAGTGGGCCCTAGTACCTTCAAACTGGTGTAGTGCAGCTAATAAGAGAGCAAACCCAGCAGAAGTACCCCAGCATAGATTTTCATTCTGCTTGCATAATAATATTCTGCTGGCCCACAAGATAATAATGACTGCTCACATGAAAAGACCTCAATACATTGAAAGGCTAAATATTTTTTCCTGTAATAACAAACATGAAATTGATTATATTTAGCTCTATTTAAATGTAAAGTAGAATCCTGTGCATCTACTGAAATATGAATGTTGCACCTGCATTTGGATCACTACCCATCTTCCCACTTGGGAGATAAACAAGGTCTCTCTTTGCACATTGCACGGAAATGTACAGCAGAAACAAAAAGTATATGTATACAGTGGTCCCCCGGCTTACGAATCCCCCGGGTTGCGAAAACCCCGGGATCCGAAAGCCTCCGGACCGCTAAAGTATCCCCCGGGATCCAAAAGATCCCCCGGGATACGGAAAAAAAAACCCACGTGGCCCCTTTAAATCGGCCGTGCGGTCCATTGAAAATAGCGGTCCCCCGGGAAATGAAAGCTTCCGGGTTACAAAAGGTAATCCGGAACGGATTACCTTCGTAACCCGGGGGACCACTGTATTTACTTTTCATTGCATCTTTGAGTATATCAACTACTTCTAAAATTCTGAATCATCTGTTCTTGTCCATAAAGAGAGAAAAAATTGCTGTTAAGGCAATACAATGATTAACTACACCACCAGTAGTCACCCACCACCTTGTATTCCTTCAAAATGTTTCCTGTGTATGGGGTTACATTTACTTTGCCTATGTTCTCTTGAAAAATCAGATTGAAATCAACAGTGATCTGAATGCCTAAAATGTGATATAATACTTCATATGATCTCAGGGGTTCTCCTTATCTGTAGTTTGTGAGAACAAAAGTAACAAGCAAATGTTTGTGGATCTAAATTTGGGTACAAAATAGACTATATAGCTGGAAATAATGAAACCGCTAGCCTTTCTATAAATGGTCTATATGCTTTTAATAATAGCTTTACTCATGTTGAAAACAATAGCTCAACAACCTTTATTTTCCACTACACTAGTAGTGTCTTTTCTGTAAAGTTTTATCTAGATGTAATCTGAAATGAATAAATAAAATAAAATAAAATAAAATAAAAGGCATTTTGTGAGGGTAAACCAACATTGGTCAAGTTGTATTTTTATTCAGATGATGAATAAAATTTTTCATGATGTACTTTGCCTAGGGTAGTTATATATTCTTGCTTAAAATTTGCCTTTCATGCTTGTCATTTAAATTTGTCAAGGAATGCTGATAATACTTAAATTTACATAAACAAGGTCATAGATCTCCTAATCTCATGTTATAATGGTAACAAATTGGAAAGATGTGCTACATTAAACCTTTCAGTTTCACAGAGCTGCTGAATGTAACCTCATGTTCACCAAAGGGACCTACCATTCATTTGGCTATACATATATTACGGTCTTACCAATTGGCTATTCATGTATTCATTCCAGCATTCATATTTATGAAATATTGTCTTCACTGCTTAGTTTATCTTTCTATAAAACCATTGTTTTACTTAACTTACACTGCAGAAATAAGTGGAATTCAATGTCTGCTAGAGTAATCCTTTTGATTGTGATTATGGTGATAATTAGGGTGGTGCTGATAATACCTTATTATTGGTGGTAGTAGTATCTGAGAAAGCTGACAGGAAGATGATTGATGATGCTGGTTTATTTCTTACCCACCTTTCCTCAAGGCTTGAGGCAGGGTACAACATAGATTAAAACAGATAAAACATTTAAATTCATTAAGTTAAAACACATAAACATAGGACATATTAAAATCACCCATCATAAAATTAAAATATCCCAGTTTAAAATGCATTGTTTAAAATTGACTGAGTAGGTCTGCCGAAAGAGATAAATCTTTAATATTGTTTTAAATTCAGACAGCATGTTTAGCTGTCCAATCCTCCCAACAGGTCATTCCACAGTCTAGGGGTGGCTGAGGGCAATGTCCTCTGGGTGAAAGTTGCCAGTCTAGTTCTGAATGGTTGAAGTAAATCTTCCCCATAGGGCCTGAGTATGTGGGGCAAATTATAAAAGAGGAGTGATCGTGTAAGTAATCTAGACCCAAACCATGTAGGGCTTTAATGATAATAAGCAACACAGAAACTAACTGGAAGCCAGTGGAATGATATTAATATTGGTGTAATGTGATCTAGATGTACTAGCAATCAGTCTGGCTGCCACGTTTTGGATTAATTGAAGTTTCCAAATGAAGATAGCCCAATGTAGAATTCATTGCAAAACTCCAGCCTTGAGGTGCAAAGTTACGAATGCAGGAGGAGTGTAACCCCTTCTAGTACTGGTTGAAATACCTCCAACCCCAGGTTAGCACCTCATTTGAAATGTGGTGATAGAGAAGAATTTTGTGGCTACCGTGGACCACCAGATAAACAAGTGAATGGATCTGAGAACAAACGAGCCTGAAGTTCCTCTAGGAGCAAAAATGACTAAACTGAGGTTATTGTACTTTGGACATATCGTGAAGGGAACAGGGAAAAAAAAATAGAAGATCACATAACGGATAGATTGACTGATAAGGGAAGGTGCAGCCCTTAGCTTAGAAGGGCCATTAATAACAGGATGTGTTTGAGATCTCCCATTCATAGGTTCACCACAATTCAAAGCTAATGTGATGTGAATTAAGGAGGAGGAGGAAGAGGAGAAGGAGGAGGAGTTGTTTGTAGTAGTAGTAATATTACCTGAGTGTGTTCAAAAAACCTTATATACAGTGCTCACTCTTCGTACAAACCAAGAAGTCTGTCTTGCCACTCTCCTTACTAGCCAGCATCACCACACAGAGTTTGTTCTTAGTTTAAGTATCCTGGTTTGTCCAGGAGAGACAAATCAGACAACATGCTCAAGGAATTGTTTCTGTTTACTACATGACTGAGATTTGTGTGGCCTTCCAGTTGTTGTTGAACTGCAGTTCCTGCCATTCTTCATCCTTGGCTGTGCTGCCAAAGGGCTACTGAGGGTTGCAGTCCAAGAATATCTGGACGTCCACACAATTCTCACCACTTTGTTGGTGCTAATAAGAAGACATACGCAGCAAAATCATGCAGTCTCTACATGATAAGGCAAGATTGTCTAGTTAATCATGATTTTATTTTATTGTTCAGTGTTAAAAGAGGCATTTTTCTTAGCCCATGTAGCAACTCTATGTTACAACCTAATTCAAAGCTGGAGCTGCTTCATCACTTGATCATGGCAACATTTAGTATTTCTCACATCCATGAATGGATTCTTATGTTTTTAACATTGCAGAGAAAACTATCCTATCATTTCACATGAGTTTTGACAAAAGTTTTGCAAGAAGGTTCAATCCCAATGTTCACTCAATAGTTCCAATTTCTGGCATTTATCCTTCACATATGTATGCATCCATTATACTGTTTAAAAACCATTACTGAGCATTAACTGATGAATCTGTTTTGAGTGAGATAGAACCCTTGAAGCCAAACTGCTTTCATTCAGTGCCCAATACGTGGCAAAACCCCAACACAGATCTCTGTAATTTGATATCGAATAAAACTTCAAAAGACTGTTGTCACTTGAAATATAGTTGTCCAGAAATGCCCGAAAGGCTGAATTTCCTGGCATACCCTACCAAAAAGTCTATTTGCAAATGAAATTACAACATTTACTTGCAATTGCCAACAGTTTGTGTACTGAAGACTGTATGCAAATATTGTAATGGATGCTTATCTACTTTAAATGAAAATAAACTCATAAAACATGAGAACAAATAAGTCGGAGAGAGAGAGGGAGAAAGAGAGAGATCCATTTTGTAAAAGCAGAATACGGGCATTGCATGCACATGATAGCTACTTTTATGACAGCCATGTGAGTTTTACTTAGTTTCATGCGCTTTGGAACTGGCAGCTGACTTGACTTGATTATTTCCTATTTATTTTGCAAGTTGATAAACATATGTATTCTAACAAGCAATATAAATTTACATTTTATCCAATAGTGTCACTAGGGTTGGTGTGATAACTCATGGTGTTACCTCATGGACCTCCTCCTGTACCAGACCATACAGAAGTCTTAATTGTGGGGTTTTTGTTTTTTGTTTTTTTGTTTTTTGTTTTTTGTTTTTTTGTTTTGTTTTGGTACTAACGCTGCTTGGCACTAGGAATGGCAGAGGGGGAGGGAGTAATTTCCTCTTGTTGCAGCATGCTGGAATAAAACAAATGCTGCTGCCATGCTGGAACGAAACAAAAATCCCAACACACAAAATAAAAATCAAGGGCGTAAATGGAAGTGCAAGCATTCTGCATCTGCACCAGGAGGGGGAACCACCTCTCCCTCTTGCTCAGAGTAAGGCAATGACAAACTCACTCTTCTCTTTCTTTTTTGTCCTCCCATGAGTATCCTCTTAAAAGCTGAATTCCCCTCCCTGATGCCAGTATCTAAAAGCACTGTATATGCATAAAGTCAGAAAGTATAATCTACTTCTTGAACGTAATGTGTTAAAAATGCTAGAACCTATGTACACCTTTTCTCCAAAATTGTCCACTATTTCTCCAAAATAGTGAACTATTTCTTTATAGTGCAGAAGTAGTAACTTTCTTTGGCTCTTTTTTCCCCCTCAGTTCCTGGTCTAGCTCCAGAAGTTATTGTGCCAGAGGTATACTAAATTATTTATTTGTGAGAAATATTAAGACAGTGATTGTGGTTGAGTCTTTTCAGGAATAATATCAGCTGTCTGAAATTTATCTCATGCACTCTACTTGCGAGTAAACTGTACTGAACCCATGCATGGGAACTCATATTTTGAATGATAATGGGTGGGGTAAATAATTCGATGTTCCTTTGCAAATATTTGCATATAGGGAAGTTGCCTGACAATGTTGACCCCAATACACATTAAAGAAACAATTCTGGGATACCTGGCCATACACTGTTTCTTCAGGTAACCTCAACTTTGCTGTAGGCCATCACTGAAAACTTGGTTGTGATTCACAGTGGGGTGAAGAAGTTGCTCATGATCAGCTGCTTTCTTTGTACATTAGGAAAGATTTGACAAATTATTTTTAAAAAATAAACTACAATGACCTTGGTAGTTCTCTAGAAACACTCAAGAGGTATGAAAAAAGTCGAAACATCCAGCCAGATGCAGCAGCCATTGTGCCTGCTGCCAGCCAGCCAGCCAGCCTACCTGCTTTCTCAAACTGAGCTTGCAGAAACAATAAAAAGAATGTGTAAAGATAGAAGTTTAAACCAAGCATTGTTTGCTGAGATGCAGAGATTAATAGTGAGTAATTAAATGGAGAGCAACCTTGGTGTAGTAGTTTGAATGTTAGATTAGATGGATTCTGGTGGAGCAGGGTCAAATCCCTGCTTATCCATGGAAACCCACT
This sequence comes from Urosaurus nigricauda, assembly GCA_034509955.1. NCBI lineage: Eukaryota > Metazoa > Chordata > Lepidosauria > Squamata > Phrynosomatidae > Urosaurus > Urosaurus nigricauda. Next base: position 152,462,137 of record JAOEGL010000005.1, on the reverse strand, counting down.
GAGTAACTCTGGGCAAGTCATATTTTCTCAGCCTCAGAGGAAGGCCATGACAAACCACCTCTGAACAAATCTTGCCAGGAAAACTCCATAACAGGTCTGCCCTAGGGTCACCACAAGTTGGAAACAACTTGATGACCTAAAACAACAACAGGTTAATGGCAGCTCTACCTGTTTGTCCACACAAAGACTGGCCATATCGGCTGGGAATAGTCCATTGCCTTGGTCAAAGCACACTGCTGCTGAGTTACGTTACAGGATATAGGGGGCAGAGATGAAAAACCCAAGGCTTTTGTTGGGGAAGGAGAAGATCTGTGCATAGTTGTGCAGCCCAAGCACCTTTGCGAGTAAGCACACATTGGTATTGATATATAACTCTTGGAGGGAACTGGCGGTGCATGTGGAAAAGACAAAAACATATAATGAGCCAAAGCTTTCTTGCTTGGCCTTGCCCCCATCCAGTGTTCTGTGCTCTTGCTCTAGTTCTCTTTCCCTTTGTCTTTCGCTCTCTCTATCTCTCCTTTATAGTTATCTGTCTCACTTCTTTCTTTCCCCCACTTCTTTCTCTTTCCTTGTCCCATTTTGTCTCCCTTTCTGTTATTTCTTTCTCTCTCTCAGTGCACTTCAGCTTTCTCTCAATGGGAATAATTTCTGGGTGAACAGATATAGGACACCCTGTTACCATCCTATTATACACTGTGACCCACATTCACCTTTACTTCCAAATACTTGCTTTATTTTTAGATGACCTCGTCCCTTAACTGGGGCTGTCATTAAAACAAAATAATGTCTTCTACATCACGCTCTTTTAATTAGGACAATTTTGCAGATTAACATTGCTAGTAAATTTTATTGTGATGGATTTGGTTATTTAATAACTGAATAAAGTCTGTTATTTTGCCACAGATTATTTCATTTTGTCTATTGTTCATAAACATGGATCACAGTCATTATGCTCATTATAGCAGTGAATGTAAAAAATCAAGACTGACATCATTGAATACTAGAATTTGCTTTACATCCCTCCAGCCATGATTCATACGCCTCACCATTTCTTTAAAAGTGTTGTCCTGGAGTAGGAAGTCTGTAGAATAAACAGTAAGAAATTGTTGCACCACTTTTAACAGAGGTTTGAATCCAGTGCCAAGTTGATTATACCCATTGCATCAATGGGATCAATAGGATTATTAACTGCCATGGCTACTACATTGGTATCAACCTGCATAATTTCTACAATGTAGATGTATCCCTAGTCCCCAGAGAGGAGTTTTTCAAGTGGGAAGTGAATTGGAAGAGATATCCATCACTTTCTACTTAGATAAAGGCCTAAAGCTGGACCTAAGGCTGGACCTAAGGCTGGGAAACCAAAAAGAGGCTGCAGTTCTCACTTGCTCCCTAGGATGCATGGGGACATTTTTAATGCATTTAATTTTTTAACAAGTAAAACAATTTCCAGGATGATGTGGTAGGCTGTGTATGGCCATCTAAGATAACTGGTAGTTGTCTATCATGTTTTATATGCATTGTTGTTAACTGCCATCAAGTTGACTTAAATGTAAGGGGACTATGAATGAGAGACCTCCAAGTCATCCTATCATCAGTCTAAAAGACTCAGGACCATGGCTTCTTAGATTGAGTCTGTCCATCTGGAATGTGATCTTTCTATGATCTTCCTACTGCCCTGTACTTTTCTAAGCATCATTGTATTTTTAGTAGATCATGTCTTCTCATCATCAGTTTAGTCATCATGACTTCTAGGGAGAGTTCAAGCTTGATTTGCTCTACAAGTCCAGAGCATGTCATATGCCTACCCTTCTAACCTACATGGACTAAAGCAGCCATTAAAGCTGGACTCCGTTTCAAGAATAGGTTTCTACCCCAGCACAAATGCCTTCCACTGGATACGTCTATGTGAACCCCATGTTATATGGGATATATGTCAAATATTATGCATTACTTATATTTTGTCCCTAGTTATTTGCAAGATCTTGAAGCAAGAAAAATGCCTGTATGGTTTATCCTTTTTGGGTGCCTAGTGAAATAGGTATAAATAATGGTAATATGGCTCATTAGAACCTTATTGAGTGGTTGGTGGGGTTCAGCCATTTAAAAAAATTAAATATCTGTCACCTTTGCAAAATATAAAGCATTGCAGGACTTGTAGTTCCTGTAGGGTTCTGTACCACATCATATTTTCATTTAATTGTTCTTGAGACTACAGTGCAAAACAGCAGAGACTAGATTCTTGTAAAAAGTATCTAATCTGTGTTAAAGCTTCCTTTTGACAATGCAGAAAGAAATAGGTGTCTGTAAAATTCAAATATAGCAGCGTGAGCCAACGTTCAAGATAAGTATCCCATAAATTAGGTGGACAGCAGCAGACTGAGAAAGGTCTGTAGCTCAGGGCTTTGCAAATGTTTTCCATTTAAAAAATTCAATCCCTTGAACCTCCAAGGCTGTTGCTACCCTACAGAATTAATGCAGTTTGATACTCTTTTAACTGCCATGGTTCCCTGTGATGAAATCCTAGGCTTTGTAGTTTGTTGTGGCACCAGTGTTCTCTGAAAGGGAAGGGAAAATATCTCACAAAATTCCAGAATTCCATAGCATTGAGCCATAGCAGTTAAAGCAGTGTTAAACTTCATTAATTCTTCAGTGTAGATGAAGCCCAGGTTTGACTGGGAAAATAGCACTGCCTGAAATCCTGGGGACTGTCTGTCAGTTACTGCAGGGTAGAGGGCAGGCAACTGCATAGGGGCAAGGTACCATTTTTTTCCCAACCCCAATGGGCCATGCACACCCATAGCAAGCCCAACAACAGCTCAGCTTTCAGCTATAATCTCTCTCAACATGAAGTTGCAGCTCTTCCTATTGCTACTCTGAGAGACACTGAAGAAAAACAGAGGCTTTTGCAGGTAGTATGGGTTACTTGTGGTGGAGGGATATTTTTGCAGGTTTTCACAATTTGGAAGGAATTGAGGGGGGGGATGTCCCATCAATGTGGGATCCAGGAGCAGCACATAGCCCACAGATTTCAGTTTGCCCACTTCTACTGTAGATATTATTGATCTATATGGACTAATGGCCTAACTAAGTCTGTGCTCACAGTGGGATCTTCTGATAGATTCTTGGATGATATTCAGTAACTCCAAATAGTTTCTAACTTCCAATCATTTCAAAATGGTAGTAGTCAAAAGTCTCTCCTTTTCCCAACTAGGCCACACAAACAGTACTTTCGTCACACAAAGCTCCACTCTGGATATTCCCCATAAGCTGCCTTTACTAAGATTGTTCTTTTTGTTTGATTCATCTTTTATGCTGCAGACCTTTGATAACTCTGGGGGGAAATCATATTTTAGCTCTTAATCTATATTACATGAAGTAGATAATGTTGTGCAATGGAATTTCCTTCCCCCCTTTTTTTCCTTTGAGAATACTCTCCCTGCCTTTATACGCTGCTGTTTACTGTTTGCTTCTAATGTCCCTTTGTAACATTTCTGACTTGAGCTTTTGCAAAAAAAAGAACGATTATCAAAATTACTAATTAGGAATTCAGTTGCTGTGGCTCATTTCCTGACTACTTTCTTTTCATCTCAGTTTTGAGTGTAACATGCAGTCTTTTATCTTTGGTCTTTCCTAATAAAGACTCAATTATCAGCTGTTATTTCAGAGCATGAAATCCCACCCTCCTTTTGGTAAAGGACTTATTGTCGCTTTGGATTGGTATGTGTTATATGTTTCTTTCCTAGGACAATCTTGAAATCTAGAAATTAGCAGTTGAACACTGATACTCATATTTGTCGAGTTCATTGTAACCAATATTTTTAGGCTTATAGCTTTCACAATGAATGGAATGAAATCCATAGCTTTTAGAATAAATAGATTTTTTTAAAAAAAGTTTTATCTTCTCCAAATATTCAAATACAAATCAGAAGGCAGGCAGTTTATCACAAAACAGAACAAAGCCAAATGATGAAAAAGCTTTAATAGATATGAATATGTTTGGCTGGAACTGAAAATTATTTCACCCTCCTCTCCTCTCCTCCCCATTTCAGTTTGTAGCAACTGAAATAAGCTGAGAACAAAAGAGAAGAGTGAGAGGGCAAGTAGGGAGTATGAGACATTTAAGTGGCAGAAAAAAATGGGTCAACAAATTATTAATTGGAACTTTCCCTGCCAAATGGTGTCAGTTAGAGAGTATGGATTATATTATAGCATTATTCAGATTAAACAGCATCTCATCACCCTGCCACATAGCACTGAGAAACAAATGCTCACAGAATATATATATATATATATATATATATATATATATTATAGTGGATGATTCAAAAAGAATGGTGAAGAGGCAAAGCTATTCTTATTCAGTTTTGCACCATTCTTTTTTAATCACTCTGTACAGTTTCATGCATATAGGCTTCCATGCAATTCCGAATGCGGTTGGGACTTACACAGGGACTAATGTCTGTGTACAGCTTTATGTGAATAAGTTTCTCCTTCACTGGTATTTGCACTGTATGTACAGACATGGGGAGGGGGTGGGCTGACTGTTAGCTTCTGTTTTCAGGAAGAAAAAGTTATTTAATGAGTTGAATCCTGTCTCTCATATAGGATTAACACCTTGGATAGTTCTTTGAAAGTGTGTAATAAAACTCAGAATGGAAAAACAGGATGACATGCCAAATACATGGGAGGGTAGGGACTATATGACATAAACTAAATAAAACTTGAATAAAATAGAATACACCTTAATAGAATTATTTTGGAAGGAACCTACATCTGTTACCAAAAATATCTTACGTTCAAGTGACCCACTTGGGTCCAATTTTAATCATTTCAGGGACTATATTAGGAATTATCTAATGAGACAGAAAATTGGAAATTCCCATATAGAAATCTGGTAGGTTATTACTTACAGCATGTTTACATGGGCCATTTGCAGTATTTTCCTTCTGTCCTCACATTCCCTTGTCAGCACAGGACCAAAGGACCAATTTGATTGTGGATTGGCTACACATGGGAAGGGCAGGTCCACAATAAATCTGAGCCATCTCTGCTTTAACAGAAATGTAAGGCTCACCATTTGTTCTGGATCTTCCCAGAAAATCTGGAGAACTCCAGAGTTACACCAGGCGGCTGTCTACACAGTGTTCTGCTGTGCCACCTGCTGCTGGTGGTGGAAGTCACGCCTCTGACATTACAACAAGGTGCCCACCCATGTGATCAATGCTGGGCACCTCATTTCTGGCCTCAAAGGGAGCAACTCATGCTGGGGGTGGCAGCACTGGTAGGTGGCACAGCAGGATGCAGTGTAGACAGCCACCTGGCATTGCTCCAAAATGTACAGGTAATGGGGGGAAGTTGGGGCAGCTTTGGAACCAGAATATTCTGGGGCCACCTTGGAGAATTTTGAGCAGGGTAGGCCCACCCTTAGTGATGTTCAGAGCAAAACCACTAACAGAAATCGGGCATATGTTGCTCATGAATAACATATATTCTGTTGGTTTCTGTGAGGCTTTTGTAAGATATGATTAGGTTTACATAAAACGGGTGTTACGTGAAAAGAGGCAGAGTCTATGAAAAAAGAGAAAATTTCTCTTTTCTCCATAAGATTTGTGAAATACTGAATAGCTAGCGTGTAACTATTCTATATATACACCAGTAGACCACTGTATATATCTCTTTATCAAATAAGGATGTGAACTGCTATATCAGACCATTTGCCCCTGATAATTCACTTCAATATTAGACTCTTTTCTGGACTGAACATGAACTCTTCCTGATGAACATCTTCCTGACTGAAAGAACTCACCACTGCTTTCCTCATATGAGATGTGATATCACATTAAAAGATCTTGTGATCTTTTGCCGCAGTAGGAAATAAACTCTAAACTCTTACTTGAAATTGAAAGTTTGTTTCTTGTTGTGTTATACTATATGATATGGGACTGGTGAGGTGTTACCCAATGCAATTTTCAGATTATCTGTGTACTAAAGTTAGGGCCTAAACAGACAGACCCAAAGGGCTGATGTCATGCCGCCCCATTGTGCACCAGATCAGGGCTGCAGCAATCGCACAGCGCAGTCCCGATCGAGAGAGAGATTTGCAGCTCCAAAAGAAACAGAAGAAAGCAGCTCCTTTTGGAGCTGGCAAAAAGCTGCCCTTGCTACAGCAGTGGCAGCTTTTCCATTTCTTCAGTGCAGCTTGTCTAAACGCTGTGCTGCAGAAACGGTGTGACGCTACCTACCATCTGGTTGGGCAGACAGTGTGACAGTGGCATCAGGGTGGAGTTGGGATTGTCAGCAGTCATTTACCATAGCCCCACTCCACCCTGATTCTGACTCTTTATGCTGGCCTGTATAGCCTCTTAGTTCTTCCCAATTACCCTTTTTCAATTCAATGTTTTCATACAAGATTACGTCTTACAAATGAGAAGGGATCAGTGAAACGTCATTGTCTCTCTATTGTCTTTCAGACTGTGATCTATACACATGTAGCATACCTAATTCCTGCATGGGCAGGTGTAACAGCATTGCTTAGTGTGTTTGTTTTAGAACTAAGTAAGAAGAGGTTAGCTCTCACTGGTTTTCCCTGGGAGGAATTTGTCTATTTGTGAAATGTAGATGTTTTTGCCATTGTTTCCAAACTCAGGGAAAACTGGTTTGAAAAATGTGCTATGGGGTATTTTCCTGTTCTTTAGCATTAGCAATAAAGAAATTGTTACAGAGACAGTGTGTCTCTTCATATCAGTTGCTGAGTGAACACAAATAAGAGAGTGCTATTTTGTTTACTGGTATCTGGTTGGCCATGGAGGGAGAAGAATGATGCACTAGGTTGCCCTTTGGTCTGATCAACCAAGGCTCTTCTTTTCTATCTGTGAACAGTAAAAGATTTTGGTTATGATGTTTGAATATACCTTGCCTGAATGCTTTATTACATCAAATTGAAATGTACAGCTGACTATTAACTGTGGGACACAGTGATCTGTTTTGCAGAAATTATTTAGACCTTAGAGATGGGCAAATCAGGAAATGCATGGAGAAACTAATAAATCATGACTATTTTCTTCAACCGTGCAGTTGCATCTGGTCTTTCATCTAGTAGTTTAGATTTGACTGGTTTGTTACAAGTAGCAATGAAGAAAGAGGAGGAAGAGAAAAGCTGGAATTTGTTGCTAAGCAACATACCCCCATGCTTTTTTCCATTTCTTCTGGGTTATATCTGGAAACAGTTAGTGAGAAAACAAGGCAGTTGTTTGACAGCAACATTTCATTCTGGGCCAAGGTGACACTACTGGGAGGCAGAGTAAGATGTGGTCTGAGGCAGCTGATTAGGGGTGTCATGGAAAAACAGCAAATTGTTGTGAATTATTCATTGACATTTCTATATTCTGTGTAACTATTCTATACTTATTATTTATATGGTGTAGCCACTGTATACTTATGGGTGCTTTCAGGTGGCCATGTTACCTCCCACATAGAAGTGACAGGTAGATGTTGTGCTCCCCCCCCCCCACCGGCTTCTTGCCTTCTTTATATTTTTTGCTATTATTCGCTTTTATGGCACTTCTCAATCCAGGAAGCTTCTGAAATCTTAAGGTCTCTACTTGTCCCTTTTACCGAAATGGACAATACAGAGGAACAATTACGAGGTGAAAATTGTGGTTTTCTGTCCCCCTCCTTGGGCAGAATTAATTTTGGGTGGGCCATTTCACATCCTGTAATGTGTTTGCTAGAGTAAATTTTTGAGCAGTCCATGAACACATAGTGCAGAGCATATTTAGGAATAAAAGCTTGTAGTGTTCAGGACCTGTCTCTTTATGAGATAGCATTCACTCCTAGGAGTGAGTTAAGGAGAGGTCTTGCAACATCATTGGGCCTGGCCTCAAGTTGAAGTGCCCCCTCTCCATGGCAACACCATCTGACCTAGGAGGGAGTGAAAGGACAGGCCAAATGCCATTGGGCCTGTCCTAGATTATGAAGCAGAGCCTTCCCTCCAGTTCATCTGCCTTGGTCCAGGCCTCAGAGGGAGAGAAGAACTGCTGGACCTGATCCCCTTCCTCAATACCATTCCCTTCTCCTTTTGTGTCATGTCTTCTTAGATTGTAAGCCTTAGGGCAGGGAACCATCTCATTAAAATAATAATTGTAAGCCGCTCTGATAGCCTTTAGGGCTGAAGAGCGGGGTATAAATATTATTATTATTATTATTATTATTATTCAGCTATGTCATTTCTGTCTCCTTTGTGAGTTTCCTTAGATACCTAGCGAAGATTTGGGAGAATTTTATTTGCTTTGGATAGTGAGTTTAAGTGTTGTTTCTGTTGATTCTTTGCTTTGTTTATTGTTATGCCCTAACCACAGAATAATTGTGGTGTTCTGTTAGGTCTTTCCACACTTCAAACAGGATTTTTTTTAAAGAAAAGAAAACTTTGGTTTAGAACCATATCCCCACAAGGAATGCTATTTGATCCTTAGATCATATCTCGCCCCAACTCAAAATATCGGCTCCTGGTTGAGTTTTCTTGTACCTTGACTTCCTCCCCATATAAACACAAGAGCTATGCTGTCATATAGGGGCTTTTTACATTGGCAAGAAAGTGTGATCTGAACTCGCCTTTATGTTAATGCTTAGCAGCTACATAGCAAGCCTCAGGTTTGCATTAAAAAAGTGCAGAGCTGCTACATTGAGGGGTGTGGGAACGACTTATCTGAGTGGTCTTTTTTGTGGCTCAGCAGTTACATGGGAAGCTGTCAGAACGCTACAAACACAGGCGGAGCTGATACATGGGCAGCAAGAAACGCAGCTTTAAACTGCGATTTTAAATTTTTTTTCCTTGCCGGCTGCGAACTGCGCTGTTGCGCGGTTCGTACCGCCGCGAACAGCGCTATTGCGATGGTCGAGTCTTGAACTGCGCTATTGCGAGGGTCGAGGCTTGAACTGCGCTATTGATAGGGTCGAGGCTTGAACTGCGCTATTGCGAGGGTCGAGGCTTGAACTGCGCTATTGATAGGGTCGAGGCTACGAATTGCGCAGTTTTAAATGATTTAAAGGGGGCTCCTAAGTGATTTTGACAGCAGCCACAGACCGAGCATCTGCAAGAAGACAAAGGAGGAGGAGTGCTGGCCATTGACCCAGTGACGTTGGCATTCGTCAGCACAGGGTCACTGTGGGCATCATCACCAACATGGATGCCTCCTCTCCTTTGTGGTCGGCACTTGTCGTCAATGTTCAAAGCACAGCCAAAGCTGCCGCCTTTGCCTCCGCTAGTGCTGCCAGGATCGTCAAAGTGACCACTGAAATGACTGCTGTGACCACTGAAATGACTGCTGTGACCACTGAAATGATAGCTGATGATGACAGTGATGATACAGAAGAGAGAACAGCTGCAGTTGGTGTCTCACTGCTTGAGCAGTGTGAATTAGCCGGTGGCATTGCTATGTCCGATTGGGCCTTGACCAGATGGAAATGAGGTCTAAGGTCTCTGCATGAGACCAAGACATCCCTCTCCCCCTTTTTGGGCCACTTGTAGAAGTCTCTGCCATTGTGCAAAGTGCCACAGCAAAGCCTCGGCAAGAGTGTCCCTAGGAGCGGCTGACTTGGACAAATGCAAGTGGGAAATGGCGCTGGAATGTGTGTGGGGGTTCGTGTGAAAATTGAAAGTTTCCTCTTATCACTGCAACTGTAAAAACATCCGCCACCAAAACTGTCAATATCCCAAAGGCGCTACTGCGCATGTCTAGGGTTAGGATTAAGGGCGGAGCTAGGGTTTGGGAGCTTTAAAAAACTGCGCAGTTAAACCCCAGCTTTTACACCTGGAGGGCATAGAACGTTTTAATTAGGAGTGGAGTCCACACCACGCATGCTCCCAACTACGATCCATTCTGATCCGCACCAACAGCGCAGCCTTTAAATGGGCGCCTTAAGGAAACGGAGCCCCATTTAACTGCGCAAGTACACCTTAGCCTTTACATGCACTAGCGCTGTAACGCACTTATTAAAAAAGTAGTGGGTCAACCGAACTACTTTTTTAAAGCGCGTTTTTTCCCTTAAAACGCCAAAATGGCGTTTTCATGTCACACTTTCCCATTTTATAATGTAAAAGCTGGGTTTTCACCCAGCCTTCAAAACACCTTTTTTTGCCAATGTAAAACGCACCATAGTCTAGGAATTTGGACTACTTATCAACCTCAAGAAAATTCTAAAAATGAGCATGCTCACTATCCCTTCCTCCTCCCCAAAACACATTAATTTTACATTACAACAGAAGGTCTAATTGTACTGAGTACAATGCTTTAAATCTACTGTTTGCCAGAGGCATCCGTAGGAGAGAGGAAGTGCAGACCATATTACATGACATCCTAAGAATATAACAGATATCTTTTGGCAGAAATGGGTTGTGCAATTCACTTGCATCACTTTAAAACACTGAAGATATGGTTTGAATGGGGCAAGGCTCAGTGTAAAGAGAAAGGAAAGGCTACAGGTTTTTAATTTTTTTTAAAAAAAATTAATTTCTATTAAAATTTTCTTTTTAACCACATGACAAAATGTACATTTAATTATGTTCATGCTGTGCACATGGGGGCTTTCTAGATTGGCAAAAAGAAGTGTGTTCATGGCTGCATGAAACTCTAGCCTTTTGATGAGAAAAAGGGAAAGTGTGCCATGAAAACACTTTTTTTGCGTTTTAGGGGAAAAGAAGCACCTTTAAAAAGGTGCTGGTTTTCCCAGCTTCTTTTTTAAAAACTGTGGAACAGTGCAGCTCCATCTAAAGGTTGTGGTGCAGCTGCTAATCATTAAGGAAAAGGCAACTTCATGTCACACTTTCCTGCCAGTCTAGAAAGCCCCATGATATTGTAATTTAAAGGCACCATTTTAATTTTGTTAGTTGTTTATGTCACAATTATTGCCATTACATTCAGTGATATACAGGAATTATGATTTATGAGTTAAAACTAGTATGGGAGAAGGTCAATGGTGTGTGTGTGTGTGTGTGTGTGTGTGTGATACCATGAGTTACCACACCAGGTGACACCAATCCTAAAGACGCCACTGCTATTTGTAGTTACTGACATGACAAAAGTCTCTGTTCCATTTCAGTTATTCTATATGTCTAGTGATATGCTATATATGGAATGGAATGGCCAGAAGGATTAAGTGATAGTGTTTACTTGGTGGCAGGTTGATCTGTGGACTGAATTTCCTTGCTTTAGGAGGTAAACGTCCAACCATAATTTTTTGCTTTAAAGTAAAGAGGGTTCCTCCCATCCCACCCCTGTTTGGGGAATATCTACAATATACACAGAATTTCTGTTGCCTGTACCAGTGTTGTAACTATGTTAGTGAAGATATTAGGAGAAGGAATTAAAAATGACAGTAAGAATGATAGGAGAAGGCTATTGGCTCTGTGCTGCCCATTCCTTGAATGCCTAGATCTTTGGGATGGGTTGTCCATGTAACCAAAACAGTATGGAAGCACTGGTGTGCACAGTAGCATGTAATGTGGCACGGGTGGCATAAGCTAGCTCTCCTGTAAAAACAGTAAGAAGAGGAAGAAAAGAGTAGAATATCACATGTGACAGGTGTGTTGGCCTGAGCATCTTTCCTCCATCTTTTGTGTTGGATTGCAACCCTCATCAGTCCTTGCCAATATGATCAATGGTGAGGGAATTGTAGTCCCAAATATCTGGGGTGGGAAAATTAGATGTAAGATTTTCAGTGCGATGTAAGCTGAGAAAGTGTCTGATACAGTGTTATTTGTGCAGGATTTTGTATAAAATGTACAGTATTTATTTATTTGATTTATAGCTCACTTTCCCTCCAAAATGGGATACAAGTTAACTTCCAATAAATGAAAAAGAATAAAAATATTAATTTCAAAAGTTAAAAATAATTTAATAATTATTAATAATTAGATATTACAAGTATTAAAACATATGTTAAACACACAGCATAATTAAAGCCATTTAAAAAGGTAAAAAAAGTTAAAACAGCATACTACATTACATAAGTACAATGACTCTGGAGACAAGGGTTCATCAAGCATAAAAACCCATTGGGTGATCTTGGGCACACTCTCTCAGCCTCAGAGAATGGCAATGACAACTCTCCCCTGAAGAAATGTGCCAAGAAAACCCTGTAATAGGTTCACTTTAGGGTTGCCATGAGTCAGAAATAACTTGGAGGCAGACAATAACAAATTTGTGCAGGAATGTTAGGTTTTGCGTGAAACTTTATGCTTTGAGCATGAATGAAATTTTCATTCAAAAGGGCCAAAATGAGGAGAAAAATTGATCAAACATTTGCACACCCTTTGAAATCTTGTCCAGCAGAACTCGGCTGATGCTATGACCATTGCTGGCCCATTGGCATTAGAAAAGTACAAATCAACTGCTGGCCTAGTCAGCTTCTGTATGTGGAACAGGAGGCACCTTTGCCTTAGGCTGATGCCTACTGTCTTGATTCTTTACGTTGTTTCCAGTTTCATTCTATTTGACATCGAAAGTTATCTTCAGTGAGTGGATTCAATAAACCAATTCATAGGAAATGAATTGAAGTCAATGAGGCTTACTTTTTAGTTATACACAGTCATCTTGGATTCTGTTGTGGAGAAAGGTGGGATGTAAATGAAATAAAATGAAATATTAGGTGTGATTATAAAAATAGTTAGAAGTAAATTCAGGAGTTAAAGTCTGAACACCAAGAGCTGGAAGCAGATCCAGATGATCTATGTAAATTTCATTTCAATCAGTATTCAGAAATCAGGCAGGTATTCAGAATTTAGTTGCCAATTTAAACCAGGGGTGGGAAATCAGTGTTCAGCCCAATTTCAAGAGCCCTCTGTGAGGACCAATTCAGATCTCTAGCAAGAGTAAACTGTCTGTTCCATGGCAGGCTGCAAGGAAGGAGAGGAAGAAAAGGAATGGCAGAAGGAGAGAGTAAATAAATGGCCCTACTCCCTTCTAGGATCCTTTCATGCTATACAGTTATAGTGCTACATTGCACTTCAGCTGCTGTGGCTATGGAAGACTGATATTTATGGTTTAGGCAGTAGAGATCTCTGCCTAAGAATTTTAAATACCCCACAAAACTAATTCTAAATGCCCTGCCATATACACTGCTAATCCCAGCATACCATAACATGGAAACAGGGCAGTTAAAAGTGGAATCATAATGCTATAACTGTGTAAGGGCCCATGGTCTTTGGACCTGCCCACCTCTAATATGTGATCCCAGCAGATTTTATTTGAGAAAATGTGGCTTGCCTTGTTCTCTGATGCAAAAGTTTTTTGCCTCAGTTGTGAGACAGGACATTATTCTCTGTTGCCCTCTTGGATTTGCAAATGGGACAAATTGTGTAGCCAAATTACCGGAGCTGCTGCTTGGTTGTATGGACCTTTAAAAACCAGAAGTATTGGAGAGCCCCTTTTCAATTAATCAGCCATATGTTCTGTGCTTGCTGTGTGTGCTATGCTTCTTAAAACTGAAAGTCATTAATTTTGTGCAGACATTTGGTGTGAATTTTGGATATTTAAAGGTTGGGGGGGGTGCTCATTCTCTCATTCTCATGCTGGAGGCAAGAAATCACATGGGGGTTAATGAACTGTCAGCAGGCTTCCCTAGTATGTCAAGACAGTCCATCTCATTGAGAATGAATAATGTAGCCAGATTCCTTCACATCTCTGTTCTCAAAAGGGGGGAAAAGCTGTTCCTCTTCTCTAATTTAAAGCATAAATAATCTTCTCATTGTGCCCTCCCGCCTTCCTTTAATAAATAAAATCAAGGGTTGTTCAGTACCTTGAAAACAAGCCACATTGGCAGAGTCATTGAGCAAGATGACCCAGAAAGATGCAATGGCTCATCTAGGTTTTACTGATCAGCATTGTTAGAGGCTTTTATTTTTTGAGATGGTAATAAAAATGGAATAATCTGCATGCTATTTACACTTAAGAGATTATTCTTCCTGCTCCATGACCCGAGGGGCAAGAGAGAAGGATCTGCTTCTGCTGAGTCCTGTAATGTTGATATTAAAAGTTTAATGATATGGAGCTCTAAAGCACAATGTGAGGTGTTTCTGTGTCTCTCCTCTTGCTTTTATGTCCTTTGTATTGGTGTGAATTAGTATTTTTCCTAATAATTGCATAGAAGTAAATAGTAGAAATCATGTAAGGGTTTTTATAGCACAGCAGCAGCTAGCTAGTCTGCCACAGACAAGGCATAATAGGGGTAAAATGGCTTTCAAGATATAAAGACATAAAAGGAGTTTATGTCAATAAGATACAACATTCAAGAAGGGTAAAAATGAGTAGGAATAAAATACTAGCAATGATTCATCCATACATCTGCAGCTGACATGTTTGGTACAAAAATGGGAGAAGGGCAGTGGTCCCGCAACAAGTGTGGGCTTGCCATCCACAATTTGAATTTCCATTGATGACAAGCCCTGGCTTTCTGAATGGGTGCACACGCACACAGCAGTGCAAGTGGGGGCACACACCCATTGAGAAGAATGGGATTTAAGTTCCCACTTTTTTACCATCCATGGGGGAATTGAGAACAGATCCCCCATGGATATAAAGGGTGCACTGTACTAAGATGAGATATTTTATAACCATACACAGTCACTGCCCTTTCTTGCCCATCCCCACTTGGATATTACCCTCTGTGTTTCATCCCTCAAGTGATTCCAGCCAATTAGGGATCACATAGTGTAAGTCACAAGCCCTGTTACATTTTAAAATAATTATGTTAATATGTACTGGGGGGCACCATACTCCTCTTCATTCTATGTCACTTTTGTCGCCTTCTCCTCATATAAGGTGGCAGGTCTATAGTAGGAAGTCTTCATTCTCCTTATAAGCTATCCATGACATGTTAATTTGTCCAGGAAAGAGGCCAGCAGCCAACAGCAAGCAGAACGATGATGGTGATGATGATGATGATGATGATGATGATGATGATGATTTATAGCCTGTCTCTCCCTGCAGATCGAGGCGGGTTACAACAAAGAATAACAATAAGATACAATATACAATTAAAATCCATATTTCTAATTAATCCCCTACCCCAACCCCCAATCCTAAAAAGAACAAACTAAAAGCAATAACAATATAAGATAAACAACAATATAAAATACTAATAAAGAAAAAGAAAAATTAACTAGAATTAGAGGCAATTAGAGGTGAGACATCTGTCTTTCTTGGGATAGACGAGGGGCTGTCAATATCAGTGGAAGGGAGGCTAAAGTGTGAAGGCCTATAGCAAGTACGTCTAATCTGGATTCAATTTGAGTCTGTTTTCCCTCATCCGGTCCATTACCGCCTTAAGACATTCATTCAGAGGAGAGGTGCCATTCTTAGTCACTGCAACAGTCCAAGACATAGAGAAGCATATCTGAGTGTCATTGGCGTACTGATAACACCCCGTCCCATATCTCCAAGGGTTCTGAAAGCAAGGTTGTTTAGCCAGGCTTCGGGTAATCAGAATAGTCAACCAGTCCAAGAGTCCAGGGTTTCAACAAGCAGAATTGTCAGTCCAAAGTCCAGAACCTCTGCTGCACTGTTGCTGCGTTCCTGCCTGTCATCATTGGCAGGGACTGGGGCTAGTCCTAAGGCTGGGTTCCTATGTGTCTTCCTCTGAATCTCCAGCTTGTTCACAGGGCACGGCATTTGGAAACCTAAAAAAAATAAGGAGTTTGTTTTCCACTCTTTCCCATCTATCCATGGACAGCAGAGGTTTTCCACTTCAGAGCAGCATACGCAACAGTGTAGTCATGTTGACTAAATACAGTTTAGAAACAAATGAATAAGAAGTTGTAAATTGGATCTGACTATTTACTGAGAAACCCCTCTGTAGTAAAGTAAAGTTTTATGTGCAACTGATTTTTATAAGATGCATGTGAATGCTAGGTGCATGTGATACTAAGGTCTAAAACACACTGCAGAAGTAATCCCATTTGAGACCGCTTTAACTGCCCTGGTTCAATGCTAGGGAATTCTGGGAATTGTAGTTTTGTAAGACATTTAGTCTTCTGTTGGTGCCACAATAAACTACAGTTCCCAGGGTTCCCTAGCACTGAGCCAGAACAGTGTGTTTTGGACCCTCCTTACACAGTGCCTCCACAAGTTCTTTCATTGGTATAAATGGGGGTTATGCCAGCAGAAGATTAGATAATATGGTACATCACATGGAATTTAGTTTTTTCTTCTGTTCAGTGGCAGTTTTTAGTGGTAATCCATAATCAGCCAGGGAAATATTGCACATGCAACTGATACTTCTACAGATGATTTAAAACTGTGTGTGAGCATGGACGCATGAGCATAGGCGTCTTATGTATTTACATCCAAAGAATACTGTAATAAACGTAGCATAAGGTTAAGCAAAATACATATATCAAGTACTTTGCCATGTATTTCATATATATAAAAACCCACAATCAACATTAAATGAGATTCAGTAGAGTAATGAATATTAATTGGGCTTTCACTTCTTCTCCTACTTTTGAAGAAGTTGCAAGCTTTACAAAAATGCATTTCAGTCTCATTTGTGCTTAGACAACATTTTCAATGCCACCATATGGTTCTCTCTTGTGATTTTGGGTTGGACCTTCAAATGTCTTGATTTCAGGAGCTTGCTTCCAAAGCATCACTATCCTGGCTCATGACTTGCAGATATAAAAGAGAACCCACAAGACTATGGCACTGAATATACAGAGGGATCTCCTTATAAGAATCAAATCTTCTCTCTGAGAAATTGCTGGAAAATCTCTGCCTCTCTCTAGCATAATATAATTTTTGCTCTTAATAAAAATGTTGCAGATGTTGTAATTGCACTGTGTGAAATACCTTTTTTCTTTATTTCTTGCAGTTTGCTCCCAGTTTTCAAGAGGAGTCTTTGCTATTTTTGGATTTTACGACAAGAAGTCTGTAAATACTATAACATCATTTTGTGGAACCCTTCATGTATCCTTCATAACACCCAGTTTCCCAACAGATGGAACACACCCATTTGTCATCCAGATGAGGCCTGACCTCAAGGGAGCACTTCTGAGCTTGATTGAATATTATGACTGGAACAAGTTTGCCTATCTTTATGACAGTGACAGAGGTAAGATGTTATTTATGACTTACTGAAATTAATTTTCCACCACAAACTTAATTGAAATGATGAAGTGGCACCAGAAGGGACAAGCATAATGGAGGACATCATTTTTAGCCTTGGACATTTGAGGAGAGCGTACAGAAACAATTAGTAGCTCAGAGAAACAGAGCATTAAGCTTCCATCTGGATCTAAAACATTGTTTATGGGTCTCCTATATGTATATATGAAGATCTATGTGCATACTGCTACAAACCTGTCCAAAAGACTCATGTGAAAATGTCCAAAACCTGTCCAAAAGACTCATGTCCCCTTCCCATTGTGCACAGTGAGATGTAGCTGCATTAGTTGTACACTCGTCCCTCCACATTCTCTGGGGTTGGCACACAGGATTCTCATGAATATGGAAGAACCACAAATAACAAAAACAGTATGTTTTTACCCGAGAGAACACCTCTCTAGGAATCTTTAGGTACCTCAGTTTGACTTTTGGTTAAAGTTGACCATAGAGTTGTGATGGAGGATCTAATATTCCTGAAAAGAGCATAGTAATATAATCCATTAATAATTCAATCCGCAAAAGTCAAAGCCACAAATGTCGAGGGGCGAGTGTACTCTGTGGTGAATCTTATATTCTGTATTGTGGTCATCATCTGGGGTTAAGTTGCCTTTGGATCCAGAAACTCCAGGTTTTTGATCTTCCAATCCTACCCTAAATACTTCTTTTTGTCCCTTTCCCTGATCAGTGCTCTACTTTGAGGGGAGGGGGCTACTGCTACCACTGAAACCCCTGTCATGGTTGGAAATAGGATAGAGATCTGATAGGAGATCCCCCCTACAAGACCAAGTCGTCATTGACTGTTGTCAAAGATGCTGGCGGAGAAGATTCTAAAACTCCTATGAACCCTAGGACGCATTCCAATGGCTATAAAACTGCACAGCCTGGCATAAGACTG
The DNA here is from genome assembly GCA_034509955.1 of Urosaurus nigricauda. Classification (NCBI taxonomy): domain Eukaryota; kingdom Metazoa; phylum Chordata; class Lepidosauria; order Squamata; family Phrynosomatidae; genus Urosaurus; species Urosaurus nigricauda. Next base: position 152,444,083 of record JAOEGL010000005.1, on the reverse strand, counting down.
GCTCTATTGCTGGAATGACTCTTTTCTCTCTCATCCTGCTCCTGACTACTCTTATCAGTGGCCATATGGAAAAGTATTTGAAATAATGTTTAAAATGTGTTTTTTGAGTGTTTGGAAACTCTGTCGAGAACCCTGAACTGATGGAATATTTGCAGTTTGGGACTGATTTTATGCTAAATTTGCACAGTTGTTTTGTGCAGAAAACAGCATTTTTATGCAGAAAATAATGAAACCACATTTTTTTGTGGGGGGAAAAGATACTGTTTTCAGTATGAATTTTGTTCAGAATAAGTCACCAACTAATCATTTTCTGTGCAAGAAATATTATTGCTGTTAGTGATAAATCCTTATTCTGAACTTTTTCTGGACTTTTTTTTGAACAAAATTTCATATATATTAGTTTTGCACAAGAAAAAGTGTTTTTCTGCACAGGAAACAGCATTTTTTTGTTGAAAAAATTGTTTCTGTGTAGACATACTACTACTACTACTACTCATGATAATATCTTGTAGCACAGTGTTAACATTTTGATACCATTTCAGTTTGCCAAGATGGCATCCTGCATGTGTAGCTAACTGCCTGGCACCACTCTGGAGTGCATAGATAATGGGGAGAATTTAGAGCACCTATAGGGCCAGAATACTCTGGGAGCAGCCTAAGGTATTCTGGCCAGTGTAGACAAAGCTCATTCCCCATCTGCAGTTACTTCTCAAAAGCCTGTGAAAGAAACCCTTTCCCACCTCCTCACCAGATGTACCTGTGAGGTGGCTGACTAGAGAGAAGGACTACTTCTGAAGATCTCCAGACATAAGCAGGCTCATTTGGAATAATACAGTCCTTCAGAATTCTACATACGTCATTAAATGACAAATCACAGGGTTCCATAGGATGCTGCTCTGGAAGTTGGAGGTTTTAGGATCTTTATAGTGCTCAGTGGTGCCACTTGGGCTGGTGTCACCCAGTGTGGGTGCCAGGAAAGGGCTGCCAGGTGATGTCTTACTCTGCTGTCCATCCCTCTCTCCTTCCCTCCTTCTGTCTCACTCACCTGCCCCCTCCCTGCTTCCTGGCCACTTGGCACGAAGCCCCACCTGGAAATAGCTCCCAGGTGGCAATGGTATCAACCCCACTGCTCCACTTGTCCAGCCACCCACCAACCACCCAGACCTGGAAAGGGCTGCCGGGGATAGGGTTGTGACCAGACTAATGAGACAATGGCAAGAGATGAAAGGGGCATGGGCCCACACATCCTTCTCTGGTGCTTAGGCTCTCTCAGTGGAAAATGCCAGGGCAACAGACAAAGCTGAAAGGGGCATGCACTCACTCCTCATTCTCTGATCCTTTGGCTCCCTCAGCCAAAAGAGAAGAATGGGAAGGTGCCAGCAGCAGCACCACACACCATCAGCCAATAGTGGGAGAAGAGTGTACTATGAGATGTCACTCAGAGTAATGCCTCTGACAGTGCTTCACTTGGTATGTGTTATAAAGAGCTAATCTTAGCATTCCAAATAAAGGGGAAGGTAAGAACCCAACATTTATGGCTACAGATTGCAAAGGAATTTGTTTTACATTACTTGAGACTGCCAACAAAATGCCTTGTCTCATAAATCCATATATTTATGAGATGTGCATTGCCTGTTCGAGGAATTTCATCCCCCAAAAAACACAAAAAAAAATCATATATTTTAAAAATGCACACAAGTAATGAATACATTTGGTGCCACCATAAGCTGCTCTGAGCTTGTTTTTACCATGGATTGGTATATAGATAAAAATGTTGATGATGATGACTGATATTCTCTTGTATTCATTCTGTTCCTATCAGCAGTTAGTTCTGTTGAAGAAACAGAGGAATACGGAACTGAAAATTCTTATCTTGAAAAGTAATTGAGAAGCATACATATTACATGGCAGTACTGAAAAGTGGCATTTACAGCTTTTTGCTGTCTACAGTCAGATAAATAACTTTAAAATCCATTTTATAAAATTTATCTTTGTTAGACTTAATTCAGAGTTGAATATAGGTACCAGCACCTAGCAACTTTTTTTAAAAAAAGTGTAATTTTTTTACCGGCCATGGCTCAAAAACCATGGCAAAACACAAGAGTTTGGCCCCAACACAGACTCCTATATATCTTGGGGAGGACCTGGAATTTTTTTTAAACTCTCTCAGTTTCTATTTTGGCTGATTTGGGGGCATTTTCTTTGGTGATTAAAGTGATTATTTAGATGAAAAATCAGAAAAAAATTAAACTTCATTTTAGGTGGTCTGGGGGCTTTGACTTATTGGTGAAACCTGTCAGAGTCCCCCTTCACAGTTGTCCACCTCTGTTCTAAAGATTTCCAAATGCACTAGCCTTTTGGAAGGCCATAGCTGAGAAAGGTAGTTCAGTGAAGTTTTGGATTGAAAAGCAACAGCTAGGAAAGGATCAATCCTGCTTTGCTGCTACTCTCCTGCCAGCTTCCTTCTTCCAAAGTTGGTTATCTTTCTTTTCTTTTTTTCAGCACTTAACCATTTTCTAGTTAAGAAGCACTAACAGCTGCCTTGTGAAAGGAAAGAAATTTATATCAGTGTTTATTTTCTGAGTTCACCTTTGGGAATTACAATTCTCAGAATGCCTTATTAGGGAATTTTACCAAGCCATAAGAATCTTTTTAAAAGGCCCTTGATGCACATTTCGTCCTGGTGCCACAATAAAAAGACCTGTAGAAGTGCCAAGAACATACATCCCTTGTTTGCAGTCATCTAGAAGAAAATAAATCCCATCAGCTGAGGCCTGAGACAAATCCATCAATCCAATATTTACCTTTTAAATCTATTAGAACTGTAGAAATAGCATTGATTTTTTTTTAATATAAAAAAAATCTAAACCAACTGTTGAAAAATTTTGTTGGTAGTAATTTTTGCAATTATGAACTGACTTCCATGGTCTTCCATTGTGAAAAGTATTGAACTATAAATTGAGACAGGATTCAAAAGAGCCAAAATAGAAAGTTCTGTGGAACAGAAAGAAACAAAAAATTAAAATAAGAAGGTGCAGTCATGGAAGACCGGCTGATAGCTTGCAAGGATAGTTTTCAAGTTAATCTGTATTATTATAAGTGAGGTCACCAAACTGATGCATGAAAATAATGATCCTAAATAACTTAAGGAGAGACATAGTGAGTGGAAAGCATGTGACAAAAAGCAAATCTTTATTAATAGTTCTTCACTGCCTTTTGCCTAGGGAAGGAGAAAAAATCCATTTGGTTCAAATTTTAATATGAACTGATCTAATTTGCACTTCCTAAACTAATAGTCAATCTGGAGCACAATTATCTTTCAGTTCATACTTTGCCAAATGTTGCAGTGCAGTTCTCTGGTATTTTTTTAAAGAGAGAAGTGCATACAAAAATGCACACTAAATGCATTTCTCCCATTATTTATTTTGTTTTGTTTTGTTTATGTTCTGGCTTTGTTTGACTATTGGACCCTAGGGAGCTCAAATAATAGATTACAGGAAAATGCAACTAAACACCAATCACAAAAGGTTCTTTAAAATTAAATAAGATATTCTACCAAAGCACTAATTGAAATACAATTTTAAAGCATTTGAAGCATAAATATGAGAATAAGTGTACAACACATCTCCTTTCAAATATGGCACAGTTCACTTCTGCCTTGCAAAGGAACCTGACCTTCTCAAAGGCATCCATGGTGGGTTGAATCTGTAGATCATACTTTTTTTGTGCATTTGGGTCCTAGAGTTATTTGTGGTTTTTCCACTTTTGCGGGGATTCTGTGCCCCTATCCCCAGCAAATGTGGAGGGCTGACTGTACATTTTATCTCATTTTATGCTTTCTTGTGTATGGGAAGAATGCATACAAACATGCATGGATTACATAAGATCCTATAGTCTCCAACTGTCCTGAATTGGTATGGACAGTCCTGATTAACCCTCTGTCAACCCATTTCCAGCTGTTCTTAAAATGTATCACTTTCTCCCTTCTCCTCCCACTTTCTCCCTTAGTCCTCATTTTACTTCAGTTGCAGAAAACTGAGTTCAAAATGGAAAAGTGATTTGCATTCAATTGACTCAACTAGAGGAGGAGAGAGGAGGAGGTGAATCATGCCCTCCCCTGTAGGCTCAGGGGAAAGCAAACTGCTGCAGCCTCTCCTAACTTGTGTGTTTTTCTTTATTAATAACTTTTGTCATCTTGACCACACTGGGATATTGTGTGGCTTCATGTGTCCCAGTTTCCATCTGTGAAAAGCTGAAAGATGTGGGATGCTGCAAGATACCTCAATTTTAGAAGGCAGGGGAATCCAGAATACAGTATCTGGAGAACTCCTTATTTGACAGCAATGATTATGGCTCTGCCCACACTGCAGAAATAATGCAGGTTGAAATGTGCTATGGAATCCTGGAAATTATAGCTTGTTGTGGCACCAGATCACTCTGACAGAGAAGGCTAAATGTCTCACAAAACTACAAAGACCGGGATTCCATTGCTTTGAGGCACAGCAGATAAAGTGGTGTCAACCTGTATTAGTTCTGCAGTGCAGATGCAGCATATGATGGTGATTGATTTAGCCAATGCTTTCTTCCCAATCCTTGGGAATCAAGGCAGTTTACAAAGTTAAAATAGGTACAGATTAAAATCCACATCATTAAAACCTAGAAAAATTAAAGTGAAATTAATGTGTAGTCAGCCTTCTGATCCACAAATAATTTTATCCACTGATTCAACCATCCATGGCTTGAAAATATTATATATATTTCAAAAGCAAACCTTAATTTGCCATTTTATATAAGGGACCCCATTTTATTATGCCACTGTATATAATAGGACTTGAATATCTACAGATTCTGTTAACCATGAAGGGAGAGTGTCCTGAAACCAAACCCCAGTGGATACTAAGGGTCCAATGTACATAGAATTGAAGAAAATGTAAAAGCCTATCCATTCAAAAGCACCAACAAAAATACAGACAATACAACACATTGTTTACAGTCTCTCCCCACAATGAGTTTTCTTGTGTCCTGGTGACACAAGAAAGTCTTTGCTTGCTTCTAAGACACTATGGTAGGTGCCAATCTAGCTTTTCTAGGCCAGAGTGCCTTCACCAGAACATTCCTATTCATTAACATGATCTGAATAATTTTAAACAACCAATTTCATGATTTTTTTAAGGAAAAATCTTTTTCTATTATCTCACAGTGAAGATAAACATATACTGTGATCACATTTCATGAATTTTTCTCAAATTAATGTAATACACTATGAAAATCAATATGTGTAGAGATTTGTATTCTTCATATATGTCTTTTATCTACGTGCTTGATTTAGTTCAGTATCTTAATTTTCTATGTAAGATCCAATTATGAAAACAAAATGTTCTTTCTGTCAAAAGCACTAGTGACAAATGAACAGATCTGAGTAAGTAAGGAAATGATCTGGATGTTCTGTGTGGGAGGAACAAGAAATTCGCTTCATAACACTATGTGTTATGTGTTATAGAATTTATGTGTTATAGAATTGATTTCAGCTGAATTAAGTGGACTATATAGGAAAGTACTTATAGTCACACACACATACACTCATCATCATCATCATCATCATCATCATCATCATCTCAGTTGAAAAATCTTCCTTAGGTAGAAGAGTATTTCTAGATGAAATGAAAGGCCTTTGAAAATAATCCAGTGCACTTTAACTTTGTTGGATTGTGGTCAATGAATGTTAACAAAGATCTTGAAAATCATGAAAACCAGAAACCTTTGGCTTCATACATATTTTTAAATATTCCCAAACTACAAGTAAAAAATTAACATTGTGTGGTGCATAGCGTACCACCAGCCACATTTGCACGCCTGAAGTATGCATAAACCCACCCCACGCACTGCATAATGTAGATGAGAGAAATTGTGATTGGCAGGGGGCAACAAAAATCCAATTATGGGCACAGTGACAGGTTTGAACCTTTGGGCTGTAAGATGTTGAGATCTAGTGTTGTTTGGAAATGGGGAAATCTTGAGCTGGGCAAATCATGGCTCCAGATCTCACAATAATTGCATGACAGGAGATTTACAGTGGGTCCTTGGTATCTTCTGGGTTTTGGTTCCAGGGCCCTCTGAGGATACAAAAATCAGTTGGGTGTTCTAGTCCCTTTAACTTCAGAGGCATAGTGAAATTATGTTCCTTATGTAAAATTACAAAATCAAGGTTTGCTTTGTGGAATTATATTTTTCGAGCATTTTCAAACTGTGGATGGCAGCATCATGGATGCAGAATCCATGGATGCAGAACAGATCACATATGTTTGATCCAACCAATGATGAGCAAAACTGTGCCTCCTATAACTTTAATCTTCTCTTGTCTAACAGTTGGGAACAGCAGCCAGGGTCTTTGATGGCAAGGTACCTTTTGAGAGTCCTAGCCTGTGATCAATTCCTTGATCTATGTTTTATCTTTAAAAAAAAAAATCACTTTGACATTCACATAATTGCCTCATTTCAGTCGTTCCCTTCGAGAGATTAACTGTGCTCCCCAGGTAGTCTCACTATGGGCACTTGAATTGCAGGAGGGTTTTTCCTTTTTCCACATGAGTATTTGAAAATTAACTTATTAGTAAGGAGACATACCATTATATTTATTCCCTTCTTTCTTCCCTCCACTGCTTTGAGTTGTGCAAAATCAACATGGACATGTGCAGTTGGAGAATGCAAAATAAGGTATTAAAGAAAAGAAAAAAACCATAAGGGGTCCTCTCTATGCACCATAAATGATTACTTGTTTGATTACCATGGCCCTTTGAAATTTACTTTAGTTTTTAACTGACAGAGCAATTTGTGAGCTTCTTTCAATGGTTATAATTTAATTATATTGCTATCTAAAACCATAGTTGCACTGCAGGGGGGACATTTTTACAATGTTTCAGTCTCTGGCCTGTTTTTTTCACTTTGTTTACATGCATTGTAGGTAAACAGAGATGGGATTGTGTAGGCCTTAGGATGCATGGGCATGGTCTGTGCATCTTTCTCCTGTGGAAGTGGGTGGAAGGTGTGAAACGCATCACATAGGTGCATACCCCTGCCATATCAGAATAGCAAGATTCAAGAAGAAACATGCAAGAGAAAGTCAACACCTTTTAAGTGAAAGAAAACAGTGGTCTTTGGAGCTATCATCCACTCTATGTGCATGTGAAAACTGTGATCACAATAACATCCGACTGTTAATTCAATATTAATCTCCATCCATCTACTGTTCTGGGTGCCTTAATGTATGGTTACCCAGTCTTTCAGTCTAAATTTATACTGATTTCAATGTTAATAAGTGGCAATGCAGTAGTTTGGAGAAGGTAAAGGACTGAACTCAGTTAAATGATGAGATGAGTCAGTTTTCTGATAGACCTGCTGTTCCAGGAAAATGTAATTACCTGTCCTATTTACCTACTGCATTCATTGATCACTTGTAGTACCCTGAACTGCAGATAATAATATGGAGCCAATGTGATTGAAAAAGAATTTATGTTTTTGCTGAATGAGAGCATTAGTCCAACTCAGTATTTTCTCCACCAGAGTTTCAAAGTAACTCATTACAAATGAAGTGTTACTTTAATTAATTTTTTTTTTGCAATAACTAAGGCATAATTAAATTACAGTATGATTATATCTTAACAAGGAATAACATCACAACTTTTGCAGTGTAATTTTATTTATTTAACTACTTCTTACTTACTTTTACAGTTACAGGACATGTAAGGTTTTATTCCTTAGTTGTGCTTTGTACTACAGGGCAGTGGCAACACTTTTTTTTTAAAGTAATGTATAGTAACCATGTAAGTTAACAGGAAAATGAAGACAGAGGAATGGATGCATGCTATTGACATTTGTGTATCAAGATGTGAGAAATTAAGGGTGTGGGTAAAAAGGACAGAAGGATTTGAATGTGTTGTGTTTCAAACAGTGGCATCACTAGGATTTGGTTACCTGGTGTGGTATCTTTCCATACCACATCAAACAGAATCCTTAGTAATATTTTTTGTTGCAATATTACTCATAAATTGTGATTTCCATAGATCACTGACATAATAGTTGTGACAAACAACTAGCAAAATTACAATTATATATTTCAATTACAATATCATACACACAGTATAAATATATTAAATGTACATTGTTTCAAGTAAAATTTTGGTAAGATCTGATGTTTTTTTAAAAAAAATTAAAAGAGTAAAAATAAATTTAATGTAAAACATCTTTTAAAAAACATTTTTAAAATAAAATAAATATTTTTTTTTAAAAAAAACTGGGGCCTCTTCTTTCTCTTCTCAGCCCCTTACACCATCTCTTCATCATTTTAAATGAATGCATGTGAACGCCACAGTCCATTTCTGCCTTAAGGCAGATGTTTGGGGAGCAGTGGTGTTACACACACTCTTAGGGTGTCACCTTGTGCAGACTACACCCCACTAGTGATGCCCTTCTTCTCAAGCACAGAAGAAAAAAATGATTCAGTTGCATGTATTTATTTGATTAAGCCAGTATAATTGTATTTCTTCCCCAACAGCTCCTTTTTCAAGAGGGGATACCACAAAGTAGTGTAGAATCCTTCATCTAAAACGTGGTAAAATCTCTTTGTGAAGAAACATCTAACGTGTAAACGAAATAGATGTACCTATAGGCATGTGATTACATTTTTCCTGCAAAGAAATTTCAGGAGTCAAGACATTCATGCTTTAGTTCATGTTTTATAGGTACTAGCTGTAAAGTGAGTGTCAGCTTAGCATAGTGGTTTGAGCATTGGGCTACAACTCTGGAGACGAGGATTTGATTCACAGCTTGCTCAAGAAACCTACTGGGAGACCTTGGGCAAGCCACACTTTCTCAGTCTCAGAAGATGGCAATGGCTAACCCCTTCTGAAGAAAGTTGCCAAGAAAACCCCTTAATTCCCCAGCCTAGACTGTTAAAAGAAACCCAGTCCAGTTAGCTTTTCTTACTCCAGAACTCACCTTCTCCTCCTCCTCACGCCTCCCATCTCACTTAACTGCTGCGAGACTTTTGCTTTGTTGGCAAAGCTTCCATTTATTTCTGGAGCAATGATGTACATGGTGATTATGCAAGCACTGGCTTGTCTGTATCCTAAAATATTTAGGTTTGAATTGGTATTATCTCCTTTTATGTTTCCAGGTTTATCAACGCTACAAGCTGTTCTGGATACTGCAGCTGAAAAGAAATGGCAAGTGACTGCTATAAATGTGGGGAATATTAACAATGATAGAAAAGATGAAACATACCGCTCTTTGTTTCAAGATTTGGAGTTGAAAAAGGAAAGGCAAGTAATTCTCGACTGTGAGCGGGATAAAGTCAACGACATTGTAGAACAGGTTTGCTACCCTCTATTTTTCAGTGTCTAACAATGTAAGCTTATGTGAAATGTACTGATGTAGCACTTATTTATCACCAGAATTTATCTGTTTTTGGTGAGATCTTGGAACATTATGTTTTACATGCAACTTGTTCCCATTACTTGACATAGTAGAGAAGAAGCATTTTCCCCTGTTACCTATATCTGTTCACTCAAAAGCAACTAGTTATGGTTCTTCATAGTAATGTCTTGCTTTTAATTTTTTAAAAAAATAAAAATACAAAAATAGAGAGAAAACACCCTCCAAATGAGCTATCTAAATAAGATTTGAGGAGTAATTGAGTAAACAATATTGGTAATGCCAATATTATGCTAGTATTATGCCACTGGGGAGGTGATATCATGTGTTACCACACCGGGTGACACCAACCCTAGTGATGCCACTGTTTGAAATACAACACATTTAAATCCTTGTCTCCTTTTTACCCACACCCTTCCTGTCTCACATCTTGATACACAAATGTCAACAGCATACATCTATTCCTCTGTCTTTAATTTAAAAATTAAAAGCAAGACATTACTATGAAGAACCTTAACTAGTTACTTTTGAGTAAACAGATATTGGTAATGGGGGGAAAATGCTTCTTCTCTACTACATCAAGTAATGGGAGCAAGTTGCTTATAAATGTAATGTTCCAAGTGTGTGCGTGTGTGTGTGTGTGTGTTTTAAAAATATAAATAGTACTGCTCATTAACTACCCCACAGTTTTCATTTTACAGATTATTATTCTTGTATTGTGTTTCTTCCAAACTTTGGTTTGTTTCAGTGTTGCTACCACCACCACCACCACTGGTACTATTTTATAGAATTTGAAAACAACAGCAATAATTGATTTATCAAACATAAATCTTGCTGATTAAATAAAAACCAACTACTTCCTAACATTTGTGTAAAACTGTATCAGCTGTTGCTTAGATGATAAAATATGTTTTATATGAGTGGATTTGTGATTGCATATGGGAGGGAGAAGGGGAATCCATTGATTCCCATAACCAGCTTCAATACCTTTTTGCATTGTATGCCATTCCATAAGATCCTGTGAGTATCTACAATGGATGTGGAGGAGAAGGAGCTCTGATGGGAATATTAGATAAAACGGATGGTTGTCAAAAACAATTTTAGATTTTCACAATGTTTGCATGCACAGTAGTAAACAAATGGATTGCTTTTGAGTAGGAGTAGAAAGTGTATGTGTAGACTCAAAATGGAGATTATCACACAGGGGATGGGATGTCATTGTCCTGTCCCTATCCCATCCTTCCCATGTGATTTCAGGAAGGACTTTCATATGTCGTTGCGCTTATCTGGACATTGTTTCATCCAGAAAGTGCAAGTGACAGTGATCGCGAGAAAATCTTTGAAATGATGCTGCACTGATCCTGTTGTTGTCCCATCATTGAAGTGGCATTGCCCTGGCATTTTGCATTAATTCAATGAGGATAATGACAGGACCAGCGCTATGATATGAAAGGCTTTTGCATGATTCCACCCCCCCCCCCCAACAGACAGGTTAAGGAGGGGAGAGTGATCCCATCCCTATCCCATCTGAGTATGATAATCTCCATTTGTCCCAAACAGAGTGCCTTGCCTCCATCCTTAGTTGTCAAAGCTGGAGACCATTACTTCTGAACTGATGAACATCTATAAAGAAGACTAATGTGTACTTCTGATAATCAGAGATTGCACAACTCAACCCCATAATGAAACACAGAGGCCTTTATGTGTATTTGATCAACAGTTTATAAAAAGCTTCTACCTACTAATGCTTAAAGTAATTGGAGTATAGCCCATTTAGTTTTATCAACATTAAAGGACTAAATCTGCAAGAATCCTTATACTTCAGCAGATTGCAGAACAAGATGCACTCCTTCTATAATGATAACTCTAATGTTGTTGTTTTTTTAAAAAACCTAGATGAGGTCAGCATGAGCACTTCCTTTTTTAAGCATGTAAAGTAATGCAGTAATGCTTCTCAATGGCAGGGCATAGGAGATTTCAAAGACAGATACACAATGGCTGGCCTGTGGATTAATATTATTATTATTAATTTTATTTTTATCCCAAAGTGGGACTCGAGGTGACTAACAACATATATAAAACACATTAAAACAACAATTAAAATTGTACAATTAAAATCATCAAAAGTATAAAAAAATTACAAATATAGATTGGCACCATGTTTAAATAATGTTTAATAATATAGCACGTTGTGAAGTCAAAGGCTTTCATGGCCAGTGTCCTTTTTTTTTTTTTTTTTGGTGGGTTTTTCAGGCTGTGTGGCCGTGTTCTTGAAGAGTTTATTCCTGACATTTCGCCAACATCTGTGGCTGGCATCTTCAGAGATGATGCCAGCCATAGATGCTGGCAAAATGTCAGGAATAAACTCTTCTAGTTTATAAATATAGTCATTTTTTATATTTTAACAGTTTCCTATAAGGCAGGGAAAGGTTAATGAGGGCCCCATTATGGCCTTTGTGGAGGCATACATGGATCCCCCCCCCCCATTCCTACTGAAAGAATCACTTTATCCTACATTGGCTTTTCTGTGTAAGCAGGAGAAAATCAGTCTTGCTGTATATGTTCCTTACTGTTCATCTAGTAGTTAGACATGCCCTTTATCTATAATCTGTAATGTCAACTCTAGTAAAGCTTACATGATTCCATAATTCTTTTATTTGCACAACACAATTAAGATGTTCTTATTTTAAAAGGCCACAGGGATTGTATAATTTGCTGATGGTTAAGAAGCTTGTGTGTTGTTATTTGCTGCTGTTGTTTTTGTTGCACAATATTTTGTAGTAGTAGTAGTAGTAGCTATATGTCAGTCATTCTTTCCCTGTGTGAGACTAACAGAAAGAAAAAAGTTGGCAGCATGAGCTTTCATAGACTAAAGTCTACTTCCTCACATGCACCTGAGGAAATAGACTTTAGTCCACAAAGGCTCATGCTGCCAACTTCTTTCTATCAATTAGTCTCAAAGGTGCAACAGGGTCTCACTACATACTGATTCTATAGACAAATATGGCCATGTCTTTGAATTCTGTCCATCTGATTGTCTCAACTATGATATAGCTGTGGGTATGCTTATATAGGTACCCAGCCTGGATTTTTTTTCCCTAGATGGATAGTAAGGAAATGTGGGTGTCATCCTGGGAGAGATATAAATAAATGAATAATGAAAAATTCAATAAATGAGTGATATTTGAAAAAAGCTAGCAGAATATATTGATCACAATCCACTAAATGAATTTCCTAGTTGAACACCAAGGATTTCAGAATCAGCTATCAGTTTCAGCATTGGCACTGAAGCCTGTTTTTTTAAAATATTTTTAATATTTTAAGAATTCATTTCCTATTGTACTAGCTTGCACTGTCAGATGTTTTACTGTGGATCCACCTCTTGATCATTAAGGTCAGGAGTCAATGGTATCCTTCTGCAGGATTCCACTGTTTCTGCCAAAATCAGTGACAGCTCTCCCTCTTATTTCATCCTAAAATCTTCCTCTGCTTTCCGTGCCACATGGAGCTGCACATGGGAGAAAGGGGAGGAGAAAATCTAGATTTTTGTTCATGGAAGTAATGGAATCCAGTGAGAGTAGACTATTGGATTCTGGCCTCATTGCATTATTAAACATATTTCATAGTGTCTGTGTCTTTTTACCCAAAGAAAATGAATTATATGTTTGTCTTCCAGGTTATTACAATTGGTAAACATGTAAAAGGATACCACTACATCATTGCAAATTTGGTAAGTCACTTTAATTTTAAAACATATACTTAATGGCTGGCATCCTTTTGGGAAATTATTCCATCAAAAACCAAAAACTGACTAGAGTTGAATTGTGTCATTGCTCAAGGTTCATATTCTCAGGATGAGAGCAGAGAGAGAGACAGACAGAGACCACTGGGACTACGGAGCAAATGGAGCCAGTAGCATGGCTGTATTTTGATGGCCCCCATGCACAATTTGTCCTGAAGTGCAACATGTCCTGATGGACAACATGTCCAATGGACAAAGTGTCCTAATGACAGTGGGTCCTATTGCACAATATAAGCCCCCGTGTGGTGCTCCATTGTGCATCATTGCAATTCATTAGCATGGTGACATTTTGTATCAACAGCATAGCTCTGTCATTGTAAAGTTATAATGATTTCCTGATGCAGGATCTCAACTAAGTTATGCACAGTTGAAAAAAACTTTGTATTGGGTGATTATTTTTGTTGCAATGCATTAAATATAGTACTTCGGTATTTTGTATTTTGATATTTGGTACTTTTGGTATTTCTGAATGCAAAGGAGGGGGATGAGGCCATACCCCATTCTCTGTGTACAGTCAATAGGGATCCTCCCCCTCCCCCATTTAGGGCAGGAAGAGGGAGTATGTGGGCTTCCTTATGTTGTTAGACTGCATCTCTCAACATCCTTCATAATTGGTCATGCTATCCAGGGCATACAGGCATTACAGTAAGCCACGTATGAATAGCCACATCTCCTCTATCTTTAATATACAGTGTCCCAGAGTTTGACACCTCCACCTGCATAGAAAATTCCTTGTTAATGGGGTGATTCTATCCCCAAACCCAGTAGACATAAATTGAATATAATCTACATCCATGTAGGTTCATCAACAGTATAATCTACATGTAAACAAATGAAAGAACAGCGAACTGAAATAAGTTTGTGTGATCATGTTCCTAGTTTGAAGTAAAATGTTTTAAGTCAAGGATTTGTTCAGTGCACACACATTTAAGGAAAAGTTGAACAGAACTCTGCTGAGATGTTTTTAAAATGTAGTAGATATTGCAGAGCATGTGCTGTTCATGTAAAGATTCCTGGTTCAGTCCCCAGCATCTCTAGTGGGTCTAGAAAATACTCCTATGAAGTGGCAATCTGACTTATTGAGACAGCTTCCTATACTATGCTCCATCTGTGCTCACTTGGCTGTTTTTTCTTAGGACTATCTGGTGAGCTAAACCAAATAGGAAAAATTTTCACACTACATAGTTATAGCATGATGTACTTTAACTGTCCATTACTGCATCCTTTGGAATCATGGGCTTTGTAGTTTAGGGTAGCACTAGAGCTCTCTGGCTGAAAATTCTAAATGCTATATGCTTTCAAGCCATCTCTGACTTAGGGCAACTCTCACATAGAGTTTTTTTGGCAAGAGTTCTTCAGAGGAGTTTACCTTTACCTTCCTCTTAGGTGCAAGTGTAACATGCCAAAGGTCACCATGGCTTTACAGGGATTTAAACATCTCCCAGTGTCCTAGTTGAACATTCATGCTATTACACCATGTTAGATCTTGACAGAATTCTAAATACCTTGACATAAAGAGCCATCTGATTGCTCATTCAGAGGGGCGGGTTATAAATAAAAATTTATTATTATTATTATTATTATTATTATTATTTACAAATCCCAGAATTTGACAGGATAAAATCTTGCCAATTAATGTGGAATTATAGCATTATAGTTGTGTAGTTTGAAAGAGTCTCCAGTGTAAGGGAAACACTTTTTAAAATTATACATTTCAAGTATGCATGTTAAATGAACATGTTATTTCAAGTTTGTTCCTCCTATTCTCTCACTGAAGTTGATTGGAAAGTTGGATAACTGAGCAGATGACCAATGTTTCCCATGCCTAGGGATTTAATGATGGAGACTTGTCAAAAATACAATTTGGAGGAGCCAATGTTTCAGGATTTCAGATAGTGGACTATGATGACCCCTTGGTGACAAAATTTATACAGCGCTGGTCAACTCTGGAAGAAAAAGAGTATCCAGGAGCGCACACTAGTACGATAAAGGTACACTATTTTTCTTCTGCATTTGGAATAATATACACTGTGGAATTGATTGTTCATCATGGATGTTGAAACATAAATAACTAATTTTTGACGGATAGCCATACTAACCCATTCTAGTCGGCGGGGCATCTATAATAAAATGTTATTAAGGCACGAACCTTCAGAAACTGACAGACATTACATTATATGAACATATTGGTATCCTCAGTTGAAATATCCACAGGTTAGCAGTAGCTGTTTTATATTTCTATGCAGAATACAAAACTACGAAAATAAAAATATTCATTTTTACAACAGTCACAGATGAAAAATACTTTCTTGCTAACATTATAAAGTGGCTCCATTATTTTTTATAATGGGAAAATCCAGTCTCAGCCTATTAAATTGGTTGAACATACCAGAAATATATTAATCCAATCAACAAATCTCCCAATTCAACTCACACAAATAAAATATAATACAAATTGATTTATAGAATTCAATTTTCTAATAAATTCTACTTCAGTAGTTAATACTAAAAAAGAAGGACCAATGATACTAAGAGCAATTTGCCTGTTTTATGGAGCAAAAGCAGCTAGGCCATAATGTTCCATATATGTGACTAATAATAGAAAAAGTGGCAATAAAACTCAGCACACTGTCAAGGAGTTAGTGATTAAAGGGGAGAGGAGAAAGAGAACGACCCATGTTAGGTACAGTGATAAAATCTTGGTTAGACTGCTTCCAACCAGGTGAAGCTATGGGAGGGCCAAAATTATGCTATGACCCTCAAATATGAATTCTCCCCTGTGAAATTTTCCTTCAGTCCCCACATTTTTTTATTGCAGTAACTTAAACTTTCAGATCAACATTTAGAAATGGCACTGTATGCACCTAAAGGAAAGAGATCAGCAAAGATACCAAGGAAAGAAAACACACCAAGAATAAAAGTGCTGGGTGTCAATAATTTTTACTGTCTCCCTCTTTGCAATGCTAGAAATTTGGAGACCGAATTATAGGGGTGAAACAGATGGGCAGGAAAAAGTGGCTTGAAGCTGCCTTTTCTGACGCCACATTGAAACCCCACCAATCACACCGCTGGCTCCCAAGGCAGCTGGAGTGCTAATTTCATGACCACATGACATGGCTTCAAGCCAGGAAGAAGCGGAAAAAGCTGCTTCTTTTTGAAATGGCTTTTCTCTGCATAAGGGCACTTTTCTGCTGGCTTGAAGGCATGTGTCATCTAAACACGACACCTTCAAGCCAGCCTGAAAGCACCTCTTTTTTCCTGTCTGTTTAGCCCCATAATTTCATTTTAGGAGGAAGAATTCTTATTTGAGGGTCAATGCCTTCAATCCCCAACTCCATAGCTATATGCCTGGTGGCTAGAATCCTATTTGACATTTCGAAGTAGAGCAAACTCTCTCTGTGTAAGGCTCTCTCTTCACTCCAACTGTAAAAACTGATAAACTATAGTGATTACCCTTTTCTCCATGCTATCTCCTCACTTTTCTCCTTACTTTTGCAAAATACAATCACCCCATGGGCTGCAGCTGTTTTTAAAGTGTCTGTTACTTTCAGCTGTCATAAGGTCTTAGCCATGGAAGATAAGATGTATCAGGCACAAAGTTTCTAGCCATGAATATAAGAGAGGAAGGGAGCCCAAGGGAGGTGCCTTCACTTTAGTTAGCAAGACTGTCAAGGGCTTTGCCAAAATTTCATTTCCCCAGAAAAGCTTGTGAGGCATTTAAACAGCAATTTGTGGCTTTTTTCTCTTTATCAATAAATTTCTGTTGCAGTGAAAGCATTTTTAATGCATCCCATCAGTAATTAGGGGGGAAACCAGATGTTCAGAGCAGTTTATATTAATGTACAAGCAATTTTGTTATAGAGCATAGTTGTTTCTGTTTTCTGGTTTTTTTAATCTTTAGGTTAGCTGAAAACAGACATTTATTTAAGGTAGTGGATAAAGTAGGATTATTATTATTATTATTATTATTATTATTATTATGTGACAGTGCGTATCCCTTCTCTCAGTAGGGAGAAATATATTATAACCCAAAAGAAATAGCAAAATAAATGTTATGGAATTGATTGTAAGATGAAGTGTGTGGAACTCTTTCATAGTTTCCTCCCAGGCCATGGTTCCCTCTCTGAGGAAGGAGTGCAAATATGAATGCAGGACAGATGAAAGGGATGAATAGGGAAAGGTTTCCTCTTCTCTTTGCTCCATTCAGGTATTCCATCATATGGAATTTCTGGAGATGAACAGAGAAAAAAATTAGGTAACACAGTTACACTGAATGTTTTGCAAGTAGAGTGAAAGGGAGAACTAGGAAGTGTCAAAGGATTGTTTTTTTTTAAAAAAACAAAACCTGTTCATTCAGATACTTTATATTTGTGTTTCACACTCCAAATGTTTTGAACTTCAGTTTTCTGAAGCCCCAGCCAGAATGTACAGTGGTAATAGTGTATAGGAGTTATAGCCCCACTGTTCCCATCCCTGCTCAAGAGGGTCATAAGTGATGACAGGTTCTGGAGAATCCCCAACTACATCCTAAGCCAACCAACATCTAAAGTGCTGATGGCTTGGATAGTGTCATCTGTAGCCCTTTTCATCTCTTGGTAGATAAAAGTGGGCTGGTATCTTTTTGTTAATATTTGAAGGTTTTGCGAAATGGAAAGTCAACTGAGGCAAAAAAGGAAAACAGAGGGGCTGAAAAGCTTTGGGAAGGAGACTTGCATATAGCCAGGAAAATTTATACTTCTGCCCCCCCCCATATTTTTTTTACTGCCAGCCTGTGGATGGAGCCATGCGTAGCATCAGCATACTCGATGCTGTGACTCTTCCCCATTGCATTATTATGCCACACATCCATTTACACGGTGCGCAGCATCATGGTACAAGTCTACTGCAGTGCCCAAAAGGCGAAGCACGGAAAGGGCATCATCATGCCACCCCATCGTGGCTATGATGCCTCTTTCAGGGAGTGAAAAAGAATCCCCTTTTCAAGGCTTCTTTTTGCGCCCTGCAGAGTCCGTGGCGTGCAGTTGCCGCAGCCCCAAGCTAGGACACTTGTGGTAAAGCAATATCAGAGTATGGGGGAAAAAATGGCAATATTTATTAATGGGAAAGAATGTACAAGCTAGGAGAGGCTGTAGCAGTTACCTGAGCCAACTGGAAAGGGCAAGATTCTGCCCCTTTTCTTCCCTCTCCTTGCTGAATTAGTTGTGGGTAAACTGTGAAGTCAAAGACTTTCATCGCTGACGTCCATAGTTTTTTGTGGGGGTTTTGGGCTATGTGGACATATTCTAGAAGAGTTTATTCCTGATTGTCAGCATCTGTGGCTGGCATCAGGAATAAACTCTTCTAGAACATGGCCACATAGCCCAAAAAACCCACAAAAAACTGTGGGTAAACTGTTTTTGTAGTTTAAGCTCAATTTGTAGCAATTAAAGTAAGCTGGGGGGGAGGTAAAAAGGAGAAGGCGGAAATGGAGGAGAGAGAAATGTAAAAGCAATTGAAAAAGTGGGGATGACAGAGGATTAATTATGATTGTCCCTGACAAATTGGCATAGTGAAGAGAGTATGTATTTATTGCAGCAAGTGAACTTTAGGTAATGCCATTCATCCATTCCACTTTGCCCTTGGGAAGAATGCCAGCAGGTGCTTCTTGCCTACATCTGACATGATTTCTAGCAGTATTTGATCACCTTTAGTTTTTCAGAAGATAGAAAAATTCTTGGGCAGAATATCTCAGTTCAAGGGACTGAACTATGTCTTCTAGTTTACAGACCTGCTAATCCTTCGGTTCCATAGTGATGCATGGTGGAGGGTGACATAAATATCTTGGATAATGTGAGATAAATAAAATATATGGCCTACCTCCAATGTGACACTATGATCTCACACACAACATAGAATTGCTTTGGGTTCTGTGTCTACAAGCGCAATGGATCTTGCACTTGTGCAATGATATGCTTGGACACCTTTAAATTATTTTTGAGCAATTGTCAAATAGTAGAAAGAGCAGTCTTAGGAGAATTCTAGAGACATGATACTTTGTTCTTGCTCATTAATCAGTGGATACACTTCATATCATAAAGGGATGAAAATATTATACCAATATACTAAATTTTTTCTAAAGGTCACAGCCATAAGGCATTGTTTTTTGAAAAACTTCTGCTGATTTGTAATTAATATTAGCTAGGCGCATGCTTCATAAACCAAGACTGCGGCTATTTCAGACCGCATATAAATGATTACAGTAGCAGCAGAAGAAATTGCCTATCTCAGCAGTGTGCTCTAGCATAATTTAGTTACTGACTATTCTCTGGGCAAGCAATGTTAAATTGTTCCAACAGCAGATTAAATTGGAGAAATTTGATCTGTTCTCCCAATATAATCAATGAATATGTGATCAAGAGAGAAAAACAGATAGTGGGAGCAAATGCTTCTAAGCACTTTGATCCAGCTGCATTATTATGTCAGGTTTGATTGCTTTTCTGCAAAGCAACTGCTTGATGTAAGGAAGTGTTGTCCCTGAGCTTGGTGTCACCTGGTGCCAGGGGGTGGGAGTGGATTGCCTTACCATCCTCTCAGCCCTTAAATGCCAGTACTGCAGCCACAAGGTTGTGAGTTTGATCCCAGGCAGGGCTCCAAGGTCCATTCAGCCTTCCATCCTTTTGTAGATCAGTAAAATGAGTACCCCATTTTTGGCGGCAATTGGCTTACATGCTTGGAAGTGCTAGTATATAGAAATGTATTTGCTATTGCTATCAGCCGGCCAGCTACCAAGGCCATTGCAGCCACCCCGCAAAGTCCTTCAGGATCTGCTGTGGTTCCAGCCATTCCAGATTCCGCTACTGAAGGGGCAATGCTGTGGCCTCCAGAACATCCATTCAGGGTTCTGTACAGCTGCTGGGTAAGCCCAGTAGCCATGCCAATGCCTCCGGGTGTACCACCTCATGGGGTGACGTCTCTCTCTGGATCCACACTTTCCCCACGCACACCAAGTGACACCACTGGAGTAAGGAGCATCCCTTCATATATTGGAATAGCTAAGACACAGATGACAGACCTAAGAAGAAGTATACTTGTAGGAAGGCCATTCATCCCTTTTTGAGAGGCCACAAAACAGGTGGTTTGTGCAGCAGAAGTGAGCCCCATAAACAGCATTTTGCTTACCCCATCTGAAAACTAAGATGAAGAATATTTCTGATTCTAAAAGGATGAGATTGACGTATTTTTGTGCTTATTGACCTGCTTCTGCCTCTCAGCAATCCCTTGGGTCACATTAGTGGTGTTTGCATCAAGATCCGAAGGTCGGAATTCAAGGTTTACACTGCCATCAGCTAGTCACTTATGATTAAAATGGACAAGATACCAACTATTTATAAGAACATATACTTACTTTTCTGTATGGAGTAGGAAAAAATTAGTAGTTATTGAAAAAAATTGCCAGCTCTTTCCCTTCTTGGAAACTCAAGACCATTTCTATGCTATGCTCTAGTGCTATATTTTTGTGACACTTCTTATTTTGAACCATCACTTCATCAATCCATCCTAGAGTGAGAGGGACATAATGAGAACTCACAAGAAATGTATTTCCAGAAACAACCTCATTTATGTCAAAACCTCCAGTGGTCCCGATCAGTAGACTTTCATATTTCAGAAGCACTGGATGGGAAGTCACTGCAAACATTTATATATTTCTGCCTCCCCACTCCCCATGCAACTCAAGGCAGCTTGCAAAAAAGTTAAATAAAACTAATAGAAATGAAACATAAAATAAGTGCAAGCATAAATGACTGAAAATGCCATTTAAAACATACCAATAGAAGAAAACACAGCAGGCACCCACTGAAATGTGTTGTTTTTTTTTAACCACATGGTGTACCATTAATGTGCATTGGTTCACCATATGGATGCATCAGTTTTGACCAATGTATTGAAAGTGAACTTTTTGTACTTAGTATAGAGAAATACTTTCTTTGCAATTTTAAGTTCCTCCTGGATGAAATTGTGTGTTTCTCTTGGCTGGTAGACTTTTTTGTAGATGTACACTTGTTTTGCTAAATTGGTCTAGTTTGCTGATATCATAGTAACTAAGCATCTGGTAATGTTTTGGACATCTTACTTACATCTTAGCTATAACAAAGAATACAAGGTAAACTTTTTGAAAGTTAACATTGGGGCTTTCTAGATTGGCAGGAAATTGTGACATGAAGTTGCATTTTCCTTAATGCTTAGCAGCTGCACCACAGCCTTTAGATGGAGCTGCGCTGTTCCGCGGTTTTTAAAAAAGAAGCTGGGAAAACCAGCACCTTTTTAAAGGTGCTTCTTCTCCCCTAAAATGCAAAAAAAGCGTTTTCATGGCACACTTTCCCTTTTTCTCATCTAAAGGCTAGAGTTTCATGCAGCCATGAACACACTTCTTTTTGTCAATCTAGAAAGCCCCATTGATTACCAATTATCTTCCACAGTCATTGAATAAACTGTAAATGTCACATTCCATGGGATTATCAATTCATATGTATTGGTGGGAATATAAATAAAACAAATAAAATTGCTTCAACTACCAACAACCTGGGAGCTAAGCAGAGGGGTACCTCACCCTTCAGTGGTGAAACAAATTAGAATCTTTGCCGCAAGCCCCTGCCGAGCCTTTATTGAACTATGTTCTTACATTATTTATCACTCTCTCTATATATGCACTAATATTTGCATTAAAAAAGTTGTCAAAAAGGAGTTAGCTTTTTCTATCACAAATCCTGTGCAAAACCTAAGTAGAAAATCTCCCACAGTCTAACAGCTAAAGTTCTGATTAATAGTAGAGGTCAGAGTCAAAGGTTCAAAACACACTGTAGAAATAACCCAGTTTGAGACCGCGTTCACTGGCTTGGCTCAATGCTAGGGAATTCTGGGGACTGTAGTTTTGTGAGACATTTAGCCTTCTCTGTCAGGGAGCTGTGTTGCACAATAAACTACAGTTTCCAGAATTTCCTAGCAGTGAGCCAGAACAATTAAAGCAGTCTCCGATTGGATTATTTCTGACTGTGTATTTTAGAACAAAGTGGCCTTATATTTTTCCCTTTCAAGATAATGGCAGACTGTAGTTTGGAAAAGCTCATGCTATTTTTTTTTTTAAAAAACCAAAACATTGGTCTTTAAGTTGCCATAGGAGTCTTTTGCTGTTTTTATTCTTTCTAAAGATGCTCCTTCTTCTTAATTTCCATCTATCTGCTAAAAATTAGCAGCTAAATCATGTAAGCATAATTTCAAATACATAAAAAGTAACATTTCAATTCTGTGAAAGAACTTGGAAGCTGGAATAGTCTGTTGATAAAAGATAAGGAGGTCTATACCATAAATCAGTATTAATATGCACTATAAGATATTTATACTAAAAAAATATGTATTATAGGAAAATATTTCTTGGGGTTATGAATATAATTATTTCCTCCCAGTGGTGTAAATAATCAGTTATGAACTAGTTCTGAAAAAGTAGCCTCCTTAACCTGGGTTTGTTTTTATATTTGCTCCTGTTCAGTATACATCAGCTCTAACCTATGATGCTGTCAAAGTGATGGATGCAGCTTTCCGGAATCTGCGCAAACAGAGGGTTGAGATTTCTAGAAGAGGAAATGCTGGAGATTGTCTTGCAAATCCAGCAGTGCCCTGGTCTCATGGTGTGGAAATAGAAAGGGCATTGAAGCAGGTAGATATTTTAGAACCAATCACATCTGCATAATATAATGTGTGAATGTCTTGAACTTGATTTTTTTTAAATAAAAAAATATGAAGAACAAATAAATCTTTGTATCTAACATATCTAGAATGACAACTAAGTCAGATGTAAGCTGGCAACAACTGTTCAAGTAAAACCTTTGTGGCTGTAAATGCATGTTCAGTTAATCAGTTTGTCTCTGCTTCTCTTTCCATTCTTACTTCTCATAGGTTCAGGTGGAAGGATTAACAGGAAACATAAAGTTTGATCAAAATGGAAAGAGAATTAACTATACAATAAATGTCATGGAGCTCAAAAGTATTGGTCCCCGGAAGGTAATTTTTAATTTTGAGTACCTTCAGTTTTTCATGTTAAGTTATTTAGAAAAGTAGGTGCCTTAAAACTTAATATAAAGATGTAAGCAGCCTTAGGGAGTCTGCAAACCAAGATGTTTTTGGACTCTAATTCCCATAGGTCCTTCCCCCCTCATCTGGTTAGGTATGATGGGAACAATAATCAATGTCTGGAGGGCCACAGGTTCCTCAGCATTCAAAGATCTGTGTGTATTTGTGTGTGTGTGTGTGTACTGGAGTTAAAAAAATCTTTTTTTTTATAATTTGTCAATGATAGCCATAATTTAAGGTGAGTATAATGTGACAATATAAATAAAATAACTTAAATTGTATATTACAAGTTATTAGAAATAAGATGGAGATTAAATATGACAAATTTGAAACAACTTGTTGTAGAATTTTCTGAATTTTGATTTTCCTAATGACTGCAGTACTTCCAACTTAGGTATAAATATTTCCCATTGATTTTTCAGTATGGCAAAGATGTTTGTCTCCCACTGAAACTAATAGTATTTTAAAAATTTACTTTTGGCTTACTTTTAGTAGTGTCCATTGTATCAACATTCTGAAGAGTGTTTGCTTCCACCAATTTTTTATTTTGTATAGAATGTATGATACTTATTACACTTCTTGTGGAAATATGCAGGCATCATTAGTTCTTGAGTACATGCAGCAGAATGTAGTTTGATATATGGATTTGATTTATCAAAATTATTCTTTAAACAGAAATATTAATTAGTTTGAATGCTGCCTACAAACTTTTTCAGATTGGATATTGGAGTGAAGTAGATAAATTGGTTGTGATTCCTACTGATGGTCTCGCTGGAAACGACTCTTCTGGATTAGAAAATAAGACTATTATTGTCACTACTATTATGGTAATTAAGCACATTTTTTGTGAAATGGATACTCTGAATTGTAATCTTATAATTGGATCTTGGTTTCTGTTGAAGTAAAACACTGACTGCCTTTTTCATTGTAAATGTGTGTGAACAGTTGGGAAATGTTCTGTCTGGAAATAAAGTGAAATCTTTGGTGTAATTCCCTTTGTTTTAGCATAGTTGTAAGGGTTTTGAAATGTGTCCTTGCTCCCCCCCCCCCCCCCCCCAGTATTCATGGTAGATTATACTTTTTCAATGTTTACAGACAAAAACATTAAGGGGACCATTTTCAAGGAAGTGCTCTTTGTATTGTAGCAGGAGTATGCTTCATTTTTTGCTTAAGTTGTTCTTCTGTTCATTTAAGCAATGAAAGTTGCCAAGTCAGAATTGAATGCACAACTCTTTCATTCACTCTCTTTCTCTCTCTAATCAGTTTTAAATTCTCCACTAAATGGCAGAGTTTGAAACTTCCTCTATCTATAGTATTGGCTATACAGTAGTATAGTAGAAATGTCATGATGTTTATCCACTAAGTTAATGATTGTTCAGAGTTGTTCATTTAGTGCGTAACTTTTCTGGATTATATATTAAAGAGACCAAGAACTAATCAGCTGTTTTGATGGTGGTAAGCCCTGTGTTTATTGTTATTTTTATATTATCATTCTTGGGATTGGTGGGACTTGAGAGAAATAAGCAAAAATGCTGAATCTGCAAGTATTCTTTACAAAGCTTTTCCTTTATTTCTTGTTATGCATCTTCCATTAATGCTAATAACAATTATGAAAGCTGCTTTGGGTCCTTCTGTCTGTACAGCTTGCTATGATGCTGAAGAAATGTTTTGATGATTGTCAAATAAATAATCCTGAATTATTTATCAAAGAAATGCAATTTTTTCTTGATTCATTTGCTGCTCACCCAGACTTGTGCACAATGAATAGATGACTAGCTCCTGTAGTATCCAATCAATTAAAGCCACGTTTCTCTGCACAGGAATCCCCATATGTCATGGCAAAGAAAAACATTGACTTGCTTGAAGGAAATGAGCGCTATGAGGGCTACTGTGTGGACTTAGCTGCAGAAATTGCCAAACACTGTGGGTTCAAATACAAACTCACAATTGTTGCTGATGGCAAGTATGGGGCCAGGGATGCTGAAACAAAAATCTGGAATGGAATGGTTGGCGAACTTGTTTATGGGGTAAGCTTCATTTTTAACCATTGCAGTTAGCTATGAGTAATGAAGACAATGTGAGAAGGACAGCTGCAGTTCACCCAGAATGAATCAAGGGTTACATGGGTTTTTGAAAAGAGGCCAGCATGTCTACCTGTCATCACCTTTTCCTACATATGTAGACCTTCTGTACATTTAAATGTCATAAGAATTTTGAGAAATATTGTTGTGGGATGGCAATATTGTGCAAATCATGCTTATAAAGAAACAGTCCTTGCATGATAAAGGGAAACCATATGACTGGATATATGTCAGTAAGAAGAACATCACAGACAGTTTGCTCAATATTTGAGTCCTCAGTAGGCCACTTGTGTTGCATTTGTTAGTATCCATGCCCCTGCTGTTACTTTCTTCATTTGTGGCACACAAAAGCAATGAAACCATTCCCTTGTTAAATATTGAATAAGTTATAATTTTGTTTTGCTTCCATTACAGAAAGCCGATATTGCAATTGCTCCATTAACTATAACACTGGTGAGAGAAGAAGTGATTGACTTCTCAAAGCCCTTTATGAGCCTCGGGATATCTATAATGATCAAGAAGCCTCAGAAGTCCAAGCCAGGAGTCTTTTCCTTTCTTGATCCCTTAGCATATGAGATCTGGATGTGCATTGTTTTTGCCTACATTGGGGTCAGTGTTGTTTTATTCCTGGTCAGCAGATTTAGTCCATACGAATGGCACACTGAGGAGTTTGAAGATGGAAGAGAAACGCAAAGTAACGAATCATCTAATGAATTTGGGATATTTAATAGTCTCTGGTTTTCCTTGGGTGCCTTTATGCAGCAAGGATGCGATATTTCGCCAAGGTTGGTTACACACTCATTTCAGCTTTGTGCATTTTTGGTCTCCCCCAGGAAGTTCATGGTGCATATATATTCACTCTCAAGAAATACCAGCTGTTGAAATGTTTTTCAAAAGCATCCACAGTCTTCTCCACGAAAACCAACAACACATGATGCAACCAGTGGACTGTTCAATTGGTTTCCTCCTAGCACTGATCTTTTACCTCGGTGAACTTATATACACCATGCAGAGGCCATAAAATGCATAAGGTTCCTCTCATTCCATGCCTTCTTGGAGGGGTACCGTGTTTTTGCTGCATATTCTCATTCACAGCCAATGATGCACTGATTTCACAGGTGCTGTGATGGGAAAAAGGGTAGCACACTGTTAATAAGTTATGAAATAGCTCTTTCCCCTTCACTAATCACTATATTTGGTGTCCTGCTTATTGCTTAAAACTCCCCCTTTACCTTTGGCAAAATTACTGGACTCTATTTAAAGGTCTTTCTATTTAAAGGTCTTCTGATAACTCAATATTTATGTGAACAAGTTGCAAGAGTGTATGGGAAGAGAAGTCTGGATACAGTTGTTTGGGTTGCAAAAAAACCTCTTGTTCATTTAAGAATATAGGTTTTGATCCTATTGGTTTTGATGGGCTTGAATATTCCACAACTCTAAACCTAATGACCGTATATGTTTTATTTATGCTGTTTTTGAAGGGTTATCAGCTGTTTATTTCCCTCATAGTGTGTGCAAATGTCCCAACTCAATGGCTTTATTGGGCACATGTTCAAATATGAATATTGCACCAAAGCTGAAATTTAGTTAAAGTCAGCTGTAGAAGGTGGCAAGACTGCAGAAGATAGTAAAATTGGGAACTGTTCATGTCAACAAGCTGAGGCCCCACTATCCTAACAGTGCACCCATTTCATTGTTTGAAATATCTAGAAACAACGCACACACACCCAACAAAGGTTTCTGAGGTATGAGCAGAAAATTGTGTCATTGAGGAATTATAAAGTATCTTTTTATAATTTAGGTAGTGAAAACAACATGGGTGAAACTTGCAGTTAAACATGATACCATGTTAGACAATATGGAGGGAGTACAAAGCTGGAAAAAGTAATTTTCAATTCATTTTATTTCTAAAAGAGGTATTAATCAATGGGGATTTGAGATAAAGAAGAAAATGGGAAGGTGATAGGACACATATATTAGTAAAAAATGTTATAGTAGAAGGAGCTGTTGCATTATACTCTATGAGGCAAGTGGGGCATCTCTGTGAGTCACAGGGCAGGGTGGCCACAGCCCTTTTATTTTGAAAGGCTCACAGGATCATCATTTCTGATGTTCTGCTCCATTTGAAGAGTTGTCCCTTCCAAGTCTCTAGTAAAAAAGGGAGGCAGGTGCTTTGAAGTTTTCTATTAATAATTTGCAACTGGAGAACAGTTTTAACATTAGCACAAGTCATACAAGTGCAGTCTTTCCCACTCGGATGAGATGTATTCCTAATTAAATTCTTATTTACATTTCTATTACATTCTAAATTTAATTCTACATATAAATTTGACCTGTTATATAGATTTTTGTTTTTCTGGATATGTTTAATTCTCTTTCCTTTCATCCTTCCTTTTGGACAAATGAGTGTTCTATGGTTCTAGTTCCTCCTGTATTTCCTTTTAGTAATCACAGAATGGGTGGTTTCAATCCCTTCTGTGTTGATTAAAAGAGTCTTATTAGCTTATTAATCTTCCTGAAACACCTAATAACATACTTGCCTCTGATCTGGCTGGATTAATATTGTTTACCAAACTGGTTGCTTTCATCAAATTCTTAGTCAGCAAAGGTGTGCTGCATTTTAATAGTAGAAAAATTAAGTTTACTCCCTTTTAAAATCAGCATGTGGGAAAGAAGAGAGTTACAGAGAACAACTAAGCCCAGAGATGCTACATTAAGTATTGTCATTAGAATAAGAGTTTCAGAGAACATGGCAAATAACTCAACATTTAAAGCAGATTTGTCTTACTTAGATAACTGAAAAAGAAATTATAATAAAAAATATTAATATATACTCTAAATCCTGACTGTAAAGCAGAGTTTAATTTCATGTATGTTAAATAGGAACGCAGTTCTTCACAAATTTCATTCTTAAGAGCAGCAATGAGTAATTTTAGGAATTTTGTTTCCACTGTGAGAAAGTCTTTAAAAGCTGTGCAATTTTAGAAGAATGTTCATGGGTCTGGTCAAGATTTACTCTGTGCAAAATTTTGCACATGGGTTTTTTCACAGAAAAGTAATTTTCTCACAGATAATAATATTGCTGTAGATAGATACTGTTTTCTGTGCAGGGAATGCTGATTTCTTCAGAAAAAAAATGTTATTCTGCACAAAATAACTACACATTCTGTGCATAAAGAACTGAATTTTCTATGTGAAACTGCATTTTCTATGTACGAAACAGCATTTTTGTACACAGAAAATGCTGTTCTTGTGCATAAATAGAACTTTTTGCACAGACAATGCTGATAAAAGCACCACATGTAAATTTTGTGCATAATATTGAATTATGAAGATTCTTACCCGTCTAGGATTCACCTTATTGGGGTTTCTTGACACTAAAGAAACACATTTTGATCATTTTAAAAAACATTTTTGACTATTATTGATGTGTGATCAGCAGGGGCCAAGGCCGCAGGCGCAACAATTATTAATTATTAAGACTAAAAAGGAAGACAAAACAAAACAAAAGGCCTTCTCAAAAAACATGAACCCTGTCTGCCAGTCCCTTAGCAACAAACCTGAGGGAGCGGGTGATTGTTGCCAAGAAGTGGGGAGGTGGTAAAGATGCCCTCACCAACAAAATGCCCCACCTATTAGGCAGCGAGGAAGGCTGTCAGACCCAAAGCCCCGCCCCCTACCGTGCGGCAAAATAGGCAGTGAAGCCTCTGATCTGCTGGCCCCCAGAGCAGAACTGGCAATGGTGCCGACGCTCACCTTACACGGCCTTAAATAGGCCCAACAGCCAATGAGGGCTCAGGGAGGATGGAGGCACCACCCTCTCCGAGCTCTCCACCAATAGGAGGGCATGCCATACCCTGCTGTGGCCAATCAGACAGGTTCCTTTCCTGCTCCTCCCGGTGGCCAATCAGCATCGAGCCCACGCTCGCACTGGCCGCTGGGGCACCCAAGCCTGGTGCGCGGGAAGGGGAGAGGCCTTCCTTCACGTGGCAACAGTGCCGGCCCGTTAATTCGGGCGGCGCCATAGCCCACAGGCCTAATCCAGTATTGGAAAATTCTCCACCCAGCCACAGAGGACTGTGTACAAGTTCCTTCTATTTCCCAAGTTCTCTCCTAGAGTGGATTGAAAAAGTATAGACCATAAGCTGTATTCAGTTCCATAATCATAAAATGCCCCAAATGCTTGTAGTTAACTCCCAGACTTACTTGAAACACCAAAAATGAGCTGAAAAACCCAGAAATGCAAACCAGAAGTAAACCGCTACCAGAATGCAGTTCAGGTAATTTTGGCTGAAAATGTGATCGTATGAGCCACTGCAAGCCAATCACACTTGCCTTCCCTCTACTCTAATGGCTATCTTCAATACAGTAATGTCCATCATTTCCAATCACAGAGGCTTTTCTTGTCCTCTGCTTTCAACAAGCAAAAGAGGAAGAATAAAGCTAATCATAGTTACAGCCATTATGGGGGCTCAGCCAGTGTCCACAAGTGCAAGCTGAAAATGCTTTGCTTTTCATTCACTTTCACCACTGGGGAAGGGCAAGGAGGAGCAAAGCCAGGTCCTCAGTGGAAAAAGTGAATAGAAAAGCTCTGTCCAGGAGAAATTAGTGACAAGAGCATAGTATATCGAGACTCACCATTCAGGCCATAACAGATTGCAAGGAAAGGAATCTAGCTCCCACTAGATTGTCATTCCTCATATCTAAACTTTTAAAGGCCAAAAGTGTCTATTTGCATATGTTGCAATACTTCTACAGTAAACTCAGTGTGCCTTTTGAATTGGCCTGCATAAGACTGCTGAAGTACTGCCTTCTCTACAGGCCATTGATATGGATAGAGGAATCTGCACACTTTGAAACAAATACAAATGGAAAAAAATCTTTCCATGGAGCACACCAATAAGGAGCAGTGATTGACCGTTTCAAAAGCTTTAAAGAGGGATTGGCTAAATCCACAGAGAATGAGACCATCAGTGGCTATATATCATGCTCAATAAATATTCTCTTCAGTACCAACAGTGATATGTGCTTATATATTTGTTGATGGGGAGCATGAGGATATTTCACGCATGTGCCACTGGTGGGCTTCCCATGGACCATGTATAGATAGAATGCTGGACTGGACTGGTTTTTCATCCACTTACCTAGACTCACTGTATCAATGGAACTTACTTACATTTGACCTATTAAGTTTCCCTTTATTCAGTGGATTTATTCTATTTGAGACCAGCACTTGAATACAAGCCTAGTACTTTTTGTAAGATTTTTGATTTTGAGTTATTTGTGTAAGTTTAATTGTGTTTGATTTATATGAACATGTAATCAGAGCATGGACGAATTGTGGCAAAGGTAACCCCAAACATGGTGACACTGCTGTTAAAAATCAGGCATCTCAGTTTAAGATCTCTTATTGTGGTTTGATAGGTTTAATATTTGGTCTTCACTGTTAATTGCTGGGATTTTCTAATGAGACCATACAAGAATCTGCAATGAGGTTCAAAGAGGACATAGTAATTTGTACCAAGAACATTACTTACTGATTTACTCAGTTAAAATACAGCTTCTGTCCATTGCATCCAGATGTGAAATGTTCTTTGTACATATTAGTCATGAGCTTTAATATGTGTTTGAATTGTCACAAGTGGGTTCACCTGAGTTATCATGAAAACCATACTTTTTAATTTGGCAACAATGTAATCTTAGCAGCTTTCTCTTACAGGTATTTTGTCCAGTGAAGGACTGATGGATTAGTACCTTAACTCAAGATGGGAGTCCTGAATTTAATGACACCAATTGACCTGAGTAAAATTATCCTAGCAAAATATGTTTTTATATCCCACTTCACTAGCACTCATTGCAACGTGGGGGGGGGGGGGGGGGGACCACAGCAGCACAGTATGAAAAGAAAATACTTCCCTTTGTTACACAATGCAGCACATACATAGCCCTGATAATGGTATTCCTTTCAGGAAACTCATTTCATTTAAAAATCTGTTCCATGCTTGTTATTAGATCCCTGTCTGGGCGCATTGTTGGAGGTGTATGGTGGTTCTTTACCCTGATCATAATCTCATCCTACACGGCTAACCTAGCTGCCTTCC
The DNA here is from genome assembly GCA_034509955.1 of Urosaurus nigricauda. Classification (NCBI taxonomy): domain Eukaryota; kingdom Metazoa; phylum Chordata; class Lepidosauria; order Squamata; family Phrynosomatidae; genus Urosaurus; species Urosaurus nigricauda. The sequence continues at coordinate 152,412,566 of JAOEGL010000005.1, read as the reverse complement.
TGACGGTAGAAAGAATGGTATCTCCCATTGAAAGTGCTGAAGATTTGTCTAAGCAAACAGAAATTGCTTATGGAACATTAGATTCTGGTTCAACAAAAGAATTTTTTAGGGTAAGACTCTTTAGTTAATTTAATTCCTGGCTGGCATCCTATTGGTGAAACACATAGATGTAAATCCAGCATATACATAGGCATGTCTTGTTAAGGTTTCACTATTTCTTTCATGTAATGGTTTGCTAATCACTGGAAATACCACCCTGTTGTTGGTTCCCCCTACCAACATGGCAATTTAATGGCTACAGGAGGATAGAGAGCATCTAACTGTATTCCAGTAACTGGATGCACAATGATGATATCATCTTCCAGAACCACCGGAAGACCTCTGTGAGCTATTGGAGGATGCCTTAAATATCATGCATCCATAGTCATACACTTCTCATCCACCTACATCCTCCCCCAGCCACTATATAACCATGTCAGTACAGGTTAGAGAATGGTAAGTCCTCCCTGCAAACAAAGGGGAGATGGAGCAGAGATCTGCCTGGTGGAACTTCATTTTCCACCACTGTGATACTGAATCTCAGCCTTTATTTTATTTTGAAAAATTAAGTAACGGCTATATTTCTTATATTTGCTTTGCTTTTCTCCTCTGTGGTTTGTGAAATGAATTGAAATACAAGGCCCATTATTGGCACTGGAGTTTAAATTATTCATTACATGTATAAATGCAACACCAGCTTGTAATTTTTCTGCCAAGTGTTGCCATTGTGGAATGAATATAAAGAGCCAGATGTCTGACCTGGATTTAAAATAAGCTGTGAATACTCTGCAGCTTGCCCTGACCCCTCCCCCCCCCCCCCACTACCTTGCTTTCCTCAGGTGTTATGGACATCTTTGGTCCTTTGTCCGTGTCAAAGGAATATTCAGTTATTCAGGGCAGCTTCTGTTTCAAATTAAAGGAGAGACACAATTTTATATTTTGATTTAGGTAGCAAAATACCTTGGTTTGGACCTAACCTGTGGTGAAAGCTTTCTAAGCCTAGGGAAGTAACATACAAAAGAGAAATTCAGAATTGAGATAATAAAAATGAAATAAATAGAATTAACAAACACGTATGCATGCCAACCTCCCCTCCCCCAACAGAAACAACTCTCTCCCCCAAAATATTATTGTTTTGCAATATTTCAGGGACATTTTCAGGGACATTAGGGAGGTAAAGAATATTCAGATATTTTCTCATTCTCAATCATGATATTTCATTCCCTCCCCCCTCCTTCAATGCCTTGAGATTTTTTTTAATTTTAGTGTTTGCACTTGGGGACCTTGTTTTGAAAATTTTACAAAATATATTGTTACAAATATCTTTTTGAGGGGGAGTTAAATAAAATATTTTTACACAATACATTGTATCTTGGACCAAGTGCAGTTTTTGCATAAAAAGGGAAGAATTCCAAAATGCAAAAAACAAAAATAAATAAATAAACACATTTGGGAAAATGGAGGGGGGTGCTCTTGTAAACTTCCTTAGTAGGAATGACCCTTTTAATTTGTTTTTGGTAGGCTGAGAATGACATCAACAATGATTTATATTCCAAATGGATGTGTTCTACCAATTTCATTTTTAAAAACTTCTACAGATTTTTTTACTCGACAACCTGAGCCATTTTAAATGCATTTAAATGCATATTTTTCTTTAACCACAACAAAGTATGTTAGGAGTCTTTTGAGCTATTAACAAATTCATGCTGCAAGTCTACACTCCTGTTGGTAGTACTACACTGCAGTTCAAATTTTAGTACAGCTTTGAGTTATTTCTGTAAATGACATGCTAATTATAGAACCTCATTTTGAGAATAATAGATTTTAGTAAGACAAAATGGAAAAGTTATCTGATGGCCCACTAGATATGTAGATTGCTAATTAATTTGATAAATTCTTCATAATTGAAATCCTTAATTGAGTGTCTCTAGGAAAGAGTTTTCTTTAATGAAGGCAGCTTAATGAATATAAATGGAACACATTGTTAAAACTGATTGATTTGTGTCTTAGCAATCTCATGAGCTATGCAACTTTGACGTACATAGAGATGCCCTTGATTATTGTCCAGAATCTTTGAGTGACATGAAGATAATAGACTAAAGAAGAGGCTACTGGTGGCATATTATTAGTTAAATGTTCTACAGATGTTTGATCTGTTGCCAGTTTGGGATGTGCTTCTCAATAAGTACAAATGCTGTGCTGATCCCATGCATGTATGTGGAAAAAGTGGGAAAAAATTCCAGGGGCCCAACATCAGATAACTTGAGACACACTGAGTTAGGGGCTGTGCAGACCAGCCTTAAAGGCCAGCTTGTGGGTTGAGTCTGGGAATGGTGGTGTGATACCATGCGCCACTCCACACTATGTGTGTCATGACACTTCTCTGGTGATGCAGCCACACTACGCAGGATCAAAAAAATCCCATAAAGCCACGGCACCGCACTATCGTGTCCTTTGCAGGGTGCAAAATGAGCCACTTTTTGTAGTTCCTTTTTGCGCCCTGAAAAGGCCAGACCACGGCATGTGGTTGCCATGGCCTTGATCTGGCTGTAAAGGGAGACACTGGAGGTCACCCCTTCGGGGCTGTCTGCACAGCTCCTTAGATAACTTTTATTCATAAACCAATAAATCCTGTGACTTGTGAATTACAATATTGGTGGACATTATCTTTGTGATTTCATTCTGTCATGCTAGAATGGAGAATTTCACAAGTTTCTTCCACATTGGGCAAGACATTTAAAAAAGAGAGAGAGAGACTTTATGCAAAAAAATTGTGATGGTTTTTATTTGCATAAAATAATGGGGGGCTGCACAAAATGCAATGTATTGTGTAAAGCATGTTCTCTACAAAATACTTTTCTTGTGCAGAACTAATATTTCCTGTGACTGTTGGAAGAAAAAAAGAGCACTGATGTTTTAACTCATACAGAATTTAGCTCTCATCTGTATGAGAACTAAACTCTCAGTGGTTGACAATCTTTTTTTAAAGGGTGACATGTCAAGATATGCTTTTGCAATGAGGAGAAGAACATTTGTGAATATGATTTTTTCAACCCTTGATAAGGATGTGCTTCTTGAAGCTAAAATGGGTTGGGCAATTCAAATTTTTAGCTTTTCTGTCCTTTTAAATAGAAAAATATGATATAGGAAGGTTTCTGTCTCATGACATCCACATTATCAAATATTGACTCACTACCGAGAAATTCCACTGCAACAGAGATTCATCAAAGCCTAAATGTCTTTTAAAGCATTTTATATAACATTTCTGATGAAAGTTGTATTTTAGTACCAAGTACGAGTTGGAAGACAAATAGGAAAGTTTATGATTATGATTTATTTTTATTTTATTTATTTATATCCCAATAACAAGACTCAAGGTGGTTAACAACATATTTTAAAACAATACAGCATTCTAAAGCTATACAAAACTTTGATAAAATGATAAATATAAAAGTTATTGAAAAAGCAGTTAAGTAATTTATAAAGTAAAACAATACAATGTGAAGATTGAAGGCTATCATGGCTGGCATCCATAGTTTTCTGTGTTTTTTTGGGGGGGGGGCCTATGTGACCATGTTCTGGAATAATTATTCCTGACATTCCATTTGCTTCTGTCGCTGGCATCTTTAGAGGAGCTACAAACACTTGAAGAACTCCAGGAGGAAAGAAGAAACCCTGAAAGTAAACAAAATTTGGCTACCAGTCCTGAAATTTGGCTACCAGTCCCAAAACACTAAAATCAAGTCTCAACACATGCAAGTGAACACCACCTAGGGTCAGGGGTTTTCCCCACAGAAAATGGATTAATGGCACCACCCCACTCACTGGGTCGGCGCTGTTGCTGTGTGAGGAGGCCCAGCCTCCTGGCCCAGCTGGCCTCCCGCTCGGCAACAGAGGTAAGTGCGGGCTTGCCTCTGATTGGCTGTTTAGGGGAGCGGGAACTTGGGGCGGCCTGGCCATTTCATTGGAGGAAGGCCCTGGGAGGGGCGAGGCCTTGTCCTCCCAAGGCTCTCATTGGTTGGAGGGCCATTTTTAGGCCCTGCGCGGCGCTGCCTGGCACCTTTTCCATTTTGTTCTGCTGAGGCGCGGAGCGGGGCTGAAGAGGAGAACGAGGAACAAGCTCTCCGCTGGAGCCGGCGAGCGGGTAACAGGGGCAGCGGAGTCCAGCCGCCATTTTGCCACACACCCCCTCGGGCACCAGTGGCAATGGGCAGTGAGCCTGAGCCCGGCCGCCATTTTGAATGGCCCTGCATGGGCTGTAACGGTGCATCTGGGGCCTGCCGGTGGTCCGGCCACCATTTTGACTGGCCCTGCATGGGCCCTGAGGTGAGGCGCAGGCCGAGTGAGGCTGTTTGCCCCCACTGTGAGCCTCTGCTTCGGTGGTGCAGTGGGGACACTTACTGTTGTGCTGGTAAGGCTGTCTGTTACCTGGGCATCAGCGTTTGGTGCAGTGGTTTGAGCGTTTGGCTGCAACCCTGGAGACCCCGGTTCGATTCCAAGTTTGGCTACTGGTGGCTTTGGGCAAAAGTCACAGTGTTTCTCAGCCTCTGAGAATAGGGAACCTAGCCTCCTCTGAGTTTTGCACTCCTCTCTCACTTGACCATAAATATCCTTGACTCTTGTACTGTTTTGTCTCAATGCTCTAATTTTTTCACTGTGCTCACGGCTGCAGCCCTGCTGAGCATGCGGTTATATTTTAGACTGTTGCATCCTTTTTCTGCCCTTGCTGTGCTCAGGGCCATGGCCCTGCTGAGTACGCAGAAGTAATACTGACCTCTTTTTTGGAGCATCGTGTCACGTGTTTGCATATTTGGCCTTTTTGGACAGGGTCATTTATAATTTTTGGCTTTATCTGTCTGTGCTATTGCCTCTGTCATGCCGCCAAAGGCAAACAAGACAAGCAGTGCGTCCAAGGATCAGAGGTCCCGTCGGAACATTGCTAGAAGAACATGGGAGGAGCTTGCTCCAGGAGGGAGGAGAAATCCTGCTAGACCTTCCATACGTGGGTCTGGATCATCAATGAGCGATCCTGAAGCGACGGCTATTCACCCGGCACCCCCTCCCCCAGCGCTGTCAGCATCGGTTATTAGCCAGGAGATAGCATCTGAACTCACCAGATCCTTCACCGATATCATAGCCAAGGCAATGGCAGCAGCGCAGACTTCTTCAGGTGGTGTGGCAGCTCCACCTAGTGCTCACCTGTTGGGATCTGGCTCTCAAGCAATCAGCAGGAACCAACAGCTCGGGTGTGCTGCCCCCAGCCTGGGACCAGGTGCTTCGTCGATGTCGTCGGTAGCTCAGTTCATTGCATCTAGCTGAAGTTCGTCGTCTCGCTCCAGTTCTTCTTCTTCCAGCTCTGAGGATGACGAGGCAACTGTTGGATCCCATGGGTTCAGTGGCAAGAAGAAAAAACAGAAGAAGAAGGAGGAGGAGGAGGAGGAGGAGAAGAGATGTTGTGGAGCTGCAGCCGTCACTTGTAAGGGACTTCAGGGTGTGGGTGAATCGATTTTGGGGACACCGTCTGGTAGGGAAGGCTATTGGGTGCCCGGGCTTCCTTTGTGGGCTATCCGACGCCGCTCTTGGTGCCCCAGTTTACAAGGCATTTGGGTTGACCCTCAAGCTTCTAGCATTCCCATTTCTGCTCCTGGAGAGCGCCCCCCCTGGGTCTCACCTTTCTAAGAAAGTGCGTAATCGCATCTTGTCTGGCTGTTATTTGGATATTTTTACACTGTTGCAGCCCAAAGGTCAGGAAGTCCTTGCTGTCACGTCTTCAAAAAGATCCAAAAAACACCATAAGGTGCCCCCAGCTGATCGCACATTTTCCAATTGGTTGGAGGGTTTCACCATTTTCAGAGCTATTATCTCTATGGCTTTTCCTGAAAGGGCGTGGCATTTGGATTGCCACATGCTCCACGTCCTTAGGGCCAGTTCTGTAGCTGGCGAGGCTGCTGCCATTGCTTATGATGCAGCCTTCCGACAGCAGGCCTCCCAGAGTTCCCGGGAGCGATGGGATCTCCTCCATAATGAAATCTGGTTGCTTGAAGTAGGCCCTCTTACCAGGGCTAAGGGAGCTTTTAGACAGGTTGTTAAAAAGGAAAGTAAGCTTGTCTGCTGGGAATTCAATGCAGGTCGTTGTTCCCGGTCCCATTGCAGATATGACCACAGTTGTGAGTTGTGTAGGGGGCCGCACGTCAAAGCCAACTGCTCAAAATCTGGCCTGCAGCCCTTTCACCAAGGGCGCCCTGCCCAAGCAACAGCCGGTCGAAAAGAAGGACACCCCTCCTCTGCTGATGCCGGCTGGCCAGGGGGCCCAAAAGGTGCACCTTGCAGGAATCTCTTTCTTTGTTAAGGCTGCTGGCTTGCAAGATCTGTGCACTAATTTTCAAGTCAGGCGTACCCTGGAAGGTTGGATACGTATGCATACAGGCACTAAGGATTCCAGGCGGCCTATTTGTTTTTCTCTGCTTGAAAAAAATTTTGGCCAGCTTCCTATCATCTGCTCCTCCCCATATGAAGCTGAGCTGTTTAAGGCTGCGTTTGTCACAGCCTTTTTTGGGGCTTTGAGGGTGGGTGAACTGATACCTGCTTCAAAATCTGATTGTTCCAACAGGTATTTGTGCATTAACGATGTTTTGCTGGATGTAAACTTTGTACAATTAATTGTTCGGAAATCTAAATGTGATCAGCTCAGGCATGGGGAAATCATCATGCTGGGTCGCTTGAAGGACTCTCAACTGTGCCCTGTACGAACTTTAAAAAGGTTCCTCAGGCTCCGGCCAGCGGGCCATGGATCCTTATTTTGCCATGCGGATGGATCTTCTGTCACTCTCTTCCAGTTCATTGCTGTCTTGAGGCTGTCGCTACATGCGCTGGGCTTTTGCCCAGAGGATTTTGGGGGACACTCCTTTCGAATTGGAGTGGCCACTTTGGCTGCATGAGCGGGACTATCTGAAAGGGATATCAAGCGCATTGGACATTGGAAATCCAGGGCTTTTTCAGGATATGTATGCTTGAATTTGGACCCTTGCCAGGGTCAGTTTTAACAGTATTGTTTTAGGGTTGGCAGCAGGCTTCCCTTCAGTTTGCCTGTGTGGCGGCAGCATAGGCCTGGATCTGGGGTAGGGGTTTCCAGGGCCTACTGGCACTGGATTGGGAGTCCTCGGGACCCGGGTATGGAGTGGTTTGCTGTGGCCATTGCAGGGGCCACAGTCAGTTAACACCCGGTGACTAGGATGCCTTGCAATTTGAGTTGAAGCAGCGCAGTTGCCTAACTGCGCAACAGGACGGAGTTTGGCACCTACGTCATCCCAATGCTTGCGGCTGCAAGCAACCACACCTAATACATCAACCAACCGGGGTGTTGCTGATGTCCAGATCCAGACCTTATGTTTTGGGCCAACCCTATGGTTATGCTGCTCTTGTTTGGAACTGTTAATAAAGTTGTGGCCTTTTTCCTCCAATTTTGTGTTGTTTTTATTGGGCCGGATCTGCACAGCAACTAATTAAATAGATACAAATCCTCTATGCATATTCCAAACAACTCACCTCCAGGCTTTGCCATTCAACACAGTACAACACACATACCCCACCATTAACAGGCAAACTATTTCCTCCTAGCCAAAGGTCCCACAGGTATATATACTCTACAAACTTCCATGCTACCATCCTCTGAAGATGTCAGCCACAGATGCAGGCAAAATGTCAGGAATAAATTCTTCCAAAATGCAGCCACATTAATAATAATAATAATAATAATAATAATAATAATAATGTTTATTTCTTACCCACCCCTCTGTAAAACAATCGAGGCGGGGTACAACAAGATTAAAAAAACAGATTACAGATTAAAATAATTCAAGCATTCCATCTCAACCTCTCCTCCCCCTAAACTGGTTAAGTTTAAAATTAAATTACTGACAATAGAAATACAACACAACATGATACACAAATAAAAACTGCAATGCTGGCCACAGCATGGGTAGCAACAAGATACGGGGGGGGGGGGGGGTAGGGAGTTGGGAATTGGCTGGAAGATTTTAGGAGCCGGGTCGATTATAAGGTTTCAGGGAAGGCCTGCCGGAAGAGATGCGTCTTTAAGGCTGTTTTGAAACAGTCTAGCAATGTAATGAGACACATCTCGTCTGGTAGGCCATTCCATAGCCTTGGAGCAGCCTAAAAAAACCCACAGAAAACCATAAAACAGTACAGTACATCACTAAAATCCAATTCCATTCAGTTTCTTAAAAAATAAAATAAAATGGTTGCACAAGAATGTTTTCAGTTGCCAACAGAGACAGCCAGGACAACAACCTTCTGAATGCAAAGTATATTGTCTCCCATTGAGTTAGATCTCTACCCTTCATGTAATTTATAGTGTCCCCTGAATCTATGGCAGGACACATTAGAAAGTATACTTCCCATTATGCCTGGGATGCTCTCTCTGCATGCCGAGCTAGACAGTACTACTGGAGCATATCCTCTCTCTTTTCCTACCTTTGCAGAGGTGAAGTAAATATGGGGGGGGGGGGGGAGGGGGAGTCAGTTGGCAACAGGAATTAATTAACAGAAATTAATAACAGGAATGGAGAGAACCTACATTAGCTAAATTTCACAGGTGTTAGACTGAGCTCATAAAAGAGAGGGGGATATTCAGTAGCAGCTTGTTTCTGAACCCTTTCCCCATCCCACCCCATATTTTGTCACCTTTGGTCATTTTAATTCCATTTAGTATGTCTGGCAGTTAATGAATGAGCTAGGTAAGAGCATCATCCCCCCCTGTTATTAATCTGGACCATTAAACTGGACCATTATAGGGAAGGTAAATTGATGCCTTTGTGTCCCACCTACTCTGGTACCTCTCACTTTTGGCCTATCTATTTTTTTTATTTTTTTTTAAGCCTGACACATAATAAGCCACTTTGATAGGAATTTTAACTGAACCAGTCCATAGTTTTCCTCCTTGAAACAGCAAAATGTCTTGCTGGGTTATCTTGAAAACATTTATAATCTGTCAAAGACCCTTGCTACACATTAGCTCAGTAACCCTCCAGGTGTTTTGGACTTTCACTCCCAGAAGCCCCAGCCAGCTGAAGTCCAAAACATCTGGAGGCTAAAGTCAAATATTGTATTTTAGCTCATTCATAAAGATTGAGAAGATTCTTACAATTGTGTGTGGATCCATTTTAGGATGCAGTTGTAGACTTGGAATCATGATTTCACTAGAAGTGATATTAACTCAGAGCAAGCCTGGGGAAAATGACATAAGCTTTAACTGAGAATATTTTCAGCAATAATTGTCTATGGAAATATCTATAGAAATATCTGTATGTACTATTATGGTAGAGCCAGCATGCTGTAGTTTGAATGTTGGACTAGTACAGTGGTCCCCCGGGTCACGAAGGTAATCCGTTCCGGATTACCTTTCGTAACCCGGAAGTATTCGTTTCCCGGGGGACCGCTATTTCCAACGGACCGCGTGGCTGATTTAAAGGGGCCGCGCGGTTTTTTTTCCCCGTATCCCGGGGGATCCTTCGGATCCCAGGGGAATTTTAGCGGTCCTGCTGGTTTCGGATCCCGGGGATTTCGTTCCCCGGGGGATTCGTAAACCGGGGGACCACTGTACTCTCAGAGACCAAGGCTTGGACCCCTGTTTAGTCACAGAAATCTCAGAAGAAGGCAATGGCAACCCCATTTGAACAAACCTCTCCAGGAAAACCCTGTGATAGGTTTGCCTTAGCATCATCATAAATAAGAAATGACTTGAAGGGATGAAACAAGAACAATCTACTAATGTAT